>CM076148.1:35671690-36990230 GCA_038025085.1 Tetragonia tetragonoides
ACCAGTTGAAAAGAACATGCCCTTACATTAATATTCACATGATCTAAACTTACTACTGTAGTCCCAGTTGACGACATAATTATGCCCAAAGCAAAACGAGATCCACATTTTTATCATAACTAAAATAATCTTCGAATTGGCGGCTTGAAAATGGAACATAGTACATACCCTGGAAGCTCCTTCCATCGGATTATCCGAGGAAGGAAAAAAAATGCTTGCTGTTTGTTAATTTATTTCCTTTTTCTAATGAAAGAAAAAAGTTAAAAGTTGCCCAAGGTTCTAGTAATAATTAATAATTAGAAAACTGATGAGACAACTGATACCTAGAGCTTTATAATAACAAAGATTTTTTTTGCTGCATAATAACAAAGAATTTTGACATAGGTGCTAGATTCTCTTAAAGAGGGTATTTGTAAAGAGCACTCAAAATTGAAAGTTAAGTTAAAAGCTCTCAAAAACCCGTTTTATGAGCATATGGATAATTTTAAGGCGGTTTCATGCATAAGTAATGTATAAATTTCACTTTTTATCTTCAATCTTGATATGTCATTGTATTTTTTTTCATCTTGAAGTACAACATTTATGTGAATAGTCATCATTTTTTCGTCTTGAGGTATCACATTTTTGTACAAAATACTTTTTTTTTGTTCAGATATGTGTCACTTTTTTTACCACCATATTTATGAAGCCACTTCATTTATGAGGCCACCTCTTGGTTTGTGCAGACACTACCACTTGGTGGCAGTGACCCTTAAAAGCTCTCTCCTCGTTGAAGCTATGAGCTTTTCAATCGGTACAAAGCTCCATAAAAAACCTTCGATGGGGATGTCCTAATAGATTATAGCCTCTTCCGAAACAAAGGAGACACAAATGTTGATACACGAGTTTCTAATATGTTTTGGCAAAGATAGCTAACTTTTAGATTAAACTTACAACTTTTAGTTTTCATCTATTGTTTTCACTCTCTCTGTTACCAAACAGTTTATCAGATAATTTTCAACTTTCAATTCCAAAAACAGGAAAAAAATATGTTCACATACAAGCTTTCAATTTCAGCTACCAAAACAGCTAATTTGTTACGATTTATTTATTTCACAACAATTTGTCTATTTTCTGTTGATTTCTTACTATATTCCAACTTCCAGTAGCAAAATAGCTAATTGTGCCAACATACATACCAACATCTAATTAAAAATCTATTGAGGAAATCAGTTAAAGAAACAATACCGAATGGAATTAATTCTTGCACTGTATTTGATCAAATGATGATCGTCCTATATACAATGGTTATTAGTTTGCATAATTGCATTGTTACACATGTCTAATGAGAATCAGAATAGTTTACCTGCCATCTCCCCGTAAGCAAAGCCACATCAAAATTAAAGGTCACACGTTAGAAGCTAGATGCAAAGTTATAATAGAGTTGCACCAAAAAGTTATAATAATAGAGTGCAAATATATACGTCGTCTAAGAGAAAAATAAGAAATTAAAACACAAAAACTTATATAATACGGTTTTTCGTAACTTTTGGGTAGATGGGGATCACTTTTCAATTAAACAAGGGTCACCGATCACTGTAAGTGACCCCAACATTTCAAAAAAAAAAAAAAACCCCAATTAATTTTTTATGAGTTAGTGTCACACAAGACTTGCTGAACTAAAAAGCCCCCTCGTGCACACATTGTAACATATAATGTTCGTGCTAGTACGAGAACAAAATAATAGAACAATCTTTGGAAAAATATAATTAATTTCAAATCACATATAAAGCATATAACACTTTTGGGAATAATATACTTAAGGGAGTATATGCCAAGCATGGTCCGTGATCAAAGATGAAAAAGATGATAAAAGGAATTATTACAAGTCCATTTCTAGGAGACAATGTGAGGGTTTAATTCAATTAATAAAGGATATTCTAACTTATCATTAAAATGCCTCTGTTATACAGATCACTCTTATTAGGTCATGTCCATAGGAATATAATCATAATCTAGAATCATATCCTTAGAACAATTTTCCATTATTTTGGATAGAGTTGTACGTGTTTTGGGCATAATTGTTAGATTATTCTTAGGATCGACACTTATCAACCCTGTTTGGATGAAAGTTGAAACTAGATCTTAGTACTTATTATTTATTTATTTCATTTTTTGTTGAAATCTACTTTTTTTTCATTGTTAGTACGATCAATATAACAATTGGCCTTAAAAAATTAGATGGTAACAAGAGTACATTGTTTTGCTAGCTGAAAAGTCAAAATATGGTAAGAAATCAGCAAGAAATTGCTGAATTTTTTATGAAATGGTAACAAATTAGTTGCTAGCTGAAATTGAAAGCTTGCATGATAGCACTTAGAATTTAACTGTTTCTAAAACTGAAAATTGATAATAATCTGATAAACTATTTGGTAACAGAGGGTGAAAGCAGTAACTGAAGATGAAAAATGTATCTTTAATCTAAAAGCTAACTGTTTTTGTCAAACATATTATCAATTCACCAATGATGTATAACATCAAAATCTACTTTTTTTTTGATGGGATGAAAGCAAATATTTCATAACCAGAAGATCTTGTTAAAGTGACCAAAGTCCAATTAAATTAAGCCAAATGCGTTAAATTCAGGAACATAATTAGATGTATGACAAAAACTTGTATAAGATCGTTTCACGATGAAATGAAGCAAATGATTTGTTAGTTTAACATATACATGCTCCATGCATGTATGCTTGCTAAATTAAAGACTCTCTTTGGCACCACCAGCCCTAAATTGGCTTTTCCGGAGACAGAAAAAACCCTTTGATGCATGCATGGTGCCCTTTGAGAGATATATGCCCCTTCATGTTATTGGTTTATTACCCTAAATGGCAGAAATGGTTGCAAGAGATACTTCTTGTTTGGCAATATTTCAATTTCTTTTACAATTTCTAGACATGTACGTACTTTATTCATGTAATGGTCATGGCCCTCTTGATGAGTGATGATTGGATATTTGGAATAATTTTTGTGCTTTTGGCATTGGAATATATAAATTATAATTTATGTAAAAATTACATGGAAAATTACATGGGAAGAGGTGGATTGCCACTTGGAGCACCATAATATGCCATCCGACTCATGCCATCATTTTTGTGGTTTCTTAGTGGCTCCTTAGTCTTTGCTGCCAAGGTTTAGATTGATAATTAAATGGAGTTCTAAGACAAATATGGAGATAGCCAGATTAGTGGTCCGATTAAAGATGTTTGGGTTGAATGAACGAGAGACGAAAAGATTGAAAATATAACCTTTTTTTTTTTAATAAAAAAAAAACTTAGGATTTAGATTGCATATGTTGCTATCATAGAAATGTACATGTTCTTACCTTTATTTTTGAAACAATTGGTGAAAATAACACCGGCTCGTCATACTTGGTTATAGAGGTGGCTTCATGTTGAGACAACTTCATAAGAGATACTTTAATATAAATAAATAACTTACCGTTACGCGTTACCATTTGAAAATCTTACATCGACATAACGAACTTTCAATAATAGTAACAGTAACAATAACAGTAATACTTCCATTTCTGGTTCTTATAAAGATCAAGCCAATATAGATCTATACGACAATACCAGCTAACTTTTAGATTACACATTTTATTTTCGCTATTGTTTCTACTCTTTTTCTCAAATTATGTTCAATGCAACTTTCAGCTTAAGCTACCACTAAAATCTAAAGTTACATGCAAGCTTTCAACTTTACCTAGTAAAATGACATTTATTAGTATATTTCGTTTCAATTTTCAACTATTTTATACTAATTTGCTACCATATGCTAACTTTTCAACTAAAACAACCAATTATGCTAAACGTAACTGTGGTTGTCACAGTCCAATTGTGGTGATAATTGATATAGCGCGTTGTTTATCGGCCGGTCTCGAAATACCGGCCTGGTCCGACAAAGACCGAATCAGACGAGACTTGTCCGTCTTTTGGACTGGTCGGTCCTGGTTTCTATCCGGTCCTGTGTGGACCGATTTTACTAGACAACTTCAAAATACTCAGGTTGGTCTACTAGAAGTTTTCTAAAAAAAACGGTCCAGTCCGATCTCAGACTGGATGCAAGTGGTCCGATTCGGTTCTGAACCAGTGGACAACGCTAATAATTGGAGCTCATAAAGTCATAGAGTATATAGTTTTGGCATTACAAGTTGTTTTTGTAGGAGAATGTATCAATTATGTAGGGTTATATTTGATTATTGTATATTTATTTTTTAAAATTTGTTGTATTGTAAAAATTGAGATGTGCTAATTAGTTAATTATTATGCATTCGTGTTGATTATAAAGATATAATACTGTTTCTATTTTGTAAGGAATTATTTTTATCAAAAGTTTAACCCATGAATAGAATTAGAAATCCAACTAATGATTATAGTTACTAATAAATTTGACTCTCTATCAGTTAAACGTCTTAAAGTAACTATTATGAGTTTGAATCAAAATAAGCCTTGTTGTTATGTTTCAAATCTTTCCATTATGCTTTGCTCTCCTCAACATTATTTATAGTTCAGTGCATTACAGTTCACTCCAATTCAGTCCAGTTTATGTAGACTATATCCCTCAAATATATTTTTTTTTTATAAAATAAATTAATGATGATACTTATGTTCATGGACGTATCTAGCTCGGGACATGCACCGGTGTCCTGGGCACCCAGTGTTTTTGGTACTAAGTAACATAAAATAAAAACAATTGAAGATTGAGAAATGAACATGTTTTCATTTTCTACACTAGGAACATGAAGTATGAACCAAGCAAATATTAGAGACTGATTTCTGCCCAGTAGTAAAAGAGCAAAGGTTTGAGCAAGTGGGGGAAAAGAAGATATTTGGGCATCATTGTTATGTCAACCTTCTTGCATCACAGACCATAAGTCCATAACATCACATAATCTACCTTATAGAATGAGCCAACCTTTGTGCTTAATAGGAAATGGGTCCATAATAGGAGTAACTAGAAGCCTTTACTTATCCTAGAAAATCTAGCGGAAATCAGGTTGGTCTAATTAGAAAACATATATGTGTGGTGCCTGCTCATAAAGTCTCAACCAATAAGCTTTCAAACTATACTCCCCAAAAGACACCACTAGGAATCCCCTTTCCTGATTGTGTACAGTCTCTTGTATACATGCTTTTAATTGGTTCATACCAATGGTATGTTTGGCAATTTTATCTAGTTTTTAGACTAAACCTATAACTTTCATCTAGTTTTTAGATTAAATCTATAGCTTTCTTCTTTCATATATTGTTCTAGTTCTATATTGCTTTTTCTTTCGAATGTATTCTGATGTTTTAGATCTATTTCTTGTTGGATTCTGTCATTCTTATAAGTGTCGTATGGCTTTCAACAAATGGAATTCTTCTTCCTCTCAAACAAAAAAACTACGAAACAGTTTATCAAAACAGCTAATGTGTGTTCCCATGTCATTACAAATATTTTACGGGTTTCTTACCATAATCTGACATTTCAACCAACAAAACAGCTACTTGTGCCAAACATAATCCTATGAAATATTAGCCATTGTCAAGCAAAGTGAAGTAACTCGCTAAATAACTCACCTCACAACGCATAACAAAGAAAAATTAATAGAGGGATGCCTTGTGCAGCTTCAAGGTGAGGCTGCAATTTGCACCCCAATCGAAACAGGATAAGTAAGCACTTGTAATAGGAAATGATTTTCTTTTTCTGATTTTTTCTTTTACAAGTGCTTACTTGTCCTATTTTAATTGGGAGTGCAATTTGCAGCCTCACCTTGAGGCTGCATATAACATCACTCAAATAGATATTGGTAAAGTAGTGAGGTAATGACATCAACAGTTTTAATCAATAGTACGTATCATGAATCCATAAGAGGATTTGAAATTTATCATCCAAGTATTTCACGACAAGATAACTAGACAATGAACAAAGCTGTTTATTTATTTATTAAAGACCTTAAAAAGGAACTTGCATGGGAAAACTTTGTGAAGCAACTATTTGAATTAGGTAGGGTCCCATTTCCATCAACTTCACTTTTCTTTTGGCCAAAATCTCCATATAAGAGCATATGTTGGCAGGGGAGCTAGAGTCACCATAACAAGGTGGCTGTGGCCAAGGTCATTTTTCAGAAGAACCTTGCCACTCTACCCTTCTCTCTCTCTCTCTCTCTCTCTCTCTCTCTCTCTCTCTCTCTGCAACCTCTTGTAGGGTAGCTAGTGGAAGAAAGAACATAGAATATCTTAGAATGTGCCTTTGAGAATCATTTTGATCCTTAATTGTCAAATTCTTTCCCACCACCATATATAGTGTGATCCTTTGCTCCCTTAAAACACTCACACTTGCTCTCCCATCACCTAAGAAAAAACACTTCTTGTTTCTTTTCTGTTCTCGATTTAGTTATAGAATTGAGAGCGAAAAGATGGGCTTCTCCAAACAGTTTGAAGCACAGCTTGTGCCCGAATGGCAAGACGCCTTTGTCGATTTCAAGCAACTTAAGAAAGACCTTATGAAAGTTCAGCTACTTAACACTAATAGCTGTTCCTTGAAGCAGCAAAAACATGAGTCTTGTCTTACTAGCTTTTTTTCTTCCCTAGGGAAGATTTCCTTCTGCGGCCAGAAACGCCATGATCATGGGGCAATTCAAGTACGTGCCCTATTTCTCCTCTGTTTTCACTCTGTTTCAATCTTGATATGCCATAATTTGACTACATAATGTGATTAATGGATCGTTAACTAGCCATTTTGATGGTGATCAGGTGCACAGGAAGCTCGCATCCTCGGTCAGCAGGGGTGATTTATATGAGACCGAGTTGCTTGAACAGTTTGGTGATGTTGAGGCCGCAGGTGAATTTTTTGCGTCTTTAGACCGTCAGCTCAACAAAGTGAACCAGTTCTATAAGACCAAGGAGAAGGAGTTTGCTGAGAGGGGAGAGTCCTGGAAGCAACAGCTAGATTTCCTCATTCAGCTGAAAAGCGAACTCAAGCAACAGAAAAACAAGGAAGCTTCCTCTCAGGAGTCTAATGATGATCCCTCCATATCGTCCCAAATCTCATGTGGTAAGCCAAGTCTCCTGCTTGAGATATCAATCAATACAAATGAGTGAATATAAATGAGTAGACAAATATAAACAGAAAAAAAAAATGCACAATTGCGCATTTGATGATGCTGAGTCGGAATGTTTATAGCTGTACTATACCATACCATTATCTCAATGCATTTCATGAGGTTTCGCCTAAGGCGGATAAGAAGTTAAAATAGACTAGGTCTTATCCCTGCAATTATACAAATGGTCTTAATAGATCTGTAATATAAAAATGCAATGATTGGCTACTATTTCACAATAAATAAGCAGCAAGAAAGTACTTTAAGAGCCATTTTGGTAAATAAATTACCAATATAGAATTTAGATAGTACATATTCTAACTGTACCTAGGCGGGATTTATACTGGGTGGTCGTCGTTGTTGTTGTTGTATATTCTAACTGTAATTAATTACAATTGTGCAAGTTAACGACTATCATTCTGATATTCTTTTCCTGTCACTTCTAACGTTTCTGTTTTACAACCTTGCCTACAGAGGTAGAGTTAAATGGAAAAGCAGAGGAAACAGAGAAAGAACAGGGCCAAGATAGCTCAACTGATGAGAAAAATGGCAAGCAATTCACAGAATCCTCAAAATCTGATGAGATGGAGCGATCATGGAGAAGAATCAGAAGAGATGATAGCGGTTCGAGAAGCTTCTCCGGCAGGGTTTTCAATTGCCAGGGGAAGAATGTAAGAATTAACATTCCACTGACAACACCATCTCGTGCGTTCTCAGCCATTGGTCACATGGTCTGGGATGATTTGATTAACCAATCTTCAAAGAAAGGCTGTCCAAGAGGATTTCATGTCAACAAAACCAAGCTGCATCATGCAGAAAAGATGATTCGAGGAGCTTTTATTGAGTTGTACAAGGGGTTGAGTTACCTAAAAACTTACAGGTATTTTTGTGACATACTCTGTATATCACATGGAACATGCAGATTAACAAGAACATACACTGTATATCACATGGAAATGCATGCATGCGCGCGTGCGCGCACACACACACACGACAAACATAAGAACTAATGAGAATTGATTCATGGTAATTGTGTATTTCAGGAACTTGAACATGCTTGCTTTTGTGAAAATCCTAAAGAAATTTGACAAAGTAAGTGATCTGTTACTTTACTTCCTTTTAAGTCATTTCTGAAACCGATTGTTGCTTGTCCTTGTGATTAACCAAGGGGATACTTGCTCTTTCAGGTGACTAAAAAGGAAGTCATGCCCATTTATCTCAGAGTGGTAGAAAGCTCCTATTTTAACAGCTCAGACAAGGTAAACTTTGAAACCCAAAGATATTTTGTTTTTGATTTTCAGAAAATAATGAAACAAATTAAAAACAGAAAAATATGTTTTGACCATAATGCTTAGCAATGTTCTGTCTCCGCATAAAAACTGAATTGATGAAACGTTAAATCTTTTGGGGCAGCAAATGTAACCAAATCTTTCTGGAGACAATTTAAAGTGGATATCTACTTTAAATGTTAACAGCACAAAGGGTAGATATTTTTAGACAAAAATAAAGATATGTTGGTCTGACAATAAAATCTGAGGGGTCTTTAGAACCAGTTACAGTGACTTATTGTTTTCTTAAATTTTGAATCCTAATAGGTTGTGAGACTATCAGATGAGGTTGAGGAGCTATTTGTCAAGCATTTTGCCAATGATGACAGAAGGAAGGCCATGAAGTACCTCAAACCTAATCAACGTAAAGAATCTCATGCTGTAACCTTCTTCATAGGTGAGGTTTTGGTTCTGTTTCCTCTCGGTTAATAATCTAATGATCAATATTTCACCAAGCACGAACATGATTTGTTGTTATATGATAAAAGTGACTACTATTTCCATACGGATGACGACAAGGATTAGAATAGAATGTAGATAACATATATAACTGACCTCTTTTTGACACAAAACTTCACAGTAAGGGAGCTATTTAGTTGTTAATTGCTTTTTTCCCCCTTTATGAACAACGTTATTGATCACTTTGTTTGATGGCCCAATTATATAAAAGATTTGAACAAAACAGAAAACGAACAAGGTGGGTCCGTAAGGGCACTAGATCACAAGAAATACCTTGGCCACACTTTTTATGGGTGGGATGCTAAAGATATAGGTCACTTCGGGTAGGCCACTATGGACTGAGAGACAAAACATGATCTTCCATGGTCTGAAACCTGACAAAGCCCTATAACATCTATATACCACCAGAAGAACAATTGGTTCTTTTGATTGATTGTGTTTGTTTGCCTTAGCTAATGTTTGGATGTTATCATAACTTGTCAAGTTGTCATGTATTGCAATTCATGCTGGACTCCCATTATACTTTTTGATCACTGTAAGGAACTACAAAATCTTTTCAAACACGCATTTGATTTGCTATATTTAGCACTCTATCATTCTACCCAAAATACAAGTGAAGACTAAATTAATCAAGCACAAAACCAAAAGGCAGATAATAAAGAAAAGAAAAGACAAGAAATTAAAGTAGGCAAATAGTTTATATCTATTAATCAATAATCAATATCTTAAAATAATAATAAGTTGTGTTTGAGTCAAATTTTCAAACATATCTGAGGACAAAATGCTCACAGATTCTACTGTTCAGTTAGTAAAGACAGTGGTCTGCATATTGGGTTTTAGTGGCCCTTAAATGTATTGTTTTGAGATTCACTAATAAGCAAAGGTAACCTATTAACATTTCTGAGCGCTGCACATGCAGGTCTCTTCACAGGGTGCCTCATTGCACTACTTGCTGGGTATGCAATCATGGCTCATTTTATGGGGATGTACACTAAACAATCATCTAGTACAGTTTACATGGAAACTGTGTATCCTGTTTTGAGGCAAGCATCCTAGTTCGTTTCTTATATGTTATTAAACCTAATAACTAATTTTTGCATGTCAGTAACACGAGTACTCTTTTATTGTTATGCAGTATGTTCAGCTTATTGTTCCTACACTTCTTCCTGTACGGATGCAATATCTTCACGTGGAAAAAAGCTCGTATAAATTACTGTTTCATCTTTGGGCTCGCACCGACCAAGGAGCTTAAGTACAGAGAAGTATTCTTGATCTGTACAGCCTCAATGACTGCTATTGTAGGGGTTTTGTTCATTCATTTGTCACTGGTAGCAAAAGGATACTCTTCCAATCTAGTTCAGACAATTCCAGGCTTCCTTTTACTGGTAATTTATTATATCCTACTCTACTTAGTAAAAAATCCGCATTTAGAAATTTTTTAAAGTCAATGGTGCTAAACTACACTCCCGACGTTGTAATTTTTCTCTCTTGCAGTTTTTCCTACTCTTACTGGTGTGCCCCTTCAACATTTTCTATCAATCAACCCGGCGTAGATTCCTTGAAATTATAAGGAATATAGTTTTCTCGCCTTTATACAAGGTACGGAAATTTCAGTCAGTTATACTACCACTAAGACACACTGAAATAGTACTTATCTATGCTTTTATACCAACTCTTGCTGATAAAATGTGGATGATTGTAGGTTGTTATGGTAGACTTCTTCATGGCTGACCAATTGTGTAGCCAGGTAATCATCAATAACTGAATCAAACTCAATAAATAAGTTCATTCAATTACTTGAGAATATTAGCCTTATCAAAGAAATGACAATGAAGCTGCCATAAATTTAACAGGTGCCTCTGCTCGGAAATCTCGAGTATGTAGCTTGCTACTACATAACAGGAAGTTACAAGACTCAGGACTATGGATATTGTATGAGAACCACTCATTACAGAGACCTCGCATATGCCGTCTCCTTTCTACCGTACTACTGGAGAGCTATGCAGGTACCAGAATTAGCTTCTTTTATCTGAAGAAAACAAAATGTCTTTCCTTCTAAGAGCGCTTTTCTGATGATGGCATTTATTTAACTCTTCAGTGTGCAAGGAGATGGTTTGATGAAGGGCAGGCTAACCACCTAGTGAATCTAGGCAAATATGTGTCAGCAATGTTGGCTGCTGGGGCAAAATTGGCCTACGACAAGAAGAAGACAACAGGACACCTATGTCTTGTTGTAGCCACATCAAGTGCTGCAACAGTGTATCAATTGTACTGGGACTATGTAAAGGACTGGGGATTGCTACAATTCAATTCTAAAAACCCTTGGTTAAGAAATGAATTAATGCTCCGACAGAAGTTCATTTACTACTTCTCCATGGTATACCATCAAAGACTTGACCTAATCTTTCATGTTTTTTGGTAGATTTAAAAGAAGGGGGGTGAGCAGGAAAAACAATCAAAGAATCTTTAGGGCAGGATTGGCAATTGATGCAGTAATAACCTTAATTTGGCATTTTCCCAAATCCCAACCTAGAAGATGATGATTGCTTAGAGCTAAAAAATCTTCATCCCCTAGACCAAATGAAGACTTGTGCCTAGGCAAAAAACATAGTAAGACCAAGCAGAGAAGACATAGTGGACCTTGCCAATTTTTAAGGGGTTACTATGAGCCATCTAAGATGGTTTTCAAGAACCCCAAGTGTGATTCACATCCCTCAATGTGTGGGCCCCACGATCAATCATTGCTAAGATGATTATCTCGGAGGAGAGGGTATAATCAAGAACGAATACTAGTCTAGTTGTTATTTAATCACTATCTCTTCATTATATGTGCGAGGAGAGGATCTTAACAGAAAAAATTTGGGGATTATTTTCAGGGATTGAACTTGATTCTAAGGCTTGCTTGGCTTCAAACAGTACTACATCCAAGTTTCGGGAATGTTAATGACAGAGTAATTAGGCTTTTTTTAGCTGCCCTGGAGGTCATCAGAAGAGGACATTGGAACTTCTATAGGTAAACTTCCAAGGACAGACAATATACAACTTTTCAGTGCATGATTAACTTCCATGTAGATGTAGCACTAAACTGTGTAAAATTCTTCTTATCCTTTCAGGTTAGAGAATGAGCATCTAAATAATGCAGGCAAGTTTAGAGCAGTAAACAAAGTGCCACTTCCTTTCCATGAAGTGGATGAGGAAGACTGAAATTTTGGAGAGCGACAACAGCAAGTTGACAGGAATTATAATCCGATTTCATTCAATGGTTTCGGTTCTTTCAAGTTACAAGGCATCAACTCAATTCTTGTTGCTTCCCTCCAGTATCTAGGGAAATAACTCCTATACACAGAATTTTCTTCAGATTTGTCGATAAAAATTAGATTCCCTCATGTGTTAGTGTCAAGCTAACGCCTTAGTCTATGTAATTATGTAGTATGACACCCTAGGAATGTTCCTCAGGTGGTTTGGCAAGCATTACTTCTTAGAATACGCCAATCCACATAAGGAATCAAGGACAATATGATTCAGGAATTAATGCTATATTCTTAGTTCCATTATGCAACTTACTCTGCAACAAAACCTTCATTCCCTTCAGAATTTCTACCTTTGGACTTATTAGCTCAGAGTTTAGAATATGTGTACTTGCTTGTAAGTTGTAAGTGCATAGCCACATTATACCACTACCCCGTATTCACGTACGTACTCCTACCTACAGTGCAGTACAAGGAAAATACTCCCAACCTTGCTGAAAATGGATGTTCATATGCATTTGAACCACACAGGTAGTACATTACTCCCTGATGCCTCTCACAAGGCACCCGCCTATGAGAAATTATTACATGGTCCAGGACCACAAAATCAATTGAGACCCCACTTTAAACCAAGCATAAATCACCTCCATTGCGAGAGAGATGGGACTATATGGTCCGAGACCACCCAAAGGGCAACGTAAGAAGCCGTTATTATCTACTCAATCTTACCCTAGATTTGCATCTACCACAAAAAAGACTATTATTGTTAGACCCATAATGGAAATGTACTGAATGTTCAAATGCTTCATGACAAAAATGACAAGCATAGAACCATTTTATGAGTCATTTGATTCAGACCATTGATATAACTTTAACTCAATAGCAAGAATAATGTAACCATGAATTCACAGGAATATAGGCTTTAAAGCTCTCTAAAGATAAGCAATAATTCTTCTTGAGATAAAAGCACAGATTCTTACCGTACCATACTATGAAAAAACATCATCTTTTCAACTCTGTCAGTACAGTCATGCCATCCTTTATCTCCTGCCCACCAAAAAAAGGAAAAATAAGGCGTCATTCTAATTCTAATAACTAATTAACCTTAAAAAAGAAGATCTTTGATACCTTGGTAATATATTTAATTGCTGCATTCAGAAGCATAATCTGCAATTTCAAGTCGTGAAATTTACCAAGGAAGTATGATGTGTTGGGTTTTCTTCAATTTGGTTTCCAAATTTTTTCCAGGACCAATTACTGGGATCACGATAATCGAATTGTTCGACATCAAATGCAATGAATCATCTTTCAACGTTCAACCTAGAAAAGTTGAAATTGTTTGGTTATTTCCGTTCTCTGGTTTTTTAACCTGTGGAAATCGTAGTTGCAAACCAAATTCCCATTTCCGACCTTCCCACAACATTATGTTTTTTTTTCTTGGTCCAAATGAGGCACAATGACCAATGCAATATACTTTGTGATTTTAATCTTGAGAGTCTTAGGACTCGTTCATTTTAACTGGTAGGTGGGAGAAATTGGATAAAATTGGGCAAAATTGGTGAAAACTGGAAAATTTAAGTACTAACTGGTGACAACTGGGTCAAACTGGTGAAAACTGGGAAAAACTAGGGAAAATTGGGACAACCTGGAAATTTTTATTTTTGACTATTTTCTTAATAATAATAATAATAATAATAATAATAATAATAATAATAATAATAATAATAATAACACCAATTAGAATAATAAGGGTATAATAATAGAAAAATAATAATAATAATAGTAATAATATTAATATTAAATATTATTAATAGTAATAATAAAAAAATAACAAGAATTATAATAGTATTTTTATTATTATTATTGTCATTTTATTATTATTATTATTATTATTATTATTATTATTATTATTATTATTATTATTTATTTATTTATTTTTTTGGAAAATGGTAAGTATATCCCATTTACCAAAGGTATACCAAGGTCGCACCCCAAGGCAAAAAATCACACCACTCTACACGTGCAGGGAGTATCCATGCACACACCTCACCAATCAATGTCTACTTACAGATTACACAATACATCCTCAGTTGTGTCTTTACATAATTTGTAAATCCTAACACACACACTAGTCTTGATTTGATACACTACACTGTGAGCAGTGTGTCTTCCTTCGCCAAAAACTCTACAATTCCTCTCCTTCCATATTTCATATATGCTTGTGACAAAGGCAGCTCTTCTTGTCCTGTTAATAATACTTTTACCCTTATATTTGTTGTCAAACCACCGAAGTTCATGGCCAAAACTAACTGGAGCTCGCTGGATTCCAAACCATAACAGGACCTGGCGCCAAACATCAGCTGCAAAGGCACACTTAAAGAACAGATGTTCACACGTTTCCCCCTATCCCCACAAAGACCACACTGATCATCAATAGCCAACCCCTTAGCAGCAAGCATAGAGCGTGTCAACAGTCTCTTGTGGCAGGCCAACCACGCAATGAAACAATGTCTAGGTCTAGCCCCACGTTCCCATATAAGTTTATGCCACCATACCTTGTTGCGCTCTGTGTCAAAACACTAGTACGCTGCCTTGATACTAAACTTTCCTGCATGTGTCATAGCCTGCATCAGCCCTTGAGCATTTATACTAGACCCTCCCTTTGCCACCAGGGAGTCTCTGACGCTAAGAATGCGTCTCCAAACCCAGGAGCTCCCTGGAGATGCCTGCACATCGATGTTGTTAAGTGCATAGGCATGCACCCAAGCCTTCCAGCACCCCCCACTCCCATTATTAACCCACCAAACATTCTTACGCATGGTTGCAGCATTCCAATGTGCCATGTCTTTAATCTGCAGACCCCCAAACTCCCTATCACAGCATACTCTCCTCCATCCCACAGGCACAACCACCCTGGTCTTGTTCAGATGCCCCCATATAAATTTCCTCCCCATCTGGTGGATCTCAAAAATGACTTGCTTAGGCAAGAGGAAAACAACACACCAAAAGTTTAATGTTGAGAAAATAACAGAATTTCATAGTTGAATTCTCCCAGCATAACTGAGCAATCTAGCAGTCCAGTGGTGAATGTGTCTAGACACCCTGTTCAGAAGTGGTTGACATAGAGTGTGAGTAAGTATCGTGGCAGATAATGGGACCCCAAGATACCTAAAAGGCATAAAAACCTCCATGAACCTAGTAGCTTCCAAAATCTCATCACAAACCCTACTCTCCACGCCCCCAAAGTAAATGCAGCTCTTAGTATCATTTGCTTGCAACCCTGAGAACCCAGCAAACAAGTTAAACATGTTGAGAGCAGCATCAATAGACCCCTTATCCCCTCTAGTAAATACTAGCAGATCATCAGCAAACACTAGGTGCGTGAGCTTGAGTCTGCAGCACTTAGGGTGGAAATGAAATCCAGGACTTGTTCCCAACTTCCTTAACATTCTAGATAAACCCTCCCTGCAAAGCACAAAGAGATAAGGGGACATTGGATCCCCTTGTCTCAAATCCCTCCCCCCTGGAAAGAAACCAGTAAGTCTTCCATTGATGTTTACAGAGAAAGATGAAGACTTCACACAGACCATAATCCTCTCAATAAACCAGTCAGGGAACCCATAAACTCCAAGCATACCTCCAAGGAACCCCCAATCTACAGAGTCATAAGCCTTCCTCACATCAATCTTCAACATAGCTCTAGGTGAAATATGTTTCCTTGTGTATTTGTGCACAAGTTCATGGGATAACAAGATGTTATCTTGAATTCTTCTTCCTGGCACAAAAGCAGATTGCTCAATGCCTACCAGCTGGGGAACTATATCTTTTATTTTTTCAGTTATTAATTTTGTGATGACTTTGTACAGAACATTGCAGCAAACAATGGGTCTGTAATCACCCATAGTAGTGGGGTTGTCACATTTTGGCACAAGTGTCACTGCTGTAGTATTTAAGGATTTCAGCATCTTGCCACTGGTGAAGAAATCCCTCACAGCTCCACACACATCATCACCTACAATACACCATGCTTGCTTAAAGAAGGCAGAGCCATACCCATCAGGCCCAGGCGCTTTAAGGTCCGAATCCCAAAGATTGTGTCCTTAATCTCCTTATTGCTAACTGTCATATTAATGGCATTCTTCTGCTGGTCAGTCAGAGCAACCCCATCATGAAAAAAGGCAGGGTCAAACTGCTAAGTGCTGTGAGAGGCTCCAAATAGACCTTTATAAAAATCCACAATCATATCTGCAATTTTCAAAGGCTCAGTATGGCAAACCCCATCAGTATCATATAAAGCTTTAACACAGTGATTCACATGCCCTTCCTTCACCTTAGCATGAAAATAACTATTATTTTCATCACCAAGGCTTATATCAATGCCTTTTGCCTGCTGCTTCAGGATGCTCTCCTCTAACCTTCTCCACTTCATATAGCAGGCAGTCAACTCGTGCTCTTTCTTAATGAGACTGCATCTCTAGGTAGTAGTTGTAACTTCTTCTGGATTTCATCCAGCTCAACTGCAGCATCAATAGCATGTTGAGTCACTTTACTAAACTTCTGAGAGTGCAATTGCTTTAGGTCCTTTTTCAACCACTGAAGCTTCTTCGTGAGTCTAAACATGGGACATCCCCTAACAGGCCTCTGCCACACCTCCTGCACAATGGTCAAGAATCCAGGGTCTTCACCCCAGCATTTAAGATACTTGAAAGTCCTAGGTTTGTTATCATCACTCTCCATGATTTGCACAATACTGGGTGAGTGGTCTGATACACCAACAGAGGGAAACATAACAGTAGTAGTCCTTTGCAGATTCACCCAATCAACATTGCTTAGAACCCTGTCCAGTTTGCTCATCACCCTACTGGAAGCTTGGGGTTTATTACACCAAGTGAACTGGGCACCAACATAGGGCATATCCTGCAATCCACACCCTCCCAAACGTTGAACAAAATCATCAATTTCAGATAGCATAGGTGCATGATCAGATATCCTTTCCCCTGGAGCTAAGACAACATTAAAGTCCCCAGCTACCATCCAAGGACCATTAACAGTGCCAGCCCAAGAACCCAAATCAGTCCATAGCCTCTGTCTCTCCTGGCCATGGTTCAAAGCATAAACAACAGTACACATAAACTCCATCCCCTCACTCCCTTTGACTAAACAATGCATAGCTTGGTCAGTAGAATGTAACACAGTGACATCCACTACCCCAGTCCTCCATATACACACAATTTTTCCATTACAATGGCTGGAATGATTACTAGCCCAGCTAAACCCCCTAAACATTTTTTTATAGGACAAACTCTCTCTCTCTCTCTCTCTCTCTCTCTCTCTCTCTCTCTCTCTCTCTCTCTCTCTCTCTCTCTAACCCCTTTGACTCCCCAGCCCCCCCTCCAAACCCTACATCAATTCACCCCAGCGGCGGCTACCGCGCCACCACGTCCCCGGTGGCTGCCGCTGGCCCCCTTTCTCCACCCCTGTCACAGATCACCACCACCACTTCATCCTTTTACGCTATTTATCCCCGTTTTCTCTCTCCTCTTTCCACCCCTGTAACCGACCCCACCATCGATTTACTCACCGCGACCACTACGGCATCGCTCACTCCTGACATCCATCAGTTCCGCCTGTTTTTCAGCAGCGGGTTCCCGATTTAATGAGGCTTTGCTACTGCAATTTGCTTCCCGTTCAGTTCTCGTGTTGAAGGTGTGCTTCGTGATAAGAAGTTGGTTTAATTACCAATTGGTGTGTATGTTTTCTGGCCCCTAAGCTTTCTGCTGTTTTCGTTCGTTTCTAGTGGTGTTTCTGGTCTGATTGAGGTTTGGTGTTGGTCTTGTTTTTTGTTGTCTGTTTTTTTATCATGAGGATCCATATTGAAAGTAAAACATTTAATTTGGAGTTGAAGAATGGGCATGTTTTGGTTGTTGAGCATAGTATTTTTGGGTAGAAGATGGATCAAATTCCCTCCTGGGGTTGCTAGTTGGGTCTCGGATAGGGTTGTTCAAAAAAATCCGAATCCGATCCGAGAACTCGAATATCCGAAAATCCGATCCGAAAGTATCCAAAAAGGTGGATACCCGAAATTTCGGATATCCGAATACCGGGTATCCGAAGTTTCGGATTCGGGTTTGGATAGTGATTTCATAAATTTTCGGATAGTTCGGATACTCGAAAATCCGACTTATATAAAGTAATATGCACTAAATCTCACTTATTCTAGCTGAAGCTCAGTGGTCTGACTACTCAAATTGGAATACAAGGCTGCATGTTCGATTCTCAGCCACAGCCTCTTTTTTTAACGTGAAAAGTATAAAGGAATTTTTAATGCTAACTTAGCAAATTCATTTGAGACATTCAATCATCCAAAACCCCAGTAGGCCAGAACCCTAAGTAGTCTCCAACCATTTCTCTGTTCTCTCGCCTTTCTCTTATTCTCTCACCTTTCTCTTGTTCTCCCTTTTCTTCACAAACCACCACCTCCACGACTACCCACAACATGCAGCACAGCTCCGACCTCGCCATTCCTCTCCTGGAGCTATCTTTTTGTTGTTCTCTCTCCTCATCGTTCACCCCTAGTCCCAATACCCCTTCGATTCTCCGATCTCCGACCTCCATTCTTTAGCAGCTGCCTGGTAATTTGTTAATAGTTTCAGTTTAATTTATTTGTAGATCTGATTTATTTTGGTTCGGTTTTCACTTTTTTTGTTTCCCTGACTTGCTTCTACAGGTCCACTGTTTACTTATTACTTCCATGTCTCCATCCTCCTCCCTCTTTTGGGTTGGTTTTGCTGCAGCATTCGGGTATCCATTTCGGATGTCTGGATACCCAATTAGATATGACCAAATGAATATAAAAAATAATAATAATAATAATAAAAAAAATTAAATTTTCGGGTTTTCGGATAGTACTGATATCCAACCCGAAATTTTGGGTATTCGATATTTCGGATACGGGTTCGGATACCAAAATCAAGTATCCGAAGTTTCGGATACCCGAAATTTCGGGTACCCGCGTATGAACAGCCCTAGTCTCGGATACTATTAAACTTTTTACTGATTTGATTGTAATGGAGCATTCGAAGAGATTTGGGTTTTTCTGGTGGTCTATTAAATCAGGTTTCAATAGGTGTGGTTGGTTCCCTGAACTGGGTGTGTTGATTAATGAGGTAAAATATTCAGTGTTTATTCATGGGGTCTCTTCCCATTCCCCTTGGAAGCTTTTTTTGGACTCATTCTATAATCTTACCCAAGCTGAGAATAGTGTTTGTACCCAACATGTTGCTTTTGAGGAGTCCTCTAAAGGGTTGTCTCCTTGTTTGGATTCAGTTGCAACTGGTGTTTGTTTTGGCTCTTTTGGGGGTGGGATTGATGAGAGGAGTTTTTTGAAGGAAGAGGTGGACTATTTGTTTGTTCTAGAAAACTCAAAGTCTTCTACTTGTGGTTCTGTCCATTCTCTTGATACTTCGGATTTGTTGGTTGTTAGAGAGGTGGATTTTGACTCGCAGAACAGGGTTTTCAGGGCTGCTGTTGATGAGGTGTTTTTGTTGGAGTGTTTGGAACCTTTGTTTCCCAGATGTCGCCTTCGAAGGTGGAAGATGAGTGCTTTTATTTGAGTGCTCCCAAGGGTCTTGTGAATGAAAATCACGGCTTACTTCTAGAGGGAAAATATGGTGATTCTAGTTTTGGGTTTAAAGTGATGAGTTTAGTTGAGCCTTCTTCAGTCGTGGGTGAGAATGCGCTAGAGGAGTCTAGTTTTAGCCTTAGTAGTGGGAGAAGTGTTTCGGTTGCTGAAATGGAAGAAATGATGGAAGAAGCTTCACAGATTAGATCTTTGAGTTCCGATTCTAACTCGTCGGATTGTTTTGATGAGGACAGGGGCAGCCATTGGGATTATTCATATTCCGATTTCGATGACAGCGGGTTATTGAAAGCTTTGGAGCTTGTTGAGAATTCTTCAAATGAGGAATTTTTTAAGAAGCTATACGAATTTCAAGAGGAGGGAAAAATCAATATAGAGAAGAAAGTCATCCGCATTCTTGAGGGATTTATTAATGACGGTACCATGCGAAGACCAACAAGGGCTAAGTAACACACATTGGTGTTGTTGATGGTTGGAAATTTGGAGTGTTTTTTTTATCTCGTTGGACTTTGATTCTTGGTTTTCTTGCTCCAGAGGTTGAGTTCGGGTGGCTTCCTTCAGTAGGTCTCGTAGGGTGGAGTTGAATCGTTTGGTGTTCTTTTTATGGATTGTCTTGTGGTGTTTTCGGTTTATTTTGGCCCTCTTAGGTGTTTTTGTCGTGCTGTTTAGGTGTGCTTATTTAGATTTTATTGGGTGTTTTGAGTTACTCTTTCTATAGGTGTGTGCTTGAACTTTAAGAGGTGTATGAGCTTCGGCTCCATGATGCTTGAGTTTCGGCTCATTCTCTTTTCCATTTAATAAAATGGAATTCTAATTATCAAAAAAAAAAAAAAACCCTAAACATTTTATTCATAGCAGAGCTAATTTTATTCTCCTTAATTTTTGTTTCTATTGCAACAAAGAAATCAAGCTTATTTATTATATACAGAAACTTTTTTTACCTCCTAAAGCTTTAGAGGGTCATTGCACCCTCTAACATTCCAAAATGACATCTTCATGATCAGGTGGTTTGTCATGCTCGCCTCTCCTAGCACCTCCATCACCCAACAACCAATCAAGAACCCCAAAGCCATTTGAGAGAGGCACAAAGGAGCCTTTAGTGATCACCCTCCCATAAGAGCCAGTAGTGAAAGGCTTGTTGTGCTGCCTTGCAGGGGCAGTATGGTGCTTATTATGACTGACCACTGTAAATCTATCTTCACTTCCCCCTTTCTAAGGTGTAGTAACCTCCTTCACACAGCCAGTTTCTTGTCCCTTCTGTTGTTCTGAGACTTCAACCAATACAGGACCTGTCTCCTTCCCCATTTGCCCTACATCCTGCTTCTTGTGGGCTTGCCCCTTAGGCACCCAGTGCTGCTTAACTCCGCATCTCTCATTTGTATGGCCAATTATTGTTATTATTATTATTATTATTATTATTATTATTATTATTATTATTATTATTATTATTATTATTATTATTATTATTATTATTATTATTATTAATCATTTATGCATATATATATTTTTTTATATTCTTATTTAAAATATTTTATATTTAAGTATTATGTTTAATATGTTAATATATCAAAACTGGACTAAACTGGGGGAAACTGAGTCAAATTGGGAAAAACTGGACAAAACTGTATTTTGTAACTGGTAACTGGTGAAAATTGGGAAAAACTTGTAACACCCCCGAATTTACAACGATTTCCAGGGAACTATCGACGCCATTATCCATGACTCGACACCACTGAACCGTCACAAATCCAAAGGCGTTACTGCAACATTCATCACTAAGGAATAAATGCTAAGCAGAAAGGAAAACTAGGTATCAAAGGAAGCATCTAAACAAATTAAACATTAATATCAGAGTTGTCTATCAAGTGATCTTAAGTCTATTAAAGTCTTATTACAACTTTGCCTTCAAGGGCACAAACCAAACAAAATCCCAATAATCCAAAATAACCAATAAATCAATAGTTCTAAAGAAACGACCCACATTCAACCTTCTAGCAAACCGTCCTCACTCAGCTACACATGCACTTTGGTTTCCGTGACGGAAACAAGGTACAGAAGAAAAGGGAAGAAGCAGAAGAAAACAAAAATCAGATAAACTGAATAAACGTCGTCCATACCCAGTAAAAACACTTTCGCAAACCTTACCTGGGTTTTAGAAGAATCATTGAAATTCATTTGCATGCACAAGTAGTCATATAATCAAGCACACTCATACTCAATATTCAATTACATGCAATTCTTGCTTTAGTGATCATTCGAACACAAATAGATAAACCATCTTAATTAGAGTAATAAGAGAGCGAATAGAACAACGATTACCCATACTGTTCATAGATAGATATAGACATGCCATGGACTTATTCTAGTGTATACTCACACTACCTCTAACATAATAATCGATATATAGAGAATTAAACAATGGGGAATGATCCGTCCCGAACACACTACGAGGTGTCCATAAAAGTAACTTGGAAATCACGCATCCCTAGACTACATCAATTAGATAAGTCTCGATAGCTCGACTACTCCTAGGGATCCATTAGGAGTCTTATTCTCATTCATAATTCAATTCACATACTTGCATTGATTGACCTAGTGGTACAACGAGACCACGACATACTACTTCATTTCATGCTCATGATAATGAATAATAATAACGATAATGACATAAAGGCATATTATCAAGATCATGCTTCACATATGTCTAACGAAATTTCGGCAGCACTTCGGCAGTAAATCATGATATCCAAAAATTACACTTTCACAAATAAACCATCCAAGATATATTAGGTGCTCATTAACAATCAATAATAACCCATTCCAATTAGCATGTATATTATATCATAATAATAATAGAATTTCAACATCTCCATACATGCTCAATAATTAGCATATGAACTAATTGATTAAAGAAACTCCATAAACTTGTCATTCTCAATATAAATCATAATTACAACGAAGAATATATTTCTAATTCTCATAATTAACGACGATATAATTTAATCATGCTTCGCATATTAAATTCACAATAATAATCAATTAGCACATAACACATAAAAATAGTTTTGATGGGGCTTTGGAAAGAGGTAGGCACAATTGCTTACCTAACAAATGCTCACTATGCAGTAAGTAACTTGGCTAATCACAACCCGATCACGCTAGTCCATTTGGTCCTAATTAAAAACAATTACCGAGTTATAATTAGTAAATACGAAAATCCAAACAGTACTGAAACTGTAAACTAGTATTTTTATTAAATTCCTTGATTTATTTCAATCAATCTAGACTTTTGAAAATCCGGATTTGGACGAGTACAGAAAAATAAAAGTAATTATTGAAAAATACTGAAAATACGAAATTAATTAAAGCGAAATTTTAAAACGAAATCCTAACCGTTTTTTCGAGTCTAGGCCGTGAGACACCAAGCGTGGGGACCCACGACCTAGCCCATCACCAAGACCACCACCCACCGACTACCATGGTCGGCGGTGGCTCGCCGGAGCACCGGCGACGGAGGAGAGAGAAAGCGCGAGAGATCGCACGAGAGAGAGAGAGAGATTGCGAGGGAGAGGGGACGACTGAGAGGGGGAGGAGCGTCGGGCAGGGCCCAGTCGCGTCGGCCACTCGCCGGTGATCACCCAGGCGCGGCGGTGGCGCGACAGCCACGACACAGCAAAACAGGGGAGGGGGCGAAAACAGAGCATGGGGGAGAGAAAGGAAAAGAGAGAGAAAGAAAGAGGGAGAGGGAGAGGCGGCTCACCGGCGACGTGCAGCGGCAGCAAGGGAGGAGAGAGAGGGAGAGAGTGTGCGTGAGGCCGAGAGAGAGAGAGAGAGAGAGAGAGAGAGAGAGAGAGAGAGAGAGGGAAGAGAATTGGGGTTTTTGGCTCAGTTTTGCAAATTGATCAACTGGCCCATCTCTAAGCTTATATAGGTGCCCAGTCAATGGAAGTCAAAACCTACTGGAATTAGGATTAATTTTCTGATTTAATTGCTAATTAAAAACAGTTAAAACTAATTAAATGCTAATTAAAACTAATTAGAACAATATGAATAAGCTTTATTCATATGCAAAACCATTTTAATTAAATCCTTCAATTTGATAATTATAAATCCCGAGATTTCCATAATAATAATAAAATATTATTATGGCTTAATTTGAGTAAATCGAATCGTTAAATAGATATACGATTTAAATCTCCAAAACTATTTATAAATGAATTATAAATCAGTATTGTAATTATAGAAAACATTGGGGTATCACAAAACTAGACAAAACTGGAAACCAATTGAAAAGAACATGCCCTTAATTAGTAGGTTAAGATATCCTTAGATTAAAAACCATTCAAATTTTGTAATATAACTACTTCGTATATTAAAAATGACGAGGAAGTAGGTATACACGAGTGCATACACTCACGAGTAGCTCATGAACATATTCAGCCAAAATTCGTTTGATAATAAACGAATTGAACACGATTACCAATTCAAGGCTCAGATTGATAAGGAAGTAAATGTTTACTAACATAGCTCGTAAAGTTTATATGTTTGATATCTGAAATCAGGAATTTGATACCTATCTCCAATTATATCTAAAAATTTTATACTTCTTTAATTTTAAAAATAAAATAAATACGCTGATTGATAAAAAAAATTGATCATGAAAATAACGAGTAAAATATAAAAATAACATAGATAAAACCCACTTTACTCATTTCGACTCTTTTCTATTAGGAGTCTTGTGCCCTAATTAATCTTCATACTTGTCAGTTGTCACACAAACGCTATTTTTGAATTTTTTAGTGACCTCACATCTCTATATGATACAAACTTAACAAATGTAGCAATTTAATCTTGACTCAATCAATTGAGAGAAACTCTACTCGAAAATCAAATTACCTAACTTTAACCTAACTTTAAGCTTCACTGAATACATCATGAAGCCATTTCTTTTCATCCTAACTTTTCCATAAAATGAATTTTTTTTGCAGGATGACTTCTATTAAAATAAATATTTTGTTATAGTGACAATAGTGGACTTTAACTTTATAAGACAAAATTCCAATATTTTCTTACATGAGTAAGTTTTGTGTGAGACCAACTCATTATAAAAAGGGTTACTATTTAGAAATATAGGGGGTCACTTTTTATAAACCGTGACCATTGTTTCACTTAATATGACTTTCGTCTCACCAAAAATTATGAAAAGATCACCGTGTTATAGAAATTTTTGTATTCACGAAAACAAATTCCCTTCCCATACATACCCTCTAGAAAAAGAAAAAAATCCCTTGACAAAAAAAATTGAAAAACCCAAAAAATCGGTTGGAAAGCAAAATAGCGCGCTAGTAAAGAGCACAAGTCGCAAGTCACAGATATCCTCTTCACTAAGCTCTTGCTCTTGGGCAACGGCGAGCTTTGCCAAAATTTCACAAAAATCTCAATTCAATGACAATAACAACCACCACATCTCCCGCCATTTTCTCTCTCTCCTGCTATTCCCCGACGGATTTCAGCCCTATCCAATGTGCACCCATTTCGCGCCCTAATTTCTTCCCCCCCAATTTTACCCCAAAGCAAAACCCTAGGTCATCATTTTCCCCCTATTTTGTTTAATTTCTTCGAATTAATCTGTTTTGAATATGCTGAAGTTGAATTATCTTTTGTCATTTGCAGATTGAGAATTTCCCAAAAATCCGCAATTTTTCCAAAGCAAGTTCACTGGGTACCTTATTGCTGTAGTGGCAATACTGGAATTGGTCCTGAGACAACGGATGATTCTTCAAAGGTGTTTACTATTTTTCTTGTTTTGGTTTTTATTTATATGCCCAAAATTTATTTTAGAATAATGCATGATTGGTGGGTTTTAGGGAAATCTGTGAATGATTATGTGCAAATTGGAACTTCTATCATTGTGTGAGTACAAGTGCGGGGATTTTCTGCAATTCAAGTATCCATTTTTGACGTATCATAGATAAATGGTTGCTAGGATTTAGGATTTTGGTTTGGATTATAATGAACTAGTCGAATGTGTCACATAATTGGTTTGTACTTCTTGTTTGTTATGAATGAGTGCCCAAAGTCAATGCCTTTTTCCGATATTGGGTCCAACTGGAAATCCTGTCTGCTCGGAAGGGTTATACTGTTACTGTGTGCGAACGAATCACTGCTTAGGATGGAGGTTCTTGAGAAACACTGGTTTGTTGTTAGTGTATGATATGTTGAACTTGTTTTGGTGGGGCCCTTTTTTTGGGTATTTGTGGTTGCTTTTGGCGGCAGAGTGCAGACTAAAGGAGAGTCAATATGAGTAAAGGAGATAATAAGGAATATTGAAGCGACGCAAGTGTACCATTCTTTGGATGTCTAGTAAGAGTAACAAAGCTGCGAGAGTAAGTAGAAAGCTAATTTATACTCCTTCCGTCCTAAATAATAGTCACATAACTAGTTCAACATTACACCTAGAAGAGTGTCTATCATATTTGGATAGATGTAGTAATAGTTTATGCTTTTAGCTTATCGGAGAGAGATTATATACCTAGGATCATGACTCATGAGTAAATATGATAAGGTTATTGTATTGATTAAATATCATTCTCCTCTTCACCCTAGTTTGGGGGAGGAATAGTGCTTTTTTAGAAAGAGTAAGAA
This sequence comes from Tetragonia tetragonoides, assembly GCA_038025085.1. Lineage (NCBI taxonomy): Eukaryota > Viridiplantae > Streptophyta > Magnoliopsida > Caryophyllales > Aizoaceae > Tetragonia > Tetragonia tetragonoides. Next base: position 35,698,130 of record CM076148.1, read on the forward strand.
AAACATATACTCTTTATTTAGTCTTCAGTTTGACCGTTGCCTAATCAAAGCTGAGATTTAGAAGAATTCTTTGTTACCATGGTCTTTCTTTGACCTGGGTCAAAGTGGATCCTGTTGGTTTAGACATTCACTTTGGACTGAGAGCATTGCATTCAGCCAAAGTTTATAACTATGTCACTAGATCAGGAGTTTCATGATGGTGGAGGCTTGAGCCTAGTTGGTAGCATGGGTTTTGTGATATATGGTCTATGTTGGACAGTTGGACCCATGACTATCTGTAATAGCTATCTAAGGAAATGTTTGGTTCCTTACCTCAAATGCTTGATGGCATTTGGGAAATGGAGATGGACAATCTATTTTAGGTAGTAAGTTATGATATTTAGTCTGAACATATTTGTTTGCTGGCCAGTTGTCTGCAGTGTTGTATGTCATTTTGTGTGAAGAGAGTTTTTTTGTAGTGGATAGAGACTTGAGAGTACGTTTCTATGCATTTTTTGGTATGTGACCTTCGTTTGAGTGGACAAACTCGGTTTAGCCTTTCTCAAAGAACTTTCTAATATGAAACAGTGAAATTAGAAGTCATAGGTGTGCTGATATGGAAAAAATTTCAGAAGCAAGAAATGAGACTCTGCAATTAGATTTATTGCCATTTAAATATTCAATAGATGGAAAATGCTTCACTTAACTGTCACCTAAATGGTCTTATCTAAAAAAAGAAAAAAAAAACAAAACTGTCACCTAAATGGATCCACATTCTTCAGCTGTAGGAAAATTAACAATTATTAAGAACTTCATGAAGAACAGCAGTCATCAAAGTAAATTTTAGCTAGCCTTATTCGTGTCTTAGAGGCTTGTACCGTCTCTTGTAATCCCAGCCAGGATGTGCAGTTAGGGAACTTCTCTTGTCCTTCCCCCCATACTCTTTCTGTAAACACTTGCAAAAATGATGGAGGCTGGAGGCTGGAGGGCTGCTTATTGAGAGTTTGCGGACAGAGGAAGATAAGGGGGGTAAACTAATGGGGTGATGTTGGCGAGGTCAACCTGTTGAATGTGGGGGAGTCCTCCATTTTACACACACCTACTGTTTCTTCACCTGCCCACTATGTTACATGGACTCGGCTGGAAGTGTCCAACGTGGATACGTCTCCAAGTGTCGGACTCGGCCGTATTTTGAAAACTTAGCACCTTTTTGGTCAAAAATGAAGTGTCGAGTGTCCGTACCCATGTCCGAGTGTCGAGTGTCCGACACGGGTAATCGAGGTGAATTGAAGAGTCCATGTAAAATAGCCTGCCCGTTGTTTTGGGGTTGAGCCTTTGCAGGGTGATAGTGATGACAGGGACCCGCAAGAACTGCTTGACTGTTTGGATTTGAAGCTAAGGGGCCCTTCAGGAGGGGAGGAGGTCTGTGTGCAAGTGTCGCCAAAAGCTTGTTCTAAGAAGAAGGAATTGGGATAGCGAACTTCGGAACCTACAAGCAACTGTTAATCATGGCGGAGAGGAGGGTCGTAAATCGAAGGGGTCACAAGCAGTTGTTATGAAGATATGAAGCTGGAACGTTAATGGGTCAAGGAGGGCAACAAAGAGGGACTTGATTAGGGAAGTTATTTGCAAGGCTTCCCCTGATATAGTGATGTTGCAGGAGACGAAGATGCAAGAGATAGATTCGTTTTTTCTTACAAGCTTTTAAGAGGTTGAAAATAAAGATCAGGTCGTTTTGCGTTCAGATGGAGCTCCTGGTGGGGTTTTGGTGATTTGGGATACCAGGTTTGCTACACAGGTGGATTTGGTTATTGAGACTTACACTGTATAGGTTTATTTGGAGGTTAGGGGGCGAGGGTGCTGGTGGGTCACTGCAGTTTATGGCCCATGTGGGTATCGAGAGCGGGAGTTGTTTATTGATGAGTTGTGTGATTTGACAGGGTTATGTTCCTCAAGATGGGTGGTGGGGGGTGACTTTAATGTTGTTCGCAGTAGTAGTGAGCTTCAGGGGAACTCGGGTAGCTAGGCATGAGGGGCTTAAATGATTTTATTTGAGAAAGCGAGTTGAGGGATCCCCCTTTGCATAATGCACGTTTCACGTGGTCAGTTCGTAGATGTCGTAATGCAAGTTCCAGGATTGATCGTTTTCTATTTACTAACGAAGTGGAGGATGAATTTCCAGAATTATTGCAGGAGGTGCTGGCAAGACCATGTTCTGATCATTTTCCACATACTCTCCATTCTTGCCTTGTCCAGTGGCGACCGACACCTTTTAGATTTGAAAATATGTGGACTACGTATCCTCAGTTCCAAGCAAAGGTTAAGCAGTGGTGGGATTCTTATGAAGTGCAAGGCTGGCAGGGTTATTGTTTTATGCAAAAATTAAACAATGTTAAAAGTGACTTGAAGAGGTAGAATAAAGAGGTCTTTGGTGATGTGCGGGGGAAAAAGAAAGAACTTTTAGATGAGATAGCTATGGTGGACCAGCAACTTTGTAGTGGAGATGTTGCGGAGGAGGTTAGTGAGAAGCTGACTCGTAGGAGTGTAGGACTGAAAAATGAGCTGGAAGAGGGGATTTGACGGTAAAGGCAGAGTCAACGACAAAAGATGAAGTTACCTGGGCAAAGGAGGGCGATGTTAATTCCAGACTGTTTTTTAAGGTAGTTAATGGGAGGAGAAGGAGGGCGTACATCAAGGAGTTAGAGGGTGAGATGGGAGAGGTTTTTTCTGATGTTGGTGCAATCAGTCGGGAGATTACAGAGTATTATAAGGGTCTTTTTACTGAGGAGCTTGGAGGAAAACATAGTATTGAAGGGCTTGACTAGAGCCCGTTACCTATACGCTCAAGTGTTTGGTTGGAGAGGCCCTTTACAGAAGAGGAGGTGAAAGCCGCCGTTTTTAGTATGGATAGAGAGAAAGCCCCTGCCCAGATGGTTTCATGATGGCGTTTTCCCAGGAGTGTTGGGAGGTTATTTAAGGTGGACCTACTTGGTCTGCTTACAGAGTTTCATGAGAAGGGGATTGTGGGGGAGAGTATTAATTTGGATTTCGTTACTTTGGTTCAAAAAGAAGGATAGGTCAAGGAGGTGAGAGACTTTCGCCCTATTAGTTTGGTCACTAGTGTCTACAAAATTATTGCGAAGATTCTCTCTGTCAGGTTAGGGGAGGTATTGTCGTCTATGATATCTATGTCCCAAAGCAGTTTTGTCGAGGGGAGGCAGATTCACGACGCAGTATTGGTGGCTAATGAAGTGGTCAATGAGGCTAGGCGGAAGGGGACGAGAGGAGTGGTTTTCAGGTTAGATTTTGAAAAAGCTTATGATAGGGTGAGTTGGGCTTTTCTTGATCGTGTGCTAGAGCAGAAGGGGTTTGGCTTTCGTTGGCCGTGGTGGATGAGGGGCTGCTTATGCAATGCTCACTTTCAGTGTTGGTTAATGGGGTGCAGAGGGAGTGGTTTTCTTCTTTGAGGGGGTTGAGACAAGGGGATCCCCTATCCCCCTTTCTATTTACTCTTGTGGTTGACGTGCTCAGCAGGATGTTGGAGACTTGGAGTGGGGAGTAGAGCGGGGGAGAGTTGAAGGCCTTCTAGTGGGGAGAGAAGTGGTACACGTGTCTCATTTGCAGTTTGCTGATGATACGGTGCTTTTCAGTCTGCAGATCTGGAAAAGTTCAAAATGTCCTTACAATCTTGCAAAATTTTGAGCTTATCTCAGGATGAAGATCAACCGAGTAAGTGCAGCATTGCAAGTAATAATTTGGACCAGGCTAGCCTTGAGAGTTTTGCTAATTTAGTGGGTTGTCCAACTCAAGGTTGGCCGCTTACTTACTTGGGTATGCCCCTTGGGGGTAACCCGCGGCATGGGACTTTTTGGGAACCTGTTCTAAACCGTGTGTTGAAGAGGTTAGATGGGTGGAAGAGGGTATATTTTTTGCTAGGGGGCCGGATTACTTTGCTGCAGTCTTACTTATCCAGCATACCTTTGTATTATCTTTCGTTGTTTAAGATGCCTGTTGCGGTTGCTAAGAAGATTGAGAAATTGATGAGAGATTTTTTGTGGTCTGGTAGCGATGGAGATAAAAGGGATCACTTAATTAGCTGGGACATGGTGTCTTGTCCTAAAGAAGAAGGGGGCCTGGGTATTGGGCGGTTGGTGACCAGAAATGTGGCTCTGGCTGTTAAGTGGCTGTGGCGTTTTCCTTTGGAACATAATGCACTTTGGCATCGCGTCATCAAGAGTATATATGGGTTGTGTCAAAATGGGTGGGATACTCAGGTGGTTGCAGGAGTAGCACATGCTTGTCTATGGAAGTTTATCTCTCAGCTGTTCCCTACCTACCTTCCCCTCGTTCGATTCAGTCTTGGAATCGGATTTAGAGTTCGGTTTTGGGAGGACGTGGGGAAATGACCAGCCTTTGTATTTACGCTTCCCTAGAGTATACCAGCTCTCAACACTTCATGAAGCTAGTGTTGCTGAGTTTTATTCATCAGGACAGGGTCGTGGAACTTGTTTTGTGGAGACCTCCTCAGTAGTGGGAGATGGAGGAGGTTACCTCTTTGCTCGAGTTTCTGGAGTCGGTTCAACTTCAGGATAGGGAAGACTCCAGGAGACGGATTGGGGATTCTTCAGGGGTATTTTCCTGTAGATCTTTTCTTCAGCAGTTTGGTATGTACCCACAACATTCTAACTTCCCTATAGGGAGGTGGTTGTGGAAGGAAAAAGTTCCTGCTAAGGTGCGAGCCTTTGTCTGGACGTTGGCGTTGGACAGGATTAATACCAACTACCTGCGTCTACGGCGGAGGCCAAATTCAGTTCTGTTACCGGATGTGTGCCTCCTTTGTCGAGCTAGTAGTGAGACTTCTTCACATGGCTTTATGAGGTGTGAAGTTGCGCTGCATCTTTGGAGCAGATTATCTAATATCATAGGTGAGGTTTGGGAGTATCGTGGCGCAGTTATGGAGTTCTTGCAGGCGAGGCGTGTGGGACTAGGGTGGAGTAAGGAGAAGAAGTTGTTGTGGAATGTGCTATCTTTGCAGCACTTTGGTGCATTTCGCTAGAGAGGAATGCTAGGGTCTTTTCTGGTATTTCTGTCTGTCGATGTGTTATGGGATAGGCTAGTATACTTGGCCTCCTTGTGGGCTAAGGCTGCCGGGTGTTTTCGTAGTTATCCTGTTACACAGGTTATGCTTCATTGGGCTGATTTGTAAATAAATTCCTCTCGAGGACTCCTTGTCCTCTTAGGATGTATTCTGTTCTTTGTTACTATAAGTAATACTTTTTCTTATCTAAGAAAAAAAAGAAAAACTTTCTTTCCCAGTCACAAATTGTATTTGGAATAATAGGTCATCAGGAGGGTAAAGGCTTCTGTTTGGACAGCAAAGCTTATAAATCCACTCCAACAATAGAATACAGTTCAGAGGCCAAACAAAGCGATTTGTCGTGATTTTTGTATGACTTATTTGGAACTGGCGTCACCTTTTTTTTGTCATTGTCAGCTAGCTTCTTGTTTGTGGCATAAATTTTTCAGATGGTGAAGTGGAGTGGATCAGTCCAGGTTCCATGTCAGGATACTTAAGTGAGCTATACCGGGTTTAGGAATAAGGAGAGGAAAGTCCTATCTAAAGTTGTTTGCTTGGCCATACTCTAGTCTGGTGTCTGAAATTAGAAATGCAGCAGATATTCCTTCCGAATAGATCTTCCCATCACGACCCTATGAGAAATGAGTTGTTTCCTTAGATTCCCCTTGATCATGCTTCTGGAGTCTTGTCAAGTTTCTCTTCGTCGAATCTACTGCGACCCTGTAACATATTTCTCTAAATCCTGTTTAGTGTCCGTTTTGGCGGACTTCTTATCCTCCTTTGCTATACTGTATATTTTGATGTACAAAAAATAATGTGCAACTACCCGCATCTATCCAAATGGTATTACACAAAGCCTTAAATTAAGATGATTGGACAACCTATCATTTTGTTCTTCCTCTCTGAAGCTCAATTTCGATGAGTAATGGGCTTTAAGGGATGTGTTTGTGATATTCCTTCCTATCTATTTGTAATTTGCATAATGAGCACAACTGTTGCATCAATAATGTAGAAGTCTACACCATTCTCATCTTTCGCATATTCTAACAGTATCATCACGTGTAAGATATGTATCAGGGACGCACTGTATATATGCTAACTTATTAGTGGTAGAAACATTGGGAAGACAACTGAAGGATTACTGAGGAGGTGTCGGTGGTGGTGGGGAAACATGATGCGTATTTATCGAAATAGGTGCTGGATTTATGGTAACAGAGTGTGATGAGAATATACGTTGGAAGGTTGTGGTATCACGCATTGGATAAAGGTGTAGGTAAGCTCTATGTTGGGGACGTGAATGTTATCAGTTGATAACTATAGCTTTTCATTGCTGCTGAATGTTGAAGATGCACTCAAGATATAGACACGTCATTGATTGTTATTGTAAATTTAGTTTCTCTCCTGTGATCTCGTGTTTGCATATTGAATGAGTAACATTATGCCCATATTTGTGTTTCGTCAAATTTGCACTGATCTGGAAAGGGTTGGAGAACACATTTTCTTCTCTTTTCAACTAGTGATGGGCCTGCTCGCAAAAAAGAAAGAAAATAGATTCTCATGATATGTTTTTTCTCTTGTAGGAAACAAGTATTAACTTACAACTCCCACGGAGAAGTCTGCTTGTGCAATTTACTTGTAATGCTTGTGGTGAAAGAACAAAACGACTTATAAATAGATTAGCCTATGAACGAGGAACTGTATTTGTCCAGGTATTCCTAATTTATGCTCTGTTGTGAGACTTGTTTGTTGTTCTATGAGGATATTTGTGTGTCAGTTTGCATGAACATACTATGCTGCGTAACTTTATAAAATACGCCATAAAGAGATGACATAATTTTGTGCTCCCGCATTGTATGTATTTGTTTACTGGCGTATAGTCCTTGATGACCATTGTACAGGTAGCTTTTAGTTTTCTTTTTCCTTCTATATTCTTTGCTAGAGTTGAACCATGAACCATATTGAGAACAAAGGAAGAGTTTATTTCTCACTAATTCTTGATTCACTCGGCCAAAAGTTTGAAATTTGCAAACCTTTTGGAGTATGCAAATAATAGGCTCTAAGTCCAAGGAATGTATTGAACTTAAGAATTGAAGTACTAACCCTGAGGGGGTAGCTCAGTTGGAAAACCTCTGAGATCTATTTCAGAGGTCCAAGTTTGAGTCCCCTCAGGGCCACTGGAGATTTTTCTGGTTGTTAACTTCAGGGCCCAAGGAATTAGTCAAGCGAAGCTTGGATACCCATGTTATCTTAAAAAAAAAAAAGGAGACGAAGAAGAAGAGAAAACATACTAAGGTCGAACTGTCTAAGGGTGGGCAAATCTACAAGATATCATTTGTTGTCACAAACTTTTGCATGATCTATGCCCTCCATATCTATATGAATGAGATGGCTGGTAAATCTTACTTTGGCATGATTGTTGTGTTCTGTCTGTGGCTAATAATTGCATTGATGAGAATGGTTTTCTAACTTTTGTCTCGGAAGATGTTGTCAAGCTTTGATCATTCTTAATAAAATGATTCAAGCAATCAGACACTGAAAGTGTTCTCGTCGTCATTTTCCTTTTTTATGAGATAATGTCTTCAATAATGGTGGGGTTGTTGAATTTCTTAAAGCAATTTCCATGTTTATATTCTTGATGCACCCACCTTGTTCATTGGTAGTGGAGCCTTCAGGTGTCTAGTCGGGTCTTTGATAGATTGATTGCTATTTTGGTGCAAAGTTGTGTTTGTTTATGAAACATTTTCTGTGTTGATCTTGGGAATTTGGGTGTTTTAGAATGAGTGTGCTGGCACGGAATTTGTTTTGATTTTGATTGACCTTGTATGTAGCATAATCTCACATAAATCAAAAGCTTTGCGATTTAACCTTGGGACTGTTCAACCTTCTACTTCTCTAATTCACTGAAAAATGTGATTGACTGTTTTTTTTGGTGCATAAAATGTGATTGACTGTAACCATAAGCTCCATCTTATTAGTGCGCAGGGTGTCTCCAGCATCACAAACTAGTTGACAACCTGGGTCTTGTGGTTGAATATGACTTCCGGAATGATACTGATGAGGATACGACGCCTACATAGAATAGTAATGATCCAGTGTGACTCTCAGAAGCTCTTCTGTGTGAGTTCTTTCATTGGGAAGATAACCTCTTTTTGGTGAGTTAGTATGATTTTATTATGCTTTAATGTAACTCTGATTTTGAGACTGTTACAGTTATATATATCCTTCACATCTATGGCCGCATTCTTTAAAAGTTTAAATCAATGGCAGCTTAGCTGGAATCTCTGACTATCTTCTTATGCTTATACCCCCTTCTCTGCTGAAATTTTCTGTAGATGTAGTTCAAATAATTATCTGTGGAATAGCTACATCCGATTACAGGGCATTAACTGAAACTCACCATCGCCAAAAACTATCATAAATTGCCTTCCAAAAAGAATGAAGGACAAAAATACGGAAATACATTGTCTTTAACAGATATTGTGAAGGTTGCGTTATAGAGCAATGAGCAGGGCAGCTATGAGTCCAGTCATGCACATCCTCCATGGATATCCTTGCTGGTTAAATGATGTTCCTTCGTTCTGGTATTAAAACACCATATGATCAGAGAAGAAAAGTAAAGCAACATGAAGATCAGGAACATATTTGGTTCTCAAAGAAACAAGCATTAGCAAATAAAAGGATGACTGTATAGATTTACCAGATCGGAAGGGGACGGTGCTGGTGATGTATCCTCTGAAGAAGTATCTGGAACCATAGGAGGGGCTGGGGGACTTGGTGGTGTTGGAGCTGGTGCTGGTGCATGATGATGCCTCTTGTGCTTGTGCTTCCTCTTCTTCTTTCCCTTAGAGGGTGCTGGTGCAGGTGCTGGCGTTGGTGCATTAGTGACTGGCGCTGGTGCTGGAGCTGGTGGTTTCGAGGGTGATATGACCGGTGCTGGGACTGGTGCCGCTTTGGTAGGAGCTGGTGCTGGGGCACTCTTTGTTGGGGGAGGTGTAGGTGACACAATTCCCGGGGAAGGTGATACTGACGGTGGAGGTGATGACGGTGCTGGTGGCTGTGCTGGTGGAGTTACTGGTGTGGGTGGCGGTGATGATGGTGTTTGTGCAGGTGATGATACGGGTGGACTCGTTGGAGCAGTGGTGGGAGGTGGTGAACTTTGAGGTGGTGGAGTAGTTGGGCTTGAGACTGGTGGAACCTGTGTAGGTGGTGTTGCCGTAGGTAACGGTGGTGGGGTTACTGAAGTTGTTGGTGAGTTTGAAGGAGGTAGAGGTGCCGCTGGCGGGACATTAACTGGCGATGTCGCTGGTGCTTGCGCTTTTGCTGTTGCTACGGCAAGGAACATGCTATATAGCATGCAAACCCACCTGGGATTAGCCATATTTCTCTTGCTAGTGTATCTTGAGAAGTAAGGTGATCCATAGATTGGAGGGAGGAAACTTATAAGATATGGAGGTAAGTTTGGTGGAGAAAGAGGAGAGAAGTAAACTTCAGATGGTTGGTATGTGGTACATCTCATGATTCTCATCTATTTGGCAGGTGTGGTGAATTTCTAAGATTATTTTTCACTAAACGTGATTTCCATTTTCTAATTTTTATTTTTATTTTATGTTTATGACAATGAAGTTCCATAAGATGGTCCTACAACTATCTAATGTTGCTTAATCCTATTGTTTTGATGATGTATTATCATTGTTATTATCCTCATTATTAGAATATGAGATCCATCATTATTTCTTACTGTCATCTTAAGGCAAATTTGTCACGGATGCTTGCTTTTGTTGCTGAGTTAATAACAAGCATCACCGGTTGTGGATCTAGTCAATCTACATCCTCTCAACATCTTTCCTCGTTGCGGTTCTGTTGGGAGAAATGTTGCGGTAGGATGCTTACACTGTCAAAAATAGATTTTGTGCTAGAAACCGCCTTGTTTAATGAACATCAAGTAAAATAATCTTACGCTGGTGGTGTTTAGCTGGAAGCAACGCTGATTATAATGTAACCTTTTATAATTTATAGAGTAAAGGAGGGGGAGAAGAGAGATGAGAAAAATGGAATTGATTATATACTTTTAAGTGTAATCTGTTGTGTGATTACATTCTCACTCCCCAGCGTCTTCGAAGGTCTCTCTTCCCCCTCCTTACTTTTTAATCTTACATTTACTTTATAAAAAGGTTAATCATATAGCACGTTGTTTCGCTTGCAAGCCATTACAATTTGGATAAGGATAACCTTTTTTGGAAAAAAATGCGAAGACATCCAAAGTTGTTGATGGCAAGATTAAATCCTGATCTTAAAATTGCGCTCCAGAAAGATTTTAGTTTGTTGTCATAGTAACAAATTTTGGGTTCATTTATAGATCTGGTATTACCCTCAATTGTTTCCATTGAATTATATCTATTAATAGAGATTTCTCGTTCTTTGTCAAAAAAAATAATTAAAATTATATACTCTGATACATGTTAAAGTCTATTACGTACTTAAACAAAAACGAAAAAAATCGGGTTTCATGCAAGTCCTTGGGGCATTTCCCAAGCTGCATAACACCTTTCAGTTCCACTTATAATCTTGTATCATCTCAAAAGGTTTGTGCGCTTGGGTGAGGTGACTACCAGTAATCCAAAAATGACGATTTGCTATTGCAAATGGTCGAACAGATCGTTTGAGCTAATATATATATATATATATATATATATATATATATATATATATATATATATATATATATATATATATATATATATATATAAAAGTGAGTTCGTTTCGTGTGGCCACGACATGTAGGATGCTATGTTCGTGTGGTGATGACACGTAAGACGCCACGCAAGCGCATAAATTTGTGTGGTAATGACACGTAAGCCGCCACATAAGCTACCTATCCAAGTGTTTCAAGTCACTAATACAACATAATTATTTGACTTAATTATACAACATATAATATTTATTATTATATTGTTCAAATTATAAAATAATATGACTTTTGTTACGCAACTTTAAAAATTATAATTATTTTCTCATTGGACCCGATTTGAAAAATACTTCAAAATGAGATATATATGTCCTTTATTTGACTGTATAATATTTCTTAGACGTTTTTTATTTCAATGAAACCGTGTAAGAAGTTAAGGGAAAAGACACGTCAGGTTTATATAAAGTTTGGGTTCATTTCATGAGGGGATGCGACACATGAACTGCAATTTGGTGTGGTGTTGAAATGCATATGACACATGGATGCCAACTTGGTGTAGAGATAACATGTGGATGTCCAGTCATCATCCACATTAAAGTTTTGTTATCAAATTACACATCTTTAAGTATACACTTATAAAATATAATCGTGAAGAAAAACAAAAATTAAAGTTAGAATAAACCAATATACATTAGGGATACCATGTGCGTGACGATTTTGTGTGAGGTTGATATGTGTACAACGAACAAGCGGATGCAAACATCGTGTAAGGATGACATGCGGATGTCAAGTGATCATTCAAATTGAAGTTTTGTCATCAAATTAATTACAACTTTAATTATGCAATTAAAAACACTTACTCTCTACGTCCCAAATTGTTTTGTCTTTATTGCAATTGTGACTCACAATAATGTGAGTTACGAAAAACAAAGTGGACAATCAATTTGGTACGGAGGGAGTATAAGATATAATTATAAAGAAAGTTAAAAGTCAATTTGATCAATCAATGCACACATTAAGGATGTCACGTGAACAACGATTTAATGTGGGCTTGACATAGGACGACAAACGGATGTCAAGGTGTACATTTGACATACAAATGTTCAATCATCATCAACATTAAAGTTTTTCCATCAAAATAATTACAACTCTAATTATATACACTTCAATACACTTTTAAAATTTAAATGAAAATAATAAAAAAATCAAAGTAATAAGAAAAAGTTTAAAATGACCACTATTGTATGTTACATAACTTGTGATATTGACGAAGTTGGTATAATTGTTTCAAATTTCGTATATCGTGTAACAAGTAATATTCTTTAAGTACAATGATTAGGATATTTGTTCCCTTTACTTAGGACGCCACATAAAGGCTCAAATTCGTGTGACCATAATACCTAAGTCATCACATAGAGGCCCAAATTCGTGTGACGATACCTAAGTCGCCACATAAGCAAAGATTGCCATATAGCTTAACAACTCATCATCCAAGTGTCACCCATTAATGTCTCATTATTAGTTGGCTTTATTACATACTTATTACCATGTTTTTATGATACAAAATAAAATAATTTTAGTTACTTAAGTTAAAAAATTACAAATATTACTTCAATGGATTGGATTTGAAAAAAGATTCAAAATGAGTTAGTTGGCTTTATTACATATTAATTAGCATGTTTTTATGATACAAAATAAAATAAAAAAATAATTAGTTACTTAGGTCAAAAAGTTATAACTTATAAGTCTTATTCAATGGACTGGATTTGAAAAAATATTCAAAATGAGATATATATGTCCCACACAAGTTGAGTGTTTTCTGTGTGATTATAACATGTAGACGCCACATAAGAGCGAATGTTCGGGGGAAGATCAGATCTCATAGATGCTACATGTACGCAACTTTACCACATAGCTTAACAAATCATCATCCAAGTGTCGTAAAATTTATTTGCATATTATTTCAGAATACAAAATAACATATTTTTTAGTTACGTAATTCTAAAAATTATAAATTTTAATTCATCAAAATTGGCTTTTCTTTTTCTTTCTGGAATTTTGGAGTAGCCTCAAATCATGTTCATAAATTAATTTTTTTTATATTCATTTTGTTTTAGATGTAGATCGATTTAAAAAGACTTTCATACCAAAAACATTAAAATAGTCAAATATAGAATTAGTTGTGCGGTATAAAACAGGCATGAGGTATCACATAGGAAGTTATCTTCATTTCCGAGAGATATTAACGAGTCAAAACTAATATATATATATTTTTGGGTAAGAGGGCCGGTAATGTGACAAGTGTTACGTTTTAATTGGTCATTTGTTGTTTTTCCTTTTCTCTTTTTTTGTTTAACTATTGTCACTAATGATTTGCCATAAATAAATATTGTATAATAATTGCTAGAAACGGTTCATATTTCTTATTTTTCTTAAAAATTGAATAAAATTAATACAATCTAAAATGACATAAATGTAATGCTTTAATGACATTGATTTGACAATTAGTTAAATTTTATTTTTTATTCAAGAAAATAATAAAGTGAATAAAATAAAAACCTGAATTAAATCATATATATATATATATATATATATATATATATATATATATATATATATATATAAAAGTGAGTTTATTTCGTGTGGGCATGCCACGTGGGATGCCACGCAAGCGCCTATATTCATGTGAGGACGACACGTGGAATGCCACGCAGCGCCCAAATTCGTATGATGATAACACATATGCTGCCACCTAAGCCACCCATCCAAGTGAGTCGATCATTAATGATCATTATTGACTTCATAAATACAACATATTATATAATTATTATAATATTATTCAAACTAAAAAATAAAATACCTTTGGTTACGCAACTTTAAAAATTATAATTCTTACTCTGTTGGATCAGGTTCGAAAAATACTTTAAAATGAGATACATATGTGCTATGTCCCATAAAATTGGGTTCTTTTATGTGAGGACGCCACGTGGGAGAGATATGTTTGAAATATTACACATATGCGCCACATCGGTATACGTATAAGCTTGCCACATAGCCTAACAAATTATCCAAGTGTCACGCGTTTAATACATCATCAATAATATAAATTAGTAAGTATATTGTTTCAAAATAGAAAATAAATAATTTAAGTTACGTACCTCAAAAAATTATAATCTTATTGCAATGAATTGGATTTAAGACATACTTCAAAATGAGATATCTATGTTCTATAAGTTTTCGTAGAAGTTAAGTGGATAAGACTCGTAGGATAACCATATAAAGTTGAGTCAATTTCGTTTGGGCACGCCATGTAGGACGCCACCTTAGAGACCCGATTTCGTGTGGTGTTAACACCTAAGCGCCACATAAGCGGACACATAAGCAAGTCATACAAGTGACATTAATAAATGCATCTTCATTGTTGACATTAATATAGTAATTAAATATAATATTCATAATTATTAGCCTTCAAATTAGAAAATAAAATAACTTTGGCTACGCAATTATAAAAAATCTAAGTTTTATGTCATTGCATTGAAAATAAAAAAAGACTTCAAAATGAGATCTATATGTCCTATATTTAAGCTTATAAAGTTTGACCTTTTCTAGGGAAAGTTTTATATATAAATTAAGGATAAAATACGTAGAATAACCATATTGGTAATACAATAATTGAGTATATCACACTAAATTGGGTCCTAATTCGAGTGACGATATAAAAGTGAGTCAATTTCATGTGGGCACGCCACGTGAGATGCCACATAAACGCTCAACTTTTTGTGGGCATGACATATGGAACACCACGTAGAGACCCAAGTTCGTGTGACGATGACGCCTAAACTTCCACATAAGCAAAGCATGTCTTCACAAAGCCAAACTTGCCACATAATTAACCTAATAACTCATCATCATCCAAGTGTCATCATTAATGCCTCATCATTAGGGGTGGCAAAATGGTCATGGCCGTGTCGTGTCATGTTCGTGTTCGTGTCGAGAATAAACGTATCAGAAATCTCTCAACTCTAACCCAACTCGTTTAATAATCGTGTCGAAATTTTCAACACTAACCCAACCCGTTTAATAATCGTGTCACCGTCGTATCGACCTGTTTAACCTATTTGACCAATTTAACTAATTTTTTCTTTCAAAAATACAAAAAATCACTTGAATAAATAAATAATTACTGCTAGAAGAAATTTCAAAACAAATCTATATGAACTTTTATGGTAAATACATATAAAGTAACGTAAATTGTATATTTTCACTTCAATTTTTAAGTAATATTGGTTTAATCGTGTTAAAGCGTGTCAGCTCCGTGTTTGAAATCTAACCCTGAACCTAACCCATTTAGTTAAGCGTGTCAGCCATGTTCGACCCATTTAATTAGACGTGTCGAAAACCCTTGACACTAACCCACTACTTTCGTGTCCGGTTCGTGTCGTGTTGTCGTGTCGTGTCAGCTTTTGCCAGCCCTACTCATCATTAGTTGGCTTTATTACATAATTATTAGCATATTTTTATTTTACAAAAAAAATAAAATAGTTACGTAAGTTAAAGAATTATAAATCCTACTTCAATGGATTGGATTTAAATTTTTTTTTAAATGAGATATATATGTCCTATACAAGCTGGATCCTTTCTGTGCGGTGATAACATGTAAACGCCACATAAATCGTGTGAAAATGACACGTAGACGCTACATGTGCACAACTTAGCCACATAACTTAACAAATATCTCCCAAGTTCAATTCATGTGGACATGACACGCGTAGGACGCCACGTAGATAGAGGCCCAAATTCGTGTGACGATGACGCCTAAGCCGCCACATAAGCACAAGTTGGGACATAACTTAACAACTCATTATCCAAGTGTCACCCATTAATGTGTTATCATTAGTTGGATTTATTACATATGCATATATTAGCATATTAGTTGGATATTTTAAAATATTCATATATTAGCATATTTTTATATTACAAAATAAAATAATTTAGTTAGGTAAGTCAAATTTATAAATCTTAGTTCAATGGATTGAATTTGTAGACGCCATATTAGAGGAATTGTTCGTGTGAAAATGACATGTTAAACGCTACATGTGCACAACTTTGCCACATGTAGCTTTATAAATATCATCTCCAAGTCCCACATGATTATCATCACTCGAGTGTATTATATGATTTATTTCTATATTATTTCAAACAAAACAAATATATTTTTAGTTATGTAACTCTAAAAATTATAAATTTTACTTTATTAAATTGATTTTTCTTTTTCGTTAAGGAATTTTGAAGAAGAAATCAAATCATTTTCATAAATTAATCTTTTCTACATTCATTCTATTTTAGATATACATCAATTTAAAATGACATTTCATACCAAAAAAATTAAAATAGTCAAATGTAAAATTAGTTATGCAGTACAAAAGAGGCATGAGGTATCACCTTGAAAGTTATCTTTATTTTCGAGAGATATTAACGAGTCCGTGCAAAGCACGGACATAAAACTAGTATATTTATAAAAGAAGTGTTATATTATATTTGTGTTATATAGTTGTGGTTATAAGCACAGGTAACTACAAGTGTCACATTTTGATAAATTATTATTATTTCTCTTTTTTTTTTAAGATGATGAGCCATCACAAATTATTTTTCATCGAAAGAAGGTTAATCTTTCAACTTCTTATTAGCAAAACACACATTAAGGGACAATGGGATCAAGCCGGTTGTTGAGTAATAATAAAAATTATATTAGTTGGTATAAGCGTCGGTTACATAAAAAAATACTAATCTTTCGTGAGGATAAACGTCGCTAATATGACAAGGTAAACATGTTTATTTTTTTTATTTTTTTTTATATTTGAGGTCATTAACATGACATGTGACTAAAATTTGCAAGGATATGAGCAAATAAAGTGACAATGATCACATATAAAGTGATAGTTTAGTAAGTCATATATTTTTTGATTGGAAGCTCCTTCTAATATACATTTATTTATTTTTTGATAAATACTTCTAATATACATTTGTATTTTTTTTTAAAAAATTATTTAAATATAATAAAATATAGTGATAAAAGGATAGACATGCGTAGTTGTGAATATAAGTGCAGGTAACTACAAATATCACATCTTCATAAGTTATTTTAATATTATTTTTTTAGTCTACTCTTTGAATATTATTAAGTTATACTATATGATGTATGATTGAAAGTTAACTGACAAGTGATAGATATTATTTTATTTTTTAGTCGGAGAATGGTGAGTGGTGTGTGTAACATTTCGACCAATTTCTATTTTTCATTATTCTTTATTTACTTATGTATAATTTTTAAAAAATTAAAAACTTTTTTAAACATAAAAATTAGTGATAAATGGATCGCCCGTGCGTAACATGGGTAAAGTCCTAGTGTTAGATCATTTCGGGTTCAATCTGGTGACTTGACTATCAATTGAAGTTGATACATCAACAGCATTAGAGTGATATATTGATTATTGGGTGCTCAAAGTCCAAACACTTGATTACTTTTTACCAAAAAACAAAGAGAACCTTCAATTCTTGTCTTGTTTATTTCAATCTTCACATAAAGTGAAACCGATTAACTAGATGAGAGATTTGATATGACAATGAGCCCAACGGTTAGTTTCGCCATCCCAATCAATAGTTATGAGCTACCACAGGCGAACAGAAAGTTTGGAAAAAAAGGGTGTAACCAATTACGATGGCTCTCAAGTCTCAACTGCGAATGTACGTAAACTTCGAACATTTGATTTTCCTGAATAGCGAAAAAATGCTTTCTCATTTTCAACCAATCAATAATCGGATTGTCACCTCTACAAATCACTCAGTTGGCTAAAAATTACATATAATCACCAGCTACAAACAAAACATAATGTGGAAAATGTGATGCATCTTGTTCAACAATTTCGATGGATGGTGCGGAACAGGAAGACAAGATGGTTGGCCTGGTTCCTGTTCCTCAGACTTCTTCTCCTTCTTCCTCCTTAGCTGGAAAAACTGCTGCATAATCTCTGCACATTCTGCTTCTAGTATCCCTCGTCGAATTTTCATCTTCGGGTGAAACGGGTGGATAGGAGCAGCCGGTTTATCAGTCACCTCTGGACGTTGTTCGCCCTCCACACCATCTGGGAATAGCCTGAAATACAAGTTGATATAAGCATTTAAACAAGTTTTCATTGTTTTGTAGTACAAAACTAGTTATCTGATGGGCTGTAAGCCTGTATCCAATGCCCATGAAAGCAATTGGTCCATTGCTAATGGAGTTGAAAATTTTCAGCTTTAGATTACAATGGACAAAATCAAAATGACCCGTCAAAGTATTCTAGGAGTTTTCTTTGTAAACTAGCAGACAACCAATACTTTTTCCATAGCAAGGGTAAGGTTATGCATACAACCGAAACGACTCCCGCGAGATAGCCGCCCCTTCCTTTCTTTCAGAACCTCGTCGACGGAATAAATTAGGGAAGTTAGATAACAGGGCACTGAAGGCTCGCGAAGTGTGATCTGTCCTCGTTTACGTACCTTACTGGCACCATTTAGCCCTGCCCCGAAGCCTGACTCGGAGCTTTGGTGAAGATTCACGAAGATTGAACAGCGGCAGTAACTCTCAACTGTCCTAAGGTACCGAAATTCCTTGCTGCATAAGTAGCGACCTATGCACTCATGGATCTTCTCCAAGTGCCCCCCTAGATGTGAGTCCGTGAGACAGAGGCATTGAGGCGTATGGTATGGATGCATGAGAACATGGAAATTACTAAATAATCACTTTCAATGGCACTCTCATGCTAACCAAGCTTCAACACATTGGTCAAGGTACCACAGGTGATTATTTCTCCATTCAGGGCTAAAATCACGTGTCCATACACAAGGTACAAACCCCCGGCAAGTGATTCATACTAACAATTCACATTGCTCCAGGGATTTCAAATTAGGTCCCAAGTCAGAAAAAAGTGAAAAGAAAATAGAAATGAAACTTCATCCCCAAATTCACCATCAAGATATCTATTGAGCAGTTGAGCATATTAAGTAGATGGCTGGCTGTGCTAACTCAGAAATTGAATTTTTCGAAGGGTCAAACAAAGACTCATAGTAGCCCCCAAATCCCAATAACAAGTGACCTTAAAATCTCTGCTCAGAAAGACCTAATCGCATGATTTTGCCCACAATGCCATCAAACATGGAGCCTGTCAGATGCACTCATCTTGACCCAACAGTCCAATCTCAACATCAGGAAGAACTTTTGTCAAGGGTACAAGAAATATACAACCTTTCTTTACACCATGCAATTAATGGCAGACATCCAATCAAGCAGTGACAGGTCTAGAAAACAAGAACACCATCCAGGCATCCAGATCATAAGACCCATAGCTATCAAGGTCTCATGATGGATTCATTTCATATCCCAGCCCATTAGGGGAGGATAGCAATACATATCCAGCAGCAGACCAAGAACTTTGTAAGAGCTTTCTTTGTGTGTTAAGCAGCTACCTAGCAGAGAACCAAGTGGTTGTACCTACCTAATGGGTGAAGGATTTACCCGTTTGGCCTAGTTTCTTCTACTTCTCTTCTCACATCTCTCCTTGCTCACCCCCTCTTCATACACCACTACCTCTACCTCCAACTTAGAAGTTGAAATGGAGCTAGAAGTAGAAGCTACAATTTGTAACTTCTAGTTTTAGGTTTATTTCAACTTCTTAGATGTTGGAGGTAGAGGTGGGAGTGCATGTAGAGTGGGTGGGGAAGGAGAGATGTGAGTAGAGAAGTTGAAGCCGGTGAAAGCTAGGCGAAATGGCCCCTTAGTTTGTTTTATGATGTAAATTAGAAACATAGTATGTTTTATGCAACAAAGAAGAAGACAACACTGATCTGATATTGATCACTGACACACATCAACATTGCCAAGAGAAATATCAACAGGATATAACTGAAGTTTAGAAGCCACTCCACTTTTGATATGCTAGAGGCAACAATGCATCAATCAATAATGGAGGAACTTAACTACAAAAATATCTTCTTCATACAAAACAAAGATGAATAAAGAATGAACAAAAAAAATTAATAAGGAGATGAGATACACCTAAAAAGATTTGATTACCTTATCCAGCTGCCATCAGCTCCAAGAAGCTTATTAGGAGCACCCCACACAAGGGTACCAATTCTGGCTTGAAGAATGGCTCCAGCGCACATGGGACATGGCTCTAGGGTTACATAGAGAGTAGTTTCCTATAGAAAGGGTGCAAGTTAGTTTCAAACTACCAGAAGCAAATTAAATTTGACAATCAAAGAAGTGTAGGTATTCAACATGAATATAAACATAATCACATTACCATTTGGATAAGCATCCAGAAAGACGTCAAATATGCCCCTTTATTGTGATCATAAGAAGGCAATTAAAAGAAAAATGAATAACCGTCCTGTAAGCTTAAACTTTAAATGATACCATGTCCTCAATAATTAGTACTGTTCTCCACATTTTATTCGTGATTTTTTTTAGGTAACATGGGCATTGGAGTTGCCCGTCCCTGAAGCTAACGACAAGAAAACCTCCAATGGCTTTGAGGGGGCCATTTTATTCATGAGTTGTAGGACAATTAATGCAAAACTACAAAAAGTTATTCTCTACATTCCCTCCTGTGAGCCTAACCCTTAAATTATACGCCCTTCATCCATAAGTTCAATTCTCCACATTATATTTGGTAATTGACCATGAAATTGATGAACTATCCTTTAGACAGATTTCAAGCATTGGAATTTCTAGGACGACGGGCTGAAGAAAAAGCATTCTTCAAGGCCTTTGTAACGATGGCACTCTATGAAGCCCAACAGAGGGTTAACTACCTCGCATTGGTGTTTTAGGAGGTTCGATTATCTTCTTCATCTCATTGGTTTCAGGTATAGGTTGATTTCTAGTGGCTACTTTCAACAGGTTTACAAGGTTTGAGTTTCATTTTTGGATTCTAGCATTGTCTTGTAGGAGTGATTTTAAAGATTTGGCTCAGTTAGGACTTAAGTGTTTGTGGCTTTAGCCATGTGGCGTTGATTGGGTGTGTTTAGCTTGATTTTAACTGGGTGTGAGTGTCAACTCTAATAGGTGTTGGACCTTCGACTTCGATGGATGTTTGAGCATTGGCTCTCATTTGCTTCCATTTAATAAAATAGACTTCTAATTGTAACTATTAAACCAACAATGTTCAGATTGTAATAAAAAAGCAAATAAACTTTATGATGCCAGGAAAAGGTGTCAGGGGGAAGACAGAGGGGCTTTGTTGGGAAAACTGGTTTTGAAATTGCCCTAGTTTATAAGTGATTTTTTCTTTATGAGGTAAGGAGGCCCGCTCCCAGGCTGGCCCATCTCGGGTTTAAGGCCCAGGAGCTTAATGGGCAGGCATTTGGGGGGGAAGGGGGAATAAGGGGATAGTTTATAAGTGATTATGGGCCTATTGCGGCTCTCCAGGGAACTGGATACTCTATCACACCGTGTTATAAGGAGTAAGTATGGGATGCAGCAAACAGTTGGAATACAGAGATTGCCGGCAACATGATCTACCAGAGTGTGCTGAAATAGATTATCTGAGCAACTGGGATTCAATAAGAACAATAAAGTTAGGAACTGACAATTGAACTCCTAAGGCTGCTTAGAATTTAAATATGACATAGTAACTGTCCTCAACATATTCATGGAATTTGGTAGTTTTCTATTCCATGACCAAGTAACTCTCACTCTCTCGGTGAAACATCACACACACATTAGGAAACAATACCCACCCAGGCCTCCTCCACGGAAGCATCTCATGTGTGTTCAATTTACCCAAAGCTAGAGTCCAAATGAAAGCGCACACCATCAGGGAGGCCTTAGATTTGCATATATTAGGACTTAAGAGATACTTGTGATAAAATATACGTCTACTTAAGATCATTATAAACCCTGTTCCAAACACAAGAAGAAGCTTAAGATAAACCCTTGAATCACCTTGCTGCCACCTTTTCCTCCAAATGACCACATAACTATAGCACGTGTCTGTGTACATGCAGCCAAAACTGGCCATATAGTCTGAGTAATCAGATTTCCTAATAACGCCTATCTGGAATATATCAACTCCAGAGTCCTGAATTAATCTGCCTACACCTGCTTTCTAGTAAGCTGGGAGACTCTCGACTCTAGGAGGTACATGCTCAATTATCATATTTAAAATTAGCAGGATATCTCGGGTTGTCAAATCTCATTTTCTACTGTGAATAAATGTATTGTCTTACTGTTCCCAAGGTAAAAGTCAAAAAGAGAACAAAAATTCAGGATATTGATCAGGAAGGGACAATAACTAGTATAAACGAAATGGTTGTGAAAAGGCCCAAAGGTCCCATCTGGCCCTCTTTGGTACATTATGTGCATGTTTATTTGTTCAAAAACGGGAAGGAAGCAAAGAAGGATCTGAGGGTCAAGGAAAATTACCGAAAGTCTCCATGTTTGAAGGACACTTGAGGCCTCCTTTATACAAATCATTTCAGCATGAGCAGTAGCGTCACGTAATTGTTCCACTCTGTATTTGAAAAGTAATCAGATAATGAAATAAAGGAGAGGTTTCAAATCATCATTATGTTGGAAGGAAACAATATAGAGAAGAACTTACAGGTTGAATCCACGAGCAATAATCTTTCCATTTTGCACCAGTACAGCACCAATAGGAACTTCCCAAGAATCAGAAGCCTTTATTGCCTCAGCAAGTGCTTCCCTCATGAAAATCTCATCAACTTTCCGCTGCTCATTTTGACGTCTATAAGCATCCTCCCATTCATCAAACTTTTCGTCTAAAACTTGCTTGCTCCTTTGGAGCTTCCTGCGTTTCTGCTCGACATCTGTAGCTTCCGAAGAAGAAGCAGCAGTCTGCCTTACATCAATGGAGTGTTCTCGTTGTTCCTGTGTAGAACTAATGATCCCCTTATTTTTTCGAGCTTCTTCAATCTCTTCAAAAGCATCTGATCTTCTCAATTGTCTAGCAGGATGTACCGCTAGGTCCAAAGAAGGGGTGGCAGTCCAGTTGGTGCCTGCTCCAGAAGCAACACCTCCAGATAGTGATCCCGTCTCTAAGACGCTAGAAGATGAAGAAGCCCCACCTTCATCAAGTCTGATCTTGATATCTGAGCTCGTTACTCCAAAATGCTTCTTTTGACTTCTAGACGCATCACTCCCCGGTAGGGGTTGATCAGAGGAAGTAGAGTCTTGTGGCATGTTTGTCTGCTCTGTTTTCAAGCTGTCACCCTTTGCCTCATCTGGATCATTTCCAGAAAACCATGTTTCACCACCAGCTGATTCATTTGGTGAGCTCTGCCCAGCTGATTTAACAGGGGACTTCTGTGTATCAGATTGTGAACCCCATCGAAATATACCACCAACAAAGTTCCACAATGACTTGCCAGTTCTTCTTGCAACAACATTGTCAGTAGCTGCACCCTCCGATGATTCGATCTCTGAAGGTTCCTGAGGAAAATGATCTTTCACATCCCACATTTCATCTGTGGGTCCCTTGGCTCCAGAACCCCCAGATGAACGCCATGAATTTTGCTTTCCTAACCTTGTTTTCTCGGAATCAGATTGAGTAGTTCCCTTGAGCTCATAATGTTCATTTTGATGCTTTACATCAGTTTGAGATGTTTTGTTCTCCATTCTTGTGTCAGAAGTTGATGCTTCATGCCTCATTTTCTCAACGAACTCACCAAAAATCTGAACTGATGATTCCTCCAGACGTTCGGCTGAACCCAGTGCATCCTCAGGAGAAGACTCCTCATAAGGCTTACTTCCACTGCCATTAACTTCATCGGTGGATGACGCAGTACTTGCTTGAGGGTGTATGACCGCACTACCACTGCCAACTTCCACAATTGTTCCAGAATCATTTCTTACAATACTTGTAGATGGCTCAGGGTATGAATACGTTTCTGTATATTGAGATGGAGAAATCATTGAGATCTGTGAGCCACTCTTACCTTCTACTTCAGCAACTTGTTGGACTCCAGTTTGATTAATTAAGGTTACAGATGGTTCGGTTATAGTGGCCTCTCCAGAAGAGTTTTGAGTAAGACCTATGTGCAGAATAGGCCCCTCTACCTCATTTCCGATTCTAGATCGTACAATTGATTCATCAATCTGCTTGCGTTTCTCTACTACTTCCTCCACTGTATTTACCTTTGATGTGGAATAAGTTTGCTGATCATATATTCGCTGTTTAAAAGCAGACTGACGATTAATCTCCTCAAGAGCTTGTGAGGCACCTAACGCAGTTTTTGATATTTCACTAGGTTCAATTTCCTTGACTTTGCCACCTGACTCCTCTGGCTGCCCTTGCACTTCCTGTCTTGAAAAAACTGAGGTCAAATTTTCCTCCGAGTTCTTCATCCGTGTTTCTGATTGGTGCCGTGACCTTAAAGTACTTTCAACAAAGCTATCATGAGAATCTACTATTTCACTGTAACGCTGGGATTTTCTCCCTGTGTTGACTCTTCCAGTTGCCACACTAATCATTTGGTCACGCTGTTCATTCTCTTCCTCAAGCGAGGTCAAACTCATTTCCTGCTTTCTATGTCTGGTGTCAGACTGACTTTGCCCAGCTGAGGTCCATCTAGCATCCTCGCGAATCTGTGAAAGCTCAGAATGCTCTTGAGAGTCAGCCCGTGTTTTGTTTTGGGATTTTCTCCCTGTATTGAGTTGTCCAGTTGCCCCATAAATCATTTGGGAACGCTTCTTATTCTCCTCCTCAACTGAAGATTGAAGTGAGGTCGAACTTCTTTCTGCCTTTCTATGTCTAGTGTCAGACTGACTTTGTCCAGCTGAGGTCCATCTAGCATCATCACGAATCTCTGAAATTTCAGCATGCTCTTGGGAGTCAGCGCGAATCTTGTTTTGTCTCCCTGTATTGAGTTGTCCAGATGCCACATAAAGCATTTGGGCACGCTTCTTATTCTCCTCCTCAACTGATAACTGAAGTGAGGAAGAACTTCTTGCTGGCTTTCTAAGTCCATTGTCAGACTGACTTTGCCCAGATGAGATCCATCTAGCATCATCACGAATCTCTGAAAGCTCGGCATGTTGTTGAGAGTCAGTCCGTGTCTTGTTTTGGGATGTTCTCCCGGTGTTGAATTGTCCAGTCGACAAATTAATCAACTGGTCACGGTGCTTATTCTGCTCCTCAACTGAAATCTGAAGTGAGGTCGAACTCCTTTCCTGCTTTTCATGTGCAGCTGAAGTCCATCTAGCATCATCACGAATCTCTGAAAGCTCGGAATGTTGTCGAGAATCAGTTTGTATCTTGCTTTGTTGCGTGAATCCACCACACGATTTGCAATATTCACATCCTGTCTCCTGAACTGATTCACCAACTACCGTCACGCCTTCTCCTCCCTTGTTAAATCTCCTTTGCATACTTGTTTCAGCATCGTTTCTATTGGTTTGTGTTGACTGTTCATGTCTAATGCTAGACTCTGAGTATTTACTAGCTTGACTGTCTGCTTTAATATGAGACCTCGACTGCCCATGGATGCCCACACCTGAAGTTGACTTCTCTTCCTCATAATTGAACTTCTGCTTTAAATGTGAAGCCTTCACAGAGCTGCTTTCATGAGCCTGGGATGACTGAGACTGTCTCAGAACAGAATCCTTCCTAGATTTGCTTTCCACAGCTGATTCTACTGCAAGCTTCTTCTCCGACTTCTTTCTCCAATCCCACTCCGCAGAGCTCCCCACTCTGTAATCATCAAATGTACTACTTTGCAATCGTTGATCTCTTCCATCTCTGTACCTCTTCATTTCCTTGTTGGTCTCCTCACTAATCTCAACTCCACCAACTTTCGAATCCTTCCTATGGCTCATCGAAGACTCTCCTTTAAATCCCTCATCCTGCAATTCAATTTCACTATCACTCTCGAAATCACCAGTGTCCGAAAGCGAATAATACGACGAACTAGATTCTCTTCTCCTCGACCTCCAATCCTCCTCTTTCGACAAAGCCTCCATTTCATCTCTCCTTTCAGGAACCTCTTCCCTCGACTGAACCCTACCCGGACCCAAGCGAAACCTCCTTGTCTCACTCTCCGAATACGCAGGGCAACCCACATTCTCCTTTCTATCCCTAAACTTCTCATTCACAACATTTTGTTTCTTGGCAACTTTCCCTTCCTTAGCTGAGCTCCTTTTTATATCCCTAACATCCAAACACTCCTCAATCGATTCATCACTCAACAAACTAAGCATAGCCTCAGCATCTCCACTCGCGCTACATCTATAGCTACCCCTAGCCACCCTACCCCTAATCTTATTAACACTAACATTAACATTTACATTAAAATTCTTCTCTTTAACACAACATTTTTCTTTACAACTTTTCTCCAAAACTCTACCAACTCTCTCCTGCTTAACACAGCAAGATCCTCCACAACAACGACGACCCACATCGCAAACCGGTGACCGGTAGCTGTACCGGTCACCTGACCCTAAAATCAGCCTCCTAGAAGGAGGCCATTGAATGAGGGTCGATTGCCTTAACCCATATAAAAGACTAGGGTTTATGGGCACTGTCAATTTAGTTGAATTAACAGGAAATGAGCAACAAGTACAACAGCTTGATGGGTATCTTTCATTTGAGTTGTACGAGTAATCATTGAAAGAAATAGAGGTTAGTAGTGACACAATTGAGCTTCTGTATGTGTATGTGTTGTGCATCATTTTTATAGTGCTTTGTGCAACTAAATTTCATACCTTTTGGGAAAGGGGAGAGAGAGAGAGAGAGAGGAATTCGTACCTTGAGGAGAGAGAAAGAGAGTGAAAATTGAAGAGTTTGTGAAGATTTTGCAGCAGAAGTTGAGATGGATTTACATGTGGGTATTCATAGAACAGGTCTGAAGCTTTTTAGAGATGATGGTGGATGGTGATGATCCCATTTGGCTATTTCTTTTTCAATTTCCTTTAGCTAATTCTACAAAACAACACTTGGATTAGCTGGCTTCAGAATCTGATCTCAGTTGTTGGACTTTTGTCTGCAGTAGAGGACAAGGCCCATATAGGCTCCTCCAGATCATAAATCAAAAGGTTCTATTACTTCAAAACCTTCATTTAGTTTTTTTTGCTATCTCAAAACCTTCATAAGTTTCATTGCTAGGTGGAATAGATAATAAAAAATAAAAAAAAAGATTGCAACAGCAGCAACAACAATACCTTATGATAATATCAGTCCAGCTGAGGTAAGTGGACCTGGCGCAGTGGCGCAGGCCTCTTGCTCGCGTGGACATGTCCCGGGTTCTAATTTTCATTCTGCCCTTCTTTTCTATTTTGTGCCGACTATAAAGTTGGGAGGCCCAATTAACCCCACCTCCAAAAAAAATGATTTTTTAAATGTGGTGTTTTTCCAATATCACAAAATATTTTTTTAAATGTGATTTTCTAAAACGAAAATTATAATATACAATATCTTAAAAAGTGACTTATACTAAAAGATGATTTCCAGGCAAATGACTTATCCAAATTATTGCCTAAACTTTAGGGATTTATGTAGTTGTGTGGATCCAATAAAACTATGACCAGACAAAAAAAAAAAAACTAAAAAGTTAAAATTTGAATAGTTTTATTAGTTTAGTTTCATTCCGATTTTTTTTTTTTAAGTTATAGTTTTATTTTTTTAAGGGTACAATTTTACTTGTCTTCACGCAATTGCCTGAACCCGGAATTTAGTCAATAAATAACCATTCATAGAGTACAAAATCTTGTGTAAATTTAGTTCATGGTAATTTAATAGACTAAATGTTTTTAAAAAAAATACCTTCTATGTCCCAAATATTTGTATTATATCATTGGTCCAAGATGGACTAAGTCCACGCAAGACGGACTATTCATAGAACTAGCTGATGGGTTGATTTTAAATTGGGCCATATCAATGCATGGCTTGGCCTTCCATGGATTGTTCCAGATTGGAGTCTTGGGCATGGCTTGGCTGTCCATGGATTGTTTCAGACTAGATCCATAATGAACCAGGGCTCCTGGGCCTAGCTGTGCCAATTTAGCCCGTCACTAACGGATTGAGCGCAGGTAAATTTGGTCTACTAGTCTGGTTAAACAAGTAAACAATCAGGCCCATGAAGGTTTCTAATTGGGACCAAAATGATCCCTGGGCTAACCATAGGATTTCTTCAACAAATTTAGGCTGCAAATTAATTTATTTAAATTCGTTAATATATCAGAAGCTCAGGTTCCACTTGGCTAGTGTTCACTGTTCACCGACAGACATTAGAACGAGAAATAATGAGTAAGGCTCCGTTTGATTTATCTGAATTGAACTGAATTGATTTTTTTAACTTAACCGTTGACCATTTAAATTCGTCCAAACATAGTTAATATTGGACTCATCTAAAAGTATGCTTTGAGATCTTTCCGATGACAGAATTTTCATCATGAAATTATTTCGGAATAAAAAGTTATATGAGTAAGTGAATCAAACAGAGCCTAAATCTTATCATATATATATATATATAAGTGAGTTCATTTCGTGTGGCCACGACACGTAGGATGTTACGCAAGCGCCTATATTCATGTGAGGGCGACACGTGGGATGCCACACAGCGCCCAAATTCGTGTGCTGATGACACGTATGCAGCCACCTAAGCCACCCATCCAAGTGGGTCAATCATTAATGCGTGATCATAAATACAACATAATATAATTATTATAATATTATGCAAAATTATAATAACTTTTGTTATGCAAATTTAAAAATTATAATTCTTACTCCATTGGAACAAGTTCGGAAAATACTTCAAAATGAGATACATATATACTATGTCCTATAAAGTTGGGTTCTTTTCGTGTGACGATGACAGGTGGGACGCCACATGAGAGGGATATGTTCGTGTGAAGATAACACATAGGTGCCACACCGGTATACGTATAAAAGTGAGTCTGATTTGTGTGGGCATGATACATAGGAGGTGTAAATTCGTGTGACGATGGCACCTAAGCGTCATGTAAGCAAAGCTTGCCACATAGCCTAAGAACTCTTCATCCAAGTGTCACTCATGAATGCCTCATCATAAGTCGAAAAATTATAAATATTATTTCAATGGATTGGATTTGAAAAAACCTTCAAAATGAGATATATATGTCCTATAAAAGTTGGGTCATTTCCATGTGGTAATGGCATGTAAGATGCTACATAAGAAGAAATGTTCGTGTAAAGATGTCACATGTGCACAACTTGGCCACATAACTTAACGGATCAATTCAAGTGTCAGAATTCATTATTACTCGAATTTATTATTTGATTTATGTGCATATTATTTCAAATTATAAAAACACATATCTTAAGTTACATAAATCTAAAAATAATAAATCATAGTTGATTAGATTGGTTTTGAAAATGTTTGGTATAAATTTAATTGGATAAGACACTTAAGATATCCATATTTATATTATATTAGTTGTAAATCACACTTGAATATTAGTAATGAAAACATATATTCTAAACATTTTGAATTTGTTAATAAATATTTTATATTTATAAGAAAAAACGGAGTCATTTTTCATATACAAATGTCATATGGACGGACATTTCGTGTGGGGGATGAAACATGAACTTCAACTCATCATCTTCTCCAATGCTTTCTTAGCAAATTAATTAAGACTTTAATATAGCACTTTAGACATACTTATGTAATACAAATGTCACGCAAACGAAAAGTAAGATTCAAGTAACACTCCTCATTATAAGTTATTATGTTGAAATTTACGAACGTTGAACTACCTAGCACATTTAAAAAATAAATATTTAGGATCAAATTGTTGATTATAACTTTAGAAGGTGGAAGTTTTTTGCTCACCACTAATTGATTTTATTCAATTACCAAAAATCCAATTACAATAAGAGAGTAATTTTTAACTAGAGAGAGAATAATTAATGTTTATTTTTTTTCTTTGGAACTTTTAAAATAGGCTCAAATTATGTTCATAAATCAATCAATTTTTACATACATTCTATTTTAGATGTAGATCAACTAGATATTTAGAAGTAAATTATGAAATTATACTATTATTTTTAAGAATTAGCATGCATCCTATGGATAAAAATTTTGTTAACATAAAATTAAATGTATTTCACAAATAATATTTATAATTTCAAACCATAAAATTTTAATGTACTTATTAAATATATTAGTAAAAATATTTCTCTTTTTCTGTTCGTGTGTGCATACATGCAAGACGCCACATAGAGGCCCAAAATCGTGTGACAGTGACACCGAAATTGCCATATTAGCAAAGCTTGCCACATAGCCTAACAACTCATCATCCAAGTGTTTCCCCTTAATGCCTCAAAATTAGTTAACTTTATTACATATTTATTAGCATATTTTTATATTAAAAAATAAAATAATTTTAGTTCTTTCAATGGAGATATATGTGACCTTTACAAGTTGGGTCCTTACCATGCATTGATAACATGTAAACGCCACATAAAAGGGAGTGTTCGTGTAAAGATGACATGTTGACGTCACATGTGCAACTTTGTCACATATCTTAACAAATCATGATCCAAGTGCCAAATGATTAATATCACTCGATTTGATTATGTGATTAATTTGATTATTATTTCAAACTACAAAATAAAATATATTAAGTTACGTAACTCTAAAATATAAAAATCTTACTTCATTAAATTATTTTCTTATTCTTTTGTGAAGTTTGAAGTATCCTCAAATTATGTTCATCAATTAATCTTTTTTTACATTCATTTTATTTTAGATGTAGATCAATTTAAAAGGGCATTTTATACAAAAATATTAAAATAGTCAAATATAAAATTAGTTGTGCGGAATATAACAGACATAAGATATCACCTAAAAAATTATCTACATTTCCGAGAGACATTTACAAATCCGTGCGAAGTACGGACATAAAACTAGTCATATCTAAATTTAGATCTTTATTTATTATAAGAAGTTCACTAGTTGTGATATTCAACGTGTTTAATTACTTGTCAATTGTCATGATGGGCGTGGATTTGGACTTGTACGTCTCCTTTAACAACAACAAAAACAATAATAATAACTAATCTCGTCGAGGACATGAATTACGATATTTCTCATTTTAATGTGCAAGTGTTATACTTAAGGATAGACTAAAGAGGGGGGTGAATTGAGTCTTAGGGAATTTTTCAAATTTTTTGCGGATTATCAATTTAAGCACAGTCTGTTAACCTATTAATTACTAAGTTGTTAATAGCAAAGCAATATCACAAAGCAATAAATAAAGAGACACAGATTTTTACGTGGAAACCTTCTTGAACTCAACCAAGAAGTAAAACCACGACCCTAGGGGATTTTCCAAACTCCACTAAGAGTCGTAAACCAAACTCAATACAATAGACCCTAATCTACCATTGAGCCGTATATCCTGAATTCAATCCCGAACTCAAGAACCAAACTACCTACTATGGCAGCCTTATTCTAAACAAACAAATCTTACCAATATGACAATATGCTTCTCAATAAGCTAGAATGGTACAATCAAACCTTATGAGAAAACTGTGCTCAAGTATCAAGAGGAATTCCAAGGTATCATGTAACTCGTGTAGTAACAACTAGGATGCCTCTTAAGAAATCACTCAATATATATCACGTTTTTGCTCTATGATTTCGCCAGTGATAAAGTCTGTAACCTTTGATTTATATAGGCAAACGAAATCACCTAAAAACCAATTAGGATTAAAACACAAGAGTTTGTTTTCCAAACAATATAGACTTTCCATAAAACAAACAATCCTAATCCTACTAGACTTCTATAAAAAAGATTTTCTAAAGTAAAACTCTTTTAATTAATATTGAGTACTAAAAAGATAATATTGAGTACTAAAAAGATAATTCTGAAAACAATTTTAAGTAAGTTATTTTATAAAGAAAAACTTTTCAAAATCGTTTTCATAAATACACGCACGTATTATAAAAGATACGTACTCAATAATACTTGGTAACTCACGCACTGTTACTTCATCTGTTACCAACTGTACCTTCGATTCCAACCTTAATTACTCAAGCACGACTTCTCTTACTTGAAGTCTAATAAAAACAATAAAGCTGCAACTTCCAACTTCATGTCATATTGTTCTTGAATCAATCTTCATTTCATCAACATTAAGATTATCAATCACAACGTTCTTGATTCCTTGTATACAAAACTTAGATAGACAACGTTAGATTGATAAGTGTCAATTATTTATCATCATCAAAATCATCATAGCTCAACCGTAAGTATAATCAGTGGCGGACGCAGAATATTGGTGTCATGCCATTGAGCACAATGAAGGGAAGGCTGGACCAAAAAGAAGAGAAAGGTAGCTCTGCTGACTACTATGTATGCTCTTTGGTCCAAGGAATTATGCGGATATCATTTTCCGAATTTAGAACTTCCGAAGTGCATATTTAAGGGGCTGTTTGGTTGGGTGTAATGATTAAGGGAGTAATTGAATAAATTTATAGGCTAAAAATGGGATGTATGTGAAGTAGTGGAGGTTAGATTTTGTGAGAAGAAGGGTAATGATTACCCCTAATTGGGGGATAATAGAAACCCACCTCCCCCTAGGGTAATGATATTCCCCCATTTTCCTTCATTTTTTCCATTACCCAATCATTACCCTCATCACCACTTCACCTTACTATTTTAGCCTAAAAATTCATTCCATTACCCCCTAATCATTACACCCAACCAAACAACCCCTTAGTATTAAACCTGGAAAATTGTTGACAAATATAAATATCAAAACAAACAAAATTTAAACTTATAACTATTTGCTTTGTTGGAGTATAACCGTTATAATTTTTCGGTGGCCAATGGTTTAAATGACAAAAAAAACGTTAATAGCTTAAATAGTTAATTTTCAACGTCGATGATCTACATGATCGAAAACATCAAGAGTCTACATAACTTTTGTTGTTCATATTATTTGTCACAACACATGGCAAAAGAATGGGGGAGGGGGAACTCCAAGTTGGTGATATTGAGCATATAATCAATTAATCATATAGATTCCGTACTATATGGGCTAAGGACTACAGATTCAAACTCATAAATTAATATTTACACCAAAAAAATCATTTGTTAATATTGCACCAATTAAAATGTAAACTCATATATTAATATGCCCTCTACAAAATTAATAAGCGGTTGATGTGAGTTGTTTGGCACTTTCATCCTTAAAGCAACGTCGAGTGCTCGAATCTGACAAGTAGAGAAACTATTTAGTGGGAGTATCACTTTACCCCTTTATAAACCAACCCGATGTGAACAAAAAATAGTCTTTGCCCAAGGAAATTAGGTGAACCTGTAATCAAACCAAAAAACATATACCCTCCACAAAAATATATTTAGTCGAGTTCCTCAAACTAATTCAATATTTCACTATCCCCAGCTAGCATCAAGGCAAAGAAATGTTCTCAAATGTATGTGCAAAACATTGGACGGAAGCATATGCTATCATACAACGAGGTGAGTTATTGTTCACTAATTATTGCCATCACGTCTTATCCAATTTTTTTTTTATGGGCAGTGTAGGTTGGCAACACATATCCTACTTTAGCCTTTTACCCTTTAACCTTTAATTTCTTCCCTTTCAAAAAAGAGCTACAGCCTTCACTGGCCAAAAGAGCAAACTCTATTAAATGTCTGCTAATTCTATCATTTATGTCACTTCAATGAAAAAAATACAATGTTGTTAAAAAATAATAATAATGATTGATTACCAATCATAATCCAAAGTGGTACTACTCAAAACTATCCAACTAATGACAAATAATTATCTTTGAAACTTGAAACTCCCTCACTGCCTCACACAAAAAAGGAACATGTTGGGAGTGGTCATATCCTAGGGAGAAATATTAGTTTACCTATTGGGTAGTTTACCCGAATAATATATAAAATGGTGGTCGGTTGGGTTTTGATATTTTTATTTTTAAGTTGAAAATTTTATTGAGTTTCAATATACAAGCTTATTTTTTGTTCACATTTACCTGAGTAAACTACCCGGTGGATAAACAAATATTTCTCCATATAATAGTTATATCTTCTATGAATTTGATGAAGAGATTGTTGATTATAATACTCCATTTCTTCTACAACTTCTTGTGTTTAGCGTTTAGACTATATATACACGCCTATTTTTCAGATAGTGTTTCATTTACTCATTGAGTAATCTACTCATTTGATGTGGATTTTAGAAAAATAAAATTGTGCATTAGTACTCAAACAATGTATTTTCAATTTTACAAAATAAAAAAATAAAAAAATAAATAACTAATCAATCACCAATTCCCAACTCATGTGGGTAAGCTACCCTCCAAATAAACCAAGTTTTTCCCCATTTGTTCAGATTAAGCTTTAGTGTGATTACTCTCTATGTCTAGAACAAATAGTAATTAAAACAATTATTCTAGGATGCTCAGAGAATTTAGCACTTATCTCGAATAGCAATATATGAATTACAATATTTAGCCAATATAGGCTAATTAGGTTTTATACACAAGTAACTTATTATCAACGTTTTGGTCAAAATGCAATCATAAATCCTTATGAGGGGGTTACCACGAGAGACAACTAATTCATCATAACAATTTTTGTCTTAGCTAATTAAAGAAAAACTAGCTTTATCGAGTACATACATATTGTAGTACTCAATCGTGTCCTTGTTTCCTTTTCATTTGAAGGATGGTAATGAAGACAAATATCATGTGGTGACCCTCTTCCAGAAACTGGAACAACTTTAATTATTTGAAATTTCAACTAGCTAAGCCAATGGTTCCTATCAAAATAAAAAGAAGCTACTACAAACTATTGATAATACTATTTATTTTATCTTACTTTTTTTGAAATATGTAATGTGCCAGCTAAATGATGTTTTACATATATAATGTGCATGATATAAACTCCCTGGCCTCCGGACGCCAAATGGAGCAACTTTAAATACTTTGGCCAATTATCTCATTATTTGAGCTAGGTATCTATAAGTTGGTGCGGGACTTAGTCATTGTGACCGAAAATAGATATAATTCATCATCAATTTCGATTGAGTTGGTCACTACACAATTCATAATCCATGATAAGGGATATAAATATAACATTACTTAAGTTGGGCCTCCAACGTAACCATCAACTTGCACTTTTGGTTGAGTATGTTCTAACACATGGTATCAGAGCGAGTCAGATGAACCAAGATGTCATGTGTTCGAATTTTAACAACACTTATTTCGTTTGTTGAATATTTGAGCACAAGGTATGAGGATTGAGGAGGTATGTGCATTATCAACACTTCAAATTTAATAGGAGTTCGTCTGAGGAGGCATGAATCATCATAACATATATAACATTATTAATAGAACCTCCAACCATGCATTTATACTTTTGGTCGAGTTGGTTCCGACACACATAATAACCTTAACTCCCTGAAATTGTTCCATGCAGAGAAGAGCCACGGAAACAAAGTCATAATCTCTATCACACCTCACTCCTTCGATCTTTTATTTTCAGTGTGCACTAAGCCACTAACACATCTTCTATATATAAGATATCAATTTCAGTGACTGTACAAAAGAAAGGTAAATAGGACTTTTGTGCATGGCGTCTTGAAATACTATGCTAGCTTTAATATGTGGAGTTGGTTTTGCATGTTGAATAATTGCTGATATATGCAAATATACAATGACGTTAATGATAGCTACGTGTTTTGATGTATAGATATCAAAGACCACCCACATTATCCATTAAATGATGTCATCACCTAACTTTATGTTAATTTTTTTCTTATATTATTTCATTAGATTGGCTAGCTAAAAAAGAAGTTGTTGGGATATAACATCATTATATATCATATAATTTCCTTATATAACCTGCTTTTTGGAAGGTACCTTAGCTCTAGTACTAACAATGAAGTACAAACAAATTGGTTAAATAGAAAATTGGGTAAATAAAGAAACCAATTGCAATGCCAATGAAAATTACAAAGATACAATAAGCGCTTATAGTGGTCATTTTGAGATAAAGAATTATGAAAGGAATTCGACCTTAGATTTTATTTCTTTTCACAACATATAAAGGCCGATTGTAAGGCTCTATTCTCTTCACCTTCTTTTTACTGAACTTATGTGCACAATACTAAATTAAAGTGAGGTTTACTGAATTGAACTTAATTGTTCTGAACTAAACTTATTTTTACTGGATCCACAGTTATAAAAAGTAAAATTGTAATTCGATATAACGAACTAAACTGAACTTATTTTTATTGAACCGAACTGAGTGTTACTAAACTGAATTAAAGTTTATTGAATACTTCACTCAAAAATTGAAGAAAACGTGGCCTAACGGTGCGTTCTTTAGAGCTTCTCCGGTCAATTCAGTTCAATTCAGTTCAGTTCAGTTAAGGGGTGGTCACACATAACATAAGTACGGCTCGATTCAGTATTGCTCAATTCAGTTCAATGGTGTTCAATTCAGTTCAGTTCAGTGGTATTATTATTATTATTATTATTATTATTATTATTATTATTATTATTATTATTATTATTATTATTATTATTATTATTATTATTATTATTATTATTATTATTATTATTATTATTATTATTATTATTTGATCATTATTATTATTTTAATTCGATTATTAATTATTATTATTACTATTATTATTATTATTATTATTATTATTATTATCATTATTATTATTATCATTATAACAACCATACAATTTTTTTTGCAAACAAACTAGAACGAGTCAAGTGTTATAGTATAGTATTTTCAAACAAAAACTCATAAAATTATATATAATAATAATAATAATAATAATAATAATAATAATAATAATAATAATAATAATAATAATAATAATAATAATAATAATAATAATAATAATAATAATAATATGTTTCAGTACAGTTCAATGGTTTTCAGTTCAGTTCAGTGGTGTTCGATTCAGTTCAGTACAGTTTAGTGGTGCTCGGTTAACTTCAGTTCAAATATTCAGATCAGTTCAGTTCAGTTCAGTTCAGTTCAGTTCAGTTCAGATAAGTTCAGTTCTAACAAACGCACCCTAAGTGTAACACCAAGTGAACAGAGGGAGTTATGATGTTTTTCAAATTTCTAATTAAGATCAAATGATTTTCATCTTTGCATTTTAAGTGCTTGTTTGGTTGACGCTTGAAAAACATAGGAATTGCTACTTTCAGGGATGTATATATTTGCCTCTTGCTTGGTTGACCAAACAATACAAGAAGGTACTTACTTCCTGCAGGAAGTGACTTCTCTCAAAATGGAGTAAGTTTCTTACCAAACCCTGTAGCCTTAGGTAAGTAGTCGTTCCCATATCGCAATTCCCATTCAATTTGCAATTTCTTTATTCAACCAACAAACAAGATTGAACACTTCCCATGAATTTATATTTCTCGTGAATTAGCACTTCCCAACAAATGATGTCTTAACATGGCCTAGTGATTAAGATTGAGTTATTGAGTACATTAGTTCCCATATTCGAATCCTCCTTCCTCCATGTATATGTATTTTGTTCTGGTATTTGTGCCTGATCCGATCTGAACCAAAAACAATACTAATAAAATGAATGAGCACTTCCCATTTAACCAAACAAGCACTAATAGACTTAACTTTTTATTAGGAGCTGAAGATGCCTTACGAGTTCGTTCGCACCAAAAAAAAAAAAAAAGATGCCTTGAGAGTGGAGAACACAAACATGAGCAAGGTCAACTTAAAATTTTTCCTTACAACATGCTAAACACTTTGCAAGAAATTCTTCATCCAGAAACCTCTGTAACCCTTACAATCAAATAAGGTTTAGTCAAAGTAGATTGAGCTATTATTAGAGATATGGAATATCTATATGGAATATTAGAGATATGGAATTAAGATATATGCCATATCGTAATAATATATTTGAGATTATATTTAGGTGATAAAGTATATCTCATATATTTTGGAAAGTATAATAGGTTAGGGTTATATAACTTGTATACTCCAAGCCTATTGTATCTCTATATATAGGGATCTCCCCTAATTATCAATACAAGTATCTAAATCATATTATTATTTCCCTCTCATATTTTATCATGGTATCAGAGCCTCTTTCTTGAGGACCTTATTAAACACGTTTCTGCTTCGCCGGTGGCGGACTATTGTCCGTCCGCCACCGGACCATCTCCAAAAAAAAAATTCATCACATATATATCACTCAAGCTTTCGTTATTGTGTTGTGTTTTATCTCTCCCAAAAGAAAATCATCTGCCTTCGGTAAGGGGTTTAACTACTCCTCTCATATATATGGACATCACGTCCAATTTCTTTGTCAATGATACTATTGGTGTTATTCAACCCACAACCTTTCTTTTGTCACTCAGTTAGAGCTCATAGCCCGGATAATTTGCTATTTACGGTTTTGTGCCCACCTAAAGTCGCACATTATCTTTAAAGAAGGCCATTGATTTGTTGCAATTTTTTTTTGTTTCTTCCACTCAGGATCAATATACCTTTCGAGCGAAATTTAGTGTTGAAATTGTCCTTTCAAGCAAAATTGCTGGGGACTAATATTTTTCCTCACCGCTGGGGTTTAATCCTTTTTTTAAGAGTGAAAGTGGTTTTGAGCTCGCCTAAAGTCGCACGTCTTTCATTGCAACATCGATTTGTTGTCGGTCTATATTTATATCTTCATGATCCGTTGTGGCTAGTTGTTTCGGGTTGAATATTCTACCAATGAAGGCTCTCCAATCGCAGCGTTCGTGTTACTACCGCTACGATTGCGGGGGAGTATTAGAGATATGAAATATTTACATGGAATATTAGAGATATGGAATTAATATATATGCCATATCGTAATAATATATTTGAGATTATATTTAGGTGATAAAGTATATCTCATATATTTTGGAAAGTATAATAGGTTAGGGTTATATAACTTGTACTCCAAGCCTATTGTATCTCTATGGGTGTGTTCTTTAGAGCTTCTCCGGTCAGTTCAGTTCAATTCAGTTCAGTTCAGTTCAGTTCAATTCAGGGGTGTTCAATTAATTATTATTATTATTATTATTATTATTATTATTATTATTATTATTATTATTATTATTATTATTATTATTATTATTATTATTATTATTATTATTATTATTATTATTATTATTATTACTACTACTACTACTTTCACTATTGTTATTATCATTAATATTGATATTATTAATATGACAATTACTTTATCATCATCATTGTTATTATTGTTATTATTATAATATTAATTATTATAATTATAACAACCATAAAGATTTTTTTTTGCAAAAAAACTAGAACGAGTCAAGTGTTATACTAATAGTATTTCCAAACAAAAACTTATAATAATAATAATAATAATAATAATAATAATAATAATAATAATAATAATAATAATAATAATAATAACCATACTTATTATTATTATTGTTATTATTATTATTATTATTATTATTATTATTATTATTATTATTATTATTATGTTCCAGTTCAGTTCAGTGGTTTCAGTTCAGTTCAGTGGTGTTCGATTCAGTTCAGTACAGTTTAGTAGTGCTCGGTTAAGTTCAGTTCAGTTCAGATCAGTTCAGTTCAGTTCTGGTAAGTTCAGCTCTAACAAACGCACCCCCTATATATAGGGGTTTCCCCTAATTATCAATACAAGCATCTAAATCATATTATTATTTCCCTCTCATAATTTATCACCTATAACTAGTTCAAATCATTTTATGCTCAAGGCTCCATGAAAATTTTCTCCAGATTTATTTTCTAATTTTGACACTAAGAGCCATGGTCATTAAATCACGGTTTTCTAAATGATACTAAATAGAAGGCCACATAAAAAAAAACAAAGAAATGAGCAATTTTAGACTAAAGTCCACTTGAATCACCAATTGTAAAATACTCCATAATGTAAAAGTTTGCATCTCAGTGTGACGTGTTAGTGCCCTAATTATATATGGTTCCCTCATGACCAAAATGTTTTCAAAAGCATATTTGAATTTTGAACGAACTTGCATCTCAGTGTGGCTTGTTAATTAGTACCCTAGCTAATATCTTTGGTAGTAAACTTAGTTGTTTCGTTAGTTAAAAAGTCATTATATGATGAGAAATTAGTAATAAAAAAAAGTAACCAACTTTTTTATGAAAGGATAACGAATTGACTGTTTTGCTCATTGAAATTAAATGTTTATATAAGTAGTATTCAAATTTTAACTAATTTTGGAATTGATAATTAAAATAGTCTCATAAACTATTTTGTAACCGGCGATGAAAGCATTTGCTGAAATTGTACCTTTAAATCTAAAAATTAGCTGTTTTTGCCAAAGATATCCTATGAGGCTATGGATCTGATTAGGAGGAGTGACCTTTTTCACTAAAAATTAACTCTTAATTAGCTCGTCTCACCGAAAGTTATGATAAAATCATCTTATACAAGTTCTGATCTGATAATAAACTATACATCAAAAAAAGACATTTAACATAAATTGTGAATAACTTGTCCTTTTCATTTCTCAATCTTCAAAACTATATTGCTCAACATAAACTAATAGCATGTAGGGCAATCACTACTCCTCGGATATTTTCTTCCCTTTATGGGGGTTGACCAATTTACGTGGATCGGAGATAATATCAAGTACTCCAATAATATATAGTTAGCTCTACTTGCAACATTGGTGTCCGGTGTTATGATTAATTTCAGGAGCTAATACAAGACAAAGATGGTGAAGTTGATATAAAGTATTAGTACTTTACTAAATTTGTATAATATATTACCAAAGAAAACTACTAAAACTCTATGTAATGGAGCATGATCTGGTTGACAACCACGCAAACAAAGACTAATTTTGTGGGTCAAATTTGTTAGAAAATAACAATCAAAATAAAAAAACACAAGCGAAAAATTCTACTAATTTAGGAAGCTAACAACAACACAATAATAATATAAGCCAACGATAAAAATAAATAGAGTCAAGTTTAGAGTAGCCTGGGTCGAAGCACGCTTAAGCGCTCTCTTTAGAGAGGAAACGCCCCCGCTGCACCGGTAAACTTTAAAGTGCGGCCCTCTCCCAAGATTCGACAACCCGTTGGATTTCTTCGGTGACAGCAAGAGAAATCCCCGAACCGATTGATACCCAATATGCTCAAATTGTTTGTGGAGGAATATAGTGAAAAATAACTTTATTAGATTGTAAAAGACAAGTAATGGATTCTTTGTTTAGTAATACTCAAAGGCTTGGATAAAACTGATTGCAACTTTGTTTTATCACACTGTGTATTCTCCTCGGCAAACTCCCTCGTATATATAGCCCAACATCTTGTTAGCCGTTAGTATGTATCAGTGTAAAGACTTAATTGTGGGAGTGGATCACAATATATTGTCCACTAATGTCCATTACTAGTTTCAATAAAATATATACGTTACCTCATCAAAAGTGAATGTCTAATAACAGTCAGAAAACTTGACCGGCAAAACCAAATAAAATAGTAATTTTAGTTGCTTTAAAGACGCAAAACTCAAAACTTTAATTGACTGATATAAGAGAGAATTAATGTAAAAATTTTTTAAATCATTATAATATTTTCCAACAATCTCCCACATGATTTAAAGTTCAATAATATTTGAAAATAACAATATGAGCATATAATACCATGTAATAGGTGTAAGGTACCTTCCCGGTTGAACCTACACTTAGTGTTAGTGAGTCTCCGTCTAAAGGAACAATAGAGACATGAATGTCTTGATCTAAGTCCTTGTAACTAGACTTCAACCCACCACACACATGGCACGGGTATCATCATGATTCTGTCAGTGGTGCGCTTTATGGTCATGCGCAGGAATCTTGTATCATGAGCGTTGTTAGGGAGTAGCCCATCTTTCCATAGTGCTGACCCCACCATCACGCTCACTTAGGTGAACCCTCCAAGAGTAGTTTGTGACCAACTACCCCGCAACAATTGTCTTTGGATTCATTAAGAG
Source organism: Tetragonia tetragonoides (assembly GCA_038025085.1). NCBI lineage: Eukaryota > Viridiplantae > Streptophyta > Magnoliopsida > Caryophyllales > Aizoaceae > Tetragonia > Tetragonia tetragonoides. Next base: position 35,739,921 of record CM076148.1, read on the forward strand.
ATCATCTCAACCTCAAACGTCACATGAAGAGCACCTTCACCATAGGAATGGGACCCGGGATTTTCCCGCTCAAAATATATTAAAAATAATATCTGTGCTCTTCCAAGTCACCCCACTCACAGTTTCGTTGTTACCCGTTGAACTTCGTTTATGGGATCTCCATACCTCCGAAGACGGGTGTCCACTGTGGTGACTTAATTAATAGGCTTCAATCCCTTTCCCCTCGATGATTGTATAACTTGCTGACGCGTCTGTCCCTTTATGAGCGGATCCGCAATATTATTCTTCGACCTGACAAAATCAAGAGAAATCACACCGTGAGAAATTAAATGTCTTATAGATTTATGCCTCACAGTTAAATGCCTCCTTTTTTCATTATAATTTTTGCTCTTAGTCTTAGCTATAGCAACTTGACTATCACAATGCATAGATATAGGAGGAACAGGCTTAGGCAATAACGAAAGATCATTTAAAAAACTTTTAATCCATTCCGCTTCCGTACTAGCGGCATCTAAGGCCACTAATTCTGCCTCCATGGTGGATCTTGATATAATAGTTTGTTTAGCCGATTTCCAAGATACGACACCACCTGCTAAAGTAAAAACATAGCCACTGGTTGATTTAGTTTCATCAGAATCTGTGATCCAATTAGCATCACAATAACCTTCTAATACATCGGGAAAACCAGTGTAATGAATTGCATAATTCATAGTCCCTTTTAAATATCTAAATAATTTTTCCAAAGCATCCCAATGGGAAGCATTAGGACTATGTGTGTATCTACCCAATCTACCAACCGCATATGCAATGTCCGGTCTAGTATGATTCATCAAATGCAACAATGATCCAATTATTTGAGCATACTTATGTTGTGAAACACCTTCACCTTTATTCTTTTTCAATTTAAGTGTTGGATCATAAGGTAGAGAAACCGGACTCACATCAAAATAATTAAACTTTTTTAACAACTTGTCAACATAGTGAGATTGGGTCAATGCAATTCTATTATCATCTCTTACCAACTTCATTCCCAAAATAACATCAACTGGGCCAAGATCTTTCATATCGAAATTACTCGACAAGAATTTTTTGGTGTCGTTAATGACATTCATATTAGTATCAAAAATTAAAATATCATCAACATAAAGGGAAAGAATAACATAAGCATTATCAACTTGCTTAATGTAAACACACTTATCACCTTTATTAATATAAAACCCATTAGAAAGCATAACACTATCAAACTTTTCATGCCATTGCATAGGAGCTTGTTTTAACCCATAAAGAGATTTTACAAGCTTACAAACTTTCTTTTCTTACCCAGGTACAACAAAACCTTCCGGTTGGTCCATATAAATCTCTTCTTCTAAATCACCATTTAAGAAGGCGGTTTTAACATCCATTTGGTGAATTTCTAATTTATAAACAGAAGCAATAGCAATCAATATTCTAATAGCAGTAATTTTAGAAACAGGTGAACAAGTATCAAAAAAATCTACACCGGGAATCTGATTATAACCTTTAATAACAAGTCTAGCCTTGTATTTTTCTATAGAACCATCGGGTCTCAACTTTTTCTTGAAAATCCATTTACATCCAAGTGTTCTACAACCAGGGGGAAGATCACTCAACACCCAAGTTTTATTAACTGAAAGGGAGTTCATTTCATCATTTATTGCCTCTTTCCAAAAAGGAGCGTCAACCGACATCATTGCTTCTTTATAAGTCTTAGGGTCATCTTCAAGCAAAAAGGTATAGAAGTCATCACCAAAATCTTTAGCCTTTCTACTTCTTTTACCCCTCCTAGGTTCAATATGTTCTTCATTAGTATGATTAGAGGTACTAGCACGATTCACATCTATAGTAGGAGGGGTCTCACTAATTGATCTAGAAACTTTGTCTTTTAAAGAAAAAGTATCCTCAAAGAAAATCGCATATCTAGACTCCATAATGGCATTATTAGAAATCTCAGGAACACTAGAATTTATCACCAAAAATCTATAAGTAGTGCTATTCAAAGAATATCCAACAAATACACAATCCACAGTTTTTGGTCCAATTTTTCTTTTCTTAACTATAGGAATATTAACCTTAGCTAAGCACCCCCACACTTTGAAAAATTTAAGGGAAGGCTTTCTATTCTTCCACAGTTCATAAGGAGTTTTATCGGAATGTTTGTAAGGAACTCTATTAAGAATCATACAAGCAGAATATAAAGCTTCTCCCCAACAGTATTTAGGCAAACCGGAACTAATTAACATAGCATTCAACATATCTAATAAAGTTCTATTTTTCCTTTCCGCAACTCCATTAGATTGAGGTCCATAAGGAGGAGATTTTTCAAGTCTAACACCATGTTCCTCACAAAATTCTATCATATCAATAAGAGCATACTCACCACCTCTATCGGAGCGTAAAATTTTAATTTTCTTCTCTAATTGATTTTCAACTTCAGCTTTATAAATTCTAAATTTATCAAATAATTCACTTTTATGTTTAGCTAGATAAACATAACAATACTTGGAAAAGTCATCAATAAAAGTGATAAAATATTGGTTACCACCACGAGTCAAAACATGATTACTATCACAAATATCACTATGAACTAATTCAAGCAACTTTGTATTTTTATCAACCTATTTAAAGGGTTTTCTAGGTTGTTTGACTTCCACACAAATTTGACATTTATCTTTCAAATTAATGTTAGATTTAGGAATAAGATCTAAACTCATCATTCTTTTCATGGTATTACGATTCACATGACCAAGACGAGCATGCCACATGTCACAAGATTCAACATTATTAGCAACACACAATGATGAAGAAGACATTCCATTACTAGAAGAAGGCATTACACTTAATCTAAACAAACCATTAAACAAAAAACCTTTACCAACAAAAACACCATGTTTAGAAATTACAGTTTTATTGGACTCAAGAACAACTCGATAACCATTAAGAATTAACAAAGACGCACTAATCAAATTTTTCCTAATATCTGGAATATGGAAGACACAATCTAAGACAAGTATTTTTCCAGACGACAACTCTATTTTGATAGGGCCTTCTCCTAAGATGCGAGCTACACTCCAATTCCCCATGCTCACAGTTCTTGTGCCCGATACCTGATACGATGAAAATAAATTTTTATCAGCGCACACGTGAACATTAGCCCCAGAATCTACAAACCAATCATTTGAATTAAAAACAACATTTAACTCTGGGCTACTAACAAAATACCTGTCAGCCGGGGAATCGGAGGTAACCCCCATAGTCACCATATTAGCCTGAGGCTTGGAAGGTGTTGGAGTTCTAGACTCTTTGTTCTTTGGACCATGGCGGTGGAAGCAATTTTTTGCGATGTGGTTCGTCTTCCCACATACCCAACACTGGACTTGACCCTTATTTTTATCTCTAGGCATATTGTTATTAGGCTTGTTGTTACCAAACCTTTTATGACCATTTTTCTTAAAATTAGAAGGCCTAGGTTTATAAGAATTTTCAACAATAAGGGTCTTGGCCTGGAAATCAGATTTTTGGACTTGACGCTTAGAAGACCTATGTTTATCTTCTATTCTCAAAGCAACAAATAAATTATCAAGAGTAAAACCATCCGGCTTTTGCCTTAATTTTTGAGCAAAATCGGACCATGAAGGAGGCAACTTATTAATCAGAAAAGACACATAGACAGATTCACTTTGTTCAATCCCTTTCAATTTCATTTCATAAATCAAGTTCTCATAATCAGTAATTTGGTCGGAAACACTTTTATTATCAACCATTTGAAATTCCAACCAATCATCAATAGACACTCTAGTAAGACTCTTTTCAGCAGTTCCATATCTAAGATCAAGAGATTTCCACAATTCAATTGAAGTTTTGGTATGACAGAAAATACGATAAACATTATCAGTGAGAGCACTTAGGTGTTGTACTAGTAAAGATACTTTTTGTAAAAGACAAGTAATGGATTCTTTGTTTAGTAATACTCAAAGGCTTGGATAAAACTGATTGCAACTTTGTTTTATCACACTGTGTATTCTCCTCGGCAAACTCCCTCGTATATATAGCCCAACATCTTGTTAGCCGTTAGTATGTATCAGTGTAAAGACTTAATTGTGGGAGTGGATCACAATATATTGTCCACTAATGCCCATTACTAGCTTCAATAAAATATATACGTTACCTCATCAAAAGTGAATGTCTAATAACAGTCAAAAAACTTGACCGGCAAAACCAAATAAAATAGTAATTTTAGTTGCTTTAAAGAATAGTTAGTGAAACAAAGAGATTTTGGTAACGTAAGAAATAAATAGGGAGTTACATCAAATTTTAATTGGTGTAGATTTTATGCCACATATATATCAACTGTCAAAAGATAACTAATGACCAAATCAAAACATTTATGTTGTAGATCACCATCAGCCAAGTATTGGTAACGCAAAAATCAAAACTTTAATTGACTGATATAAGAGAGAATTAATGTAAATTTTTTTTAAATCATTATAATATTTTCCAACAAAATTTGGAATGGCTTGACCAGTTGACCTTTATTGGGGGGCACAAGTAGAGAACCAGAACCACTATTATAGTATGATCATATGATTCTAGAATTTCTGAACATGACGCCACCATTTCATCCGAATTCTAGAATAGCAATACTAATATACAACCGCACCATTCTATATTGGTCAATTTGATCAAACTAGTTCAAAACATAGACCTAACTAATTTTGAACTTTTAAGACTTATCACTTGGATCGCAAAGAGAAAATGATATCATCACTTGGATCACTTGATGAGAAAGAGGATGATGAGAGGAAGAAGCTGAACACATGCGGGGCATTTTGGCCATTTTTGTAAAAAAACTCTTCGGAAATTTGGTCATAGGTAGTGGTCAATAAAGAAAATTGTTTTGCAAGGTAATTTTTCACAAAAAACTGAACAACTTTTAATTCAAGGTACTATACTAATATGTCACCACGGATGTCTTACTTTTAACCTAGTGATCAAGACTGAGGTACTGAGTATATTAGGTCCTAATAGGTTCAATCCCCCTCCCTATACGTATGTGTATGTTGTATTGACATTTGAACCTCATACGAACAAAAAAAAAACTATACTACTATGTCACAAAAAATTGTTCAAATAAGATATAGTATCCACCAAAAGAATCCAAATATGATATTAGGGTCCCAAAAGAAAAGAAAAAAAATATATATATTAGGAGACACACTTAAATACTTATATGGCCCATTATGTGACCTTTCTTTTTGTTACCATTTATCTCTAACTCTCTAGTTTTGGCGCTTATCATTCCTTGTGAGAGGACTTCACTAGTTTTACACTTTAGTACTGAAGTTAACACCAAAAGCAATTCCACAATTTCCACTATATATATCATGATTTGATATTTCGCTATCTACATTAACTATCAATACATTGTGATAAGCTTGCTAGCCAAAAGTTAAAGTAGTAGCTTGCAAGATTTTTCCATGTCATTGTCTTAGCTTTGAACGTAAAAAAGTGAATTTTGAAGCTGATTAATCAGTGACTATATATGTAGTTGCTTAGAAATGACATGTCACTTCAACCACCACTAATTATTATTATTTTATTTTCTTTTGAATTCAAGCCGCTTCTGCGGTTCTAGCTTTCGATTAATATATCAAAATCTGCCAATACAGCACTAGCGACATTGCTAGGCAACTCAGAGTTTCAAAAACGACAACCTACCTTCCCAGGCTGCACATGCGCTAGCTCATGGGCTACTCTATTACCCTCCCTACGAACAAATGACCAACAAACTGACTCAAACTGAGACACAAGAGCTAAAATATCATCTAAAACTAAATGTAAATGACTCGACCCTAAACTTTTTGCTTTTAAAGCAGAAATAACACATGCGTTATCAGATTCTACGATGACCTTATCAAAACCAAAGGAATCTGCCAGCTGCAGACCGAGGTAAATTGTCTTAGCTTTTGCTATCCCAATCTCCCAATCAACTTCGAAGTTCATTGACGCACTAACACACACTGCTCCGCTAATATCACGACCCACTATGCCAATACTGGTACCGGCATCGTTGCTCTTCCCTGCGTCCACATTTAGTTTGATCCAACCCTCAGGGGGCGGCGCCCACTTCCCAGGAACACGAGGTCCCTTTGTAGACAACTTCGATTCGTGCTTATTAATGTCAGCCAGCAGCTTCTCGACATACGTCATCACCTCCGAAGGATGTTGGACAAGGCCCTCAAAAATACGCTTGTTTCTAGTACCCCAAATTGCCCAAGCAGTTGTAATAAACTTTGCATACTCATCATTGTGTAGCTCCACACGCACTGCCTCAAACCAATCTCTCACTCCTCGACCTGTCGCCATGCCAAGGATGCACAGGCCACTTTCTTCCCACACAGCCTCCGCAAGGGGGCAGTAGCGCAGGGCATGGAGCCCGCAGTCATGCGGACCCCCACACACGCTGCAATCCTCCGTGATGGAAGGAACTCGACAGTGAAGTCCCAGCTTGGTAGGCAGGGTGTCGTGACAGGCCCGCCATGCGAAAATCTTAACCTGAGGTAGTGTCTCAACATTCCACACCTTATTCCAAAACAAATTATCCGACGCTGATGATGACGCTTCTTCTTCAGCTATCTGATTACACATAATCCCATTAAAGTGCTTTTCACAGAGTATTCACCATTCCTTTCCCATTTCCAAAAAACCCTGTCGGCGGGCAAACGAGACCTAAGTGGAATAGACAAAATTTGCTCCACATCAATAGGGAAAAATGTGTCGCGAATTTTAGTTACATTCCAGCTCCCAGTATTTTGATCAATGAACTTCGCTACTCTCTGCTCTGAATCATGTAATCCTTGTGGCGAGATAATCTTTCCCGACCCGTCGCCAGCAAGCCATGGATCACGCCATACCCGAATACTCTCACCGTCACCCACCCTCCAGGACATTCCCTTCTTGAGCACCCATTTCGACTCCCAAATGCCACGCCAAGTAAAGCTAGGATTATTACCTAGCGGAGCATTCAAAAAATCACCGTTTGGGTAGTATTTCGCACGGAGCATTTGACCCAGCAGGCCATTCTCCCCAGTAAATAGTCTCCATGCTTGTTTTCCTAATAGTGTCCAATTAAACATTTTAAGGTCTCTGAAATCCAGGCCACCCAAACTCTTTAGTCTACACATTGATCTTATAGATATATTTACACACGCATTCAAGGGCTCTCTCTCTCTCTCTCTCTCTCTCTCTCTCTCTCTCTCTCTCTCTCTATATATATATATATATATATATATATATATATATATATATATATAAGTGAACTTATTCAGGATTGGATTCTCGAAGAGATTACTTGATCTACTTATTGTTGTGTAGGGAGGGGGCGGGGGGATGATATTGCAAACTGTGACGCTACAGGCATATTCTGAAGTCTGAACCAATGATTGAACTTAACACTACGAAATTGAAATGAATTGAATAACAGAAAGAGTATGTCACTGAACTGAATTGAATACCATCGAACTGAAATAAATTGAATTGAAAATAAAAGATAGAAATTGTGAGGTAGAGAGTCAAGGGTGTTTGAGGGTATGTGTTCATTTTTACTTATTGAACCTTACCCAATCAATGAAAATCAGGGCAGTATCTTACGAAATCAGTGAGAACCAGTTGTTAACAGTATAACTCATATGTGAGTGTCCCACATTAAAAGCGTTTGAGAGAATTGAATTGTATATAAGTTAGTGACCTGGGTTACTCCACCTAACACCAATTGATTTTAGGATGAAACTCCACTGGGCTTATATGCAGTCTATTCTCCTCCATGTACGCGCAGACTTGCAAACGGTAGGTCTATTGAAAATTTGATACCTAACGACATGATCTTACTGAATCCAATTAATGGATCTCAGCTAAAGGAATCAGTGGTACGTGGTGAGAATCACTGAAAAAGAACACACTCAATTATATGAAGGTGTTTTGATGAAAAACTGAAAGCTCTCCAACTAATCCACATACTCCAATGTCACTTGAATGCCAAACGTGCCTTACATAGTTACATGTCCTCATGATTGATGTGTAAAAACGAACTTATTCATCAGAAAAACTGTGAAAAGTGAAAACAGAAAAGATGAAAACCTGAATCATGTGGGGGTTAAAAGACATGTGGGATATAATAATAATGATTGGTCATACTTAGTATTCTAGTTCTAGTTCTAGTTCTAGTTCTAGAAAGATCAAATGTTTGATAACCTGCCAGTCTGCCAATACTTTTACTTTTACATGCTATGTGGCAGCTTGAGATTCATCATTATAATAAGTGAGTACGTTATTACTTATTTCTCCAACAATGTAATAAAAGTACGGAACTGCTTAATGTAAATTCAAAATTACTAAACGCAAATATTTTTTTCCTATTATTTTCCAAAAGACCCTTTTGTAAATGGAATACAACTCTCTCTATTCTCTCTACTCCATTGACCCTTTTATCTCACCAGCTTCGTATTCAATTACGGTTCAATTAAATCACCACCGAATATAATTCTATGTGGACAGTAATTTACAAGAAACAACAATGGAAGATACAAAATACAAATTTTAATTTTTGGTTTTTGTTTTGAATCGAATTTCTACATCTATCGCTATATCCTTTCAAAAAGAAAAAAGTTAGGGTTTATAGGTGGTGGCTGGGTGGAGTCCTGTGGTTGGGTGGAGTCCTGCGGGCTGGGTGGCGGTGGCTAGGCATTCGAAGAGAGAGAAAACGTCATCTGTGTCATGGCGTTTGTTTCAGATCAGTGAAGAAGCGGATGGGTTCGTGGTGCTTTAATGGTGGTTTATGGGTGGGCTACTTAAAGGGCAGCAGGCGAGAGGGTGGGTTGGCGAAGCATGACGGTGGTTACCTGGTAGGCGAGACGGTAGGTGGGCAAGTAGTGTGCGTCTGTGAGGCGGAGCATAATGAACTTCATCAACAAAATCACCCAAATGAAAATACATTCAATCAAATAACCCAAATGAAATTCCATTCAATCAAATCACCAAATCTCCATCTTGTATTTGGAACTCAGTCAATGCACCCTCTACGGATCATTTCTCTATTTGATTGATGAGCAATAGTGATTACTATTAATCAATGAAGATTGGTATCTGAATGTTGTCGCTCATTAAGAATGTAGGAAAGAGACGAGAGAGAGGAAGGAGAGAGGTAAGGGGTGAAATATTGTGTGAGGGGTATATTTGGAAAAATAATTTGCGTTTAGTAATTTTGGGATTTACGTATAGCAATCCCCTAAAAGTACCATCTGCTTTTACTCTTGTCTAAATTCTAGAAGTAGCATATGTTGAACGACCCTCATTAATTTCTAACATCAAACTATATTTTTCTTCTTTTATGGAGCAAATTAGTTCCACATCAAATTGAGAATGGTTGGTTGATGCACATGCACTGGTCAATTAGGGCATTTATCGATATGAATGGTTGGCAAGGACGGGCGGAAGTGGTATATTCAGGGTGTATTCCGATTTGAATTGAACTTGATTGATGTGAATTAAATTTGAGTGAAGTGAATTTTCACTGAACTAAATTCTTCAAACTACACTGAAGTAGTTATTTGTGAAAGAAAAAGCAGATCACATAACACCACCAATTAAATGAACTTATTATTGAGTAAATGAAAAAAAAGAAAAAAGGACACACTTAGTGGCAAACTGTTGTCTAATCAACATATCATCAAATGCAAATAGATTTAGGTAAATGGAAAAAAATCAGCAAAACTCCTAGGAAACTTAAAGTTATTCCTGCGAAACTTAATACATTTAGCCATAGAATATTGTTGCAATGCTCTCCCTATTCATCTAAAATTGTAGATGAGATTCCAATACAAATCTATACAACTCTCATTTAGGAGTACTTAGTTAACGGTTTAAATATCTCTCTCCCATTACTCGTATAAAATTTTCAAATCAACTTGATTGGTTTTCATTGATTGAGGGTGGAATAATCATTAAATTTCTAAAACTTCTCTACAGAGAATTGCCCAAACCACCTCCCCATTAAAAAAGAAAGCGATCATGAATTCCTATATATGCCATTAGAGGTGGCAATAAGGCCGATCGGGTTTCTTTGGTTGCGGGTCGAGTCTGATTATATTGGTTCGGGTTTATGCTGATATCGGGTTACAGGTTAACTCGGGTCCGGTTAGTTTGGATTTTGGTTAAGTCAAATTCGGGTTAATTCGATTTTCGGGTCATATCCGGTTAAGTTTATTAATTCATGTTTCAGAGCCTACAAAGTCGAAAATAATATGAAAAACTCATTTTTATGTGAAAATTTTCAATAACAAGGACTACATTTATATTTACATAAAGTTTTTTCAGTTATTTTTGGAGTATTATGTCATTATAAATCGGATTTACTATACTCAGATTTCGGGTAGAGTCGGTTCGGGTTTATTTTGGTTTCATGTAACTTCGAGTCGGGTGTTATCCACTTAGAATGAACGGGTGTTTTCGAGTGTCGGATCGGGTCAGTTTCAGATAATTATAATTGATACATTTTCGGGTGTCAGACGAATTTGATATCGGATGGATCGCGTCGATTTTCTCAAGTCAGATCGGGTTTTACCAGCTCTATATGCCATTAACCACCGAGAACGCGTGGTCTAGGAAGGTTCAGATGTACAAACTTGGTTGTTGTTGTTGTTGTTGTAGTATAAAAGAGCAGGAGTGTACTAAAACAAAAAACAAAAAAAAAAAAAAAAAAAAAAAGGTTGAGTGTATTGCATGGTACTCCGTAACTTCGTATCGCAAATAAAAAAAGTTAACAATATTGTCCCATGTGGTATTAATCAGCACAATTAATTGTGCGATGGCCAATCTAAGGAGCAGTCAGAGACTCAGAGTTGTATGGCGAATTGGCGATCACGCAAAGATCCTTCTAGAAGCGCACACCGCTCTCCATATGCGACGGCTGTACCAGCAACAACCATCGCTAATTAATTACAATCGCCGCTAATCAGCCTTACTAATCAAAGGCCAAAAACACACCTAAGCTAAATTAGATTTGCCAATAACCTAGACACGTACACCTCTATCATTATACTTGTTATTGAATTAGTTTATTTTTGTTTACATTATTATGGGTGATTAGATTCTGATGCCATTTGGTGTTCTTTTATCCGTAAATCTATTTACCAAATCCTAAATTTTTTGTAGAGTTGAAACAATTAGTAGTAGTAATTTAGAAATAGGAACTTCGTTTGCACAATCTTTAATTTCATTTAAAGGTACCTTTTAAAAAAAGAATAAATGTATGGATATATATTGAAAGGCACCTTTCAAAAACAAATATATACTTATGAGTTATACTTATGAGTTAGTATGGTATATTTTTTTAGAGGATTTTTTTAGTCTGGTATATATGTGATGCTGAAATTGAAGTTTGGTTGACTCTCATGAAATTTGTTGAAATCTATTGCGCCTTAATTTTGTTGGAGTTCAGCTATTACAAAAGACTTCGAGTTCCTTAAAACTCTTTGATGGTGAGTTTGATGATGTTTGCTCTAGCGACGACCAGAAGAAAAGATTTTACTTGGAAAATCAGAGAGATTTAGCATTGTATGTCTTATTTTCAACTATCTATCTTTCAAACATTATAAAAACTCATACGAGGAAAAGTGACGCCTTATGTATACTAATATAATGCCGTCTCTTAGAATTTTTGAACATCATAAATATCAACTACATTAAGAACGACCTTTTTTTTTTCTTCTTCTTCTTCCGTGGGCAAAAATAGTACTATGTGTAACTCAAACATGCATGTTGAGTATATTTGATTCTAAAGTATAAAAAATCCTTGATTATGATTACGTGGGGAAATTAATTAAAAAGATGAAAAAAAGGATCTAAGGCCTAAACGTATGTGATTACGTAAGAAAGTAATACCAAGCAATTTTTTCAATTTTGAGTCATTGACCCGCCACACCCGTTGCACCTGCACATTTTTGAGCCATGACTGTCTGGCAGCTTTTTATCTTTATTTTTCTGAGCACAATAAAACCCTTTTTCTTTTTTTGTCCAAAAAACCCTTTTTCTTTTAGCCACTTGTTTCTTGAAATCAGTAAATTAATCCTCCTGAATTAATTTACGGAATTATATAAGTACAGTACTACCCAGGTTGCTAACCCACTTAGCTTATCCCAATTCAATTTGATTACTTTTTAATAATTGTAGTTGTTATAAAGATTTATAGAATCATTTCCTCAAAAAAAAAAAAAAAAAAAAAGATTTATGGAATCATTTTTTTATGGGTGTCAATTGAAAACTTTGAATATTTCATCATTTCTGGAAAAAAAAAAATGTGAATGAGAATATTCAAATACTTGAATCTTAATTTCTGAATCCAAAATGTAAGAGGTCCCCTTCTTGCATATTCCTCTTTCTAGGTACTCATGTATGTGTGCTTTTCTTAGTACAAGCCATATAAGTGAACTTAAATAATTTATTTTTTCATTGTTTGAAAAGAGACATAAAAGAGAATAATGCATACTTTTGCATACTCAAATCCTAGTACAATCTTCCAAGACTTGGTTTTGAATGTATAATTCACATATTATTAATTTGCACTAATATATATTACAAACTTTTTTTTTTTTTTTTTTTTATATGCCGCCGTACTTACTAATGAATAGAGATAATAATGAACTTATGATCAAAATAGATCAGATAAAGAACTTAACCATTAGAGAACAATCTACATGACTATAATGCACCACGAGTCACGAATGTAACGTAATCAATACTGTCCCACTTCTCATTTTGGGTTATATCAATTGATCTCAATTGCCCAACTGAGAATACACCCACTTATTTATGAGTTTGGATTCTTTCCATTTATTTGGGTAAATGGAGGCCTTTATTTACCCAATGAAGGGCTAGATTTGCTTCTCTATATTTTTTAATATAAACAAACAACTTGCAAGAAGCAAATCTAACCCTTCATTTAGTAAATGGAACCCTCCATTCACCCAAGTAAATAAAGAGGATCCTATTTCCTTATTTATGGGTAGCAATGACTCATTGTTACCCAATAGTCATTATTATCCAAAGTTCTTTTTTAATCTTTATGTTTTTATATGATATGGATATGAAGATCTATAATTTCACTTTGATCCTTTTTTTTTTTTTTTTTTTTCATTTTACCTCCCTATAGCGGCCAATCTTAGATGTGAGAGAGGGAAAAGCAGGTAGTATAATTATATCATGGGCCGAAATTTCAACACTTTAAAATACGTAAAGATCAATGCAACAACGGAGGAAATACAACGTTACTGAAAGGGAAATAATTTGTCTTCCTATTTTAAGGCTCCGTTTAATTTACCTGGATAAAACTGATTTGAATCGAAGTGAACTGAACTGATTTTTTAAACTTGACCGTTAACCATTTAAAATTCGTCCAAACATTGTCAATATTGGACTTATTTGAAAGTATGATTTTAGATCTTTCCGATGACATAATTTTCATAATGAAATTATTTCGGAATGAAAAATTATATGAGTAATAAAGTTACACATGAACTGAACTGAACTGAACTCAATTTAAGTGAAATTAAGGTGAATCAAACAAAGCCTTCTCCATCAATAAAACAAGCCAGTTCATAGTACAATTGAATACATACCCCAAGTTCATAAACTATGGACCACCTCATGGTCGCCTAAATAGTTTCCAACAAATTAACATACGTATAAAATTATGGGCAGTTTAAAAGGGCTTACATATAGTTGCTTCACATTATGCCAAAAGTTGTACTAGTTGCTTGATATTGATCATTTGCTACGTTTTGGCAGATTACTAAAGTTTACTATTGAGAGAATAGTTTGAGACAAACGAAAAATGATAAGACTAAGTTGTGTAGTGGTGATAGTGAGCCAGTAAGATTTGATTGGTGGTGACGAATAGAAATTAAAATAGTTTTCACTTGTGCCATTTGCTAATGTAATTTCAAGGAATGCCAAAAATTAATATAGATTCATCGTGTGAGTCATTTTCTAAACTAACATACTACTATACTTCGTACGGAGTATTATTTTGGTCAACAATCAAGCGTATTTACCGTTGACTACAGAAAATTATATAATTACATAATAATTATGTTATACTCTGTGTCTTCGTCGTCATATGTACTTTGTGTCCAGTTAGATTTTAACCTAATAATGTAGATTTATTTATAGACAGTGGCGGACCTATTAAGGGAAGTGAGTGTTCACTTGAACCCACTTGGAAAATTTTTTTTTAAAAAATTCTTCATAAAATCATTTTTTTAAAATAATATTTAAGAATTTTTCTATATGTTACAAGGGTGTGAACCCACTTGAATTGATTCCTGACTCCGCCACTATCTATAGAGAATAATAATATTGAAAACATAGGTAATCTATTGTGATTCGATTGAGTACTGATTCTATGTGCCACAATTTTATTTTAATATTTGTTTATGTCTATTATTTTTTTACATAATGTTTAGTAGGGTTGATTATATGAACTTATTCTCAAAACCTTTTTGGATCATGCCTAAACTATTTCCTCAACTTAATCAAGATGGGTTGATATAGTGGTTCAGTACTTTATCTCTTAAACAAGTGGTTGGGGGTTCGAATCTCAACTCTTGCGAATGGAAAAAATCCCTTGGCCAGCCCTTACCGCTTAGTGCGCTGACAGTTGGGACGAGAGGGTTAGTCACTGTAATCGATGGTGAATACCCTTGGCAAAGACCAAAAAAAAACTATTTCCCCAACTTGCGATATCAAATATTCTACAATAGTTTCTTATTTATTTTAGTCACGATCCGAATTTTTTTATTTCTCTTCAACGAAAACTAACCTAAGTTCACCTTTATTTTTTATTCAAACAAAATGATTCTAACCCAAACTTCTGATACCATTTCAAAAAATTTATCAATTAAGTTGTAGTTTTAGTTTGGGAAGAGTTTCTTTTAATTGTAGTTTGTTTGTAATCGTCTGTCGTGTTTTAGTCCGGTCAAATGATTGTTTAGTCGACTCCAATCCTTTCTAAAAGGTGGAGAGTTTGATCTACTATGATTGCTCGTTGACTAAGCGCTCTTTTACCGATTTGGCTTAATAAAAAGTTTCTAATTTTAAAAAGGCAAAAAACAACCCTTTAGTCATTTACCACATCATGGTAAATGTAACAAAATGAGAAACAATTACGGTAAGTTTGCTGTCCTCTCTTCAAGCTGTTTGTCTTCTCCGAAGCCTCAGAGAGAGAGAGAGAGAGAGAGAGAGAGAGAGGAGAATAACCGAAGGGAGGAAAAAATCAAAAAAAAATTGTAAGAAAGACTGAGGCAAAAGCAAATCCCCTTAACCTGAGATCAACAACAAAGACTACACACGCCATCATTTTTGATTTTCTTTTTCTTCCAGAAAACTTCAAGAAAAAAAAAAAAAGAAAACAAAGAAAAAATCCAAAAAGATCCTTTCTTTAAAAATTTCCCGCGAGACCCAAATGGCCAAAATTCCAGTCTTCATCATTATTCATCTGTTTGTTCTATTGAAATTCCAAATTTTTACAATTACCCATTTTTGTTATTATTGTAATATTATAAGTACTAAATAGTTACAGTACAATTAGAATTAGCTATATAATATCATTACCCTTTTAGAATATTCTGATTTCTTACCTCATCTTATTTTCCTTTTTCTTTTTCATCATAAAAGGTGTCATTTTTCGTTTTGTGGGGTTGTTGATGGTAGTTGAAAGATTTGAATTGTCCACATTTTTTAATTGTTGAGGTGTTTGCAAATGCTTATAAGGGAAAAAATGGAGATCGAGAAAAATGGCAATGCGTGTGAATAATAATACAAAAGGGTGTTGTAAAGTCAAACACCAGAAAAATCATTCAAGTCTATGTTCAACACAGCTGCCTTGTTGAAGAAGAAGCATAGCAGGAAAAAACAGAGAAAGAGAGAGAGAGAGAGAGTTGGAGAGAGAAAGTTCTGAGGTTCAAATGACCTGAAATTTCTTACCATTTTCAGTCTCAATAAAGCCTCTCTATTTTATCAGCCATTTCTCATTTCCACCAGTTTACATCTTGTACAAGGTATACTATATTTAGCTTCTGGGTAGTACTTTTTTTGGTAAGAGATTGAAGATATCTGTTCAGATTTTTCTGGGTTGTTTTTCCATTTTGCAAAAGATTAGATTTTTTTTTTCTTGGTGAAGTTTAGGTTGTTTATTTATTCAATTCATTTGTGGGAGTTTGAGCTTCTGGGTCAGGTATTTTATTGGGTTTTGTTGCTTGCAATTTTTAGTAGAGAGGTGGGATTAGTTTAATTTCAAGTACATACAGTTGTGTTGGGTGTTCAAGGGAGAAGAAAAAGAGCATCTTTTTTGGGAGTTTGTATTGTATTTGTTGTGGGGGTAAAAGTTTTTGAAGAAATTAGACACTTTGGGAGCTGCAAAATTGCTTGGTTTTTTGGATTTGAGTGCTAGTTGCAGCTAAAGGGGGGAGTGAAAAGAAAAGGAGAAAAAAAAAACACAGAAAATGGGTCATGGGAGAAGAAGAAGGAAGCTGCATTTTAGCAAGATCTATAGTTTCCATTGTGGTAAAGCTTCCTTTCAAGAGGAAGACCATTCACAGATTGGAGGGCCTGGTTTTTCTAGGGTGGTTTATTGCAATGAACCTAATGGTTTTGAGGCCTCAATGAGAGATTACCAAGATAATTATGTGAGCACAACAAAGTATACACTTGCAACTTTTGTCCCCAAAGCTTTGTTTGAGCAATTCAGGAGAGTTGCTAACTTCTTTTTCCTTGTCACCGGCATCTTGTCCTTCACTTCGTTGGCTCCTTATAGCGCCGTCAGCGCCATTGTTCCTCTGATTTTTGTGATTGGAGTGAGTATGTTGAAGGAGGGTATCGAGGATTCGAAGCGCAATCAGCAGGTGTGTAATCTAATCCATCAGTTTTCACTTTTCATTAATTTGCTTTAGTGTTTCTTGTTAGGATTACTGCAATTAATGAAGTCATGATTTAAGGCTTGTGTTATTAACTAATACTTCCAAATACAGTATGATTTGCATAGTTTAACTACATTCTCCAACTTTTTGTAATCTGAATTCCTTTCAATGTAAGGTCTGATGGTTATCTTTGTCTTCACAGTCAGTAAATTTGTGGTGTTGTGATGCTATTAAAGTGATTTAATTGGTTGAACGTGTTAGTAATGTCGGTTGTGGAGGTTGGATTTGATGCTAATTGAACTTAAAGTATATATCCTGGCAGCTGCTATTAATTCATACATTTTGTTCAACTTGACATGCCTTTCTGGAGATCTGTCACCCAGTTTATGATCTTTTGATGTGATAAAATTTTCAGGATCAAGAAGTAAATAACAGAAAAGTCAAGGTTCATCGTGGGGATGGGGTCTTTGAACTGTCGGAAGCAAAGCATTTAAAAGTGGGGGATATTGTTAAGGTTGAGAAGGATGAGTTCTTTCCAGCTGATATCCTTTTGCTTTCGTCGACATATGAGGATGCCATCTGCTATGTAGAAACCATGAATCTTGATGGAGAGACGAATTTGAAACTAAAGCAAGCCCCGGAAGTGACTACATCCTTGGCTGAGGACACCAACTTCAAGGACTTTAGAGCTACCATTAGATGCGAAGATCCTAATGCCAATCTGTATAGTTATGTTGGAAGTATGGAATATGAGGAGCAACAATATCCACTTAGCCCTGAACAACTTCTCCTGAGAGACTCAAAACTGAGGAATACAGATTATGTATATGGTGTTGTCGTCTTCACTGGTCATGACACAAAGGTTATGCAGAACGCGACTGAGCCACCTTCTAAACGAAGCAGAGTTGAGAGGAAAATGGATAGGATCATTTACTTCTTATTTTTCGTGCTATTTTTGATGTCTTTCGTTGGGTCGGTTGTTTTTGGTGTTACCACTAAAGAGGACCTTGAAAATGGCACGATGAAGAGGTGGTACCTCAGACCAGATAACTCAAAAGTTTACTTTGATGCCAAGAGGGCACCACTTGCAGCGTTTCTCCACTTCCTGACTGGCTTTATGTTGTATAGTTATTTGATCCCTATTTCCTTATATGTGTCCATAGAAATAGTCAAGGTCCTTCAGAGCCGTTTCATCAACCAAGACATTCATATGTACTACGAGGAAGCTGATAAGCCAGCACATGCCCGTACCTCAAACCTGAATGAGGAACTTGGTCAAGTTGACACGATACTTTCTGATAAGACCGGTACCTTAACCTGTAATTCTATGGAGTTTATTAAGTGCTCTGTGGCGGGCAGAGCTTATGGCCGTGGTATTACAGAGGTTGAGAGAGCTATGGCGAAAAGAAAAGGTTCACCATTGCCTAATGGACTTGTCATTGGTGTTGATGGAAGTGAGGATGATTTACTTGAGGCAAATTCTGATATTAAAGGGTTCAATTTTACGGATGACAGGGTTATGAATGGAAACTGGGTAAATGAGCCACATTCAGATGTTATTCAGATGTTCTTTCAACTACTAGCTGTCTGTCACACTGTTATTCCTGAAGTAGATGAAGAAACAGGAAATGTTTCTTATGAAGCCGAATCACCAGATGAGGCAGCTTTTGTCATTGCAGCTAGAGAACTTGGTTTTGAGTTCTACAAAAGGACTCAAACGACTGTTTCATTGCAAGAGTTGGATCCCCTTTCGGGCCAGAAAATTGACAGGTCAGAATATCTCTATCAGACTGGTAATCAACCTCATACTTTATTTCACATAAGTTCTTCATTTTCAAGTTCCTTACATTATTCACATAAATATATTCTTGGAAGTAAAAACAATAGAAAAAGGAAAAGCATAACTACATCTCTGCTTTGCATTTGACAAGTTTCTTTGGTTAAATTTTCATTTTTCTCTATTTCCATCCTCTCGTGCTGGCATAAACATTTGTTTATATGGTTAGACCACTAAACCAATTTAGAGAGGCTCATATATGTTCCTGATAGAGGCACTAAGATAATTCATCTGTATGCTAAGTGCTAACTTCTTTGCACGGTCTACAAAATTCTGACTAATTTGATACCTTGTCATATAATGTTCGACAAGCACATTGTGTTACTGAATAGTTTCAGATTACCTGAAAAAGCACAACTCCCGCCCAAATTTGTGATATTATGTTCTGAACTTCAATTATCTGTATGCAGGGAATATAAGATTCTGAGCATATTGGAGTTCAATAGCACTAGGAAACGAATGTCTGTGATTGTCCAAACTGAGGAAGGGAAAATACTTCTGCTTTGCAAGGGTGCTGACAGGTGTGATAATAACTTTGGTTACTTCTGAAACTTTCTTTGTATTGTACTCAAATTGCCTATTATAATCTCGATCTATTAATAATGCAATTTCCTTTCCTTTTCTTCTTTCAGTGTTATGTTCCCACTGCTAGCCGACCATGATAATGACTTTGAGGAGAAAACCAGAGAACATATAAATGAGTATGCTGATGCAGGGCTGAGAACTTTGATACTTGCTTATCGGGAAGTAGATGTGGAAGAATACAGAGAGTTCAATGAGAAGTTCAATGCTGCCAGGAATGCTGTTAGTGCAGACCGCGAAGTACTAATTGAAGAAGTAGCAGAGACAATTGAAAGGGATTTGTTTCTTCTTGGTGCTACTGCTGTTGAGGACAAACTTCAACGTGGGGTGGGTTTTGTAATTTTGCTAGTATTAATTGATGAAGTTGAGCTCATAAAGAAAATTATGTTGTAAAATGCCGAAGTGTTTAGGTTTCTCTAATCTCGTGAGACTATTCGGTATATAGGTTCCAGAGTGCATTGACAAACTTGCGCAAGCAGGAATCAAAATATGGGTCTTGACCGGAGATAAAATGGAGACAGCTATCAACATAGGGTATGGTATATTCTTGTACTTACTTATTTTGGATTGGCTTGATATCCCAGTGCATTTCTAACCCAGGCTGCAAACTACAGGTTTGCTTGTAGCTTGTTGAGACAAGGGATGAAGCAAATAATAGTGAATTTGAATACAGCAGAAATCAAAACATTGGAGAAATTAGGCGACAAGGATGCCATTACTAAGGTGAGTTGTGATTTATGTGTTTACTTGCTTTTGGATTGTAGAGATGAACAGTTGATCAAAACTTCAAGTTAGTAATTGACCATCTTAACCTACGTAATGCAACTTGCTCTTGGAACTCATATCAAAAAAAGAAAAGAAAAAATTGCTCTTGGAACAATGAAGTGTGTCAGAGAACCTTAGTGCTCAGATTTTAAATGCTTGCAAATGGGCCTCATAGGTGCGAATTAGCTCAGGTCCACTAGCAAAATACGTAATTGTGTACTATCTTGAGCCCTTCTTGGTGCAATTTGATATCTCAGTATTTCTTAGTCATCCCGTACAGGTGGATAGTGACATTGACATAGCCAGAATACTCCTTGAGCTAAATGATTACAGTTATCGAATGTATTATTGTCCAATCTGTTAATATGATACAACATAGATACTGAAGCATTGTCTAACGTACTGTAGGCATCCAGACAATGTGTGCTCAAGCAGATCACCGATGCAAAGGCTCAGCTGGCTGCTTCAGGTGCAGGTTCTGAGGCATATGCTTTGATCATTGATGGCAATTCTCTCGTATATGCTCTAGAGGATAATTTGAAGGACTCGTTCCTAGAGCTAGCTATTAGCTGTGCTTCAGTTATCTGCTGCCGATCATCACCAAAGCAAAAGGCACTGGTGAGCATAATTGACTTCCTATTTCTCAAGCTTCAGATATTTGAAATAGTTCTTTCCTTATTTTTCTGTAAGTTCTCCAAGCCTGTTTTCTGAATAAATATTAAATACCCACAGGTCACCAGACTGGTGAAAAATGGCACTCAGAGAACAACATTAGCAATCGGTGATGGGGCTAATGATGTGGGAATGCTTCAAGAAGCTGATATAGGAATTGGGATCAGTGGTGCCGAAGGGATGCAGGTATACAACCCTGCCCTCGTTTGTGAATTACGTTTGCGGTTTAATTATTTAAAGCCTCTTGCCTAAAGTTTTAAGGCTAAATATTTTTTGCTTTCTGCCAAATGTCAGGCTGTCATGTCTAGTGATATTGCTATTGCCCAATTTCGGTTTTTGGAGCGTTTGCTGCTCGTGCATGGACATTGGTGTTACAGAAGGATAACCTCAATGGTATTGTCTTTCACAAAATACATATTGCTATTAAATGAATTCAGTTTCAAACATCATTCAAAAGAGTACAAATGTTTATAGAATTTGGTATCTTCCAGGTACTAGTTTGTTGACTGTTACTTATTTTATTGCTAGATATGCTACTTCTTCTACAAGAATGTTGTTTTTGGGGTGACCGTCTTCTTGTTTGAGGGATATGCGTCATTCTCTGCACAACCAGCATACAACGATTGGTTCTTGTCACTCTATAACGTCTTCTTTACATCGCTCCCTGCAATTGCTTTAGGAGTCTTTGATCAGGATGTCTCTGCACGTTTCTGTCTCAAGGTATGGCTAGTGATAGCAATGATAGTTGTTGCCTCTCTCTGTGTCATTGACTATCCATCTCATGGTTCTCTCTCTTTGTGGTATGGCAGTTCCCCTTATTGTACCAAGAAGGCGTCCAAAATGTCCTCTTCAGTTGGTTGCGAATACTCAGCTGGATGTTCAACGGAATGTGCAGTGGAATCATCATTTTCTTCTTCTGCAAGAGAGCTTTGGCATACGAGGCTTTCAACGACGATGGGAAACCTGCTGACATGCAAATCTTCGGAGCTACGATGTACACGTGTGTCGTCTGGGTGGTCAATTGCCAAATGGCTCTGTTCATTAGCTACTTCACCCTAATACAACACATTGTCATCTGGGGTGGAATTGCGTTCTGGTATATTTTTGCGTTGATCTATGGTGCAGTCAATCCCAAGCTATCAACTACAGCGTACCAGGTTTTCGTGGAGGAACTTGCCCCTTCACTCAAGTACTGGGTTGTCACCGCCTTTGTCGTGATCTCAGCTTTAATGCCTTACTTCACGTACGCAGCTATTCAGATGAGATTCCTCCCCATGTACCATAACATGATCCAGTGGTTAAGGCTTGAGGGGCGAACTGAGGACCCTGAGTACTGCCACATTGTCAGGCAGAGATCAATACGGCCCACAACCGTGGGCTACACAGCTCGTGTAGCAGCCCGGAAGACTCAAAGGCGCCGGAGTAAAACCTGGTCGTGATATCGGCAGGTTCATTGGAGGGTGATTGAAGAAAGCTCCATAGATATGGCGCGATTTTGATGGTCATATTGAAGCAATTAGTTGAAGGGCTGGATGGCTCATTTTCGCTCGGCCTGAACTTTGTCGTGGATAAATGATCACTTTCCTGAGGGATATATGTACAGAAGTATACTGAAAAGTTGTACAATATGTGAGATAGGGCGTGTTTGTACATTCTAGCTCTCTCTTTCCTATCGGCAACCCAAGGGGTATTCTTTGATGAGTTTTGATTATATAGCACAAGAATGTTGTATAGAAAAGCAGGAATTTTCTATTGTATAGAATAGACTAGTTTCTTTCAAAACAAAAGAATAGAGTAGAGTAGTTTCTCTCTTTGTTGAAAAATAATTTCATTCTCATAGTGAAAGCTAGAAAATTCAATTACTCCCATTCTTTTGAAAATACAATTTATTGTCATTTCCTTTTCTTTCCGTTTTCTGCCGTTGGCTGATCCCTCCCAAGAGCTTTGGGATCAAGATATGGGGCATCAATACTAATGAGCAACATCAAAGCTCCAAAAGTTGAAATAGTCGTATTTTTGATACTGTTGTCTCAGACTCTCAATGTTTACTTTGGTACAAAACTAGTGAAAGTTTATGCAGGATTCAAGCTGTGTACATCAAATTTACTCAGTTCATCGACAGTCAGAGATCGTCAATAACTTTAAAATGCAGAAAGATTATTGGAAATTACAGTATATTAAAGTATGCCAAAAGATTCAACATTCATAATCTATGTCGAAATCATAAATTTTTGAAATTTAGACTACTCTTATCTTGTCCAGTTAAGAAGGCAACAGAAAAGGGAAGGTGTTGAGTGTTAACCAATCTCTCTTGTTTTACTTTCTTTTCTTCTTTGACCAAAGATGGATATTACTCATTCAGTCACATAGTCATATATGACACCTACCAAGTATGAAATTCCATAATTAAAGTGGTTTGTAAACCATGAAGATAACTTAAAAATGATATCCAATGCCAGATTTGAAATAATGTCTCTTGTTTGTTCTCTCCTCAGCACATGGTAAAGCAAATGTAACTCCAGTTTCCAAACCCAAAAGACAAACCAGACAAGAAAATAAGTTCTTTCAAGGAACAAACATTGATGCAAATTTCTTTACTACTGTCAAAAGGAGGGGAAAAACCACAACAACGACGACCACGACGACCACAACAACAACAACAACAGCAGCAACAACAACACTGATGCAGGAATTTTCTACCATTCAAACATTTGACGTGGCTAGAACAACCCACAACAACGACGACCACGACGACCACAACAACAACAACAACAACAGCAGCAACAACAACACTGATGCAGGAATTTTCTACCATTCAAACATTTGACGTGGCTAGAACAACAACAAGAATATTCTACCAACCAAACATTATCGGATCTAGTTAGCTAGCCAACAATAGTTCAGCATTCTGTTGAGGATTCAGCAGTCAACCAATCAGGACAAAGGACATTCAAGGGGACATGAAGCAGAAAGTACCCCCCTAAAAAGAGAAAAGAAATAAACCAAAAGAAGAGACCCACCTAATAATTTTTCCACCTGCAAGCCCCAGGTTTCTGTGAATTTGGGTGTTTCTGAGTAATTCCCAGCTAAACTTCCAGAAGTACAAATTTCAAAAGTCTAAATTGTCTGTTCTCCCATAAAATTAACTGATTTTATATATAGGCCTATATGAAAGTGGATCATGGATCAATTTCCATCAAATTTTCAAGGAGCTACTGGAATCAATTTGTGCCATCAATTGGATGACAGTAAAGAATATATGAACAAATTATCAAATTCTCAATATCTCATATTTTTAAAAAAAGAACCCAAAATAATAAAAATAGTATCAAACCCATGCCAGATAATTAATCTCGTGAATCAACAACACATCATTGATTGGATGCAGTAGTCATTTTCATATATTCTCATAAGAACAGATGAAAAAGTAATTTTCAGAATTTTCAGGATTTCTTATGTCATTAGAATTACAGAACAATTAACAATTTGATCAAATAATTATTGATTACATGAATCAACTTATATCATCATCCTAATAAACAATAATGCCTACAAAGTCATGACATATATTACCACAAACCCATAAAAATATAACCATGATAATATGATATCGTCCCCTACCCAATTCTGCATTACTAGTTAAGAAAAACATAACCATGATGATCACAAAAAAAAAATAAAAAATCTAATCACACCCATAAAAGAAAAGAAAAGAATCATAGAAATTAAATCCTTCAAATTTTCATAACTTATAATAAATTAAACAGTTATGCCAAACAATTCAGCAGCAGATCTACCCATAATAGAAGTAAACTCATGAAAACTAATAACACCATCTCCATTTGTATCAGCTTCTCTCATCATTTCAGCCAATTCTTTATACGTCAAAGGATGACCCATTTTAGCCATAGACCCTGCAAGTTCAGCAGCTGTAATATATCCATTGCCATCTCTATCAAAAGATCGAAAAACGTCAAGAAGTTGTTCTTGGTTGATCAATATATCATGGTCTTGTAGCTCAGGTAGCATGGCTTCAGCTAGTTCCTCGAACTCGATGTATCCGTTACCATTAACGTCCATGTTTGTAAGCAATGCATAGACTTGATCTCCTGTGGATTTTATCCCTAGGGACCTAAGAAGCGCGGCGAGTTCTAGTTGTGTTATGCTACCATCTGAGTCCATATCGAAACGTTCGAAAATGTGGCGTAGTTGTTTTAGTTGTTCTGATGGTTTGAGGGTTGCCATGGAGAGTTTAGGGAGATGATGAGAAAAGCGAAAAGATGAAAAAAGGGATTGTGCTCTCTCTGGAAATTAAGACAATAATAATGTTGTGAATTATTGGTGTGTTTTTTTGTTGTTGATCTTTTGTGATGATGTTGTATGTGTAGGGGGAGTAATAATAGTGATGGTGTTATATGTTGGTTTTGAATGGTATGTGGAAAGGGAGAGGAAGGTTGGGTTGGGTGTTGTGGAATGTTCAAAAGGGAAGCATGTAGGAAAGGGGTTGAATATTTATAAGGTTATGTTTAATTTTGTGTTCAATGTATTGTTGGGTAGATTTGAGTTTGCAATTTGTGAATGGTTGATTGTTTATGTGGTGGGGAATAATTCCAGCTCATTTGGATATGTTTAGGGGGGTTACAATGCCAATTTAAGGCTTGAGTGTTACAGATTTGTGTAGGTTTTGGGTGGCATTTATATCCAAGGTAAACGTTTTTACTATTCGGCGATTTGTTGAATTAGATTGGTAACCGATATTAATGTATTTCTTCATGTGGCCGGACCGGGTAATATTGTGATGATTTAGATGATATAATCGTAATGGATAATGGATTGAGATTCTCCTGAATATATTATTATTCAAATTAATTGCTATTCGATGAAGTTTCACAACTGTCTTGTAAATAATGATGGTATTCTTTTAATTTTAATGGTATTCTTCTAACTATGCAATTGATGATTCTTATCAAACATGAGAATTAGAAGGATTCTTTCTGAGAAAATAGAAAAAAATATATCTAGTAAGTAGTAATATATATGCTTTTTTTTTAATGTAAAATACATGTTAACATGATACTGGCATGGATATAACATATGTTGCATGTAGATATCACTCTTTTTTGTTTTGTTGGTTGTTTATTTAAATTAGGAGGTTGTAGATAAAAATTATTAGATGGTTTAATTAGAAAAAAAATCACCATGTCATCTCATTCTTAGGAGTTTTATGAAATGATTTTATTGATTATAAGAAAAAAAAAAAAAAAAAAGAAAAAAGAAGAGGATGAGTCAACGAGCTGTTTCCATTTAAGATCATCATCAACTTGAGTAGTTGGGATGCATGTGAAGTGATACTGATTGAACATGCAAACCTTTTCTAAAGCAAGATAGAAATAAAAGGATATTACTAAACAATTAAACATAAAAGTTTATTAAAATTAATAAAGTATCTAGCGCCACTAGCGGTGATATATCAGTGTATCTAATCCAAGGGCTATATTGAACACAACAAAAAAGGAAATCAGTCAATGTCATAGACTCAGATCCTGTTGTGTGAAATGTTCAAATTACAAGAATCTAAGTGGTCGAGGATGGGGAGCGTAAGTGATAAGTATTCTATTCTCATAATTCAATGATTAAGAATTCGAATTCTTAGTTATATAAGGAGAATAAAATTTGTGATTTATAGGTTATTACATGTGTTCTTGACGCAAAAAAAAAAAAAAAAAAAAAGAAGTCAAGAAGTGGTCGATGTCTTCTCACTTCTGTGCTCGGGAGGATTACTTAATTCAAACAAATAAAGGGCCCATAACTAGGACTGTATTTGCAACAAGCCAAGTCAAACAAAAATGACACTCATCGATTTTAACTCATCAACTAGATTGATGAACATTGAACATTTCATCTTGGGGCCCGAAAATTTATTTACTTTCAGTCTTCAATAACGAGCTTTGACTTGAAAGTATTGAACAATAATGTTGTGCTAATCGGTTTGTTTGACGAACAAAGCTAACTTTAAAATACTTTTTCAAAGAAAGAAAAGTAAACAAAGCTAACATAAATTCAACATACTTCACAAGAGTTGTACGGCCGAAATATTGGCATGGTCGTGCCACATTGATATAACCGAAGAAGTTGGGGCAACAAGCTAGCAAGGTTTGACACCATCTGCCCAAATTGTAATGTATTTCGGTATGACTGTGACACTATGAGGGGTGTGTGCAATCTCACTATGAAACTGTAATTTACACAACTAATCAAAACAAGACATTTAAGCACTTGGAGGGAGGGGGTGCAACTTGCAGCCTCACTTTGAGGCTGCACATATCATCCGTCTTGCCCCAATAGTCGAGTGCGGGAGATTGTTTTCGTGAGTTTTGTTTTTTTTTTTTTTGTAATTTATCTTTTAGTTAATTGTTTTCTTTTAGACTCCAATAATACAATCATGTGGAGTAATGTAAGAAAATGAGGACCTTGAAATACTAGATTTGAGCTCAACTTTATAGGTATGTGAAAGAGCGGTGACACGGCTTTCTATTGTACATAAATCGAGGAGTGTGAATACTATTGTGGCCGGATTGGCAAACAAGGGAATCATAGAGAGGTTGATTATGTTGTTTGGTTCTATTTTGATGACTGTAATTGGAGTATGTGAGTGTCTTGTAGTCTTATCCTTGACAAAATGATATTAGTTTTGAACTCAACCCGGCCTCATTAGAAGATGGGGGTGGATGTTGAAAGATGCTACGTAATTAGGATTTGTGTTATGGTTAACCTAGTTCCTTTTTCTCTTATTATATGCTAAACAAGCATGACACTCACCGATAAGTTCAATTGCGTCTTAAAGTAAAAATTAAGTTGAATTAGACCTTAGATTTTATAATTTTCAAATGGGCAATGATTTTGTCAAAACAACCACTCTTTCCTGGAGAATAACCACAATTAGGAAATCTCATCCTTTTCAAATTACAACTCCCACGTAAAATAGTACACCACCATAATAATTATACTCCTAATAAACTTCCTAAGTGCTTCCAATTCTTCACCGTAATTCCTAAGACTCCTTCTGCCAACAACTTCCGAAAACTAAATCCTCCGAAAATTCAACCAAAACCTTCCATCTAGAATCCCTGCCAAACTCATGCACGTATAATCTCAAACAATCCGCTAACTTTCACTCAAGTGACCCACAAGATGACAATACACCAATTTCACTAAAACAATAATATTGGCGTGGAACAAAAACCTTAACAATTTGCCTTATAAAGAGGCAAAGATCGATTTTTACCTTGTCAAAATCACTCCCAAATCACATAACAACTAAATAATTTTATTGCAAACAGACAAAGTTTTACTCCAAATACATGTAACTTTTTTCTTTTTATTTCAGGGGAAATATCATGTAATTTAGTATGTTAAATAATTGCAACTTTGCAAGGTTGAAAAAATGTTATCCTATTCTAGTAGTCAGTATAAACCACATTTAAGGGGAAACAAAAATTTGTCCAATAACTTTTTTTTTCCTTTTTTTGTTCAACATTTTTACTACATCTCTTTTGAATGTCCTAAAATATGCCGGTTTTTTTTACTAAATCTCCTCCAAAACATTTCTATAAGTGTTTTTCAAGGGACTCGAACTTCTAACGTCGTGTTACAAGTCATATTTCAAGCATGCCATACATTTTGATTTGGCAAAAATTCTTCATTTACTATTTTCAGTCCATACACCCGGAATCTAAAAGTTATTTTTGAATAAAATTAATTAATATCGTAATCCTTAAATAATTTGATAATATATACTCCATATAAAATATACTGGTAAAAAAGGAAGTAAAGTGCATCCTTTAAATTAAAAAATAAATAAATGGGGAAGCAAAGTGCATAGTCATTTGAAGAGGCCAACTCTTATATATGCAAGGTGGCTCTTGAAATGGCAAATTAGCAATCATGATAAATTATGATGAGGAGCTAAAAGGTCCAAGTTCAATGACTTCAATCAAATGAAACTTGACAACGTGATTGCCAAATTCTATATCCTCTTTGTTGGTCATAACATAATCTGAACAAGACTCTAATCTATTAGAATTTCTACCCCAAAAGCTCCCAAATGCAAACTCTCCCCTTATTGACAACTCCTCCAAAACCTTCTCAACTTCATCCATACAATCAAACTTATTCACACTACCCATTCCTTCTAGTTCAACAATCCTCATGACATCCAACCCTATAAACTCACCTCTGTCTTCATGACCCTGAACTCGACCTCGATTATTATTCCTTTCCTTCATCCTGATCCTATGTCCAAGCTTCCTTTGAGCATACTCTTTCGTTTTCCGAGCCATTTTTCGAGGGAGTTTCAGGAAGACAAAGACGACGAATTGAAGGATTAAGCATTGGCAGCAGCAGGATATGACAATGCAATCGGCTATGAGTGCATTTCGGTCCTCCATGGATTGATTGTCTTAGAGGCGAGAGCGAGAAAGGGAGTGATGATGAGTACTAAGGAGGGAGGAGAAGTGTGTTTTGGTAAATGAAAGGCCATTTGTAAGGTATGAAAACAAGGAATAAGCCTTGCTTGTGAGAAAGGATATGCATTGTGAAGGGTGAAGCAAAGGAGAATATAAACATGTTGTCAAAGGCAAAATTAAGGTTTGGAAGATAATCTTGGAAATGATTGAATTGCCTTTGGAAACATAACTCTTGGCAGTTATCTGTGATTGTCAAAGAAAAACATGATAAGATTAGAAGTAGTAAATTCTAAGGGGAACCAGCAAAAGAGCTGTCACTGTCATGTTGCTTGATATACAATTCTGGAAGTCCACATTCAGGTATCTTACATCATCAGAATCCTACAGGTATGAAGCTGCTCCTTCTAAGAATCAATTTCTCACAACATCTCCAAATATTTAAATGTTTTAAGATAAAAAGGGGAAAGATTAACAAGAAAAGGATATATAAGATTGCACCTAGCAATTCTCTCGTTTCCACAATATAAACATTTATCTGGGACGGAGTGATCGAGTATATTCTTACTATCCTGAAAATAGTGACATTGACCAATATTCCGAAACAGGGGGGTATTTCAGTTCTTGTGACACGAATACTAAGCTCTTTATATCTTTAATTTGCTCTTCTGGTAATCATGGCTTAAAGTTTCCAGGTTATAGTTTCAAATCTTTTGCTTGGTTTTTAGAGGATTATGAGGGTCTAAAAACAACATTTTTTTAGAACTTTACATGATATACTAATACTATCTCATTCGTCATCATTTTGGTTATCTTACCACCAAATTCATTGTCCCTGGGGAAGAGGTATGTTTCCTGGATGACTAGAATGTAAAGGAATTTGGGGATGAAAATAATCAACGCATGGGAACAAAAAAGGAACCAAGAACAAAAAAGTAACTTCATTCACATCCGAGCAAAACTTGTGCACCTTTTACTTACAAGAATAAAGAATCGTGGAAGAAGTGCAAAATTTCTGTGCAAATTGCAGCAAGGGGCGCGGATACATGATCCACACCAAGCATGCAAATCAAGGCCTAACTATTGATGGTTCCATCATCTGTTCAGGTCATCTTTCCTAGAAAAGTTAAGATTCTGATGACCCTCGTTTAAGCTGTGCTGAGTCGTGTGATATGTGCTGTGGCTATGGCTCTGCTGCCTTGAAGTATTACCACCCAGTCCATGCTGGGCTGAAAAGAAAACATTCTGACCACTCTGTCTTGACACGCCGGGATTATGTAGACTTTGGCTGTGCTGCCTTGAAATGTCACCACCCAGACCTTGCTGGGCCGAGAAATTAATGTTTTGTTCACCCTGTCTCATTGAACCCAAATTCTGTAAACTTTGGCTGTGCTGCCTTGATATATCATCACTGAGTACCTGCTGTACTGAGTTAACATTCTGTCCACCCTGTCGCGGGAAGCCCATATTCTGAGAACCTTGGCGACTGTGCTGCCTTGAAATATCACCACCCTGCCCATGCTGGGCAGGAAGATAATTAACATTCTGCCCGCTCTGTGTCCAATGACCAATATTCTGGGTACGTGAATTGAAAAAATCAGTACTATTATCTTGACTACCAAATGCCATTCGCCTAAACCATCGGAGTTCAGCAGAATGTTGTGCGGAATCATAGAGTTGACTTTCGCCCACCCTCAATCCGTTTGACAGATCTCCCGAGTCAGATATACCATCAATAGCTCTAACAACCTGAAAATCAACAAAGGGGTAAACACAAGCATATTTCTAGTTGCACCTCATAGGCCATGGAATGTGATTTGAAGTCTATACCTGTCCCATTCTCGGTCTCTTTGTAGCTGAATGTCTCACACAAGCTGCGGCTGCCTCAATCACTCTGAACATCTCGCTCTCAATATAGTTCTTTTCAAGAAGAGGATCTACCAGGCCTTCAAACTCCCCCGTATCAAGTGCACGAGTAAGCAATGGCCGAGCCTGAAACGTCAAATGCCTTCTGACATTAGAATAAGAGTCTTCACATATTAGCTACTTGATATACATCAGCTAGCACCAATCACTGTACAGTCTCTGAAATCATTTGAAAGACTTAACGGAAAACATCCTTGACATTAAAACATTATGAGATTTCAAAGATTATCCTCTTATTATCTTTGCTAGACGATTTTAGACTATTGCTGCACCATTATATTGCATTTACTAGATCAAACTTTTTCCAGGGAAGAAAGCATAAATTAGAGAATTTCAGAAATATTCAGCGTAAAGGGTAAAGGATTCTCTTTTTTGAAAATGATTAGATCTTTATCATTCCATCATCCATTGGACAACAATGTGATGCCCTGGAAAGAATACAAAAAGACTATTTACAAATCAGTCAGTGTCGTTGAATCTACAGAATAGCTCCTAAAGCTAAATAGGTAGAACCCTATCCTAAAACATGTCAGTAGACAAGGAAGCCCCAGAAGACACCCATGCATTCCTCTTGAGCCAAATACATCAGAGTTGCAAAAATCACATTATGCCAAAGCAGTTTCTTCTCTCTTCCTCTCATGACCCAGACAACGTATCTGCAAATCTCATTTCACTAGACAGGCAAACCCCAGACTTCCCAACGAGTCAACAACACCAAACAGTCTTACACCAAAGAGCAAAGACCCCATGCCACATTGCCAAAGAAAACATGTCAAGAGTACTCATTACTATTCCAGCAGAGCATAGAAATATTAGGGGACGAAGCTAAATCCAGCCTCCTCTGGAGCATAACATTAGTGCTCATCGCCTCATCCTATTCACTGCTAAGGTCCACAAAAACACCCATAATTTAACAGGCACCTTCCCCTTCCATTACAAAATTGCTATAGGAGATCATGGTAGTTGTGATGCCATGAAACAACTTTCTGTCAGAACCCCTGTGTGACATGTTAGCTATTGAAAAAGAGGGGTTGGGATCCTCTCCATTTCCTAAATGGAGGGTTGGATCTCCTTCTCTCATTTTGCCTATTTCAATTTAACTAATTCAAAATTTTGGTTAGAAGAAGATCTCACCCTCCATTTAGTAAATGGAGGCCTCCATTTCTTTTAGCAAATGAAGAGGATCCCAACTCGAAAAAGAGAACCCCGATGAATCACCCATCCACCTCCAATAATCACACTTTGTGCTGAACAAACCCTAGAACACCAAGCAGATCACCAGTGCCGAGGGGGCCTTTATAGATGCAAATTCAACAGGCCAACCGAAAGAGAGTAATCTCAGAAACTGCAGCTACATGGAGCGTTGAAAGTTGAAGCAATCTAGGAAATCTCGAGCACAATGGCTGTCCCTCGGTCTCTCCCTCCACTTTTCCTCTCAGAACCTAACCTTTAAGCCATTCCCAAGCTCTAAAATTCCCAGTGATTAGCGAAATTCAGAAATATAAAGCCTAAGACGACAGCTTTTCAAAGTGAAGCGAACATTTTATCTACTATCCAACATTTTCTAACTTGATTGAGCACTCTGAAACACAAATAGATTACTAATTATCATCTAACCTTCAAAAACACAGAGAAAGGTTTTCATTTGGGCTCAACTATTTTCAGATATCTAGCACGACTAGCAGTAACAGTCATGTGAAGGGGACCCGACAAGGCACCAAGCAGCACCAATTTGTAATGCAATTACCCGAACAACTGCAGATACCAGCTACCCTGAATTTCCATCATTTTGCTTTCTTTTGGATCTGTTTGGTAGGAAGGGGAATATGTATCTTAGGAGTGATCTCCACTAAACATGTTTTTCGACAAAGTTCCCCACAACCCCACCTCAATCCACATTCGCTTAGTGAGATGAAATACTTTCTCGAAGCCCATGAGTAATGAAAACTTTTGTCAAAATGTTGAGCTAAACCACCACCACATAATCCCCTATGAAGGGAAAGAGTCACATCCTAATAGTCAAAAATATGAAAACCAGACAAGGGGCTGATACTAATGGTAAATGTACACATATAGAGGTACAAGACCCTTATATATGGTAATACAAGATTACAATCTAGAAGATCCTATATTATTCTCATAATATATTGAGAATATTCTAGACTACTCTATAATGCTCTTCAACAAAATAGGGGGTGGGTGGGGAGCTGAACAAGCAACTAATGATGAGAAAACGAAAACACCAACCCAGTAGAGCTCTCTAATGTTGCTTAATAACGTCAAAGCTAAAGAGCCATGAGCTTAAATAAACTTGAAATGTAGATTATAAGTATTTTAAGTAAGGTTATCAGTTTATCACATACCCATTCAACTAGACTTTCATCTCCCAAAGGTTGAGATGTATCAACGGGTTTTCGTCCTGTTATAAGCTCTAGAAGGACAACCCCAAAAGAGTACACATCCGATTTCTCGGTCAATTTACCACTTGTTGCATACTCCGGAGCCATGTACCTGACATCAAGCACATAGAAACCAAATTAGTTGGGTTGACTTCAATAAGGTTAAACAAACTATCACCTAATTATTTAAGACATGTTTCTATGGACATAGCCATATTGCTTATAAACAGACAGCCTACCCAAATGTTCCCATGACACGGGTGCTAACATGTGTATCTGCATCCATTGCTAATTTTGCAAGCCCAAAATCTGAAACCTGTTAAGAAACAGAGGTTGAAATCAAAAGGTACATAGGAGGGGCTGAGGGGGGGAGGGGGGTTCAGGTCTGACGTAACTAGTGAGTTGTAAGAAATAACATACCCGGGCTTCAAAGTTGCTATCTAGAAGAATATTTGATGATTTGATATCTCTATGAATAATTCGTGGATGACCTGATATGAACACATGAAAAATAAGAATGTAAGCAAAGACATGGTGGGAAAGGGCATTACATGAAGCAATTAGTGATCTATGCATTCATTTGGAACATCTCTGCCCTCAAGAGAAAAAGCTTGACCCGTGAAGACAGTAGTTCAAGAAAGTAAAGAGTACGACACAGAAACGGAAAACGGAGCAAAAGAGCAGTCTTTCGTAAACAGACAAGTACAATCTCCAGAAGAGCTTCTTAAGACAAAGGAAGCATAAAACCAAGTGACAACAGCAGAAGGACAAAAATCAACTCACTGCACCTAGCACCAATGCACCACATGTTTGTAGCCTATGGACTGAACTCACTGAAGTAATCCGATACAACTCCTTTTACAAAATGTCACTAATCACTATTAGCTGCATAGTATATCGAATGCTTTACAAGAAAGAGACAAAAGCAACTCAGCAAAAGTACACTAACATAACAGAACCCACATTCTAATGTGAGTTCCTTATGCAGAATGAACTAGCAGAAAGCAGTACACGGCACAAGTGTACCCATTAGCAGGATAAAGAAGGTAGAGCTGAGCAGTTAGCTCTTAAATATTTAAGCTACAGACATGTAGTAGCAGGCACAGGTTCCCAGCTTCCAGGGTCAAAGACAGAAGGAAATGGACACAGGTGAGCATATTGTGATGCAAGTGTCATTTAATTTGTAGCCCTCAACTGATTATTTGTTTTAGTTGAGTTGGGAATCTCCTGAAGTTTTTGGCCAGGAAAACCTTCAAGGCCCGGAGGGGGCTCGATATAGTCCTCAAATGATATTAATGATTTGCTACTGTTTTTGTGCATTTGGTTCACACACAAAAAGAAAAAAATATTGGGAAAAAAAAAAAAAAGAAAAAGAAATTCTGGTGTCTGTCCTTCAAACCTATATGTATCCTCCTACAGCTTTTCATAGGCAAGAGTGGTGGACTTCTCTTCCCTTTGGTACAGATTAAGTGCTACACTCTGAGCTAAATGCTTATTCACTACAGGTACAGATTAACAATTACTGTTTGTCTTCTAAAGTGTACCCAGTCACTGTTTTCTGCTTGGGCCACATACAACACATGTCGATGTTTTCCCCCTTCTCAATTCCCAACAAATAAACAATGTATGAATACAGGAACACATCAAGATTCTAAATTGAGAAGGTTGGTCCAGGAGAAACAAGCATCCATAATAGTGTACCTCAAAATCGTGTTCACGACAGTCATTAAATTATATCTGCCAAAAACAATGAAAAACTCTTGGACAATTTCCCGAAATTCCAAATAAATTGGTCTTTTTATCTAAGTGATTGTTCTACTGAAACTCCTATTTTGATATCTTTCCTATCTCCCTATCCCATGGGTAGGCATTTGAATTCATTTTGTTTTTTTCTCTTTGAAAGTATTGTCAGTTTTCTTTCTATGTCCCTAATCCCTATCCCATAGGTACGCTGTTTGAATCAATAATTTTCTCCTTCTAAATCAATATTTACGTATTGAATTACATTTCATCCTTCAGATGAACTGAGATTAAAGAATAAAAGAATTCCCACTAAACAAGTTAATACAGGGAGAGCTAATCAGAGTTTCACAGTAGGAAACAAGTTTTTTTTCGTTTTGGTATTGTTCTTGATTTGAAGACATCTTTTTCTCAGCCTTGTCTTTCCTTCTCCTTGTATAATTAAGCATCACTTTCTCAGCTTACACAAAAACAGGAAAACAGAAAAGGCCATGCATGCAAGGGAAATTGCAAGCTCAACCAAATACTATGCACATCTTATAGTTTGACTGTGAGTGCTCTTCTTTGCCACCAAGAAACCATCATGTTTGTAAAACTGACATTAAAATTAATTGCAGTATGTACTATGAAGTTTTTATGAATGAAGAACATTCAGAAAGCAACCAATCCAAGCCAACTTCCTAAAAATATTAACAGGAACTAAAAGTGATACTCACAATCTTCATGAAGGTATGCTATGCCACGTGCAGCTCCAGCAGCAATCTTAACACGAGTTGCCCAGTTCATAGGTGACCCTCCTCCTCCTACAAAATAAGATATTATTTATAAAATCATAGCATAGTATAAAAATAGGCACTGTTGGAAGTATTAAGGCTTTACCATGGAGATGGAAATGAAGTGTGTCGTTAGGAACATATTCATAAACAAGCAGCCTCTTACTCTCACAAATGCAGTACCCAACAAGTGAAACTAAATGGCGATGGTGTATTCTGCTTATTATTTCCACTTCCGCTTTAAATTCCCGTTCCCCCTGTCCACCACCAACTTTAAGCTCTTTCACAGCTACTACTCTGCCATCTGGCAAAATTCCTTTATATACCTTACCAAATCCACCTTCACCTAAAAGTTTCTCACTAGAAAATCCACCAGTTGCCTCTGATAATTCTTTATATGTGAACCAAGCACGCGAACTGCCAAATCCGCCGTGATCAGTAGGCGTATCACTACCAGAGCGTCTTTCAAAATATGATTCAGGGTGTCCTGTCTTCACTAACAAATGCCCATCTGAAAACAATAAATGGTCATCTTAGTTAAATTTCAGGGAACTTTGAACATTTTATTTACAGGCTAGTCAAAGTCAACATTAAAATTAAGATTAATTGTAGATGTTAGATTTTTCACTTGCCAAGAACAACAGTTATCTACAATACTAAAAAAACAAAAGGCTATATATCTGGAATAAGACATTCAAATCTCTGTTAGGATGCTTTGCCTCTGTGGCTCTGTGTAGCTCTCATGAAGGAACAAGACAATTTTGAGGTCATTAGGTGACGGTTGCAACACAATTGCTTGAAATTCAAAATTCATTTCCTTGTCATGTTCACAAAACAAGAGCTCACTCAATGAGCTCCATATAGAACTTCATCAGTGGTTTTCTTTTATTGTTCAATGTACAATTGGTTGCAATTCACAGTTCTCGTACAATTATACAGATCAAAAAAGAAATCAAAATGACTCCCAACCCCCCCCCCCCCCAAAAAAAATGCAGTAGTCAGCATGCTTCAGGTACAAGAGAGCATCACAAAGCATTACCTGATCGTGGAGAAGAGCCCATAGATGCAGGAATTACATAACCACCATTAGTTCCAGAAGTCCTTCTCTTTCTTTTACAGAACCAAAAAGCAGCGAAACCAATGAGTCCAAGCATTAGAACCCCAACTACTACAATAGCAACAGTTCCACCAGAACCAATTCCCCCATTACTGCCCCCATTTGCAGTTGGTGGTGCATCAAAACTTGAATTATGTGGGTTTGTTTGAGAACCTGGGGAAGGAGGAGTACGAGTAGATGGTGGAGTTATTTGGATGACAGGAGGTGTCACTGCTGTTGCAGGAGGTGGAGAAGCTGTCTGAGAATCAGATGGAGGTGGGCTATGGGTAAAGGAAGGAGGCGACCTACTAGGTGCCTTTGGTGGCTCTTCAGCCGGTGGAGAAGGTGGGTTTGGTGGTGCTTCTGATGACGGTGGGGGAGATGAACCTTTGGGAGGGTCGGGTGTTACTGGAGGTGGTGAATTTTTAGGGGGTGGAGAACCAACAGGGGGTTCTGATGATGGTGAGGGTGGCGGTGATTGTCTTGGTGGGCTCAATGATGGCGGTGTAGGTGAGCTGGTTGGTGGAGGCGAACCTGTAGGTGGGGTAGTTGGTGGTGGTGGAGGAGGTGAACTTGTAGGTGGGCTTGGTGGTGAGACAGCTGGAGGGGATGGTACTCTTGGAGGTGAATTTGCTGGTGGATCCGATTGTGGTGGTGCTGGTGGCGGTGAAACATTCGAAGGCGGTGGTGGCAAAACATCAGGTGCAGGTGGTGGAGAAGCAATAGAGGGAGGAGGGGAAGAAGGTGTGGAAGGGGGTGGTGCATTTGATGTAGGTGGAGGTGATGTATCTACAGGTGGTGGTGTAACAGCAGGGGGAGGGTCCGAATTGGTCGGGGGCGGGGCGTTAGGCGGTGGAGACGGTGTGGATGGGGTGGGAGGATCAGTTGAATTTGCATTTGGTTGTTGAACTGGTGTACTTTCAATAGGGGGAGGTGTTGAAGGCTGTGGAGGGGTTGAAGGCAGTGTTGGAGTGCTAGAAGAAACAGGTGGTGGGGCACCAGAAGGTTGAGAATCAGGAGATGGTCCTGTGTTTGCCATTAACAACTATCCCTATGTTACAAGGAACACCATTTTCAAATGAAAGATTGCCAAAATTGATCAATTCTACACTCCATCAAACTTTCACCAACAGGCAGTCAATATCATTTTCTATAATCAACTAAAATCCAGAGGCAAAATTCAGTAAACTGCAAGTCTCAACCAACCTTCAACCTTTAGCCTATGGCAAATTGGCAACACTAATTTCTCAACTACCAATAATAATGCAAGCAAATCAACTCAGAACTCAGAAAACCTCCAGTTTAAGAAACTAACCAGACTGCAGATCACAATAAAGCAAGGCAAAGGCAGTGATCACTCAACCAAATCAGAGCAAAACTTGACAAATCCAGTAACATTCTGATAAAACCCAGATCACCAATTTTCCTTTCGAAGCCAAACCCAGATCAATAACACAAACCCAGTAAAACCCAGATCAGGAATGTTGAATTTAACCTTTTTTTCCGCACACCCAGTTGGTAATATTCACAAAAATGACCAATTCACAAGGAACTTAGGTCACTCAACTGAATTCCACAAAACACTGATAAACCCAGAATTCTTCAATTGTTTATCAATTCAAAACCCCAACTCAGCATGACAATCACAGACTTTGAATGTGAAAAAATAAAAAGGAGAATTCATCAGAAAGCAAAATGAAACCTTTTCAAAAATTCTAAAAAATAAAAGCCTACCCCTCACTACGTCTCTATCTCAGTCTCACAAAAAGTGAAGTGAGCAATTAATAACAAACAACAGCAAAAATAAATAAAATTCCTATATTTAATTGGACCAATTCTCTCTCCTATCTCACAAGATTAGGAAAGCTTGGTCTTTGCCGTTAACATTCCCCAGATCCTCTCGTTCTTTTATCTCTCCTAAAGCGCGGCTTCTATGTGTGATTGTGTGTACACGGATTGTGGGGCCCCAAGTAGCAAAGTGACAACGACCTTCTAAACTCTAAAGACAATAGACTTCTTAGTTTAATTATGCAAGGTAAAATCAATAATAATTTCTAATAATTCAATAATCATTATCGAGTTGAGTATTTGTCTCTTGTTTGCTCCCTTTTAAAGTCAAATAAAATCTTAATTACGTGAGGTAAGAGTCCTGGCGCAGTGGCGCAGGTCTCTCGATCTCGTGGGTATGCCCCGAGTTCGAATCCTCATCAGCTCCCCTTCCTTACTTTGTGTAGACTATAAAGTCGGGGGGCCAGTCAACCCCCCATCTCCAAAAAAAAAAAAAAAAATCTTAATTATGTAAATACTGTATGGAAAATCTTATTGATGTAGTAATATGAGAAAATTTCTATCCATCGACAACCTATAGTGAGATTATTTGAAGTGACTAAAGCTCTCTTCAAATAGTTAATTCACTAGGAAATAGAAGTATTAGTTAGAGTATTTTACTATTTCATTTTATAAAATTGAGCATTATTTCTTTTAATGACTCGGTCTCTTTGAAATGATTTTACATAAAAACTAGTTTGTTGATCGT
Source organism: Tetragonia tetragonoides (assembly GCA_038025085.1). NCBI lineage: Eukaryota > Viridiplantae > Streptophyta > Magnoliopsida > Caryophyllales > Aizoaceae > Tetragonia > Tetragonia tetragonoides. The sequence goes on from CM076148.1 coordinate 35,779,694, forward strand.
TTTTTGGTACACAAATAGAAGTTACTTAATTGTGGATGGATGAAGTAGTCTCCTACTAACCTATAGTCCTACACAACTAAATTCTTCTAGATATATGTGTGAGTATGTGGAAAATTAAGGGTTCAAACAAAATAACATGATACACTAGCAAACGACAAAAAAATGAGCAAGCTCAAGTTTCAAGAACTAAGTAATCAAACACGAAAATATTTCTAAATCTCACTCAAGATCGACTTTTCCAATTTATCTTTGTTTATATTTATTATTAAATACTTATTTTTGTTGAATTTTGCTGAAAAAAACTATTCTATTAAATTTTGTTGAAAAATATTTATTATACGTAATTTTGTTTACATTGAATTTTGATTGAAGTGATTTTCATAGCTAGTTTGTCTCGATGTTTTTTTAACTTGTTGAATTTTTATTTATTTTTCTTTTTTTTATTGTACTAAATTTGGTTGAAATTTGTTAATTTTTGATGAAATGCACAAAAATGAACCGAATAGTAAAACATACCCTAAATAAGCAAGTCTAGTTCATTGAAAATATTTTATTCATCTCGGAGTGCTTTGGAGCTTTCCCAATAAGTTAAGTTTAGTGATATTTAATTCAGTTCAAATTCGTCTAATAATTAATAATAATAATATTATTATTATTAATTGGTCAGGATTAATCTTAACTTTGAACAATGAAGCAAAAATAATCTTAACTATAATTATCTCCACTAATAATCTCAACTTTCAAATTTTGTCCCATAACGATCGCAAGTCACATGATGCTTTAATTTAGAAGTTAGTTTAATATTTTCTTTTGGAAGGTAAGAATAAAAGTATAATCATTAGAAGAACCTCCTCTCGAGGTGCACTCCTAACACATTCTTGTAGAGGATACAACTCAAATCTCGATTAGGAGAATCAGTCCAGAATGAAGGCTCTGAACACTGGTGGCCAAACTTAGATAACCAATCCGCAGCTGTGTTAGCTTCCCGATAAACATGATCTAGTATAAAAGGGTCTAATGGAGCCAGAAATTTGCGAGTATCAATAATAAGAGAGTGAATTTGTCAGGGTATTTCAGTTTCCCCCCGCATGGTTTGGATGACAATTAAATTATCTCCTTGGATATGTAACTTACTAAGACCCATCTTAACTGCTAGAAGTTAGTTTAAATTGCCAAACATATCGTAAGATAACTAACTTTTGTCAAAACAAAAACAAAAAAAAAATGACTTTAAGTAGAATGTATAGTTGCCATATCAAAAGTTACCTGATCCGGGATCAAATATCAATGTTTACAAGTTAGAGATACCCTAGTTAGAGCAAGTCTTGTATGAGACAAACTCACAGTCACTATTTTGTCTATTTAAAATTATAAGAGTACTTTATTATGAGTTATGATGACCTTTATAACCTTATTTCACATATAAATAACACTCATCTCGCTAAAAGTTACAATAAAATCGTTTTAAACAAACAAAAACTAATTTTTTTTTTTTTTATAATCAAAAATTTTAAAAACAAATACAAGACAGCATACCACTTTTTAGAACGTCGGTGGCTAAATAAAAAAGGGAGTTACTATATACAGCCATAAAATTACTCACCACCGCCCTTGAAAATTACAATATTGCCCCTCTCACATGTTCACCCTTTCTCCCACTCTCCCTCTCCCTCTCTAACTCTCCCACACCCACTCACTCTCACACCCACCCACATTCACCAACATTCTCTCACCAGCAAGCAAGGAATGACCGCAAATGTCTTCCGGCGACCAAGAAGTGCCGTCGACGGTGGCCGAGGTAAATTTTTTTTTTTCCGCATATTTTGAACGGGCGTCCGTGATTTACGCCCCGTCCATGGAACAGGCGTCTGAAATTTTCGCCTGGACCATGGACGGGGCGTAAATCACGGACGTCTTCACCATGGTGGACGCGTAAATCACGGACACCTATACCATGGATCAGGCGTCTGAGATTTACGCCACAACCATGGCATAGGCGTCCGTGATTTCCGCCCCATCCATGATCCAGGCGGAAGTTTCAGACGCCTGTCCCTTGGTTCAGTCGGTTTTGATAGACGTTTGAATTTAAGATTAAGCTAACATTGTTTTCGTTGTTTTCGTTAGGTTCCTTTGGAGCGGTTCGGTGGTGATGGTGTTGATTACAGTACGCATTTCGTCACTGATGAGTTATTTGATAGTGATAGAGATGCAATTAATTGGGCAAAACAAATTTCCCTTACTATCGGGTTTGAGTTGATAATTTCGTCACACAAGAACAATGGAAGCGTAAAATTGTTAAGATGCAATCGAGGTGAACGCTACAGAGGGGAATTAAGAGACTTAGATACTGCTGCTCGGAAGAATACGAAAACAAAGGCTTGTAAATGTACGTTCCAGTTAAGAGCTGAGCAAGTGTATGAGTCCAGTAGTTGGATGATTGTCACATTGCCTGGGATTAGGGGTACGCACAACCATGACTTTGCTGTGTTTCCTGAGGGATATCGTCAGATGAGTGGTCTTAGTCCTGGGTCAAAGCAACTCGTTCGTGACATGACTTCGGCACAAACAAAGTCATGTGCTATCTTGGCCGCTATTAAGGAAAAATTTCCCGAGGACAATGCAACTAGACAGCATGTGTACAACTACAGAGATCGTATAAGGAAACTTGATTTTGAAGAGAGAGATGTCATTGGTCAGTTTCATCATTTAGCTGTGGAGAATAAGTATGTACATTGGACAAGAGCCGACCCAGCTACTAATGAGGTAACTCACGTGTTCATGGCACACCCTACATCAATTCAGTTACTTCGGTCTTTTCCTTGGTTGATTGGCTTAGATTCCACGTACAAAACAAACAAGTATAAGATGCCGTTTCTTGAGATAGTGGGGATGACTCCAAGCAATAAGAACTTCCTCATAGCTTATGCCATTATGAAGGATGAGACTGAGGCAAGCTATGCGTGGGTCTTAGATAAGTTGAGGATGCTTATTGAAAATGATGTACACCCAACAGCAATTTTGACTGATCGTGAGCTAGGGTTGATGACACCTATTAGAGAGATATTTCCCGACAGTGCCCATTTGCTCTGTACATGGCACATTAACAAAGTCGTTGAAGAGAAAGTGTACAGACTTTGTGGAAAAGATAAGGTCGGCGCGCAGAGGTTCAAGAACGGGAAGTGAAAATCTATCATGGAAGCTTCCACAGAAGCTGAGTACGATAGAGCAGTGCGTATGATGAAGGATACTTGGAGGAATTACCCTCACGTGATATCCTATGTAGAGGAGACCTGGCTGAGATACAAAAAGATGTTTGTGGCTGCGTGGACGAATAAGGTGCTACACCTTGGCAACACTACGACTTTCAGGGTGGAGAGTGCACATGCCGCGCTAAAACAGTGGTTGAACTCCTCAACTGGAGCTTTGGACAATGTTTGGAACAAGGTCAACAAGTCAATCGAGTCACAACTAACTGAGATCAAGTACACACTTGAAGAGTGCAGAAGACGAAGATGTGTGATGTACTCGGGCTTCCCATTCAACTATCTGAGCGGGTATGTTTCCCATTACTACTTAGGAATATTATCGGATGAGCTGAAGAGAATGAGAGAATTGAGTGACCAAGTATTTGATCGTTTCGGTTGTGTATTGAGATCCACTCATCAGATCCCGTGTGCGTGTGAGTTGAAAACGGCCACGGATACGGGCACGCCAATTAGCTTGAATAGTGTCCACAAATTTTGGCGAACACTGGTTATTAGTGATGCAGTGGAGATAGATACGCTTGACATGACTGAGCATCCATCTGAGGACCATCGGTACTTTCACTCTCTCGTCCACGAGGTTAACTCAAGCGACCGGGCAGTTGTGCGCAACATATCTGTCCTTATCAATGAGCAGCTTCATCCTGATGAAGCGAGTTACGTCGAGCCGGAAGCGAACACGACAGTCAGAGGTCGACCGAGAGGGAGTTCCTCTACCAGACGTGATCCTAGTTCATGGGAGTACTCCCAGAGGGGTCGTGGTCGCCCTAGGTCATCCAGTTCGAGCCGCGGGCGTGGTCGTAGCTCATCCTCATCGAGTAACGTCGTGCGGAGTACTGGTATGAAAACCCATAATTTATTAACATGTACATAATGTTGTTAATTACTTTTTGATAAGTACTATTAATGACTTTCTATTATTTTGTCTTGCAGCTGGACACGGAATAGATATCACTGAATTCTATCATGTTAACAAAATTCCGGGAATCATCATACCTTTCATTGAAGGATATCTCGACGTGCTTGGGGATGGTAATTGCGGTTTCCGTGTCATTGCGGACTACGTTTTCGGAGACCAAGAGCAATGGCGATTGACGAGAGTTTGCATTGCAAACGAACTCTTAGCTAACCGAGCATTGTACGAAAACATATACGTTGACGGGGTCGACGCTGGTTACCGCCGTATTATGTGGGACGGAGGTGCGTGTAACGATGATCACTGGATGATAGTACTTGAGGATTTGTTCCCGATTGCCAACCTCTTCAATGCAGCGATTATGTTATTCGGATACGGCAGCGGAAAGGGGTTATATGCTTGTTACACAGTGCTACCGTTGCAAGCACCTTCGACTGCTACACGTCCAAGTAGAGAAATTGTCATAGGTCATTTAGGTGATTCGTACATGCATTATATCCGTCTGAATTTAGCCTCAGATTTCCCTGTTCCTCGGATATGCGCAGCATGGTTTACTTCCCGTTCTGATAGTGTCGCTGGTTGGGAGCAAATGTATGTTAGGCGAAGAGCACATTGGGATCGTTTAGCGAGGTCGACGTAATTGAATGTTTTGCGTGATTGTTATATTTTTCTACTTATATCATTGTCACATTTTTGTGTGATTGTTATATTTTGCATGTTATATTTTTTCGTGATTATTGGAGGTAAATAAAACAACAAATTACAATAAAACAAAAAAGGTAAATAAGAAACAACAAATTACAATAACACAAATAAATAACAATAACAATGAAACTCTTATATAAATATATAACAAATTCATCTAGGGTCATATAAGTAATACATCATTTGGCAGCCCGCCAATCTCTCATATACTCCTCCATAACCGATCGAGGACCTTCCGCTTGCTCCGGAGGAAGCAAAGTAATGAAAGACTCAAATGCGACGGCTAGACGATTCACCCACTGCAAAAAAGTAACAATGAGTGTGAGTTCAGAGATATGTAATACGTAAAAAAATATATATTTTAGTTAATCACTTACATAATCGTTGTTGGATCGTGGAGGAATCACAGATCCAGGTGCTGCATCGTCACGTGTCAGTAGAGGGTGGGAGTGACGGTAGTACCACTCGAGGTAGTCATCCGTACATGCTGTGGGATCTGACGTGGATGCCTGAAACCCATGGAGACCAAGAATGTAACCTCCCGGGAACATACACCAGGCATCAGATGATACTCGTACGGGGTAGACAACCCTGTACGAACGACTGCTCCATGACCTGATCGCTCTCTCTGGCCTAGTGATCGGGAAAGGGATACTCTGTACTACGTACGTACCCGATTTGTCGTAAACAACGACCAGGCATGTACGGTTCGATAATATCCCGATACCGTAGCCACCCGATGAATACAGTCCTCGGTACAGATGCAACTGGATCAGAACTGTACGGCAGCCACACCACCTACGTAGAAATGTTCAAGTTACGGTGAAGTAAAAAAAACATAGCAAACGATGAAATAAATCATGAACACCGATAACTGCATGACGTACCTCTGACGCTCGCAGCTGATCCAAGCGTCTACGTAAGGAGCGCAGTCGACCCACGTCCTTGCCCTCAGCCTGGGCACTCCATACGCACGCACGGGGAGCCTCGCCGTCCCCGACAACCATCCGCTCCCGATGAGGTCGGAAGCAGGGAAAGTACTCGTATATCCATGCCTGGAGGAGAGTTAGGCATCCGCAAGATGCCCTGAGAATCCCCCCGACTAGCTGTACCGAGCTGACGATATAGGAAGGCGAGGGCAGCAGATCCCCAAGAGAACTCATGCGTCGTTCCGACACCGTCCCTCACCTCCATCACGCAGGAGGGTCTAATACGGTTACCACTCTTGTCGACAAACAAGGTGGATCCAATAAGTAACCACATCCAACCTACCGCTTGGATGTCCTCCATTCGGTCCTCCACTCGGCAAAGGTCAAAAACCGACTCCGTGAGGACCCACCGCCCTGCCAGTGGCTATGCATCAGTTCATCTCGGGTGACCCCGAGAACCTCCATGGCCGTCGCCTGCAGCTGCCCATCCCGTCCCTCATTGGAAACGAGCTGTCCCTCTACAGGAATCCGAAGAATATGCCATACATCGTGCAACATGATGGTCATCTCTCCGAACGGCATGTGGAACGAGTTCGTATCCGGCTGCCACCTTTCAACGAATGCAGATATCAGGGGGAAGTCGATATGTCTGAACATAATGTCTGTCAGGTGTGATAACGCAGTCCTCTCGATCTGCGCCCTCACCTCGGGCGACATCTCCGCTCGCCACTCACTCAGCCGCTGACAGACACTGAATCGGTTCTGACACTTCAACAGACCCCTCGTCTCTCCCATCTACATACGAGACGCTACGTGGCCCAGGAAGCTCGGTATGACGCTATCATCCGCCGGTCCACCGGCCACATTCCCTGTAACAAGCCACGTACTGTCGTCCTCCGCTCTAGATCGTTTGCTAGTACTAGACGAGCCAGTACTAACAAACTTACCGCCTCTGCCCTTCACCACGCGCCAATCTGAGGATGATTCGACGCCAATCTGATCATCGTCCATGGACTGATCCCCGGAGTAGAACTCGCTAGATCCATAATCGTGTTGCTCAGCCTCATCACCGCGATATAAGTGACGGTCAGTCATCTCCCTCATCCGAACTGCCTCTCTCTGTCTCCGTACAGAGGCATCAATCCCGCGCGTCCTCGTGTGACGCGGTCCTGAACCAGCTAGTTCACTGACTAACCTCGGCATCGATTTACCGGCTCCTCCTCTCCTCTATCATTTCACATTTTTAATTAAACAATAATCAGTAATAAACAATTAAAATAATAATTGACAACTAATAATAATTGTAATAACAAATAATAATAACAATAATAATAATAATAATAATAATAATAATAATAATAATAATAATAACAACAATAACAATAACAATAATAATAATAATAACACTAATATTAATAATAATAACAATAATAATAACACTATTTTTTTTTTTTTTTTTTGTCTCGGGCGTCTGCTACAGACGCCTCACCCATGGGTGAGGCGTCTGCAAATGGCGCCTCTACCATGGGTGAGGCGTCTGCCGATCTCGCCTCACCCATGGGTGAGGCGTCTGCGACTGGCGCCGCACCCATGGGTGAGGCGTCTGGAAGTGGCGCCTCACCCATGGGCGAGGTGTCTGTCGATCTCGCCTGCCCCATGGGGCAGGCGGAAATTGCAGACGCCCGACTCTCCGAACTCGAAAAAAACGACACCGAACTCACAAATCAATCAACACAACTTCAAACAACACAAATTCAATTCAATTGTCTATAAACCTTGAATAAAAACACTCCTATATCAACACATTTCGTAAAAATCAAAGCAAATTAGAGTAAATAAAGCAAAAAAATTTCAAATGTATACCCCCCCACCGCGATGCTCGCCGCCTCCGTCCCCGTCGCCGCCTCTGCCTCTGCCGCTGCCGCTAGCCCCTGACATTTCCGTTGTGATGGTGTGGTGGTTTTGCCGGTGTGATGCCGGTGTGATGGTGTGGTGGTGAGGAGAGTGAGGAAGAGAGGAAGGAGGAGTGAGGAGTGAGTGAGGAGTGAGTGAGAGTGAAGGGCAAATGGGTAATTTCCAAGGGCGGTGGTGAGTAATTTTGGGCGGTAAATAGCAATTCACATAAAAAATGACCTAAAGCCTAGAGGATTGCTTAAAGGGGCTTACACGTTTTTTGTCGCACTAAAGAGTAGCGTAATCTCAGGCTAACACATGTTCCTATGCTACTACGAGGTATACCGTATATTGATGTACTCGATTAGTATTAAAAAGCAACTAATGCTCCGGTAAATATCGGCTACTCCTTCTTCTTCTTTTTCTCACCTCAATCACAAAAATTGATGGTTCATAATAAGGGATCTTTACAAGCTTATATGTTTACATAGTGACTTCACGTTACTGTAAATTGATCTTATGAGACATGAGATGTGACATTGTTTCACTAAAAACAATCATCTTAACTCTCATTAAAAGTTAAGAAAATATTGTCTTAAACAAGTTTTTATGTAAAAGACATACACTAACTTTTTGCGAATTAAATATCTCTAATCAAGCACAACATCTCTTCTATTGAACGCAACAAATGTTACCCTTTTTTTTAATTATAAAATTACTTTTTTGATTTTCTGTCGGTCAGTTACACTTACCCTAAGGCTTCTTTCGTACCTCTCTCTATCAACCAATTGTACTTCTCATTAATCCTTAGTTAAAAAAAAATATATTAGCAATCTTTTTTTTGAGTGTAGAACTATTAACAATCTTAAATAATTATTCTTTTCCAAAATAAAATTTAAAATTATTTTTTATATTTATGTTGAAAGATGTGCACTTTAAAATATACTGAAAAGTCCACATAAATGTCGAAAAGTATAAAAAAAATGTAGGCAGAAATGTCAGAAAAATGGATAGAAATTTCAATTGAAAAAACTATTTCCAATCTTTCACAAATTAAATTCATATAATAAGCTTGATCTTTCAAGTCCTTTGATCGAAGAGAGATTGAAAAATAATGGAAGAGTCCCAATCTGATCCGAGACAAAGAAGATGTTTAATGTGGGGTTTAAAACTAAGAAAAAAAAGTGTTTTAAGAATAAAGTGATAGTAAAATGATAATGATAAATTAGTAAAAAAACTTCATTGATCATCAAATAATGGAAGAGACAAAGAGGATGTTTAATGTGGAGTTTAAAAGTAAGTGAAAAAAAATATTTTAAGAATAAAGTGATAAAATGATAGTGATAAATTAGTAAAAACACTTTTCTTTTTAAGTTAGTAAAAACACTTTATTGAGCATCAAAATTGTATTTTCATGCTCATAAGCATAACAAGATCACAATCGAAGGCAGGAAGGTATGTACTATATATAGCATGTGGGGATGTTTAGCATCACCACTGCCACTGTGTATAAAAGTAATTTTTTCCGAAAACAAATTCACATACAATTGAATGTTAACCGAAAATGATAAGTTGACTCTATGAATTAACAACCTACATTACATATTAAAGTATTAATAGAAATTTTATTGAGTCCTTCACCTTCACCCAATAAAATTATTGAAATTGTTAAACCACGGCCCACAGAGTCAACCTAATATTATCATATAGCAATGAAATAAGTTAATGAGTTAATTCCCTGCTTGATTACGGGTTAGTAGCTACTACTATATCATAATTGTGTATACCTTAAGTATATATGTCCAATAATATTTAGCCATGATTAGATGCAAATGCACCCCGCACTATAGTCATGAGAGACGTTGACGCTAAAGATATAGTGGCCACTTTGAAGTCGTATAATTGTGTTTTATTGGGGCCACAATTTGAGGCACGCATGTTCATTGTCTTGTTCATCAGCATTCTATATATACCAGTAAACGTACAACATAACTTGCGTTGCTTCTACGTTCAACAATGAGTAATGACAAGTGACTAAGCGAGTTGGCTATGTCTTTTACTCTCTCTTTTCCTATTTTGTTTATTTTCTTTTTTTAGTCTCGACATGAGAAATTATTACATGATTCTGAATGAATGTTTTAACCTCTCACAAACTTAGTGGAGTTCACTTCAATTAACCCTCTAAAAAAGTGATAATTATAAGAGATGAGAGTATGGTCCAAAACTATCTAAAAATTTCTCGACAATAGAGCTCTAGATTATGCTAAGCATTGCGCTCTTATATATGAAGCACTACATTACCACCTTTCAAAATTACTAATTTTTTAAAGGATGAGTTTAAGTGGGTTTTACTTGTATTGTGAGAAATGGGAGCATTGGTCTCTGACCATGTAACAATCTCACATATGACCGGTTAGATGACCATTTTTTTCCATATCTATTGTCCATGTCAGATGACCGGTTACCTCACATATGTCTCTCTGCTTACATTTTATCTAAAATGTCATGCTTGACATTACTAAAATGTCATTGTTGTGAAGTGTCAAGCAAGCACACTCTCTGTCCTTGACATGCTATTAGATGTCATAAAAGGAAGTGGAGACAAGGAAGATGATAGTACAATGTATGCTGTTGCATCAATTATCATTGATATTAGATAATTAAGTTTAGGTGCAATCTTTGTAATGTGACCATTTCGTACCTTTGAATCATCTAGACCATCACTTAATTATAGTGCCTCAATTGACAAGAATGCAACCATACAATCTAGCTTAAAATAGAAATATAAACGATCATGACATTTCATGTCCTTAATTAGAAATATTAATGGATCCATGACAATTGACTTGGTTGATGGAGTCAATACTTGCGTTGATTCTACAATTAGTCGTCTGATTTGTTTACTATTGAATACGAGAGTCCGAACATACATAACGTAGCGGGAGATATTTCGATCACCATTCACTCGCATATTCCTTAAATGGAGAAAAAAAGGATCCTTGACTGGGTATGGCTCAATATGGTGATCGAAGGTAAGGCAGAGGAAAGGAACTAGGAATAGCTACCTAGCGTTAGACATACTAGTCCAGTAACTCCACTCGGTTTGACACGCTGTTTAGAGTCAATAGTCAACGTCTGACATATCTATCATAGATATAAATAAAATGTATGCTACTAGCTATAACTATGATAGCTAGCTAGAGTATATATATATTTATATTATTGATGAATTGATTAACTTTGAGGTCAACGTCGTTGCCCCCTTGCATGTGTAGAGTGTACTTGCATGGGATGGGTTTTGGAGTCAAATTGCAATTTGAATATTCAGATATGAATTAGTAGTCTTTAGGCCTCATATTCATATTGTATTGGTTGGTGGGACTCTCCCATGACAAACGTGATTTATCCAACACATCTAGTACGAACATTACATAGTGCCATAGTGCCATGTACGTACAAGATGTGCTTACCCTCATTTTATTTCCTATTCTCCTTAGAATGTGTACCGAAAGAACCCAGAAACTGTAGATTACTCTACAAACGACAAACACCAGACATGCCAGATAAACTTGTAACCAGACTCGACGAACAGGTCTGATGAAAATTGATGAACTCATAACCTTTGCCATAAAATACTACCTCACGACCAACCTTACTATCTCTTTCAAGGCTTCCCCCTCCTTCAAATACTATTCCTAACCTAGCTTGTATGATTGACTTTTGTTTCTCCAAACAAGATCCTTCCCAAGTATAGGGTTTGTGTCTCCAATCATTGATTTCTCCCAGTTCACTAGAGGTCAGTTTTGAGTAGGGGTGGGCAGAAATTTCGGGTATTCAGTACCGGAATCGGAATTGGTTAGGAACCAGTGGTTTTCCGAAATCGGAATCGGTCTAACCAATTCCGATTCCCAAAAATAGGAACCGGTACCAACCAATTCCAATTCTAATTCTTGACTTTTGGGAACCGAAACCGGTTGGGGAACTGGTTGGGTACCCAGTGTAAAAAAAGTAAATGATTTTTTTCTTTAGAAATCAAGAATGATGATTTTCTAGTAAGGTTAGTAGTTTAAAATTTTCCATTTGTAATTTTAATGTTTTGAATAATTGTATTTGTAATATTAATAATTAAATGCTTGTGTACGTTATTTAAATTTTGATTTACAATGTTAAGTATTTCGATTGTAGTATTTGATTTTATGTTTGCAGTATTTTTGAAAACTAATATTTATTAGTGTAATATTTTTATTGGTGTTTTTTATTATTAAAATATACATTTATTTGATTTAAAAAATAAGAATATTTGGATTTAATGCGGACTTGGGTACCCAGGAACCGGTGAGTACCCGATTGATCCAATTCCAATTCCAATTCCTAAGATTTAGGAACCGGTGCAACCAATTCCAATTCCTATTCCTGCAAATTAAGAATCGGTGGATCCCATTTCAATTCGGGGTAGTGCAATACCCGGTGGGTACCCAGTTTCGCTCACCGCTAGTTTTGAGTGCGGTTAAGTGATATGTGTTGACTTGAGTATGGAACTTGGGACATAACATAAGCATGTGTTAAGACAGGGTTGTGCATACTAACAAAACGCGGCCAAGGCAGGGGAACGTATACCTTCATAATTTGTCTACCAGCGTATTGGTTTGCAGCGTTTGCAGCGTTTGCTTAGTTTGCGCACAAAATTTTAGTCTGAAGACCTCTCAATAAGCATACACTCAGCAATCAGCATTGGCATGAAAAATGACCCTGGGGAAAATAGACAGTGAAATGAAAATGCAACACGGATTTTGCCAAGAATTCACACTGATTACAAATCAGTACTCCATAGACATAAAAGGATGATTTATTATGCTCTTTATCCAGCCAGTGCAAAACTTGCCCTCCAATGTAGAAGTTTTCATCATCTAGAAAGAAAAAAATCAATTTCTGACCCTGGTTTCCAGGTTAAAACCTTCATTTGCTGTGATGTGAGCACGTACAAATGTACAAGTGCTCATGCTTGGTTTAACTTATCGGTGGTGTAGTTGGGGCATACAGAATACAAAAGCATGGTAACCACATAGTCTACTGCAGATTTTGAGCAGACAGCAGCCCCTTCAGAGAATATCAGTACTTGAATGAGTTTGCTGATTAGTTTCCCTTATTAGCTAACCTTGAGTTCCGCCTAGAAATAATCTCAGCAGCCCAGCTTTTTCCAAGTTCAGTTTGAAACTTTCCTGAAACAATTTAGAATCATATACTTCAGCAGCTACAGGGGAATACGAGGATATTACCAATATTGCATGAATGCAGAAATGTTTGCATACCAGCTGTTGACAAGAAAAACTCATCAAGAACCTTCCCATGCTCTGCGATGCGAATAAATGCAAAAGTCAGTCTCAATGACTTCAAGAATGCTTATGCATCAGGCCAATTCAAAGTTCCATATCATCTAGATTCTCAAATTTGAAAACATCCAAGAACAGGGGCCACATCATACATGGTAAAATCCAATGTACATACATCATTAGCCAGTCAAATTACTTGATTCAAATGACAAATTTCCTAGGCAAAAAGTAGAATTGTCAACTTATGCTAGCACACTCTAGTGAAATCACATCATAGAAACTACAGAAATTGCATTTCTAGTATAAACAAGTCAAACTTCGTCTCAGAAATCACACTAATCATAAGCCCGCGTCAAGTGAATTAGCCATAGCAAATGTGAGCTGCCAGTAAATTAGGTGAGATGACAATGACCATGGCCTAAGATGCATGATTATGCATATCTTAATACATTTACTCATGTAAATTGTTGACAAGGCTCCTCTAATAATGCCTGGTTGCTTTAGCAGGAGGGAGGGGGGAGGGACAAGGACAATATATATAGTATGCCAAAGCCTCCTTGCAACTTCCATCAATTCTAACATTTCTTGGTAAAATGCCATTTGAGAATCTAATCATGCATTCAGAAGAATGGGTGGAGTAGAAATGTAAGCTCAGTAAGCCATCTTGCTCTAGTTACCTAATGAATTCACTAGTGAGCCTGATCTAATATGAGGCTCCAGAATCAGATGCTTAATTGGCCTCTCTATGAGACTATGACAAAATGGGTCCAATACACGTCACACTATCACATACTCATTCTATCCCTAACAGGCCACCCACTCTTGGAATTAGGAAGGATCAAATTAGTTTCTTGTCTCTTGGCCATTTTTGTTTTCAAAGGTAATTAAAGGATTTTTCACAAAATTTTATCTTCTTACGGGATTTGGACATGAGTCCGTGACTCTTAAGGTATGCTAAATTCAAAATTTAGACAGCCTTTTCCAGAATGCAGGGAGAAGTAAATCTACAGTGAGGTTGATGAAATTTTTTTTTCTAAGCATAGAAATAAACATACATTCTGGAAGAACAGTAAAAATCTTATTGGTTTTCTTTTATTTTTCTTTTCTCGTGCCTGCTCCTCCTAACAGAGTAGTACCAAGAAGGATTTCTCAAAGGAATTGAGATAGTGTGGTTTTCAACTGAAAAATACTGAACTTACTGAAATGAATGAATAGTCATATGTGAGAGAAAAAGTATGTTGCAGAACTGAACCAAGTGCAATTGAGTTAAGCGATTACCGATGGGTGAACTTGAGAAGAACATACCCTAATCACAGAAACTTGCTAAATGCATAAGACTATAAGTGTATAACTAAAAGAAGACAAGGGTTTTGGGAGGAAATGATGTTACTGAATGTCTATTACAAAACCAATAAAATTCCAACTCCACGCTCAACCAAAAGCAAAAAACGAAATATACAGAAAACCTAACTTGAGAGGGCAGCAAAAAAGAAAAAAATAACTGCAGCAACTTCAAACTTAACGCCAGAAAATTTCACAATTAACCTATGTAAGAGTCCTCACTCCAAGTTCTTTCTATTTTCCTTTCTTGACTGTAATCAACAAAGGTATCACTAAAAGCATTGACAAACAAATCGAAATATGAAAGTTTTATTGCCTAAAAGAAGATGGCCTTGCCAGGAAACTACGTCCAATATTGCTTTCAATCGAACCCTTGAAACCAACCAATGACCATGACATCCATCCACCCACGCATGATCCCCCTCCCCCAACACATACACACATCAGCAAGAAAGAGGTTTATATTTAAAGAAAAAAACACATGGAAACGAGAAAAGGAAAAAAAACAACAATGAAAGTAGCATCAAGAAATATTACACCAACATCGACTAACTTGAAGTATTAGATTATGCAGGAGTCCTTACGCTTGGAATCGACCGCAAAGCAATTTATTAACAGTCCCATATTCCTATTATCCCAGAATTCAACATCTTACCGCATACTCCAAATATCCAATTACAAAAAAAAAAACATCTTACAGCATACTAAGAAAATACTCAACGAAGATGATGAAATGACTGAAGCATATAGCTGTCGGAACAACTAAAACACAAAACACCACAAATGAACAGCTTTAACATTCAACCAATACAAGTCATGATAGCTATTGGTTACAATTAGACTGTTGGCACATATGACGTATTATTCAACTTTTTAAAAAAAATTAGGTTTTACCTGTTTCATACTCTAATGCCTGAAGAATCATTTCAACCTGGATCAACATCAATGCTAATTAGAAAGATGGTACAGTAGCAAGTCAATAGCATGGAATTATAGAATATCAAACGACTTTGATTGTCATATATGGCTTCAAAATACACAATTAGAGAATCTTTTGTGATATTTAGTTGCGGTGTGAGTTGAGTCACTGAAAACATCAAAACTACATGAACATGTATCAGGTTATAGCCAAATAGATATTGCTGCCAGAGCTCAGTAGTACACCAAGATTGTCACTGAAGATATCTTGTTAACCACATTGATCCCTTAGAAACACTGAGCTTCAGAATAACATGAACAAAGTGCACTTCTGCACACCCATTCCCCTTTCTTAAGAATTTTGGCCAACTCATAAATTTAAAGTAAAACATAGTTTGTTTAAATTATACAATATGCAAATTCAAAAAAGGGATCTCCAGATAAGATGTCATCACCAGACACATCATGTTGCAATCCCTAATATTACACGAAGAAAGTAGATACAAAAACAAAGCCACCATGAAACGTAGCTTCCTGCAAGGGAGGTAACGGGGTAAGAGAAGAAAAGGTAGACTGTGCAGCATAGGTGGGGATATATACCAAGTCATTAACATAATCAAGCTGTAACTCACTATGTGGAGTTCTTCCACATGAAACAGAAAAAAGGATCGATATATGGAAGCTACAACCTAACACGTCGGGAGATGAACTGTGGGATCAAAAAAGACAAGAATAGACTATATACCAAGCGAAATGAACACCCATTTCCAGTATCCCACAGGAGGATCCCGATAATCAACAATGTAGCAGCAATTTTGCTAGTTTATTTCACAAGATACTAATTTCATTTTCAGATGAAGCACAAGATACCATGCAAGTATAATTGATTTCCTCCAAAATGTAAAATATTGACCAATGCAAGTCGTCACATACTTTGTCAAAATCTTTCACCAGATTAGCCTCTAGAGAAGAATTATTTTCATACTCAGACCAGAGTTCTTTAATTTCATCCGCTGCAACAAGAAAATAGTATCAGCTTGAGTTCATAAAGTGATTTAGTAAAATATGAGAAAGGCAAGCTAATGCATACCCCTCATCCCTCCACCAAGTACTTCACACATTTCATTCAAAGCTGCCTGCTCTCTTCTGCTCTTTTCTTCTTTTGGTATGCCATCAGATGGTGTTATATCTCCGACGATAGCTATGAAGGTCCAAAAGTTATCAAACCGATTTGACAACAGTCAGCAATTTTAATGAGGAAAGTTCTGAGGACAAAATAAAACCCTAATCCTTAAGGCACATCAAAAATTTGTCAACAAGTTCTAGGGACTTCTCAGATAAATAATAGAATTCTTGTGTAAGGACTAGGGGTTCAGAAAGCCAATCTAGATGAAATAAATTCATTAAATTTTACTCTAAACAGCAACTTCCCTCCCCTGAGAAACATAAACATACAAACAGATACTTGGGTGAGGAAAAGTTTAAGCTGAGGTTAAGCATCTTTAGGACAAAATGAGCTCACGCAACCTGCCAGCCATTAAGCTCCAAGTCCTTAGCTAATTTACAGACCTAAGCAAATGCTACCACATACGCAAGCAAATTCTTTTAAAGCTTTAACATAACCCTTATTGACAATTAGTCTGCAACAGAACTATATCATAATTATGGCTACAAGTAAGAAATTTGACATGCATAAAGCAAAGGAATTAGACTGTCAAACAGAAATGAACAGCCTTGTTTATCTGATTCATATAGAATTCCGCACAAATAAAGAAGCTTAGACTGACAAACTAAAACGAAAAAGGGTATACCTTCAGCAATATCATGAACTATTGCTATCTTGATACATCTGTTAAAAGAATTGTTCAACAAATAAGAAAGTTGTCATCAACAGCAATATCTACCGTCTAAAGCCAAAATATATAATTAAAACCTAACCTCTCTCTGTTCACGCCGGGAATGTCCCCAGCAATCAAACCCATCAATGACATGCGATACATATGATCAGCAATAGATTCCGGACCCTTTATCTCATGATTAATCCATCCCTTCCTTTTTGTGGTCTGATTAGAGAAACCAAGAGGACGGCAATCAGAAAAGCAACAGGTTCAGGAAAATAACAAGGAACAACATCTAGTCTTTTGCTCCAGAAACACAATTCAAAGGATAGCATAGTAAGTATACAAGGTATACAAGTGAACTATTCAACACAAGAGGAGCCATATAGTACAAGACATACATGTTACCACTTAGCATAACCCAATGACCTTGGCTAAACTTCAATAATAAAATTTTGATATTTCCTGAAAGCGTAAGCCACTAAGCCTTAAGGGCAAATGACACAACTAATCTACAAAAGAACACAATAAGCTACTAAGCTCCTTAAAAGTGAACCATTTCACTATATAAGCTACACGTAAAATTCACTAGAGAAGAAGCCTACAAAGTTCATGTCATCCTTATTTAAGTGACCTTAGCAAAATACCCTTCAATCTTTCTCCTGATCAACCACCAATAGGCTTAGACAAAACCTCCACAAATGGAGCCAAACCATCCAAGTCCAACTAAAATTGAAACTTCGAAGCTTGTAGTCAAATCAATTGAGTATTTTTCAGTATATCAAACACAATTCTTTTCAGCAAACCAGAAAGAAAAGCAAACTCAATTTAGGAACTTTTCGACCTATCCCATGATTGTTTTTTTACGATCACTTTTTCCTCAATAGATAAAACCTCTATTAGGGCTGATAAATGTTATAATTTCACAAAACTGAAAATATCCAACACTAAAATTCACCATTCGCCATCACCAAGATATCAACAACATCAAATTAACAAAACCCCTAACACCACCCCCAAAACACACATGCATGCTTAAAAATAGAAAGAAAAAAGGGAATTCGATTAACAATCCAACAAAATCCCTAATTGTATTCCTACATATATCACAACAGTCATGCATGCTAAGAAAAAATTAATTAAACCCCCCAAAAAGATATGAACTTGAACCCAAATAGAAGGAAATGAAATGAAAAGAATACCTTAAGGCTATGACACAATGTGAGAAAATCAATGGCTGATGAAGAAGATGAAGATGAAACTGAAGAGGGATCAGAAGACATGGTAGACCCACCAGAGATTGGACCAGGAGGGTTTCGAGCTTGGCAGCAAATTGAGAATAATCTCACACCTTCGTTGCTCTTCAATGGCGGCAACAATGATAATGATGATGATAATGGTGGTGGTGATGGTGAGAAGGAAATGGAGAAGAGGTGGCGATTAAGGGAGTGTTGTTGCAAAGAAGAGGAGAGAGAAAATGAAGGTGATGGATTAGCAGTTGTTGCAGACATTTGAGATAAATTGTTGGAAGATCAAATGGGGTGGGGGATTCTTTTGTTGTTTTTGAGTTGGGAAGTTGTGTTGTTGATTGTGGAACCTTGGTTCTTTTGTTTTTGGGTGATTAATGTAGGCGTGGAGCGTTTTTTTGGGGGTCTTGTGTGTTGGGTGGGTGCCAAAAAGTTGTACGGTTGCTATGGACAACAGAAGACTAGGGGGAGGGAGGGGCATTGGGCACAGTTAGCACGAGACATGACACGAAAGAAATACAGGCATGAATGATTGTGTCTGCACTTGAGCACGGGCCTGGATTTTAAAAAGAAATCACGATAGGGCATAGTCAGGCACGACATCACACAACAAAAATTTAAATATCATTTGGAAAAAGCTTCGGCAAGGCACACATGACACGAGTATAGCACGACACAAGCATGGATACGAATACGATCACGATCTAAGCCTATCTTTTAAAAGAGTCGGCACGACACGAAACTATTACAAATCACGAATGCACAGCACTAAGCCATTTTTAAGGAGGACAAACAAACACAGACTACAAGGTCGACAAAAGGTCCAAGGCGGTGAGCATAAAAATGGGATACCTTCTTAGTTGTTACAAATATGTGGTTCTTGTTAGTGGTTCAACATTTTTATTAGGTAGAGTGTTTAAGTTTTAGGAATAAAGATTTGCACCCAAAAAAAATAATTAGGAATGAAGATATGCTTAAATGGGAGCACTTTATCCTTTATAGACTGATCTCAGGATTGAGATTTTCTGGAATAAGCAAACATTCGCCCAAGCCCCACACTCCTCCACCGTCTGACTCTTGTTCTTCCCCTTTGTACTACACCCCATCCGCCATTGTCACCCCACAGCAAGAACTCAAGAGCATTAATTAATCTCTAATTGTTACTTCTTTAGTTATTACCACTTCTCCCCACAAATCAGAGAATATCTCACCATAAACGCTTTAAGTGGGCCAAGTTATTCTTCCTCTTCCCTCACTGCTCAAGCTTAGTCATTCAATCAATTAATTTTGGTAAGTATTAGAGATGGAATTGTAAATTTTTTTATGTTAATGGGTTAATTTTCTTTGTAAATTATCAGCTTTATCTCTCTCTCTCTTGTCAAGAACTTGGTTTCTTCAATTTTTGAAGGTTGAAATTGCACTATCGTGCCAGCCAAAGCAGAGGAGGAAGGAAAAGGGGGTAAGTTTTGGTGGGTGAAAAATTTAAAGAAAGGTAGTTGAATAGAAATTTAATTTAAGTCAACTCGGAAAATAAGAAAAAAAAAAATAGAAGAAAAGACCAAAAATAGGAAAAATATGACGGAAAATAAAAAAGGGTGAAAAATCGGGTTTAGATACAAGATTCTCATAGATTCCGATTTTGTAGGTCAATCCGTATTTTTGTTGTTTTTTTAATACCTTAGTGACGCATCTCGTTTTTAATATACCTTATTGTCCAAAGGGTGTCATTTAATACACCAATTTGGTCAATTGGGGCGATTCGAGTAGAATAAACGAATCAATTGTTATTTCCAAGATAAAAGAAACATTTGTTTTCTTATTTCGTAAAAACAACTTAGATGAGTCAACACAATTAGAAGACAACAATTTTTTTTATTTTTTTTATTATATTTAAGGTTATTTTAGTAATTTAAAAAGGTTAGGGTGTGTATTGTTTAAAATAAGGTATGGTATTTAGCACCTCTCAAAAAATAATAGGGAAGAAAAAAAATAATAGGAAAAGAGGCCAAAACATTTAAAAAAATGACGAAAATAATTTAATTAGGACAAAAACTGGATTCACAGAGAAGATTAACTAAGATCCCAGTTTTGTAGGTTAATATGCACTTTTGTTATTTTTTTTATACCTTAATGACACATCTCGTTTTTAATATACCAAAATGTCCAAAGAGTATCATTTAATATACCAATTTGGTCAATTGGGGACTCGAATCGTTAAACAATTAAGCACATAAATCATACATCTACATTTTAATAAAGTCATATACACGTATTAAACTATTAATTGGAGGTTTAAGGTTAAAAAATCTCACCTTTCTAGATTCACCAAAGCTAAAAGTTTCTTCTTTTTTTTTTCAAGATCTTTTGGACCTTCTTTCCATTGTATCCACTTTTAGTCACAAGTTCTTGTTCCTTATGTCATTTTCATTTCTTTTCTTCCTCCAACATTTCATATTCTCCCACATGAATTTCTCTTTTACACAAACTCTCTCAGTTCGAGATAATGGACAATAGTTTTGAGCACCATTTTCTTTTCCGCCAATTGAAATACAACCGTAATACCGATATCATGTCAAAGTTATTGTTTATGTTCATTTTTATAATTAAGAGAAATGGTATAAAAAAAAAGAAAATAATGAGAATTCATTTTAACCAGTAAAATTGTCTTTGGGGTTTGTTTAAGGACATCATTGCCTAGTTTATGAAATTAAAACACTATAATGACCTCAAAGGTTTAAAAAAAAAAGTAATGTAGCCAGTGAAAATAATTCTAAAACTAAATATTAATACGTCTATATTCTTACAAAAGACCAACATAGCCAATTGGACAAAAAAACAAAGGATCAATTCTAGATGCTCATTCTCATTTTAGAATTTGTGAGCACCAAAAAGTTGAGATGACTTAGGCACCATTAACATGAGGCACGACACGACTCGATATGCTTTTTATATAACACGTCATGCGCACTGAGCAAGCACATGCATAAATGGGTGGGTCTAGGCTTGAATTTTGAAGATAAAGCACAGTTGGGCATTGTCAGGCACCACATGACAATAATTTAAATAATATTTGAAAAAAGTTTTATGCATGACACGTTTAACACGAACACGACACGATAAGACACGAACACATGCATAATTTGGACCTGCCTTTCGAATAATCCGACACAACATGACACAAAGTCCACTAACTACAAATATGGCATAACACGAAGGTACGGTACAAGCAAGACAAAAAAAAAAATCCAAAAACTTGTGTGGATTTAGGCCCTGTTCTTTTCGTCGATTCCATGCTGCGTTCCGTTCCGTTCCGTTCCGTTCCAATCCGTTTCGTTCCGTTCCGTTCCATTCTATGTCGCATTTTGTACTTCATTTTGTCTCACATATTTTTGAATTATCCGCGCCGCGCCGTTCCGTTTCGTTCCATTCCAATCCGTTCCGTTCCTCACCGTCCCGCACCATTCCGTTGAAGAGAACAGGGCCTTAGTCCATGGTGGACCAATACTTGGAGTCACCCCCTACTTCACCTGGAGCCACCCCGCTCTAAAGTGAAGCCACCCCTCAAATTTATACTTGGCACCACCCCTACTTCACCTGGAGTCACCCCTTACTTTACCTGGAGCCACTCCTTATTTCACCTGAAGTCATCCCTCAAAATTACTTCACCTGGAGCCACTCCTCTACTTTACCAATAGTCACCACCTACTTTATTTGGAGTCACCCTTCAAAATACATGGTCCACGGTGGACTATGTCCACACAAGACGTGCGCAAAAAAAATAGTCAAAAACACACCCCTTCAAAGGGACAAAGACAAAGAAAAAAAAAGAAAAGTGAACTGATCTGGCAGTGGAAATCTGGCGTTGGCAAGCGGGAAGCCGGCAAGGAGCAAACTCATCGTCTTGTTGGAAAGAACTATTCATATTGTAACCTTGGCCCAGATGCCCAACTAAGAACTCAAATAAAAATGGCGTCAATGGAGCATCCTCGTCACATAATCCACAATTTCCTTCCTTTAGACATATGCAAGGTTCAATTTCATTTCTTTGTTTCAATATCTCAATAACCCACTTCAATTTCTATAATTTTCTCTGCAATAGAGTCTCTAAATCTGAATTATTACATTAATTTGTTTTATTGTTAGGAACTGGAGTTTATTCACAAGAGCAACCGCACTGTGGGATACAGGCCTCATGTCTTCTCCACTACTCTCTCTCATCTCATTGCCACCAATTCTTCCCACCTTATCATGCCTTTCATTCCCCTTCGAGGTTATATTTTCATCAAAAAATTTGTCCAATTTTAAGTCATTTCCTTTTGAATTAAAGGGTTCTTATTTTATTTCATTTTATTTCAAAATTTCTTGTTAATGGTTTTTAATCTCTGGGTTTTACAGATAAATTGAAGGAGAAAGTGGAGGAAGTCTTTGGGTGTGAGTACGAATTGTCTGTAGAATTCACTGGTTTAATCAGGTTAGTCAGGTTTTCTTTACTCTTCACTTTGGTTGCTTTCTTTGGTAGCCTTTTTATTTTAGTTGGCCACTAAGTATTCTGCAGTAAATTTGGACTAATTATTCTGCAATAAATTTGGACTAATTATTCAGCAGTAAATTTGGAATTGTGACACTAATTCCTTTGTCTAGAAAAATGATAATATCAACTTGGTGGGGTTTGGGGAGGCCAAGATACATACATTGTTAGTTGGTTAGAGCAGGGAGAATGGTTGTATAAAATGGAGTGGAAGAATGTGAATGGGTTGTTGTTTTTTCTCTGTTATATGTTGATGGGAGAGAATATTGTGCAAACCATTGCACTGATGAACTTACCACCAAAAGTTAGGAAATGGGAACTACAGTATATATATTGTTATTATTGGGCTGTTACATGTAATGTTTGGGTATTGTAACTGTTGTTTGCTTTTGTCAGTCTTATGTGAGCTTGATAACGGTTCACTGATAAGAGTGATCTATTTATTTTGTGGTGTAAACAGAACATAGGCTTTGTTGTTAGTTGCTATATCAAATACAGTTGCTGGTCTTAAAGTTTTGTCCCTTGAGGTAAATCCTAAGACAGGGAAATGATCCAAGTAATGTCTTGACTTAGATAATGTGTTTTTTGAAACACACACCCTTGTCTTAACACTTGAGGTCTTACAAGTACTCTAATAATCTATCTGCTTCAGTATAATCATTACAATAAGTCAACAACTCTTTTGTCTAACCATGCTACTTGGTCAAGTAATCTTCCATACAACTATAAGGAACTTTCTAAAACCAAGGCTTCACTTTAACGTGAGACTTGGATCTTTGAATCACCTCATTTAATTGCATTTGCTGTTTGCAAGGTTGAATGACATCTGAAATTGTAGGTTCAACATATTTCAGGGTTGTTATAGATTTTTGTGGTGAAAGATATGAGCATTTGATGTAGAAGGTTCTCTAATGTGTTCAAATATGGGCTAGAATAGGGCTTCTGAGCTGTATCTAGAAATCTTATGGTGTCTAATGATAATCTTATACATTAGCTGGACTAAAGGAGCAAGTATTGGATGGCATAGTGATGACAACAGGCCCTATCTCAAACAACGAGACTTTACGGTGCGTATGCAAAACTTGCAGAGTGAAACTGTCTAATTTCTAGTGCTAATATATTGAGTTATCAGTCACTTAGCTCCATTCTTTGCAAGGAGTGAAGTGGCTATCAGCCAACATGTTCCTTTTAATAAGAAGGTTCAGAAAAAAGTATCAACACATTTTTAGTAATTACATAGGATTTTACATGAGAAACTACTTGCAAACTCTGTTAGGAGTCAACTTGTGAACTTGCTTACTCTTTTTCACCTAATGGTCTTTAGGTGAAGGTCCGTATCCTGCTTAGCATTCTACATTATTTGTGTGAATTTGGCAACATAACTTTATCTGAATGTTAATTTCAATGTATAATTTAAGATACCTATTCTAAACTCATCTGTGATTCTGCTGAATTGCATAGCATGTAAAACTCAGACCGGTTTTTCTCCAAATAAAAATCGTGCATTCCAGGACATGTCTTAGTCCTTAGGTCAAGACAACCTTGGCCAAGGGAGTAATATGTTTGCTGTAATCCCATTATCCTTTAGATCTATGATCATAAGGTGTTCCTTGTCATAAGAGCTATACATTAGATTAGTTCCTATGTAAGTAGAGCTCATTTAAACTTGAAATAATACTGAACCTTGTGGCCTTGTACCAGAGCATAGTTGAAGCAATGGTTCTACCTACCATGAACTTCCACGATACCAAGACCATATCAGGGCGTGTCACAATGAAGCTTGTGTCCAACATTCAATAATGTTCATACTTCAAAGTACACATGGCTTGTAAAGTCAAGTGTTCTCCTCTCAGCCTTTTTTTTTTCCTTTTCCTTTTAGTGACGAGCATGGTGCAACTGTCACATATGAGGGGGTACAACTTGGTCTAACTCTTTATCCAATATATGGGCTCTCCTTGCTTTGCACTTTAAGGGTGCCTCAAGCCTCCTGTAGCAGCACTTCACTCTAGTGTTGCACCTATTGAGGCATTTACATCGCCTGGTAGTTTACTAGTTCAAGAGGCTTTACATGTCATGCAACCCATAGTTGTTTAGCCGTTGTGAACACTGTCCAGAAGTCAGCCATGAAGCCTTTATTATAGTATTCACCTAGTGGAGTGGCAATCGTTTTGTGGCATCTTGCTTATTTTATATTGATCCATATTATACGGGTAGAAAAACTTGATCCTGGTCGTGGTTACTTAATCTTGGGTACTAAGGTCCACACGGAATTACAAGTGCACTGTTATCTGAAACCTTAATGTTCTAGCTAAAAAGTAAGTGTCAAGTATCCATAACCATTGGTACTTCAGATGCAATGATGAGCACCACGCTGAACTTGAGAAGTTGAAAAGGACTTCTTATGGTCAGGGGTTGATGGTTATAAGGCGGATCATCTAGTGAGTTGGAATAAGGTGTGGAGGCCAAAAATAGAGGGAGGATTTTGTTGCGGGACGCTTGGTTTTGAAAAATATAGCCCTCCTTGGGAAGTGGCTGTGGCGATTTCCAGGGAGACAGATGCTTTATGGCACTGTGTTATTAGGAGTAAGTTCCGGATGGAGCAGAATATTTTAGGATATAGAGGTCGCAGTGAGCAAAACGCGTACTTTCCCTTGGAAATTCGTTTCATAGGTGGCTGCACTCCTCTTCTTTCTGCATGTCAAGCTGAAATTGAGGAATGGAAGGTAAGTTAGATTTTGGGACAATGTTTGGCGAGGCAATGATCCCTTTCGCATCAGGTTCCTTCTTTTCGTTTCAGCTCTCCACACTTCATAGTGTCCTGTACATGAGTTCTATACACTGTGCATGATCGTTTTCGTAGGCCTATCCTTGATTGGAGATGCCGGAGCTTACTACTTTGCTTTCTATCTTGTAAGTCTTTTTTCAAGTGGTTAGGGACTCCGTCACACTCCCCGAGTTTCCTGTTGCTAACCTTTCTTCGGTAAGCGAAGGTTCCTTTGGCAGTAAGTGCCTTTTTGTGAAATTCGGCAGGTTGGCAATGGGTAGGATAAATACTAATAAATGTGCAGCAGCTGAGAAGGCCAGGGGTGTCGATTTCTCCGGAAGTTTTTTGTGATGGGTCGGGCAATCAGTGAGCCCGCTTCAAACATGTTTCTGCATGACGAGTTTGTAAGATATGTTTGTGGGAGACTGTTTGGTGTGAGTGTGGAGAACTCGATGGTTCCGACTACTATTTCGGAATATTTACAGGTTCATTTTGTGGGATTTGGCAAGGGAAGAGGAGAGAGTGCTTTACAGGTGTGTTTGCTAGCAGTATTGTGGTGTGTTGGCTTGAGCTGAATGCACGGGTCTTCTCTGATTTGTCGTAGCCGTCTGCTTTACATTGGAATCGGGTTATTTATTTAGCTTCTTTTTGGGCTAAGGCGGCAGGGTCTTTTCATAGTTCATCTTTTCTGAGGTCCAAAGTAATTGGACTAGATTCTAGCATTCTGCATGCTAGAGGACGTCTTGTCTTCTGTGCTGCCTTCTCTTTCCTTGATACATTTTTTTTTCCATCTAAAAGAAAAAGAAAAAGCTTGAGACTGGATCAGTTTCTCCAATAAATGCGTGGGCCACAGAAATCCTACCTAACGTAGAAATGGAGAGGTGACAAAACACTGTAATTCATTGCACACAAATGCCTCTGAGCAAAATAAAATAATATAGTCAGAATATTTTTGGGTCTATAAAAAATGGAGCGCATATCATTTTTGTGAAATATAAATGTAGAGATATTGATGAAGCGACTTATGTGTTGATATAGTTAGTGACAGTTTCCTATGTACCTGTGAAGGCAGTTTGCTATTTAAACAGCTATTTGGTGGACTTCAGAGGCGGGATGTTTCACTTTCAGGATGGGGAGCCAGCAAATTTTCTGCCCATGGCTGGGGTAAGTCATTCTTTATTATAGTTTAAATGGTTTATTTTTGGAGGATACATAAGTCATAGTTTGATTTACAACTTTTTCCAATGTCTAGATCCAGTATCTAAGTGTAAAATTTTTATAAAACCTTTCAGGGTTGTTACTGCTAAATATTCATGAATTTGCCTCCGTAAAGTACTCAATCCTTACATTTCATTGTTCTTGTCCCTCAGGATCTAGTCTTATACTCAGCTGACAGCCGCAACATACATTGTGTTGATGAGGTAGTTGCATCTCCTCCTTTTCTCTTACCTAGTATCACTTTTGCATGATGTACTATTACAGTACTTGCATAATGTTTGCTGTATATCTATTTTGTATTTCCTCTTCCTATTAAAATGGGAAATCCTTTCTGTGTCTAGAAATTGTGCTGACTTACGTTTTCCGAGTGTTCTGTGGTAGCTGTACACTTGCTTTTTAATGTTATGTTTTGTCAATTTCCTAATGCCATCCTTTATTCAAAAGGATTTCTCTTAAGATGAAGATCTACTGTTTTAGTATTACTTGGACATTCTATTTTGAAATGGAGGGAGTGTATATTACTCTGCTTATGTTGATGATTTAACCTGACCCTGCACACTGACATTGTGTCACACTTATGTTCTGGAATACATGGTCATGCCAACATGTCTCAGCTTGTTTAGGCGAGTAGGGATAGGGTTTGGGAAGTTAAGTGAGGATGGATAGGGGCGTTATTGGGTACTTCCTGCCAAAATTTACTGTTCCTGCTTTGACAGGCTTTTCTAGTATATTACATACATTACCATTTTATAATGCTATTACACCCAGTCAAGCAGTAAAATACCTAAATCTTACACATGGACCAAGCTTGAACCTCTTCCACATGGAAAATCCCCTTCCCATTACGTCCTTCATGTTTCTTTCCCTTGTTCCTTATATTCTGCGCAGCCCCATAGACTTGGTTATCTTACAGTCGGCCAGCTGTACACGTGTCAACACCAGATGACACGGATATAGGTATACAATCCTTACCTGATTTTAGATTTTGCAGTTGGAGTGTTAGATACATGTAGGGGTAGCATGACCACAGGTGAGGAAGGAGACAGAGGAAGTTAGGGAGAGACAGAGACTCCGTATCTACTTTTCCATTTCCTATCTTTTTTTATCATCTCAACTAAGCCCTAAGCCATGTTTTTCCTCTCTTTGACTTATCACAAACCCTCGGAAAATTCTTGGTGCTGAATTCTGACTTCTGAGCTGATATGGAGGATTTCGAGGATTCCTTTGCTGAAGCTTTCATGTGCATTTCAAGTACTTTCCTGTCCAACTCTGTGTACTTACAGTAGGTGCTGGTGTTCTTTCAGTCTAGAAGACATTTCAAGCGCTTACATTTTTTTTCCTTTTAACTTCCTCCGTCCAGTATTTTTAGGATGTATGGATAAATAATTACTTGCCTACTATATTAATGAAGTATTGTTATTGAACTCCCAAATTACCTCTGCTTTAGGCATGTTTTTGACAACATTCTGCCCCTGAATATAACAATTGTCTAGCTCTAGTCTCAAGCTCCCTATTTGTAGGACAAAAGAACTAAGCAAAGCCCACTCGAGTATCTTACTCCCCCGACTTTCTGTGAAATCTCCGTCCTTAGCGTTCCTTTTCATTCTCCCATCTCACTGTCTCCCAGAAAATTGCAACAAGCATCATCATCAGCACTGCTCCCGGCCTCTTGGTAATGCTCTTGCTTGGCTGCCTCCTCCTGTCTCTCAGTTATCCTGTATAATCACCAAAAACCTTGCATGGTAAGCCATCTTAGCTTCTGCTGTGTTTTAATGGCTTCCCAGGCATCATTGTTCTTTCTCTTACATTCTGTGTGGTCAATTGGACTAACGCCTGAGTCACGTACTATGTTAACCTCAACCAGACTCTCTTCATCACAAATAAATATACCTTTTCTATTTCCCCTTTCAGTAGACAGAGCAATATAAAAGACTGAGCTTGACTAATGAGTATTAACTGTGGGGATTATTATTTCAGGGTATTTTAGTCAAATGCATTGCTCCATAAATGACGGGTTCTCATTATTTGACTCTTAATTCTGGATGGAAGGAGTTGTAGAATTCAAATCTTTGTGAACTGGTGTATGGTTATCAGAAACACAACTAAAACTAAGGCCTCATTTACTACCTTGTAATCAAATGTATGCAATGCAATCATTTTGTAGAGTAAATGTGGGGTGAAAAGTGAAGGAGTGGGAGGAGAGGGATGGGAAAAGTGGGGTTGATTGCATCATTCAATGTAATCACAATTACTCAACTTTTCACATGTAATGGTAATTACTTTGAGTGATGTAATCAACCTTACTTTTTCCATCTTCTTCCTTCCCCTCCTTCATTTTCCACCTCACAACTACCTTATAAAATGATTGCATTGCAAGCATTTGCTTGCAAGGTAGTAAACACCACCTAAGCGTTTGTTTGAGTACTGCTACAAAGATAGAGTGCTTTAAATGAAATCAGCTTATTCCAATTTATTGTCATGTTCCAGTCAGTTGACTTGGAGAGACACTTGTTCTGCTCTCAAAGGTTTGATTACCGTACCGATCGTGAATCAGCAGTCATGGCAAGTTATTTCTGAATATCAGTTTGTTTTATATGATTGAAATCTGTTCTTATTTGAAAAGTTTCATTTTGGCTCCTGCTCCCATGTCGTGAATTTCTGATTGAACATTGCTTATGGTTCCTTGCCACATGCGTACCTTTGTTACAGTCGTTTTTAATGTTCATGGTCCTGTTTTCCAGTTGTTTTGTTTCATCTGATCTCTTTTCTGTTATTTTTGTATATTTTTTAGTTAACCCTTTCATAGTAGAAAGGGTCCCTTTTTTCGCCCCTCTCCTCTCTTTCTATCCTTTTTTATTGGCATGCCTTTAAGTCTTAAATTTAGTTTTGCATTGCAGTTGACCATACTTTATTACAGATAACTGATGGAGAACGGATCACATTAACACTGTGGTTTAGCCGCAATAGCTCATACGACGAGGATCGTAAACTTATTTCCCTTTTGAGTCAGAATGTTTTGGATAATGGGCCAGTTTCATACATTCCGTTGCCAGCATCCAGCAATATGTATTGGTTTTCCTCAGACCAAACCTCTGATGAGCAACAAGGCTTTGACATATGCTTTGCGAGGCTGTTCTTCCTGGGATATGATATATATCCCTCACAAGGAAAGAGTTGTCTTTTGGAAATGAATTCGTCTTCTGGCATCTCTGACGTATTCACAAAGCCGTTAAAGCTCACTAGGGGAGACAAATTTTTTAGCAAAGAATTTGGTAACATATTGCACGCCCTTCAGGTAATTTTTTCCACTTCTTATGTAGATCTTGCTTGTCTAAGACAAACCGTTGCTTATTACCAATTTCTGATTTGCCCACCTATCACATACTTGTGTCTTCCACTTGTCCTGAAGGTCTTTGGTTTGCCAAAGAGAATGAATTAAGTATGTCTTCTTGGTGTTTCCTGGGTATCGTGATGCTTTGCATTCCCTCCATATGTTTCTTGTAAAATCATTTTAAAATCACTTGTTATGTTACCTAGAGCATTCGTTATTAGCTTGCAAAAATTTGCTAGAGCTATTACTGACAGCAATAGAGATTTCATGCAGTATCCATGATTCAGCAGTGGGAAATATGGTTGCTTTAGATCTGTTGTTGTGGGGCTCCTATGCAGATGTTTATCTTGGGGTGATAGGTCAAGCTAAATATAGGCAAAAAATTTTTTAATTATTTGATCAACAAAGATCGCTCCTTACAATATGACAAACATTGTAAAACTGTCTTCATTTGTTCATCGTTCTTAAATGCTGGCGCCTGTCGGTGTACCTAGAACTTCCCAAGCTATTACTTTTATATGCTTGTCAGCTGTGAACTTTGATTTGTGAAATGATGGCTTGTCAGATTAGTTGTACTGATTAAATCCTTACATTCAGTGGCGGATCCACCACACCATGAAGGTATGCAAGTGCATACCCTTCATAAATAAAATCTCTGTATTTTAAAGAACAAACTTGGAGTTAGAGCAGTTGGTTAGGCTAGGTGTTAGACTCTCACAAGACCCAAGTTCGAATCTTTGCATAACCATTACTTGGTTTTATTTTATTTTGTTATTGCTTTATGCTCATCAGCCCACTTTTTCTCTTTCACTTTAATTTATTTGAAAAATAATCACGGTCAGTTCTATTCATTTAATTGTGCATACCCAAGTTATAAATTCTGGATCCGCCACTGCTTACATTCTCCCTCTCCTTTCTTTGTCTGAACAGGCTGTACAATTCTATTATTGGAAACAGTCAGCTTTGCAACAATCTGAAGTATTGGGAGAGAGTGGTGAAGTTGTACTATTATCTCAAGCACAAAAAGAAGATGTTAGCAAGCTGAAACAGGCGTTTTTAAGTGGTATGAAGTTAGACGAGACAATATTCTGTTATTCATCTACTGGTAAGAGCAGAGGGCTTCATTTTGATTGGGCCGACTTTTCGTCTGCTGTAACATTATGGGAAGAGTACACATTCAGGTTGCACAAACAGTTGCTAATGCATGTACCTTTCTGGAAAGAGAATACCTTCTTATTTTCTGTTTCGATTCCGGTTGTTGAGGAATGATTGTGAATGTGATATATTTGTCAGGTTACCGACCCAATGTACACGCAATGTCTTGTTGTTCCCATTGTCATAGACTCATCAGGAATGATATTACAAATGAAAGTCCAATTTTATTTGCTTAATAGTTTCTCCCCCTTTTTCTTTTGAGGGTTTATCCTTGGCCTACTAGGCTTTTGCCCCCCCCCCCCCCAGAAAGAGAGCGCTACAGTCATTCAAGCAAAGAGGTAAAAGCTAATGACAAGTTGGGATTTGACAGACTTGTTACTGTGTTTGTCAATATTTGAAGTTGTTTAATTAATTAAGTGCAGTATTTATCATTTCATTTGTTTTCTTTTTCTCCTTGCATTTAGCCTGTAAAGAGTCACATAGAATGTTGGCATGAGCAAGAGTGGGGAGCTTAATTTTTTTGGTTTGGTAAAGAGGAACTTCCTCTTTCGGTGTGGGTAAAGGGTACCTCCTAACTCACGACTTTGGGTATTCTACGAATTAATTTGTGTAGGTGCTTCTCAGGAGGTTTGAACCCATGACCTGGTGTATAAGTTGTAACTTGTTCAACTTGTTTACCAATGAGTCAACACCTCTTGGGTAAGTTGGGAGCTTTATTGTTGAAACTCTCACACATCTAACCTTGAGGTTGGGGGTTCAAGACTCATCTCCTTCAATTTTAAGATTGAGAGTAGTATTTATCTTATCGACTAGAAGGTCAACCCTCCTCCCTTGATGTAATGAACCAAAGAGCCCGATTATTCTTGCCTATTCAAAAAAAAGAAAAAATGTTGCTACTCCTATTATATCAAGAAAGTGATGATATTTATCACTAGAGGGAGTTCATTGGGCATGGCCTAAATTGAAAGAGTTGTCAAGTTGTCTACTGCTGCCCGAAGTCAATATCGACTCCACAAGTTTGTGCTTGAATCTGGATTGGTTGTTGATTGGTCTGAGAGATTTATTTTTAATTATTTTTGCTGCATTAAAAGCCCTAAACCCAACACTCTGGTCATCCCAAGTCATTGTATCAGGTGCTCACACCTCAGCAACAAATGCACATAGAAAAACAAGTGAGAAACGAATCATAACCATAACAAATCTAACACTAAGGGTGTGTTCTCCCCAACTGAAAAACGTTTATATTTATTACTGAAAAAGTATTTTTGATAAACTTTATTTAACTTTGTTTATTTTTGTTGAATCTTGTTGATTTAAGTGTTTTTTATAACTAGTTTGTATATTGGTTTGTTTAACTTTGTTGAACTTTATTTAACTTTGTTGGAACTTGCTGAAGTTTGCGGAAATTTGTTGAAGTTTGCTGAAATGTGTTGAAGTTTGCTGAAATAAACAGAAATAAGTTGGGGAGAACAGACCCTAAGTAGGCATTTCCTCCCCTTTTATTCAAGCTCTCCACAGTCCACACTAAAAAGGGGATTACGCTTCCTTTGGGCGTCCTATGGACCCCGTCCTGAGTCCCCATAATGGTGTTTAGTTGCGAGAAGTATGATGCAGCATTCAGGTCTTGAATCTGAGACCTTTTGATGGCGATCCTCAGTGTTACCATTATAGATCCGTCATTTGCCACTACGCCATATGCTTCGGGGACAAGCTCTCCATAGTAGGTTAGGATTTTACATTAACCAGGAAAGAATTGTGCTTTGCTTCATTCTTTTTAGCGCGTTTCTTCATTTTAGATGTGATATCATCCTCATTTGTACAAGTTCACTACTTGAAATTTGGAAATTTTACAAATTGAGTGCATTTTGCCTAATATTTTTTGCCGATATTTTTTAAAATATTTTCGTTAAAATTGCACGGACTAACTTCTTTCAAATTTTGTAGAATATCGAGTTAAAAGATAATGTACTTTACCGTAATATTGAAATTATAGCTACTTCTTTTTTACACGAAAAGACTCCATAACCTTTAAAAAGCTAGTGAAATTTCTATATTGATTGAAACATGGAACTTTGAGCAAAATAGTTCAACTAATATAAGATATTTCTATGTTGTTTGAAACACAAAATCTCATATGAGGCGGCCTTAAGGTGAGGCTTCTCATACAAGTATGATGCCATGCCGACATTATGTTTGTATATAGAGGTAGTCTCATCTTGAGGCCGCCTCATACAAGACTCATTGGAAGACGGAGTATATAATTTCATGAAACATTAAGCTTGCTAAAATTGGTACTTAAGCAAAGCAACTTAATGCTTTGTGTTCAGGCATGGACGCATGGTGTACCCATCAATCTTTTGATACCTAGGTCAGTACCACGCAGAAAGAGTAATAATACTTTCCACAGGCCACAGCAGCACAATTTGGAGGTGACAAGAGTTCAATCATGTTTTTAACATGAAGATTTCAACAATGGTATTTGGATCTCTGAGAGAAGCTGATAAAATTATTGGTTAAATATGATGAAAGTTCACATGAAGCTTGAATGATGAAGGTTCACATGAAGCTTGAATGATGAAAGTTTACATGAAGCTTGAATTTGGGATGTCACAACAAACAATGTGGAACAAAACTGTGTGAAGGGGTGTAGTGAATCATTCGATGTGAACAATTCTCCGGTTCATGTACCTAAACCTGCATATCTCCTCAAAGAAATCATCAGTGCTGCTGTGGCTACTTTTCATTTGAAGAATCTTTATTACCATCTTCTTCAGGTTTGCACACTTCACAAATGATTCAAGGGTGCTCATTTTCTGCTCAGCGTTTAATGGCGATCTGACAGTAATTACAACCTCCTCCAAACAAGGAATCGAAAATCTTGAGTCGACCTGCAACACCATATGAGCAGAACTTTGAGTGACACTGTAAATTACAGACATACATTGATACAAGATTATCTGTTAACTCACATTTCTCAAGCTGTTCTTCTGACAAAGAGCAGCAAACATGGCTCCATGGACATCAAACTTTTGGAGCTTTGGATGCCCATTAAAGAACTCTACAAAATCAATCTCGGGGAAAGGAAGAAGGTTGTCAAAGTCCCCTGTGAATTCAACCTTCATAAAAAGACGCTTAACCTCCGATGCCCATTGAAGCATCTTGCTTATTGCATCCCAACACCACTGAACTCCCCTCAATGTCAAGGATTCAAGAGCGACGAGCTTTCCAAAATCAACCAGGTAAACTTTTCCTGTCAGGGTCACAAAACACAGGCAGGAAAACAATCAGTAAAACATAGGATTGTAACAAATCTGAAAACCATGTAAAACAGTGATGATGATCACACAAGGTACCTGAACCATTCGCAATAGTAAGATCTCGAAGCTGTTGAGTTTCCGGGACCCTAATCCAACCACAGCCTTGGATTTCAAGTGTGGTTAGCTTCGGACAAGAAATCGATACTGAACTGTTACCACCATTAGCACAGAAGTCCAATCTACACTCTTCCAACTGTTTTAACTCAATTGAAACATATCTAACTCCCTCACAACCAAGGAGCTTCAAGTGGGTCACATTTGGACACAACCGAAGAGCATCTGCCAATGTATGGTCATCCATCCTTGCCCCTACAATCTCAAGATTCCGAAGATTTTGGAAAACATCCCACTTGGGAGATTGGGTCATTAACACACCCCACAAGTGCAGAGACTCGAGGTTCCTAGCAGAGCCAATACAGTCAAGTTTCGCAATTGAATTCTCCGGGCAGGTTTGCTGTTCAGCAAGGTTATCCATCCGTAGCTCTAGATGTCTAAGGGACTCACTAGCAATAGAAAGCCACGATACGAGTCCTGAAGTAGAGAAAGGGCAGTACACAACAAGCTCCTCTAATCGTTCTACCATCGATACAAAGTTCAATATTATTTCATCAGGATGTTTATTATCTTTAATCCTGGGAGTATCAAAAATGTTGCGAGGGAAGTAAAGGCTTCGAATGAAGGGCATCGACTCCTTCCATCGCTGGGAGACCAATGTACAAGATGCCACATCTTTGGCACTGTTAAGGTGGGACAATATGTATTGAACAATGGCTTCTGGCAATGAATCCATTTATTCCTTTCTCTGAGGAAATTTATCAAACAGTTAGTATTCATCAAATAACTAAGGATTTTTAGCAATGTAGGATACCCAATAGCAGTATTGGCACAAGTAAATGAACATTATACTCAAACAAGGATAGAACTATGACAACATTAACATACAATGCTTGAAAAATACAACCCCAATACATCAATGCCCAAATATAACATACATATCCCATATTTTGATTACTTAATGCGGTAATGGAATTGCATGTATACCCATTAATTCATTATCAAATACAAAAACAACGAAGAAATGAAATGAATGAGACAAATCTAGAAACTTTTTCATGTTAAATTACAACAACAAGACTCGAATTCAAACCCAGATAGTCATAGCTCAATAGTCAATTACAGATAATCAATAACTCAAATGCAATCAAATCCAATCCAATGACATAAAGTTTTCAAGTTTCTGGGTTAATTTCTAAGCTCAGCAAAGACCCAGATCCAAAATTGAAATAAAGTTCAAAACTTTAGTACAAAATAGTTGATACATCAATTAACTATCAATGAATTAAAACAAGAAAAGAGCAATAGGGAAATGAAACTTACCACAAATTAGATCTGGGTCTTCAAAACTGAGGAAAGAGAAGAAAGAAAGAGAGAGAATAGTGTGGTGAGAGAAATGTCTGAGAGAGAGAGAGAGAGAGAGAGAGAGAGAGAGAGTTATAGGAAGAAAGGAGCGCGGGTATAAGAGGGAGGAGAAATAGAGAGAGAGGGATTTTCAAATTTCAAAATTCATAAATTCTTTTGTTGTTTTAAAAAACAAATTATATTCTGATTTTTATGGTGAATCTAATTGGCTGTCTCGAAGTGTGTAAGTGAGTAATTAAAAAAGGAAAATGAAATATTAGTAAATCCACCAACGGGTGAATGTGAGCGGGTGATGCACAATCAAAGCGCTGGGCTTTCAAAAAAATTTGAAATTTTTGATCCGTTAAAAAGGAATTGATTTGAAAAAATGAAAAAAGGGGGTTTGAAAAGAGTTGAAATTTTTGGTGGCTGGCTAGTGGCTAACGCCCGCCCTATAGGCTAGTACAATTAGAGCTCTATAACTCTTTCTGTGAGTTTGGTGGGTTGGGTTTATTTTAACTTTGGGGTTGGGTTTCTTTTAACTTTCGAGTTGGGTTTTAACAATACCTCATCCCTATTCATGGACTTTTTTTTGGCTAATTAAAAAAATGGTGCAAGTGAATGGAGATCGAGGCACCCCCGTTACGTCATGTTTGAACTCTCGTGTGTAATAGTGAACAAATCAGATTAGCTATACAACTAACGCAAGCACTGGTCCCGTTAATGTAGCACTAACAAGGGGCTAGTATAGTTTCTAGAAGCCAGCAGACACAAGGCATGGAGGGAATGGGGATTCGAACTCATAACATTGTCTTATCAAACCACTTGGGAGTAAGCTTGAAACCACTAGACCACCCCCCTTGTTGAACCCTATTCATGGGCCTAAGGATGGGCTATTATATCTATTTTTCTTTCCAAACTCTTAACCCGTCTGTGGAGATTTTTGTGTGCTCTCAGTTGTACCTACACCCAGTACTAATATAAGTGCAAGCTCAATCATTTTATTTTGAAAAGAAGCCTGAACCCATCTCTATCACAGATTTGAGCAACGTATTTCCGAGAATATGATTTAACTCCCGCTTCTTCAGTCCCATTAAAACATTATTTTTTTTGTCTGTCTCACTTAAATGTTTTCATTTTCTAAAGTGTAAGGTTTTTAGCCTTTAAAATGACTTATATAACCCACATTGGCCATCCCTTTACATTAATATGTTTTTGTTTTTTTTTTTTTTTTTTAAACTTTTGCTCACAAACTCTTCTCTTAAACTAAGGGTAATATGGGGTGAATTATGATCAAATATTGGTTTCTTAAAGCTTGTGCAAATAGCAAACGATAGTATTTAGTGGGATAGAAGGATTACTCATTTTGAAACACGCATTAATTATTAGAGATAGACCCAACAAAATTAATCTTGATCGTATGAAACCTGAAATTATATCAATTATTATGAGTTTCTAAAACGACCCGAGTTGAATCAATTTAACCAAATACATAACTACATTTAATATTCGAATTGACCGTATATGTTGAAACCTGATTAGTAATAACCTGATACTAAAATGAAATATACAAGAAATCGCAAATATCTAACTCATAATTACTTTAATTTTTTCTTTAAGTAAACATAAATGTAATTATTGTTATTGAATCTTTCCACGAAATAACTATAAATTCACAAAAAAAAAAATAAATTGAATATTCATTTTAATTTTCACTCTGAATATTCGAAACATTAATTAAATTTGACCTAATATTACCTGAAACCAAACTATTAACCCAAAATGAAACTGACATGATTTAAATCGACCTAACCCACCAGAAAGTCACCTCTGATTAGAAGGGTAACTTGGAAAAAAAAAAAAAAAACAAAGTCCAAATCAATTTGTATTCAATTAGTCAATATGCATTGTAAGTTTTCTTTCTTTTTTAATTTTGGAGACTCAAAAGGAATTCATTCCATCATTAAAATTAAAGTAATTTGTCATCTACGTACAAAGGTGAATATCTTTAAACAAGTACAGTTCTAAAATAAACAAGATGAATATAACTCTCACTATCGATGCTTGAATTAGTACTTTGATCAGTTATGTCGATATGTGACTACCAAGTCCAACATCACTGTTTGGAAATCAGGGTCTTGATTAGCTCCATCGATATATGTAACTTCCAATTTCAACATCACCGTTAAAAATCATTGTGTTGATATGCTACGACGATAACTGACAAGTAACAATCAATTATATCGATCAACGTTCACTCGTTATCCTTATGATCAAAGGTAAGTACGAAACATAATGCAGTTATTTAGAAATACAAATCTCCTTATCATATAAGATTAGACTTGTCCTATCAATTAATTAAACCTAATCCTAAAATAAATAAATTCCACAAAACTCTGATAGCAAGGAAATCCAAACGACTTAACTTAAACGAACTTGTAAATCCAAACACTATCCTCTCGTAAAAGAGAATGTATTAACAATCTTACCATAAGTCAAAAGGACAAAATTAAATTAAAATGAACAAAAACAAGAACAGCGAGGCTAACCAGACTCGCAAAAACGCTGATAGATGGTATTCCCAAAGATGGATCAATGAGATATATGAGACTCATTGCAGCCCACGTGAAAAATGATTAAAACTAAACAAACATAATAGTTAATGATTAGTACACTTGTGGTTCACCTCCAAAACAAAAACAAAGTACATTTGTGATTTGTGGTTGAAACTACATGGCATAATTATACGATCGAAAGAGACCAATAAGAAGCTTTTGACAACGGCGTACGGCAAGTTGTAATCGTGGCCATGACTATGAATGAGGGCATGAGTCCATGACCCATCTATTTTGATTGCAATTTCTCGTTCAATTTGATAAACAAGATGTGATAGAGCCCCTCATCACGAGAATAGATCATACCGTCTGGTAAACAACATATACTATTGTTACTTTTTTTTGCTTGTCATATACTATTGTTACTTAAGTTTTATTACATGAGTAACCGACAACCACTATTGAACTTTCTGTTTCATTTTGTGAGTTAAATTTCACAAAACTTGATTATTGATTTGTGAAAAAAATACGAAGATTTACAATATTAAAATATTATTCTTAGATTCATTGTAATTGTACTGTTATATATCAACTTTTATAATTTTAACATTAATATAATTATAGTTATTGATGGTTAAAGTGTTGTCTCGTAAACTATGCAAAGTTAAACAAAAAGCTCAATTTGGAATAACGGAGGAAGTATAATACAAGAGAGGACTTGAAATAAAGTTCCAAAATATGTAGATAGATCTTGTTCAACTGTGAATAGTACAATATATGCTAATTAAAGTAATGACCAAAGCCCAAAGGAGGCTCTCAAAATGTGTTCAAATAAGCTCTCGAACAATTGAATCTTTGAGTAATGTACTTGTGCTCTATTTCGTTGCAACTTGCAAATGAGCTACCTACATAACAAGAGCTCTGCAATTACGTGACTCATCTGATCTGAGTATCAATATTGCACAATATCAGCCGACCCTGTTGGTATTAAGGCTATAATATTTGATTGTGCCTCGAACCAACAATCTAAAATTTTGGTTAAGCTGATTCCAACATATTGTATTAGAGTTAGTAAAGTTTTAGAGGTTTCGAGTTCGAATCCTTGAGATCCCCCTTTCTTCTATAGTAGAGTTTACTCATGTAGTTGAGTTTTCTAGTTATATAGAATGTCGGGTTGTTCATTATCCACATTTCAAACCCAAATGGCATTTATTGGACTCCAACGTAACTATTAGTTTAAACTTCGCCGGACAAGTCAACTCACTTTTGATGGGTTGACGGACTCAAACAGAAGAGGAGACCTTCCCTGCAAAAAAAAAAGGGGAGATTTTTTATCTCCCTACACAAGAATTTAAACCCCTACTACTGAATTATACGTAAGAGTAAGACAATTACCACTTACATTCATCCTCCACAAAGCTTTTGATTCCAACACGTTTAGCTGAGAAGTCCACGCGTGAAAAGATTTTGTGTTATTTGTTATTCCCATTGTTGAAATTACAATTCGATTGTTTATTTGATTGCTTAAATTCTTCAAATGGGCCCCAACACTTATTCCTTCATGACCCATTATTGAATTTGAAAAATAATTATAGTTTGAAGATATAAATCCATAAAAATAATTATAAATTCACTAAATAATACTTGAAACATTCTTTTGAGAGAGGAAAGTAATACTTAACTCCATCTGCATTATTACTTCGTAGTACATGAGTCATATTTTTTCTAAGGTCACACTTAAATAACTAACTAAATTTAGTTAAACTAACATACATGAATACGCGTATACGCGTATATTGCGTATTGTAATCACTAATCTGAAATAAGTCACGTATGTGCGTGATTAATATGGTTTTTTTATTTTTTTATTTTAAGGTGAACACATATGTATTTTTAACTCAGATAAGTAATGATTGGTGCCAATTTTGTTTATTTTCTTATGCAACAACTTTATATTCGAAGAATAGTAAACAAAATCGCTTTCAATTGCATGCACCTTAATTCGCACGACGTCCCTCCTATAAATTCCCTCATGTGTAACAAGAAAATTAAAAGCAAGAAAACCAAAAACTCATGAGCATACTCATTTTATTATACCTCTCTCTCTTTTTCATATTAGCCTACATGTTTTTTCTAATTTTTAGCACTCAAGCCAAGGCCATAATTGGTTCTTCAACATCTTCATACCGTGCAATTTTGAGCACTTCCTACCTTGGTAGATGCTACAAATACCAAGTAAGCGACGACGAAGACGATGTCGAATGTGCTGTGTGTTTGTGCAAGATTGAACAAGGGGATGAGATAAGAGAGCTGAGATGTAATCATCTCTTTCATAAGGTGTGTCTTGATGGTTGGTGTGTGAGCCGTTACGGCGCTCGGTGCCCGTTGTGCCGGGGCTCGTTGGCGCAACGGGCGAAGGTGGTGGCTGATGAGGGAGTTGAGGTCTTGTGCTTTGAGTTCTGTTCTTTCACCTCAAGGCAGGAAGACAACTGGTGGATAAGATAGAGCTTGGGGTGGGTAGTACCGCAATGAGCCAATGGGGCACTCTCTATTTGTTCACAGCAATGATTTAGGTTAATTAGTTTAAGTCCCATTTCTAACAAAGTTGGAGGTTACTTAATTTACCGATAAAAAAAATTAGTGGATAATATAAGATACTACTTCCACTATACTAGCAGCTCCTAGTTCTATTGTTGGGTATGTATGCACTTGGGTTCGTTGGACACTATGTATGTAAATAACAAGTTTCTTACTCCTATCGCGCTGGCTTACTGGTTATAGATTGAGGCTTTAAGCGCATTAGATCTTGAATTATTTAAAAGTTTTTATGTATTATGAAGTATTATTGTTGTTACATGTATATAATACTTATCTACCTAATTTAGGAGAAAATCAATTTCTATATATGTAGCATGTATTTAGACTAGTTTCCAATTTTACACCCCATTCAAAGTTATTTACCCTAAATGGAATTGAATCCAAACTGATATCTACAATGAAATAACACTTAAATAATTTGAATTCCGAATTGACTAGAAAGATTTAAATAAAAATGGGCAAATTAATAATTACTATTCAGATTTTCCATATAGATAACATTTAAAATTTGAAGTTAGTCACCTTTTGAAATTCTTGACAACCTCTTAATTTATTGAGTCTATTAATTTAATGCATGGGTTGAGGGATTACATTTTAGGTCTATAGAGCGTTAGTCAGTATGTGATCAGAGCTACGCTGGAGTTTTTTTTTTTTTTTTTTTTTTTCAGCCTTTTAATTCCTTTACCTTTTTAATAAAAACAACCTTGAAATATATTAGACAGTATAATTGTACTAAAACAATAAATTCGAACGACTCAAGTTTCATTCAATTCAGTTCAAATAAGGCTACTTGTTTAGTGTTTTTAAAATAAGAGTATAAATGGACATGTGAACCTCATCTAGGAAAATGCCTTATATTACATGGAAAGGGAAAAACTAAAAACTTGATGGTGTCACACTCGAATACAATCAACATCACAAGGTTAAAGTTACATACATCTAAGTGATTCAAATAATAAAAGAGAGATCTACCGATAAAGTTTAGATAGTCGAAATCAAAGATGAATCTCAAACGTATTCGACCTACAAAAAATAGCCACTTAAATAGAACCTTTAGAACCAACGGACCAACGCCACAAACCAACGTGATGAAAAGAGCATTCAAACCTACCTAAAACACTAATGTGTAGTACTTAACCATTAGTTTGTTTTCGTAGAGTACCATCACTGAGGATGAGGTGGGAGCTCAAGTGGTAAGTGCTCCCCCTTCACAACCCAGTGGTCAGGGGTTCGAATCCTCATGTAGGGAGAATAATAAAAATCTCCTCTACCTTTCTTTGTAGGGAGGGTCTCCTCCTCTACTTGAACCCGTCGGCCCATTAAAGATGGGTTGACTTACCCGACGCATATGATTTGCGGGATATTGCATGCGTCCTTGTAGCAAAAAAGAAAAAAAAGAAAAAAAGAGTACCATCACTGAAAAAATGTGGGTAGAAAATGTAAGTGAAATTGAATGGTAATCTATCAAGAGGTACAAGATGACCTATGGCTATGAGTTAACCATCAAACTCATTCGTCCT
The DNA here is from genome assembly GCA_038025085.1 of Tetragonia tetragonoides. Lineage (NCBI taxonomy): Eukaryota > Viridiplantae > Streptophyta > Magnoliopsida > Caryophyllales > Aizoaceae > Tetragonia > Tetragonia tetragonoides. The sequence continues at coordinate 35,822,458 of CM076148.1, forward strand.
CATTTGAACATCACAAGTGGCCATAATTTGATGGTGTCCCACCTTATTTGTACCTTTCCCATCAATAGAATTGAAGCATTGAAAGAACATGAAGAAAAGGAAAGGTAAATGATATACCGTCCAATAAAATCATTTTAGACATAAAACAAGGACACGTATATAAGTCCAACAAGAAGGGAGGCTGCTGAGGCTGCTGAAGCGTGAAGGCAATACTGTACGGGTGAAAGTTTGGACTTTGGATTGGATTATGGTCTAGTCCAAATCCAATCCAAAATATTTTGGACTCGAAATTTTGAGTCCGAATCCAATCCAAATTAATATTGGACTCAGATTTTTCAGTCCGAATCCAATCCGAACTATTTTCTACAATCCAATTCGATCCGAATAGTCCAATTTTTTTCCTAATTTTTTTCGATTTTTAGAACAACGTCTATAAAAAAACATCCCCAACAAAATAATAGTGCAAATGATAAATAAATAACATTGTCCAACACATCTAAATATCTAAATCTATTATATCATTAATTAAAGAAAAATACAAATGATAGATATAGTTTCAAAGGTTTTCAGTAATCTATACATAGAGTACATATCTCAACTCATAAATCAACTTTCAACTTCGGTACTATCTGGCTCCAATGATATTTTTGATAGATCTAGCATATGAAAAAAAAGAGGGGTTAGTGATGAGTAGTTGTTGTATTGAGATTTGAGTGGGTTGCTTGACTGTAGGTCAGTAGGGTTTTTTCCTCTTCCTTTATAAATGTCTTTTAATTTGGGCTTTTGGGCTTTAACTAGTAGCTTAGAATTTTATTTGAGATATTTATTTATTTATATATTTTTATATAATTTGGATTGGATTATTGGACTTTTGGACTCCGAAAGGGTGAGTCCGAATCCAATCCGAAAATCCAAATATTATTATTTTTGAATCTGAATCCAATCAAAATTCCGAAAAGTCCAATCTGAATTGCGTTATTTAGATTAAATTGGATTGGATTTTGGATATAATCCGAATAAGTTTTACCCCTACAATACTGTTAGGGGTACGTGTTGAGCAGAGAGTGGAGCAGAGGAAGAAAGATTTAGAGCCTTAGAGATATCTAGATTTTAGAGGCACATAATACTCCTGGTACACAAACTGATTGGAACTACTCCTCAATCAACATCTCATTCATGGGCATCAATGCACTACTTAGGCAGGGAGAGAGGTATGGATCCCAAAGAAAATGAAGATTGTTGTTGCACCTTGATATAAAGTGTTTACTTTCTTCTACCGAATTAAACTGAATTGAACTTAATTGATCAACTAAAATGAACTGAACTGAACTTAATAATTATATATGAGAGAAAAAATAAATTACTGAGCTGATAATCATTGTACTAAACTGAATTCAAATCCACTTAGCTAAACTGAAACGATTCTAAGAAAATGGAAAATAACACATCCAAAATTTCGTATGGTTCTCAAGCTCAAATGTAGTATTTTGGATAGTTGTCATATGTCAAGTTTAACTTTTAGTTATAATAGATAAATGACAGACCCTTTATTTCTCCTTTTTGTTTTGGACACGTAATGCTTTATATCGCTTAATTTTTCCAATTTGTATTTAACAATGGCAAAACGTGGCAGCGTTTTTATCATGGTCTCAAAAGTAGGGACTCTCTACTCTGCTCTCTCTCTTTCCTCCCTTTTCCTTTCTCCCACCTTCCCTCCCTTTTCCTTTCTCCCACCTTCCCTCCCTCACCTTCCTTTCACTACGCCTCTGCCCACCTTCCTCTCTTCCCAAAGGATCATGCAACCATATAATCCTAATATTAGGTAATGTTGGAATATGGAGCCTAATATAAGTGAGTAAGGATTGAGAAGCAAAGTAATGAAGAAGAGAAGCAAAGAACCGCAAAAGATACAATTGCATGGTCGGGCGCCCATTGAGCTTCAAATGTGCATGGTCGGGCAACCAAGGTTTTGGCTACTGGAAGGTGTGCACGACCGGGCACATTTGTGCTATTTAGGGTGCACGATCGGGCGCCCCAGGGCCGAGTGCAGAAGTTGTTTCCTTCGGGATATTTGTTCTTTGCTTGATTTCCTTATTGTCATGTATTATCTTTTAGCATATTTACCTATATTTAAGAGTATTCCTAAGGTAGTTTAGGAATGGTATAATTCTTATGGTAGGTAGGAGATATTGCTTGGGGAATAAAATTAGGGGCTTTCCTAACCCTAGTGGGAGTTGGGCTTAGGAGGGAGTGCTCTATATATACCCAGTTAGATGTTCATTATATCCATCCCCCATCCTCTTGAGTTAATAAGAGAATTCCTAGTACGACCGTGGATGTAGGCTGTTCTTGCCAAACCACGTTAAATTTCTTGTGTCCTTGTTCTTCATTAATTCTTTTGCCTTATTATTATTGTGTGAGTGACTAGATTCCGCATTTTTCCCAACAAGTGGTATCAGAGCGAGGTTAGTTAGGGAGAGCCACAAAAAAATCACAATAATGGAGGGAAGCAAGATTGTTATTGAGAAATTCAATGGAGACGATTTTGCGTTTTGGAAGATGCAAATTATTGACTTTTTGTATCAAAAGGAATTGGATCTGCCATTGGAGGGTAAGAAGCCGGACTCCATGAGTGATGCAGATTGGAAGAAACTGGACAGACAAGCGCTAGGTGCTGTGAGGCTAACGCTAGCTCGTAACGTTGCGTTCAACGTGATAGGAGCAAAGACAACTGTGGAATTGATGGAAGCCCTGGAAAACATGTACGAGAAATCATCGGCGGCAAACAAGGTATTTCTTATGAGGAAGTTATTTGATTTAGAGATGGATGCTAGTACTACCACTATAGCGGACTATATTAATGAATTTAATGGGGTCATGAGGCAACTTAACTCGGTAGAGATTAAATTTGATGATGAAATTAATGCCTTGCTTTTACTATCTTCATTGCCCAAAAGTTGGGACACTACTGTAACCACTGTAAGCACATCTAAGGAAAAGGAGAAACTTGTATTCGTTGAGGTTAGAGATTTAATTCTTGGTGAAAGCCTTCGTCGAAAAAAAAAAAACAGATGGGTATTCTGGAATTGATAGTGCTTTGATTGTGAGTAGTGATAAAGGTAGAGGAAAAGGAAGAGGTGGTCATCAAGGACAATCGAATAGTCGAGGGAAGAGTGGGCCTACATGCTGGGGTTGTGGTGAGGTGGGTCATGTCAAGCGAGATTGTCCTAATCCTAAGAATCGACGACAACGTGAAGAGAATGGATCTGCGGCAATAGCGGAGGGAGATTGTGAGGAAGGTGATATTTGGGCCCTAAGTATCGACCCTCCTGCGGAGTCTTGAGCTATAGATTCCGGAGCATCATTCCATGCATCTCCATCAAAGGCGAATTTCCGAAACTTTGTTAGAGGGAAATTTGGTCGTGCTCGCTTGGTTAATAGTAAGTGTGTGAACGTGATGGGGAAGGGAGACATGGAGGTTCGTACCCCAACTGGGGGTATGTTGGAGTTGCATGATGTCAAGTATATCCCGTGTTTAAAAGGAAGTGTGATATCGGTGAAGCAACTAGACAAGATCGGCTACTATGTAGTGTTTGGGGGCGGTTCTTGGAGTGTTGTCAAAGGGGCTATGGTAGTAGCTCAAGGGACACTGGGGAGAACATTATACACTACTGCAGGGTGTGGAAACACTATGAATAAAGCCGTTGACGGGATGTTGAAAAATCCTTTGGCGCGCAAGGCGAGAAATACACATGGTGGAGTGTGTGGCACACAAGGTACATTGTGTGGTGGATCAAGGAAGGTATGGAAAGTGAAGGATTCTTCGTTCGGGTGGGAGCCTATGAAGGCCACTAAGGACTTTGTTGAGTTACCTTTGGAAAAGATCCGGGTTGAAGAAAGGTCGAGGTTGTCAAATACGTCGGTGGGTCTCCATGCATGATTGGAGGTGTTATCGTACTAGGTAAATTGAATGAACATCGGGGCGAGTCAAGTTGATGGGTTCTTGTTCGCGGCCTTAGTCTCCAGGTGGGAGATTGTTGGAATATGGAGCCTAATATAAGTGAGCAAGGATTGAGAAGCAAAGTCATGAAGAAGAGAAGCAAAGAACCGCAAAAGATACAGTTGCATGGTCGGGCGCCCATTGAGCTTCAAATGTGCATGGTCGGGCAGCCAAGGTTTTGGCTACTGGAAGGTGTGCACGACCGGGCACATTTGTGCTATTTAGGGTGCACGACCGGGCGCCCCAGGGTCGAGTGCGGAAGTTGTTTCCTTCGGGATATTTGTTCTTTGCTTTATTTCCTTATTGTCATGTATTATCTTTTAGCATATTTACCTATATTTAAGAGTATTCCTAAGGTAGTCTAGGAATGATATAATTCTTATGGTAGGTAGGAGATATTGCTTGGGGAATAAGATTAAGGGCTTTCCTAACCCTAGTGAGAGTTGGGCTTAGGAGGGAGTGCTCTATATATACCCAGTTAGATGTTCATTATATCCATCCCCTGTCCTCTTGAGTTAATAAGAGAATTCCTAGTACGACCGTGAACGTAGGTTGTTCTTGCCGAACCACGTTAAATTGCTTGTGACCTTGTTCTTCATTAATTCCTTTGCCTTATTATTATTGTGTAAGTGACTAGATTCCGCATTTTCCCCAATAGGTAATATTATTATTGTGTGAGTGACTAGATTCCACATTTTCTCCAATAGGTAATAATTTGCGAAACGCGGGCATCTTTTGGCCAAGATTATGAAAGTAATATTCTGATCAGGGTGCTCCAATAATTTTGCACATAACCTGAGTCAGAAGGCCTTATTGTTGGGGAGTATATAAGCAACATCATTCCTCCAAAAACATAGGATTGGCTGCGTATTATATTATTCAGCGTATTTCACACAGCATATCTTCTGGTCTACCCTCAAGCAACAAGCTAAAACATGTCCAGATACCTGCAACATCGGGTACCAACCTTAATTTTGGTAACATGTGCAGCTGTCTCAAATATCATTGTTTTGTATCAGCTTAGCCCTTATATAAATGAAAAACTCAAATTCTTACATGAGTCCGCATCAACGTATGTAAGACGCCTCGAACAAGCATGACATCATATTTGGCTATAGAAGCGACCCTATAAGAGACCCATTGAAAGAAAGAAAAAAATAGTATTTAGGGGGACCTTGGTAAGCAACTTCCTCCATTTGGAGGGAAGTCACCTTTTGCAAGAAGTAACTTCATGTTTTTTTTTTGTCAACCAAATAAGAGACAAATTTACACTTCCTATATTTTTCAAGTGAAACACCTTAATAAAAATAAGCGCAATTTGGTAAAAACCACCTACAAAGTTTCACTTTTTGTCCAGTACCCCCTAAATTGTTGTAATTTGTTGAATATCACCTTAAAAGTTGATTCCGCCCTATGAGTCACCCTTTAAGTAAATTTCAGGCCAAATTCATTAATTTTCTTCCCGTTTTGCCCTCACGCATAAAGCACATGTCAATTTAATTGAAGCCCCTCCTATTTGAACAATTTAATTACCCATTGACCATTAATTAATTAACTACTTAATGACCTAACTTACACAAAACTAATCGCTTCACCCCTAATCCGCCCCTCTCTGCCATTGTTGACCTTCATTCACCATCTCTATCTTCCTCTGTTTGATTTTGGTTTTCTCTCATCTCTTTCAAATTCATATATTTCTCTCTCCTGTCATTTTCTGTTTTCTCCTCTTTTTTGCACTAAATTAGCGTTTTTTACCCCCAAATTCAGCAAAATGAACGGGTTGTTGCCATTTTTTTTGTTGATTTTGCCTTACTTTGAGTTGGGTTGATTTAAGTCGGTTGATAATGAAAGGAGAATGATGTCAAGCTTCCATTCAACCCCTTTTTTATGGCCTCAAAACAAAAACCCTATACATATAAAAATCCCCCAAATTGGACAGACAGAGAGATGAAGATGAAGAAATTGCAAAACAACAATTTAATGATAGAGATGATGGACGAGGAGGAAGAAGAAGAATAACCTGTTCAAGAGGATGCTAATTCAATTAAAAGTGATTCGTGCAAGCCACGTGAGGGCAAATCAGGCAGAAAAATATAAAGTTGACCGGATTTTTATTTAAGGGGTGACTCACAGAGCGTAATCAACTTTTAAGGTGGTAGTGAATAAATAACAACAACTCAGGGGGTATTGGAACAAAAAGTAAAACTTTATAGGTGATTTTCACCCAATTGCGCTAAAAATAAAATAATGTTATGTAAATTAGGTCGTGTATTCAAGCCTTTTGACTAGTAAGGAGCACTTGTAAAAACTAATTCTCATAATACTCAAGATCATGCACATCCTCATCTTGACCCAATGCATCCCAAGTAATTAAAATGGGTGTTTAAGGAAACATTGCGACAAAAAAGAAAAACAAAAGAAAAAAAAAGAAAAGAGAAATCAATCCTTTACCATGAACATGGGAAAAGGCAAGACAATAGAGTTGAGTTTCAAATAGAAAGTATTTTGGAGAAATATTACGACAAATTTTTTATTTTTATTTTTTATGTTTAGAAATTTGGGGCACATGTTTTGCGATTTTAGTGTTAATTTAATTTATTGGCTAGTTTTGAGGCGGGTTAGTTTTATTTGACCAATTCTATTATATTATAATATAATAATATAAAGAAAATTAGAAGAGATTCTTCCAGTTGATTTTCTAGTATATACTTCATTCTTTTGCACGAGAAAAAATAATAAAAAAAACCGATATAAATTATCTAAGACAATCCTTAACTTTATATCTACTCATTCCTTCAAAAAAAGAAATTTTTTTTCATATCTACTCAAGTAATTGTATTGGATTCATCGAAAGTTTTCTCGATAAAGCACTGAAAAAAGGAAGTTAATATTCATTTGAGATGTACCACATTTTCTAATTAATTCAATATTACTAGGGTCCCCAAAATGAATTTTAAAATAAAATAAAAGTAAAAAACAAGTTGATGTCACTAGTTTTTCTACTAAGATCTGTAATGTATACCCGGCATATAACTCAAACTCTCACAAAAAAATAAATGAAAGAGGGATCTATTTTCAATAGCACAAAACTTTCACAATTGTGGTCCACATACTGTAGGGAAATACATCAAATATCACAAATATACATTTCAATCACATTCTCAAACTTACAGGACATAGTTCAGTTTTCTGCAGTCTTCTTCAGAGATCCCAGGCCGTCTTAGACAGAATTTCATGGTGCATTCCACGGCCCATATACCACGTTGACACGGTATATGACGTATGTCTTAGCCTGCAAGACATAAATGTAGCAGCTATAATACACAGCTTGATAGATAAGTTCCACCTAGTGTATGAGTATCACCTTCCTTAATGAAATATGTTTCTGGATAGTGGATACGAGGATAAATATTTACCATAGACTCGATTCAAGCCTTTTTGCAACAGATCAATTGAATGTTATCTATATCGGAAGCATGGGTATACCGAACAACACAAACTTGCAACTTGGTAGTAATGTGTCCGAAATTGAACTTTTCAACGATTCAATACCAAGTGAATTGCATGCTGCTGAGCTTGTGTTAAATTCTGCAGTCAAACCCGAGGCCAAAGTTAATCTTAACTAATGTGCATTTCAACAATTTCTTCCCATATGTATAAAACGTAAAATTCCAGGCAACCTGACGAAGCTGATCAAAAAGGGATCTGTCACTCTGATAGAACTTCACAAAGAAGTCCACAAGATAATGAGCCAAATTAATCTGCAAGGACAAATGTAAGAGAAATCCAGATGAATATTGACTTATTAGACAGAGACTACCGTCAGGTGAGCTAATAAAAAAACCAAAAGAACCTCATTGAGGGGGTCGATACTGCTGAACAACTCATCTTCATCTCCATCCTTTTGATTCTTCAAAGGGTGATCAAAATCAGGGTCAGTGAGAGGGAAAAAAACACATCAAATAAGAAAATAACCAAGGAAGGTTGGAGAGAAATAAGGAGAAAAACACCTCGAATACTTTTGCCATTGCAGCAAGATCATCATGTCCTGGTCGGGCAAATGATTTACTGGTTGCAGCATGTACCAGATCTTGATCTATGTCCACATCTCCAGCATCAACTTCCTCCCAGTCACTATCCTGCTATAAAATTAAATTTGAGCTTCTAGTCCTTATTACTTTTCCTTATATATCAGGAAGGAAAACAGCAATTACCTCCTCATCATGCCCTATCACTTGTTCTTGAATCTCAAGCAATGTATCAGCCAACAATGCAAATATCTGCATCAAAACAAAAACAATAGTAGAAACAGTTATTTACCGTAATTTAATATGTTTGCCATTCTCCAAGACAATAATGGCTGCCCATAGATGAGGAATAACAATTCACCAATAGCATTTATGGTGTATCCATGAGTATGCACATAAAATACAGATGACAAATCAAGCCCCAAACCCAAGTTGAAGATATGGATCATTGTCATCTATTGTTCAAGGCAGTATATAAACTATCCACTTTTCCATTTTTCAGTCTATGACTAACTATAGTTGCTTTTAGTGGCCAAAGCCAGAACTCAGAATATAGATTTATTATAAATTTGTTACTTTAATGTTTACTAGCACCCATTGTTCTCAATCTGCATTTTCCTCACAACTTGGGGGTGCATATCGATTTTACATTTGGAGTTCGTGTTCAATTATATGCGAAAAATTTCAAGTGTTTCAGTAACAAACCACCTGTTTGCTTATTTGGTGTTACCCAACCAATAGTATATTTTCAAATCATTTTTTTCTTTTTTCAAATACTCCAAAATCACCCCCTATATTCAGGGGTGTATTAGAGGGTAACAAAACCAGGTGGTGTTACTGAAACACCAGAAAACTTGCGAATTATATGAGTATCTCTCTTGATAGAACACTAAAAAGACATAAATGAAGATACACAATTATAAAAGCCTTATAAGAAATAAGCCTAACTTGGTTAAATATATAATGGTAACAATACTATAAACAAAAAGAAAAGAAATGAAAAGAGAAAACAAAAGGAATCAAAATTTGAAAAAAAAAGTGGAAGAAAAAGAAAATAACAAAAAGAAGTAAACATATAGAGAAACTGAGAAACAAATAGGAAGAGAAATACATCTGAAAAGCACAAAAAAATAGGAGTGCAGCCAAAAAATTGCCACTATGAAGATTCGAACACCTGCCTAGCTGTTAACAGCGCATAAATCAGCGAGTTATATATGGTTTCTAAAATCATTGGGGGGACCATGGCCCCTGCTCAGTCCCCCTAATTCTGCCCCTGCTTAACAAGCAGATAAAATAAGCAGTACCTTTGCGTTAAGAGGCATCACTGTCCACTGTTCTGGAGCTGATTTAGCTTTTGAGCGAGTTGTTATTCCTGCAGTGGTCTTCAGACAGTAGATAGTCAGCTCTTACACAAAAGTTATCACCAACTCACCATCCCTAGAAAGTCACTGAGAAGAATCCAAACCTGCATCAAATAACCTTGGACACTATTTTTGGCCAATTCAACATGCCCCGTAGACAGCAACAGAGCCAAAGCAGTGGTAGTAACTTTAATTTGGTATGACCCCTGAATCTCACCTGCAATAAGTTGAAATCAATGGGAATACAGCTTTATTAGCAACCTTAACCACTACATCTTATATCAAAGGGACAAATAGTGTCTGCTTTCGAGGGAAACCCAATTTATGCAAATAGAAGGAAGCAGATTTCGTGGAAATTCTTAGCCACTGCATATGCTTCATATGGAGGCTCACTTTCAGCAGAGGATGTACTGATATCAATACAGGTAAGAGAGAAACTGAACAGAACTGACGACAAACATTCATGGAAATTATTGTTAGCCATCATGGACGCTTTGATTAGATTTCCCAATAACAGAACTCAAGCAAGATGAGATTGCTCAGCATGAATTGCATTTCAGAGGCCGGATGATATGAATTATCATTTTGCACAAGATTTGACTACATGGATGACAAGACAAGGCAAGTCATATCAACTTAAGTGCAGCATATCATTGAGCACATAACAGTCCGGCATGTCCATTATCATCTCAATTCTCAAACTAGTCAATTTCCCCACCTCTATAATTTTGAGCTATTTCTCTGTTTTGAGTATAGACTATAGAGATAAGAATCCAGAGAATCTAGCAGGTCTGCTTCCAGATGATAAAGCACCAAAGGCGGTGATGGACATACAATGACTTTCCCAGAAAAAGCTTTGATATTATTCAGAAGGAACTATGTTTTGCTGTTATTTGTTATGTTTACCTTATGGCAAACTGTTGAAAGCTCTTAACGGCACCATCATTCTTGTCCCCAAAGTTTGTCATTCCACCTTCGTCAAAGACACAATACCACTAGCTTGCTTTGCCACTCTGTATAGAATTGACTGAATCATAGGCGAATTCTCACAAGTAGACAAATGGTTGTGGACATTAAGTGGGAAATATCCAAGCTGTGCATTTGTTTAAGGGAGGAATATTCTTGACAAGGTCATTCTAGGAGATGAGATAGTTAAAAGGCCATGCAAGGAGGAATATTTCGCCCAGATACATGCTAAAAGTGGATCTAGGAAATGCATTACGCATATGATTAAATTGAGTGATGCTTACTTGATCAAGTTTTCATACAATTCGGTAAATTTGTAAGTTGGCGTTGCTTAATCAACTGTTTCATATGTTCTGCTGGTGAATGGTGGACTATTTTCTTTGAAGCTGAAAGAGAATGAGCACAAGGTCACCCTGTGTCAGCTTACCTATTTATTTTCCTAAGGATTATCCAACAGAAGCCTTCCACAATTGAAGGTGTCAACAGTTTAAGTAAAAAGGAAAGCTATGAAGAAAACAATTGCCCCTGATCAGCAAACCCTCAACGTCTCTATCCCTTTGGACACCACACCAGCGATTGACCATTAATAGCTCAGAGCATCTGGTTTCCTAGATAAAATGAGGAAAGCTTCAGATTCATAGAGGTCTGCCGAGTTTTTTTAGACCACAGATATGACACCCCCCAGTGGCGAGTAATGAATTCCGAGAGATTTGCGGCAAGCTGAGGTTTTGAGCAATGTGAGACAATGTCACGGGGGCAAGCTGCATGAGAGAGCCAGCAGCCCTTCTTATGCGTCGTCCTCTCTCTCTCTCTGGGGAAGGGGGAAGAAAAGCATGCGTGAAGCATCTAGATGTGTTTTCACTATACTTCACTTGCTGATTCTTTTTGGGAAAGGATTTGCCTTTAAGGCCTCCTTAAAACAATTCAGAGGTATGTTCTACCTGTTTTCTGAATTCTGAATATTCATGTACGCAACATTTGAATTATGGAAACACTACCGCCAGCCAATTCGATGCAGCATAGCCCTTTGGTGTTCAGTGAACATGCATCGTATAGCATAAAAAAAGAAAGGTCATCATGAAATTTGAGAACTTAACAAGCAATTGCCATGTATTTTAGTTTACAAAAAAATGCATGCATTCACTAGAATCACTCATCTTGCTGCTGAACCATTCAGTGAACTTGCATAGTATAGCATAGAAAAAGAAAGGTCATCATGAAATTTGAGAACTTAACAAGCAATTGCCATGTATTTTAGTTTACAAAAATATGCATGCATTCACTTGAATCACTCACCTTGCTGCTGAACCCATTCAGACATTACATAAGCAAATGAATTTGCAGCGCCCTCAGCAGGTATCATGACCAACAAATCGATAAACTGTCCTACATTTGGAGCACTCATATGAACCTGTGAAAAAGATATCTCAGAATGAACAACAAGAATTGGCACTAGGTTTTCCATTATTTGTAGAAAGATTTTTCTGCAATTGACACTTGATCTAAGATTACTCAGGAAAGAACTTCCCACCGGAATTCCAATCCATATCAAGAAATTCTCGTTACTTGTGATAGAAGGCACTAAAAGTTCGGAAAACTGAAACCTACAGGTTCATATCTCAGAAGGAAATACTGCTCGAGGCTTCCAATTGGAACTAAAAGTTAGGAATTCTTCATTTGATGCCTACACTATTGGAAAGCTTCTATTGAGAAGGCTCCTATACCATAATGATTTTGCACATTAAAAGACATTCATTTACTCTTGCTGAAATTATCCCATAAATTGTTGATCGAAGTAGAGAATCATCAAGGACCTGTGCGGTATTTCCCACAGGGAGGCATGAAATAATCAGAACTCCTATGTTATCTGAAACCTTTTACCAGACCTTAGGATGCCGTAACAGTAAGAGAGCCTCGGGATGAGCAAAAAATGACTACTAACGGAGCACCAAAAGACACTTTAGCAGCGGTTATACCCACAAAAGAAATAAAATGTTCACCTAGCAAAGCCAAACGAAATTAACAAAAAATGCAAACTTTTGTGCACAAACTATTAGCTGCAGAAAATACAAGGAAGCTACAGAATGGCTTGTGGAAATACCAATCTGGCAAACACAAGTAGCAAGGAGTTTTTAAGTCCAGCTATTTCACAAGATTGCATCCGCCTGATAAGAGCTGAAACCAGATCTTGAATATGCTGTCCCATTTGTGAAGGAAAATTCAAAACAAGCTGCAGAATGTAATTCCCTACAAAGAAAGATCCAGAGTTTTCCAAATTGGGGTCCAGAAGCCTGCATACACGTCGAACAGAGGAGACCATAACTGTTAAACATCACGATTTTGATGGTATGTGCTTTGGAAATAGATCTTAAATCAGGATTCGATCCATACCATAGATCTAAATTTCACTTCTTGAATGCAGTCATTAGATTCTACTAGGTGAATAAATCTAAAAATGCTGGGAAAAGATGAGCAGAATATGGTCTTCTTTTTTCAGATAAGAAATATTGTATTAATAAAGACAAATGAATAAGTACACCTTAAGAGGACGAGAAGTCCTCAAAAGAAATATCTAATTACAAATCACCCCACTGAAGTCGAACATCAGTGAAGGACACTCGTTTAAAAGCCGCAAGCACTCTGGCCCATAACGAAGCCAAATACGCCAAGCGATCCAAAAGGACCCAACTAAAAGATGAGCCGAACGTGGTGAAAAGCCAGTGCTATTAAAACGTAGGTACAAGCTCCAGTGAAGCACCAGTACTAGTTTTGAGCCCCTTTTGACCAGTCTTGGATGCTCATTTGTGAACAGTTCAAACAGCCCTGAAGTTCAAGAAACCTCCCGTGGCCCCAAGGGGGCTCAAACCAATGGCCTCTGGAATAGATCTCAGGACTCAGGGTTCTGACCAGTACCCACCCAGAGCTATGATACATATCAGTTTTCTCGCATGTCAAATTGACACCCTGATACATAATGGGTTGTCAAAATCATTTTCTGGAATGGTGCATTTGGCAATACGTAGCGGAAGAAAACCGATATGACTGATACCAACAGAAAAAATGGCCAATTCAGCGGCGAAAATTGCCCACATAATTCATGCTACGACAGCCACGACCAATTATGCGACACCTGGAACACTATCTGTCCACTAAATGGCAACTACAACTGCGATTCTTTCCCTGAGGAGAAGGCCTATGTTCCAGCAGTCATTGTCTAGAAACATTTTCTTGCCAGGGAATGCATTTGCGGTTTCCTTGAAACCACCTTCTTATTGCATGAATCGTTGGGATGTGTGGTTAGGTAACCACACTCCTCATAGTAGCCCCATGGAAATTTATTTTAGGGATTGTTCGTTGTTCTTCCCTTTGTTACAAAATCAGGAGTGACGGGCAAGTCGGTTCTAATGAGGCTTTTCGACATGAGATCTGCCTTAATCGTTTTCTCCATATATAGCATCTCTCTACTCCACATCATGCCCCAATTTCAATATTTGTAGTCACCACTACAAAAAAGACTCTGCGGTCCTCTTTCCTGCAATATTTGCTCAAGATTGAATCCTCAAGATTGCAATTTTTGGGAAATCTGGATCCCACTGTGCAGTCTGTGCAAATCCTACTGGTGGTGATTCCTGTAATTTCTCTATAATCACTTGCAAAAGAAAACAAATCCTCATTCATTTCCTATCTCAACCTGTTTACAGATTACAGAAATCAAAGCTTCCAAGAGTGAAGGCTTTTGTTTGGATGGTAATTTCAAATGATTTCAACACTAATGATATACTATATATTCGAAGGGCAACTATAGCTTTGTCTCCTGATATGAGGCAGATGAGCTTTGCACGTATGAGACTGATTGTCACTATTCCTGTACTAAAAGTCAGCAACATTCTTAGCTGCATGAGATAGAGACGTGCAGTGATATTGCCCTGATTCCATTTGGCAAATCTTCCAGTGATCTACGTTGGTTTTAAAAGGGATAACTAGATTAAAAGATCTTTATCACAACTGTGCTTGCTTGGCCATCTTGTGGTGGTTGTGTTTGGAGAGGAATGATAGGAAATCACCAGAATGGGAGTTCCCATCATGCCTCCTCATCAAGTAAGTTATTTTGGCTAGCCTCCCTTTAATCCAATGCCTTCAATGATTTCACAGGGTTGACTTTGATCTATATTCTATACACAGCACACTTGGCATGTCATTTCTTGCAGATTGTTTATCTCAATAACCTCTCCCATCTTATTAATCTTATCAAAAAGACAACATATACTTCTACAATATGTTGCATCTACGGCTTTGGCTATTACCACATTCACAGACACCAATTAGTCCATTTTAAAGACATTTTACTGCCAACAAGGTCAAGGATTTAAATCCCTGACATTAACTTTCAGAATTCACTACCTATTGTTTGTCCTTTTTATCACACCGGCATGGTTTTTGTGTTTTCTTCCTTTCTCTTCTTCTTTGGCCAGGGAAGAGTCAAAATAGCAGTGTTACTAACAGCAAACAAGGGCCAACCAGTCGGACTGGCTCAGAAGTCAACACTGTCACCTGGTGGTCAGACAGGCGGCCTAGTTTGATTTTGATAATTAATGCTAGAATGAACCAACAGCTCCCCCCTCCCGCCCACCACTCCGCACCCGAAACAAGGATAACAAGAAGAATAACCATCATAATCTCATCTAAAAGGTTATGTAGATATATAAAATTCAATTATCCAGTATCCACACACTAGCTCAGAAATCGAGAAAGATAAAAGAATAGTATGGTGTCCTTCGGAGATGCTATATTATGAATAAACAACTATATCTTGTCGACAAGAAAAGATTACGCTTTATTTGAACCTAACAGTAGAGAGCTGCACGGTGAGACATGCACTGAGATAGGAATTCTGACATCTAACAGGTTAAAGGAAAAGACAGCAAATAGCAACACCAAACTATTAGTTTTATCAATAGCATTCATAATTTATCACAGGCATTTCTCTTTCGAAGAACACAAGAAATATTCAATGATTTAACCACCATCATAAACCAAATCCTCAATCCCTAGGGACTCATCAGAAACAGCCCCATGGCCAATCACAAACTTTTCAGTGGAAGAAAGCGCTTTCCAGCATTAGAAAAGGAAATTACGTACTACCTTGAAAGAGCATCTAGCAGACTTCTCATGGTAAATCCAGGATCCGCACCCCAAGCAAGGAGTTCGTGCTTCCCCCCGCATACAAAAGAAGCTAAGGATTCTGTAGCATTCTGGTGAGCCAGGTAGCAAGAATGAAGTTATTTGCTCCATGTCACGTACATATCTACAGGAGGATTTATCAATTGAAACCTTACCTGCATTTCACTATGATCGTCGCTCTGAAGTACTATTCGTATTATAGGGTCAAATCAAACATCAAACAATGCTTTGACAACATAACTAGGAGCATTCTGTCAAAACAAGAAAATGGAAATTAAGCTCAATCTAGAGTCCAAAGAAAAAGGCTTCAGGTTCATGTCAAGTATTACACAAGGAAGATACCTTTAAAAGCATTGTCACCAAATCCAGTGATCCTGCGATTAACCCATCAGGATGCTGTTTCGGCTGACATGAACAAACAAATGTACTAACTCAATATTCTAAATTCTTTAACCCCTCACTGACCATTGTGTAAGGCTTGAGGCTCCAAGACATACCTGGCTAAGAATTGGTCCAATATAGGGCAAAACACGTGAAACTAATGGCTCCATGCAGCCTGGAGCATTTTTTATTGCCTGATGGAGTAGAGATAAGAAATAGGCAAAAAAAATATGAAAAGTTGAATCAGAAGCTTAAAACTCAAAAGTCATCAAACTTTTAAAGTGTAACACATCAGGTATGATAAAACATGAGATGTCTACCACAGAAAAGATTACATATGTCCCCAAATAATATAAGCCTGTAGTTTTCGTAACGATCAATTTCAGACAATACTAGTTTTCCCAGCAAAGTACAACCTTTATTAGATAACGCATCAGTTTTATGAGCAGGAGCACAGTAAATCTGATTTTGGTGAAAGTTTGTGAAAATTTAGCATAACTGTCTCTTGTGTAGCTTGGGTATAAAATTACGTAACTTACAAAGAAGTATCACTGACGTCAAAAAAAAATTCTCTGTGGGCCTCTCACAAAGCTTTTCGCTTGTCCGCGTTGTCAGGATGCTTACCTCTTGACCTTCCACAGTGCCACAACCCCCATCAACAATGGGATTCACTACAGGTAGTGGTGATGCATAGGTCTAACAAATTAGAACTGAAATTATAAGGTGAAAATCCCTTTTTAACTATCGAACCAGAGATTTTTGGCAATGGTACTACTACACCTAGTAACAAACAATTGAGTTTGGTAATCTAACTTTTGTTTAAGAATTCAAGGAAGAAAACACATAATATAAGGAGGACATTATTTTTTAGATAAGGAGAAAACACATAATATAAGGAGGACCTCATTACCTCCAGAACTTCAACTGCATCTATACTAATAAAAGGATCTGAAATATGAGAGGCCCATGTGTTGAGGATTATAGGGGAGATAACAGGCTCTACTGATGATGATGCTTCATGACCTAAAAACAAAATAGGAAGTTAACCTTCATTTATATAACCACCAAACAGATAGTGCACCCACAAGATTTTGAAGAATGCCACATCAAGATGTTGTATGTTTAGGGATGTCATATTTTGAATTAGTGCGCACATAAAAAGTCACAGTTAACATAAAGATACTGAGAGATACTGAAATTACAGCTGCTTGCAATGCTTCAAGCACAAGGTGTAAACTCTCTTCAGATGCCTGCATGGGTATAAAACCAGTATCTCACAACGACTGAACAAACTAACAGCATGTAAAAGAATATTAGTCAGACAAATTACCTGTTTAAGAAGATCTATAAGCGATGAAAACAACTCCATTATATGAGGTTGAAGTACGCCTTTGTTTGTCTCAGGTAAGAGCTGCGAAAGCACTTGACAAGCACCGACTTTCACAGGTGGGGGCCTGTGAACAAAACGCATCCATTCTTACTTGGGGTGACCTATCTTAAAAAATTTCTCCATTACAGTGCAAGTAGAGAACAAATACTTACACATCCATGCCTATAGCTTTAATGGCAGCACAAAGAAAATGCTCAACCACCCCTGAGCTTATCTGTAAGAGAAGTCATTCATAAAATGATAACACAAACATAGTTGGAGAAAATTGAAAGCAAAAACGAAAACAAAAGAAAAAATAAAATAAAAAGAAAAGAAAAGAAAATTGATCAGCAATACCATTGATGAGAACTTTGCAAATGATGAAAACACACGAGCAAACAGGAAAGGATATTCATGTACCCCTGCAGAAAGGAAGTGTTTAGCCAAACAGCCTCAGCCCTCAAATCATAAGAAGCCAAACACAAAGGCATAAAAACCTCAGATACCTGTCCCTATATCTTCAGTGATCAGTAGCTCTAGAAATTTCTTCAAATCAAATCCATCAGGTCCAGAAACCTATGCAGAAGGTAAATCATGAAAAGGACCTCACATTAAAAATGACTCACACAGTTGAACAAACACACAGACACACGCACGCACACACTCAATGAAGAAAGCACAGACTCAAGATAGGTCAAACCTCTGTTTCTAGCAACTGGTCTGACAATGATGCCATAGCATATATAATAGCCTCTCTCATCTGTCAATCATGATTATGAAATCATTAGCATAGAGAATTAGGAGGAAGTAACAAGCAATAAAGATACTTCAACCGTCATCATAACGAGAACAAACTTCAAAATTATAATTTGACCCTTATCATAAAGATAGCAATAAGAAGAGTATTCTTTTTTGATGGGAGTATATATGTAAATTCACTAACTGCTGTTGTTACATATGTAGATTAATTTTTTTTATAAAAACAGTTCAGAACAGAACATCCATAGGTTACCCTCATAAGTTGGCACAAGCTGCAATTTAACTACGTCTTATGATTACCTACACAGGGCACCCCAGAACTTCATAAAAACGTCCCACAAATCTCCTTAGTCAATATTGCCGTTAAACTAACCAACAAAAAAGCAAAGATACATTTTTCCAACATGCGACTCTTGCCTAAACAGTAAAATACCACCAAAACAGTGTGTTTCAATTTCGAAAAATAATCAAATTTGAAAATATTTCCATCTTTACACTATTACTGAGATTCAGCGGAATTGGTCTATTTTGTAAATGTTTACTGTAGAGGATGCCTTATCCTCTTTCTTGCTGTAAATTGGCTTCTTCATTAATATAAACTTTTTCCTTATCTAAAACAAAAAGTAAGCCATTTAAGAATTAACATTCAAAGAAAAACTCACCCAACGACAACCACAACCAAATGCACAACTTCTGCAGAATTACATTACTATTTACTGGGAAGCTAGAACTGCTATTGCAATCGTGACAGCAACAAGTTTTCCCCTCATGAAATGTTTAACAATACATTGATATCTTCCTTGCCCAATAACATATCCATGTGTTCGGGGAAGAAAACAAAATTGAAAAGGTCAGGGTTACAGTTGTATTCCCCATGCCACGATACTGCATCCACTGGTCGTCTTAACAGAAAATCTAATGCAGAAATGCCAGCATATAAACTTCTTCAGTATTTCTGAACACCATGTTACAACATCCTTTACTGCATTTAGTTTCTGGTAAAGCTGGCATTTTTGGCATCCTATAATCAATCATATGGATAACTTTTATACACCCTATTTCACTGTGGGAAAGTATCCATGGAAGGTAAAGAAAACAATTGGGCAGCTGGACCGGAAGTGAGGATATGCTAAAAATAACCATAAACCTGCTCGACCACCCGCCCCCTTAAAAATAAAATTTAGTGATAGAAATAGAAAAAGGAGACAGATTACATATCACTACAAGTTGCCTCATCAACCAGAAAAAAGTGAATATACAAATATAGGCTCCATACCATTAAGTTACGCAGCATCAAAGTTTGCATAACTTACTCTCCACCAAGATTTGGAGCCATTAGCCTTTTCTTCTTGTGACTCTTTATATCGCCTCCAAGCAGCATCGACTATGGAAGCAACCCCTTCCTCGCCACATGAATTTATGATCTCTTCTAATAGGAGGACACCTGCAGGAAAAAGGAAGACTAAGAATTACATTGCTTAAAAAGAGGAATTTAAGGAAATTCATAGGCAACCGGGTATAATAATTTTAGATAAGTAAAAATTTTATTAATCAATCGAAGAAAGAATACAAAAAGGTGGAGGACAAGAAGTCCTCAAATGGTAACAAGAAAATATCTACAAATCTCGCCATTGTAACTGGATGAGAGTAAGAGGAACACCCTTAAAGGCCCCAGCTGCCTTTGCCCACAATGATGCCAAGTAAACAATATGATCCCAAATGCAATCAATGGTTGTCCCAGAAGCAGAGAAAATCCTCGCGTTCTGCTCCAACCAAATGCACCATAGAATGGCCATACACGCACATCTCCACCACAGCTTACCCTCCTTCCCCCTCCGACCACCAACAAATCGCATCTGTAAGAACTTCCCTACTGTAGCCGGGTTAGCAAAAGACTCCCCCCCAGACAGCCTACCCCACAACATCCTAGCAAAGTCACATAACACAAACAGATGCAATCCGTCCTCACAATCATGACGACACATAATGCACCAACCCGGTGACAAGCACCAACCAGGCCTCCGTCGCTGTCTCATGTCATGCCGTATTCAACAACAACAACAACAGTCACATAACACAAACAGATGCAATCCGTCCTCACAATCATGACGACACATAACGCACCAACCCGGTGATACTGCGAACTGTACTCCACGTACTGTTCCAGTTCTTAAGCGTACTAGTACTCTTGAAGTGGTGAACTAGTAGTAGGCCAAAAACAATGGCCAGAAACTGCATATTGGACTTATTTCATCCACGGTTTCAGCCCGGGAACATCTTTAGTTTATTTTTTCTACCAATTTGTATTATCTTTCCCTTTCCTTCTTTGTTCCTTCCTTTTATCTGACTGGTAAATCTCCAAAAATTAGCCCATCCCAAATAAGATCCCGCCAAGGGTGGGTTCTAGGGAGGTCTAGATCCATGCAGCCTTACCCCTAACTAGTATAGAAGTTGTTTCTGAAACAAGCTGAATGGTTATACTTATATCTACCGAGTTCCCTGTGAGGAGCGAATTGCGAACTCGTACTATGTTATCATACTGAGCATATTGCGAATTCGGTAACCCTAGCTCTGCCTTATGCTTAGAGCCCATAAGACTATGGATTTTCTTCTCCTTTAATATATAAGGAAATTAGGTTTCCCTCAAGTCTTCACTTCTTGATGAGCAAATCCATATATAAGCACCAATTACCAACACTCTTCTTGATTCGTTTACAAAATCATGCATGATTCTGTAGCTTGACAGCATTTGGTCGTTGTTCTAGTCCTCCTTTTATAAATGGTTGACACATTCTTCATGTGCTAATACTATTTTTATTACTTGACAGTAGAAACACTTATGAGACACTTAAGCAAAAACAATTTATCAATTAGAAACCTGCTTACCAGAAACACGGCAGCTATACATGCTATCATCCTCGTCAGCAATATATTGGTTGGCATCCAAAGACCAGGAATGAATCTGGAAAAGCCAAGTTAGCAGAGATCAGGAGGACTAAAAATAATTGACAAGAACACCACCCACAACTATAGGAACAGACAGTCATAATATTAACAATAAACAACCACTTCAAAAGAAAAAATAAAGCATAACGAAAAAAACATCATTCGTGAAGCAGATTAATGAAGATTCGCAAAAAAATTATAAAATTGAAATTTGAATCTTCTGATAGCCACAAGAAACCCTTTTCTCAGCTCATATTTTAATAGTGACATAGGTTTGAAAGAAAACTTCTTTTATGAAGAAACATAGCATGAGACAGAATCATTTGTACATGTTCATGATTATATAAAGGAAATTAACAATTGCGTTTCCACGTCAACAGGCAAGTGAAACGACTATGTTGGCATAGTGGACTCTGAGTATTAGTATCGCCAAAAAGAAAGAAAAATTAAAGCAAAAAATGTGATACCTGCTGTTCTGTTATCTGCAAAAAACCTATGGTATAGTAAACCAGCTCTTGCAGATTGTTGGCAACAACCTAACGTGAAATTTTTATGAGAAAATGCCGCAAAACTCCATGCACTGTTCTGCATGATTATGAAAATACAATATATTGCGATTAAAAAAACAGGAGGAATCTGCTGTTATACCTTGGAAAATCTCATACTGCCAGCCATGGTTAACAGGAACTCAAATAACTGCACATTAATGATGTGTCAGAGAGATCTTCACCATGCTGAGAGGAGAAATTAAATAAGACAGAGTACAAACATCGAAGTATCACTAATCTCCCCAACCCAAAACACAAGAAGAAAAAGGAAGAAAAGTATAACATAGCTGCAGCGAAAATCAACGAAACTAAGCATCTTGTGGTGGCTGCTATACTTTCAATTATTTTTAGGATATATTTGGAAGTCGAAGGTTCCCTCAAGTGCGCGCCTTTGTTTGGACCTTGGTACTAGGTAGGTTGAATACTCATGATAACATGCAGCAGAGCTGCGAAGGAGGCCGGGGTGCGTGTTGCTTCCAGATGTGTGTGTGCTTTGCAAAACGGACTAGTGAGACTTCTTTACATTTATTCCTTCAGTGTGAGTTTGCTTGGACCTGCTGGCTGCAACTCTTTCGTGCAAGGGGGGAGTGTGTTGTCTGTTCAGTTAATTTTGTGCACGCAGGGACAGTACCTTGGTTTGGGGTAGGAACAAGATCACTTTGGCGGTGCATCTTTTTTGCCATTTTCTGGTGCATTTGGTTGGAGCGGAATGCTAGGATTGTCACAGAGGTGTCTAGGTTTGATTTTGTTTGGGATCGGGTAGTTTGTTTGGCTTCTCTGTGGGCCAAGGCGGCAGGCGCCTTTAAGAGGGGTGCCCCTTATTGATGTTCTACGTCATTGGGGAATTTTGTAATTATTTTCTTTTTCTGAGGACTCCTCCTTGCATTGTAATACTGTTTCAGTTTTATAATATATTTTTCTTTATCTAAAAAAACATCTTTTTTATACAACTACCTGTTACAATTTTAATTTTATAACACCACCTTTTAAGATGTTTTGTTTTCAGACAACCACCTAAATTCATATCCCGGACAGTTGTAAACTTAGAGCCACAAAAATACCCCCCTAACGGTCAATTTTTCTCTTTTTATCATTTATTCGCCCTAACTAATTATCCCCTACGTTCACTAACTGAGTTTTCAGCGCATTTTCAGAAGAAACAGTTTGCTCATACTAGAAAGAAGAAAATTAACATACCTGCATCACAAAGGACTCCAGACTTCTCTCCGTTCCATCAGAATCGTATCTTCCCTCAAAGGAATCCTGAGCACCTTCAATTGATGACTGCTCATAAACTTTTAAAGATGTGACAAATGTCTGCCATAAAGGTCCGACAATAGCTACAAACACACAGAAACACAGATCATCAAGATGAAGACTGGTAAAAAAACTGAAGAATGACAAAACCAAATGAAGAGAAGCAGACTTTTCTTAGCATCATATCAGAACTTACTTGGAATATCTCCTTCAATAACACTTGGAAAATTCTGAACAAATTGATTTAAACACTTCAAAACCTGATAGTTGAAAAACACCACAAATTCAATTAGAGGATTTGTATAAACCATCCTGAGTTCAAAATTAGAGGGTTCATTTGTATAAGCAACCCCCAGAATCAAATCCCTTCCCCGACATAAAAACTAAAAAACAAAATTAAAAAAAAAATTAAATAGGGTAATTTTTTCTTATAAAAAAATATTTGAAGATAATCAGGAAAGTAGTATTCCTAAGAGTACAGGATAAGAAGCAGGAACCAATCGTATTGCATATCATTTTAAGCTAATGACAAGGTATTAAGGTAATTATCATTAGTCAAAAAGTACCTCCATTCTTATGCTCCAGACATCAGCATCTTCAGATTGGACCGGATGACTTAATATAGCTGAAAACTGTTCCACCCATGGTTGAAGCATTGGTGACAACATCTGAGTTGTTTCTGCCTGAGAATAATGCCATCTTATATGTCTTCCATGTACCATAATAAATAATTAATTACATAAACAAATGTACCAACTCCAAACGGTATTCACCAATGTAAACAATTTAAATATATACCTTGTAGACACCACTCATATAAGCCAGCATAGATGTACAAGAGTAGACAATTCCCACAGCTTTTGCACGCATTGATTTGTCATAGATCTAAGGATATCCAGGACATAAAGAAACGACATCAAAATAGAGTACCGCATGCATCGATAAGTAGTTAAGTACAAGCTCTGGGACAATGGTTTGAAATCATATTGGCTTCATAGCTTTGAAAGAAGCTCAATGAAACCTTTTCCAGATACAAACAATAAACATAATTATTCTCATATACAAACAATGAGCAAGCCACTCAAATTCATTTTTGTAAACACCCTCAAGGACAGTAGTCATAGTACCCTCATTTCAAAAGCAGCAGAGCCAGCAAAAAGCAGGATTTCAGAGCATCACAAATTTACTTGTAAGGTTTATGCGGAACTTCCAGTTCAAAGGGTCACCACCCACCATAATTACACACATAGCCAAATTTCAGGCACAATGATAAATGCAATTTGCAAAACTTAGGGTACAACTTACGAGAACATCAGGGTATCAGTATTAAGCTCTAAATGTGCACCACATGCAAGGTAAATTCAAGAACAGAAATTTTGATTGTCCTGACCTGAGGAGATGAGACGATAGAGAGCAAGCACGGGAACAAAATTGGCACTATTTTTGGCACCGCTTTATCATCCAAGTCCCCGATTAGGAGGGCAAAACACCTTAAAGCCCCATGCACTGCATAAAAGTTACGAGAGAATTAAACAACTTATCCCATCTGAACAATACCAAGAAAAACGAAGACAAAACGACCAATAAAAGATGCCAACCATATTGCGGATGTAACTATGTAATAGTGAATGTAGGGCCGTAGGCTATGCCAACCATACTTTTTTTCTTAGATAAGAAAAAGAATTTTATTAAGGAACACAAAATGAATACAGATATAAACTGTCCTCAACATAGGAACCTAACCAAACCAAGCGAACCCTAAAAAAACAAGCCTATACAATTCAATGCTTATTCAAAAACCCTATCTTACCGCGCTCATTATAACTAATGCTAGATTTTAACCGCTCTAACTCCCGATGACCCTTCTTTCTCCTGGAGTTAACCTGATCCCCAAGAGGAACGTCCTTTCCCATGCTATCAACAAGTTTAATTGCCAAATCCTCAACAAGAGCATTGTCACGCCTATCCGCCTCCTCACTGCCAAGAGTGCTACCTGGCAATGGTGGAATTGGAAGAAGACATCTCCACAACTGCCGAGTCCAACTAATTGCGAAGATCCAAGCTGTACAGGCTGCTTCACCTGCTGTTGTGCAGACACATCCCCAACTCTATACTCTCCATGGTGGCCAACCGTTGGCTAGAAGAACAGCCCGCCTTTTTCTCCTCGAAAAAAGTACCAGCATCTTGCAATCCACTGTAGGAGTCGAGGGACTTCGACACATGAGAGGCCTAGTCCTCCCGAGAATTAGCTCATAAGATCATCAATAAACAAACCATTTCCCGCTATGCTTATATCGTGTGCAAGGTAAGAACTATCATCCCCCTCCGAGCTGTCATTTTGAACTTGAGCAGCTCAATGAGAAGGTCCATAGTCCATTCCCTTCCCTGAGGACAACACCGAGCAGACAATATCTCTGTCCTTCCTGGGACAGGGACCCGAGAAGGCACGAGCAATCCCATGGTCAACATTAGTATGTGAACTTCCTTCCTGCAAACTGGGTTGCTCTCCACTATTGTCACCATAGAGACCAATACAAGGAGTGCTCTCCAACCCCTGTTGTGATATGCTCCTGAGCACAGGTGAACCCTCGCCCGTAGGAGCAGAAACAGTATGTCAACCATACTTACTATTCGTCGGATCTTTGAGGAGGTATCTAGTCTTAAGCTTAATGTGTCTAAGAGAGGTCTGGCTGGGATTAAAATTAAGTGTAGTATCTTTAATAATTTTTTAGATAAGGAAAAACTTTATTAATTAAATTTTAAAGACTACAAAAAGGAGGATAAGCTATCCTCATAAACAACTCAAAATATCTACAAATCTCGCCAATGGCGTTGAACTACCGTGAGCGGAACACCCTTAAATGCCCCTACCGCCTTAGCCCAAACGGAAGCCAAATAAACCACATGGTCCCAAACATAGTCCAGTAGTATCCTTAATAATGTCACCACCTAATTAGTTTCTCTATTCTGTTGTTGCCTTTAAGTTGTCTAGATGTCTTTTTAGGAGAGAATCCTACAGCTGTTTCTCTTCTGTGCTCTTTTCAGGGAATTGTGGTTAAGAAGACTTCCTTAAGGTTAGATGGGTGGACATGATGTGTTATCTCTTGGGTGACCCCTTACTCTTATCCAATCTGAAGTTACTTTTTTTAGATAAAGAGAAAGTATTGTATCAATGAAGTGTCAAAAATTACAGCAAAGAAGGGCAAGATGTCTCCAAAAGTATCTAGTTACAAATCAGTGGAGGCAAATTATGCAGGACTTGGGTAATAGAATAAGTCCAAAAATGCCCCTAAAGCTCTAGCACATAAAGACACTAGATAAGTGAACCTATCCCACAAGAAATTATTCAAAGTAACCACCTCATCCAAAACCCGGGCTCCTCTCCAACCAAAGACACCAAATGATTGCAAAGACTACATTACACAATAATCCTTTCCTCCCCCAAACCCGCAAAACACATGCGAAGAAAGTCTGCAACACTAGAAGGGCAAACCCACGTCTCCCTGAAATACCAGGACAGCCTACCCATTATACGATGACAAAAATCAAGTGCACTGCATTCTCACTTGTTACCCTACACAAAAGACACACATCATATGCAATAACCACCCTTGACCTCCTCTTCTGATGCAAAACATTAGTGCTCACTCTATCCGACGCCAGAGGAACAGAGTCCACAAAAGCCCATACTTTCAGAGGCATCTTTGCCTTCCAATTGAAATCTGCTATAATGGGGAGGTGGAGAGAGGACATACATGAAAAGTCTCTCGAGAATACCAACCCATCACCAAGAGTCAACACCATCCAACAGTAGGACCCGTCTCCAAAAGATCAAGTAAAACTTTAAGCTCACCTATCTCAGTCTTGTGGCGCTCTCCGCAAATGAAGATTCAAAGACACCATTTGTGTGGAATAAAACTCAGTTCCAGCAGCACCATGAAGAGTGGAAAGCTGGAATACTCAGGGAAATATCAAACACAGAGACTCCCTCCTAACCAAGCATCGTCCCAAAATCTAATCCTCCTACTGTTTTCCAATTTTTGCTCAACCAGAGAAACAATCTCGAAGAACTTGTGAAATAAATTTACACGGGCTAGCATGTGTAGTCCCTGCTGCCAACTACGCATTCCAACCCATAAATACTCATTGTAACCCTATGCCAAAGATTCCAGTTCAAGAGGCAACCGCCACAACCACTTTCTAACAAGAGTGATATTCTTACTCTTATCCCATATTTCTTATTTTCCTTTCCCTATTCATTTAAACTCTAAAAGATTTTTGTGCTCTCCCTATTTTTTAATTTTTTTTAGATAACATGGGGTATCCAAGCTTTGCTTGACTATTCGCATGGGCCCTGAAGTTATTTTTGTGCTCTCCCTATAGAACTCAACTCTCAGAACTATGATTGGGGTAGGTAGAGTCTTGAGTAAAAATAGCATAGGTGGGTGTCACAATCGACATCAATGGCACTTATGCAAGCTCGTGAAAATTTACCTATCAGCTTTCTTGCCACTCCTTCCCTATTGTTAAAATGCAAGAGGTTCTGAAAATACACCTGGAGGGAATCCTGTTGTCCAAGCTTTCCATTAGCTCTTTTGTTTGGCTCCTTCACTTGTCAACTAACAGAATCTCTTTAGGATTATCGAAAGAAAATATCTATCTGGCAAGACTGCAGCTGTTGAGGCTTAGAACACCTTTTTTTTGGCTGCAAGTATACTGTAAGGGTCTGGAAGACCTTACTGAATTGGTTTGGTGAAAACAGGAATCCATTGCCTTGGTCTGAAGAGAAGCAATTGTTAATCCAGAGAATCAAAGGGCAACGACCTCGAACCTGTATGGCTACCTCCTTGCAGCAGTGGTTTAGTATTTGTGGGGAGAGAGGAACAATCGAAGGTTCAGGCGAGAAGAATTACAGGACCAACATTTAATCAGGGGTGTTGTCCAAGAGCTACATTGCAGGGGACAAAAATTCCAAAAATGGTGCAAAATCCTTAGTGAAGTGAATTGGTTTCCAGTGTAATAGCTTGAGTAGTGTCACTTTTGTTTTGTAGCCTACTCATTTTTGGTTTGTGAACTGGCTGGGGTTAGTGAGTCAAACTACCCCACTTGTACTTCATGAAAATTTGGTAATAGAAAAATCTTTATTTCTGGCAAAAAAAATTATCTATCTGGCATTTAAATTATTTTTTTTTTAGATAACATGGGTATCCAAGCTTTGCTTGACTAATCCCATGGGCCCTGAAGTTAACGACCAGGAAAACCTCCAGTGGCCCTGAGGGGACTCGAACTTGGGACCTCTGGAATAAATCTCAGGGATCTTACCAACTGAGCTAACCCGGTCAGGGTTCTATCTGTCATTTACATGATTACATCAAAGGAGAGAAGTTAATGGAAATTGGATATACTTTTGTCCCTGCTTTTTGTTCTCGAGAATATTGTTGCCTTGATATCATTGGGCCTTTCACATCCAAATCCTTCTACTACCAAGTCATTGCCACTCCATGTCCAAATCCCTTTGGGGTGGCAAACTAATTTAAAAGGCAGTATGCAAAGGCGTAGATTGTGCCCGGACAGTTATTCTTAAACAAGCTGGCAACAACACCTGCTGTAAAAGAGAGGGCATTTCACCAGAATGAATTGCAATATAACAGAGTAAGGAATGAACAGCTTTCCTTCCATGCCCTTTTGCGTAGAATATGTGATCCAACTTATTTAACATTTTGGTGAATGTTTGGGTGCATCCCAGAACTTGGACCATATTCCTCAAGCTTCACTTTAAGGGTTCTCAACGAAGGAAAGGTATGGAACTATGGAAGAGTGCAGTGTGCTTGTTGGATTACTGGGTGTTATTTGCTGCAGCTGATTGGAAAAAATTGTCACAAATAAGGTGCAGAAAAGGAGTTTAGTTCGGCCTAAAGCACTCTTCCTCACTTCATTGTGGGCTTTTATTTCCAATTTTATATTCCAGGGGCTTCATTATCATATAATCAAAACTTTTTTAGAACAGTCAAAAGTAATTGGTTTAATTTTGTTTATTCTCTTTTTCAAGGGTGCCATGTCCTCTGTCTATACATCCTCTCTTCTTAAATGGAATTTCTTCCTTTTATCTAATCAAAATTATAATTTAAAAGACATATGTGGAGATAAATTTTTGTAATCCATCCTAATCCGCAACAGATTGCTGGTAACTGCATCAGTTACCCTTAGAGCACCCTGGACAACTTTAAACAAACATAAACATACACACAATACTTATGAAATTCAACTGCATAGTATATCTTCAAAATATCAAATACGGTTGAAAACAGTAAGATTCAGCCCTCAAGTTCATTAAATATCCACAGGAGTCAAAAAGGGATTTTTATTTGAACGACCAAATCGTACCTCCATTCATATTCGTACGGTCATTAACCAACTTCATCAGGAAAGGCAATAAGTCTGGCCAATCCTGTGGCCAGTCATGTTGTGCAATGGAAGCAACAGCCATGCTAACTGCAGTGCAGATTTTTTTATGTGAATCATCCAAACACAACAGAAGAAGTCTGCGTATGATTTCCTAGACACACATTTGATAAACTCGGTGAGAAACCAAGGAAACAACAACAGTCAAATGTCAAAGGAATATTACGTAAAACTTATTTTAAAGAAACGAAAACGATAGTAGAAAGAGGCTGGCAAAGGTCCGGGCAACAAGACAGTGGACCATCATAAAAATTCATTCAGGTTCTGCAACCCAAAGGCACTGAAGACTTTGAGGTTACCTTGAGTATGGCTACCAAAATCAATTAATCTATACAAAACAAGCTCCTTTTTTCTTGTAAACAAGTTAGAATATTAGCATGTTATTGGAAAAGACATTTACCAACCCAACCAAGAGTATGAAGCAACATTTGATGATATCGATATCTAAATATGATTATGCTGGCCACCTTGTCCAATTTCAACAATCCATTCTAGTAACTGAATAACATCACCACTCAGATAAACACGTAATTCACTGTGTGCATCATGTTTCAGAAAAAGGTTTGATGAAATAAAGAAATAATACTTCAAAACGTGGAAACTTTGCCACACCCACAATTTCATCTGGCTGGGCGCCATCTATTATGTAGTATAGCCGTATAGATCTAGAGATTGTTCATTGTTGTCTTCAGATCTATTGCAAAATATAGAGCAACTCCATCCAACACATCCATCAGGAATGCATTATCCCAAAATCATTCCTCAATCAGAGCCCTATTAATTTTTTGTGTACTGATACTACTGAAAACTAGAACATCCTAACTGTAGAAAAGGTGGTAATTTTGAGGAATGATTGTTTGATAATAGATCATAACGAAACTGTTCTTCGTTAGTTCTTTGCCATCTTAAAACTCTTCACAATAACATTTTTTATCAAATCTTCCTGAAAAATTTAGCTGACATAGCTCTCGGTAGAACAAGTAATGACAGCATAGAAGTCCCAGAATTATTAAATGGAAACAGAAATAGAAAGGCTCAAAGTACAAGCTACACAAATGATGATACATTATGAGCACAATTTTATCCAACTAATTGATTTATCCTCTTCAAAGTAAATGCTCCAATTCCAATGGATATATGATGGAAGATGTTTCATTCCTGCATGGATCACTATACTATACCCTATACCATGTTCTCATTCAGGAACCCTACAGCTACTGTTTTTGATTACTACCGTATAGCTACTGTTTATATCTATAAAAGAAACATTAAGAAAAACTGTAACGTGGGTATCTGAGCTTTAACGGGGCTCAAACTAATGGCCTCTGGATTAGATCCCAGTCAGGACAAACATTATCACTATGGATCAATTACTGTCTTTCAGTACCTAAGAAGGTATTAATAATACTTTGTATATAACGCATTGTTCAAGAACATGTACTAACTTATCAATTTGATATCTGAAAATTAGCTATGTTTTATTAATACTTGATGCCAACTTCTCCTCTAAGGGCCAATGATTAGTACAAATCAGAAATTTATTGCCATAATCACAGGTTTACAATGTAAATTGGTCAAGTGAATCAAACAATGGCCAGTGGACAACATCAGTCTCTTACTTGAAGTAATAGATCCCCAATAAAAGTGTATCATATATCACATGAGACATTGACAAAAGAAAAAAGTGTTAAAAACTAGAGAGTTACGTATGTCAATGCCCCACATAACTTTTTCTTATTTCTTTTGAGATGAGAAGTAATTACAGCCTGGGAAGGCGAGGGTGGCCCTCACAGACGGGGACTTTTAGGGGGGTGCCCCTCACGAACGTTCAATGTCACTGGAGCGATTAGTATGTAGTTTTGCTTTTTGTTTGATGACTCTTGTCCTCATATATTGTACTTATTCACTTCATTTCTTTAATATAAACAAAGACCTTGGAGACTATCAAAATTACAAGTAACCTCAGTCCTATTGATATCACTAAGGGCATGTTCTTTTGGACTGGATACTTATTTACAAAGATTACCCAAACATGGTTTGCATAGGCCATTAGGCCCAACCAGACACCACAAACATCCTTCACACTACAGTAGACTTCGACGATCATATCAAACAACATAATATAGAGTCCGTTACTGTGTGCTGCTATGACATTGTATTGTATTGAAGAGATAAGTATTTTCATTTTTCAGCTATATCACCTCTGCTCATGTTCAGGCATCTTCTCCAAAAAATTGAGGTTGCTCTCACAAATATTAGAAGCAACAGATAGTTGTCATTCATTTTCGTTTTCATACCTCAAATTCAAACTAGTTAAAGTTCACAGAATACATTGGTTGCTTGTGCATAGGATCAGGTGATAGTTCTAGCTTTCCCTCAGAGCTAAGGTGGTTGGGGTTTACAGGGGAGTCTCTCTTTGTGCTAAATTCTAATACCACTGCTTCTAGTTCTTTGAGACCCCCTTTTTTCCCTTTGAGAACACCTTGTAACCATAGCCTTGACTTTTTTTACTAATAAAAAAAAAATCTCTTATATAAACGGAATGATATCCAGCCAAGTCCCGCTTTAGTCAGGCTTAGGAAAAGCCAGCACACCCATGCTATCTAAGACAATAAATAAGTTTTATTTTAGGGAAAAAAAAAATAAAAAAATAAAAAAATAAAAAAATTAGTGCAGTTGAAATTACCAAGACCAAAGCTTCATTTTTGGATAGAAAACCATTAGGCAAATAAAGTCCCAGAAATACCATTAACATATGCTTTCAAAGTAAAATCCGCTGCAAAATTGTTAGGGGTAGCATAGAAAAGTCATAAATGCACCTTCCAAACTAACAAAGGAATTTTCAATTATATCAATAAGAAGAGATACCTTCTCATCACTTGCGACAACAGGGTGCTCAAAACTATCCTCATCCTCATGCCAATGTTTTTGGATAAACTGCTTCAGGAGGACTGCAGCTAGGTAAATAAGTCAAAGCTTACAAACCCAATGGGAGAATCAATATGTTTTTTTTTTCCAACAGAAAGCATTTATAAAGCTGTAGAACAGAAACAGATGACAAGCTGTTCTCACACAAAATTCCATTACAAATTGCCAATTTCTTTGGACAGTCACATGAGTCATAAGGTAGCTCCTAAAAGCCCCTCCTGCCCTAGCCAAAAGTTACCCTATCCCAAACCAATTCAGGGGACAAAAGGCCCGTTTGGCCTAGCTCCCACAAATTTCAACTTCTCTTCCCACGTTTGTTGTTGTTCAGCCCATTTTCATCCACTCCCGCCCCCACCTCCAACTTCTAGAAGTTGAAATAAAGGTAGAAGTAGGAGGAGAAGGAGAAGTTACAAGTTGTAACTTCTACTTCTAGCCCTAATTGTGGCTTTATTTCAACTTCTTAGACGTTGCTGGTGGAGGCGGAAGTGTATGGAGACGGGTGGGCAAGAACAAATTTGAGAGTAGAAGTAGAATTTGATGGAATTAGGCCAAACGGGCCTAAAGTACTCTTAGAAAGAATTCTCCAATACACTCAAACCAAATACACCACAGAATCATAGGGAAGAAAAAAAAGGACAGAAAGAAAGAACATTGCACCAAAGTATCCTCTCCTCCTCACATCTGCCCAAGCCCACAAAGTGAATTTGCAAAAGCTCCAAAAAAATAGCCGGGCAAACCAGTCCTCTTCCAAGACACTTAAAAGCTTGCCGGAGAAACAGTGGCATGTCACTGTCAAGACAAACATGCAAACATGACTCATTAGTACCACGACACAATATACACTAGCCTCCTTCTCCGAAACATGTCATTTGTACTAAATCTATTAATACTCCCTAACGAGAGCAGGGAGAGCAAATATGTCATCACAAGATCCTTGTTTACTCAAGAGTTCATAGTGGTGCACTAAACATAACATTTTCATCGTAAGTGATGTAACACAACCGTCAAAACAATGCAACATATCACCAATGAAAACAACAAAGAAAACATGAACGTGCAAGAGGCGTATCAGGAATTTGGAAAGGATATTTGCCGCAATCCCAACGGAAATTCCCTGTTTGCAGCAACTTTAGCCAATGCACTTCCGACACCTACACAGATAAGAAGAATCGATTATTTTGAGTTTTCTTCAGCTTTTACTCTTGTTTATTGAAACAAAATGGGAGGGAGAAGGGAGAAAGAATGATGTGTTGATGGGCCCATTAACATAGACTGATAAGTGCAGAAGCAAATAGCAGATATACCTAGAACTTGTTAAAAATAAACACCAACAACTCTATTATCTATCTTTCTTTAATGAATCCTAGAAAATAGGATGAGGATGATAGCAAAGCAAATAATTAGTGTGAGGAAACATTTTGTTTTTTAGCAACTTTGTTATGTTCACAAATTACAAAGATTGTTGTTTGTGGTAAGTATGTGTCAACAACAATTATGATCCTTTTTTTTTAGATAAAGAAAAAGTATATTGATATGAATTTAAATGTACAGCAGAAGAGAGGATAAGGTATCCTCTAAATAAAACATTTACAGATTGCCCCAATTCCTCTGTATATCAGTTATAGAGTAATCCCTAAAAGCCCCCGCAGCCTTAGCCCATAAGGAAGCTAAATAAGTGATCCTCTCCCAAAGCATCAAACTCCTGAAAGTCCCTTAAACACTCGTGCTTAATGTAAAATATGAAGCAATCAGAGAATATAAAAGTTTAGGAGTTTCCCTTCCTATATTGAATTCTTGTCTCATTCACCTTCCAACATTTGGTATGAGAGCGGGCGGTCAGGGACCAACTCCAGTAAAATATTAAGATGGCAAATGTGATAAGTTCCATGGGCCAATTTGTTAAGCTCAATGAGAACAACTATAGCGATTGGAGTTTTCGCATGAAATGTTATTTAGAGGGACAAAAAATGTGGGAGATTGCAGGAGGAAGTGATACAATAATCCCTCCTGAAGAAAATGTAGAAGATCGTAAAAAAAAGGCGAGTGAAAGCTGGGAAGGCTATGTTCCCTCTTACCATCTCAATGGTAGATGAAGTGTTGCACAAGGTGAAAGAGGCATAAACTCCCAAAGAAATTTGGGGTACCTTGAAGACATTGTTCGAGAAAACAAATGATACGAAGCTGCAGTGCCTCGAAAATGAACTAATGTTCTATCGAGCAAAATGACATGACCAATAGTCAATATTTCTCTAAAGTAAAATCGCTTTGTAGAGAAATATCAAAGCTAGATGAAGAAAATCCGATTAGTGAGACAAAGATGAGAACGATCATCATGCATGGAGTTTGATCCGAATTCCGAACTCTTATCATAGCCACTCGTGGATGGCTACACAACCGACCCTCGGTCAATTGGAAAGCATCTTGGCAAATCAAGAAGCTCTTGATCAACAAACGCCTGGTAATTCCATAAATGAAGAAGAAAAGGCGCTCTTTAGCAACAAGAAATTTGTTAAAGATCGTACGATTGAAAACCAAGAAAAGGCGCAACATGTTCGTTGGCAAAAGAAACAATCATGGAGAAGTTCTCAACAAGGGGGAACTTGTTGTAATGAGGCCAAAGGCAGACATAATGCACAAAGAAGCCAAAGAAAGAATGGAGGTTGTTAAAAAAGTGGTAAAAAGGGTCATTGTGCTCGTGATTGTTGGAGTAATCAAGCAAAAGGGAATGTAGCTACATCTTCTCATTCTAAAAATGAAGAAATATGGGATTTCCACGCATTATGCTCGACAGAAGAAAAGTGCTCAAGTTCCAAGGTGAAATAACAATCGTCACCGAAGCATGTTGAAGAAACAGAAGAGATTTCATTTGCGGCCACAAATAGCAACCAGATTATTTTTAAATTTATTATGAAGATTGGATCATTGATTCTAGGTGTTCTAGTCACATGACAGGAGATCTGAAGAAGCTCCAGAACAAACAAAATTATCAAGGTGAAAATCATGTGGTTACTGCTAACAATACTAAGTTGCCAATCACTCATATTGACAAAACTGTAATCGAACCTCGATTTTATTCTCAAAATGTGAGGTTGGAAAATGTTTTCCATGTTAAAGGAATGAAGAAGAATTTCTTGTATGTCTGACAACTGAGATCCTATGGAAAGTATGTTGTATTTGGTCCAACGATGTCAAGGTTTACAAAAAGATTAAGCCATCAGATGCGCCGATCGCCAATCATAGACAGGCGGCGACTAGATTCAGTATATGTGATGTCGGCACACAGTGGCGGACCCAGAAAAATAAAAGTAAAGTATGGGTGCAAAGAAAAGAGGGAGAAATTCAAAATTAGGGGTGTCAATTTCACCCGCAACCGCAAATAGACCGATTTTTTTTGATCTCCAAACTCATCATAACCCTTTGCCCAAATCAATTTTCAATTGTCAATCCAATTGTAGCTACTTGAATATCAAATAGCCACTTAAAATTTAAAATGTGTAAACTATAATAAACTATAGCAAATTTGCAACCAAAAAAAAAAAACTATAGCAAATTAGATTTGCCATAATAATACCACCAAAATCTTTATAAAATCCCCCAATGGCAACAGTTGCCTGAAATCCTTAATAATACCACCAAAAAAAAAATTTACAATAATTATCTAGCACAATCTACAGAAATCAATCAACTTTTGGGATTAAAAAAAGCCTTTGACTTCAATAAAGGAAAAGGAAAAGAAAAACACTTGCAAACACATTTTAGTAGTTGTAATACGGATATAACCCATTTTAGTATTTATATTTTGTGCTTGGTGGGTTTTATAACTACGGAGTACTAAAATGGAGTACTAAAAACTAAAAAGTAAAATGGAGTAGTAGTATATCTGTACATAACTAGCAAAAAAAACAAGTTACTAGTATATTAATATGACAATGACATCAGGAGTAGGGAGCTTGCTTTTTGGATATTTCTTCATTTTTTTGATAAGACTGCTGAACAAATCAAGTGAGAGAGAAAGTTTTGATTAGTGGGACACTGTAACTGTCAGGGGTTATAACGTGGGGACTGGGGTTGGTTACATTTTGTGTATTTCAACTTTGCCCTTCTCTCTTAATTGTCCTTTTTGTGTGTTTTGTATGGGTGCATTGAAAATAAACTTAAATAGTATGTGTGCAAAAGGAAAATCACAATACTTTTCCCCAAAGTTTTTAAAAAAGTATGGGGTCAACTGACCCCATACTGATGACCGTGGGTCCGCCCCTGTCGGCACAAGAGGCTTATGTCGACAAGACCAGGAGGAACGAGACAGTTGCTCGGGCATGTCAGTAATAACAAATTTTGAAAAGTGAATGAGACTAGAATTCAATATAGGAAGGGAAACTCTCAAACTTTTATATTCTTTGTGATTGCTTCATATTTTACATTAAGCAATCCGGTATTTATAATTGTTGTGGACACATACTTACCACAGACAACAATCTTCATTATTTGTGAACGTAACAAAGTTGCTAAAAAACAAAATGCTTTCTCACACTAATTATTTGTTTTGCTATTATCATCATCCTATTTTCTAGGATTCATCAAGGGAACAAAGATAATAGAGTTGTGGGTGTTTATTTTTAACACTCCCCTCAACAACTCTATCTGAGTGCCTCACTAGAGATTATCTCGAGCTTCTCGTAATTCAACAAACTTGTTTGCACTAAGACCTTTGGTGAAGATATTTGCAACTTGATCTTCACTTTTAATATATTGCATCTCTATCTCTCCTCAAAGTTTCTCTTTTTCGTACAAAATCATAATGGACCTCTACATGTTTGGTCCTTGCATGAAACAACGTCACAATACAGCTTCAGAGCATAATTTAGGCTAATGAAGATCTTTTAGCAATTGTGTTAACCTTGCACATTCTTGAGCTTCCATTGCTTCTGCTCAATATTCATCCTTTGTACTTGATAATGACACAGTAGGTTGTCTGTCTTTTACTGCACCATGATATAGCACCCGAACCAAGACTAAGCACATAACCTGTTGTTGAACGTCTAGTATCATGGTCACCGGCATAATCTGCATCACAAGTACCAACCAACTCACATGCTTCTCCTTCCTTAAAATAAACACCATAGTTGATTCTTCCCTTGACATACCGCAAGATTCTTCTCACAGCGTCGAAGTGATTTTTCTTTGGGTTCTGCATATATCTACTGCATCATAGGCGTTGTTAGAGTAAAGTATATCAACTTCCCACAAGTTCTCGATACATTGTTGCATCTCCTAGGTCTTTACCTTCTACTGTACATAATCGAGCATTAGTTTCAATCGGTGTTGAAATGGGCTTACAGTTACCATTCTGACACAGAAATAGTCCTTCGCTAGTCCTTTCCACCTCTAAGCCAAGAAAGTGCTTCAACTCTCTAAGCTCTTTCGTTTGAAATCGAACAGACAAATTAGCCCTTATCTGATGCATTAACCTTTCAGCATCTCCTGTGATGATAAGATCATCCACATTTACTAGCACAATAGCTAGCTTTCCATCTCGAGCTTCCACAAATAAAGCAAGACTAGTAGCCAGAGGATTCTCTCAACAATATGGGCTACACTATGATAAGACGTACAGTCCAGTGGCAAAAATCACTACCGAGGATATTGATAGCATTAGCCTATGGCAAGGATGTTAAAATGTTTTTCTCCATGGGAAGTTAGATTGAGTTATCTATATGGAACAACCAAGAGGGTTTGAGATTCATTCTCACCCTAAGTATGTGTGCAAGTTGAAGAAGGCTATGTATGGCTTGAAGCAAGCACCAAGAGCATGGTATGGAAAAATATCAGAGTTCCTACTAAGGAATGGTTATTATATGGCACCTGCTGATTCGAGTTTATTTGTAAAAGCTCGAGATGGAAAGCTAGCTATTTTGCTATTATATGAGGATGATTTTATCATCACAGGAGATGCTGAAAGGGAAGTGCAACAGATAAGGGAGGCTAATTTTCTATTCGATTTCAACCTACTGTGTCATTATCAAGTACAGAGGCTGAATATAGAGCAACATCAATGGCAGCTCAAGAATGTGCATGGTAAACACAATTGCTAAATGATCTTCATCAGCCTACAAATTATGCTGTGAAGCTGTATTCTGACAATTAGTCAGCAATAAGGACCAAACATGTGGAGGTACATTATCATTTTGTACGAGAGAAAGTACTTCGAGGAGAGATAAAGATGCAATATATTAAAAGTGAAGGTCAAGTTGCAGATATCTTCACCAAAGATCTTAGTGCAAACAAGTTTGTTGAATTCCGCGAGAAGCTTGGGATAATTTCTAATGAGGCACTCAGATAGAGTTGTTGAGGGGGAGTGTTAAAAACAAACACCAACAACTCTATTATCTCTATTCCCTTAATGAATCCTAGAAAATAGGATGATGCTAATAGCAAAAACAAATAATTAGTGTGAGGAAACATTTTGTTTTTTAGCAACTTTGTTACATTCACAAATTACAAAGATTGTTGTATGTGGTAAGTATGTGTCCACAACAATTATAAATATTGGATTGCTTAATGTAAACTATGAAGCAATCACAGAGAATGTTTGAGAGTTTCCCTTCCTATTGTAGCCAATATACATGTCAACGCTCAATACATACTGTCTACCGTTACATGTGTATCTCACGTTTCCTTTTCTTCAGTTTAGAGTGAGTTGCTAGCTTGAGAGGGTTCTTTATTTTTTTAGATAAGAAAATTTTTTTTACCACCACCAACCATTTATGCAAGATTCCTTTAACCACCACTACCAACCAACACACACGCCCATACATAACCCAAGCACATCTACTATCTCATCGGTGAAAATAGTGCAAGCCAACGAATTAAAATTCTGAACTACCAGCAATGAAACATTGAGCTGACAAGATTTCCTTTATATTCATTCCAAATTTAACCTTCTTTTTTTTTCTTTTTTAACGGCAAAAGTAAACTTTGTTAGGCAATTAAATGCCAAACATCAACAAAACAATGGTTCTGATACCCTTACATCCCTCTACTCTGATACAAGAATACAAAATTCCCTCTCATGTAGTTCCTACATTGTCTACCTTTCACACACACACCCCCCCCGAGAGAAAGCTCTATTTAAAACATCCTTCTGAAGTTGTTGGTGTCTCAAGTGAAGCTGCTATTATCTCCTGCAGAACTTCAAGTGAGGTGCCTGCTTTTGCATTTGTTCCACCCACTCCCAAAAACTATTGCCTTTGTCCACTTGATGATGATTTATAGTTCCACAAGAAAAAAAAATTGTTGAAAAATTACAAACACCCCACTTATCTATCAGAATCCCCACACCCCAAAGATACCACATAAGAAATCTAATTTCCATGTACTATCAATCCCTTCCCCTGGCCCCTAACGAATTACCCCATTCTTCCCCTATAATAGCCTCATTTTTTTCCAAAGATTCAGCATTCTCAAGTCTAGGATTCAATCCCAAACTTTGCCCAACTAGCCATGCTGATTCATTCAGCTTCTTGCAAAACTAAAACTGTTCCAATTTTGAATACCACTGTCGGAGGCCCTAGTATCGTCACTGGAAGGAGCAATAAGACCAGAAGAGGCCTCAGGAACACATCTTCTCTCCACCACCAACGGGTTACCCAAATCATGCATCTATCTCCAGTTCTGTTTCTCCAAATTGAATCTTTTTATACTTCATCACATCAATAGCTCTTTCTAGAAGACACCATCCTAACGAACCTAAAAAAACCGCCACCAATTATCATATTGAAATCAGTTAGCAACTGATGAACAACAAATTTAACTTTTTACCTTCACCACAGCATTACCTCTCTTTATGATACACCATCCTATTGAGTCTACAATCAAAATTCCACTAATTTATCTCTCTAATTTTTTTTTTTTTTTTGATAAGAAAAAATTTATTTATTAATCAAATCGTGAAGTAGTACAAAATGGAGGATAAGATATCCTCAAAGTACAAGAAGAAGAGTAATTTATCTACAAATCACGCCAATGACGTTGAATGACCGTCAGTGGCACCCCCTTAAAGGCACCAGCCGCCTTTGCCCACATGGATGCCAAATAAACTATATGGTCCCAAACTAGATCGGTACTCTTTCCCTTGTCAGAGAAAATCCTCGAATTCCTCTCTAGCCAAGTGCACCAAAGAATAGCTAAACAGGCACACCGCCACAACATCCTACC
This sequence comes from Tetragonia tetragonoides, assembly GCA_038025085.1. Classification (NCBI taxonomy): domain Eukaryota; kingdom Viridiplantae; phylum Streptophyta; class Magnoliopsida; order Caryophyllales; family Aizoaceae; genus Tetragonia; species Tetragonia tetragonoides. The sequence goes on from CM076148.1 coordinate 35,862,858, forward strand.
CTCCTTCCCCCTCCGCATAGCAGAGAAACGCATCCGTAGGAACCGCCCCACAGTAGCAGGGCACGCAAAAGGCTCCCCGCACAACAGCCGATCCCACAGAGCCCTCGCAAAATTACACAAAACAAACAAATGTAAGCAATCCTCTCCGTCCTGCCGACACATCACACACATGCTGGGAAGGAGGCACATATGTGGCCTCCGTCGTTGCACCATATCACAAGTATTCACCTTATCTAGCACCAAAGTCCACACAAAAGCACGAACCTTCAGGGGAACCTTGGACTTCCAAATATAAGAGGAAAGGGGGAAATGTGGAAATCGAGACGGAAGGCTAAGATGATGGAGGAAGGACTTGGAAGAAAAAACCCCCGAAGAGTCCCCAATCCAAGTCCGAGAATCGTCCCGAGGGACGAGAAGCCTAGAGTGGAGGACACCCAGGAGGGAAGCGAGTTCCTCCATTTCTGTATCCCGGGGTGGTCGTCGAAGATGCAGGTTCCATGACCCACCGACCTCTGAGTAAAAATCAGCCACAGATGCCCCATGAAGAGTGGACAACCGGAAAACCCTCGGATATGTAGAAGAGAAAGCAGTGTCCCCATTCCACACATCCTCCCAGAACCGAACCCGTTGACCATTACCCACATTATACCTGACCAGTGGAAAGAAAAAAGACGATACCTGGGAAACGAACTTCCAAGGGCAAGCATGGGAGATAGTTGAGCTGGCTCGGACGTCCCACCCATTATGCTGGAGGCCGTACTTGCTTCTGATAACTCGGTGCCATAGGGAGCCAGATTCTAGGGGAAAACGCCATAACCACTTACCCACTAGCGAAATGTTCTTGGACACCAACCTACCAAAACCCAAGCCCCCCTCAATTTTCGGCCGGCAAACATGGTCCCAACTAACCAGGTGATCCCTCTTACCCTCTCCAACCCCCGACCAAAGAAAGTCCCTCATCAACCTCTCAATCCTATTAGCTACCCCAACAGGAATTTTAAAAAGGGAAAGGTAGTAAAGAGGGATACTAGCTAAGCAGGAATGCAAAATAGTGATTCTCCCCCCCAACGAGAAGTATACCCCTTTCCAACCATCTAGACGCTTAGCCACTCTAGACACTACCGGTTCCCAAAAGGACACCGATCTGGGGTTACCTCCGAGGGGAACCCCCAAATAAGTAAGCGGCCACTGCTGACAACCCACTAGACCAGCCAGGGAAAGCAGAACATCCTCCCCCACATTGATCCCTGCCAGACTACACTTAGACAAATTAATTCGCATCCCCGACACAACCTCAAAAACTTGTAAGAGCGTGAGTACCCTCTTAAACCCTTCGACATCGTCCGAAAGGAAGAGAATCGTATCATCGGCAAACTGCAGGTGTGAAACACAAACCCTTTCCCGCCCCGTCCGGAATCCTTCAACAAGCCCCCGCTCCACTCCCCTATCCAACATTCGTCCAAGAACATCAACGACTAGAGTGAAGAGGAAAGGGGACAAGGAATCCCCCTGGCGCAAACCACGTGACGAAGGGAACCAATCACGAGCCGCCCCATTAACAAGGACAGAAAAACTAGCGTTGGACAAACAACCCCTTATCCAGGAGCGCCAACGCCCCCCAAAGCCCTTCCTATCCAGAACGCGATCCAAAAAACCCCAGCTAACCCGGTCATAAGCTTTCTCAAAGTCCAACTTAAAAACAATCCCCGAGTCGTTATTCCGGCGAGCACCATCAACCACCTCATTAGCCACCAAAGCTGCGTCAATGATCTGGCGACCCTCCACAAAAGCACTCTGGCAGTCGAGATAGTCCCAGTCAAAACCGCCCCAAGTCTAATAGACAGGACCTTCGTCAAAATCTTATAGACACTAGTGACTAAACTAATAGGCCTAAAATCCCTCACCTTAATCGACCGGTCCTTCTTAGGGACGAGCGTAATAAAATTAGAGTTCATGCTCTTCCCGACCACCCCTGTGTCATGAAACTCAGCAAAAACCCCCAACAGATCCTCCTTGATGACCTCCCAGCAATCCTGGTAATATGCCATCGTGAATCCATCCGGCCCCGGGGATTTCTCACGATCCATCCCAAACACCGCAGCCCGTATCTCCTCTAACTCAAAAGGGCGCTCAAGCCAGTCCCGAAGCAATGGCGTAATAGGTGACCACTCAACTCCCTCCAGCATCGGTCTATCAGTCACTTCTTCCTCAAAAAGACCCTTGTAGAAAGCTGTAATCTCGTCACTAATCCTATCCAGGTCAGTCACACGCTCACCATCATCAGTCTCCAACTCCCGAATAAAACTCCTCCTCCGCTTCCCATTAACCACTTTGAAAAACAACCGAGAGCTCACATCCCCCTCCTTCGCCCATCTCCCCTTCATCTTCTGACGCTGGCTCTGCCTCTCCTTAAGCAAAACCTCCTCTAGACTATTCTTCAAATCAACACTCTTCCTCAGCAGCCCCTCAACATGGCCCTCCTCGCTCAAGGCCCGATCCGTCACCAAAATCTCCTTAAGAATCTCCCCCTTTCGCACCCGCACATCTCCAAACGTCTCCTTATTCCAAACTTTCAAGCGTTCCTTCACAAACCTCAACCTCCTCATGAAACAATACCCCCTCCAACCCTCAACCTCACACTCCGCCCACCAATCCCGAATCCTAGCCCCAAACTCCGCATGGGAACACCACATATTCTCAAAGCGGAAAGGGGTCGGGCCCCACTGGATGGGAGCAGAATGCAAGACAAGGGGAAAGTGATCAGAACATGAACGGGGCAGGATTTCCTGAACCAAAGATGGAAACTCATCCTCAAACTCATTCGTAACAAGGAACCTATCTATCCGAGAGGCTACATCCCGCCTCCCGCTCACGCCCCAAGTAAACTGAGCATTACCCAGAGGCAAATCGCGAAGGGCAAACTCCCTAATAAAAGAGTCAAACTCAATCATACCCCCGGTCAACCCCCTACCACGACGTTCCCCCGCATGACGGATCACATTAAAGTCACCCCCAATAACCCATCTAGGGGAACAGAGACCTGCAAGAGCCGCCAACTCCTCCCAATATGACTCCCGGTCAGCGACCCCACACGGTCCATAAACAGAAGACACCCACCAATCACCCCTCCCCCGAACGCTCAACAGGACCGACACAGTAAATTGCCCAGAATGGGACTCGACCCGAGTCGCAAAACGGGTATCCCAAACAATAAGAATACCCCCCGACGCTCCTACAGAAGGCAACCAAACCCAATCCTTAGACCCCACCTCCCATAGACTTTGAACAAAAAAGGAATCCACTCCCTCAACCTTAGTTTCCTGAAACATTACCACATCCGGAGACGCCCGGCGGACAACTTCCTGCACCAGGCAACGCTTCCCCACCATCCCCAGACCATTGACATTCCAACTCAAAACCTTCATCTAAAACCACCAATACCCCTAGACCTACGACTCCCCCCTTCCCCAAAATTAAGGGTCGTCACAAGACCCCGAAGCTCCCTAATACCAACCCTGTTTCTCCGAGAGGGAGGTCCCCTCGGAGACACCTGAACATTAGCCACCTGACCTGTCTTACCAACAACCCGAAAATCAAGATCACGAAGGAGAGCCTGAGGGTCCCGGTCGTCCCTCCCACCCGCTAATGGTGGAATGGTCACAACCGTCCCCCCGGACTCTGACTCCCCATGGCACATCGGAGCAGCAGAACCTTCCGGCACTTTCGACAAAATTGGCGACACACCCAACCTAACATCTCCATCTCCCCCACTTGCACCTGAAAAAACATTAGCAGATAACGTCTGGTCAGCAATAGAACAAACAGGAGCTTTTTGGGGAGTAGCAACAAAAAGAGAATAAAAGGGTAAAGGGGAAAAGGAAGTAGAAAGGTCCTCTTGGGCCCGCGCCCCGGTATCCTCGGCACAAGACAAAGGAACACTGTGATAGAGCTCCGAACTCTGTTGCATCGTCACATCCCGATCCCTCTCAGCACACAGCAAATTTACCTCCTCAACCACCTCCACCTCCTTATCCTCAAACTCCCTTAACCTGCTCAAAAATAAATCGTCGTCACCATCCATAGACCCAAGAAGGTCATCCTCATCATCATCCTCCAAAACTGATTCCCAATAGGATGAACCCCCCTGGGTCCGATTAAAACCAAAACCAGGTTCCCCACACACCCTCACCTGAGACTCAGCAACAGGACCCTCACCTTTACCCACTTGCTGGACTCGTTTCCCAACCTCCGCAAGCCATGTACCAACCTGACACAGTTAATTTATCTCTCTAATTATCATATCGAAACCAGTAAGCAACTAAAGAGCATCAAATTTAACTTTTTAACTTCATGGGCAGTACCTCTTTCTGTAATACACCAGTCTAATGAGTCTAAAATCAAACGTCCACTCATTCATCTCTCAAATTATCATATCAAAATCATTAAGCAACTAAAACAGAAGTAAATTAAACGAAAAAGGAATATAAATGTAAGAGAGAGAGAGAGAGAGAGAGAGAGAGAGAGAGAGAGAGAGAGAGAGAGAGAGAGAGAGAGAGAGAGAGAGAGAGAGAGAGGTGAGTGTGACCATGTTGAAGGGAAGCTTGATGAAGAGAAGTCTCAGCAAACGAACGAACTTGTTGATTAGTATCAAGTGTAGCATTCAAGCAATTTATAAGCCATTGTTGATCTTGATCAACTGTACCACTCGCCATTTATTGAAATTGAAAATGCACTTCCAACTGAAACCTAAAAAAACAACTTCAACAAACGCCCAAAATTCAAAACCTCAAAGCTCCATTTTCATAAATCACAATCAAAATTACTACTACAACTGAAGACGATGAAATAAACAACAACAGCAACTAACCAGTAATTAGCTGCTGAAAACGGCGAATAGCAGAAGTAGAAGAAGATGAATAAGAAGAACCTCAATGTGTGTGAGTTTCAGCAATGGTGGATTTCGAGGTTTGCTAGGGTTTTGCGTTTTGAAATGGCAGTAAATCCCGGCAATTTTCTCTCTCTATTACTCACTCACAGTGGAAATTCAATAATGGCAGGGTTTATTTATACGACCACCACAGTCATAAACCCCTTGAAAGAAACAGCTAATTCGGAAGAAAAACGACATTCCCTACTGCCGTAGGCTGTCGAGGCTCGGCACGAGTGCGTGTACTTTTGTTTTTCTTTCTTTTCGGTAATCACTATTTTTTGAGTTAAAAAGTTGGGTTAGGTTAAATTTTGGGATAAAATACATTAAAAATGATAGGAAATCACTCTATATAATAAAATTTAGGAAAGATTATTGTAAATCACCGAACACCAATTGCAATATCTAGTTATCCACTTTAGTAGAGCTTAGGGTGGATAGCGCAGTAGCGCATTCCCACTTATTTCAAATAATTACCTGAGTTCAAGTTTCATTTCAACAAAATTACACGTTATTTTATCTTTAAAGGGCACTGGATGAGCAAGTCTCGTCTCCTCAAAAGATTATGTGACTTACAACACATTTTCGTGATCCTTTTCCTGAAAAAATGACAAGAAAATGTTCTTAACTGCCAAAACATCTCAATACACACGATCAAAAAAAAAAAAATCTCAATACACCCAATGGCGGAACTACGGAGTGGCCAGCGTGTGCCACGGCCTCCCCCATAATCAAGAAAACCAATAAATAAATTCTACGCGTTACTTTTTACAGCAATGCGAAATTGTTACAGTAGTTAGAGTTTTCCTGCTAGACTTCAGCTTCAGCTTCACGTTGGTCCTGCATTCGATACCCAATGCTACTACTTTTTATTTAATGATTATTTCTCCTTCCTTTTCTTATTCTATGCGTATGTATGGTTAAGGTAGCCATTTTTTTTTGTTGTTTTTCATAGTACTTTGCTAGTTTCGACATCAATTAAAACATTTTCAATGCTTATCTTGGGTTATTTTTTTCACATTCTGATATATATTAACAGTTTAGTATTTATGTAATTTTTTCAACATTCTTATATAAGAGGTTCCACCATACATTGGGGTGAACAAAATGTCATCATTGTTTTATAAAATGCTACCTCATCCCATCATAGGACAATGTTATACAAGTTTTTTGAGCAAAAAAAACGAACATTTTCTAATTGAAGGAGTATTATTTTAGTTGTCTTTTTCTTGAATACAGGTAATAGAAGCATTGTCTTTGGCCCCCCAGAGGAAAAATTTCCGGCTCCGTCACTGAATACACCACTAATCCCCAATTACTTGCACGACAACACCCAACACTCACTACATCAGTTGGCTCATGCACCCAGAGCCGGCCCAAGGAGGTGGTCAGAGGGGCGATCGCCTAGGGCCCAACTTGAGTAGGGCCCAAACAGCAACGAAAAATTAAGATAAATAAAAAAACTTGCAAGCACTAAACATGAAAAAGGGATTGGTTCCTTGGTTGGAAATGAGTTGGGTTGCTCTTTTTATGTACATTAAGTTTTGAGATCAAATCTCTTTGGCTTCCATTTTTCTATAATTTAAAATAATTTTTCATTCTTTATATCCTCATTTCCTAATACGGGGCCCAAATTTTTTATGTTTTTTTTGGCGATAAAACAAGTTATTCGTAAATTAGGAGCCCTCACTTTTATCCCGCCCCGGACCCCAAAAACCTTAGGAACGGCCCTGCATGCACCTCAATTCTGACTTGTTGTCAGCATCTTGACTCCTCATGCTCGTGAGAAGCAAAAAAAGACTCATCATCCTTCAATTACTAACAATCTTTGCAATAATAGGAAACCCACTCATATATGACCATATGTTGTTGTTTCAGTCCAAACGAAGTAGTGATGGGAATTCCACTAGGCAGCTCCCTAGTCACATCAACTTCGATCAAAACTCTAGTGTCAAAAACCTTCTTCATAGCTGCAATACATTCATCAGCAAACATGGGCTTACCCACCTTACTTGCCAACTTACTCAACGCATTAGATGACTAAACCTAGACATCAAGATTAGGGATTTTATACTCATACAGAAACACAAGTTATGGCCTGTAATACAACCAAAACCAGAGACAAGTCATAGTGGAGAGAGCCCACTATTTGAAAATAGAATGACATGATAGAATGGAGAATTGTCAAATAAAGGTGCCGATCATTTTGCGATGCGTTATATTATTACAATTACTATGTATAGGTTCAATTTTTTCGTTTGTGAAGACACATGCTTCAGTATACTGAGAAATCATTTGTAGAGGTTAAGAATAGTATTTGTGTTCCATCGGGGTCACAGATATCTAGACCACTATGTATTAAAGTGGAGAAAATTGGAACAAATTAGAGGGGAAAAAAATAAACAAATTAAAACTTATTGAAACTTTTGCATTTATGTGTTTACATCTAGTCATCTAGACCATTATGTATTTGGAGAAAAGGAACATATGATGTTGTCATTATTATTATTATTTTTTTATTATTATTTTATTATTATTTTTTTCATCATCATTAAATAAATATGGGTAATTTTCAAAAGTAATTCAAATATTTATGTAATACATATTTATTTTTTATATTTTGATATACCAAATTAAATATTATTTTTAGAATTTTTCATGATTAAATAAATATGGGTAATTTTCAAAAGTGATTCAAATATTTATGTAATACATATTTGTTTTTTATATTTTGATGTACCATACTAAATATTATATTTAGAATTTTTGGACAAAAAGTCCATCAAATTTTACACTTTTGCAAGTTACAACCTAATTATAAAAAAAAAATAGGAGAAAGTGCCTTATAACGGTAAGATGCTAGTTGACTGAAATTAATATAGGTAGATTTAACTAAATTTTGTCTATATTTCACTTAAATAATCCGTTAAATTCCTTATTTAAATGAGGCGTGCTTTACTCGTGAGCTAAAAGGCCTTGATTATCGTGAGATTACCCCTCTATTTGTAGTCTTCTCAGTTCCATTTCAACCATTTTTTCACGCCATCACTTAATGCCGTTACTTTTACAATTAGAACTGAACATAATATATTGGATAAAACTATAACAAATTGACGAAAATTAGAAAAAAAACTGGAAATTTTTAACGAGAACTAGAAAAAACTTAAAAGAGAAAACCGAAACTTGGCGCTATGGATTACTCACTCTTAACGATCCCCAACAATCGAACCCATTTTCCCATCCTCACAAAACATTTCAATCCCATTCAAATCTCGTCTTATTAAAAGAAAAAAGCAGCAGCAACACCAACAACAGCAACAACACCAACAACAACAACAACCGTGTAGACAGAGAATTACCGCAGGCAAACTCAGAAACAGCTTCAAATTGAGAAGGTATTTCACATTTTTCACTTTAGATGTTGTTTTATTTTACCCAAATTTTAATTTCATTCACTGATTGAATTTCGTGGTATTGTTCAATTCATTTCTTAATTTCCTGAAATTTGTAAGTTGTAACACTTGTTGGTTTGAGTACTTGTAATGGTGATCCAATTTTAACAAGGTTTGGTGCAAGCATTGTAGTTTTTCTTTCAGATTTGAGAATTGTGTTCCAATTTTAGCAAAGTTCATTGCAACAAGCTCTTTGCTTAGCTTCCTTGGGTAATTTAATCAAAATGTTTGAAGTAAATGTGTTGGTAACCAAAGGGACATTGTGTACATTGCTAAAATTACAAGTATATATTGTAATTTTACAGGAAAATGAAAGGAAAAGGCTAAATATCAATAATATTTCTATGGAGTACAAGAGCACTATGATAAATTTGAATACTTCTGCCAGAATGGTTTGGTTTGAAATTAGAGGTTGGTTGATGACAGTAATCAAATAGATTTTACAAGCTGTTTTGAAGTTGAGGGTCATATATGTTGGTAATGCAAAGCCACTAGTTGGTTTTCTGCAAGTGGGTCTTTGTTTGTCTCACTCTTTTGTGAGTGAAGTGTTTGTCCCGCATTGAAAGATTTGAGAACTATGTTTTGTAAAGGTTTAGTTGGGTTGGACTGGAGTCTCCCCAAGCGCGCCGCCGTCCATCTGGTTCGGTTCGTGAGACCTACGCAGTGTGGTTCCATCTCCTCCATTCCAAGTGCACGGAATTAGGGAGCGTTGTGCTAACCTTGGGGGGTGACACCTACCCCTGACTGCAGGGTGAAATCACTTCTATTGCAATGGTCTTCTTCCACGACACAACAATAATCTATGACAAATTCTTTTCAACCCACATTCAAATTCTTGTTTCTAAATCGATTTTGCTTTACAGTAGAGACATTTCCAACAATATATAGTTACTATCAAGAGCTTGTCTGATTTGGGAGACATTTGTTGTAAGATACTATTCAAATGACCCGTTTTCAAGACTTTCTAGGTAGGGACCATAGCTTTTGATGAATATCTTCGTAGTTGCTGCGGGATATTTCTATTTCTCCTGATCGGAGAAGCCTTTTATTTTTTGTGGATACCCTGGAAATAATTATCAGCTAGCTTGGATTAATACAGGACTATTATTTGTCAAGCATGAGAGTTGAAACCCATCATCAAATGTGTAATCAAACAACGAGGGGGAGCAACTTAAGTACATAGACTTTATTGCTGTCATTGACCTTGAACTAGCAGAAATATAAAAGACAGGCTCAGTGATTTACTATGGACAAGATTGTTACAGACTTACAGTATGTCCATGCCCATGGACATATTCACTGCTGGTCAACGGGAATGGCAAAAAAACTATATAGAATATGTAGACTATGCTGCTCCCCTCTTTGTTCGATTAGAGTGGTCTGGTCTGCTTGCTACAATCTAAAGTACGGACTAGTGTCTAACACTCTAACCTGAGATACTTGGGTCAATATGGTTGACACCTCAAATTAGACATATAGAAGAGGTTCTTTCAATAATGGCAGGTCCAATCCTTACATCCTCACCTATGCTTGGTCCTGGTCAATGAGTCCGAAGAATCCTTATTTACTTGGAACGCTTTCACTGTTCTAGATATACCATAGCTTATTGTTTTTAAAATGCTTCAAAGTGCCACTTTTCTTTTATACTTTTAGCTATATCATGCTACCCTTCACCCAAACGTATTCCCTGAAATCCATGCCATTGAGAAGTACTTCACTCAATGATGGAGCGTTACCTTCAAGTTAGGAGTTTGTTCGTGAAGTTATCCACTGTTTATGCCCTGTTGTTCCCTAGTTTGGAGTCCCATGTTTCTTCCATCCATGTTAATGTTACGTCCAGAGTAACTGCAATCTATTTTTGAAGTTCTGATTTTCAACCTTGTGCTAATAGATAGCATGCCATTTGCTATAAACTTACATAATTGTTGATAATTTTAAATAAGACCCTGCTCTAATTTGATGGATAAAAGTGTTTCTCAGACCATCTGTCAGACCAACACCTATGCAACAATGAAAAGGGAATTTCCTAGGAAAGCTCGCTAAGTTTCCCCGGTCGTTACCATGATGGACTCGCAATCAGTAATACTTATCAGCTTGTCTTGTCAAGCAAAGTTTGGATAGTCGTTTTAACTAAAAAAACTATAAATTGTCAGCATGCTTTAAATTTCATATTACTGTATGGCTTGATTTGGATTTTGGATGCTACTTTTTTTAGCTATATCTAAGATGAACATTATTTGCCTCCTTGGTAACTCTTTATTTTAAAGCAGGTAACTTGCAATGTACAAACTATATATAATTTGAATTCAGGCTCAGGATATGATACAGATCACAGAATACAATTTATTTATTTTTGGTCATAGATATTGGACAATAATGATACAGAGTACTCACTCTATCACTGTGCAGGTGAATGTAAATGTAAACATTACAAGAGGGGATGAAATAATGTAGAATAGGAGGAAGTTTTAGAGAGCTGCAGAAAATGTAGGGCTCTTTGATATTAGTCCCATTTGCTCCTTAGCTGATGAGTATGCCTGAAATCATATGTCAGGACCAAACTCCCATCATTCCTCTTCAGAACAAAACTCTCAACCAGCACATAGCAACCAAAACTTCTCCACCCTACAACTCCTCCATATTCCTCTTCTTTAACCACCATTACTTGCTTCTGTTTCCCTTCTATCCATCCAGCTCTTTCTTGCTCCCACTTCATCCTTTCCACAATCAGTGTGCTCAGCCCCAGTTGTTCTTCTGCTGCGCTGCCTTCAATAGTCCTGAACCACACCACCCCGCTACCATCATTTCTCTCACCTTGCACAGCTTCCTTTCCAGCAACCCTTACCACTTCTGTTGGAACCACCACATCTATTTTTACGGCCTTGGCCTGGCCGTAACTATTCTCTGTGGCAAAAATCCGCTCCCATCTTTGCTCGAGTGTCATCTCATAAAACACAGATCTTTTGATTCGATCTTTTTCAGTCCCTTCTTTAACAAACATGAAGGGGATGTACCACTTACCAACAACCGTGGACTTTGAACATTCTTCTGATGGTGGGAAATTGAAATCTGGAAGATGAGCACGAAGGGTGGGGTTAAGACCATGAGCATCTTCTAGGTTGAAGTTTTTTGGGGTTTTCGCATTCATTCTCCATCCATTTCTTCGTAAGAATTTTGGAGGGTAACCATCACGAGGAACAGACTTAGCTACCAGCTTTTTGCTGTTGGTGCATGTTTCCATTGATGAGAACTCAAATTGCTGATATATGTCCTCAGGGTCAAAGGACCTAGTTTTCACATCTCTGACATAGTTCCAGCAGAAACAGGTCCCCATGTCTTCATCCCTTGAGCTTGCATATGCTCCCCTATTATTACCAAAGAGCAAAAGTTAAAAGAGCAAGCTAAGAAATGAAACTGACACAATTTGTTTTTAGAAAGATCATAAACATATGTTGATTTCTGTTTATGTTTACCCTTTATGCTTCCCGTCTGCCTTGATCATGTAATACTGGTTGGATGACAGTGGCTTGTTGATGACAGGTATCAAGTAGACCGCATCATAGGTGTTGTAACTACTACCATTGCCTGTCTGCTGATGGTATTCAATGGAGAGGAGCTTGTTTTGAGGAAACGGAAGATCATCGATAGCTGGGTTGTTGCACAACCCGAAACAACAGGTTCGTGTAGACTCCTCATCTTGTAGCACCAAATAACCAGAACTTGGGCCTTCTGGAGGCAGTGAAATGGAATCTGGCGAATGCTTGTAAAGAGACAAGGGTCTAGTGGTGTACATATTCTCTCTATTAATTTTGCTCTCCTTATGATTTCTTCTTATCTTGTTTACTCATATTTATGGGGAAAAATAAATGTCAACAACATCAGCTAGTTGCCTTCATCTGTGTTATTTGAATGCACGATGTTTCCTAGCTGTGTTCACCAGGTGGTTGAATTTTACCAAAGATTTTATGGTACTTAATTATTTTTTTGACATTGTTTTCTGGTACTTGTATTGTTTATTTTGTATTATATTGATATTTGGATCGCCAAGATACTGGATATTTCTTGGTTCTTTCAGTTCCTTGTTCTTTGATTTGGTCAGCTTGACCAACTTAAAAGAAATTTCAAAGAACATGGTTCCCACCAGTGCAATTAGTATTTTATATTGCATTAGGAGTACATTTCGCATCTTCACCCCAAAATCTTGCATTTTTACTCAGAAATATACCATTTTGATCCGTGATCTGATTTGTTAGTAAATTTAATGACCAGGTTTGAACTTTTTTTTTTCAATATTGAACATATACCGCATACCAAGTTACCAGCCACAACAATGTTGCAACCTGAACAAGATTCTGAGCTCTCATTCACCAAAGGCAGGTCAGTTGGCTATTTGCATGCTTCATACTTGACTGTCTTCTGAATCAGAAATTTACAACAGTCTCCGTTTTTTCGGATGATTTTCATACAAAAACATCACATATTTATTTGTATGATATATGAATGTATATGGTTTGATACAGGCAGGGAAAAATACTTGGTATCCTGAAGATCCTCAAGATAAAAATTGCACAAGTGTTATTCCCATTTGGTCTTAATTTGATGAGTGTGCTTGAAATCATATGTCAATGCCAAGCTCCCATCCATCCTTTGCAGAACATATCTTTCAACGAGCATATAACACGCAAATCTTCCACACAAGCCATTTCCTTCATATTCCTCTTCTGTAACCATCCTCACTTGCTTTTCCTTCCCATTAACCCATCCAAAACTTTCTTGCTCCCAAATCATCCTTTCAACTATGAGTGAACTCAGCCCAATACTTAACTCTTCTCCCGTGCTTCGTACACTTCTGAACCAAACTGCCTTACTGTTTGTATTTCTTCCATCGCGGACAGCAGCCCTTCCGCCAATAGCAACCATTTCTGTTGGAACAACGACATCCACTGTCACCTGTTAAGTCCATGTGTGAGTTAGTTGTCCCACACTGAAAGATTAAGTTAAAGAGCTCTGGTTTTCTCCCATAACATTACCTTACTCCCTTGAACATAACTGCTTTCGCATATGAAAATCCTCTCCCACCATTGTTCGAGTCTCATCTCATAGTAGACCGACTTCTTCACTTGGTCCTTCAACTTCCCGTCATAAACGAACACGAAAGGGCAGTACCATTTGCCCACACAAACAGGAAACGAAAGTTCTCGAGATATTGGGAAATTGAAGTCTGGAAGATGGGCACGAAGGGAAGAGTTAAGGCCAGTAGCTTCTCCTTGTAAGTAGTCTTTTGTATCTCTACGTGATGTCCTGATATTGAGCAGTTGTCTGTTCCCTGCAAATCGTGGGGGATGGCCATCTGGAGCAACGGATTTAACCACAAATGCATTGTCATTGCAGCCTGTAGTTATGCAGAACTCAATCTGTTGATATATGTCCTCGGGATCCAATGATCTCGATTTTGCATCTCGTCTAGAGCTTCCACTGCAGCATACCACTCTGTCTTCCTCCTTTGAGCAAGCATATGCTTCACTATTACCAACCAAAGATAAGGTAAGTAAAACAGAAACACAAAGTACGGTAAGTGGTTGACTATATATGCTTACCCTTCATGACTATGTGCCTTGATTGCATAATACCGATTAGCGGAAAGTGGTTGATTGATTACAGGAATCGCAAAGATATAAGAGTCATTGTTGAGATTGTGATCAACCTTGAGGATCTTGTTCGAGGGGAGGGGCAAATCCTCGATATAGTCACTTGGTATTTTGCACAAGTTGAAACAGTATGGTGTCATAGACTCTTCATCCTGAACTACAAGGTAACCAGAATTTGGACCTTCAGGGGGTGGCTCTGACAGAGAATCAGGGTAGTTTTTGTAGTGAGAGAGTGGTCTAGTGACATACATTTATCTTCAGTAATGCTCTTTGTAGCTAATTCTCTCTTGTTAGTAATAAAAGGTCTAGAAAGATATTGCCCATATAGAATATGAAGATAATTTGATTGTCTAACCAATAACCAATTTCTGTTTTTTTTTTTTTGGGGTTTTTTTTTTTTTGTTGTTGTTGTTGATCTGGCTCTGTTTGGTTAAAGGCAAAGCTGACCAAGTCAAGAAATATAGAGTTGAAGCATTAAGGCTGGGGCTGGGCGTGTGGTGTATGGATAAGATGTACTTTAAAGGAAGATAAGGAGAGACAAGTGCTGTCTTTTGCGTGGAAGCTCTGCAAAATATGAGTCGTGATCGTTTTTTCTTCTTCTTTGATTTGTTTATAGGTGGGGTTTGAATACAAGACACAATGCACCTGAAGCCTTAATCTTAAGTTCTATTAGGTATTTATTTCCAGTAGGACTGAGTGACTTTTATGAATAGTAAGGGTGAATTTTTATCCACAAGTCACCCCGTCCCACTGTGAGATGGTCTTATATAAGTTTTGTGTTTTCCCTATGCATTTAAATGCTTTAAATCTTCATTTTACTTGGTATTAGATACTCATTAATAGACAGTACATTTCAGGAAAAACAGAGCATCCTGATAAATGAACTGTCTATTGTTTCTATTCATGTCTCACCTGTTTAGAACAAGCAGTCAAGTCCAAGTGACGAAATTAAACATAAAAGGGAATGCGGTTTGAGCAAGTCTTGTATGAGACCAACTCATAGTGAAAGGGGGTAACTATTTAGAAATGCAAGGGTCACTTATAATGAATCGTAAATTCGTAACGCTTGTTTCACTAAAAAGTGACCTTGCCTCACCGAATGTTAAGGAAAGACCATCTTATACAAGTTTTTAGCCATAAGCCATCCATTCTAGTGGCCTACACTTTTCATCATCCTGTTGTTGTCTAGTACAGAAAAAGAAGACGACCCACTAGGGAAACTGATTAATACTGACAAACGATGGCATAAGCTTTTTTCTGAATTGACATTCGAAGGAATATAAGCTGTGGGTTTGGGAAAATGCTAAGCTTACACATAGTGTAATATACACTTATGTTTTGAGTCTATCTCTCTTCTCTACCCCACACCCATAATACCCCCATGAAATCCAAAAGGGCCCACTAGGGAGGAGAGAGATAGACTCATAGACACAATAGTGTATATTACAATGAGTGTAAACCAATCATGGTCCATGGGTTTGGTTAATGCCTGTGGCCAAAAGGCAGTAAAAGATACTGATAAATCTTTAAAAACAAGTGCACTTTTTTTTTGCTCATCCAAAAAAAAAAAAAAGTGCACTTGTTCTTGGACTTCAGTGGATCAGAAATGATCTTTTTTCAACCATCAATAATCCACCTTATTAAACATCTAAAACTCTTATTAGATCCAAGCATATTTCTTTGAACAAAAATATGATATCTGGATTATTTTTCTTCCTTAGATACAGACATGGAACATTACCATCTTCCTGTACACGATTTTTTTTTTTATTAATTTAACAATTATACAAAACCGGAAAGATTAGATTCTTCTTATACAGGCATAATATGATTCAGTAATATGTTTTACTTTGATTCTGTTACTCCCATTTGGTGTAAATTTGATGAGTATGATTAAAATCATATGTTAGAACCAGACTTCCATCCATTCTCTTAAGAACAAATCTTTCAACAAGCACATAACACCCAAATCTTGCCCACCAGCCAATCCCTCCATATTCCTCTTCTCTAACCACCCTTACCTGGTTTTCCTTGCCATTAACCCATCCAACTCTTTCTTGTTCCCACATCATCCTTTCGACAATCAATGAGCTCAGCCCGACACTCAGTTCCTTTCCCATGCTTCCTATGGTACTAAACCAAACCACCTTTTCCCTGTCTGAATTTCTCCTATCTATGATGGCATCCTTTCCACCAACTGTAACCACTTGCATTGGAACGACGACATCCACCATTACTTTACTGCCTTGAACATAACTGCTATCATGTGCAAATATCCTCTCCCACCTTTGTTCAAGTGTCATTTCATAGTAGACTGAACATTTCACTTGGTCTTCCGACTTCCCCTCGTGGATGAACATGAACGGGCAGTACCATTTACCGACACAAACAGGTGCTGAAAATTCTCGGGATAAAGGAAAGTTGAAGTCTGGAAGACGTGCACGAAGGGAAGAGTCAATGCCAGTGGGAGCTTCTTGTAAGAAATCTTTGGAAGTTTTAGTTGATTTCTGAATTTGCAGTTGTAATATAGACCTTAGGAATTGTGGAGGATGACCACCGGGAGCAATGGACTTAGCTAAGAATCCTTTGCTGTTATTGGTGCACGTTACAGTTGTGGAGAAATCAAA
This sequence comes from Tetragonia tetragonoides, assembly GCA_038025085.1. Taxonomy (NCBI): domain Eukaryota; kingdom Viridiplantae; phylum Streptophyta; class Magnoliopsida; order Caryophyllales; family Aizoaceae; genus Tetragonia; species Tetragonia tetragonoides. The sequence goes on from CM076148.1 coordinate 35,879,512, forward strand.
CTCAAACTGCTGATATATGTCATCAGGATCCAGAGGTCTTGGGTCTGCATCTGGGATGTAGCTCCTCCCGCAGCTTACTCCCTTGTCTTCCTCCTTTGAACAAGCATATGCTTCTCTATCATAAAACAAAAAGAACAAAGAAAAGAAAGCAAAAATCATAAGTAACCAAACCATGGTCAGGTTTTGAATGTGATATTTCTGCTTCGTTTCCAGCTGTTATAAAATCAATTTAAAGTTTGATTATATGCTTACCCTTTGTGCTTTTGTTGTGCCTTAATCAGGTAATACCGATTGGCAGAAAGTGGCTGATTGATGACAGGAACTGCAAACATCTCATTTTCACTATTATTATACCCAAACTTGAGGATCTTGTTAGATGGGAGAGGCAGGTCCATGATGGCCGAGAGACTCTTGGGGAGGCTAAAACAGGATGGTGTCGCGGGTTCTTCTTCATGGACAACAAGGTAACCCGAATTGGGGCCTTCTGGGGGTGGTGCTGAGAGAGCATCAGGGGAATTCTTGTAAAAAGAGAGGGGTCTAGTTACATACATATTTGTGTTTGAAATACCTCTCTAGCTAATTCCCAAGATTTGGCCATCATATTCTTGTTCGAGTTATATATGAAACCGTTATGTGTCATTTCTGCTTGTCCAGAGTTTAGATTACTTCATCGACTTGGTCTGCCTTAGAAGAAGCCTACTTAAAAGACTAAGTGCATGTATTTGGTCAAAGCTCAGCAGTTAAGAAATGCAGAATAGGAACACTGGGAAGTTAAAAATGAGGACTATTTGTTTCTTTATGATGAGTAATCAACTGGAATCTTGACATAGTCGTGACTCATGACTATTATATATGTATGTATCAGAAACTGAAGTGATTGCTGCTTAAGATATTTAAGTCATTTTCTTTACGCAAAACTATTGGAATATACTTTTAATTCTTGGCACAAAACATAGGAATCAGAACCAGTTGCTAATTCCTGTCGTTTAATTGTTTTGCTAATAATGTGTTGCTCATAAAACATTGATGAAAAATTATGTGACATCTTTCTGATGTTTATTAGGTAAAAAATAATACTGTGGTTCTGTTTTCTATCAAGGGCAAGCTTTCTATCAATGAATCTATACAGGTTACTTCAGCAGATGCCTTTCTTGTTTTTTCCTTGGGTTTGGGGTGGGGGTCAGGCTTGCCTTTTTAAGAACATAATAAAAATCAACATGTACTGAAGTTAACGACCCGGAAAACCTCCTGAGGGGACTCGAACTCGGGACCTCTGGAATAGGTCGCAGAGGAACATGTACTGAGATCTTGTCAGTACCTCTCTCTGACGAGTCACAGGGAATTGCCCTGTTACTATGTTAGTTGGTACTAGGACTAACATTCCATACCGCACCATACAATAAAACACCATGCCATAGGCTCTTTTCTATGGCGGATTAGGCATGCCAGATGTACTCAACCTTACCTTTGCAATTGTAGAATGTTGCTCTATTAGATGTATGATTGGAATGTTGTAGAGTGTCCTAGTGCTTAACAGCAAATATATATGAAGAAAAGGAAGTTTATTGAGAAACTTTAGTAGCTGATTATAATACATAGCTGAAAGCCTGAAATTATATGGCTGCGACTGTTTCCAGCTCTGTTGACAATGGTCACTATGGGAAATCACAAGGATCTCACACTCACACACTGTAATACAAAAACATTGAATCACTAGATTTTGAGTTCTTCTGAATATGTACTGTTTTTACAAATGTTACTCCCATTTGGTCCTAATCTGGCGAATGTGCTTGAAATCATAAGTTAAAACCAAGCTCCCATCCATTCTTTTCACAACAAATCTCTCAACCAGCACATAACATCCAAACCTTGCCCATGAGCCAATTCCTCCATATTCCTCTTCCTTAACCACCCTCTCTTGCTTGTCCTTCCCGCTAACCAATCCAAATCTTTCTTGCTCCCAGATCATCCGTTCGACTATCACTGAACTTAGTCCAACACTTAGTTCCTCTCCCCTTCTGCCAGTGATCGAAAACGTAACCACCTTACTGTCTGAGTTCTTCCCTCGAAAAACAGCATCCTTTCCATCAATGGCAACCTTTTCAGTTGGAATCATGACATCTACAATTACCTTATTGCCTTGACCGTAAGTCTTATCGCGTAAGAAAATCCTCTCCCACTTCTGTTCAAGTGTGACCTCATAGTAGATCGATTTCTTAACCTGATCCTTTAACTTCCCTTCTTGGATGAACATGAAGGGACTGTACCACTTACCCACAACCACAGGTTCTGATACTTCACCATCAGACAAGTTGAAGTTGAAGTCTGGAAGACGGGCACGAAGAGACCTGTTAAGACCAGTAGCTTCATCTTGCAGGAAATGTTTGGGACTTCTAAATGATGTACGAATCGTTTCAGATCTCCTTAAAAATGCAGGAGGATGACCATCAGGAGCTACAGATTGAACTGAGAAGATGTTGCTATTGGTACATGATATAGATGTTGACAACTGAAACTGTTGATAAATGTCCTCAGGATCCAGGGGTCTCGGTTTTTCATCTCGAGTATAACTTCCTCCACAGCATGTTCCTTTGTCTTCTTCTTTTGAGCATGTATATGCTTCTCTGTTGACCAAAAAAAAATGAAAAAGAAACCATGGTCAACTTATGCAACAGGAAAATTGTCTTCTTTTAAATGATTCACACTTACTCACCCTTTATGATTCCGATGTGCCTTGATCGCATAGTACCGATTGGCAGATAGTGGATGATTAATGACAGGAAATGCGACGAGTTCATTGTCACCATCAGAATCATAACCAAAGTTGAGAAGCTCATTGGATGGGAGAGGCAGGTTGTCAACTTCCTGACTCTTGCAGAGTCCAAAACAGCATGTGGTTATGGATTCTTCATCCTGAACTACAAGGTAGCCGGAATTTGGACCTTCAGGAGGTGGTGCTGAGAGGAATTCTGGGGAATTCTTGTAGAGAGATAAAGGTCTGGTCACATACATATTTTACTCTCAATATTTGCACAGTTATCTATTCTATTAATATGGTTTTTCTTTGATATTGTTCTAATTATACACATAATCTGTTTCACAGTACAGATTATTCTGCTGACTTGATCTGCTTGCATGTTTGTATGATATTCTTCTATATATATACTTCTAAATGACTAATGCACGTTTCTGTGTTTGGTCAAAGCTTACCAGTTCAAGAAATGCAGACTTAAAATATCAGGCTTGAGAGTTGGTTGTGCTACATAAAGGAGGATAGAATGAAGACTACCTGGTATGTATCAATGTATTGCCCCGCAAACATTCAATTCATCTTTCAATTGTTTTTTTCTCTTTCGTTTAAGCGAATTCAAGATGTCCAAATATTGCACTCTTCTGTCTGAAATAAATGCCACTTTGAAACAATCTTCAAAATTAAGGAACCTCATACGGGTGCTTACTTTGGCGTTTCTAGGGTCAATACGTGTACTGTGGGTTGGAGGAAAGTGTGAGGATATAATAAGCTTGTGCTGTAGGTGCTTTGCCAGCATTACGTGATCAAGATATATCTGTTCTCCTTAAGTATCTCACGTCAGATGCTCTTTGAAATGGAAAATTGTACCTTATCTGCCAGTACATGTAGGAAAGGAACATAGGAATAGGAAGTAAAGAAGTAGAACCCCACCTGGAGAAACTGGTGTATACTGACAAAGAGTTGGCGCGCAATTCTCTCTTGAATTAATTGATAGACGGGTCCATCCCGGCATCCCCTGGTTGAAAATCCGTCAATCTCTTTTTATTTTGTTTGATCTTCTCATACTTGGATGTTCATACTTCAAATGATCAGAATCATGTCTGCAACTGGTAACTTACTAACTTCAGTGCAGTCTGCAGCTGGCCTGGTAAATCTTACTGCTCTGACATAGAGAATTGTATATTTTGGATCCCAAGTTTGTTCGAGCCCCCTCAGGGCCACTAGAGGTTTTCCTGGTCGTTAACTTTAAGGCCCATGGGATTAGGTAAGCTAGGCTTGGATACCCATGCATCTAAAAGAAAGAATTGTATATTTCAAGCAGAAATGAATCAACATAATGATCCTTCATGGAAACTTCCATATGTGCTGTACTTGTTTATATTGGAATTCAAAGAATATGGAACTAGACAAACTTTCTGCAGGATCATTCCTTACATATAGGCCAGAATCAAAAACTGTGACACAATATATCATACATCGACAATCTGACTGTAATAAGTATGTGTTTCATCATTCTATGATCTTCCATCCCATTTGATCTTCACCTGGTGAGTGTGATTATAATCAAAAATCAGTGCTGCGGTTTTATCCATCCTTTTGAAAACAAACCTTTCAACCAGCATATAGCAGCCAAACCTTTCCCATGAACCAATTCCTCCATATTTCTCTGCCCTAGCTACCTTAACTTGCTTGTCCTTCCCATCAGACCATCTAACTCTTTCTTGCTCCCATACCATTCTCTCAACAAGCAATGAGCTTAACCCAATCCTTGTTCCCTGTCCATTATTGGCCATAGTCCTAAACCATACTATCGGTTCAACCCCTTCGCTCCTGATTTCCTCTGCTTTCAGCATATTAACCGCAACTCTTTGAGAAGGAACAACGACATCGAAGGAAACTATGTTTCCCTCATTACTGTTGTTTTCGCAATAATGTATCCTCTCCCATTTCTGCTCGAGTGTTATCTCATAGAACATAGACCTCTGCATCTGTTCCTTAGGTGTTCCTTCTTTGACAAACATGAAAGGAGTATACCATTTACCCACCACTTGAACTTTAGAGTGGTCTTGAGACAATGGGAAGTCAAATTCAGGAAGACGTGCACGAAGGGTAGTGTTTAGGCCTTTAGCTATGCCAAGCGAGAAGTGTTTTGGTTCTGAAACCCATAGTTTCCCTCCTGCTAGTCTCATCAAGGCTGGAGGGTAACCACCAGGAGCAACAGATTTAACAAAAGATGTAGTGTCTTTGGTTCGCGAAAACTTAAACTGTTGATATATGTCATTAGGATCTAATGGTCTTAGTTTCTGATCTCTCCTGTAGCCGAAACAGTTTGTTTGCCTCTCCTCTTCAGTTGAACTTGCATAAGCTTCCCTGGTAATCGAACAATATAACAAACCATTATTCCAAAGACAAAACAAGCTAATGATTGAACTTAATTCTTTTATGGTTTGGAAATTGTAACATACCCTTTATGTTTCCCTTCTGCATCGATTGCGTAGTATCGTTTAGATGACAAGCTTTGATTGATAACAGGTATGAAGTACAAATGACAATAGATGTCACGTTCACTTATTTGGTGCTGAATTATGAGACGCTTGTTCTGAGGGAATGGAAGATCTATATTTGATGTGTTCTTGCCAGTGGATGCTTCATCTTGCAATACCAGATAGCCGGAATTCGGACCTTCTGGAGGTGGATCAAGAAGAGCCGCAGGTGACTTCTTGTACAAAGACAGTGGCCTTGTTACATACATTTTCCTTTACCAAGCTGATATGATGTTTCTGCCTCTTGTTAGAGTTTGTTTTGTCTGGGCTCTTATATGATCATTTTCCAACATAATCCCCCCTTTTTGACGTTTGTTTATGGAATATATAATTCTCCAGGATTCACAATTTATTGCTCGGGTCTAGATATTTGTGTGAAACCAATGAAACTGTGACTTAACAAAATGAAACTCAGCTAGTTTCATTTTTTTAGTGATAGTTTTATTATGAGTTTCCTTTTCTACAAGGCATAATTTCATCGAGTCCACACAACTCGTACTGTATAGACCGGGGTCTAGACAATAATAATCGCTATTATTTTATCCTTTTAGTCCTCTTGCCAGCAATATATGTGAATATCTAGATGTTGACAAGTCTAAATAGTTAAGTACTTAAGTGTTTTTCCTAAATTTTAATTATGAGTTAGGACTGATGACAGTTCCTATTCGTGAATTTAGACTAGAAGCCAAAGTTGACTATGACATGATATATATTTTTTTTTTAGTTCACGACCAAGGATATCCACCGTCGACCACAGTGATTATCCCCCGCGCTGGTTTATAGGCACCTCAAAGGGTGGGACAGCTGGCCAAGGAATTTAAAGCTGCTCCATGTCCAAGGCGAGATTCGAACCCTCGACATTGGTTAAGGATGGATGAGTCCCTACCACTCAAACACACCTCCTTGGTTTCTATGACATGATATATGAGTATGCTTTATTTCTTTGTGGGGGAATGTCTCTTTCCTTAGCTGCCTTATAATTTTCGCCATTTAAACATTTCAAATATAACGCGCTAAACTGGTGGCTAGTAATAGTATGGCTACCTAGATCTTCTTTTTCTTGATTTTCTTAAATTAGACGCCATATGCAGGGGAAGAACAAGTCCAAATGGGTCAACGGGTTCTTGGCGGCTAAGAGTATAAGTCTCTTATGAGACCGTCTCATGGTAAAGCCATCATACAAACATGAAATTATACTTGTATGAGTGACCTCATCTAAGGCCGCTTCATACGAGTTTTTGTATTTATAACTAGTAATGATGCCCGTGCGATGCACGGGTTAAGATATATATATATATATATATATATATATATATATATATATATATATATATATATATATATATATATATTTATTATTTTTCTTGTGATTTTATTCTTCAAAATTATACATTTTAAAATATATCTTATACATGAAGATTAAACATATTGTAAATACATCTCATTTTGAAATATTTTTCGATGCAAATACGATGGTTCAAATACTATTTTTTTTGAAGATGTGTAGAAGATTACATTTGCTTTTGAAGTTTGACAAAGATTAAGTTATAACACTTATAGAACTCTAGTCATTCATCACAAGTCTAACTCTCAATTTTATTTTTTTAAAAATTATTCTAATAATACATTTAATGATGTGACAGGGCTCAAAACTGAGAAGAAAAATTGGAGTGTGTTTTTAGTTTTTGAAATAAGACTCTTCATCACAAACACGCCCCCCTCTATTGTCCAGTACGAGTGTGGTTGGATTCTATTTTTTTATTATTACCGAACTCGAATTTTGACCATTTGATTGCTTTGACCAGTCAAGATTTGTAATGTTGTGAAGGGATGACAATGGATCGGGTTCGGAGCGGGTCCACCTAGATCCAGACCCATATAAAGATTTTGGTGTAGATCCAAACCCGATCCATCCACTACAGGGTCTCAATAGTTGGATCCAAATCCAGATCCTGATCTAGCAGGTCTGCGAGGTCTTAAATGGGTGTTACAAATAAATTAATAAATAAAAATATTTTCCTTAAATTATCTTATTGCATTATTTAATTTTGGATTTCAATAGCAAATATCACTTCACAACTTATTATACTCAATGAAAAATTCATTTTTTTTACCTTTGAATTCTTTTTCTATACATGGTTTACAATTCTATTATTATTATTATTATTATTATTATTATTATTATTATTATTATTATTATTATTATTATTATTATTATTATTATTATTATTATTATTATTATTATTATTATACTATATTTTGACGGATTCATGGGGCAGGTGTGGGGCTGTAACGTAATATGAGACCGAGGTTCATTTATATTACTTGAACCAAATCCAAATCAATTGGGTCTTCAAAAAAAAAAAATAAATTTACATAGACATACGTCCAGCCATTTTGACTAGGGTTTATTAGATAAACACACAAAAATTATCCTTCTCTTCTCCTCTTTTTGTGACGCCACAACCTTGTGTTCTAGATAAGCTTATTCCGTTTATTAGCCTTGTTTGATTGTCTCTAACCATGATTACCGATTAGTCCTCAATCATTTTTTCCCCTATTGGTTTGAGGAACTGATTAGTTCTCCCTTATTTTTTGGACTTTTTAGTTACTAATACTCCATTTTACATCGAAATGGCACCCAGAAATGAGAGTGGAAAAACAACGAGAGATTATATTTCTTCTAGGATTTTGTAGGGTTTTTCAGAATCTAATCTCTTATGGCAGAGAACACTAAGGGGAAAAACAGCAGCATCCATGAACATGACATGGTTCATGATGACTTACTAATGGAGGTCCTTATAAGGCTTCCATCAAAATCTCTTATGCGATTCAAATCCATCTCTAAACACTGGTTCTCACTCATCACTAGCCCTTACTTTGTAGAGATGTATCAAACCCGTTTCTATGTCCGAGACTCGGGCGGTACCGTCCTTGTACAACCTCCGCGCTCCTACAACTACGAACAACCCCACCAATGGGACCGTCGTTTCATCATGATCAACTGGAGAAAGAAGGATCCCAACAAGAGGGCAAGCATACATGACCCCGTTTCGCTTCCCTACAACATAAACTCGAGAACAAATATCGCCAATGGGTTGATATGCTTCTATCATAGCACGATCTCTAAGGGGCATATTACTCTCTATAACCTTACAACTCTTGAAAAACTGCTTATCCGTTTGCCTAATCCATCACCTATAGCCTCCATTAAAAGAAGCCATCTCGGATTTGATCCCATGAACAAGGTATACAAGATCCTTCTAATAAGCTGGCCTAAAGATTACTATAACAATAATGACCAATTTTGTGAAGTGTTCACCTTAGGCAGTAAAGCCAATAGATCATGGAGGCCGATCAACATACCACCTAGCGCTACAAGTACGCGCTCTCTGCCTAGCATTTGTAATGATAATGAGGGGTTCCTTTATTGGGATTGTGGTAAGGAAAATGGCATACTCGTCTTCAATGTTGAGCATGAGACCTTCTATTTTGTCGAGTACCCTCAAGAAGAGTTGCCTGCCTCGGCTAATAAGTCCATAGCCCTACTTGGAGGACAACTTTCAATAGTCATGATTCCATACAAGACTAACCATTACAGAGTGGAATGTTATGATATTGTGATAACCTTATGGAGACTGATGGTCTCAAAAGACAAAAAGAAGCCAGTTTGGAGTACTAAAGAGGTTATTACGTGCCCTTTCCAGTACCACAACTATGAAAGGGAATATGTGAAATGCAATAGCTTTGGTCTAGTGTCTTTGGTGCGTTGCACGACTTCAAATCAGGCTCAGGTTATTATCATCGATTGCTTCATGCTAGCAACCCGTAAACACATAGAGCTGAGAGTTAATAATCCTCAAGGAAAATTGGACGGATACAACTTTTGCCCGTCAAAACTGGTTGAGAACATCATGCCCTTGAAGAACTTAACAGTGATGGAATGAAGAGACGGGTTAGCTATATGATATATATATATATGCACTTGGAAATGCCTCTTCAATTAGTTTTTGCACTTTTGCAGTAATTGCATAGCCATCTAGATTCACTTCATGCTGGAAGTTTATTTTATTTACTAACTCAGAAACATCAAACATGTTACATTCATTTGCAATATCATTTTCGTTGTTGACAAAGGACTTGTTTTGTGATTGGCGCTCTTGGATTACTCTGCTTCTTCTCTGTTTCGTTAAAGCATATACTGTTATCTGATTACTCGTTAATTAGTGCTATTATATATTGATGTTAGTCTCTCAAACATTAAAGTTAAGATTAATAGTGTGTTCTGAAGGACTATATGAAACTCCATAATCATTTCTCCCTTGTACTGCATGTCGTAGACGAGCCTGCTGTTAGCTACTAGCTTTTTGGTTTTGGTTCCCTGCTGCATAGCCTTACAAGCAGTAAACTATTCCCAAGCATTTGCTCGAGCTAGCTTTACGTATACTTTATACATGAAGGGGGAGGGGTGTTGGTCAGATAGTTGTGATTTCAGTTCATTCTCCACTATAAGTGCCAGCTAATGAAAGAAAAAGGAGTGTACCAAGGTAGATTTTGGATGTGTGGGAGTGTAGAAATGCTAGTTTTGTAATGGACTTGTAACTGCTACCTCAATTTTCCTGTATGTTCTCTATGGTATAGAGTAGCAGGAGCATTTAAGGGATGCACTATTTTGAGATTTAACTTGATTGGACCGATTTGTAACTTTCTCTATACCTAGTCCTCTCCTGTGATACTTCTGATATTTCATTAATGCATTTTGCCTATCTAAAAATTTCTTCCTCTATGTGCACTTTTATGTGGTAATTGTGTAGTGTTATTCCTGTTTGTTCCCTGTGTATCTTCTTTTATCACTCCTTTATTATCTAGTGTAGTATTTTACCATCTAACCTTAGGATTATAAACACCCTCTAATTTTTAAGTTCTAGTCTTATTAGCATACTTAATTACTATACCTGTCTCGTTTATAGACTCTTGATCAGAATGTCACATTGTGGAGAATTATTCTGGGTGGTTGGTTTTTAGCCTTTTTCCTTGTGCTGTCAAGTACTTCAGTAGATGCAGTTGAGAATCTGAATTCCTGCAGTACAGCCTTTTTCCTTGTGCTGTCAAATTCCTGACAGAAATATTCCTTCTGTTATGCTATGTTGGTAAGTTACTACTAGAACTTCTTGACTGTCAAATTTACTTGTCCTCTGTTTGCTCACTTCTTGACTGCCAAAATGGTTATGAGTTGATAAACTAAACCATAATCATTTATAGTCCTGCATATGTTAACTGACTGTAACAGAGATTTTGTTGATCTACTGAATCACGTAAAGCTTGCGCGCCTCTGATTGACTCAGTGAAGTCAAGCTTGTTGTGTAGAGGTAGACTGATAAGTACAACTGGGTGTCCTTCCCTTTATCACATTTTACTTTTATTATATCAACCAATTAGAGTGACGGAGACTGAGATCAAGACGTTGTAACAACAGGAAAGAGATCATCAGAGGGTTTATTGACCAATATTAGCAGCTCGATGGAGAATATCTGTAAAAATTAAAGGTACTTGATTATGATGGTCAATTGATAAAATTACTTTGTTTTATGGGACAAAGCCTTTTTTTTTGCTCCTACAGAAGTAAGCACACTATAGAGGAGGCTGAGCTATGTTCTGTAGGTTCCTGTTCGGGATGATGTACTGCAATGCAACATGATGCAATGCTAATATGCTATCAAGAAAAACACTTTGGATTATTTCTCAAATCTAAATGTTCATAGATAGTTATTTTGCGGTTTTCGAACTTGTAGTGTTAAGAGAAGTATTTCAATGTTAAGCAGTCCATGTTCAGAAGCATTGCTTGCGTCGTGATGGGGTGACTTCTTTGGCAGAGCTTCTGTTGTTGTGGAAGGACAAGCTCGACATCCAGCATTGGCAGCTCGGTTGTTTTATCGCCTAGTGGGTCTGGTACTGCAGAAATTTATGGGTGCTTCTGGCGACAACTACCCCTGCTTAATTCTCTGATTGTACAGAAACTTATGAGAATGTTTAGGTCCATTGTCGCTTACATTGTTGCCTTGCCTTCATAAACCTCAAACAAACTAATACCCTTAAATGGCAATTACTACACAAAACAATGTCTTTTCGATATTCATCTTCCCCTATTTGTCTACTAAAATAAGGAAAAATCAACTTATAAGGTCACGTTATCATTTTCGTGACAAATTTAACAACAATCACTTAATGTACTCGTTCAGTAAACTTTTGACAAGAGTATCATCTTGATTTCAAAGAAATCTTAGACCAACATTTGAAAAAGTCATAAGTGGATACCAATTATAATTTCCCTTATTTTTTGTTCTTCCGGATACTAAGGAAAGTCAGGTAATCAAAACAAAAACTACAAAGCCAATGGTGGCCACATTTCTTGTAGGTTTCTACTTTCTCATCTCATGGCTTCTTGTGAAAGCGGGGAAAGCAACAATGGAGATGCCTCATGATCACTTAATGATGGAAGTGCTTTCATGGCTTCCAGCAAAGTCTCTTATGCGATTCAAGTCCGTCTCCAAACACTGGTTTTCTCTTATCACCCATCCTCATTTTGCCGAGATGCATCAAACCCGTTCTTTTATCCGAAAAGGCGGTGTTGTCCTTGTGGAACCTCCGAGCAACCTAGCTGCATTCCGCAATCATAACGACCGACATTTCTTTGTGTTCGATTGGACAAGGAAAGATCCCATGAAGCGGGCGAGCATTCACAAGCCATCTCTGCCCGACAACACGAACAGGGTAACAAATATCGTCAATGGATTGATATGCTTCTATGAGGAACAGGATCCCGAGGTATGCATCTACGTCTATAACTTCACCACTCGTGAAAATCTGCCTCTCCCTCTTCCTCCCATAAGTGATTATATTAATACACCTATTCAGAGGAAATGCTACTTGGGTTTTGATCCTATAAACAAGGTGTATAAGGTCTTTCACATTTGGTGGCGCAAAGGAAAGTTCAATAACCATCAACAATGTCAAGTCCTCACCCTCGGCCACAATGAGTGGAGGTCGATCAACACCCCACCTGGGGATGATCGTTGTTGGAATGGTAGCTTCTGCAAGGACGACTTCCTATATTGGATTTCATATCATATAAAATCCATAGTCTTATTGAATGTTGAGCGAGAGCAGTTCGATCTTATCGAGTACCCTGAAGAACAGTATAGTAGCAAATACATAACCCAAGTCCTAGGACATCTAACACTTGTCGAAAGGCTTCGTAATCATGACTCCTACCTTAATCCAGCTTACGAAAAGATTGTTTTGTGGACACTAACAGACCGGAAAGACAGCCACTCGCCTGTTTGGACTAAAGAGGTTCTTACGTTCCCTTTCGTCACCAATGGATGTACATCAAATGCATTGAGTTGCAGTAGTTTTGGTCTAGTGTCTAAAGTGCAGTGGCCGGGATATACGAACCATGTTACTATTAAGTGCTATATGCTAGCAACTGGTAAGCGCAAAGAGCTGAAAGTTAATGATGCTCCAAGGACTTTTGAGGTATCAAGGTAGATTTTGCCCGTCAAAACTGGTTGAGAACATCATGCCCTTGAATAACATTGGCCGAAGATACATGTGAGCCATATGAGGCATTCAGAATCGCTATTAAGGAACTTATATGGGATGGGTAACATCAAATTGTCAAAAGCGCAATGGCGACATGTTAAATTCCATCTGCAGTTGGTACTTGGTAATTTTGGATATGAATATTTGTTCCTCTTCTTATTTATTTCATCTGTGTTATGCTGGATTCTCTCTTGTATTGTTTCTATGTTAAAGTTTATTAATCTGCTTAGCCTTTTCAATGTCTTCTGATCAGCTGTTGATTTGTAGCCTTTTTTCCTTGTATATACTGCCAGGGCCTGCTTGTGAGACTTGTTGTCAAGTCCTTTCTTTATTCCTTTTCCTTTAAACTTGTTACTTGTAACTAATCTTGATACCAACAGACATCAACATTAGTGATTGAGAATGTGAAATGCCCATGATTGAGGTGCTTGAATGCTTGGCTAACATCTCGGCTTGTCGTAGTACATGACAATCTGAATGTCTGTACATCTGTATAAGTACTTCATTCTCATATGTCTACTTTTACCTCCAAGTAGTGAACCGAAACCTGAATCTCGGTCTGGTTTCTTTGGCCCATGCCAGGACATTTGAGTACGCTGCTAGTACTTCTTGACTGCCAAATTTACTTGTCCTCTGTATGCTCACTCAAATTTCAGATTCCTGAAGATTATGTAAATGACTTTCCAGAGGATGATGTTGATCAAAGTAACAAACCATGGAATGCTTGCGTCTCACTGATGCAGGGATGATGTTGAGAACATGATAGACTCACAACTAAGTCTCCCTTCTCATTCTGACCTTGATTCTGATTTTCTCAACAAGGGGCTAGGTGACTGAGACTGAGAACAGGACAGGTGAGTTGAAGTTTTGTAGGATTGGCTTTTGAGTTTCGACATCAAGCCCTGATATGGGAATTGAACAAATATTTCCAGGACTAGTTTCACAGCCTCTTTTACCCGCGCTATGTTGTAGGCTTATATTGTAGCCTTGAAACTAACCAGGTCAGTGTTTTCGGTGATATTTAATTTCTAGGCCTAATTAAGCATTTGCTGCAAAGTGATCTTATAACAAGAGTCTTAGCTTAGAGTGGTTTTGATGATTGTATATTATTGTCAAAAACTTGGGTTCTTGACATCTACTCAAATGATTTTGAGTAACTTTCTTGCACTATTGGCATAGTATAAGTAGGATCTGAGTTGAACACGAGACGAGCTCGAACCAACCTGATACTGAATAGCTAGCAAGTCAGCTTCTTATTTAACAGCCCGGCTACTTTTTCCCTGCTACTTCTGCATTCAGTGCGTCAGGATAGGAACTTTTGTATTTGCACACACAGCACAGTTGTTCAGATTTCGATGAGCAATCTTGTTCTAGTGTGGAAATTTCCCCAGTTTACTGTAACAGGAAAGGAACACGAAGAGTTCAAATAGTGGGCATCCAGTTGTTGAGACAGCTATGCCAAGGACATCATCTTAGTCGAGGATAGCGCTTGCAATCAATAAATATCATCTTTTGGCTGGAAAGAAGTAAGAACATCCAAAATTCCATATTCCGCAAGGCAAACATGCTTAATTATTTATGTGCAAGCAGGTGAGACCATTGAATAAGAGTTCAGAAATCTGTATCTGACAAATTCCCATTCATCAGGGCTTCCCTATTAAAATGCTGCAGAAAATTTGTAGCTGATAAATAGATGATTTTGTTTCCTCCATTTTTCAACCTTACAGAACTCATAAACAGAGCTAAATCATCAAAGAGAATTCCTCTGTATTCAAAGTTCAGTTGAGAAGTAACTCTATATTGGATCACTTGCAAGCAGAAATGCAATCAAAAAGTTTTCTTCGTTTTTTTCTTTGGGTGCAATCAAAGAAAAATAAGTACTTCTTCTAGAGCAATGAGATCTATAGAGCAGTAGTCAATGGCGCGGAACGGAATGCAGCATGGAGACGATGAAAAGAACAGGGCAGCCAAAACTGTAGTAGCTATACAGATCGGATATCAGAACTACCAGAAGTTATAAGGCAACACATCCTCTCTTTTCTTACCTCCAAACAAGAGTCATAACGAGTGCCTTGTCAAGGACTTGGCGCTACGATTGGCTCAGCCCCGGGGATTGGCTCAGTGTCCTTTATATTAATGTCCCTAACCCATCCCTTAGGCTTTAACACAACTATGCTGCACGTCCTTTACAACAGGTCCAGTTCTGTAAAAATGTATCAATGGAATTGCTTGATCTCGATGTATTGATACATGTGTGTATGTATACAAGGGAGTGAGATATCTAAAAGGAAAAGAATACAAGAGATTATAGAAAACTTTAGAAGATTACAGAAATTTATAGAAGAATAATATATATGACTTAGATATATGGATATTTATATTACTAACCCTCCCCCTCAAGATGGAGCATGAAGATTACGAATTAAGCCACTAAACCAACCTATGTTGGTTAGAGTGATCAGGAATTAGGAACACTCAATCTCAACAAAAATTAATTAACTGGAAGCTTTGTTCTCCTCAATTCAATTCAATTCAGTTCAGTCCAGTCTAATTCAGTTCATTTTAGTTATGTTTAGTACAATTTACTTCATTTCACTTAATGTGGGAACTTATCATTCAAATTAATCTTTTATTCCAAAATAATTTCAAATTTACATTGATAACATATTTGGATAAGTTTCAAATGGTTAAATTTCAAGTAGTTCAAATTAGGGGTGTGTAACACCCCGAATTTCCGTCCAATTTAAAACCGTTTAAAATCACGAGTTGCAGCGGAAAAACTCTGGAAATCCGAAGCATTACCGCCGTATTTAATTTTCAAATCAAATACAAGGCTAGAAATAAAAACAAGTGTTAGAAACCTCAACCCAACATACTAGATAATTAAATATTAACTATCTTCCAACTAACTTAAAACAATTAATCTAAATGAAATAAAAGTATTAAACTTATTAATTCTCATGCAAGAGAATTAATCTTCTTACAATAATAAAATCCCAATAATATCAATGTTCCAAACTAAACAATAAAATAAATGTTTTTAGAAGATATACAATCTTACTGGTACGCCTTCCCTAGCTCAACTCCTCGAACTACAATCCTGTCAATCTACTCCCCCATATAGACAAATTCCATATAGGTTCATCATAGGCCCACCATTGAAGAGAAATGGACAACAAACACAAATAAAAAAAAAAAAACAACTAATCAGCGATGCTGAGTAATTCATAACCACATAATCCATCTCAATCTCCAATATTAAGTTCTCATGCTTAATTAAATAAACTAATCATGCTTTAAGGATAAAGACAACATGCTTTAAAAATAAAGACATAATAATCACCAAATAATAAATCTCATTATTTATTATTATCCTTTACCCAAGTTTATTAGAGAGAAGAGAATCGCAAGAATTGTCAAATCAACCGCAGTCGATTCAATAGGATCTTAGTCCCGTACACAGTGGCAAAAGAGGGATCCACCGTCCCGGAGTATAGATGACTCCCGAAGTACTTCTAGATGTTCCTAAGTATGCATACCCTCTCTCAACCCTAAGGTTTACAAGAAGAACAGTTTCATCCACAAAACTCACTTGCCCAATCATCATATATGGATACAAGCTTTAACTAAATACATTGAGGCCATAACCAATGGAACCACTCAACATACCAATGACAAATTCCCATTCGCATCCTTTGGTGGATCTCTCACACAAGGAAGTCTTAACTCTCAATTCAATTTAATATGGTGATCACGTAACAAGTAATACACATAATCTTGGCACTCAAGTAACCCAATATGGTTACAATTTCCGATGGCATTTTACATGAAAGGCTCACAGCCCCAAATATTGTCTCAAATAGTTTACTCAAATAAAACTAAGAACTACGCTCCTCTTGCACGGTTCCTCAAAGGGTAGCGACACACATGTGTCACTATGACCTCTTCCTCCTCCTCTTCCTCCATGGGTTCCTCTTCCTCTGGATCCTCATCTTCCTTAGTAGGAGTCCTTGGCTCGTTGATTTGGCCGTTCAGGCCCACGAGCCAGTCTCTCACTGCACTAGGCCTAGGTGGCCTTGCAGGAACCTCAGGAACAGCAGGTACAAGATCCTCCTCCACTTCTGCGGCAGGTGCTTTGGACCCCGCGGCGTAGAAGTCTCTATCGAATGCCCGTTTGAGATCGGCGTCTGCCTCTTCTGGAGTCATATCGTCGTCCACCTTGCGCAATGGGTCGTACCCTCTCGCATTCTCCACGTACACATCGTAGGGATCTCTCAACAAGTCTGGTTGGTCTCGATCCCATGCATACGCCTTATCCATCATTGACTTTAAGGTCTCCTCGTAGGGGTACTCTCTATCAAGACGTAAATCCCAGTCCATTCGCCAATCCCTGTAAAAACGGTGCCACTTGAGCGACGCGTAAGCGAAGCTGTTGATGAAGTGGTAGGCTTTCATCCTGTTTGAGCGTGTCGTGGAATTGACGCCATGTTCTTCGTTGTATCGTTCGAACACTTCCCGAACGAGGTCGAAGTACTCCTCCAGACGGCCTCCATCATACCTAAGATCACGTGGATTCATAGGCATCACCGGTCGTTCAAGCTTTACCATTTGTAAGCGAGAAACAACACGTTAGTACTTCACTCGAGTACTTCATATAATACCAAAACAAGTAAACAATAACCAATCAACTCATTTCGGCTTTATAAAGCTTTTATTCACATAACTTAAGTCTATTTAATTTTTTGACTATGAGCACTTCATAATGATATGCTTTCCCCAAATGTCATTCATACTCTTAGTTCAAAAATCCTAACCAAGGTTTAAGTTAGAAGCCTCTTAGGTCAAAGGTTTAACAAGGCTCTGATACCAACTTGTAACACCCCAAATTTTCGTCCAATCTAAAACCATTTAAAATCACGAGTGCGGAAAAACTCTGGAAATCCGAAGCGTTACCGTCGTATTAATGTTCAAATCAAATACAAGGCTAGAAATAAAAACAAGTACTAGAAACCTCAACCCAACATAGTAGATAATTAAATATTAACTATCTTCCAACTAACTTAAAACAATTAATCCATATGAAATAAAAGTATTAAACTTATTAATTCTCATGCAAGAGAATTAATCTTCTTACAATAATATCGATGTTCCAAACTAAACAATAAAATAAATGGTTTTAGAAGATACACAATATTCTTGGTACGCCTTCCCTAGCTCAACTCCTCGAGCTACAATCCTGTCAATCTACTCCCCCATATAGACAAATTCCATATAGGTTCATCATAGGCCCACCATTGAAGAGAAATGGACAACAAACACAAATAAAAAGAAAAACAACTAATCAGCGATGCTGAGTAATTCATAACCACATAATCCATCTCAATCTCCAATATTAAGTTCTCATGCTTAATTAAATAAACTAATCATGCTTTAAGGATAAAGACAACATGCTTTAAAAATAAAGACATAATAATCACCAAATAATAAATCTCATTATTTATTATTATCCTCTAGCCAAGTTCATTAGAGAGAAGAGAATCGCAAGAATTGTCAAACCAACCGCACTCGATTCAATAGGATCTTAGTCCCGTGCACAGTGGCAAAAGAGGGATCGACCGTCCCGAAGTATAGATGACTCCCGAAGTACTTCTAGATGTTCCTAAGTATGCATACCCTCTCTCAACCCTTAGGTTTACAAGAAGAACAGTTTCATCCACAAAACTTCACTTGCCCAATCATCATATATGGATACAAGCTTTAACTAAATACATTGAGGCCATAACCAATGGAACCACTCAACATACCAATGACAAATTCTCATTCGCATCCTTTGGTGGATCTCTCACACAAAGAAGTCTTAACTCTCAATTCAATTTAATATGGTGATCACATAACAAGTAATACACATAATCTTGGCACTCAAGTAACCCAATATGGTTACAATTTCCGATGGCATTTTACATGAAAGGGGCATCTAGGCCTTGATTCAAAACCACCTATTCAATAGTCAAAGTTCATATTAACTTATTGAAGTAACATGCTTCTAACATGAATCCACATGCTTACTAACATGATACAAAAATAGCATTTTCGAGCTATATCCAATTGAACAATTATTAACATAATTTTTCGTTCAATAAACCAAATAAACATGCATCTCCTCACATGAATATTAATCAAGTAGACATTGCTACACAAGTGAATTTCCAACATTATACATGCATTCACTATCATATAATTCTATACGAATCATCACAAGGAAATAAACATCAATTATTCCTTCTCAAATATTCACACATCCAAATATGAATTCACACACCTATTTCAATACTAGACAAATGAACACAACTTCCCAAGCAATATGAATTATGACAAAGAGACTACATAATTCATAGAGACATGAATTACCTTTCACAATAGGCAATCACACAAACAATAAACGTAAGCGCCTTACGTTCAAGCGCGGTCAACGGGTCCTAACAAATCCACAATGTAACAATAGTCAATACCTTGACTTCTAAACCACTTTATTAAACTTTAAAGATGATTTAGTGCCATTAATTTAATTAATTAAGTTGCTGGAATTTTCAGTTACTCATGCATGCTCAAAGTTTCCAAAAACGAATTTGCATAAACAAAAATAGGAAACTTTCCAAAACCCTAAACAAGTCAACTAGTCAAAGCAAGTCAACACCCAAACAAACACCACATCACCACCACCAGCAGACCCGCTGGTGGTTGACCCGCCGGCGGCCCGCGGCAGGCGCGGTCGTGCCTTCGGGCATGGCCGTGTCTCTTTTTTTTTTTTTGTTAATTAAATTTAACAACCCTAATCTAACAAATCCATAATTTAAATAAATTTTCAGATTTAGTTAGATTACAAAGATCTAGCCTTTTTCATTCAAACTTGATTCAATTCAATAAAAACCACAACCAAAACCCTAATCATGATTCTATCATGCCAATTAAATAGAATCTAACAAACCTTAGATAAAACTTAAATTAAGGTTTATCATACAAAACTAGGGTTCATGAAAACATATTTGAATTGAATCAAAAGCCTTTTAATAATCAAAGGAAATCAATTTAGCATACTTACTTGAAAATTCAAGGAGTTAAAATTGAGCAAGATGGACTGTGAAAAGTGATGAACTTTTCTCCTTCTTTTTGCTCTGGAATTCGGCCGTGTGTAGGGAGAGAGAGAGACGTTTCTTTTTTTTTTGTTTGGTAAAGAATCAGTTATGTGAGGAAGTTGAGTATATTTAGGAACCCCCAAATCTACTCCTTCTTTACTAAACTGCTTCCTTCCTAAAAACTCTCCTTAATTCCCTCCACTTACCCAATATTTTAGGAAACCAATTTTTGAAAATAAAAATCTGAATTTTGGTGCCTTATTTTCGGCCACTTAGCCGAAAATATTGGCTCAATTTCCTTCCCATAATTTCGGCCATTTACCGAAATTATAGCCCACAATTCCTTTTTATTTATTTGGCCCAATTATAATTTATAGCCCACTTCATCTATCTTTGTTCTGGATTCTCTCTTGTGTTGCTTCTATCTTGAAGTTTATTCATCTGCCTAGCCTTTTCAGATCAATGTCTTTTATAGTGCTTACCAGGTGAAGATATCAAACAAGTAATGCAACGGATATAAATAATTAAATACTAGTCTTCTGATCAGCTGTTGATTTGTAGCCTTCTCTTTACTGCGAGGGCCTGCTTGTGAGACTTGTCAAGTGAAATGCTAATTGCTAACATTATTACTGTGACAGCATTTGTGATTGTTAATTTCAATTGCTAAAGAATTCCCTTGCAACAATAATTGAGAATGTGAAATGCCCATGAGGTGCTTCACTGCTTGGCTTACTTTTCGACCAGTGCTGTACTTGACAATCTGAGATTATAGAAAGGCCACAGTCACATTGAATGTTGAGCTTCAGCAGTTCGATTGTATCGACTACCCTCAAGAACAAATGCCTGCTGATCAGATACACACAACCCAACTCCGAGGACATCTAACGCTAGTAGGTTTTTGTCGTAGTGGTTACTCCTATGGAAAGCAAGCTTATGATGTGATTACTCTGTGGAGACTAATAGACTGGAAAGATATCCACTGGCCAGTTTGGAGTAAAGAGGCTCTTCCGTTCCCTTATGTCGTATATGGATATGCATCGGTGCATTTCAGTAGTTTCGGTTTAGTGCCTTTGGTGCGTTACTCGCGAATTCCAAACCAAGTTACAATTTAGTGCTATATGCTAGCAACTGGCCGGTAAACACAAGAAGCTGAAGTTAATAATGCTCAAGAAGTTTTGACCCCTGGATGGACATTTTGCCCGTCAACACTGGTTGAGAACATCATACCCTTGAAGAACATTGGTGGAAGCAACATGTTAGCTATATGCTGATGCTCATTCAGGGAATTTCACTACTGATAAGGGATGGATATCATCAAATTAACAAGAGCGCAATTCATCTGCATTTGTTATTTCATCTGTCTTTTTTATCGATTCTCATCGGAATGTTTCTGTGAAGTTTATTTTAAGTCGGTTCTACTGGAAACATATAAAAAATTTGCTGCAATGAAGAAAATATGACTTGTCTGCAAAAACTTGTGTTGTTGATACCTAGACTTTTCCTTGTATGCTGACAGGCGGATTGGCAAGGTCTTCTTTCTTATTCCTTTACATTTTACTTTCATGTACAGTATTATTTTGGTGATAATAGTACCAGTATTGGAATTACAGTTGATTGGAATAGTGTTTAATTATTGTGAAAAAACATTTGTGATTGTAATTAATTTGAATTGCCAAACAATTCTAATGTAACAATGCAAAATCTGAAATAATGTGCTTGAGGTGTTTGACTGTTGGCTCACCGGGGCGTTTCCCACCTTCCATACAGTACTAGACAATCAAAAATTCTGTAGAGTATGATTATTGTTGTTTCGTTTTATCAGCCTGAAATGCTTAATAATGTTAAGTCAATGTGTGGGATTAAAAGGCGATATGGAATAAAAATAGAAGGAGAGAGAGAGAGAAGAGGGATAAAATGAGGTTGAGAGAGAATGTCGAAATGACATAAAATAATTTGTGGAATTTATTCATAGTTATTTTTAGGGAGAGATGTTTCGCCATTCGTTGTTTTATCTTCTTCTTGTATAAATATCTCCAATAATTGTAATTTAAAGAAATACACCAGTTTTGTAATTCATCATCAGAGAATCAGTATATATTAAGAGAGTTATATTTCTTAAGTTAACTTTCTTCCTTCATATTGGTTATTTTCTCTTATTGATAGCTACCTATTGCAATATCGTGAGGAGGATCCAATTACATAATACTTTGCGTCTACAAGAAACCCGAAAATTCCGCTGCGACTCTAACAATTGGTATCAGAGCCAACACCAAAAATTTAAGTGGTCAAATCTAATTATTTTTCCTTTAGAAAAGTAATGGCTTCTAGTAGGGTAAATGTCAAAGTAGGAAAATATGAAATCGAGAAATTCAATGGGAAAAATGATTTTTCCTATTGGAGGATGCAGATGAAAAATCTGCTAATATCACAGAAATTGCATAAGGCGCTAGCGGGAAAAGAGAAAAAGCCAGCAGATATGGAGGATGCGGATTGGGAAGAACTAGATCTTGAGGCGCGGGCTGCCATAATCTTATGTCTTGAGAGGGATGTTGCTTTCTTGGTAAATGAAGAAGCAACTGTAGCAGCTGTGTGGAAGAAATTAGAGGATAACTTCATGACGAAGACTCTAACTAACAGGATCTACTTAAAATCCAAATTGTATACATGCAAGATGGAGGAAGGCACCTCAATCCATGATTATGTCAACAAGTTTGATAGGATCATATCAAACCTAAAAGACATAGATGTGAAGATAGATGATGAGGACCAGGCACTAATACTGTTACTTTCATTGCCCAAATCCTATGAAAATCTAGTGCAAACTTTGATGCTTGTGGGTGACACTCTCACCATGGATGAGACGAGAGCATCACTTCTAGCAGATGATCTACGCAAGGTCGCTACAAGTGTAATGTCCTCTTCAAATGGACGAGACTACAAAGATCAGGCACAAGGATTATTTGCAACTAGAGGAAGGACCAATGAAAAGGGAAAAAGTAAGCGAGGAAAGTCTAGGCCTAAATCTAGACCTCCTGCTGAGAGATTATGCTTTAAATGTGGTGAGCCTGGGCATTTTAAAGCAAATTGCCCAAACAAGAGGGTAACATTCAAGAAACACAACGACTACCCGAAAGAAAAAAGGCAGGAAAAACAAGAGGCGAGTTATGTCTCAAATGACGAGGAAGATTGTTACTCAGTTACCGAACAATCGTATGATATTTCTGATAAGTGGATGCTTGATTCAGGAGCCTCCCATCATATGTGCCCAAATAGAAAGTGGTTTACTACTTATCAAAGCATGAATGGTGGTACAGTTTTAATGGGCAATGATCATGCTTGTAAAACTGTGGGTCTCGGTACAATAAGAATCAAGATGCATGATGGAGTCGTGAGAACCTTAAAGGATGTGAGACATATACCAGATTTGAGAAAGAACCTAATCTCTATAGGTTTATTAGAGAAAAATGGTTGTAAAATAGTTATGGAAAACGGGGTTCTAAAAGTTGTTCGTGGTTCCTTGGTAGTGATGAAGGGGATTCGTCACAGTAATCTTTATCCTCTTTTGGGGACTACTGTTACAGGTGAGTTAGCAGTTGGAATTGGTGGAAGTAAAAACCCGACAGAGTGCACAAAAATATGGCACATGCGGCTTGGGCATATGTCGGAAAAAGGTCTATCATTGCTTAGTGGACAGGGTTTGTTGAAGAACATGAAGAAACCACAAATGGAATTTTGTGAGCATTGTGTGTATGGAAAGGCACACAGAATGAAGTTCTCTACAAGCAAGCACAAAAGCAAGGGGTTGTTAGACTATGTGCATACAGATGTTTGGGGTCCGGCTAAAGTTACTTCCAAAGGTGGTTCCAGATATTTTGTTACATTTGTTGATGATTATTCTAGGTATGCTTGGGTTTACTTTCTTAAGCATAAGAATGAGGTATTCGACAATTTCAAGCGGTGGAGAGCAATGGTCGAAAATAGGACAGATAGAAAGCTTAAAACTCTGCGGTCTGACAATGGCACAGAGTACACGGATGGAGCTTTCAAGGAATCTTGTGATCAAGAAGGTATTGTGAGGCACTGGACAGTTAGAGACACACCACAACAAAATGGAGTCGCGGAAAGACTGAATCGTACACTACTTGAGAAGGCAAGGTGTATGCGCTCCAATTCTGGGTTAGGTAGAGAATGGTGGGCAGAGTCGGTTGCTACAGCTTGTTATATAGTGAATCGATCCCCACATTCTTCTCTAGATGGAGAAACACCTTATAGGGTATGGTCAGGGGAACACGCAGATTACGGGAAACTCAGAATTTTCGGATGCACGGCTTATTATCATGTTAAAGATAATAAACTTGATGAAAGAGCTAAGAAAGCAATCTTTCTGGGATATCCAAAAGTGGTTCAAGGCTACCGTCTTTGGAGTTTACAGGATTCTAAGTTTGTAATCAGCCGGGATGTGACCTTTGATGAAAGATCTATAATAGCTTTGTCAAAAGCTATGGTGCCGGATAGTGGTGATGTTGAAAGAACTTCAAATACTCAAGTGGTGGAGATAGAATCTATAAATCAACCAATAGATTCCAATCATGTTCAGGTGGAGCATCCTAATGTTATCCAAGATGAGGAGGAAGACGATGGACTTGATCGTGATGAGATCGAGCAAGAAAATGCACATGTCATAGAACAACAACATGAAGATTTTTTGGCATCAAGTAAGCCAAAGAGAAATTATAAAGTAGTTCAGAAGTTTGGGTCAGACAAACCTCTGAGGCATTATGGACAGTTAAACTTAGTAGAGTATGCACTATCGGTGGAGGATGATGAGCCGATCACCTTCAAACAAGCTATCAATGACAAAGATAGTCAGAGTTGGCTGGTTGCCATGGAAGAAGAGATGCAATCTCTTCATAAAAACAAGACGTGGGATGTACTCCCGTTGCCCATAGGTAAGACTGCGATAGGATGTAAGTGGGTGTATAAAAGAAAGGAGGATCCTTCCGAGCCACGTGGTTTTAGGTTTAAAGCCAGATTAGTGGCTAAGGGTTACGCACAAAAGGAAGGTGTTGATTATAATGAGATTTTTTCTCCTGTAGTGAAGCACACTTCTATTAGGGTGCTATTAAGTCTTGTAGCTCATGGTGATCTTGAGCTGGAACAATTAGACGTCAAGACAGCGTTCTTGCACGGTGATTTAGAGGAGGAAATTTACATGTATCAACCTGAGGGATTTAAGGTTGATGGTAAAGAAAGTCAGGTATGTCGCTTGAGGAAATCGCTTTATGGATTAAAACAATCTCCTCGGCAGTGGTACAAGCGATTTGATTTCTTTATGTTAAAGCAAGGTTTCTCCAGAAGTAATTATGATTGTTGTGTATACATTCGTAAGCTTCATGGAGGTGAATATATATATCTTCTATTGTATGTGGATGACATGCTTATTGCTTCTAAAAGCAAGGTGGAGATAGATAGGTTAAAGTTTAAACTTGGTAAAGAGTTTGAGACAAAGGACTTGGGTGCTGCAAAGAAAATATTAGGCATGGAGATTAAGAGAGAGAGAACAAACCGGAAATTATTCTTGAGCCAGAAAGGTTATATCAAACGGGTCATTGAAAGGTTTGGGATGAAAAGTGCTAAATTAGTGGTAACTCCATTGGCTCCACATTTCAGGCTCTCTTGTAAACAATCTCCCACAACAGCAGAAGATAAGGCTTACATGGGAAATGTTCCTTACGCAAGTGCGGTTGGTAGCCTAATGTATGCAATGGTTTGTACACGCCCTGATATTTCACAAGCGGTAAGTGTCGTCAGCAGATTCATGGCGAATCCAGGAAAGACACATTGGGAAGCTGTGAAATGGATACTTCGGTACTTAAAAGGTACCATTGACACCGGGTTATGCTTTGGTGGAGATACATGTCAAATAAGCGGTTTCGTTGATTCAGATTATGCTGGTGATCTAGATAGAAGACGATCTACTACTGGTTATGTATTTAAGATACATGGTGCTCCAGTTAGTTGGCGATCAATGTTGCAAGCTACAGTGGCTCTTTCTACTACAGAGGCCGAATACATGGCTGTAGCAGAAGGTGTAAAGGAAGCATTGTGGTTGCGGGGTCTTCTAAATGACTTGGGCTTACAACAAGACTGCGTAAAATTGAGTTGTGATAGCCAAAGTGCTATTCATTTAGCAAAGAATCAAGTACATCATGCTCGCACCAAGCACATAGATGTAAGATATCATTTTGTGCGAGATGTTATAGAGGATAGTGATATTTTTCTTAAAAAGGTCCACACAGATGATAACCCATCAGACATGTTAACAAAAGTGGTGTCAGGGTGCAAGTTCCAACATTGCTTGGAATTGCTTAAGGTTATTCCATGTTAGGAACTACATGGAGTAATAATGGAACTACGTATGGTTTGATCCCAGTCACAGGGTACGTAGGCAACCATTGACACAATGGTGCAACCGGATAATACAATTCGTTCGTCCAAAATTTGAATATTATCAAATTATGAACGAGGTGGAGAATTGTGGGATTAAAAGGCGATATGGAATAAAAATAGAAGGAGAGAGAGAGAGAAGAGGGATAAAATGAGGTTGAGAGAGAATGTCGAAATGACATAAAATAATTTGTGGAATTTATTCATAGTTATTTTTAGGGAGAGATGTTTCGCCATTCGTTGTTTTATCTTCTTCTTGTATAAATATCTCCAATAATTGTAATTTAAAGAAATACACCAGTTTTGTAATTCATCATCAGAGAATCAGTATATATTAAGAGAGTTATATTTCTTAAGTTAACTTTCTTCCTTCATATTGGTTATTTTCTCTTATTGATAGCTACCTATTGCAATATCGTGAGGAGGATCCAATTACATAATACTTTGCGTCTACAAGAAACCCGAAAATTCCGCTGCGACTCTAACACAATGCGTAAGTGCCTCAGGAGTCCGGAACTTATTCACACCGCCATCGTTCAGACTAGCTTTAGCAAATGTCTTCCCGGAGGAAGTTGTTGATCAAATTGTTTAATTCTTGACTAACTCTCATTGACGCAGCATCGAGGAGAACGTAGAATCACAATTGGGTATCGCTTCCTATCAACCAAGGGGTGGTAGAGCCTGAGAGCAGGACAGTAAGATTAAATTGTACTCTATATTCTGAATAGAATTTGTAAACATAACAAAGAGCACTGAAGTCTCTAAACTTATTAGTAGTACTACGTACAGTCATACAGACTTAAATGTCTCTTTCAGATCACAAATCATATATCAACAATCAACATCACAGAAGTCATTCCACTTCATATCGCGATAAGTGATAACTCTTGCGGAAAATTCTTTTATCACGAGACAACGTGTTTCAGATCAATAAGTCAAATTGTAAAGGGCCATATCTGTTTGTTAATTGCAAGATCTTCATCTTTCATCTTCGCATTCTAAAAGCCTTTAGAATTCTAATTCCTGAACAGCACCATTGTCTTTACAACAACTTCTACAAAGAGGTAACTAGTGATAATATAATTAATGCTCTACATACATATTCTGAATTATATTTACATTATCAACTAGGAAGCCAAACGTTCACATAAACTTCATAGAACCATAGACAAAAGGAGAATTTCTTATATGTATATTCTGATTTTTGAGTACTGATTAATAATAATAGCTTCTGATTATACCCACAATGAAGCAGAAAAGGCAACTGTACAGTACACACAACCAAAGCTTCAGCCTTAGTTGTACTACAATACACTCATCATTTGGGGAGAGGAAGCAAAAACAAAAACAAAAACAAAAACCAACTATAAAGAACAGAGATCAGAGGTAATGAGAGATTATACTACTGCAGAACCTAGAAGTCAGAACACTGTGCAAGTAAGAACATTTTGGTTCTACAGCTATTATATTAGCCTTATGAAACCAAGAGGAACTACATCCATTAAGAATATTGCCTCTCTGACTTCAACTAAATGGCAGCCGATGTCACTCTAACTCCCCTTTAACTTCTCTAGCAGTGTCGTGTAACTCATTCAGGCCCGCTTACATACTTTTCTCAACCAGTATGTCATGGTATTGCATCACCTTCAGCAGGATAATTTCACTCTTATCATTCTATGATCTGTTAAAGGCCTTAAAAGCATCATCTTCGGCAGTAGTATACAGAAGAGCTCTTACATATAACAAGTTGACTATTCACCAAGTCAGTACAACTACCGATAAACATCAGAATCATCACGTGCTGCAGCAGAAAAGTAAATTTCAGCTAAAGAAGCTCAAGAGGACAGCCAAGGATCCTGCCGAGAGCACAGACAAACCTTTGACAGACCACAATTGAGGATGCAAGGTGCCAATTTCAGACCTTAGTTCAATAAAAATTGGAGTTCTGGATTATTAACCAAATTTCAGAGTTCCATCTGCATAATCATAACCTATGTCGATATACTGAAGTCATTTTGTGTTTTCTGAGGCAGTGTGGTGGATCTATAACAAGCGTAATAGCTGCATTTTTGAACCAGAGGTAAGTGTGAAACGATTTGAAGTTAACGACTAATCCCATGGGCATTAATGAAGTTAACGACCAGGAAAACCTCTAGTGGCCTTGAGGGGAATCGGAGGACCTCTGGAATAGATCACATAGGTCTTACCAACTGAGCTACCCCCTCCGGGTTATCATTAGTCAATATAGGTTGGCTTTTGGTTGGCCATTCCAAATGCTAGATGAAGGTATAAAATCTCCTACCTCTGTTTCATAAAATAGATTTGGACAGCCTTGGCATCGGTGTTAGGTTGTCAGCTAAGGAGAAATTATTCAGTAGATTACCTAGAACAGTACATTTAATCCTGTTTATTGTAAGCAACGGAAAAAGTAAAGGAAACTGCACATAACCGAATATAGGCCTTACAATACTGAAAAGCACAGTAGTATTCATCATATAGAAATGCAAAAGCATTAAAGCATTATGGTACGAACAGTACACTAAAAGTCCTGATTGCTAGCAAGGGAAGCATTACAGAGTTAAAAAGGAGAAAACAGGTTCTTACCGAATGAAGCACATATCCCCGGTACAAATAAAGAAAGGAGCTTTATTTGAAGAAATAATGAATTTTTGACATGTTAATGCTGGGATAGCAGAAAAGGATATTACCAAAAACAACATGAACAAAGCAATGAAATTACCGTACCGCAAACTGATCATATAAGACCCCAGTGATACTAATTCCATGTGCATATAAGAGGTAGTAACATATTGGTTCACAAGTTCTTCAAGGGAACTATGTTAGCAACCATTAAGGTAAGCCTTATTTCATAATGCTGAGCCAAAACTAATCGGCCTTGAGCATTATTTGCTCTCATCTCCTTATATTGATCACTTTCCAGATTAAAGCAGTCAACAATACACTCGCCCGAATATGGGGGACGAGGTGAGAACACTTGTCCAGACGAACTGCATCCGAAGTTTCTTGGTCCGCCCCCAGGAAACTCGCAGATAGTAACCTTTTGCGTCCACAACGGCTGGTCTTTGTCTCTTCCATCCATTAATGTCCACAAAGTAATATGAATGCTGCTAGAGTAAATAGATTGCGGTAATTTAATTTGTACCAGCGAAAGTTTTCCTTGAATATGTGCTAAGACTGCAACACCAGTTTCCATTGTTGTTGGACACTTGATATATTCGAGTTTCTCGTGCTCAACATTGAACAAATGAATTATGGTAGTTTTCATAGATATCCTATGATATGAAGTCCAATAAAGAACTCCTTCACAGCAAAAGGCATCATCAGAAAACTCCCAAGAAAGACCAGGGGTTCTACCATCACCGAGATAAGGTATCTCGACCGACCTCCATCGATTGTCCTCGCTACCTACTGTAAACACTTGCCATTTCATCGGAACCAAAGGCTTATTTTCAACCTTCGAAAAGCAGAGAACCTTATATTCCTTGTTAGTGGGATCATAGCTTAAGAAGCACTTTACTATTACTGTATTATTGAAATCTCCCATCCTTGTAGACTTGGCTAGACGCAGGATTTCGCGGGTGGTGAGATTATAGAGGTAGGATCTACGTTTGGGGTTGTACTGCCTATGATATAAGCATATCAAACCATTGACGATGTTTGTACTCATGTTAATAGTTTTCGGCGAAGGCTTGTGAATACTCGGCCTACTAGTACTCTCTTGAGCCTTGTCCATGATCATATCGAGAACGAAAAAACTACGATCCCAAGTGTAATTTCTGTAGGAAGACTTAGGAAAGATGAGAAGAACATCACCACCCTTTCGTACGTACCAACGGGTTTGATACATCTCAACAAAGACGGGGTGAGTGATGAGAGAGTACCATTGTTTCGAGACGGACTTGAATCGCATAAGAGACTTGCCTGGAAGCCATGTAAGGACTTCCATGACTAATTCAATTGGTATCCCATGAAAGCTTCCATGAACTTTGTTGGTACCTGCCATGATGAGATCAAATCTTACAAGATATATTTTGGCTATCTTTAGATGCAGCTGTTTGGTTTATGGTTTAGGGTTATATATTACCCATTAAAAAGAATATAAGATTCAATTTTAAAATCAAAAAATAATGATAATAAGATTAAATTCTTTTCTATTTGGTTTTCCTTTTTTGCAATTTGGTTGCAACGCTGATAAATCTCCGGGTTTCACGGTTGCTTATTATTGACTATGATATATATTGACTTTTTCCAAAAAAAGAAAAAAGCGAAGAAGATATATATCTTGACTAATACCACACTAAGAAGTTGATTCACCAAAACGTTTTATGGGCCGACCGGTGTGAATAGAGGTGGTAATTGGGCGGATTGGAACGGGTTTGATCGGATCTTTTCGGTTTCGGGTAATATCGGGTCAGAAGAGTAATCGGGTCAGGTTGGGTTGAGTCGGATTGATTCGGGTTTATGCTGATGTCGGGTTATCGGTCAATTCGGGTCGGGTTAGTTCAGGTTTCGGTTAAGCCGAATTCGGGTTAGTTGGTTTAGGGTCATTTCAGGTCAAATTTAATTCATGTTTCAGAGTATATAAAGTCGAAAATAATATGAAAAACTCAATTTTATATGAAAGTTTTCAATAATATGTACTACATGTGTGTTTAGTTAGTGCTTTTTCAATCATTTTGAATAAAATGTCATTATAAGTCGCATATATTCGGGTTTCAGGTTGAGTCGGTTCGGGTTCATCTCGATTTCGGGTAACTTTCGGGTCGGGTGTTATCGTGGTTTCGGGTCAATTCGGAGAACGGGTGTTGTCGGGTGTCGGGTTGGAGGTCGGGTCGGTTTCGGATAATGATAATTGATACATTTTTGGGTGTCGGACGGGTCTGATATCGGGCGGATCGGGTCGGTTATCTCGGATCGGTTAGGATTTTGCCAGCTCTAGGTGTGAACAAGATTAATTGCGACCGAATAAGTAAGCAGGCAAACAATATACGATTAGTTGAATAAAATTCCACGCAAGAATTTCTGCAGCACACACCACCAGTCATGGCAAAAAGGAAGCGCAAATTAGAGCTGCCTAATGATTTGATGATGGAAGTGCTTGTAAGGCTTCCAGCCAAGTCTCTTATGTATTTCAAGTCTGTCTCAAAACAATGGTCCTCTCTGATCACTGATCCTGTCTTTGCAGAGATGTATTGAACCCGAAAGCGAGCTGCAATATTTGCAATCCGTCAACGACCTTGTTGGCATATGATCGAAGGCTCGAAGCTGTTGAGCTATGATGATTTTGATGATGATAAATAATTGACACTTATCAAGCTAACATTGTCTAGCTAAGTTTTGTTTACAAGAAATCAAGAACGGAACAAGAACAGAATCAAGAACGTTGTGATTGATAATCTTAATGTTGATGCAATAAAGATTGATTCAAGAACAACATGACATGGAGTTGGAAGTTGGAGCTTTATATGTTTTTATAAGACTTCAAGTAAGAGAAGTCGTGCTTGAGTCATTGAGGTTGGAATCGAAGGTACAGTTTAGTAACAGCTGAGGTAACAGTGCGTGAGTTACTAAGTATTATTGAGCAATGAGTACGTAAGTTTTATACCAGTATTTATGAAAATGATTTTAAAGAGTTTATCTTTATAAAATAACTTACTTAAAATTGTTTTCAGAATTATCTTTTTAATACTCAATATTATCTTTTTAGTACTCAATATTATCTTTCTAGTACTCAATATTAAATATAATCTTCTCAAAAAAAAATATTAAATATAAGAGTTTTATTTAGAAAATCTTTTTTAAAGGAAGTCTAGTAGGATTAGGACTGTTTGTTTTATGGAAAGACTATTTTGTTTGGAAAACAAACTCTTTTAATCCTAATTAATTTCTATGTGATTTAGTTTACCTATATAAGCCAAAAGTTTCAGACTTCATAATTGACGAAATTATAGAGCAAAACGAGAGATTTATTAAGTGATTTCATAAGAGGCGTCCTGACTGTTACTGCACAAGTTACCTTCACTGTTACCTTGGAATTACTCTTGATACTTGAGCACGGTTTCTCATAAGGTTTGATTGTACCACTTTAACTTATTGAGAAGCATATTGGTAAGATTTGTTTGTTTAGAATACGGCTGCCATAGTAGGTAGTTTAGTTCTTGAGTTCGGGGTTGAATTCAGGAAAGACGGCTCAATGGTAGATTAGGGTCTATTGTATTGAGTTTGGTTTAAGGCTCTTACTGGAGTTTGAAAAATCCCCCAAGGTCGTAGTTTTACTTCTTGGTTGAGCTCAAGAAGGTTTTCACGTAAAAATCTGTGTCTCTTTATTTATTGATTTGTTATATTGCTTTGCTATTAACAACGTAGTAATTAATAGGTTAACAGATTGTGCTTAAATTGATAATCCGCGAAAAATTTGAATAACTCCCTAAGACTCAATTCACCCCCCTCTTGAGTCTATCCTTGAGTATAACAATTGGTATCATAGCAGATTCTCTTGAGTACAGGTTAATCTCTGGAGAGTAGATCACAAGGATGGATTCAGTGAACTACGGAAAGCTCGAGGAAGGTTACTCTACCAATCGACCTCCTTTATTTGAAGGTAAGCACTTTGGTTTTTGGAAGAATGGAATGGAAATATTCATTAAAGCCACTAACTGCCACATTTGGAGAGTCATTGAGTATGGTAACTACAAGCTCACAACAACCAATGAAAAGAATGAGGTTGTTCCAAAGAAATTTTCTTAATATGATGCACAAGATTGGAAAAACCTTGAACACAATACTAATGCCATGAGACAGATTCATTGTGGTCTTGGAACCCAAGAACACAATTGTGTTATGGGTTGCAAAACTGCTAAACAGATGTGGGAACTTCTACAGGTAACTCATGAGGGAATGAACTAGGTAAAAGAGTCAAAAAGTGATTTTGACTAAATATGAATTGTTCTCCATGAAATCTAAAGAACCTATTCAGGACATGATGACTCGTTTCACTAGTATCATTAACGAGTTAGAATCTCTTGGTAGAAAAATTTCTTGTCAGTAACAGATCAGGAAAGTATTGCGTGTGTTATCTGTGGAACGTTGGATACCCAAGGTAACAGCCCTACAGGAAAACTAGGACTTTAGTACTTTTACTATGGAAGAGCTAATTGGATCCTTACTGACATACGAGATGCAACAGGAAAGTCAAGGTAAGAATTTGTCAGAAAGAAAAGATTGGAGCTTGGCTCTCAAAGCCGACGAAGATGAAGATTCCGGTTCAGAGGGTGAAGAATTTGTCTTGTTTGTGAAAAAGATGGCAAAGCTTTATCGCGAGACAAAATCTATTGCCAAAAAGGAAAATCAATTCAAAGGTAAATCCTCCTCCTCAAATAAGATTGACTATCTATGTCATAACTGCAGGATCCCAGGTCACTTCATCAAAGATTGTCCGTTTCTGGAAAATCATGTTAAGGAACAACCTATTGGACAACAAAGAAATAGGGACAAAAAGCTTCAAAAGGAAAATCAAGCAATGGTTATTGCATTTGGGGACTCGGCAGATGAGGAACCAACAAATAACTCAAACGCTAAAACTTTTCATTGCTTCATGGCCCACGATGATGAGGATGAAAGGTGATGAGTGCGTAATTAGAGCTATTTTTCATGTGATAAACGCACTCATTTGATTGGTTTCATGATAATTATATCATTTCTTTGTGAGATTTTATGATTATTGTGATAAAGATGACAACTTGGGGTATGTTTGCATTTTGATGTGTTTTTAGGACATTTTGAGACCCCGAGGCTTGGTAGAGACTTTGGAGATGATTTGGAGTCGCAATCGTCAAAGAAGAAGTCGAGTAAGACGCCTTAGAGAAAGCCAAGCGAGAAGAGAAGTGCAAAAATGAAGTTCAAGGAAAAATTGCACTTGCACGACCATGCAAGTTCGAAGGCTAAACCTTGCATGACCATGCAAGTAAGTTTGTGAGCTTAAGAAGGGTTGCACGACCATGCAACTTTCCTTCACATTTGCTGCACGACCATGCAACTTTCCTTCACATTTGCTGCACGACCATGCGAACTGTCGTTTTCACGAGAATTCATTCGTGACCTTTGCCATTCCAATGACTATTAACCCAAATCCGACTACATTCATTTTGGGGGTTATAAAAGGGGAGAGAACTCATCTCTTTCAGACGATCTCTTAGCACCCCATTATCTCTCTCATAGTTTAGAAACACTTTTATGCTTTTTAGAATTAGAATCAAACACTAGTTTATTATTGTAATTTGAATATTGGAATTGTTATTTTCAAGCTTTCATCACGTTCTTGATTACTTTCAATTAAAGCATCAATGATATTTCTAATCCCTACTTTCTCTTCCCCTCTCTCTCTTGATTTTAGATTAATTTCAGTTTAGTTTATGAATGTTCTTGATTTTGTTCTTAAATTCTACCATAATCATGTTTAATTTAGTCTTCTTTGTTTGCTTTTTGTTCTTGAATATTATGAGTAGCTAATTCCCCTTTATCTAGGGTTGATGTAGCTTGATTAAATTGCTTGATGTCTAATTAGATAATTGGAAACTAGCATGTCGTTAGAGTGTTGCACAATGATTGATTGTTTGTTTATTGTTTATGATTGGTAATTAATTTAAATTCGAGAGAAGAATCTTAATCGCCCAAACTCAATCTTTCATCAAGTTTGCCTAATCACGAGAGTAGGTTAGAATTACTTGGGGCTTATTTTTGGATAGAATTATGTTCTTCATGTTCTTGATATTTGCTTGACTCCATGAGAATAGGTAGTCGAGTTTTATATTGAGTTTCACCTTTAATTCTTCGAGAGAAGGTTTTAGGTTCTTTGTCCGTCCTTGCAACATTCGACATGACATGCTAGTTGAAGTTTATTTATCCGCATCAAGTAGTTTAATTGAGTGAAATCAACCCTAGGCTCTTTATTCTTGCTATTTTCACATTATCATTATTGATTTAGTTCTTTGCTAAAATCACCAAAAATCCGCTATTGATTGCCTAGCTTGTTAAATTAAGAAACCTTAGTATTTGGAATCGAAAGCTCCCTGTGGATACGATATTTTATTACGACGATATACACGTGCATTTGCGGGCCTATCAAGTTTTTGGCGCCGTTGCCGGGGAGCTTTTTGCATTCCAAAATTAAGAATTTCTTGAATTGACTAGACTAGGCGTTGATGTCTTGCTTGTTTTGATATGGCATATTCTTTGCATCATGGGGACTATGGCGATTATCACTCAAATTCATATGTCTATGCTTATGATAACTATATGAATGTGAATGACTACGATTTGCCTAAATCTTATTATGATTGGAATGGGTGTGTTGGTTAAAATGCTAATGGATATCAATTACATCACCATTACGAAGGTGGCTAATATGATCCTTGTTTCGATAACCACAATATTGGTAATTTTGGTTATCCTCGGTCTTTATTCAAAGAAGAGCAAACTCTTTTGCCTCCTCATCCACCAAATTCACATTTGGAAACCCTCTTTGAGAAATTCATTGTGATGCAACAAAAGGTCAATTAGGAACAACGAGAATTAATAGACCAATTGTGCTCTAAAGCTGATTCAGTTACCTCCCACATGGCAATGATAGAGACGCAACTCAATCTCATGGATAATTCGTCTTCCTCTAGGCATTGCATTGAGGAAAAACTTGTTAAAGATTTGGTAGAGAGCCAGTTCTCTGATCTTGAGTACCATGACCCATCTCCCACCAAATCCATAGACATGTCATGTTCCATAATCTTGCATCCTCATAAAAATCACCCTCCGATAACATCATTGGACAAGCTTCTTTGAAATTCGATGGTTTATCCGTGAATCATGAATCTTGTATCTACCAGGTTGATGAGCATCATGGGAGACAAGGTTAAGTAGATTTACATAGATCATAATATGTTTGTTGTGTGGGAAATCTCATCTTGTCATTTTCACTTTTCAAGGGCATTTGACGAGTTCAAAAGGTCACTGATTATTTACTACAATTTGGTGATACTAATCTCTCACTTGTGTGTTTCTGAGATGTTTGCAAGTGCTTTTGACAAAATGCTACTGACATTAGCCTGTTATGATGAATTCAACGAGAGGAAGATGAATGAGCAACACCAGTAGACTTATATGATTTGAGCAATAATTAGTTGGCATATGAGCCAACAATTCTTTTCCTATCCCTCCCCGTTCGGGGGAGGTTCCGTGAGTTTTCTCTCCTCCCTTCCCCTCTATATTGTTGTCTTTTCTCACATTGGGGACATTGTTCGTTTCAAATTTGGGGGAGGTGATTTTGATGATATTTTGTGAAATGTGAAATGTGAATTGCATCGCATTTAGTTTTTTATTTTATTTTTTACATTTTTAGATTAGTTTTATTTTTTTTATTTCTTTCTTTTATTTTTGTTTGTTTTGCATATAGTTTAGGTTTTAATTTCGCATGCATAAAAAAAAGTCCAAAAAAATAGAAAAAAGAAAAATAAAAAAACAAACGTGTGGGATGTGATCCTTCGATAATGATTATTGTCTTTATTGTGAAAATCGAAAGGATTGACTCTTGTTCTTGTGGCAATGTGATTGAGCCTAAGAATTACATAGCATGATTGTTATTGCGATTCGTGATTTGTGGCATGCTTGATGATGAATCTCGAATGTTGTATAGTTGAGTTGGATAGACCAAGTTGACCCGTGTGTTTGAGCTTTGAAGATCGTGCATCACTACGGTCTATTGTGGTTTTCATGTGTGAAACTCCTCTTAGTCATTGGTTTCTAGAACTCACATTGAGGAGAAGCTTCTCAACCTCTCCGTAGAGAATTCATTTCTCTTTTCTCCGTCAAGTCCGCACTTGACATTGATTGAACGAGTATGATTGAGGCATTCTTTGAACATTTAGCTAATAGCCAAATAAGCCTACCATGACACTTTATCCTTTGTGAACCACTTTGAGCTTTACCTATTCTTTACTTTCACCCGCATTACAAGCTATTTGACAGGAAAAACCATGTATCACCCTTTTGTCATGAGACTTGTGGAGTAGGGAATGATCTTGGAGTTTATGGTACATTTCACAACTTGTAACTCCGTGGTTTGTGTAAGCTCTTGAAAGAATGGTTGAAATTCAAAGTTTGGTTCCAAAAAAGAAATCAGAAAAAGTTCTCAAAAGAAGAAAAAAAAATATGCAGAAAATGTTGAATTCTTGAAAGTTGTGCTTGAATAAATAGTATTTCAAAAGAGTTTGGTGATATTGGTTAGATGTTGCTTTTTGTTAGTCGGAGTTCTGGATTGTTTACCTTCATGCATGAGGTGAATTAATGATTTTTGCTCCACTAATTTCATGACATCCTTAACCAACTATCCGAACGAATTTGTACGACCCTTCACCCTTAAGTCTTGTAGACACCCTAATCGGTTCTCATCCCCTGACACTGCAACGCCCGATGATGATGGTAATGGATTAACAGGGACGGAGTAGAAAAAGGCATTGCTCGGAAATCTAGACCAAATTTCTTGAAACCTCAGTCTTTGGATAGCCCTCGTTATAAAGATTCCAACGCCTTTGACCTTGCCTCAATTAGGTTCCTGGATCAAGAGATATCGCCTCTCGAAGATTTGGGTCAAAACCGCTCAATCCCGACCCCCTGGGTCAGCCCAAGGGCAATTTCTTAACTTACTGAGCACAAAAAGTAAAAAAAATCCTAGTCATGCGCGCGTTAACACCCCGAATTTCTGTCTAATTTAAAACCATTAAAAATCACGAGTTGCAGCGGAAAAACATTGAAAATTCGAAGCGTTACCGCCGTATTTAATGTTCAAATCAAATGCAAGGCTAGAAAGAAAAACAAATGCTAGAATCCCCAAACAAACGTAATAGATAATTAAATAATAACTATCTTCCTCAACTAACTTAAAACAGTTAATCCAAATGAAATAAAAGTATTAAACTTATTAATGCTCATGCGAGAGAATTAATCTCATTACAATATAAAAAAACCCAATAATAGAAGTTGCAAATTAAACAATAAAATAAATGTTTTTTTAGAAGATATACTATCTTCTTGTTACGCCTCCTCTTAAGCTCTACTCCTATAGCTACAATCCAGTCAATCTACTCCCCCATATAGACAAATTTCATATAGGTTCATCATAGGCCCACCATTGAAGAGAAATGGACAACAAACACAAGTAAAAAGAAAAACAACTAATCAGCGATGCTGAGTAATTCATAACCACATAATACATCTCAATCTCCAATATTAAGTCCACATGCTTAATCAAATAAACAACAATAATCATGTTTTAAGAAAAGTAGGACAACATGCTTTAAACTTAAAGACACAATAATCACCAAATAATAAATATCATTATTTATTATTATCCATTATCCAAGTTCACTAGAGAGAAGAGAATCGCATGAATTGTCAAACCAACCGCACTCGATTCAATAGGATCTTAGTCCCGTGCACAGTTGCAAAAGAGGGATCAACCATCCCGGAGTAAGATGACTCCCGAAGTACTTCTAGATGGTCCTAAGTATGCATACTATCTCTCAACCCTTAGGTTTACAAGAAGAAAAGTTTCATCCACAAAACTTCACTTGCCCAATCATCATATATGGATACAAGCTTTAACTAAACACATTGAGGCCATAACCAATGGAACCACTCAACGTACCAAATGACAAATTCTCATTCGTATCCTTCGGTGGATCCATTACCAAAGAAGTCTTAACTCTTAATTCAGTTTAATATGGTGATCACATAACAAGTAATACACATAATCTTGGCATTCAAGTAACACAATATGGTTACAAATTTCCGATGGCATTTTACATGAAGGGCATCCAGGCCTTAATTCAAAACCACCTAATCAATAGTCAAAATTCATATCAACTTATTGAAGTAACATGCTTCTAACATGAATCCACATGCTTACTAACATGATACCAAAAATAGCAATTCCGAGCTATATCCAATTGAACAATTATTAACATAATTTTCGTTCAATAACCAATAATAAAACACGCATCTCCTCACATGAATATTAATCAAGTAGACATTGCTACACAAGTGAATTTCCAACATTATACATGCATTCACTAAAATATAATTCTATACGAATTATCACAAGGAAATAAACATCAATTATCCCTTTTCAAATATTCACAAGTCCAAATATGAATTCACATTCCTAATTTAATACTAGAAAAATGAAAACAAATCCCAAACGATATGAATTATGACAAAGAGATTACATAATTCATAGAGACATGAATTACCTTTAACAATAGGCAATCACAACAGATAACGTAAGCTCCATACGTTTAAGCGCGGTCAACGGGTCCTAACAAATCCACCACATAATAATAGTCAATACCTTGACTTCTAAACCACTTTATAAAACTTTAAAGATGATTTAGTATCCTTAATTTAATTAATTAAGTTGCTGAAAACAGTTACTCATGCATGCTCAAAGTTTCCAAAAACGAATTTGCATAAACAAAAATAGGAAACTTTCCAAAACCCTAAACAAGTCAACTAGTCAAAGCAAGTCAACACCCAAAAAACATCACCATCACCACCCATCACCACCGCTGACCACCGCCAGCGGTGGCTGGTGGTGCCGGGCAGCCACTGCTGCTGGTCGCACGGCCAGTAGCACGACAGGGGTGCTGCCGTGTGCAGCACACGGCCCTGCCGTGTTGCACCTACACCGAACCCTTTTTTTTTTTTTAATCCAATTCTCAAAAAACCTAATCTAATTAAATCCACAATTCAATAAATTTCCAGATTCAATTAAATTACAAAGATCTAACCTTTTTTTTTCAAACTTGATTCAATTCAATAAAAACCACAAACCAAACCCTAATCATGATCCTATCATGCAAAATTAATAGAATCTAACAAACCCTAGATAAAACTAAATTAGAGTTTATCATACAAAACCTAGGGTTCGGGCGTAATTTAGTTTTTTAGGGCGTTTTTTAGAGGTTATACGGTCCGTACAATTTAATTTAGTTCAGGTATCAACTCAGTGGTTTCCAGTTCAATTAAGTGATTGTTTAGTTCACTTCAGTTTAGTGGTGCTGAGTTCAGAAACATATTTTTTGGGTGCGTTTGCTAGAGCTGAACTTAGCAGGATTGAACTGAACTCAACGGACACTACTGAACTGGACACAACTGAATTGAACACAACTTGATATGTGAGACAAAAAGTATGTTTCCGAACTCAACACCACTAAAAACTGAATTGAAAATCATTTAACTGAATTTGAAATCACTAAATTGACAGTTAAGTTGTGTTAAATTCAATTTAGTGGTGTCCAGTTCAGTTCAGTGGTGTCCGTTCAGCTCTAAAAAAACGCACCCTTATTCCGAAATAAATTAATGAGGATAACTATGTCATCGGAAAGATCTCAAAGCATACTTTCAAATAAATCCAATTTTAAATATGTTTGGACCAATGGTGAATAGTTAACGATCAAGTGAAAAAAAATCAATTCAATTCTATTCAGTTTTTTTTTTTCCAGGTAAATCAAACGGAGCCTCTCTATATTAATAATTGCCAAAGATGATTATGTGCAGTGGCGGATGCAAAGGGGGACAGGTGGGGACAGTGGTCACCCCATTTTTTTTTAAAAAAATCTGTGACTTTTTTTTTATTTTTTATTTTTTAAATTTGCAACTGAGAGTAAGTCACGTGAATTTGGATTGCTCCTCAAACGCTCTCACTCTCTCAGCGCCTCTTCCTTTTCTCACACACACACACGACATAACTCCTCTCTCATCCCCTCACCATCTTTGCTTCTTCTCTGTCCTCTCAACTCTCGCCTCACACAGACACACACGGCACTGGACTACTGGGCTACCGGCGCCGCGCAGGAGAGACGAAGTACTGGCTCGACGGTCGACGGCAAGGCTCGACGCCACGGCGAGGCTATTGCAAATTTGCAATTCTGCGAATCCAAATGCTCTTATTTGTTGAGGTACACCACCTTAATTCTTTCCCTCAATCCCTCTCTCCATAGTTAGTATAGATTATAACTTGTGGGTTTTGAGTTAGAACTTAGAAATTAAACAAATTTGAGTAATTTGGTTTATTTAACTCAAATAAGTTGAAATTACGGTTTGAAAAATAATTTATTAGATTGATTTGAGTAATATTGCGAACTGATTATTCATAAATTGAATAAATGTTTAGAGGTGTTTGTTAACTTGTGATGCTAATTTCATTTAAAAATGGGTATTATTCATTGGAGTACTCTTGTTCATTGTAGATTCCATTTTTTTCTTGCGTGGCTTCACTGGCTTGTAATATTGAATGATTATTATTGAATAATATTGAATGATTGTTTAGTCACTTTCGTAGAGAAGGATGTCTTTAGTGAAGTAACCAATGATGAGGTGCTCCATCGGTTCCGAAATATGAAGACTCGTCGAGAACAAATGTAATTTTTATTTGGTTATTTTGTAATTTTTTTTTCTTCTACCCGCATTAATTGTAATGTGAAATTGTGTGACGCTTTGATATTGAACTTTTTTTTATGTAATATGCATCGATTATTTTCACTTGATTTTGTCACCTTATTTTCCGAATCCTGGATACACCACTGATTATGTGGTATACCAATTTGATAAGAATGACAATATCATTAGGTTAGGATATATGGGAGAAGTTGGGCTGCCACTGATGTTTTAAGAGAAACAAAGATCAAAGAATTACTCTCTTTATTGCATAAGAAACTCTCTCAAAACTTAAGCTCTCTTTTATCTCTCACCAATTAATTATGATGCTACATACCAGCATCTATATATATATACAAAGAAAGGAGGTGAATCCGATTCCTAAAAGGAATCCGATTCCTAGAAGGAAACCTACATAATTAGATAACTCCTAATTCTAAATGTATATTTAGCTTATCTCCTAAATATACTCCGATTCCTTATCCTCTTTAATATTGGCTTCAAGCTTAAGCCAACATTCACCCTCCTAAGCTTGAAGTCATTCTCAAGCAAAATCCTTCATACCCATAAGGTCCCTCATCTCCTTGAATTTGAGTCTTCCAAGAGCCTTTGTTAGAATGTCTGCCTTTTGCTCATTTCCCGGAACATGTTCTACTTCTATTAATCCTTTCTCAACACATTCTCTGATAAAATGATACCTCGTATGTATGTGTTTGCTTCTACCATGAAAAACCGGGTTTTTAGTGAGAGCGATTGCAGATTGATTATCAATTCGAATGATAACCCTTTTACATATCTTTCCAGTGATTTCACCAAGTAAATCTTGAAGCCAAATAGCTTGTTTTGCTGCCTCTGTGCCCGCCATAAATTCAGCTTCACAAGATGATAACGCTACAGTTTCTTGCTTTTGTGAACACCAAGATATTGGACTTCCGCCAAGATAAAACACATGTCCTGTGGTGCTTTTTCCATCGTCCGGATCCACATTATGGCTACTATCGCTATAACCAACTAGACTTGTTGCTTCTGATCCAGCTTGTTTAAACTCCAATCCGAAATCAACAGTACCTCGTAAATACCTTAGACATCGCTCCAATGCTACTCCATGGGATTGCTTCGGTTTTTGCATATAACGATTTAGTACTCCTACACAATAAGATAAATCTGGTCTTGTGTGAAGTAAATAACGAAGACACCCAATGATCTTTCTATAACTTGTCGCATCAATATCCTTTTCTTGTAGCCCTTTAGATAGTTTAATTCCAGCTTCCATAGGTGTATGCATCAAGTTGCATTCCTTCATTCCAGCTTCTTCTAAGATCTTTAACGCATAGCGTTTTTGTTTTACCGTAATTCCTTCCTTGTCTTGACATATCTCCATTCCTAAATAGAAAGATAACTTGCCGAGGTCGCTCATCTCAAATTTGGATTCCATCTCTTTCTTGAACTCAATGATAACCTCCAAGCTCGATCCCGTAACAAATAAGTCATCAACATATACTGCAACAAGCAGGATTTCTTGCTTTCCTTCTCTTCGATAAACTGATGGTTCTTTGGAACACCTTTTAAACTGAAGATCTCGAAGTATTTGATTTAACTTGTCATTCCAAGCTCTTGGAGCTTGTTTTAATCCATATAATGCTTTCTTGAGTTTGTAAACTTTGCCTTTGCATCCTTTTACTTCGAAACCTTCCGGTTGTGTAACATAAACTGTCTCCTTTAGTTCTCCATGAAGGAATGCTGTTTTGACATCAAGATGATGTATTTCCCATCCATTAGAAGCTGCAAGATTAATAAGAAGGCGAATTGTCTCAATTCGAGCCACAGGCGCAAATACTTCCTCATAATCTATTCCATGTTTTTGCACATATCCCTTGGCGACGAGTCTTGCTTTGTATTTGTTGATGCTACCATCTGAGCTTCTCTTTAGTTTGAACACCCATTTTAAACCAATTGGTTTAATTCCTAGCGGGGCATCTTCGAGGTTCCAGGTTTGGTTCTTTGTTATTGATCGGATTTCATCTTCGCATGCTATCAAACCAGAGCTTCCAAAATCTGAGTTCGATAAAACAGAATTATTTTCTGCATGGGTACTGATATCGACTCCATGATTACCGAATTCTCCAAGTTCTATACTAAAATCTTCGATTTCGTTTGTTGTTTTATTCTGTTGATTCCAATCCCAGCCTCTTGACTCATCAAACACAACATCACGACTAACGATTATCTTCTGATTAGTTGGATCAAACATCCTGTATGCCTTTGTTCCTGGTTCGGTTCCAATGTGTACTAACTTCTTTGATCTATCATCTAGTTTTGTAAGATGCTGTGCTTCTGTTTTAGCAAAACCGGTACATCCAAAAATTCTCAAATGCTTAACATTAGGCTTCCTCTTCTTAAACGCTTCATATGGAGTTTGATTTGCTAAAGCTCTTGATGCAACTCGATTGATTAGATAGGTGGAGTGTCTCACCGCTTCTCCCCACAAGTAATTTGGTATGTTCATGTGTTTTAGAGTGCTTCTTGTCATCTCCAACAATGTCCTATTTCGCCTCTCTACTACTCCATTTTGTTGAGGTGAATATGGAGCTGTTAAGTGCCTTTTTACCCCAGATTTTTCACAGAAATTCTGAAATTCTAAAGATGTAAACTCACCACCTCTATCTGTACGAAAGCATTTGA
The DNA here is from genome assembly GCA_038025085.1 of Tetragonia tetragonoides. NCBI lineage: Eukaryota > Viridiplantae > Streptophyta > Magnoliopsida > Caryophyllales > Aizoaceae > Tetragonia > Tetragonia tetragonoides. The sequence goes on from CM076148.1 coordinate 35,924,175, forward strand.
TAGCAGCTCCAGTCTCTTGTTCGACTAGTGTCTTGAATTTTCTGAACTTGTCGAATGCTTCTCCCTTTTCCTTTAATAGGATTGTCCACATATAGCGGGAATAGTCATCTATTAAAACAAATATATATCTGTTTCTCGCCGGTGTAGGAGGTGTAATAGGTCCACAAAGATCTCCATGTATAAGTTCAAGCACTTGAGAAGCACGATATTTGGCAACTTGTGGGAATGATCCTCTCGTTTGTTTTCCCAGCAGACACGAAGTACATATTTCTTTTCCAATTACGATTTCAGGGATCCCGACCACTAGTTCCTTCTTTACCATTGATTTCATTGATTCTACTCCAATATGTCCTAATCTAGCATGCCATTTGCTTGAATCACTTGTGGTTATGAGTTGAAAGCACCTTGTATCAATACTTTCTAAGATCACTTTGTATAGTCGATTCTTCGATCTGCTAGCTCTTGTGATCAAGTTTCCTTCTTTGTCGTGTAAAGTAAGATAATCTTCCTTCATCCTAACTTTGCAGCCTGATTCCGTAGCCTGTCCAAGGCTGATAATGTTACTTTTTAGTTCCGGGATGAAGTAGACATTGGTCAAAACTCCCTTCTTTCCATTCTTATTGACAAACATAATTGAACCTTTCCCTTTTATGTCTACTCGAGAATCATCCCCAAATCTGACCTTCCCTGTGATGGATGTATTAATGAATTGGAAGAAATCTCGATTTTCTGTCATATGATTACTAGCCCCGTTATCCAAATACCAGACATTTTCTCCATCTGCAGAAGTTTCGAAATCCTTCGGTTTTACGTTTTTCTCATTAAGCAGCACTGTTTCATTTGTTTCTACAACGTCATGCATCATAAGTTCATCTGCTTCCTGTGTGTCTGAGTTATTAAATTCTTGAGCTTCCTGTAACTTGAGTAGGCGATCTGGACAACTCGATGCGAAGTGTCCAAACTTATCACATCGGAAACATTCGATTTTGGACAAATCTTTAGTTCCGTTATAACGTCCTCCGCGTCCTCTACCTCTGTAACTTCGTCCTCCTCCTCTATAAAAACCACGTCCTCTACTTCGATTTTCTCCATCAAAAACACGAGTTGGTTGTGTTTCTGATTTTACAAACATAAGTTTGCTTTGGTCTTCACGAGTCTCTTCTTCATCTTCAGCAATACGTTCTTCATATGCTTTAATATGCCCTATAATATCTTCAAAAGGAGTTTTCTTAAGATCCAGTAATTGCTCAAGTGAAGCTACCATGTGAATATATTTCTTTCGAGGAAGGCTTTTAAGAAATTTCTGAACTATTTTGGGTTCTTCTATTTCTTCTCCTAACGCTGCTGCTCTTGACGTTATTTCGGTTAGTTTACCAACGAATTCATCAATTTTCTATGTTTCTTTCATCCTAAGTCGATCGAACTCAGCCATTAACGTCTGTAGTCTCGCTTCTTTGACATGATCTGCTCCAACGTTTCGTAGTTTTATAGCGTCCCATACTTTCTTTGCAGTTTCTAGTTTTCCGACCTGCAGAATGAGAGCTTCCGGAATTGATTCGAACAACAGTGTTGTTGCTAAGTCGTTTCTGTCTCCATCGTCTTCTCCTTTTTCAATGGCCTCCCATACCTTATTCACTTTAAGCAAGGTCTTCATCCTAATGGCCCAAACAGTATAATTACTGGAATTGAGCATCGGACATTTGATTGAGGAAGCTCCTCCTTCCTTCTTCAGCCCGGACGTTGATGGTTTCTTCTCATCACCGCTCATCTTATATCTCTTGATTTACGCAAGCTCTGATACCAATATGATGTTTTAAGAGAAACAAAGATCAAAGAATTACTCTCTTTATTGCTTAAGAAACTCTCTCAAAACTTAAGCTCTCTTTTATCTCTCACCAATTAATTATGATGCTACATACCAGCATCTATATATATATACAAAGAAAGGAGGTGAATCCAATTCCTAAAAGGAATCCGATTCCTAGAAGGAAACCTACATAATTAGATAACTCCTAATTCTAAATGTATATTTAGCTTATCTCCTAAATATACTCCGATTCCTTATCCTCTTTAATATTGGCTTCAAGCTTAAGCCAACAGCCACCTCTGGTTGGTGTTCAGAGTTACACTGAAGAAATTTCGCACACTTTCCAGTTTCAACATGTTGGAGTAACATAGTTCTTTCTTTTATGCAGAACTGATGATACAGAGGATGTCGTAGCTGGGATAAGGGAGATCACCCTATCCGACAAGGAGCCTCCGCCCACAAAAGAAATTTCCTTTGTAGATGCTTCTGATTTCCTTCATAAGATAAAGGTGATGGGTTTATATATTTTGTCAATAAGTCTTTTATGAGACCGCCTCAAGATGAGACCACCTCTATAACCAAGCATGACATCAGCACGACGTCATGCTTGTATGAGGCGCCCTACCTTGAGGCCGCCTCAAACGAGTTTTGTGTATATTTTGTGATTTGGAGCTTTGTGAGCTTTATATTGATGATATCTTTGGCCCCCTTGCAGATACGGTTCTGTAATACTAATGATCATCAAGTGTATTACGGTTTCCTTTGCATACTAAGAAAGTACAGAAGGGATAATGTAACAATCACTGAAGTTTATAATATGGTAAGTTCTTGCTATTTTATTTACTCAATAGGCAGTTATGACTCTTTTGTGCACTGTAAACTGGTGAAGCATTTTTCGATTCTATTTTCATTTCTCTGACATGTACTAATTTGTATTTGCAGGTTTCAGAACTTTTTAAAGACCACCAAGATCTACTACAGGACTTTACTCGATTTTTGCCTGATGCTTCGTAGATAGCGACTGCTATCGATCTTTTTCATGAGATCCTTCAGGGGACATCATCATCAAACTAACCTGATGCAGTCTAGTGTGAGAATGTGAGAATGTGAGGATGAAACATTCACATCATTCACAGTTGCTCATATATGAAATAGAATGATTGTGATAACTTTTGCATTGGTTTGATTGATAAGGGAAAATAATCTCCTTTTTTCTGAAGTACATGAATTGAATACAGGATTTTACATATGAATATGAAACTATACATACTGTATGCAGGATCATTACTTGTACAAGGACAGATTCAAACTGTGACAATATATTACAATGTAGGTGATCATCCTTCCCATTTGATCTTCACCTGCTGAGTGTGATTGAAATCAGAAGTCAGTGCTAAGCTTCCATCCATTCGCGTAACGACAAACCTTTCAACCAGAATATAACAGCCAAACCTCTTCCATGAACCAATTCCTCTGTATTCTTCTACCCTAGTCACCTTCACTTGTTTTTCCTTCCCATTATTAGTCCATCCAGCTCTTTCTTGCTCCCAAATCATTCTCTCAACAAGCAATGAGCTTAACCCAAATTTTCTTTCGTCGCCCTTATAATCTATAATCCTAAACCACAGCATCCTGCCAACCCCGCCGTTATTACTGATTTCCTCTGCATCTTCCCCTTTAACCGTGACTCTTTGAGTAGGAACGACAATATCGAATGAAATCATCTTTCCCTCACCAGTGTTATTTTCAATATAGTAGATCCTTTTCCATGTTTGCTCGAGCGTTATCTCGTAGAACATAGACCTCTTCATTTGTTCTTTAGGTGTTCCTTCTCTTATGAACATAAATGGTGAATACCATTTTCCCACTACTAGAACCTCAGAGTGGTCTTGAGATAATGGGAAGTCAAAATCAGGAAACCGAGCACGGAGGGTAGGATTTAGGCCTTCAGCTACGCCAAGAGAGAAATGTTTTGGTTCTGAATTCCACAGTGTCCATCCTGCTTTTCTCATCAAGGTTGGAGGGTAACCTTCATCAGCAACAGTTTTAACACCAAATACATTTTTTCCACATTTTGTAGTTAGTGAAAACTCAAACTGTTGATAACTGTCAATTGGATCCAATGGTCTTGGCTTCTGATCTCTGATGTAGTGGCACCAGAAACAGCTTATCCGTCTGTCTGCCTCGGTCGAAGCTGTGTATGCCTCCCTAGTAATTATACAACATGAAAATTACTATTCCAAACACACAAAAACAGCTAATGAAATTTACTTTTTTCATCTGTTAGAAACATACCCTCTTTGCTTCCGCCCTGCCTTGATTGCATAATATCGATTCGAGGACAAGGGTTGATTGATGACAGGTATGAAGAACAAAGGATAATTAGTACTGCTATCTTCACCTGATTCATGCCGAATTATGAGGCGCTTGTTCTGGGGAAAAGGGAGATCTTTGGTCGATGTATCCTTACACAGCCCGAAACATCTAGTTCCTGTGGATTCTTCATCTTGCAATACCAGATAGCCGGAATTTGGACCTTCAGGTGGCTCATTAAGTGCCTCAGGTGACTTCTTGTACAGAGATAGGGGCCTTGTCACATACATTTTTCTTTATTTACCAACATGATCTGATGTTTCTGGTCATCTTAAATGATATTCAATACAATATCTCCTACCTGTTTAAGGAATAAATAATAGCATTATCTTTCTAGCTGTCAACATATTGAAAAACTTAATGTTGAAAAGTATGAATGTCTCATTTTCAGGTTATGACAGATCATGTTATTGATCATAGTTAACACAGAAAACTACTAGGGAGCAAGTGAAATTGACCACGAAACGAGGCTGAAGTTGACTACGAAATGAATATAGTTTAGGAAAATCCTTAGTCATATTCTTCCCCTCAGCTACCATCTTGACAATAGTTAACAAGAAAACTACTGGATCTCAACTAGGAGGTGAAATTGTCTACGACACGAGGCTGAAGTTGACAACGACATGAATATAGTTTAGGGAAACCCTTAGTCATGGTCATTTTCTTCCCTCAGCTACTGTCTGTCTAGATAGTGGTTCAATTCAACATCTCAAGTGACTTATGGCCTAGCTAAAGCTTCTGTTTCTAACTTTTTCGTAAGCTCCTACTTAAATAAGTTGATATATGCATGAGTAGAACAAGTGTACAAGGGTAGGTATCACTTGACAGATTCTGCAGCTGTGGTTTCGCGGAAGGTATTGTATTAGCCATATGAATAAGCTGTTAAAACATAGGAAGGGGATGTTTATACTGTATAAATAGTATGTTAAATTATCAACACATTCTATTTGGTGTCATATATCTTATAAGCTGGCATTTTACTATTTTCACAAAACCTGGTTCCTTGTTGAATCAACATCAATGGTATGCTCTTTCGGAACTAAATTAGTTTTCGGTGCAGTGAACTTCTTGTGTCCCCCAATGGATTTCAACGTCATGCTCACATACACGCGGAACTTAGATGAATATGGGCCCAAATTAATAAATCAAAGGGCCAAAATGAAAAAGATGTTGGTCCAATGGAGAACTTAGCCCACTGAGCCACATATGGATCCGAATGGCACCGGCCCGTTATCCTTCCACTGACAAGAGCGGGCCAGTTGTCATGCTCTGTGAAACCAGCCTCATGCGGTACCCGCCACTCTAGAGCCCATGACACCCAAGCTTTCGCCCAAGTCCGACAACTCCTATCTTGGACCGGGCAGGCCAGCAAAGAACCACTCAAGACCCGGCCCAGCTAACCAAGCCCAAGTTCCAACATCTTAATGGGCTCAGGCACGTGTGTGTTGGGGATTTATGTGAAGGAAAGAGCAGTGGAGCCCAGCTGGCAGCAAGACAAGAATACATCCACCCAGCTATACAGCTAGTTGTGTACATGCGTATACGAGCCAATACACAATTAACCGATCGTATTTTTCATTTACAATAATCGCTTCAAAAGCCAGCAACGGAACACACCTCCCCCGTTGCTAACACCTAACGACGGAGATTGTATTTTCCGTTGCTATTTTTGGCAACGGATACATTCGCCCATAGCTAGAATGCTTAGCGTCGACGTTTACGGCAACGGAGGAAATCCGTTGCTACATCCGTTGCTAAGACCTCTCTGCGTCGGTTTTTCGACTCACAGCAACGGATTATGGCCGACGCTATTTCATCTTTCTTTTGTAGTGATGAAAACACTGAGAACATGTCCACAGTTAAATAGGGTGGGAAACATCCTCTGCACCACAATCAAATCAGATCAAATATTTTCAATGGTGGTTGGATTGACTCTTTCAAAGCTATGGACTGTGGATAACATTATCATCCCTCTCAACATGCATGAGACTAAATAAATAACACACTCAACAAACAAAACACACACTAGCAACATCATAAAACACGACATCTTGGCATGGAGCAGTTTTAAATTCCTTGACCAGCTCTCCCACCCTTTTGAGGTGCTTACAAGCTAATGCGGGGGATAGTCACTGTGGTCAACGTTGAATACCCTTGATCGTGAATCAAAAAATAATAATAAAACACGACGACACCGGCCTCATTTTACGAAACAAAGTACTAATAAAACGCTTCTTTATTTAAAGTTGTAATTCAAATATATATAATTTTATTCTCGTCCACACAAATAATAACTTGAAACTAAACAGTTTTAATTTCAAGTTGATGGGTGAGGGCATTAGAAGAGAGTTCAACAATGGAACCTTCACAAAGTCCTCTACGGTAAGCATAGTCGTACCAAATTCCCTTACCCAAGTAGCAATGGTCATTGTTGTTGTTGATCACCTCTAGCAACATTAGGGATCGGAAACCCAAACCTAAATCAGAAACCTCAATTAATATAGACTCTTGGCTATCGAAGAGAACCTTTTTATCCAATGGAAGTGATGGATATACTACTATATTATAAGTAAACAAGTACTTTGGAAACTTCAAACGGCTCCTTGCCTCTTGTTGGTTTGCTCCTAGGGAGTCCACTACTACCCTGAAATTCATCTTGGTTGGTTTATTTGGAGTTACAATTTCTGTCTAAAAATTCACATTTGAATTAGTAATTTTATTTGGGTATTTATAGGAGGACGTGGATGTATGAAGAATTAATACTATTAAATGAGGATAATCCGATCATGTAAATATATTATTAATTAGGGAAAATCTCATTGTGTCAACATGAACTATTGGCAAAATAATTAAAGTGAGGTAGTATGCCCTTTTAAAAATATTTATGAAGCTAGCACGCCCTTTTAATAATATCAATGAGGTAGCATGCTTTTCACATTTCACTAAAACTAAGGTGGTGTTTACTTGCTTACGATTAAATGCAATGTAATCATTTAAAATAATAAATGTAAGGTGGAAAAAGAATAAAGGGGAGTAGGGAGATGGGAAAAGTGAGATTGATTACAATATTCAAAGTAAGCATTAATTCATGGGAAAAGTTAAGCAATTGTAATTACATTGCATAATGTAATCAACCCTGTTTTCTCATTCCCACTACTTCACTTTACATCTACTCTGTAAAATCATTGCATTGCGAGCAAGTAAACAAGCCCTAAAAAAGGTTCAACTAGTTGAAAGCAAATGACAAAGAAAAAAGGTATTGGTCCAATAGGGATCTCAGCCCACTGAGCCACATATGAATCCGGAAGGCACCGGCCCGTAATCCTTCCACTGACAAGAGCGGGCAGTTGTCATTGCTCTGTGAAACCAGCCTCATGCGGTACCCGCCACTATAGGGCCCAAGAAACCCAGGCTTTCGCCCAAGTCCCATGTTCCAACTCCTATCTTGGAACAGGCGGGCCGGCAAATAACCCACCAAGATCCGGCGCAGTAAACCGAGCCCATGTTCCAACACCTTGTTGCCCCCACTTGGGTTACAAGCTCACGTTACCAAGCTCGGCGAACAGTTGTTGTTTGACATAGTTTATTAAGTTGAGGAAATTGTGTTATTGTTCGATGTGGGACTTTACATGCACATCTCATTTTTCTAATGTCAAACACAACATATATATGCAAAATGCGTTCAACATGCCTCGTGGTAGGCAGCTCCTTTCCTCTCTGTAGGAAATATTTTCCTTTGTGAAAGCACTATTCCCTGGCTTACACTTGTCCATTAATCCACTTCTCTACCCAACCTCCATTAATGCACTCATTTATTTCCACCAACATTAAATCAACCTACCCAAGGCAAAAAAAAAAAAAGAAAATCATCCCTCCACCGCCACATAAATCAACTCCCCACCGCCATTTAGTTATTGGCAAATGCTAACGACAGCCCTTAGGGCTGTCATTAAGCATTTAAATTTGGATGGGTAAAATAATTATATTTAGTACCTCAAATTCCCATTCACACCCGAAGTCTCATGATTCCAAAAATACCCTCAACCCTCTCAACTACCCCCACCCATTTACCACGTCTCTCTGATCCCTTTCTCTGTAACTTTATTTTCATTTCTCTCTTTTACATCTCAAGTTCTCACTCCTTTCTTCATTCCTTTCTCTCTCTTCCATATATATTCATGATAAATTAGCATGCCCACCCTTGCTTTTGAGACTACTATCGTCATTTTGGTCATTTTGGCCATTCTCGTTCGCTACCGCCATGAACAACGACATCTAAGATCAAATTGGTCACAACTTGCCCCCACAACGACCCAGATCTTCCATGTCTGACACTGGCTCCTCTGGCTCTCCCCCTTCATCCTTGTCAAGGGTTTAGTTAAGAATTTTTTTCTTTTTATTTTCAATTGTTTAAGGTTTAGGGTTCATCTAATCTCCGCCTGTCCTCCCTGTTTTTAGCGTTATTCGATTTTTCCGACAACCTCGCTGTAGAAAATTGGTGCCAAAAAAATGAAAAGGGATGGCTAGGGGGATTAATGGTGTCGTAGGTAGTGGCCAACAGTTACAACTGTGGAGGGATTTTTTTGTTTTGTTTGGTGAATATAATTAGAATTTGGATTGTAGAAAATAATCCTTTATTGGAATATTGTCAGTAGAAAAATTGGAAGGGTATTTTGGTGAATGTCATCATTAATTACAAGTAGTATTTAATGGGATGGTTGAATTCTTAACATATTTTATAAATAATCTTTTTGATTTAATACAGATTCATTGAGATACCTATATTAATTACTGCTTATTGACAACCCTTAGGGCTGTTATTAGCAAAACCGTTAATTATTTCCTTCTTCCACAACCTCTGTTTCTCTATCCTCTTACATGCAAAAAATGGAATCCCATTTTTCTCATTTAGAAATTTCCTTCAACGATCTAAACCTCACGCCTGACCCAGATCTAGCTGATAGAGTAGCAAAATACTGCTTAGTTGGGCATATTTACTCAGATAAACCCATAAAAATGACTCTAGCAAAATCAATTATGGAAAGAGGGTGAAATCTGCAAGGAAAACCTTCTTTTGAGATTATGGATGATTTCAAGTTCCTTCTCACCTTCAAGAATATGAAAGACCGAGACAAAGTGGCCAATAAAGGCACCTGGTCTGTTTTGGAAAGGAACATCATAATGAAGATGTGGGAGCCCAGGCAAAAATTGGACTCAATAAACTTCAATATCTCACCTCTCTGGGTTCAAATACATGGTCTCAACGATGTTATGATGCTGACAGAAAGAAACGTCATAGCAATTGGAAATCAAATAGGAGAAGTGATAGGGACTGATGATGTGCCAGAGCAACGCTTGGTATCAAGAGGATTCCTAAGGGTAAGAGTCCTAATAAACCTGAAAAAACCTCTCTCACGAGGTTTCGCCCAGCCAGAGGAAGAAGGATTGTCATGGCTGCAGCTAAAATATGAAAGACTAGCAGATTTCTGCTACAATTGTGGTTGCTTGGGCCAGGATAAAGATGAATGTGAAGTGAAGAATCTCCCCCCCCCCTTCAAATCGCCTGACCCAGGCTATGGAGCCTTTATGAAAGCTTCCGATCTCAATGACTGGGGCCTTGCCACAAAACAGATCCAATCACCAGCAGACCTTAATAGTTCGGTTGCCAAGGAAAGATATGAGTCCCAAAGAAACTTGAGAATTAACATGGCAAAAAAGAAAGCCATGGAAGAAGAGAAGAAAATCAGGGAGGAGCGTACAACCCAAACTCCACCGGATGAGTCCTTCGTCTTCGACCTAAGGGCTACTACAGTATCCTATGATGCAAGGACAAAGGAGCTCACTGAGGTTGACAAGACCACTGGCGATACCGAGGTAATGAGTTGGGCGAAGGCATGCCGCCTGTGCTATGACCAGACTAGCACCCCAACCAGTCAGCATCAAAACCAACTGCTTGAGGTCAGTAAAACCGGGGATTTTTGCCTCAACTCTGATCATCTGATTTCTAATAATTTTGATAAATTGTCTTCCCCTCCCCTAAATAACGAATAATACTTGTTGTGGGGCCTAGCTGGTAACCCTTACTCTTTGTCCCATCACTTTCCTCAACTTGGACTACCATCGTCAAGCAAAACACCCCCACTGGCAACAGCCCACCCTTGGACAAGAGGCCCATTAACGCCCCCTCCCTCATATATTGTCATCGAACCAGATGAAGGGACAAGCCCAACCCCATCACCAACAAAATCAGCCCACCTACATATCGAGCCAGCCTCCCCTCCATCCCACACAACTCCCCCCCTCACCTCCTCGCTCATATCCCTCTTAAAAAGCCCCCCATCCACTCCCCACTGGCCCACCAACCCAGACCACATGACCCACAACTAGCCACAAATACCCCGTCCAAAATCACCAGCTTCCTTGAACGACTCACACTCAAGAGAAAAGCCTCTGGAGAACATGACTCTTACCTTGATGAAAACTCTATTCAACCTCATGGAAACGTGAAAAAAAAAATCAAATTCAGAGACCAAAGCCAAGACATGGGGAAGGGGATTCAGAGTGCTCACGCTAAAAACCCTCTGAAAAGGAAAACCAGGAAGGCCAAAAATGAACCAAAAATCAATACACGGTCAGTTGAGGTCAAGCCCTGTTTGGAGAAAAAGGCTATTGATGAGATGATGATGCAATTTGACGAAAGCAATCTGAAGGCTGGGGTGGCGAGCCATAACTTGCCCCCAACCCCCCAATAAGGATCATCTATTGGAATTGCCGGGGGCTGGGCCACCCCACGGCATTAACCCATTTGAAGGCCATCATCCGGGCCAACAACCCGGACCTTTTGTTCCTGTCAGAGACTATGTTGCAAGAAAGCAAAGCAATTGATATCCTTAGGGCACTTAATTTTGAAGTTCTCATAGCGAAGTCTTCGGCAGGAAAAGCAGGAAAATCAGGTGGTACCGCTCTTATGTGGAGAAGGGGGGTTGTTGCTGAGGCAATATTCAACTCTGACCAAATAGCTGTGGTCAAAATAAATGGCAACAACCATGACTTGCAGTGGCTCTGTACTTTTGTCTATCGTGCCCCAAACCATTTTGACAAGGAAGCGTTCTGGGAAGCACTAGATGCCACTGCCAACACCTTCACTCTACCCCAGTGCTTTATGGGTGATTTTAACTGACTCGTTAGTCAAAGAGAGAAGTGGGGAGGCGCTCCTTTTGCCTCATCATCCACAAACAACTGTCTCCAAAACTTCATCAACAACAATGGGATGATCGACATGGGCTTTACTGGAAGCCCATACACATGGCATAAAAAGATTGATGGTATCGTTGTGGTCAAAGAAAGGCTTGACAGAGCCTTAGGCAACCATCAGATAAGAAATCTATTCCCAAGGGCTTCAATTAAAGCCTTAGCCTTTGTCAAATCCGACCACGCCCCACTGTTAATGGACACGCAAGGAGAAGCCCCAAGAGGCTCAATACCCTTCAAATTTGAGGCGGTGTGGGTCCGGGATCCAACAAGCCATGAAGCTGTCAAACAAGGATGGAGGAATGAATTCAGAGGCACTAAAAGTTTCATTGTGAAAGAAAAAATGAAAACCACAAAAAAAAATCCCTCAAAAAATGGAACCGTGAGCATTTTGGCTTTGTCCAAAGGCAAATCAGGGAGGTGACTGATAGAATTGATAAAATTCAGCAAGGTGTTCCTTCGAGGATAAATGACAATGAAGCTGATTTATATGCCCAATTGCTTGAACTGTACCAGCGAGAAGCCATTATGGCCAAGCAAAAATCTCGAATTCAGTACATCAAAGATGGGGACCTCAACACTAAATTCTTCCACCTCTCCACTGTAATCCGTAGAAGAAGAAATGCCATTGAAGCCATTAAATTGGATGAAGGAGAATGGACACAAAAGGGTGATGAAATAAATAATGTTTTTATTGATTACTTTGATGGCCTGTTCACTACTGCAGGAACTGATCACCCCCCAGATTTGGAAAACCTCTGTTAGTAGCACCAAGGTACACAAGAGGGGGGGTGAATTGTGTTACCCCAAATTTGCGGAATTTAAAACAAGTATAAAAGAACTAGAATTAAAGCACTCACGATTTACGTGGAAAACCCTTTGCAACTCACAAAAGATAAAAAACCACGGCCCGAAGGACTTTAAAGACTACTTCTTTTATTAAGAGAATAGTACAAATAGATCAAGTTAACTCTAACTTAATCTCGCACTCGAACACTCGTCCAAGCTAAACGTACTTAGAAACTCTTCCAAGACAAACGCACTTAGGCACTCACCCAAGCCAATGTCTGAACAACTAACTCTAGCTGTTGTAATCAACGAACAATGTTTACCTTGATGAACTTCAATAAGTGGAAAGGTACAATAATAAGACCTATAGCTTTACAATGAATATAACGTGTGAAACATATAACTATTAGGCAACGTTTTGTTTAATGTGGAAAAGTTTGTGATTAGACTCTCTCTCAAAAGTGATATTACGTTCGGTGCAAGGAGAGGCGTGAGTAAAATCTGATTGTCAAACCCCTTATATACGTGAGAGGCAATAGGAAAGAAAATAACTAGTAACCCTAACCCTAACCCTACTTAGGAATGGAAAATCATTTTCTTTACTTGCACAATAAACTTTTCACAGAGGGGAATAAATATATTTAAAGATAAAGCATATATATCGAAATCAGTTTTAACGAAGAAAATAAAATAAAATATTTTTAAGGATAATAGTTTCTTCTTAATTAAAACCATGTAGCCAAAATAAAGATAATAAACAGATTTTGAGGAAATCTCTTTATGAATAAAATCTTTGGCAAAATAAAATATTAAGAGAATAAATTTAAGATACTTAACTTAAATTTATCTCAGTCAATGAACGTATTAATATATGTGTTACAGAAACGTTCCTATGAACACTAAAGTTTCAAGGACCGTTCCCGATCACAAACTCTTTTAACGTTTATTATTTAGTTGCCTTATAGATATAAATTCCACATTTATATAACTGCATAGCTTTAACATGAACTCTAAGAAATAAAATAAATAACCTAGAGAACATGTGAACTTGTGTCTTCTTCTTGATCTTTATCTAGCAAACTCTTGCATAAATAAATTCCTGAAACACTAACACACAAGTTAAGTAGCATCACTTTATAATTAAATAAGTTTGTCATCTTCAAAACTCAATTGCTCAACAACCTCTTTGAAGCAAGCATCACCACTGCTGAAAATCAACAGCTCTGTGAAATCCCATCCTATGATGAAATCAAAGGCGCAATCTTCTCAATGCACCCTACAAAGGCTCCGAGCCCTGACGGGCTCCCCGCCCTCTTCTTCCAAGAATACTGGCATACTATTCAGGAAGACATAATCGCTATGGTGAAAGAATTTTTCCACACGGGAGTTATGCTGAGAGCTCACAACCATACGCATGTTGCTTTGATCCCAAAGTCGCCCAATGCCTCCAAGGTCAAAGAATTCAGGCCAATCGCCCTCTGCAATGTCATATACAAGATTCTCTCAAAGATCTTGGCCAACCGAATCAAGCCCCTCCTCGACAAGCTCATCAGCCCATACCAAGCAGCCTTTGTCCCAGGTCGGATTATCTCTGACAATACCATCCTCACGCATGAAATCCTCCACAAAATGAAAAAGCACAAAGGCAAAGGCGGCTTGATGGCTTTGAAGATAGACATGGCCAAAGCATTCGATAAATTGGAGTGGGATTTTCTTCTTTGTGTCCTCCTCAATATGGGCTTCAGTGCGCAATTTGTCAACCTTATCAAGCAATGCATAAGCACTTCCTCCCTATCCCTGCTAATCAATGGCAGCCCTAGAGGACTCATCTTACCTCAAAGGGGTATCCGTCAAGGGGACCCTCTCTCCCATTTCCTCTTTGTAGTCGCAATGGAAGCCCTCTCCAAAATCATTTACAAGGCTGAGATCGATCAAAAACTCCAAGGCATAGCTATTGACAAAAATTGCGAAGGGGTTTCTCACCTCCTTTTCGCTGACGATCTCGTAATTTTTGCAAGAGCGAATGAGTCGAATGTGGACTCCATCAATGAAGCACTAGATAAAATGGAAAAATGGAGTGGGCTTGCAGCCAACAAAACCAAGTCAGGTGTTTTTTTCAGCCCTAACACAAGGCCTGAGATAAAGGGCCGACTTAAAGAAAGACTAAATCTCAGCTCCATGGACAAAGATGTTGTCTATTTAGGCCTGCCCTTCTTCAGAAATAAGGGCAAGAAGCAGAGGTTTCTATACCTCAAAGAGCGCATCAAAGATAAACTGAAAACTTGGAAGAGTCGCACCTTGTCATTTGCTGGACGCTCTACACTAATCCAGGTTGTTGCTTCCTCAATCCCGACTTACGCAATGGCCTCAAATGAGCTCAGTGTGACCCTTTGTAAAGAAATGGATAGCCTCATTCGTGATTTTTGGTGGGGAAAAGCAGAGCAAGGCAAAGGGATTTATTTAAAATCCTGGAAATCCATTTGTACACCAAGAAAATCTGGTGGCCTGGGGTTTCGAGGAATGAAGGATATCAACAAATCCCTACACACAAAACTGGCCTGGTTCATGTTCAAAAATGATTCAAGACTTTGGGTCCAGCTCTTCCAAAAGAAATACTGCACTAGAAACGATTTTCTCCATGAACAGGCACAAGCTAGCGACTCGCAACAATGGAAGGAGATACTGAGAGATAGGGATGTCATCAAAGAGGGAGGTTGTCTGATGGTAAGAGACGGGCGCAACATCAATATTTGGACTGATCCGTGGGTTCCGTCCATTGAAGGGTTTGTTCCCAAAGCCAAAGAAGACGTAAACGTTTGTGTCTTCAAAGTTAACGACTGTATTGAGAACCAACAATGGAATTCTGACCTGATTTTTTCACAATTTGATCTGATCTCAGCTGAGGGAATTATGAAAATAAAACTCCCTAGAATGCCCGAAGAAGACTCCCACTACTGGATTCATGACCGCCTTGGTCAGTTCTCAGTCAAAAGCGCATTCCAAGTGATTACAAAGGATCGAGACTTCTCCCACCCCACGATCAACAACGGATTCTGGAACCAAGTCTGGAAACTCAAGGTGCCGCATCGCAACCGCATCTTCATATGGAAAGTGGCTTGGAAAGCTATCCCAACTAAAGCAGCCCTCAAATTGAGGATCCCACTCATTGATGATAGCTGTGTGTTCTGCAACAACAGTGCTGAGGATGAAGAACATCTCATGTTCTCTTGCCCAATGGCTCGGGCTGTTTGGCTCCAGTTTATTGGCCTCAGAATTGACGCCCTCCCGTCATGGAGCTTAACTGAATGGCTACAGCAGTCAGAAGTAATGTCTCCTTTGCGGCCTGGGTGCATATTGATATGGATGGGGAAATTGAGGAGGCAGGGGCTACCACTGTTAACTCTGAAGACCCTGCAACAGTTGAGGCACATGCCATCTTGGAGGCCCTTAAAGCTACCAAGAGGAAAGGGCTCTCCCACCTGAAAATTCTCAGTGATGCTAAACTCGTGGTAGATGACATTGCAAGAGGCAGACCCTACACATGGCAGCTCAAAACAGTCCATGAAGAAATTTCAGCTTTGCTTAATTTGCTTAATTGTAATTTATTTTATATCCCTCGCACTCTAAACTGTGTGGCACACGCTTTTGCGGCTTGGTCGGCTTCCTCTCATTTTGTAGGGACCTTATTCCCGGAGGATTTCAACCTCGAGTGTGGCCTCTAGGCTGTTTGTTTGTTTTTTTGGATCCACTATCAATACAAACGCGCAACCTTTGATGAGCAAAAAAAAAAATGCAAAATGCGTTCCACTTTGGAGATAAAATTGTGTTTTGTTTTTGTTTTTGTTCTTGTTTTGTTCCTGTACTTGGTATACACACATCTATAAAATGGTTTTTTTTTACCAAGAAGATTAATTAGAGAGAATTTTGCCAACTTGATTTGTGAGCTAGAACACATTGAATTGTTTTTGTTGAGGCCAATAGAAGCTATTCTTGTTTTGATTCTAAAGACTGAATAAAGTAATGTCTAGTCTGTACTCATGTTTTGAATTACAGATCATTATCCGAGTAGAAGAAGGATTAAACTTATGACTTGATTTGAAATTCTGCTTAAATTTTAATGAATTGAAAATTTTCAAATATAGGAAAGATGAATAAGGGACAAGGTGGAGAGATGTAATTTGAAATTCTTCAATTTTAAGACTTAAGAAAGATCAGTAGTTGGATTAGTTCCAAACTTAGGCTTTTAAGAATAAATTCACCTAAAATTCACTATTTCAAATTCAAGTATTCAAACACACTATACACATTGGATTCTTTTGTTGAGATAAAAAAATGTTAATGATAGATTTTTATTTTTTCGACTAGGAGTAGATAGTAGATTTGATCCTATAATTTGTATTCCTGTTTTTTGTGGGTATAGTACGAACAGCTTAGCGATTGTACACATCCATCTATCAGTTATACTGGAGAATTGTTTTCCTTCAGTGTGTCATGGTCATTCTCAATGCTCAAATCAAGACCTGACAAATGGGTTAATCATATAGGAATCTGTTCGGTTACATCAAGTCGAATTAGTTATTGTGTTTAAACAAATTTTATCTCAGAAATTTCGGAATTGGGTCGGATTATAAGTATGTCGAGATCGGGTCATTTATCATGTCAGATCAGTAACCAAGGAGGAGTGGTTGAGTGGTAGGGACTCATTCATCCTTAACCAAGGTCGATGGTTCGAATCTCGCCTTGGGCATGGGGCAGCTTTAAATTCCTTGGCCAGCTGTCCCACCCTTTGAGGTGCCTACAAGCCAGCGCGGCGGATAGTCACTGTGGTCGATGGTGAATATCCTTGGTCCTGAACCAAAATATCATGTCAGATCAGTTTTTGTAGCAATTTAAATTTAAACCACAAAATTACAATGAAGAAAATTTGACGGAGAAGGAAAAAGAGCCGATCTAACTTTCCATGTGTCATATAGTTCTTCTCCATGCTCAAATGCATGTATTTAAACCAAAAATGCAAAAAGGAAAATGTGACTTTGGAGTCCTTTGCATTGGTACTTTGTTAGGTAGTCCATCACAAGAGCAAATACCTTTGGTTCACATACAAATGATCTTTTGGAACATTATTATTAATAGCCACATCACAAAAAAAAAAAAAAATCGAACCAATATAATCTTTCCAAGTGTTAATGTCTTTATGTCATATTAATCTTATGTCATTGGTACAACAGACAGAACAAAAGACCAATCCTAGACATCCTTGGATAAAGATAAGTGGTTCCTTAGACCTTAAGCCGCAACATGCATCCCTTTATTTATCACCAAAAGCTTCCTTGACATGGTTTTGATGTTTTGAACTTGGTTGGCCAAATCTTCAGACACACTCCTGACCTTTTTCATAATTATGTTCTACGACCCATATCACCAGGAGCCTACACTGCACTAATGCACTCCAGCATTCATTCATGTGTATGGGACAAAAGAATTTGTAGTGCCCTTATTTGTTTTCTAATAACCAATATTTTGTTGTTTTCCTACCGACCTAACAACATTTGCTTTGACATTTTACTACATTCTATAGTTATTGCTTTGACATTCCTTGGCTATTTTATGCTCTAGTGCCAAAAAGACCATGCATAAACTAAGAAGATCAATTGAAACCAGATTATACACACATGTGAAATTGGTATTTTTTATTTTCATGGCATTGATGGAGCCAACTTACTATGTGCACAAACAAAAACAAATCAAAGAAAAATATATAGAAGTACTAATAAAGAAAAAACAAAATCGCCAATATGAATTAGATTGGAATAGTTCACTTCACCTCGGTGCGTCATATTATATAAAATGAGTATATATGTAATTTTTTTGAAAATTGGGAGGACGATATTTCTTACTACTCAAACATTTCGTGGTTTCTATTGGTAGTTACTATTAAATCAAACAATTGGGTATATCTCAACTCCCAAATACTACAATTAAACGGTTTGTTATCGAGATAAACAATATCAAACAGTATAAATTGTTATATTTAAGCTCTTTAATCCATATGTGTCAAACCTAGATCTCTAATACAAATTCCGGAGACTTTCTTAACTAAACTAGCGGACATCCAGAAAAATTTGTAGACCGAGACCTCACTACTAACCAATTTTTTTTGCTCATCCACTACTAACCAATTGAGTTTTAGTAATAACCTAGATTTGTTGGCCTCACTCCAAAGAAAAAAAAAAGGCATTTTGCTTCCCAAGATATACATCAATGAAAATGAAAGACAAATGCTGAAGCAGGGGAATAAGTGAATAACGCAAATCCCCAAGTGATATTTGATGTAAATTAGCATTTCCTTAAGTTACTCTAAAGAAACCAGCAAGAGCTCATCTTCTTTGAAATATAATAACTTAAAAAAGAAGTGGTAGAAGAAAAAGAAGAAAAAAAAAGCTTTACATTAAGAACAATTTTCATGACCTGAAACCAAATTGATCTTCATCATCTTTCCTCCTAGAACTTGTCTGATGCCTGAAAAACCATTTCCAAACCTTGTAACTTTTCTTGCACTTTCTCAATTCTCTTTCACTAACACTACTAATCCTACAAGATCCACCACCATTTTTAAACATCTCATGACCCAAAACATCTCCATTAGTACTATTATTACCACCTCTAAAACCAAACTCTTTAGTACTTGACATTCCAAAACCACCTCTTCTCAAAACAGGCACCTGATCTGATGAAGATGATAAATCATGAAGCTTCAGATCAATAAAAGCAGGATCTTCATCACCACAGCTAATAAATTCACTCTCTTTTAATGAAAAAATGTTCTTATTTGGACCAACAAACCCAGCATCATAATCAAAGTTACTAATTCTTGCTTCAGATTCACTAAAACAGCTTCTTTTAGCTGAATCTGACATGAAATTTGCACTAACACTTGATGCTCTAGCTGCAGATGAAGAAACAGGAAAACCACCACTTTCCTCAGTACTATACTCATAAAATCCTCTGAAACTACAAAGTGATCTTGATCTTGAAACACCAACACACTGATCTGACATCATCCCAACACTCTTATTCTCATCATTCTCATTTTCATGGTTGTTGCTGTGTTTATTATGGTGTTTTTTGTCTCTCTTTTTTCTGAACAACCTCCCAATTTTCCAAAACCCACCATTTCCACCACCTCCTGCAACTCTTTCACCAATCTCTCTCCTACCCATTTCAACACAGGTACTGTTACTTCTCCTAAGACTGACAAAATCATGATCATTAACAAGTGGCTTATTGGGTTGTTGATGATGTTGATCAATTTTACCAGTTTTTGAAGAAGCAACAACAGATTCTAAACCTAACCCATTTTTGTCATTCTCAAGTAGAAAAGAAATTCTCCCTACACTACCAACTTCAGCTGAAGAAGAGTTAGGATTTGAAGAGATTTCTTCAGAACAAGAACAAGAAGAAAGTTTCTGTTCTCCACATTCAGGACAAACAAGCTGAACTAAACGATCAGTGAGACAATAAGCACAGATCCCACCAGCTGATACTGAAGATGAAGATGGGTGTTTCTTACATGGGAATTCTAACATAATGTTGTTGTTTTCACCATAGAAATTCTCTCCATTGTTGTTGTTGTTGTTGTTGTTGTTGTTGTTGTAATATGCTTCTCTTTTTCCCCTGTCTTTCATGGCTTTCCTAGCTTGATTTGGGGCTAAAGATTGAAACTTTGGACTAATTTTGGGTAGATATGAAATGGGTATTTGCCAAATTTTGCAAATATTAATGGGTTTTTGAGATACTAGTAAGTAAAGGGAGATGTTGGCTTTAAGAGAGGTGGAGAGAGAATGGCGTTAGCTTTACGTTATCTTAAAGAGTGGAGTGAGAGAGCGAGAGTGATGAGGCCTGCAGGTATTATTGTGTTGTAAGGGAAGAGAAGAAGAGTGAATGTTATGAGGCAAATTGAGTGAAGGAATGAAAGTATAATCAATTCCAAAACTGCATGCTCTGCTATTATTCACCCAACTTGTCATGAGGAGAATAGAGATAAAGAAAAGAAAAGAAAAGAAAAGTCTTCTCTACTATCTTCTTCTCCCCTGTTTTTTTTGGGTAGCATGGACCATTGTCTCAAACACCTCCCATGTCCCCACCTCACCACTTTTCTTTCTGTTCTTTCACATGAAATTTGAATAAAATTGGCCAAGTTGTTAATTGAGTTTGAGACTATTCATATTGGCCAAATTATCAATTGGTTTTAATATTACTTAAATCCAGTTTCAGTTCAAATTCAGTCCAATTTAGTTAATATAAAATTTTTGACTTGGATTATTTTTTATTCCAAAATAAATTGATGAAAGATATTTATATCATTGGAGAAATTTCAAAACATAATGTTAAATAAGTCAACTTAAACATGTTTGGATGAGTTTTATGATCAATGGTAAGGTTAAAAAAATCAATTTAGTTCAACTTTTTCCAATTGAAAAGAACAAGTCATTCAGTAATTGGGTCAGTTTAGTTCATTGATCTACTTTTTCACTCACATATTACTATTCAATTCAATTAAGTTAAGCTCAATTCAAATTTAGTTCAGTGGAGATCGATTCAGTGGAAAAGAGCATACTCAATGTTAGTTTAATGAGAACATTAAATGCTTAATCTCAAATTATGCAATACAAGTTGATCTAGCGAGGCCCGATTTTTCCTTTTTTTTCTTGGATTTAAGGCTACTCCATGTCTAATGCGATATTTAAACCCTTAATCTTGGTGAATGATGGATGAGTCCTTATCATTCGATCACACCCCTTTTGATTATGAGACTTGATAGTCTAATACTCCCTCCGTTTCGAAAAAATGATAACATTTACTTTTTGAAGGTCAAACTTTACAAACTTGACTATTAATTTTGGGAAAAAATATAAGGATTTACAATGTAAAAATACTATCGTTGGATAGGGGTGAGCATGTTGATCCTGATCCGACGATCAGAATCGGATCCGGTCTGTTTTTTATCCGGAATAGCGGATATCCGCTCCGGTTTTTTGGGACCCAAAAAGGAGCGGATACGGATCGACCTTCTAAGAAATCCGGATATCCGTATCCACTCCGCTTTTCTTAAAAATTTGAAAATTCCATTTTTACAACCGTATAATCAATTATGCGTGTGTGGACTAGAAGTCTAGAACCTTAAAAAATTAAAAAAATTCCAGTTTTACAGCTAGATTATTTTTGTTATGTTGTTATAGTTAACATGAAAAACGTGGACTTTAATAGTACATTTGGATAATCGGTCATGATTGTATTAAACTATGTCATATTGTTAACTTTGTATTAGGTTTATTAAATTTGAAGATTTTAAATTGGTACTTTTATAATTTTGGAGGCTATTTGGCCCTGATTCGATACAATTTAGTAGTTTACCAGGTACTCAATTCAAAAAGTACATGAAAACAGCAGACAAGACAAATAACTCAAAACGGATACGGATATCCGCTGATCCGCTCCGTTTAAACCGGATATCCGGAAAAGTTTATAGAAACAGGGAAAGTATTGTTCTCCTTCCATCAGGGTTAGACTTCGGCTGAAAACAAATGGTCAAACTAGGAGTGGCGTGAAAATTGATCACTTAAGCACCTGGCTTATCACTTACCTTTGTTGTAAAAAATACTCTTGGTGATGTAACCAAAAAAAAAAAAATATACTCTTGGTGATCCACAGGGCTCATCCACAAGCATGCACTATAGTTATGTACAACTTAAAGTCCAATTTTTAGATTTGAGAAGGTGATTTTTACATGGTCATTGATGCACATTTGGGAAAAGGGGAAGGGAAAAAATAGTAATATAGCACAAAAGAAAACTATTTATAACGGGGAACACAAGCACAATATAATTTACAATGTGACACAATTTCCTTATAAGACTAAAAAGGTTAACCACTGACAAGAACAATGATGATTGAAGGTATCTCTAATAATTAGTATAACGCATAATTTGGTGGTGGTGTTTGAACTAGGGACCTTTGGCTATCTTTCCTTGTTGAAGGTGAGAGCTTAGTCTTTATTATCTTATCTATCAAAATTCTTTCCAATTTTACTATATAAAAAATAGGATTTTTTGTGGGCAACTACCTTATTTGATGTGTTTTTTATGACTTAGTGCCTTACAATTTATTTTTTTGTGGAGAACTACGTTACAATGCCAAATTCTTTGTTGACTCATACCCAAGACCAAATTTTCGTAGATTAGTTTCAGAAAAGACCAAAATGCCCTCCTGTCCCCCCTCAAATGTTCATTAAATTACATTGCCCTCCCCTTTATTATTTTTTTCCCTTTCTCCCTCATTACGTTTTGATGTATCCAAAACTCCATTAAAGAGAAACCAAAATGGTTATTCTTCTCTACTATCTCTCTCTCTCTCTCTCGCTCTCTCTCTATCTCTTTCTCTTATCTCTTGCACTTGACTGGAAATTCAATTGATGCCAACCTCTTCTGCCTGTTTGTACAGCAATTTGCCTTATTTAAGTACTTGCCAACAGCCCTTGTAGTTGCCAAAAGTGCATAATTTGCAAGAGAGAGAGAAAAAATTTAGTAGGTGCTTTTGATTTTGAAGTTAGACTTTGAAGTAGAGATTGGCAACAATGGCGAAGAGGGATAGGTCGGCGAAGAGTTCACTGTGATCCATTATTCTCCAATTTCAATTACTTGAAGAACACCCAAATATAAAATAACTTGACATTTAATTTGTTTGATTTGATTTACTCCATGTGAGATGGTGGAGGCGTGGAACAGAGATTATTGAGCAAATGAAAATTGGATTGATGAGAAATAAAAAAATGAAAGTTGGGTTGATGGATAAATATGAGTTGATTTTGAAGCACATAACAGATAGAGTGTGTGCATAGCCAAAAAAATAAAAATAAACGAGAGAGTATCTGTGGGAAGAGGTGAGGGATCAGAGGTGGAATGGAAGGGATGACTCAAAAGGAAAAGGAAGAGATTTTTTTATTTATTTAATGAACATGTGAGGGGCATATGAGGGCATTTTGGCCTTTTTCAAAACTAATCCACGAAAATTTGGTCTTGGGTATGAGTCAAAAAAGAATTTGGCATTGTAACGTAGTTCCTAACAAAAAAATTTTTGTAAGGTACTAAGTCACAAAAAACGCATCAAACAAGGTAGTTCCCACAAAAAATCCTAAAAAATACTAATAATAATAATTTCACACCAATTTCGGAATTGCCGCAGCCCGTGGGGTATTTTTCTTTTCTCCTTCAAATTCTATGCACAAGCCAAATAATTTATCCACGTGTGGGAAATATACATTTTTACTTATATACTCCATCTAAGCAAACTTATATTGTGAATACACGAAAATGTCTTCTAAATTAGGAAAAGAGTTCAACTTTAAACAAAAAATTTCAAGGAAAATATTAGGTCCAATCAAAGACAAATATGAGAAAAGTAACAACGAGAAAAAGAAAATCTGAACAAATTTTAAAATACTAATTTATATCGTGTAGTATATGATATATTTGATGTTTTTTTCAACTTTACAATCTCAGTCCAGTTTTGCAACATATATTTTCTCATATATTTTACTATCAAATTTTTAAAAAATTTTGATAACTAATTAATTATTCTACTTAATCATCAAAAAATCAATTATTCTACTTTCGTTATTTTCATATATATATATATACTAGAATCATGTTTGAAAAATGCGCATAATCATCAATTAGAAGGGGTCTTTATTTTATTAGTGTAAAGAAAATCATACACCAATGAGCCTAGTAACTAAAACTAAAGTTCTTGGTATGTTTGATCCAATGTCTATTCCACTCCCTTCGAAGGATTAACTTTTTCGTATAGTGAACCAAGAACTATCAAAACAAGTCTAATAAAGTGTACCAAAGTGCACCAATGCACCCTATGAAGAAAAGTGGGGCAATATAGCAACGGAAACACACCTAAAGTGTATGGACCCATTCAGACCAAAAAAAAAAGTGTATGGACCCATTATCTTTTCTCATTAACTATGTAGCCTACTAATAACTTTGTCCTTTTATTTTGCTCTTTCGTCTTTGCTTTTTGCATCTATTAAAGTTCTACAATCTCCGCCTAGGTTCTTGACTTTCTTATCCAATATAGAGCAATTTTTTTTGATTTTTTGAAGAGCAAAAAAACTAAATATGTTTATAGCAAAATTTTTGTGTGAGATCGACTCATAGACTTACGGTTTAATAGAATTACTTATTATGGACCTATGTTTTTCAGATTCGGAAATCCAAGGATCTGATTTGGGTGAGGATCCGAGGATCGGATCATCGGACTCGCCTATTTTAAGGATTTTGTCCTAGTTTTGTTGCTAATATGAAGTGTCCAAGTGTCCTATCGTATCCTAATATCCAAGTATCCAACACGAATACTTTTATTGAAATAAAGAGTCCAAAAATCATAGTTATGGACAATAATCCTTATTTCACTTGACATTGTCTTATTAAAAGTTACAATAAAATCTTGTTATACAATTTTTTGTAATATTTTTAAGTGTTTTGTATTTGTAATGTCGTTTAAGCTTAAAAAATAAAAAATGGCAATGCAAAGGGAATTAAATCAGTCGGTAGTATGATGGACAAGGAAAGCGGGAGTGCGGGAGTTGGATTGGGGCCGCTTTGGTCATTCGTGGGAGATCTTTAATGTCACTTTCCTGTGGATCTTCAGCACGTGTCCCACGACATCGTTATTTCCTTATGACCCTACGTACATTCTCACTCTTTTGGTACGTGCTACAAACTTTCGTATGGCTCCCTTGGTATAAATGTAATATGGAAAATAGCCATTTAAAGGTTGATACTGTACGGAATCGTCGAATCTATCATGTCAAATAATTTTATTACTTAAATGTTATCTGATGTTATAGAATTGCACCTTCTTAATTTTCGTGCCTGTGCGATGCACGGATTTCTGTTCATCATCCTCTATTATTAGAATCAATATAATAATTTCTTTTTAATCACATCAATATATATAGTTGAATATTAAAAATAGCAAGGAACAATAATAATCTTTTCACACATTTAACAAAGAAACTACATTTTTAGTAAATGAATAATATACCTTTTTTTAGGATAATAAATATAATACTTATGTTACTTTTTTTTATTAAAATAAAATAAAAGTATTATTGATTTCTTTTTAATCACCCATGCATTTATGACTATTTATTATTTACTCAATGCCACATTGGTGAGAACTCAATTATATATATATATATATATATATATATATATATATATATATATATATATATATATATATATATATATATATATATATATATATATATATTGATGCCTATTATCCGTATAGCTTATTATAATGAATGAATTTGTTTTTTCCCTCAAAAAAAAAAAAAATGTTTACCTCACCAACAAGAGTGGTGGTCTAGTGGTTCCAAGCTTACTCCCAAGTAGTTTGGTAAGGCAAGGTCATGGGTTCGAATCTTCATTCCTCTCATGTCTTGTGTCTGCGGGCTTGTGGGAACTATACTAGCCCCTTATTGGTGCTACGTTAACGGGGCAAATGCTTACACTGGTTGTTCAGCTTGTCTGGATATATTCGTTATTGAACACGAGAGTCCGAACATGACGTGGCGGGGGTGTCTCGGTCGATATTCACTTGCACCATCTTTTCGATGAGCAAAAAATAAAATAAATGTTTACCTCGATTATTTGTTGGAACTAATTCAACTAAAAATTTAAACTGATAAATGAAGGCCCAATGAATAAATGCTCATTTGATTTATGTGTGATATTGCTCTCCTCCTTTATGGACTTCATCCAAACTCATTTGAAATTTGATATGGTAGGCAGTCAATCATGGAGTTCCCCAATTTCAATTTCTAATAAAAAGTTTATTTCTGGATAGTTTAGTCCAAGCTCAGGGCCAATAAAGACATTCGTGTGTGGGGGAGTGTTAACTTGAGTGAGGATTGTGCCTCACATAGTCACATTGGAAGAATTGAGAATGAAAAAATAATATATAAGTCAAGTGAGCTACTCCTTCTATTGTCGATGGGGTTTTAAGATGAATCCTCATTTGATTTGTGTGTGATGTTACTCTTCTGCTCCATGGGCCTTGCCTAAGAAGTCTTGCAACAAAAATGTAAATGAATAGATCGAGGCCCAATTAATGTTATATTCTTTATCAGGATGTCTTGTGTGGACTTAGTCCACCGTGGACCAAGCAAGTAAATTTGAGGGGTGGCTCCAAGTAAAGTAGGGGGTTACTCCACTACTAGAGGGGTAGCTCCAGGTGAAGTATGGGGTGGCGCCAAATATAAATTGGAGTGGTGGCTCCAGGTGAAGTAGAGGGTGACTCCACTATTAGAGGGGTGCGCCAAGTATAAATTTGAGGGGTGGCTCTAGGTGAAGTAGAGGGTGGCTCTACTATTAGAGGGGTGACTCCAGGTGAAGTAGGGGATGGTTTGAGGTGAAGTAGGGGGTGACTCCACTATTAGAGGGGTGACTCCAGATAAAGTATTGGTTCACCATGCATGGACTAAGCTTACACAAGTTTTTGTGATTGTGTAGGGGACAACAGTTTATAGGAGTTGGGGTGAGTTATGGAGTTAGGCTGCTATCGAACTAGGCTTGTCTATGTTTCAGGCTAACCTCGTGCTTACTCTAGAAGAAGGTCAAAATTTTATTCTTGTACTTTCTTTTACTGTTATTCTTTTACTCCTTTTTAATAGAAAGATTAAGTTGAAAATTTATGAAAAAAGAACTCTCTCATTTCAAAAAAGAAATGACATATCGATTTCAATAATTTTTTGGTGATAAAAAATATGGGTGTGATATCAGCTTGGGCTGAATTTGAGACTCGTTTATGTTATTAGCCTTGTTTGCAACAACAAAAAAAAAAAAAGGAAAAAGAGAGATCCACGATTAAAATATTTCTCCCACACAAGTTGCTATACAAAATGGTGCGCTCTTTCGTGCTTATCCAATTATGATCGATTTAATGGTGTTTAATCAAGTTTAGTTTATTGGTGTTCAATTCTGATTTAATTTAGGGTCAACTTTTTCTTTATTCAGTTTAGTGTTCAGTTCAATTTAATGATGTAGAGTTTTTGGTTTAGTTGGGCAGAAACAGAACCCCTATCTCTATATCTAGGGATGCAAATGAGCCGATGCACTCGCGAGCAATTCGTGAACATACTTGGTCAAAACTTGTTCGATAATAAACGAGTCGAGCACAAGCACCAATTCAAGGCTCGTTTAGTAAACGAGCCGAACACGAGCACTCCTCTACTTTGCTCGTTTAATATTTTCATGGGTTATATTACCTTCAATATTAGTGTGCTCGTGAGCAGCTCGTAAACGACTCGGTCAAAGCTCATTTAAAACTCGATTAATAAAAAATAAGCCGAGTACGAATAGCAATACATATAATACTCATTAAATAAACGAGCTAAACACGAACATTACAATACTCGACTCGACTTGGCTCGACTCCGCTCGTTTCACTCCTATCTCTATCCATTGTGTATCCTTAATGCTATCTACACCTAGCTAGGAAGTAGGATTCTGCTGCAAAAAATCAAATAGCTATGACGAAAGAAAAATTGGAGGATACATCGCACACACGCAAATATAGTATCTAACATGTATGTGGATCAACGCCACCAAGGTCCTGTCCCTTCCTTTAAATAGACAAGACAGTGGTGCACTTTTAACTCTTTCACCACGACACGTCAACCCACTTATCAATCTGCAGTGAACAGAAAGTGACTTGCTAGCCGTATGCTGTTCATCAACTTAGCTTTTTAAGCTTGGGGCTCGATGCATCATGCATGCCAATAGCTAGGCCGACTTTGATTGTGGGATAAATGTGATTGTGGAATAAACCATACTCGTACTACTAATCTACTACATAGAGAACTAAATGCCTATTTCTTTAGAATCAATTCAAAGTACTACTATATCATATGACTTCTTTAGTGAGATCGGGTTAAGGATCAGATGTTTGAATTGCTTTTGTAACAATTTACGATTAAAAAAAAATATGCTTATTGTTCTAATGTTGGATGTATGTCTCAAATTCTAATGATATTGTGTTCAATCAATTTAGTTCAATTTAGTTCAATTCAATAGCCTGAAATAACACATCTAATATCTTCACTTAAGATAATGAAGGCTTCTATAAGGGCTTTTGCTTTCATTTGTCAAATTTGCATTGTTTTCCCTTTATTGTTTTGAGCATATGTACTATAATCGTAAAACTAGAGCATAGTCAGTTGATCCCTTAAGTGAAATATTATATCACTCAGATTACGTATGCATTCTTGATTTGAGATTTTCCTTTGATGATAATACGCCCACAAGTGTTTCAATTATATTATGTGGAGTTGAGATTCTTTATTTACATATCTCAACTAATCGAGTTTATTATATGGATTCTAATAAAGAAATTACTCCATCCGTTTCCGTCAAATGCTACCATTTGCTTATAATGGATGTTTTATACAAACACTACCATTTCTTTATTTGGTAAACAATTTACTAGTCACTTACAATATTATCCCCAATTAAAACTCAAACCCCACCCTCTTCTTTCTCTCTCTCCTCAAGTCTCCCCTATCCACCCATAACCACCACCACATGTGACTAATGTTGATGGTATAAGGGGAAACCATATGACAAAATAAGCTTTTCTTGGTATTTATGCCAAAAGTAAATGGTAGCGTTTGACAGGAACATCGAAAGTATTAGTCAATTCATCAAACGTTGCAAATAAGAAATCAATTTTCTTCATCCAAATCAAATGAAAGTCTATATGACCGATTTCGGGTATGGTAACTTCGAATTTGAATTATTAACAACTCGGTCAATTTTTGATTTTAGTTTCTTAGACCACGTCGAAGACCCTTTTTTTTAGGTTCATAGTTCGAGCAGGATCAAAGATTAATAGGTCTAAATTGGCTACACGCATTTCTGAATTAATTACTCTCTCCATTCTTTTTTCTCCTATTCACTTTCCTTTTACATTCGTTTTTTTTTTCTCCTACCCACTTCCTCTTTTAGTAATATTTTGAGTACTAAAAGACCCATTTGTCCTTGCTTTTTCTTGTCATCATTACTTTCCAACCCCACTACTAACTCACACACTTTCTCATGTTAAAGTAAGGGCAAATAAGGAATTTTTGTTTCAAAAGCAACTCTCATTAAACTCCATGCAAAAAGAAGTAGGTAGGAGAAAAAAGAACGGAGTGAGTAATTGGCAATAGCATAATGGGAACTAATTACATCTAAAAGCTTTTGTTATCATGAAGATTGGGTCCATTGAGTAATAAAAATATAAACAGGGCAAGAATTGAGAAGGTGAAGGTAAGAAAATAAGGCACACCTAGCAGTTGCCCAGGTGCTATAAGCACGTCTGACCTCTGACATGATGGGCAGATCCGCACGCCCCCAACAGCGCATGATCCTATGCATCCTCTCATCATTGCAACCTTGCATTCCCATTTCCACCGTTTCAACACAACCACGCACACCCAAACTATAGTACTCCATCCCCATTCTTCCCGATGTCTTGTGTGGGCTGGTTTCTAGGAACTATACTAGCTCTTTGTTGGTGCTACGTTGACAGGGCCAGTGCTTGTGCTGGTTGTTCAGCTAGTCTGATATGTTCGCTATTGAACACGAGAGTCCGAACATGATGTAGCAGGGGGTGCCTCAGTCGCCATTCACTTGCACCCTCTTTTTGATTACCAAAAAAAATAAAATTATACTACTCCATCTATCTCGTGTGGAGTAATTTTTTTTCTTTTCTTTTTACAAGGTATCCACTCTCGACTACAATGACTATTTCCGTGCAAATTTATAGGCACCTTAAAGAATGAACAACTGACTAAAGAATTTAAAGTCACTCCATGCATGTGGAGTAAATTATAATTATGTTAGGAGTACTATCTTAAGCCAAAACAACAAGCACAAACTACTAGAGAGGAGAGCCCATAAGAAGGTTGATTAACTTTAACACATAATGAATTCTAATTCTTTAGTTTATAATTTGTAACTTCTTACTTTTGATTAGGTTAGTGGCTTTTAGCTTGTAGGTTTTCTCCCATTTATTAAAAAAATAAAATGAAAGAAAGGTAAGTCTTATGATTGGATTAAACTTACTTAAACTATATTAAACGAAAATTAATACTCCATGTGAGAGTTAAAGTATACATGTTACTGAACTAAATAAAATCGTGAACAGAATCATAATATCTATATATTAGAGGTATTTTTTGACAGCATTGGAGGCGTCCACCTAAGCATGTCATCTAAGCAAGCCTTTTAAAATTAACTTTTTCAAAATAGAATATGTTAACAATAATAAATCATAAATAGAAGTTATGAAAGAGAGAATATTAGAGTTATAGCAGTAAATCATTGTAGATGAGGAAATGTTAAGCGGCGTATAACTTTTGTTTCACGCTTCAAAAATTCAAATATCTTACACCAATAGAAAGAGCGTGAATCGCACTTTAAAACAAGACCTGTTTATCATATATTATCGTATGCATTAGATTTTACAGGTGCGTAGGAAGTACCACCTAAGTTAAATAAACAAAATTACTCCGTTTAAAACTAGAATATCTCATTTAAAACTTTAAAATATTTTTAAGACATGTCAACCAAGCAAGGCCCTTAAAATTAAAAAAAAAAATTGAAAACTAAATATCTAAGAACTTTCTTAGTTTCTTATATTTGACCAAAAGGAAAGTAATGAAACATAGAGATGTCTGAACATATTAGTCAAAAAGCAAAATATGATTGACTTCAATCTACTTTACATTTACCGTAGCAAGCATATTTTCTTAGTTTCAGTATATGTTTCAAATTCTTTTTGTCCAAATATCTTCTCTGATGCATATTTTTGCTACTAAAAAGATGAACCCCCCCCCCCCCTCTCAACTTGGCAACTTGAGGTAGTAAGTAAACTTTAATTATTAAGGAAAAAAAGAGATTCATCTTCCATAAAGTCGTACCAGGAGTAACTTACAAAATAATAAAGGGTTTTTATGTAGTATATCAAATTATACACTAACGGATCAGGAAATATATACAAGTCGGGACTTCGGGTCGTAATATTAGAGGTTACATACATATTGTTATTGGTTTCCCCAGTAAAGATCCTTTATCCCATATTGTGTTCCGTTAACTGTCCTACTCCTTTATACATTTGAACGTCACCTTTTAAATTTAATTTACTATTAATTTGGGATGCATGACAAAATCACGGACGTCTAATATGTGGTTGGATAGAGAGTGGTTCATATAATGGGGTAGAAAATCCGGATTGTTGATTTGCAGACTTTAAGGTACCATTTTTTCTTTGTAGTACATCAATTTATTCATCATTGAAGTGTTCAATGAGGTAGCTTTTGTTCTTTGTTGTGTTCAACCAATGATATATAAGATTTTTTTGGGTGGTGGTATATATAAAGATTATTTAGTATCAGCTTATATATCAACTTTACAAATGAGTTTTTTTAGAATTGAAATTAACTCTCTGAGAGAATTAACAAGATTTTGTATATGAAGAGGAGCTAAGAATGATAAAATAATAAAATCAATACCACGCTTGGCTGACATGAAAGTTTTACTATGCAATGATAACGGTTAAATTTAATCAACTTATATTCGGGTACTGTTAATTTATTTCAATTTAACGGACTTAAAAATAAAAAAGTTATGTGAGGCAAATCTATTTTATATTTTTATATATATATATATATATATATATATATATATATATATATATATATATATATATATATATATATATATATATATATATATATATATATATATATATATATATATATATATATATATATATATATATATATATATATATAAGTGAATGTGCACCATTGCTAGATTGATACGTAGGATTGACACACAAGCAAATATTGACACGTAGACTTTGACACATAAGCAAATATTGACATGTCATCAAAATAGTATAGGTGCATGTATCTTTTATTAGTAATATTTAATTATTATCTTAATATCATAATATAGGTGCATGTATCTTCAATTAGTACTATTAGCATAGGTGCATGTATCTTCCATTATGCATATGTATCTAATAAATTATATATTACCAAAAATTATTTTTATTGGAACTAAATAAATAAAATCGTGCATCACGCGGGGCATGCAATTAGAATTAAACAGGAAAGTAAGAAAGTTGATTTGATGAGCATAGAAAAATAGAAGTCCACAGATTAGAAATTTTGTAACAATATGTGCCATAGGCGAAAAATTTGTTTCAAGTTTGTACTATTGAAAATATTTTAGTTGTTATGAACACACAAACCGTGCATCGCACGGTGAATATAACTAGTTTAATTATAAAATGGGATGTTCCGCAAAACGGAACATAATGCAGCAACATGTAATCGACGAAAAGAATAGAGCTTTTACACTACATGTATAATAGGTGATTTTGTATCAAGGTATTACGCGATCGTGACGAGATAAATTATCATGTAATTATGCTACCATGAGCAGTGATACAAATATATTACTCCTTTCTTTTCGGAAAATCTTAATATTTACTTTTTGAATGTCAAAAATTTGTAAATTTTTACCATTGATTTATGGAAAAATATAAGAATTTATAATGTAAAAATACTACTGTCAGATTCTTAAAACTGTTGAAAAAATGACCTCAAGCTACGGATTAGATACAACATATATGAGAGTCAATTGCTTAACGTAAATATTAAATTACTAAACGTAAATATTTTTGTCTCAATACTTCCCGAAGTACCCTTTAATTTACATTTTTTCTCTCTCTAATCTATCTATCTTGTTCATTCTCAAAACCTAAATTAATCACCGAAAATAAATGTTTGATTGAGACAATTTATTTTATTCAATTAATAATGATATTCATGTAACAACAAGAATTAAATTTAAAAGTTGAACTATTCTTAATGTTTCATTGCTTTTTTAGGGTTTATGTGGGTTGGTTGGGTGGTGGCAGGGTTCCAACGACTCGTCAGTGGGGGCGGGAGTCTGGGTGTATGGCAGTTAGCCGTAGAAGAGAGAGCGGCACTTGCGGCCTGCGGTGGGGCGGACGATGATAGCTCAACCAATGGGGTCAAGGGAGCCGCCTTTTTCACAAGTTAATCAACCCAATTCCATCCCATGCACCCTCCCCCAACCGCTCCTTGTTGACCTTGTATTAACTTATTGAAAGAAAATGGAAAACAAAAAAATTAGTCTTCTGCAACTCTATTGAAACTTGGTTATCATCTGGGTGTATGGATTTCGATGAAAGCCATGTACTTTTATGATGATAACAGATGATGTGGATGATGATTTTGGTGCATGATGATGGATGATGATGCTAATTAGAATTTAAATGATTTGGGGAATTATAATTGAACTTGTTTCGGATTCCCATAAAAGATGACAATGGTGTCTGGTAACATAGAGGCAAGAGCAAGGCAAATGAAGGGAGAGAGGGAAAAATTTAGGGGGAATCAGGGTTATGTTATGTGAGGGGTATTTTGGGTAAAGTGATTTGCATTTAGTAATTTTGGAATTTACGTTTAGCAACCCCCTTATATAACAACATAATTGAAACTGGTTAGAAGAGTTAAAATCGTACAAGGTCCTCCCCATATATAATTCATAATAATCTTATTATATGACTAGATTTCGTGTCCGTATGATGCAAGGGTTCTTGTTTATCATACATACTCTGTTATTTGAAGAAATATAATAAATTTTTTAATCATATCAATATGTAAAGTTGAATGATAGGAATAGAACAGAACAATAATAATATTTTTATCAACAAAAAAACACATTTAACAAAGAAATTACATTTTTAGTGAATGTATAATATATATATTTTTTTGGATAATAAATATAATACTTATGTTACTTATTTCTTATTAAAATAAAACAAAATTATTTTTAATTTCTTTTTAATCACCCATGCATTTATGGCTATTTATTTGAACCTATTCAATGCTTAGTAAGAACTCAATTTTATATATATATATATTGATACTGAAATTAATAAATTGGATTATATTAATATTGATTCATACATTAAAAAATTCAAAATAAAGTGATAACTAATTCATGTTCTTCCCCATAATCCTTAATAATCATGTTACATTAATTTTATAATAATAACCACAGCCCGTGCAACTCAAGGATATGGAGGCATTTTCTGAACATTGGAGACATCCACCTAACCGTACCACCTAAAGCGATAAGTTCCAAATAAAATAATCTAATAACTTACCAAATACTAATCATGAAATCTACATTGATTATATCTTAAAAAAAAAAATCTAAACATCCTTCCAAATGGAAGTTATAATTCCATGATTGAATATAGGCCTATAGTGACAATATCTTCCCAGTAACATAAAAAGGGAAGCATCTTATTCATTTGTACCATGTATATATTTATACAAACTTCTAAATACTTGCGACAACAACTTCTAACTTTTCCTCTCGTTCTATTTTCTTTTATATTTATTCAATGTTTTTCATTAGTTTACCACAATACCGATTTCACATGAGTATATTAGTGTGCCATTAATTACACTAATTTTGATCTTCATCTTATGTAGGTATTTGAGATTATGGAGGTGATCAATAATGATTAATGAAGGTATTTTGAAGTAAAGTTTTTAAAGGATTACACTCAAAATGTGATTTCGACGTAGAAATTTTTTATGTTTATAATCTAATCTATTTTTGTTAGATTGCATAATTTTGTGTGGTACATATTCTCTTCACTTTTTCATCCCCTTTTTTAGTCTTTTTACGTTCCTTGAAGTGGCTACATTAGTTTATCATTACAATTTTGATTTTAGTGTATTTGCATGTAAATTTCCAAGTATGGTATACCGTATACATATGTCTTAGTAGGTGACAATTCAGATCGACAGGAGCTATGATTCATTAATTACTCATGAGTGTAATGTTTTATATCTTAATCAAGTCCGTGAAATAAGACGAGAATTTGTTCCCGATCTTCTGATGAGGTAATTACCTTCACAATCATATGAAAAAACCTCACGTATGATTTCTTACCCTCTCTCAAGAATATGGAAACTAAAAGATATTGTTTGTTTATCAGTATCTAAAAAACAATTTACTAGAAAATAAACTATAATCTTATCATCAACCTAGAGACGAATATATTTAAGACGAATTAAAGAATGTAAATTTTTATGTTCATGTTCTAAGGTTTTATGGGTGTACGAGACATGCATCACGTTTATATTCCTTATATATATACTTCTTTATTTTTCAGCTTAAAAATTGATAAGCAAGATTTATAGTCAATCTAGATCAAATGCAAAGAAACAACAACAAAGGAGCTAACCACCGACAATTTTGGCGGTAATAACCCCTAGATGAGTCAAAAGAAGAAGGGGGGCTAGAGTTTTTTCTATAGAGAGAGACAGGAGACCAACAAAATTCTTTTTGGCAAGGTAAAAAGCAAAAATAATAATTTTTAAGATGAGATAATTACGCTAGAACTTAGAACTATGATAGTAATTGGATACCCCATAAATTTCATACTTGGGAATTAGTCAAGTGAGCACACGTAAGACACCTAAAAAAAAAAAAGGTGAGACAATTGATAATAGGAGGATTAACCAATTGGCAATGACCTGGGATGTTTCAATTAACTTTTACAATAGTCTTCATTGTTTATTTCCACCGTGAAGATGTTTATTTGACTATGATGATATAATAATTCGATGTGAGTTTTGTGAATATCAATCTACCAGTTGGGTAATGAGGTTTAAATCATCACTTTTTTTACCCTAAGCGAGACTTTTAGAGTTATGCAACGGAAACAAACACTTTACAATTAAAAAAACGACAACATCCAACATCTCTTTTAAAATTAATTTCTTTTCATTAATAAATCAAATTTAGAATGTGGTGTAGCGCAAAACAGAACAAAATAGGTGAGGTCATCAGTGCCTTACACGATCATGATACGATAAATTATGATGTTATGATACTGGCATAAGCAATTTTAATATATATTTTACATATGAGGATAGCAAGAAGTTACGCAAATTAATTTCATATAATTAATTGATTCTAGATTGATATTTTTATTATTCTTATATCAAGTTTTGTTAATTTGTTGTAAAGTTTATGGATTATTTCAATTAAACAAGAGCGAAGGACATATATATATATATATATATATATATATATATATATATATATATATATATATATATATATATATATATATATATATATATATATATGGGAGTAAATAATGCAAAAAAAAATATAATAATTGAAACTTATGGTAAGCTTATTATATAGTTTTGATAATATTAAATTATTTTTTGAGGAGATTTAATCACGTCACATTATTTCATAACAAAAAAAACAAACTCTGCAACACATGGAAACAAATTGAAATTGCTAATATATATTCTTTAATATCAAGAATTGACACTAAAAATTACCATTCTTTTCGGGTGCAAATGATTTTTTTTTTTCAAATAATTTTAGTTTATCTTTTAAGAAATAGATTAAAATCCAATCTGTGCATCGCACGGGTTTCATATCTAGTATAGTTAAATTGAGCGAAAAAGACGAAAAGAAACATTCTATAGGTATCTTGTAGTTTAGAGCGAGGTGCTCCTTATTTTCTTTTTAATAGTTTGACTTGATTTGTTATCATGTATGGTAGAACACTCTGATGACAGTCACAAAAATTTAAATGAGGCAATTTCATGCATGATGTGTGATATCTATGAGCAAAATAGTAATACCATTGTATATGAATACAAATACCTCCAATATTCTACACAAAAAACAATACCTCACGCATGAGGATTGAGGCCGCCTCATAAGAGAGTGTCTGAGGTCAGGTTGGGGCGAAAATTTTCTAGTGTTTCAGTAACAAACTACCTATTTGCTTATGTTGTGTTACCAAACCAATAGGATATTTTTAAACCAATTTTTATCTTTTTTCTTTTAACAAATAGTCCAAAATCACCCCTATTTTTCAATGGTGTATTAGAGGGTAACATAACCAGGTGGTGTTACTAAAACACCAGAAAATTGCTGCAGGTTGAGGTCATGTAGGGATGGCAATGGGGTGGGGCGGTAGTGGATATAGGTAGATCCATCCCCATACCCACCTGGATATTTTGATTCCGCCACCCGCCCTATCCCCACCACGGGTTGGAGATCCCAAATCTACCTCCGCCCCACTTACCCGGCGGGTATCCACCTCCGCTTTATTTATCGGGAGGGTACCCATATCCGCTTTATACCCGCTTGAAAAGAAACGAAGCCCACATCTAGATCTACCTCAAATTCACCCTAAGATAATTTGCAAGGAAAATTTTGAGCTTTTTGATAAGCAATACCAGTAGACAATTTTATATATTTGGTAAAATAAGATTTTATATATTTATAGTATTTTACATTTTTTATTTTTATGTGGGTATGAGGCGGGACAGATGGGTATGAGGCGGGGCAGGTAAGCGAGTATATTGTGGGGCGGGGCTCCGACGGGTATCCAGTGGGGGAAGAAGGCAAACCACCTCCGCCCCATCCCTGCGGCGGTTTTGCGTTATCAAAACCATCCCCACCCCATCCCCACCTAGCACTCCCCCATCTCCGCCTCAACTGGAGCGGATGCGGGGCGGTATCCACCTTTACCCGCCCCACTGCCATCCCTAGGGTCATGCCAACCATTTTACTCCATTTTTTTTCTTTTTCAAAATGAACTAAATAATGGTAGGTATGTTTTGCCTATAATTCTGATGGGTATTTGGGTTGTTTGTGGATGATTATCTTGCATGGGCCCATATCAACTTGAGCCCAACCAATGATTCTTGTCCAATCCACATTCCCCATTTGTGATACAAATCCATGCGAGTATGTCTATCAGAAATCAGAAATTAAATAAACTGTGCCATCTACTCATCCAAAATGTAAACAAAATGTCCTCTCTTGTGAATTCTATTCAATTGAAACTTCACCATTATCATCATCACCCTCTTTCTCCAATGTCACCCTACACAAATCCCAGATTTTCATTGCCACCCTTCAAATTCTCTCTCCTTCAAAATGCTTCTCTCTCACCTTTACTTTGTCTCTCATCTCCTAAACCCAGAGCTTTCAGGGTCTCAGACATTGTTTCTTCATCTTCTTGGGGCCATGAAAATGAAAAAGCAGAAACCTTTGATGATAATTTGGCACAACTTGAAGATTTAGCCCCTCAAAGTCCTGTTTATCAGAACACACTGAGATTGGTGGAGTGTTCTATGTTTGCTGCTGTTGCTGGTTTGGCCTATATACTCAGCAATGCTCTTGCTATTGAGGTTAGGGTTTTTCAATTCTGGGTCTTTTTGGTTTGGGTTTTACATTTGTTGTTTGATAAGTTATTGTTTTTGCTATTGGGTTGATAAATTATGCCGTTTTGGGTTCTGGGTATTGTTTAGTTTGTGTTTGTTAATTTAATAAATGAATGTTAATTTAGAATTCTGATATTGGAAATGTGAAGGTTTTACATTTGTTGATTGGTAAGTTTTGTTTTTGCGATTGGGTTGATAAATTACGCACTTTTGTGTTCTGGGTTTTGTTTAGTTTTTAGTTTATAGTTTATTTTCTTACAATATGAGTGTTAATTTAGAATTCTATATTGGAAATGTGAATAAACTGCGTTTGAAGGATAACCACTTGCTCCCAGTAGTGAAAATGGCTGTGATTCTTGTGAAGAAGATCATGGGCATGTCATAATTTGGTTTTTACATATGACAATTAAGGAAGGACTGGAATGCTTCAGTGGTGGGCTTCTTCAAACTTTTCTTTGTTTGGTGGCTTTAGCTTGACAATTTGTTCAGCTGTTTTTAGAACCTAATACTTGGGAATTTGTATTGGAGCTTTGTGATTTTTCAAGCATAACGCCATTGTTGCAAGATGAAAAGCTTGGTAGCAAGCTGTGTAGATCAGTAGATAACCATCTGAAGTTCACCACTTTGGAATTTTTAGGGCCACAATGAATTTTTCTTTGGATAGGAGTATGAATGACTATAATTCGACTCTCATTAACTTACCTTCTACACTTTTATTTTTATTTTTAGATAACATAGGTGTCCAAGCTTTGCTTGACTAATCCCATGGGCCCTGAAATTAACAACCGGTAAAATCTCCAGTGGCCCTGAGGGGACTCAAACCTGGGACCTCTGGAATATTTCTCATCTACACTTTTAGTTTCACATTCCAGTTATTCTGTGTAACTTCTGTTGTGTAGTAGCTGACATTACAAATTTCTTACTTTAACTATGGAGCGTTCCATCTAGAGAAGCAAGAACAAGGTAAATATTACTGAATTGAACGATAATGACGAGTCATAGGAAAATTTCAATGTAGAGTCACTGCACAAAATTTTATATCCAGAATATGACTAGGTTCCCTAACATGTCAATGACAAACTGCGCGTATTAGCACTATTTACCAATAACTATGACCTCAATCATGAAAGAGACCCCAAGCATTCACTTTGAAGCTAGAGATAGCAACTTTGAAAACCTTACCCTTCAGCGTACATCCAGATTGTTCGGAGTTGTTGCCACTCTAGCACCAACAGTACCAGTACTTTCACTCAATGGGCTGAAACAATATCAAAAGATTGCAGCAGTCAGCCTCAGATGAAATTAGCAAATGTGTATGGTCTAAAATCTCTGCAGCATTTTATGCATAAAAACTGAAAAACAAACAAGAAAACTTCCAGATCCCTGTGAATATACAATGAAGAATGCAAAGCAGTATGCCAATGTACCAGTAATGTGTAGTCGAGCTTACTTTATAGCAATAGGCTCATAAGTCATAAGTCGAGCTTACTCATGCAACTGAGTGATTTCTTGTCATTTTTGCTCTGAAAACTTGCCCTTTTTGTGGTTTTTAATTTGTTTCCATTACTTCCCATGCATCGTAATAATGTTAGACTTCTAAGTTACTGAGGGCTTGGTGAAGATGGGAAGATTCTGCCCATGGGTTCACAATTATTTCTTCTACTTTTATCTTTTCTTTTTGTTTCTTTTCTGCTCTTTTTGTGTCAGTAATGAGATTGAGGGCCTTACATTTTACTATTGTGATGAAGTCATAGCAACATATTCATCACAGTGGGTGTGTTCACATACATAACTGTGAATCTACAAGGTTGTTTTTATTTTTTGGAGCAAAAGAACTGTATACCTGAAGCTTAATGCATACCTGTTGTGACATCCTTTTTTGGTAATTTTGAATATGAGTTCCATAAGAATTTTACTGTCATATTGATAAGTCTTCAGAATAAATTGTGTGG
This sequence comes from Tetragonia tetragonoides, assembly GCA_038025085.1. Lineage (NCBI taxonomy): Eukaryota > Viridiplantae > Streptophyta > Magnoliopsida > Caryophyllales > Aizoaceae > Tetragonia > Tetragonia tetragonoides. The sequence goes on from CM076148.1 coordinate 35,964,790, forward strand.
CAGTAATTATACTCCATCGACTCCATGATTATTTTATGCACAGTTGGTTTCTTAGAGTTGGTTATAGGACTGGTCTATTTCAGTACATACATCATACATGGTGGCTGTCAATTGCTTTAATTACCAGTACAACATTCTGACAACCACCAAAAAAGAAAACAAAAAAGAAATAAAATTGGGTGCACCATATATAGTAGATGTGGTATATTTGTTTAATGAAAAATGTTTTTGGGTGTCGTTGACAAGCTCCCCCTACCAATACCCATGGCACCGAATTATTAGCAAAATAGTCTGTTCGTTTATCTCCCATGCCTCATTTGGTCAAGCATGAAGGGGGGAATGGCTCTAGGAGCATGCTTTCTTCAAGTATCCAAAGGTTTATCATTTGTCCAACTTAATGCATTCATTCCTGCGTTGTGGTTCTTGGGATCTCTGTCTCCGGAGGAACCCACTTGACTGCAAAGTTGGGGAATTTATCTCTTTGTTCAGAATTTCAGATTGATTCTCGAGATTCTTGGGTTTGGATGGGGTACGCTTCATGCACCTTCTCATATAAATCCTTCCCTAACAATCATACCATACTTCCACATAACTCCCAGTGTCCCAGTTTCTTAGTTGATTTGGAAGTCTAAGGCCACCCTTAAGGTGCGGGCCTTCATTTGGACCAAGGCTTTTAGGTAGGGTGAACACTAATGGCATGTTGCAGCATACGCTTTCTAGCTGGAGTTTCTCTCTGGATGTTTATGTGATGTGCTTCTACGATAGTGAGACGTGCTCCCCACTTGCTTTTGCATTGTGAAATGGACTGGGGTAGGCTGTTTAATATTACAGAGGTGTTTGGGTGTGCTCAGCTACTATTTTCCAACATTTGCAGATGAAATATGCTGTGGTGGGGAGTGGAAATGAGGGGATGTTACTTTACAGGTGTATAGTTATGGCATTATTGTGGTGTCTATGGTTCGAGCGCAACTCACGGGTATTTTCTGGGGTTTCCTATTCGACTGATGTAGTATGGGAATGTGTGGTATATTTTGCTTTGCTTTTGGGGTCCTTGTAATTAGATGTTCTATTGAGGACTTCTTGTGCTCCTAAGTTGTAATCTTTGTTTGCGGTATTTAAGTAATTTTTTGTTTTTTTAAAAAAAAAAGACGAAGAAATGTTGATGTCCCATTTTCTCATGAACAAGTTTCCTTCTGTGGCATACAAGACGCATTCGGAGTTAATGAACTCCTGTGATATCATGCTTTCCCCCAAGAAAAGAATCCCATAATCATTATTGTGCTTCTCTTTTGTATAGTACTGTGCATGGCTCACCCTAGTTGCACACAATTCTGATCTTTAACCACTTCTAGTTACCCTATAGGATAGAGGATTATACTTCAAATTCCCTTTGTTAGCTTCCCTGAGGTTGAATGGGCATGGAGTACAAGAATTTGCATCATTTGCATTGCATGTAGATATGTTGCTTAGAGCATTGCACTGCCTCTCTTTCTCTTCTCTTTTTCTTTTTCTTGTTTGCTTTTGGATAGTATATCACTGTCTTTTTCTATTCTATTGTACAGCACCTTTTTTTTTTTTTTTTTTTACTGCAGTGAATATCTTACAATTTTGACTGTTGGCTTTGAGCAGAATTATTTTGGATGTTTTTTCGCGTTGCCAATAGTTATCTCGTCCATGAGGTGGGGTGTCGCTGCTGGGCGGAAAACTATGGTATGATATTGTCTGGGCATAATTTGTTTGAAAATTTTTTCCGTTGTGTATCTTCGATTGTGACAGTTGCTTGGGATTTATCCTTGTAGGTAGCAACAGCAGTGCTATTGCTTGTGCTTTCAGGACCTGTCAAAGCGTTAACTTATGTGGTAAAATTAAATGCTCTTTAATAAGAGTGATCATGGGTACACTAGCCAATTCTTCTGATTGTTTTAGTTCTTTTCTGAAAGTGGAATATGCAAAAGGCCAATGGATTAGAAATGTCACAGTTTTGTGTTGTTATATCATGCAGATTGAGATGGGTTCCTGCTTTATAATACCTAAAGCATGTGCCTTTTGGATCTCATTGTTTATTTCATTTTTGACAGTTGATGCATGGATTACTTGGCTTTACCATGGGGTCGTTGTGGAGGTAAATTGTAGCCTTTGAAATATTTTAGCAATGTGTCACCTATTCCCTCATGACAGGGTTGACCACTTACGTGATCTCACCTTCCCCTTCTTATTCATGTCCCTATACACTTGTCCAGTTTGCTGTCTGTGCATTGTTTAATTCTATCTGGTTAATAAGTTGCTCACCCCCTCCCCCCCTCTTTTCTTAAGTAACGCAAGGAAATTAGGTCGATCCCCCGGGAACTCGAATCTATGGTAACCTTGTGTCTTAAGGGAAAGAATTTGGGAGAATTCTCTTTTCAACTTTGATCATGTTTGCATATCAACATGGAGGTAAATTGCAGAGAAAAACACTGGCAAATTGAACTTGATCCTCTTAAGTCTTACCCTATCCTGACCCAAAAAAAAGAGTAAAGAATAAAAAAAGAAATGAGAGAGAAAAAGTTAGGAACAGGAATACTAAGAAAGCTAAGCAAAGGAGAAACCGAAGAAGAAAAAAAAAGAGGACAGATGTAGACATAGCCATGGTATTTTGTACCCCCCTGAATCATCATTGCACACTGAGTTATTGCGCTTCTTGATTGACACCGTTCTTCTCATCAGTAAAAAACAAAAAAAACGTTAGTTTTGTAAATTTAGTTTTCCTTTCCACATTAGATAGTCTCTGTGAGTTTGTCTACATTGCATTTTGTGGATTTACAAATATACACAAAAAATTACAAATGCAAGATGTTCTAACTTCTAAGCATCCATACACCAGATTGAATTTGCGGTCAATTATAAGACCTCTTTCTTTTTCTTCTTCTTTCTTGGTCGGAGTGGAGTATTGCAAGAGGAGTTTAATAAACGAGTAGGATATAAAAGCAGCAGGATATGATACCAAACTAACCTCTCTTAAATGATAGGCATCACAAATTGTTGGTGACTAAGCTTTAAAAGAATTAGATACTATCAAGAAAGGTTAGCTTGGCAACTTGTCCTGTTTACTGTATTTCTGAAACTCATAAATACATGCTTTTCTCTTCACTGTAAAAAGCATCCCGAAATCAAGTTCTCCACAATTGTTATCCTGCATTCAGGCTCATAGTTTTATTCTATTTTCTTCTTTATATGAAATTCCTTTAACTGGGCTTTTTCCTGGCTTCAAGCCAACAAATATTGTATCTAATTTGAGCAACTTGGGTGCAGTCTCAGATGTAAATGAGATCCAATATTTATGAGTGCAAAGGAGATCCTTGTCATTTATCTTCATCCCTTTTGTGCTGCTGATAATTAATTTGTGGAGTCTTTTGATTGTTTTTCCAGTTGGCTGTTTTTGTTTCATTTTTTTTCCTTCTGGCTGACGGGTTGGTGTTCACATAGGTTACAAGTTAGTTGGAGTCGGTCAATCTTCTTGTGCACATTGGTAGGGTGTTCTTCCTTCACTTGAAATCCTTTATACTAGTATCAGTTTCTCTTTCAGTTGGCCTTGGATCCTTAAGTTAACAAACACAACTTTTATGCGAGACGCAGGTCCGAGCATTTGGAGCCTTGGGGTATGTTCTGACGTCCTCCTTCCTGATAAGAGAAAACATACTTGCTCTGGTAACAAATCACATCCTTTTCTATTCCAAGCTCCTTTCTTGTTAAACGTAACATGCACCTGACATTGTCATGCATTCGTTTGTAGATCACGGTCAATGTCCATGCTACTCTCACCTTAATATTCAACTCATTAGGCATTAATGCCGTTCCATCAATGAGTACAATATATGCAATATTTGGTACTCTGGTAAGTCTTGCTATATCTATCTAAACTTTGAGGCAATAGAAATGAAATACTAGTATCTTATGAACTTGTTTGACTGTTTCTCTTTGTCTGGCAGCTCTTGCTTAATTGCAGCTGCTTCGTGTTTTTATTGCACATCCTGTATTCTTTGTTCTTGGCCAGGCTTGGGATGAAGAAATCCCTAATGTTGCCGAGATGGCTAGACAATGCGTTGTAGAGTCTGTTGCCTCCTACTTTGGGGCTATATGCCTCTATCCGGAGCTCCTCGTCGTGTTTTTATTGCACGTCCTATCAGTCCCTTGGCTGTGAGATGCTGCCTGTAGTAGTGTACTACTAAATGTCAATGGATAGTTAAGTCACTTCGCTACACCAGATTAAGCATATCACTATATAGAATTTACAATCATTTACAGCTTGTACATCTCAATTGGTTTTGTTGTATCATAGAGAGCAGTGAATAAGGTAGACATAATTGTCTTGATGTAAAGATTGAGTTTACAGCGCCATATTCCACATGAACCTATCACTTAAATAATATTTGAGTTTCGATATAATTCACAATGTGCCAATGTAAAGATTTCAATGCATATGTTCAAATAAGTATTGAAGAAAACGGATCCTAAGTTTCATACTCTAATCTTAACTATTAAATAAGAATGACTAAAATGTCCTCTAATCTTAACTATAGTAATGAGTTGGTGTTCATAAATAGCTTAATCTAAGGAGAAACTTCGAAGAATAACAATTCATATTGGAAGTACTTTCTTCTCGCCAATTTGAGAGAAGTGCTCGGTGTAGTAGCAATTAAATGGGAGTCGAGAGGGCCACAACAGACATATGGCGCAGTAGTAAATGATGGATCTATAAGAATGACATCGAGTTTAGATAACAAAAGATCCAAGATTTGATTCCTAACTGTAAAGTACATCTCGTGACGGCGTGACTAACCTTTTCCATGAGAGTACAAGATGGTTCATGGGGGTGCCCAAAAAAAATGTAATCCCTTTCTTTGAATGGGAGTCTAAGAGATGTTTAAATTCTTTCTTTAATCTTGAGATTGAAAGTTTGATATATTTGTGTCTTTCTCGGTGAGTTCTCCTCTACAATAACATCAATTGTTTGAAACCGAAATGAAAAGGGCGTGGTAATCTACAATTTTATAAACGTGATTACGTGAACAATCAGGTTTTGGTCTACACAAAGGACATGGTAGTCTTCAATGAACGCACTTTTTCTACACAACTTGTTTTGTTTTTTTTGCTTCAAAGACGCATGTAATAGCCGTAAATTATATGTATTGGGTAAGTCAACTCATTTTTAATGGGCTGACAAGCTTAAAAAAAGGAGAAAACCCGTCCTGCAAAGAAAGATAAAAAAGCTTTTATTCTCCTTATATAAATAAGAATTTAAATTCCTGATCACTGTTACCACTTGAGGTCCGAGTCCCACCTCATCCTCTTCTACACAACTTGTTTGTCAAATCAAACACGGACTCAAAAACTAGTGTCAAGTTTCCACTGACACGCATGGCTAACATTTGTCAAAGCAGTGGGCATGGCTAACATTTGTCAAAGCAGTGGGCATGGCTAACATATGTCATACCGCCAAGTTGGCTTTTACTTCACTTTTCCATTTCGATGCCAACGGCATGGATAGTTTGATTCCACCACCAATATCATGTTTAAAAAGACAAAAAAAAAAAAAAAAAAAACACAAAGGCAGTAGAGTTTTATGTTGTCACTTGTCACTTGCTCGTGAAAATATAGCTTAGTAAGAACTCATGTTCAATTGCGTGACTGTACAGCCTTGAATCTTTTTAGGGAGTCGTAATCATTAAAACCTTAAAGGAAAGCCAAAATTATGTTCTTTGCATATGAGACGAAACTCAAAAGTGGGACATTTTACACGAAGAAGTTGTACATCAACAAAACCAATTGCAACACAAAATACTCGAATGAAGGTGATACCAATAATCTTCCGGACATATATGTAACAACCTTTTATGGTCCCTCAAGTAAGGTTTCAAAATCGAACACCTGTAAGGCTGTAATAAAACATAGATATTGCATTAGGAGGTGTTTGGCCTAACTTTTTAGAAGTTTTAACTAGTTTCTTATTTATCCTCACAAGTCATCCTCCGCTGCCTCCTCGGCCCTATCACCCACCAGGAGGACAATAACTACAAGTTTCAAATTGGTTGAGTTTATACTTCTTGACCCAGTAAAGGAGGTTGTAACTTCTAAGAAGCTAAGATAGAGTAGGGATGAGGGCGATCGAGCATTCGAGAACGTGTTTGTGAGAGACAATAGAGGAGTTTTGAAGTCCACAAAAAATTAAAGCAAACACGCGCTCTTAATAGTCCATGTAACGTGGAAGTAAAACTTTCAAGAAGCCTCAAGCCTAGACCTATGTATTGATGAAACAAAAACTGCATGTGCAATGAAAAACGAGATGAGATCCTCTTCAATCACTTTCTCCAATTAATTCTTCCAATACCTCACAAAACATAAAATAAATTGAAACAAATCTAGTCTAATCTGAACGTTGCAATTTCAATAATTCAAACTATGTGAAAAAGGGACACTTTTTGTAATATGTTTTTGATACTCCTACTTTTTAGTCCAATTGTATCAATATTCGTTTAAAATGTACTAGCGGTATTCTTACGATCAGACCGTCTTATATAAGGGTGTGTTCTTTTTCATTTATTGGATCTTACTCAATCAGTAGAAATCAGTGGCAAGACCTTACTAAATCAGTGAGGATCAGTGGAAGGACCTTACTCAATCAGTTAATATCAATGGCAGGGCCCACATTCCTACTCACAGAATTAGTAGCACGACCTTATTGAATCAGTGGAAATTAGTGGCAGGACCTTACTCAATCCGTGGAAATTAGTGGCAGGATCTTACTCAATCAATGAAAATCAATAATAGAACCTTACTCAATCAGTGGAAAATCAGTAGGGAAAAAAAACAACCTAAATAAAGTTTGGTAAACATGTGTTAACTTCACAAGGACTGAAAATAAGGCAGATGGAGTTGATGGAGAACAACAGCACAAAAAAGAAAGATAGTTTGGTGGTTAGAAAATCATCAGGTGAGTGACACCACGCAATAGGCTATATTTATGGCAACATTAAATTTGTACTTTGAATGTAAAAACTTCATTTTCAATGTGAAGCAATTTGGACCGCAGAAATTGGTGTGCACCTGAATGCGTGTCCAATTGTAAAACAGAGCAAAAAAGGGTCCCCGGTATAATTGGGGGACAGAGCATCGAGAGGAAAGAGGAGAGAGGAGAGAGGAGAGAGGAGAGAGGAGAGAGAAAAGGGCTCAAATGCAATGATAGCCACGAAAAGCTCCAAATAAGCATGACTCACTGACTCACTCACCCTACCACATAATCTATATCTACCTTTTCTCCCCCCACGAGAATCTGATTCTCTCTCTCTCTGTCTCTCAACTTGTGACTCCGTGACTTGTGCTTCGAATTCGATTCACCTCATCCGTCGAACAAACACACCACGCCTCAAGACAAATCAAACTCCTCCATCACCTTCCACGAAATAGGAAAATCAAACTTTATTTTAGTGGTAAAAGGGTCATTTTCATATAATAAAAGTTATAGCCGGCAAAAACTGACCCGACTCGATGACCGACCTACCACAGACCCGGCTGAAATCCGACCCGAAAAGGTTCAAACTCGAAATGACCTGATCCGTTTTGACGCGAGACCGAAATGACTCGACTCGAACCCGAAAGTTGTGAGATAACATTTGTCAAACTCGTTGGTTAACCCGAAATCAAATCTGTATTTGACCTGATATATTCAACCCGTATTTGACCTGACTTGTATCTAACCCGACTCGTATTTGACCGACTCGAACCCGACCTGACAGACCCGTTTGTCAGGTCTATATAGAATACATAGATTTGTATGAGAAGGGATTAGTAGTCATAAAGAGTGGGTGAGTTCTTTAGCGCTTATTCGACCAGTTCAGTTCAATTAAGTAGAGATTTCGAAAAGAAAAAAAAAATAGTGATTTCGAGTCATTCTATTCAGTAGTGATATTGTGACAATTCAGTAATGTTCAGTCTACTAATGTGGTATTCAGTTTAGAAACGTAAACATAAGGCCTGTTCTCCTCAACTTCCCCCTGAAGTATTCAGTAAAATTCAGTTCAGTTCAGTAAAAAGAAGTTCAGTTCAAAAAAAATCAGTAGAGTTCGATAAACCAAAGAATAAATTTACTCTTTGTAATTGTAGATTCAGTAAAAATAAGTTCAGTTCAGTAAATTTCAGTTCAGTTCAGTAAAAAGAAGGTGAAGAGAACAACCCCATAATGTGTATTATACGCACTCTTTTTTGTGTGTCTATGTCTCTGCTTATATGAGATGGTTTTAATTGTCAATTTGTCATAACAAAATCACAATTATTTTTGTAGAAACTCACATATTTCACAATAATACAGTTTTACATAGTCGCCGTTGTTTTTTTTTTTTTTTTGGTTTGACCACAGGTTCACCCAAGCCTTTTGGGTCAAGAGTAATCCTGTTCGCATTGAGTTGGCCTATAAAGGGATAAAGTGCTCCCACTAAACAGTTTTTCCATTCACAAGATTCGAACCCTCGACTTTGCTTAAGTGATGAGAGTGTCAAATCACTCAGACCAACCCGTAGCCGTTGTTTAAATATACGGAGTAGGAATAACTTTAGATAAAGACCTTAAACTAAAGGTAAAATTGCCATGATTTGCCCATCACCTTCACTCAACCCAATTCTTTTTGACATGATTTGCTAATTGTTATCAATGTCCCCCACCCATAACTAAAGTATGATTCACATTAATCCTTTGTATATATGTTGTCTTTATCTTCTATCTTTTTTTTTTTACTTTTCAAATTTGTGGACAAAAAAGTAATATAGAAGTGGTGAAGCTTGGAAGAATTTGAGTGGTCATCTCTGATGAGTAGTCCATGGTCGCTATCTATGGTAGGAGAAACCGAGAAAGTAATAAGAGTGTTGAGAATAGGGAAGAGGAATATGCCAATATGGTATTGATAGGTTGTATAACCAAAAGATATATCATTAGTGAGTGGGTTCCAAATAAAATAGAAGAGTAAAACAAGCTCAATTGTTTTATTTTGTTTAGAACCCTTTTGGTGCAAACAACATCAAAAAAAAATAAAGCTAGTTCACACCTCCACCATATACCACGTTACTATTCCCCGTACTGATTGGTGAATAATTAGGCACCTCAAAATGTATGATAATTGGCTAAGAAATTTAAACCTGCTCAATAATCAAAGTAAAATTATCTTAATTAATTAAAGATAAATGAGTCATTACCACTCAACCACACACCATTGGTTCAACCACACTACCCTTGATTAAACAACATGAAGTTTATGGATATATTCCCCGTACTGATTGGTGAATAATTAGGCACCTCAAAATGTATGATAATTGGCTAAGAAATTTAAACCTGCTCAATAATCAAAGTAAAATTATCTTAATTAATTAAAGATAAATGAGTCATTACCACTCAACCACACACCATTGGTTCAACCACACTACCCTTGATTAAACAACATGAAGTTTATGGATATGTTAAATCCAAAAGTCTCAAATAGTTGTCATAATCCTCATTTTAATACTAGCCATGTAAAATTAAGCGTAATGATAGGAGCTTACTACATATATATTTGGTTTGTATTAGAAGTTCATAAATCTAATTTTGGCATGATGGCAAAGAAGATGAATTGCTAAGTGAGATGCCCATGTGGCACATCCCTTTTGTATGTTTGTTTTTCTTGGATGCCATCATTCTTTTTGTATTTTACAAATAAAGAGAAAGATGGTGGGAAGGTTGGAAGATTTTAGATGATCTTGATATCATTGGTCTACAATGACTTAGTAAATCACTTTAAGGTAGTATTCACCATTTATCTTAGGTTCTGTTTGATTCACTTGGATAAAATTAAACTGAACTGAATTAAATTGATTTGATTTTAAACTTAATCGTTAACCATTTAAAGATCGTCCATTGTATGGTTTGATGTCTTTCCAATGACATTGTTATCATCATAAAAAAAATTCAGAATAAAAAGTTATATGAGTCAAAGTTACACATGAACTAATAATCGAATTAAACTGGACTAATTGAACTGAATTTAAGTAAAATTAAGATGAATCAGAGAGAGGCTTAATCATTTCCAATATAGAATTAAGAGGTGTGACGAATCAAAATATCTCTCCATGGCGTACATTTGTGCTGCTATTTTAAATTGATGATGTTTAGAACCTTTGGAGAGTGACGTTCAACCCACTATTCAAAATAATTGTAGAAATTTTATATGATGTGGTACAATTTTTTTTTTTAAACATATGATGTGGTACAATTGTGTACCCCTATTAGATAATTAATGAAATATTCTTATAAAAGTGGACTTTTATTTATATTCAACTAATTTCAAATAGTCTAGAACAGAGGTGATCCCTCATGAATATTGCTCCTCATTTTTATGTTTGTTTCTTTAGAAATTATTAAAATTTTAAGATATTGGTACGTTTTTCAGAGCTTACACGGTTAGTTCAGTAGTGATCTCATGTAAATTCAGTGACTTGCAGTTCAGTCAAGTGATGTTCAGTTCAGTTAAATTATGTTCCGTGTAGAAACATACTTTTTGTCTCATATATCAACTTGTGTTCAATTCAGTTCAATAATGTCCAATTCGATTCACTAATGGACAGTTCAATTTAATTCAATGGTGTTTAATTCAGTTCAATTTCATCCCTAAAAAATGCACCCATTATGCTCCTATTATAACCTAAATAAGAAAACCATTCGTCTAGATTTGGTAATGTTCAACTACACGACCTCCAAAAGGATACAAATCAACTATATTTCTTTCTTTCTTTCTTTATTATTTGCTTTCAAGATGAAGTTGGAATCTCATAAATGAAAAAGCCAGAACAAGCATCCTATCCACGCACACAAAGAAAAAATGAAAAAAAAAATACATTGATACACAATTATGTTGTGTACAATAGGTTATGGATTCAAGTCCTACAATGAAACCTTTACATAAATTAGTTCATGAAATAGCTTATATGTACCTTAGGGGATGCTACTTTACCCACACAAAGAGAGGATATATTCTCAATGTCTAAATGGAATCATTAAAAACTTCTCCTTTACAACATAAACAAAGGTTCTTCATCATCCAAATTCTAGAGTTGCATAGAAAAATGATGTGCACATTCCTCTAGAATTAACAAAATCTTGATATATTCAAATAATGCAAAACCTCTACCTTAGGTGGTCAAATCATAAGACAATCCAAAATTCTAAAGATATTATGCTCATTTCTTAGCATGTATAAAAAAACAATTTATGTAGGTTTGGTAATGTTTAGCTATTTGAACCCGAAAAGGACACCGTCAATAATTTGTACAACGGCTCATGAATTTAAGTTTTACAATAAAACTTTCATTCCACATATTTCAATTAATTTCTTTTTTTCTTTCTCGTCGGCTTATATAGTAATTCTTGAAATACTTTTAACACACACAAAGAGGGAATATATCGTCATTGTCCCATGCGTCATGATAATTTTCTCCTTTACAACATAAGAAAAACCTTCATCATCCTTATTCTAGAGTTGCATGCATAGTATAATGATGTACCCACATTCCTCTTTTAGAAGCAACATGATCTCAATTTATACAAATAATGCTAAACCTCTAAAATTAGGTGGTCAAATCATAAGCCATCACTTCCCTTATCATGATTGTGCAATCTAATAAAGGTATGTCAACATAGTAAAAATTCCATCCTACCAAAAACCAACCTTATTGAGGCCCAAATGTTTACAACACATAACATTTTTTAGTCTTTGTTTTCTTTTTTCTTTTTTGTTTTTTTTTTTGTTTTTTTTTTTTCCTTGTTTTTTTGGAGGTGTTATAGTCTTTGGTTAGCATACAACCACTAGTCTAGTAAGCATACAACCCACAAATGACACGATCATTCTAGACCACAGAAAAATAAAACCCCAAAAACAAAAATAAAAAAGGAAAAGAAAATCAAATGTGAAATGAATCAAATGATACTCACATGATTTCTTATCCAAAAAATAGAAAAAAAAGAAATCCATTTTTTTAATGATTATCCGATATCTTTCCAATAAATAAACAAAATCTTTTCCGATAATAAAGGGCTACGTAACGTTACTTTAGTATTAAAAATAAAATAAAAAAGTAGAATAAGTCCAAAGGAGGCTAATTTTGTCATTATCAAATTGAATCAAAACCCTATTTTTATTTTATAATTATTTTTTTAGGGCCCAGCTGAGTAGCCTCCACGAAAGCGCCAAGGGTAAATCTGGATTTTTTCACCTATATAAACAGCTTGCTGGTTCTCAATTAAGAGAGAGAAAAAGCCTGATTCATTTTCGCAGAGCAAAATTATTTCCTCATCATATTTTCATAATCTCCCCAATTTTGCTTGCTTTCTCTCTCCTAGGGTTTCGATAATCTCTCAATTTTGCTATTAAATTTTTTCGGTGGTTTGGCTTTTGGAGAGTCAAATCGGTAATCGAAAACTCTTCTTCGGATTGATTTGTTTGAATAATTTGTAAGTTCTTCGGTACCTTCTTTTGATTTTCGTTGTTGTTTTAGATCTGTAATTCTGTGTTTGATGTTTGTTTGTGTTTCGTTTATTGATTTGATTTGTTAGGTTTTCGCTTGATTTGTTATTGAATATGAAATTGCTTGATCTTGTTTCTTTTGTCGTTCAAAAGAAATTATGGCTTTCTGTTAAAGATTTAATTTTTCATAAATTTCCTTTGTTTTGATTGCTGTTTCTCTGTTAGAAATTTATCTTGTTTTAATATCTGCTGGCTTTTTTAATTTTCGATTGTATATAGACGATGTTTTATACGATTGTATGATGTCAGCCGATTTGGGTGAAATAAAATCAATATAGTTTATTTATTTTGTGATAAAGTTTTGATGAAGCGATTGTTTTGAGCCACGTTTCTTGTACTCAAAACCCTAAATTGAAAATGACGATTCTGTTCTTCAAACCCTAATGAAGTATAATCATGAAAACCTAGAGTTCGCTAATTTTGTTTTTGTAAACCAACCAATTTTATTATTATTCAGTTTTGCATGTTAGGTAAAAAAGTTGAGATCTGTCTCCAGATGTTCAACTTATATATCAATTGATTTTGGTTTTTAAACAGTTTTTTTCTTTTTGTATAAGTCTGCTTTGGATCTGTCTCATAGACATTCAAATGTTCAATTTATAGATCAATTGCTCTTCTGATGATGTTTTCTCTTATCATTATTTATGTGTGTAATTTATTCAGTGTCCATCAGTTTAATTCATTTTTGCCCATGTATATAACTTTTGATAAAATGTCATGTACAAAATTTGATGATTTTCATGTACAAAGAACTCAAATTGAAATGGATTTTCTTGATTTCTTGGTTATTTGATTTCCATTGATTGGGGCTTGTGAAATTCTGGGTTTCTGACAAGTTTTCTTTTATGATTACAGGTGAATGATCAATGGAGTCAAAGGGTGGTAAGAAAGATTCCAGTAGTAGTAGTAGTAAATCATTATTCTCTCCACTCGGCTACAGCATTGAGGACATTCGACCAAAGGGAGGAATCAAGAAATTCAGATCTGCTGCTTACTCCAACGTATGCTTCTTTCTAATGTCATCATTTTCATGGTTATATGATTGATTTGTTGAAACGATTATGAGTTACTTATCATGTTTTATATTTGATTTTCTTGCAGTGCGCTCGCAAGCCATCCTGATATTTTTGGAAACCCCAGCCCTCGATCACATTAAGTGATCACAAGTAGTTATAGCTTTAGTAATTTCATTCTTAGAGTTCAAGTTCCTTTCTTCTTCTGTTTCCCTCTTTCCTCTCAGCTTCAGCTTAAGCTTCCTCTTTGCGTCTGTACCGTTCTCTACTAGTCAACGTAGCCATGACGGTCCCCATGATTGAAAACAACAACAACAACAACGACGATATGGCCATTTCTGCTATTGGCTTTGAAGGGTTTGAAAAGAGGCTTGAAATAACGTTTTTTGAGCCGGGTCTTTTTGTCGACCCTGAAGGGAAGGGCCTCCGCGTGTTATCTAAGGCCCAGTTGGATGAGTTCCTTGGTGCTGCTGAGTGCACCATTGTGGATTCTCTCGCTAACGAAAGCGTAGACTCTTACGTGCTATCAGAGTCTAGCCTCTTTGTCTTTGCATACAAGATTGTGATTAAGACTTGTGGGACTACGAAGCTGCTCCATGCGATCCCACCTATCTTGAGGTTGGCTGCCAGCATATCCCTTGATGTCAAATCTGTGCGCTACACTCGTGGCAGCTTCATTTTCCCAGGAGCTCAGTCTTACCCTCACAGGAGCTTCTCGGAAGAAGTAGCTGTCCTTGACAAGTACTTTGGTAACCTTGGTGCAGGAGGCAAGGCGTTTGTGATGGGCAACCCATCAAAGCCCCAAAAATGGCATGTTTACTCTGCCTCAGCTGAAACGATCAGCTATTACGACCCTGTGTATACACTCGAGATGTGCATGACTGGTCTCAACAGGGAGAAGGCATCGGTCTTCTTCAAGTCGCAATCAGCAACCGCCGCTGAAATGACTGAAAGCTCTGGAATCAGGAAGATCCTGCCTGATTCTAACATCTGCGACTTTGACTTTGATCCCTGTGGTTACTCTATGAATGCCATTGAAGGACCTGCTGTCTCTACCATCCACATCACACCAGAAGACGGTTTCAGCTACGCTAGCTTTGAAGCCGTGGGCTATGACTTGAAGATTGTGGACTTGAACCAGCTGGTAGAGAGAGTCCTAGCTTGCTTCCAACCGAGCGAGTTTAGCGTCGCGGTGCACGCTGACATTGGTACAAAGCTTCTGGAGCAGAACTGCTCTGTGGGTGTGAATGTTTACAGTCGTGAAGAGGTGGGCATTGAAGGACTTGGGATAGGTGGATCTGTCCTCTATCAGAAGTTCTCTAAGTCTACTGGTTGGCTTAGTGCCCCAAAGCCAGCACTGAAATGCTGCTGGAAAGAGGAAAACGAAGAAGAATAGAACTAGAGCTTTATTAGTAGTATTGCTTTATCTTTTAAATAAGAGCAATTGTTGCTCATAAAATTGTCTCTTTCTTCGTTGTGGTTTTATTGGTGTTTTTCTCTATTGAGAGAGTTACCAGACTCAATTTATCTATCGAATAGCTCTGTATTCCTGAACATGGAGTATTGTTATATCAATTTTTAGTGTGTTTTGCTTATATAATTTGGTTTATATTACATGTTATTATTGTTATCTTATTTGTCAAATTGAATTGGGAAGCTATTACTTGTTTTATGTAGTAAGTGCATACTTGGTGCACTTGTGAGCTGTAGGTTGTAGTCTTGTAGACAAAAAGGTGGAAAATGCTAAAGACAAGAAGAAAACAGTGGCCAATTTGACATGGCCACTTGGCCAGTTGACTCACGGCCTCACGGGTAGCTACTAGATCCTCTAGCATTTTATTTTGACAAAATACGTGTGTTGTCTAGCTTCTCGCCAGAAGAAACTACAAATTTCCTACCTTGGCCGTATTTACTAGCAATTAGCTTTCAAGAGTCCCAACTTAGTTTATGGTGTTATAATTAGTTGTCCATTTTATTAAACACAAAAACTTATTTGAGACGGTTTTACTATAACTTTTGGTGAAATGATAGTCACTTTTTAGCAAAATAAGGGTTATGGTTCAAAATAAGTGACCTATATATTTCGAAGCAGTGATCCCATTTTACTGTGTCTTCAACGGAGTCGAAATTCAAACACTTAAAGGAGCCGAAGTAAACCTTAAACACTTAATAAAGCAAACAAAAGGCAAAACACCTAGTTGCCTATGAACATTGTTGGGTTATGAGTTGCGAAGATAGGCCAGGTGCATCGGCATTACGAGCTTGGGTAAGAACTCAATCACTTAAACCATGGACATACCTCTACCAATATTATTTGATGGATATATTAAAAAGAATTCATGAGTAATTGACTAATTGTAGTACTCGGGGAACGTTATGTGTGAACATTAAGGACGATGTTTGATTGATTTTAGGATCATACGCCGTATGTGAACATCGCAATATGAATTGAGTATTTTAATAAAAGGGGAAAAAATTATGTGACAAAATTGAGATATTGACGCATTATTTTATTGATTGATTTGGAAAGAAGGGATTCAAGTAGGAGCACAAACGTTATCGAATGTGTTTATGAGCACATTTCAATGCACTCTTTTTCCATATTTTAGGTTTTAATTTGGTAGGCGTAATCCTTAATACTTAAAATCGATAACATGGTGTTATAAGTCTTAACTTATTTATTAGTAAGTCCGTCACTTTTACCTAGCATTATTTGAGTTTCCAAGTCCAATTGAATATAATATTAGTAAAATTATTTATTTTTCTTTTGTCAAGATAAGGAAATTACGTTTTACGAGAATTATGTTAATAATTCAAAATGTGAACACATTGCTACATTATAGTCTCAGTGTTACTTATACGCTATCCCATGTATAACTAATTCCTAAGTAACCCTATTCTCTCTTAATAGAAATTACTTTTGTCACATCTACAAGAACAAGTAGCATTGTAACAGAGCATCCACAACAAGCTGTGGCTGTAGTTTAGTGGTTAGAATTCCACGTTGTGGCCGTGGAGACCTGGGCTCGAATCCCAGCAGCCACATTCGTAGTTTTGTTACAATAATTTTACCCTAACAATAGGGAGAAATTATACTCTATGAAGCTAGGATTTATCAATGAATTGACCATAAATTGCGGCCTAAGTAATGGCTTAGCTTGAATTATTTGGATGCTTTGCCTTGTAGATTGCAATCTTGTTTACAAATCTATGTTTTTTCTTATTGCAAGATGACAATCATCTCCTTGTATTAGGGAGGACCTTATTATTTTGTTTTCTTATGTTAGGTTAGGTCCTTTAGCCAAATGATCTGTTGTTTTTGTAGTTTTTGCGGTTTCATTCACGGAATAGAAAAAAAGGAAGAAGGGCCGACTTTCAAATGATCTGTTGTTCTTGTTGTTGAAAGCAAGGAGGTCGGGCTTATAGGCGTTTTAGATTATACTAGGTGGATGCCTGTATAGTATGTCCGTGCGTTGCACGAACTGTTATTATATAATAAACTAATATAACGTGATTTTTAGTCTCATCGAAAAATCAAAGTGTAATTGTCACTTATGAAAAACTATTAGTAATATATGGATAAATATTTATATAATCCATTTAATATCATGAATGCCATATAATAAAATCACTATGATTTTATAGGGCATCTTATCTAATTTAAACTCTTACCATCAATTTCAATTAACTATTAATTAACTCATCCCATATGTTACATGATCCAAGAGACCGGTAAAAGTTTCAAAGTTTCTTTTATGGTAAAATCACTTTAAATGTATAATGTATACATAACTACTTTTCAAAAAATAAAGAAGTTTTAGACGTAAACCTTTGAATAGAAAAACATATTTCAATGCTTGCTTGCTTTTTCAAAGTTACATGCGGTCAAAGTACTGCCTTGAAAAACGCAAAAAATCCAATGTAATTTTATTTGTGGTCCGGAGGAGTACAGTAATAATTTTAAAGTTGAATGGAACATAAATTGGAACCCTAAAATAACATGGGGGATCGGTAAATTACGTACAGTTATAAAATTATACGTGATAATAGTAAAGTTTCCTATTAAAGATTGGACCTAGAATCATTTTAGATTCATCGTTTATTTCTTTATTCTACACATACTCTTTTTTATTATATTTTACCTTGAGATTGCTTTTTAAATTTGTATAGCTAATATACATGTCTTTTCTCTTATTTTTACATGCAACTCTTTAGTTGTGTCAGCTTGTTAAGCTAATTACTGATTACCTTTTTAGGTGAACGCATCTAATGTTGTAAATCCATAGAACATACTACAAATGAGTCTCACTTGAAATGAAATTTCATACTCGTTCCAATAGTGTAAGAATTTTAATTTCTTAAGCAATGAAACTACAGTTATATGCTTTTAAAATCTAATAGTTTACTATTTAATGATTTAGGAAAGTACAACTTTAGTATATATTCTAAAACTCTAATTAATAGTGTAGTCTTTAAGGATTTAGGAAAGTACAACTTTAGTATATATTCTATTCCAAACATATATTTTTATTTTATATTTTATTTTAAAAGTTTATTACCATGACTCGCTTAGGTGGACGCCTCCAATGCTGTCAGAAAATGCCTCTAATATATAGATATTATGATTTGGCAAAATTAGTTGTAGCTGTTATTCCTCAAAGATTAATAAAGAAAATAATTTAGTCGAAATTGATACGAAATGCTAATAAACTAGTTGTACTTGTAGTCATAGGTGAAAGCTTGCAGGGATAACTTTCACAAAATTAGTTGTAGCTTTAACTGCATATTGAAAATAATCTGGCAAACTGTTTGGTAGCAGAGAGTTAAAAACACTAGCTATAAGCTTCAAGCTGTACCTTTTATTTAAAAGCCAGTTGTGTTTTAAACTATGTTTGGCAAAATTAGCGGTAGATTTCGATCAAATATAAATAAAGGAAAAAAATTAGTAGAAAACTGCTAATAAACTAACTATAGTTGTAGCTGCAGGTGAAAGCTTGCAAAATTAGCTGTAGTTGTAGCTGCAAAATAAAAATCATATGGCGAATTGTTTGGTAGCAGAGAGTTAAAAATAACAGCTACAACGCCTACAAATTTCAAGTTGTAACTTTTCTTGAAGAATTAATTGTTGGTGTCAAACATAATCTTTTAATCTTTACATGCTGGAGCCTGGAGGGAGAGGTGTAAAGACCCATGTCTAACATTTTAAATTTAGGCTTCAGGATAGAAAGAGAGACTCAGCATATAACCAAAGTAGTAATATTCCCTCTATTCCATATTGATGTGCACTGTGCGCATAATTTTTGGACATGAAGATTAAGAGAAAGTAGAGAATGGGATAACTTCTACAAGTTTGGCAAGTCCATCTCCCCCTCAATGGATCCTGTATTATTTATTCCTATATTGTCTTTTCTTCTCTCTATCTCTCTTCTCTACATATTTAAATTTAGAAAAATACACTATCTCTATCTTTTTTTGCTCGTCTCACTACCTCTATCTAAGGACTCAAAATTCAACTCCTTCAATCCAAAGATAAAGTTTTGGAGAACAATATTACTATTCTTTTTGGAAGAATATAATACTACAACAGCTCATTTAGTACTAAATGTTATTGATCAAACATAATCCCTCCTCTAAGCCTCTAATACTACAGGTGCCTAGATCAAAGTGTTCATAACAAGTCCGAATCCAAAAATTTACAAACTATTTTTAAATTAAAAAATTTGGAAATTAATCAGACCTATAAGGCTACAACTCAATCACATAGTTACCATATGGATCAATTTCACGCGGGTGGCAATAACGAGTTTGGATTCTCTTTATTTCTTAAGGAGAAGGTAAGAACTATTTCTACCCAACTTTAGTACTTTATTAAATAAACTCAAAAATACAAAATAAGAAAAGCAAATCTAATCCTCAATTTAGCAATACTGAAAAAAAAAATTATAAAAATGAAGACTATCCTAACTCAGGCAATAACCGAATATACTTGCAGAATGTTCAGCACAAATGCAGTTGGATGTATATCTCTCTCAATCTCAGTTATATACTTATATCAGGTTCGACTCTCTAGTCTCTCTCTATATCTGACAAGATTGAGGCGAAAAGCTTGGATTTGTATTGATTATCGCCGAGTATATATATACAGCCCTAGTATCTATACATATCTTTTAGAATATGGAAACAATTTGTATATAGAAACAATCCTAAACAATATCAAACTCTATGATAACTTGCCATATTCAGGCGGAACTGAACTTTCCATAAGTCATGCCTGAAATCTCGGTAAAATCTCGTAACACCCCCCCTCAAGTTGGAGCATGGGGGTTCACGATGCCTAACTTGCTGAGTAATAGATCAAACTGCTTCCTGCCAAGAGCCTTTGTAAATAAGTCAGCTAATTGCACTGTCGTAGGAACATACGATGGAGCAATTAGACCTTCGGTAATAGCATCACGAACAAAGTGACAATCAACTTCAATATGCTTTGTGCGTTCATGATAAACGGGATTACGAGCGATATGTAAAGCCGAATGGCTATCACAAAACAATGGTATAGCTTTGGGATGATGAACACCCAAACTTAATAACAAACCTTTCAACCACTTCACCTCACAAGTAATAGCAGCCATGGAGCGATATTTTGCTTCAGCGGAAGACTTTGAAACAGTAGTTTGCTTCTTTGTTTTCCATGAGATAGGTGATTGACCAAGAAAAACCAACCAACTCGTTAAGTATCACCGTGTGAGGGGGCAAGCAGCCCAATCCGAGTCACACCATCCATTTAAGAATAGGTCACTGTCAGCTCGTAATAAAATACCTTGACTTGGAGTTCCCTTCAAATAACGCACAACTTGTAGAGCGGCCTCCCAATGCTCTTGGTGAGGATCTTGCATAAATTTAGATAAAAGATGGACCGAATAGGCCAAGTCAGGTCGTGTGACAGATAAATACACAAGACGATCTACAAGGGGCCGATAGGATTCTGGATCATCGAGTTTGGCACCAATGGCATGTCCTAACTTGTGATTTTGTTCAATAGGAGTGTCGACTGGTTTTGCCCCCAAGAGGCCGACCTCAGTAATAATATCAAGAGAATACTTTCTTTGACAAAGAAATAAGCCAGCTGTACTCCGAGCTACCTCAATACCAAGAAAATATTTAAGTGGACCAAGATCTTTCATATTAAAACAGTCACCCAAATACGCCTTGAAAGCTCGTAAAGCAACAGAATCATTGCCAAAAATAATTAGATCATCGACGTACACCAAGACATTGAGTTGCACGCCATCTTTAGTGTAAGTAAACAATGAATAATCAGAGTAAGACTGAAGAAATCCATACCTTTTCAAAGCAATGACCAGTTTTGCAAACCAACAACGGGGTGCCTGTTTTAAACCATATAGAGATCTGCGAAGACGACAAACCAGATTTGGCTCCGATGACGTGAAACCAGGAGGCAATTTCATATAAACTTCCTCATCAAGATCACCATGGAGAAAGGCATTATGGACATCCATTTGGTGAAATTCCCAATTCTTTGAAGCGGCAATGGCTAGAAAGGCACGAATGGTTGTCGTTTTGGCAACGGGAGCAAAGGTCTCAGAGTAATCCAAACCTTCAATTTGATGATTTCCAAAAATAACCAAGCGAGCTTTTAACCACTCAAGATCTCCATTGGAGATGCATTTCTTCTTATAAACCCATTGACTTCCCAGTGCACGCTTGCCAGGTGGAAGTGATTCGAGAGTCCAAGTACCATTATCCTCCAAGGCTTTAATTTTCTCTTGCATAGCCTTCTTCCACCCATCATCTTTCATGGCCTCTTTAAAAGACCGAGGTTCCTCTCCTGTAGTGACAGCTGCAAGAAACTTGGGATAGGGCATAGAGAAATTGTCACAATTAATATAATGTGCTATAGGGAAAGGAGTACCTGAGGTATACTGTGGAAAGGAACTAGTAGTGTTCGATGGACTCTCTTTAACAACGCTCTGAGTAACAAAATCTTTGAGGAGCACGGAAGGGGTTTTAGTGCGCTTTCCACGACCCAAAACTTATTCGGAACCCTGATTATTTAAGCCTGCCTGTTCTTCAGTATGGTCAGACCCAGACCCAGTTTGGACAGAGTCGTGCACAACACTAGGCTGTTCTATTTCTATTGGGCTTGCCGGACTTGTGGTTTGGTCAGACCCAGTATTGACAGTGGCAGAGGAATTCTGGTCATTGGGGATAAAAGGCACATCTAGACCCTCATCTGTTATATCCCTGGTATTAGGAACGGTGACAACAGTGGAGTCATCCAAAAAATCCGCAAAGTCTAAATCAATATCCACATCCATATCAAAGTGATCCGTTGGCCTAATATTGTTAGCTTCCGTGTCAACAAAGGGACAAAAATCTTTAAAGAATTTTACGTCTCTTGACACAAAGAACTCATGTTTATCCCTCCATCCCTTTTGACCAAAAGGATACCCAACAAATATGCATTTACGGCTACGACTCGCAAACTTATCCCCCTTTGTCTTTTAGTTGTGGGCAAAACATAAAGACCCAAACACTCAAATGGCATCATAAGAGGGAGGGTAACCAAACAATTTCTCAAAAGGAGTGTGATTGTCAAGAGCAGTAGAAGAAGTTCTATTGATTAAATGAACAGCGGTCAAAACACTCTCCCCCCAAAAGTAAATAGGCAAATTGGCTTGGAAGCGCAAGGGGCGGGCAACATTTAGGATATGTTGGTGTTTCCTTTCAATTCTCCCATTTTGTTGTGGTGTCCCAGTGCATGATGTTTGAAACAAGATACCACACGCAGTAAAATAACCAAGCAAACATAGGAACTCCGTTCCATTATCACTCCGAACAATTTTTATGGTTTGAGAAAATTGTCGCTCAACCATAGCAACAAAGGACATAAATTTAGCAAAGACCTCTGTTTTATCATCCATCAAATAAACCCACACAGCCCGAGAAAAATCATCCACAATAGTAAAAAAATATCGAGCACCACAAGAAGAGGTATGACGATAGCCGCCCCACAAATCAATATGAATTAGTTCAAAAATTCGACTGGCTTTATTCTCACTTAAAGGAAATTTCTCTCTGGGATGTTTAGCTCTAAAACATACTTCACAGGCTTTATTCAAACTACCTTTAAAATTACAAACGGGGGGAAGCAATTTTACTACTTTTTCTGAAGGATGCCCGATCCTAGCATGCCAAAGAGCCAAAGAAGAAGCGTCCTTGTCCACTGTGACTGTCTGCAATGTTTGTGGTCCCTTGAAGTAGTAGAATCCATCTTGCTTACTTCCCGTTCCAATCAGCTTCCTCGTTTGGTCCTGTATAGCATACACATATCGATTAAAAATGACAATACTATCCAAATCATCACATAATTGTGACACGGACAATAAGCTGCAATTTAAGAGAGGGACATAAAGGAAATGAGTGAGAGTCATAGCATCCGACAATCGCACTGATCCCTTCTTTGTGGCAACCACTTTCTTTCCATCAGGAAGACCAACGAGAGATAAGATGTCTTTTACATCGAATAATAGAGAAAGATTATCAGTAACATGAGCACCTGTATCAATAATCCAAGAATGACCATTAATCTTACCACTCAAACGATTACCAGAAACAGTCATATTACCAAAGACACTTGCAAGCTCCTTCCATTGATCAGCGGAAAATAATTCTGCAGATGGTGTTCCAGTGGGTTCTGAAACAACTACATCATTGGCACGGGCCCCCCTCCACCGTGTCCTATCGCAAGAGAAGAAGAAGAGGTCGATGGTTGGTTACGACCAATCATCAGTTTGGTCATACCTGATCCGTTGTCAGACTTCACACGATCCTCCCACCATTCTGGATAACCATGAATTTCGAAGCAATTAGTTACTTCGTGGCCTGTCTTCTTACAGTAGGTGCAGGATAGACGTGATTTAGCAGGTTTCTCTATTTTGCCTCGTGTGCGCCCACTAGTTCGCACAGAAAATCCAACAACTTCGGACGAGCCGAAGACGTTCTGACTCGCTCATCTTGAATAACAAGCTGGTAGGCATGGCTGAGAGAGGGCAGAGGATCTTGAGCAAGAATATTTGATCGCAAAGGACCATAAGATGGAGTATATAAACCCATCAGAAATTCATGAAGCATGTCCTTTGCACGGCGACGCTCATGTTCAGGGCCTGCGGTGCACTTTGCACATCAAGAACAATAATCAAGGGTTCATGGTTATGCATTTCTTCCCATAGAGCCGTGAGTTTTCCATAGTAAGAAGCAACCGACATGGATTTGGTTTGCTTACAGTCAGAGATGGCCGCCTTCAACTGCCGTATTCGTGGTCCATTCGTAAGAGCAAATCGCTCCTTAAGCGTTTCCCACAGACGCCTGGCGTCTTTATATTTGGACAAGGTACTCTTCACTTCTACTGTGATGGTATTCATAATCCAAGATACCAACATGGCTTGGATTGTATTCCAATCATCTTGTGTGCAAGGAGGTGTTGGAGATACAATTGTACCATCTAAAAATCCGAACTTTCTTCGAGCTTGAAGGGCGGTTTCAATTTCACTAGCCCAATCATCATAATTTTCGCCATTAAATCTGACTGCAGTAATAAAATCACCAGGTCTATCTTGAGGACCTAGGAAATAAGAGGATTTTGAGTCAATTTTTGTTGGTGGTGGATCTTCCACGACCATTGTTTAGGGTTTTTTTTAAGTTTTGGTTTAGGGTTTGTTTATGGATCTTTCACGCTCTGATACCATGACAAGATTGAGGCGAAAAGTTTGGATTTGTATTGATTATCGCCGAGTATATATATATCGCCCTAGTATCTATACATATCTTTTAGAATATGGAAACAATTTGTATTTCGAAACAATCCTAAACAATATCAAACTCTATGATAACTTGCCATATTCAGGCGCAACTGAACTTTCTATAAGTCACGCCTGAAATCTCGGTAAGATCTCGTAATCATCATAATTTTCGCCATTAAATCTGGCTGCAGTAATAAAATCAACAAGTCTATCTTGAGGACCTAGGAAATAAGGGGATTTTGAGTCAATTTTTGTTGGTGGTGGATCATCTTCCACGGCCATTGTTTAGGGTTTTTTTTTTGAGTTTTGGTTTAGGGTTTGTTTATGGATCTTTCATGCTTTGATATAGGGATGGCAATGGGGCGGGGCGGTAGTGGATATAGGTAGATCCATCCCCACACCCACCTGGATATTTCAATTCCGCCACCCGCCCCATCCCCACCACGGGTCGGAGATCCCAAATCCACCCCCGCCCCACTTACCCGCCGGGTATCCACCTCCGCTCCATTTATAGGGAGGATATCCATATCCTCTTTATACCCGCCCGAAAAGAAACGAAGCCCACATCTGAATACATAAAATTCACCCAAGATAATTTGCACGGAAAAATTTGAACTTTTTGATAAGCAATAGTAGTAGAAAATTTTATAAATTTGGTAAAATAAGAATTTATATATTTATATTTTATATTTTTTATTATTATGTGGGTATGAGGCGGGGCGGGTAAGCTGGTATAAGGTGGGGCGGGGCTCCAACGGGTATCCACTGAGTGAAGAAGGCAAACCACCTCCGCCCCATCCCCACGACGGTTTTGCTTTATCAGAATCATCCCCACCTAGCACTCCCCTATCCCCGCCCCAACTGGGGCGGATGCGGAGCGGTATCCACCTGTATCCGCCCCACTGCCATCCCAACTCTGATACCATGACAAGATTGAGGCGAAAAGTTTGGGTTTGTATTGATTATCGCCGAGTATATATATATAGCCCTAGTATCTATACATATTTTTTAGAATATGGAAACAATTTGTATATGAAAACAATTCTAAACAATATCAAACTCTATGATAACTTGCCATATTCAGGCGCAACTGAACTTTTCATAAGTCACACCTGAAATCTTGATAAGATCTCGTAACAATATCTCTCTCGATTTTTCGAGTTTCCTATTCGACATGTGATTTCAGTCCCTTCAATATTAAAACTCGATTCATTCAATTGGGTCTTCCCTTCAACCGAAAATAAAATAAATAAATAAATCTGGTGTTAGTTTTGAATTAATTGAATTTATGTTGTTTGTGTTGATATTGTGCGCAACTTACAAATTGAAGGGAATATTGAAAACTGTTTAGTTTTCTGGGTTGTGCGACTTTGTGTTGTGCCCAGAGTGCATGTAGGAAACATAGATTGTTTTTTTTGGGTCCAAATAAGATTTTTATAAAAAAATGCTGTTATTGTTCTTGCTCTCTGGTTAAAGCTATATCTCTGAATTCTATCAATGGGGTCTGTCTCTTTGATAGAATATATATATATATATATATATATATATATATATATATATATATATATATATATATATATATATATATATATATATATATATATATACACCCTATATGTTTCAGCAAGCATTTTTCACTTTTTGTTGATTATATTACCAATTTTCTGATGTTAATTGAGGAATTGAACATATCCATTAGTTTTTCATGTAGCAGGCTAGCAGCTTTTCTATTAATTGGCTCCTCTAAATAATTATATACTTCATTTACCCCGTGGAATCCGGGGTTTTTGGTTACGATTCTACCATATACTCCCTCCGGTCCACGGAAATTTTGACGTTTGGAAAATATGATTAATATTAAGGAAAATATATTTTAGCACAAAAATTTCAAATTTATAAATAAAAAAGCACATAAGGTATTAAGAGAGATAAAATAATATTTTAGTGGATATTTATTATTTTCCTTACTTTTGTATTACTTTCCTTACTTTTGTAGTTAGTGGTGTGAGAAATCTTTTTTTTTTTTTTATTTCCTTGCACATGGGGGGTGAGAAGGTAGGAGGGGTAAAATAGTAAATGATGCTCAAATACATTACCATATAAGGAAACGTAAAGATTTCCATGGTCCAAACATAAGTGAAAAGCGTAAAGATTTCCGTGGATCTGAGGGAGTATATCTTTTTCATTCCGTTGAAAATCGATTTTATGGTAGACGCTTATGACCTCCCCCTCTATGCCTTGCAAGCCCTGCCTTAAATTGCTCCCAGACAGTCGGGCCTCTTATATAGGCAATAATAATGCATCTAATTAACTGAACATGTTTCAGATGGGGTATTGCAATTGTTACAATTTGATTTAGTGTTGTTGTTGAATATCCATGTTAAGGAACTAACTAGAATGTGTTTTCTCCAACCTTGATCTTGGTTGCATTTGCTGAATGTCAATTACCTTGCTTTTAGAGTTTCTGCTTTTGGTGCATTGACATTGAACTATCTCCAGCTTCCTGTTCAAGCAAATTATATGATTTTGAAGAGTTGGTTAATTTATCAGATACTGAAATTCAACTTTTTTTTTCAAGTTATTGATTTTTATCTTGGTTGAAATTTGTATTGAGTTACAGATATGTGGAGAGAGTTCACATATTTATATGGTCTTCATGTTCTCTGAATTTGATCTAACTTTCACTGTTTTATACTCCATTATGATGCAGAACACTCGCTTTGTGATCATACTGCTCCGTCTGTTTGGCCCCAGCAAAGGTATCCCTCAGTTCTTAAGCTTTTTTAAAGATGGGTGATTGGTTCTGAAATATTAGACATTAATGTTATTTTTCTCCTAAGCACTATCTGATGCCTGCTTGCATGAAATAGGAATGTACTTTAGTTAGGTAGTGATGATATCTTGGGTATGTTCATTGCTTGGACTCTAAAGGACCCTACTAGCTTGAGTGAAAGGTGCACAGTGCACACAACATATCTCTATTAGCATCACTTGCCTTCTTAGTTCTTACCTTGACCAAACCCTGAAGGGGTAGCTCATCTAGTAAGACCTCCGAGAATACTCCAGCGGTCCCATGTTCGAGTCCCCTCAAGGCCACTGACGGTTTTCCTGGTCGTTAACTTAAAAAAAATCCTTCTTACCTTAACCAACTATAGCACTCTGAACATGATGTCTAGCAGGAAAGGGAGTCCTTATTAGATCCACATAATAATGAAAAAAAGCTTAAGCCACTTCAGAGGGAGAAATGTGCATCTTACCATCTTTGTCCATGATTGAATACACTTTGTTTGCCACTCTTCTAGCTCTAATAGCAACGAGCCATGGAAGAACTTAGTAGTCGCATCACACCTTTAAGGTCGTTGCCTCAAATAACCGCTGAAAGTTTCTATAAGTTCTGGCTAGATTATTAGTCTCATCTTGGCCAGATCAGGTCATCAGGATTATTTTGCAGAAGATTATATTAATCTCTGACATAGATCTTAACAGTGTGATGGAATATACTCCATAGCTACTGATTCATGGAATATATTAATCTTTGACATAGGCCTCTGAATTTGTTCTTCGCTCTAATTTCATAATGCCCTCTTTTAGCACCTCAAAAACAAAACCCAAAAAAAGAAGATGTTGAAACAATTATCCAATTATAGGAGACTATTTGTATTAGCTAGTTGAGTGAGGTCTCATATGGTCATTCCATAGTATTACAAGCTACCAAGCCTGACATTGATTTTAAACTACTACCCCCACAAAATAATCCCATACTTCAAGCACATAGTAGATAAAAGCATGAGAGCCTACATGACAAATAAAAGTAATCTATCATCTCAGTTGTTAATCAAGGAAAGAAAGACTAGCACTAGTAAATAAAACACAGGGGAAGTTACTCGCATTGGCATCAACTATACCCAAAACAGTAGTAAAACACAGGGGAAGTTACTCGCATTCGCATAAACTATACTCGCATTATTTTGGGCAATAATTCCCTGAATAATGTGAGTATAGGTAATGCGAATGCGAGTATAGTTACGCGATAATAAGCAGAAAATTCAACCAAACTGGACAAAACAACACTAGTTCATTCCTGTTATACATTATATCGCTAAGCAGTGGCTTCTAATGTTCTTCAAAGGAATGATATTCTCAACCTCTAAGGAAGAACTAGCACTAATAGTAGATACCCAGTTTTCATCAGAAAGTACTTGAGTATTAGTACTAATTTGCAGCTCCTGATAATGACCAGTTCCCAGATCAAAATAGCCAAATACACACTCACCCACCACAATTGGGAGATTAAGGCTGGATAACACTTGTCCGGAACAATTGCACCGAGTTCTATTTGGTCCGGCCCCGAGAATTTCGCAGTTCTTCACTTCTTTTATCCACAACGGGTTTTCATAGTCTCTTGTATCCATCAACAATTTCCACAAAGTAATCACGCCGTTATTTCTGGATTGATTATTAGGAGACAGAAAATCAATTTCAACCAGCGAAATATGACCTTGAATATATGCAAAGGTTGCATCATCATGAGAAATCCCTGTTGGTGGGCACTTGATAACTTTAAACTTCTCCTGCTCAACATCGAACACGATTATGGATATTTCGTCAGATGTTTTGTCGCTTGAAGTCCAATAGAGAAACCCATCAAGACAAAATCCATCACCAATGGGACCTGTAAGCTTAAATTTGATCTGTCTCCAACTATTGTTCTTGCTGCCCACGGTAATGACTTCAGTTTTCACCAGACCACGGTAATAAAAGCTATGAGCCTCCCAAATACAAACCACCTTATATGTTTTGTTCCTAGGATCAAAGCCTAAGAAACATATCCTTGAACCACTAATATATTTAGATACTATATTTGTACGAAGACGTAGGAGTTCACGAGTTGTAAGATTATAAAGGTATGCACTTCCTTGATACGTACCATGCTCGACGTAGAAACATATCAAACCATTAACAATATTTGACATACCATTAACCGGTACCGTACTTTTCATATTGCGAACAATGTGCAGATCGTGGACGCTCGCCCTACTAGCAGCACTATGATCGGCCTCCTTCATATTGATAACAGTGAAGCGGCAATTGTTACTATTGATTTTTGACCGAGATTTCACTAGGATGGTTATACCCTCTCTTGCATGAGAATGGGTTTGATGCATCTCGACAAAGACGGGATTGGTGATGAGAGAGAACCACTGCTTCGAGACAGACTTGAATCGCATAAGAGACTTAGCTGGAAGTCTCGCAAGCACATCCATCATTAAGTCGAGAGGGATATGGTGATGATTGTTAGCACGCTCACTGTTTCTCTTAGCCATGTTCGAGGGGCAGAAATAAAATCTAGCTACAAGAAACTTATCAACCTGGTTAATAATCTTGATGAAGCAAGCAAGGATGAGTTTGAGTGTTTGCGTTGGTATTGGAATATATCTTATTGTGTTAATATTAGAATATAATGTAGTTACCTCAAAAAAGAAAAAAGAAAAAAGAATATAATTAGAGCTGCATTAGGAATTGATTGCCTTAGCTTAGGACGCAAGGACAAGCTGGAGGTAGCTAGACTCCTCTGTATATATACTCCTACGCTTGGTTGAATCAATACAGTCAGACAGAAGAAACTTGCCTCAATTTTTTTCAGTTTTTTTTTTTAAATGTTTTTTTTTTTAAATTGTTTAATTTCAAAATATTTTCAGTTGGAATTTTCTGTTTTAGGATGGTAAGGGTGTGCATATAAGGATGGTTTACTATCTGTTCACAGTTCATCCCAAGTCCAACAAAACTTTTACCTAAAGGCATGCTTGGAATGAGGATAATGATTATGAGGGTAACAGATTGAATAATAGGTTAAAATGAGAGGTGTGGGAGGTGGTGGGTGTTACATTTTGTGAAGACGAGGGTAATCATTCCCCATATTTGGCAGGTAAAAGTTACCGACCCTCCTCCTGGAGTAATGCATTCCCCCGCCCTTTCTCCCTTCGATTTGTCCATTACCCCCTTAACTATTAACCCACCACCACCTCCACCTTCCTATTTTACTCTTTAATTTGCTCCATTACCCTATTAATCATTACCTTCGATCCAAGCATGCCCTAAGTTTTTGGTGTCTTCTCATCCCCTTTCCTTTTCTTCTTCTTCTTCTTCTTCTTCTTCTTCTTCTTTTTTTTTTTTTTTCTTTTTGGAAAGTTAATTAAGCAATTGCGTTAGCGAAAAAGAAAGGCAATCCAATAATGAATAATCACTAAAGTCAGTCTTCTATGAGACCAACTTACAGAAAAATAGGATTACTATTTAGAAATGTAGAGGGTCACTTATTATAAGTCGTGACCCTTGTTCCAGTAAAAAGTGACAATCGTCATACCAAAAGTTACAATAAGACCGTTCAAACAAGTTATTGTGCTACAATCTAATGTCTATAATTATTTATTTAAATATTAGATGTTTTTCCTCTTTTTGGTTTAACCAAAGATTCACCTTAACCCTTTGGGCCAAGAAATAATCCTTTTTGCACCAAAACGGCCCACAAAGGGGGTTAAAATGCATGCTCAGAGCAAGTAATTTCTCCCTTCACAAGAATCAAGCCCTCATCTTACATAAGGAATGAGAGTGTCGAACTACTCACACCGACCAAATCTTGGTATATACGAAGTACTTTATTTTAGACGATAATTATTGTTATATGCGTCAGGCTTTCAATATGTTATAACTAGTGATAGCTAGTGTCATTATATATAGTGTGCACGGAAGGAGGTTGCACATTTTGGTATAACTACAAGTACATACTAATCGAGCAAGGTTAATCGTTGAATTTCTTAGAATATATATGTCATAGGCTTCACCAAGAGTTTTCCATATTTATGATCTATACATATAAATATGTGGATATGTCACCATTAAATCCTTGAAAATCTATTTAAATTACCATACTGTTGGCCAATTGGTATTATGTATTATCCGATATTTGTTATGTTTTGAAGATTATTTTGGTGTTTATTATTTGGTGACCGAGATTTGAGAGATTGCTTGTCTGTTGTTTTATTTGATACTTTGTTTTTGCTCCAAAATCCAAATTAACCAAATCCATTTTGATATGAAATTAAATTACACGTTTGAAAAAAGTTGTGATGAGGAAAAGAAAAGAAAAAATAGTTGAGCAGAGAAATCAATTGACAGGAAGCCAGGAAAAGAGCACTAAGTGGAGCCAAGGAAGAATTGAGGTGACAAGAAAAGGAATATATTTTCCACATAAAAATCCAGCATAATGGATTTCTTGCTGGCTGTCAGCCATTCTAATGTCTTTCTCTATATTGTCCTCGCTTATATTCCGGTGTAATTTTCCTATCCAAAAGAATAAATACAATTGCACTCCTATCATCATACAAGTTCCTTTTTTTCTACACAAAAATTCGTATGAGGAGGACTCAAGTTGAGGCGCTTCATATAAACATGATATCATGATGACATAATTTTATTTTTTTCCCTGCATTTTTGAAGATATTCCTAAATTTTTCAAGAGGCGTGGGATGACAATCTTTTTTAGGTCGACTACATTTTTTAAATGGTGAGAAGGGTCAATTTCGGAGTAACCAATTTCATGGTAAAGAGAAATTGATCTTAAATGTAGCTAGTTAGGAAGATTCGGACCGTGGTGGTGGGGAGTTTAGTACCAACATGAAATGATGACCATGTACTTTTAACTGAATTTTTACCTCTTTTTATTTATTTATTTATATTAGTTTTTTTTTTGATGTGGCAACATTTAAGTATTCATTACCAAAATTTATGCCAATTAAACTCCTCTTGAGTCTTGATTATGATTTGCTGCATAATGACCTTGGGTCTGGAACAACCGACTCCCAATAAGTAGCTGTATTTTGGAAGCCCACTTGGTAAACAAACCAGCAACTGAAGCCCATCATAAGTCACTTCTTCTTAAACTTCCTCATTTCTATGACAATTCTCAACCAGCTTATCTTGTGTGGACTTAGTCCACTGTAGACTAAGTAATTTTAAGGAGTGATTCCAGATAAAGTAGAGGGGTGGCTCCATGTAATGTAGGGGGTGACTCCAGGTGAAGTAAGGGGTGGCTCCAAGCGAAGTAGGGATGATGCCTAGTATAAATTTGAGGGGTGACTCTAGGTGAAGTAGGGGTGACTCTACTTTTAGACGGGGGTGGATCCAGGTGAAGTAGGGGGTGGCTCCAAGTATTGGTCCACCATGGACTAAGTCCACACAAGTTTTTATAATTCTCAACAGTCAACGACATAGGGAAACACCGCGATGATAATGAGATTTTGGTTTAGTGGTTAAGAACTAAGAAGGAGGCTTTAGGTATGTTAGGTTTTAGATACAAATCCCCTCGTCCATTGTATGTAAAATTATTGTACTAGCCTCGTTTTTCTTTTTGGTTCACAACCAAGGGTATTCATTGTCGACCACATTGACTATTAAAATTGTTTCATGCCTATCGTGAGATTCGAACCCTCGACCTTGGTTAAGGATGGATGAGTCAATACCACTCAGCCACATGTCCTTGATTATTGTACTAGCCTCTATGCCTCCCTTGGACTAGGAAAAAAACTCTTGTGTGAGACCAACTCACTATTTAATAATATGGGGGTCACTTATACTGAACAATAACCCTTATTTTATTGAAAAGTGACTTCGTCTCACCAAAAGTTACAAAAATACCGTCATAGAAGTTTTTGTGTTATAATAGTACATACATTTAAAAAGAATTAAATAATAATAGGTGAGCAAGAGTTGCAGGAAACCAGGATACTGTCCACATTATTGGACACAACAATCGTAATTACATGCTCTAATGCTCTTTTACTTACCATTATTTTGCAACTTCTCATGAAGAGTAGGCTACAAAGTGCTCCATATGATTGTGCTTAGGCAGCAAGTTGGCTTGGGGTCTACATATTCCAAACCAAAAATTCCTATTTGACTTTAGTGGCATGACGTTGAAGACAATTATAACCAAACTAGAACATTAATTAGTGACCCATCTGATGCGGGAGCAAGTGTGTAAAGTAAACAGAACAATTAAGGAACTAGCAAAAGAACATATATTCTTGTTTACATCGAGTTTCTTTGGTGGTTATGCATTAAATTGACTCCTGCAAAGATAATTACATGGAGTTTACATACAAGGTCGGGATTAAAGCTCTTATTATATGATCACATTCGTTATACGGATTCCCGTAATTTTGACAGCTTCTACACTGGTTCGTATTTCGATCATAACTCACTCATACGACATGGGATCGTGGTGATTCAAAATTCTGTAGAAAGATGAAAACGAGATCTAAAACTCCTATCTTTTGAGTTTTCCCATATTCAAAACTTAACAGGGTTCAAAAGGCGATTGAATTTACAGTGGAAAGCTGTTCCAACGGGTTTGTGCCTTGGACACCAAGTAATCAGTTGTTTAGTTTGATTTCGTTTAGTATTTCCTTAATTAGTTAGAATATGTTTAGGAAAGTAGTAGTCTGATTATTAGTAGCATTAGGAGTCCATTAGGAAAGTTCTTTATTTATTATCTGTTAATTTAGGAAAGTTGTTAGTTCATTAGTTTCCTAATTGTAATAGGTTTCCTAATAGCTTTAGATTTCTTTGTCTATAAATAGGGGAGAGCTTTGCTATTGTAAACTCGTGCATTGATGATTAATAATTGAATACGTGAGTATTTACCCCCTCAAATTGAGTGATTCAGTTTGAAACCCTTACGAGTGATTCGTGAGTTGTTCTTGAGTGATTCTTGAACAAGATCCCTTTGTGTGATACTATCAAAGATTAACCCCTTTAGTGATTCGAGAGGTATATCCCTTTTATTGTTTTTATTTATCAAAATACCGAAAATCCCTAAATAAATCACATCACCATCTATCACTAATATAGCCAATTAAAGAAACAAAAAAAATACAATAAGTAAACTTATTTAGAAATAAGTGAGAACGAAGTTGTTAGGTTATTTAGATGAAACACAATCTTATCAAAATGAAAGATACAGAATTTCTATCTCCCACAAAACAGGGGAAATAACTTGATAACATATATCTAACTTTATAAGTAGAACTTACTACACATCTACACTAATCAAAGTTAAATACTCAAGCACTCAAGCAAGCTGATAGTTCAAGTGTTCAAGTCATGAAGTACAATCCCTAATAATATCGTAACTTCAAATGATTTTCGTAATTACATTTGTAAAATCCATAATCAACGGACAATGTTTAATCTATCCACCGGATAGTCTACCATTATAGAGTACAAAAATAAACTTGTATCTCGAAACTCTAAATACTTAACAATTTTCAATTAATAAAAAAGAAATATCAAAAATCAACTAATTACCATCTCACACATCTAGACCTGGCAATCGGGTCAAATACGAATCCGGTCAAATATGGACCGGATCGAATACTTGTCAAATACATCGGGTTAAATACGGATTTGATTTCGGGTTACCCAATGGGTTTGACAAATATTGTCTCACAACTTTCGGGTTCGGGTCGGGTTTCGAGTTGGGTCATTTCATTTTTGACTCCTTTTGGGTCGGGTTTTGGTCGGGTCTGTGGCGGGTCGGATTCGGGTCGATCATCGAGTCGGGTCAGTTTTTGCCAGCTCTACCCACATCATATGGCTGGTAGACTACCCATCAAGTAAACTCCTTTTCTTTTTTTTCCTTTTTTATAGTTTTAATAATCATCTCCCACCCCAAATGATTTTTATTTTTTTTGCTAATTAAATAAAAGGATGGTGCAAGTGAATGGCAATCGATGCCATTGAATATTTCAGATTAACTGAACAATCAGCGCAAACACTGGTCCCGTTAACGTAGTAGCAACAAGGGGCTAGTATAGTTCCTAAAAGCCAGCAGATATAAGGCATATGAGGAATGAAGATTCAAACCCATAACCTTACCTTACCAAACCACTTGCAAATAAATTTGGGAATTATTAGACCACCACCGTTATTGGTGACCCCAAATGTTTTGCATTATTACACTTATTTTTTTTTTGGTATGGTAAACAGGAACTTCCTTTCTTTTTGGGCGTGGGTAAAGGACACCTCCTAACGCACGGCCTCGAGTATTCCATGAATTAATTTGTGTAGATGTTCCTTAGGAGGTTTGAACCTACTTATTACCTAGTGTACAAATTATAACTTGTTTACCAGTGAGCCAACGGCTCTTGCCTTTGTATTATTACACTTTATATACTCTAATCACCACCCACTTCAAGAGAGTGTAAAATGACGAGGTAAAATTAAGAAGCGGGAATAACGTTCAAAGATCTGGTCAAAATTATTTAGCTCATCATAATACTGTAACGGTCCATATAGATAGTACACGTGCATGCAATTGTTATGTACAACAAACCACATGATTAAAGTTATCTAGTGTATGCTCATTATTATTATTATTATGCTCTTGCTATTTGCTTTTATTTTGTTATATTTACACTAGAAATATATTGTCACACTCACAATACCCTTCAAACATGCATCCTTCTCGTAGATCATTAGAAGGTCTGGGCCATCATCAATATCATGATTATGTACCTGCTTCCATTCCTCGAGTAACTTTGTCTGCATGACTTCATTCATTTTAGGGACCCTACCAATCTTCTCTCTCCTATTTTACTCTTTAATTTTTAATGATATATCTAGACCTGGTAAACGGGTCAGTCTGATCGTGTTTCGGTCGGTCAAATATGGGTCGAGTCAAATACGGGTCGGGTTAAATACGGGTCGAATACATCGGGTCAAATACGGATTCGGTTTCGGGTTACCCAACGGGTTTGACAAATATTGTCTCACAACATTCGGGTTCGGGTCAGGTCGTTTAGGTCTCAGGTCAAAACGGGTCAGATCATTTCAGGTGGAATTTTGTCGGGTCGAGTTTCGATCGGATCTGTGGCGGGTCGTGTTCGAATCGATCATCGAGTCGGATCAGTTTTTGTCAACTCTAGATATACCTCATAAATGATTTGGTGGTCGACTTTTCCTATCCCCATTTTTGGACTATATCCTTGAAGTAGAATAAGCAAAAACAATGTGATGAATTGAATGTTACTAATTTACTATCCTCGATCCAATTCATAAGAGTAAAATCTATATATCGTTGAAATTCTGTCATTAACACTTAACAAAGTCGTCATATACTTATAAGAATCTTGTATTCTACTCAAAATATGTTTGATGAGTAAACAAGAGGGTATGAGCTTAATACCCTAAATGTATCATACACTTTTTATTTCTTTAAAAATAATAATACTTGTACATAATTGTTAATTCCGAATTATACATAGGCTAATGGGTAAGTCCCTTGTAAATCATCACCCGTTTCGGCCCGATTTTAACAAGATTATAATCTATACATAAACTGTTATCGGACTAGGCTAAATGATTAATTGTTAAATGGGTCCAGGCGGGTCGTCCACGCACCAGGCCCCCTTTTCTCGCTTGTAATTATATATTGCTCATTTCTTCTCCTTGTCAAGACACCACCATTAGTGACCTCCATTATCATCACCAGAAATAACTCAAATACGGGTAAGAAAATCACCATTAATTTGATCTCACTCACAACATCATCACATAATATTGTAGCTCAAAGAGAGTGAAAAGAAAACCCGAAATCCCACTTAAGAGAGAAAATTGAGAGGAGCAAAAACGGGTTTGGAATCCTTTAATTCAATTTCACCAACGGGTGTCATAACGGGATAAAATGTGTCGCCTTGACTCTTGACCCGCTCGGGCCATTTATATTATTGGATGACCCGCCCCACTCCGACCCATTAAGTAATTGGGCGGACCCGATCCGGCCTATTGCCCAGGTATATATGCTCCCAATACATACTAGTACTCATCTGAAATTGATAACAGAATAATTTGGTTTAATTTCTTACTAACAGGAAACGAGTATACGATATACACTCAGTGTATACCAATCATTAGTGTATAAATAAAAGGTTAGCTGTAGTTATAATGCCAAAAATATTGCCACGAATAATTTATAATCTTATGTTGTGTAACAATAATCACGACTCTTATCAAATAACAATTTCACCAGCGTAATGCTCTGGATAGTGTTTCATAAGGCCAAATTTTAACTTTGGTGTCGTTTATGAATTTGAATAAGCATGAAAGTGGTGCTTTTAGGCCTAAAATATCATGGATTGGGGGTAGCCAAAGACCATAATGTAATTACCATAATTCTCAATCATGAAATTGTAGGAATGAGTTTGAACCCCCAACCCATACTAAAAGTCGGGAACCTCTACCAATACTCGAAACATAATGTAATTATTGCAGCCCTCATACCAAGAGAGTGACCATAATGTAATTATCACAGCTTACGGTCCGTTTGGTCTACGTTCTTCTAACTTTTCCTTTTAATTTTTCTTCTAAATTTGTTCTTTTTTACCTTTTTTAATCTACTTCCCCCTCCATCTTCAACTTTTAAAAAGCTACAATTGGACTAGAAGTAGAATTTACAATTTGTAGATTCTCATTCTCCTTTCGCTTCTAACTTTATTTCAACTTCTAAAAATTACAGGCGAAGATTGGAATGGATGAAAATAGGATGGACAAGAAGAACAAGTTTAGAAGGAGAAGTTGAAATTTGTGGGAATTAGGCCAAACGGATTTTAAAAGCTCGCGAGTTTTGGCTGAACTTTGGTGTCTTCTATTTTAAACATGTCACTACCTACCTTTGTAGTACTAAGACAGTAATCGAGCTGCATTATTATTTGTTGGTTATTTACAGAAATGGAGTTGTCTTGCATTTCTAATTGCAAATTTCTGAATGTGGTGTCCAGAATTTCCTGGCGGTGGCCACCTCTTTCTTTTTGAACATCATCGTCACTATTCGAGGGCAGTCTAGCATACTCCTACGATATGTCAATTTTGTGTTTCGTCTAATTCAGTACAGCATTATACAAACATTGTGCCTCCTAAAAAAGCAATAAAATAAAATAAATTAATGCAGTCAATGATGATGGTAACCGCTCAAGGAGTCAAATTGGAATTTTGATTCACAGGAGTAATATTTACTCCTTTTTATTTATTTATTGGTTTCGACAAAGTGAAACTTTCTTTTTCTTTGGACGTGGTTAAAGGATATATCATAATACACGATTTTCGGTATTCCACGAATTAATTCGTGTATGCATATGCACATACAACATGGTTTAAAAGAAAAAAGAGGTCTGATTCTATCAAAAAAAAAAAAGAAAAGAAATAAAAGAGAAAGAAAATACAATAACTTGAAAAACTAAAAAATTATAAGTGACCACTAGTGTGCATGCTCGAGCGATACACGCAATGTTTCAACTGTTTTTCTTTTATTTATTTTAAATTTAATATTTTCTGATGGGTTGTCTTGCTTCTAACTTTAATGTAATAAATTACTTTTTCATTTTTGGTGTTGATTTTGTGATTAATTGGTGAATAAAACTAAAACAACACTAAGGTGGGGTTTGGAGAGCTTCATCCGCATCATGACTATTAATTTTTTCAGAGCAAATATTAAAATGTTGGGGGGTAGGGATGCCCTCAAGTCAAAGTAATCGTCATCCAGTGGCCTTGTATTAGCCTTTGACAAAAAAAAAAAACAAGAAAAAAGAGAGTCATTCCTTGCATTGGCTTGTGTTGTCTCTACAAAAGTTAAAGGTATCTACCCCTAAATAACAATCTTTGTTGCATTATAGTTCTACTTATTTTGATTAGTCATACTGTAAACACTAATCTATATTAGTTGACCGAGTGCTTAATAAACGATTATTAGCCTTTTAGTAATAAACTTGAAAATACTCTGTTATAAAGTTTTTCTACCAAAAATTATCATAGTAGACAGTGGATCAAAATGAACTAAGTACATCAAACATTTATATTGGAAACAAAATCATAGGGTCGATAGACCCTCGGAGAAGTTTGGCAAAAACGGAAACCGAGCCCCAAGATGCCGAAAATTAAAGGCTATAATACACCTTTTTTGCACATCCGGAAGACCCTGAAACGAAGGTGGATATTTCCGCATCACATCGCTCGGGACGCCCTTACGAAGGATAAGAGGCCCCTGGGGTCCGTTATGGGGTCCCTGATAGGCTTGTAAGGACGTTATTACGAGACACCGATGTAAGGGCCGTAACATCGAAGACATGGGTGATATCGAAGTTCGGGGATCCAAATGACCCTCACTGGGCACATAGGGTTCTCTTGGATCATGATAGAACCCTTGGATAAGTTTGGGGAAAAGTGAAACTCGGGCCCTTGGAAGCCGAAAACGAAGGTTATAATCCACATTTTTTGGGCTTCCGGGAGTCTCCGGAATGAAGGTGTATATTTTCGCATCACATCTCACGGGACACCCTTAGGGAACATTACAGGCCCCTAAGGTCCGTTATTGGGTCCCTGATAGGCTTGTAATAAAGCATGTTTACGGGATACCGATGTAAGGGTCGGAACATCGAATGCATTGGTGATATCGAAGTTCGGGGATCCGGATGACCTCCAGGGGCACTGAGGATCCTATAATGTCATGATAGACCCCCCGGAGATGTTTGGGTGAAAATGACGCCAGTTGGCCCCCCAGAAGTCGAATAAAACGAAGGCGATAATCCACAGTTTTTGGGCTTCCGGAAGGCCCCGGAACGAAGGTGGATATTTTTGCACCACATCGCACAGAATACCTCTACGGGACATGGGAGGAGCTCGGCGTCGCTTATCCGGTCCCTTATAGGCTTGGAAGGGCGTTTTACGACACTCTGGTGTAAGTGTTCGAACACCAAAGGCATAGGTGATATCAAAGTTCAGGGAATCGGATGACCCTCACGGGACATTGAGGGTACTCTAGGGTCATGATAGATCCCCAGGAAAAGTTTGGACAAAAATGACACCCGGGTCTCGGGAAGGCGAAAACGAAGGTTATAATTCACGTTTTTGGGGCTTCTATGAGGTCCCGGAATGAAGGTGTATATTTTTGCATCACATCGCACAGAACACCTCTAGGGGACATGGGAGGCCCTTGAGGTCGCTTATCCGATCCCTGATAGGCTTGGAAGGACGTTTTACATGACACTGGTGTAATAGTCGGAACACCAAAGGCATGGATTATATCGAAGTTTGGAGTTCCGAATGATCCTCTTGGGGCACCAGGGTCATTTAGGGTCATGGTAGACCCCCGGAGAAGTTTCGGCAAAAATGATACTAGAACCCCGGAAAGCCGAAAAAGAAGGCTATAATCCACCTTTTTGAGCTTCTAGGAGGCCCCGGAACGAAGGTGAATATTTTCGCACCAAACCGCACGACACATCCATAGAGAACATGAAAAACTCCCAATATAAGTTATCGGGTTCTTGATTGGCTTGAACAGCCTATTACTAAACATCAATGACTAATCTACGATTACTGAAATTTTTGTCAATTCTAAATTGTGGTTTGAATATATGTATCCACTTTCTAATGGTATCCGACAATTAATCATATGATTTCGTTTTTCACTTTCTCCCGATTGACCATTTTATGACATATCAATAGGTAGATGAAATTTAATAAGGAATATAAGTAATATTAATTGGGCCTCCAACTATCACATTAAAATTTTTGGTTTAGTTGATTGTAACATATGATATTAGAGTTAAGTGACTAAAAGATCAGTACAAAAATTTTTGTGGACTTAGTTCATGGTGGACCAATAGTCTAATCTTTTTAAATATATCCTTCATGTCCCTAAATCTTTCCTCTAGTATTCTTGGTCCACGGTGGATTAAATCCACATAATACTTGCTAAAAAGGTCATGCGTTTGAATCTTGGGAGTCTCCATTCTTAAGCGGAATATCAATTTCATGAAAAAGAACACAGTCTGAAGCACATGGTATGAGTAGACTTGTGCATCATCCACACTATAAGTCCAATAAACATTCATATGAAGAAAAAAAAAAATTCATATGAAGAAATATATTAAGGAAAATAATATTCATTAAACCTCTATCAGTTTAATCTGCGAGTTAAAGAAATTTCACAAATCCAAATTTACTACGAGTACAAAATGAATTTACGTTTAACTTGTTGTATTGAGTTGGTGGGGAAATGGCGAGGGACGAAGAAATTGAAGAGAAAGAGAGAGAACAGCTTTTGCTTTATAGATAAAGTTGGCCACTTTTTGTCGTGATAAATTGTTTATCGGTTGGACTGTCCTTGACTGAGGAGTCTCATGAGGTGAGTTTTTAGACTGAAAGTGAGAGAGTGGATGGAGGATTGTGTTTCTAGTGAAAAGGGCAGGACGGCAAGAACCTTGTCGTCACTCTTGATAAATCTTCGAAAGGATCGATGTTGAGCTCAAATAATATTATCCAAAATTATTACAATTAATATATAGTATCTATTTTTTGCTGTATTTTACATTGGAAAATTTGATGTTAATAATTCTAAGTTTCATCCGTCCTACAAAAATAATTCTAAGTTACAATTTACACAATAATAATTTCAAGTGGTTACTTTTATCACAATACTAGACCCTTAGCAAATGTTGTTTTAACGGCATTAGTTTTTTTCTTTTTTTTTAATTTAAAATTAAAAAAGCACAAAATTAGTTAAATTATGCACTACACTAATAGATTAAGCCTAAAACAATAATGTTTCTTTAATTCAATCATCATCAAACATTATCCACAGTTAAATTGCCCAACTTTTTTTTTACCCCACGTCAATTTCAATAAGATTTGGATTCATCACTCACCTTTTACATTGTCTTTCTTTACACCAAAAG
The DNA here is from genome assembly GCA_038025085.1 of Tetragonia tetragonoides. Taxonomy (NCBI): domain Eukaryota; kingdom Viridiplantae; phylum Streptophyta; class Magnoliopsida; order Caryophyllales; family Aizoaceae; genus Tetragonia; species Tetragonia tetragonoides. Next base: position 36,006,989 of record CM076148.1, read on the forward strand.
TGATGGTGATGAAATACCTCAATTCTCAGAGAGAGAGAGAGAGAGAGAGAGAGAGGTGAAAAACGTTTGTAGAATTGAAAGGGTTTTGCTCTAGGTAAAAGAGAGAGAAGTGAAATAACGTTTAGACAGAGTAGAAAAAAAAGGAGTCCAATACTGCTAAAGTCGTTCCACTCCCAAAAAAACAAAAATTGTAACGTGTTAAGCGGAGTTTGCCACATGTTCAGTTTTGTGACAAAAGTAACCACTTAGGGTTATTATGGTATAGGTTACAACTTGAAATTATTATTGTGGGACGAATGAAACTTGGGATTATTGGCATCAAAATTTTCTTTTACATTATACTATAAAGGGGCTTGCGGGGGAAAATAGAAGATCCTATTGAAAGTGAATTTAATCTAGCTGATTTTGATGAAATTAACAGGCTTACAGCCAACAGGAGTACGAATACCAGCAATAAACTAAATTGAGCTAAACTTATAACATTAGACTGAATGTTGTTGAACGACCTCAATATAACTGAAGTTTTATTGGTAACAATGAAAAGAACAAGTAATCAGAGTTAATATCTGTACGAGCTCCAAGAACAAGAGGATCAGGACACATACGATATACTCCCTCCGTCCCAGGTTCTTCCTTACGTTTTCCTTTTTGAAATGTCCCTCATTCTTCCTTATGTTACTCATTTTAGCAACTTTTAAGTAACAAAAAGTCCACAATACCCTTACCAAGTTGTCCCCTCTCTCTCCTCTTTACCTTAGAGTTTCTGACACCCATTCACCAACCACCCGCAAGGTTCACCAACCAACCGCCAGGTTCACCACCCACCCCACCACCACCCCCATTACCCACCACCGGTAACCCTCTCTTTTACTTCAACCTTGCCCCCCAACCTGCATAAACACTGTCTCTATTTTCCACCTTCCCAACACCACCAAAGTCCAAAACACACATAATTTCCCAAAATTTCGAAACCCCACCACCACTACCAACAATCCTCTTGCCGTGAAAAATCCCAAGGTTAGATCTGGATTTGAATACTTGGTTTACAACCATATCTAGGCCCAAGTGTTCGAATTTTTCCGGTAGCTAAGGAGGTGCTCTTGTCCAATTCTGAAAATGGAGGTTTTTGATGTGGGAGAAGATCGAGATCGAGTAGACGAGTGGGACGGCGGAGATTGGTGGTGGCTGAGTGTGGGTAATCAAGGGTTTGGTTTAGAGGAAGAATTAAAACAAAGAATGTGAAGTACTTCACAAATTGAAACAAAGAATGTGAAGCAGGGGAGGAGGACGGTGGGTTGGTGGTAGGTCTGGGTTTAGAGGAGACACAGGAGAGAGAGAAAAGGGCAAAGGGTGAGGATAAGGGCAGTTTGGGAATGTTTGAACTAAAGTATAGTCTCCTTGGTATTTGGTCCATTTAGTTATGTGAGGAAGAACCTGGGACGGAGGGAGTATATATTATGCTTTTCCTGTCAGGTTTCGTATAAAATATTTATATATGACTTGTATGAGAAGGTAACTATGCGATGAAAACATTTTAAATTTAGAATGTTTAAAATTCTGAGCAAAAGGAAAAAGTCGCCTAAATTGAAATTTACCCACTCATAGAAAGATCGTCAATTTTCTTTTAATCTAATCAAATATAATATTAGCGTTTACTTCCTTGATATCATACTAACTAGGTGGATGCCCATATAGTATGTCCGTGCATTGTACGAACTGTTATCATATAATAAACTAATATAACGTGATTTTTAGTCTCATTGAAAAATCAAAGTGTAATTGTCACTTATGAAAAACTATTAGTAATATATGGATAAATATTTATGTAATCCATTTAATATCATGAATGCCATATAATAAGATTACTATGACTTCATAGGGCATCTTATCTAATTTAAATTCTTATCATCAATTTCAATTAATTATTAATTAACTCATCCCATATGTTACATGATCCAAGAGGCTGGTAATAGTTTCAAAGTCTTTCTAAGCTTGATGTTGGTAAGCCAGTACATGTTGATATAACTTTTAAGTATACAACTAAAATTTCAAAGATATGATACTTCTTTTATGGTAAAATTAATTTAAATGTATAATGTATACAAAACTACTTTTCAAAAAATAAAGAAGTTTTAGACGTAAACCTTTGAATAGAAAAACATATTTCAATGCTTGCTTGTTTTTTCAAAGTTATATGCGATCAAAGTACTGCCTTGAAGAACGCAACAAGTCCAAAGTAATTTTATTTGTGGTCCGCAGGGAGTATAGTAATAATTTTAGAGTTGAAAGGAACATAAATTGGAACCCTAAAATAACATGGGGGATCGGTATATTACGTACAGTTATAAATTATACTTGATAATGGTAAAGTTTCCTATTAAAGATTGGACCTAGAATCATTTTAGATTCATCGTTTATTTCTTTATTCTACACATACTCTTTTTTATTATATTTTACCTTGAGATTGCTTTTTAAATTTGTATAGCTAATATACATGTCTTTTCTCTTATTTTTACATGCAACTCTTTAGTTGTGTCAACTTGTTAAGCTAATTACTGATTACCTTTTTAGGTGAACGCATCTAATGTTGTAGATCCATAAAATATACTACAAATGAGTCTTATTTGAAAGGATATTTCGTACTCGTTCCAGTGGTGTAAGAATTTTAATTTATTAAGCAATGAAACTAAAGTTACATGCTTTTAAAATCTAGTAGTCTACTATTTAATGATTTAGGAAAGTACAACTTGAATATATATTCTAAAACTCTAATTAATAGTGTAGTCTTTAAGAATTTAGGAAAGTACAACTTAGTATATATTCTATACCAAAACATATATTTATATTTTTACTTTATATTTTATTTTAAAATTTTATTATCATGGCTCGCTTAGATGGACGCCTCCAATGCTGTCAGAAAATACCTCTAATATATAGATATTATGATTATAATAATTGTATTTCTATGTATGCGAATAAAAGGTAATGTAAAACAATATTAATTGAATTTAGCGCATCAATAAAGGTCTATTTTCCTGAAGTGATGAATGAATTTTCATTGGTTGTTATTGAGTTTTATTTGACATTCTTGAAATTTTTTAATTCTACCAATCTTTGTCTTTGTTTAGGTTAGTGGAATCAAGTTTATTTTATTTATTTATTTTTTTTTTTTTTAGGGGAATCAAGTTTACTTTGTTGTGCTGAAATTTGATGTTTTGTTTTTGATGAAGTAAATTATTTCTAAAAAGAAAAAAAAAATCAATTTACCAATATGGTGCTATAGGTCTATAGGATATAGCAGAAGTGCCCAATGATGTGAAGGAAAGATGCTTTCCCACTTTCTCTATCCAAACTTAAATAAAAAAAAAGAAAGCAAATGGGACTTTATTGAATGGCCAAACCATGGTCATTGAGGGAATGTTAGGATTCCAAGAGCCTAATTAGAAACTCAATCTGACAGCAAACTTGTCTGACCCACAAACCAAGATTAGTTAAAAAAAACCAGCATAAATAAAATAAAATTCCCCTCCAAAGAGTGGTTAACAGATAGCATCTACATTAGTACCTTTTTTATCCTAAACAAAAAAGCCAAAGAACTTAACAACAGAAAACACTCTCAATCACCCATTTCAAAACAACAAAAAACCAAAAGCATGATTCAGAGAATTTCACTTTTTTCAACTTACCACCATCACCTTTTGAATTTATCAAGAACTAGTTAGATTTTTCACTCCAATTAAAAATCTTTTTTTTTTAATTTTTATATATTTTTTTTACTAATTCTACATGATATTATTCTTTTCTTTTGCTTTGGTGAACCACTGGCAAGCATGTTGGTATCTCTCTATCTTTTTCCCTTCCACCAAAGCCTCTTTTTCACTAATGGGGCCAGACATGGTATGTCAGAACACAGAGGTTGCACATACTTCACTTTGTATTATGGGGAGCATGAGGAGGGAGAGAAGAGAGAGAGAGAGAGAAAGAGATTGTACTAGTACTAAATTTGGTGCCTTTCTTTGTGATGTAACCATTTCATAAAATTTTGCACAAAAACAAAACCCAGTTTTTGAATTCTTCCAATTTGCCTGCACCTGCTCTCATAAGTTATACCTGGGTTTTGGGTTCCTTGGCTCTCCAGGTGATAAACTAATTGCCTTAATGGGATTATTCTTAAGAATGAGAAAATTCAGAGAATCTCATCAATTGGGTTTTTTGCTCACTTTGTTCTGTTTATTGAATAGTTCTTTTGGTTGGCTTTCACCTGATGGTGTCAATTATGAAGGTAAAAAAACTAATCAACTGGGTTATGCTAATTTTTCTTCTGAATTCTTAAGAACATCGAAAAAGATAGATTATTTATCATTTATATGGTATATTATGCTTATGATTTTCTTTCAATTTTTTTTGGTTCAGTTCAAGCTCTAATGGCCATTAAAGATTCTCTGAAAGACCCACATGGTGTTCTTGATAATTGGGATGTAAATGCTGTGGATCCATGTAGTTGGGCAATGGTTACTTGTTCCCCACCAGGCCAAGTTATTAATCTGTAAGCTCTATGCTATTTTATTTTCGCAAAATCTCGTATGAGGCTGTCTTTGCGGTGCTGTATTGAAGTTATCAATTAAGTGAATATTAGTACTAGTTCAGTGTTAATGTGGAGTGAAATGTTCTGTTCTCAGGGGAATTCCAAGCCAAGGTTTATCTGGCAGACTGTCACCAAGCATTGGGAATTTGACCAATCTTCAGAGTGTGTAAGTACTCAAGCATTTAAGATGAGAGAGAATTTGTATCCTAAAAGTAACTACAGGATAACACTGTCTTAATTTTTTTGTTTTTGTTTTTGTTTTTGGTCAGGCTTCTACAGAACAACAATATATCAGGTCCAGTTCCTGCGGAGCTAGGAAAATTATCAAAACTCCAAACAATTGATCTTTCAAATAATTTATTCAGAGGAGAAATTCCTACTTCTCTGTTTGATTTGAAGATCCTACGTTATTTGTAAGTGATCTTCAATTCGAGAAATAATTATGATATCATATAATATCAGTCGAGTTTGGTGACCATTGTACGGTTTTGTTTGTTCTTTTCCACTTATTTCCACTGATTCTCACCGTATGAAACTAACAAAGAAGATTTCATTTGCGGGCAGGCGTCTGAACAATAACAGTCTATCTGGAGCAATTCCTCTATCTTTCTCGAACATGACCCAGCTCACATTCATGTAAGTTTTTATTAATTTTTGAGTTTTTATTAATTTTTGAGTTTTTATTTGGTTCAAAATTATAAGGGTCTCTGCCTTTTTTCTTATTATTATTCTGTTTTTTGTTATGTTGTAGAGACTTGTCTTACAATGATTTGAGTGGCCCTGTACCAAGATTTCAAGCAAAAACCTTCAGGTAAGTGTCCCTTCTATGAAATTACTTCATCCCTGTTGTTTTCTTCCTGGAAGTTATGACATGAATTTACACAAATTTCTGGCTTAGTGTTGTAGGAAATCCTCGAATCTGTGCTACCGGGAGCGAGAAAGATTGTAATGGAACAGCACAATTGCCTCTTTCTTTTAATGTGAATAGTACAGACAGTAAGTCTTATTCTCAGTTGTTGTAGCTAAATGATTCTCAAATGTGAGATTTTCATAAAGAACAGAAGCATAAGTGCCAATTGTAACTTAAGTTTTCCATGGCACTGAAGGTTCTCAGGCTCCTAGAAAGCCTAAAGGTCATAGTAGACTCGCTTTGGCCTTTGGTTCAAGTCTAGCTTGCATTTGCTTGCTGTTTTTCGGGTTCGGATTCCTTATATGGTGGAGACACAAGCACAACAAGCAGATATTCTTTGATGTCACTGGTAAGAAAAGCTAATGCATCAAACAACAATCTTGTCATGTGTAATTTTGCACATCATTATCGATCTTAACGAGTTCCTGTCTTATTTACAAATTACAATATATTTTGATCATTTCAGACCGACATCATGAAGAGGTTTGCTTAGGAAACTTGAAGAGATTTCCGTTCAGGGAACTTCAGAGTGCAACACACAACTTCAGCAGCAAAAATATAGTTGGGACGGGTGGTTTTGGCATTGTGTACAAAGGCACACTTCCAGATGGGACTATTGTCGCAGTAAAGAGGCTCAAGGATGGGAATGCTGTTGGCGGAGAGATCCAATTTCAGACCGAAGTTGAGATGATCAGCTTGGCTGTTCACCGAAATCTTCTACGTCTCTATGGCTTTTGTATGACAGCAACAGAAAGGATTTTGGTCTACCCTTACATGTCTAATGGAAGTGTTGCTTCTCGTCTCAAAGGTACAAGTTACTGTGTCTCTACTAATCTGAGTGTATCATGATTCTATTTTATTTATTTTATTATTTATGACAATTAAAGATGGAAGGATAACCATACGCCAGTTGATGTATCATGAAATGTGAAAGCAATCATCCACTGAACACTCTAGTTTTGATATTCTTCTCCATGTACACTAGTTTAGAAATTTAGATTATCGTTTAGGGGGAATGTTAGATTGAGCGGCAAAAACACTAGGTAGGGGGAATGTTTTCCTGTTTCCTTGGTTGGTAAAGGTTTTTTTTTTTTTTTTTTTTTTTTTTTTTTAAATTATAAATTTTTTGGGGAATGTTTCCTTGTTTTCCTTGGGCTCCGTTTGGTTGGGTGGTATTATAGACTTAGTAAACGGGTCGGGTTCAGGTCGAATCACTTGGGTTTGCTTGGGTCATTAACAGGTCGGATTATTATCGGGTCAGGTCACTATTAGGTCGGGCCATGTCGGGTTTTCTGGTCAGACAACTCTTGTCTCACAAATTCGGTCTTGTTTCGGGTTCGGGTTGGTTTTTGGTTGGGTCAAATTTTGCCAGCTCTAGAGGGTAAAGTAGATTTTTTTTTGAAAAACTCGTATAGAGTGAAAATCTGTGAAATAAAGGAAGGTACCAGGGATTTGGGTTGGAATATGGACCTACTGGAGTATGAGTGGAAAGTCAATATCCCCTCATTGAAAATGGAAAACAGTACAAAACTTATCTGTGAATTTTTACTCCAGTACAGTAGTAGGATTATGCTTGATTCCTTAACCGACACCATTTTTGTCTTGCAGTAAAGCCAGCACTAGACTGGGGTACCCGAAAGAGAATTGCCTTAGGTGCAGCAAGGGGTTTATTGTACCTTCATGAGCAATGTGATCCAAAGATTATACATAGGGATGTTAAGGCTGCAAATATTCTGCTCGACGATTACTGTGAGGCGATCGTAGGAGATTTTGGATTAGCAAAGCTGTTGGACCACCGCGATTCACATGTTACTACAGCTGTTAGAGGCACCGTGGGTCATATAGCTCCAGAGTATCTCTCAACAGGTCAGTCTTCAGAGAAGACAGACGTTTTTGGATTTGGTATACTTTTACTTGAGTTGATCACTGGTCAGAGAGCACTGGATTTCGGAAAAGCCGCGAATCAGAAAGGAGTTATGCTAGACTGGGTAAATTTTTCTGCCTGTTGCATATAATTCAGGGTAACTTTCTTTGGTTGTTCTGCTCTAAATTATTTTGGCATGGTTCAGGTAAGGAAATTTCACCTAGAAAAGAAGTTGGATATGTTAGTAGACAAAGACTTGAAGAACAACTACGACAGAATCGAGCTCGAGGAAATGGTTCAAGTGGCTCTCTTAAGTATTCAATTCCAACCTGGCCAAAGACCAAAAATGTCTGAAGTGGTAAGAATGCTCGAGGGAGACGGCCTAGCAGAGAAATGGGAAGCTTCTCAAAGAGCTGAATCAACAAGGAGCAAAGGAGGAAATGAGTTCTCCTCGTCAGAGCGGTACTCTGATCTAACTGATGATTCTTCGTTGCTCGTCCAAGCAATGGAGCTCTCTGGACCAAGATAGCATTTCTTTCGCAGTAAGGGACCAATAATTCATTTGGTAGTAAAAGATGTAAAGAACAAAAATGGGGGTGAATTCAGCAGGATTCTGGGTAAAATATGCCTCACTGATGTATCATTGTCACTGTTGGCCAGGCCAGCTCAACAGAGTTTGTCCAGAACTTGTCACTGTACAGAATAGAATCGAAGAGTTTACCTTCTTGGGTGAGGATTTTTAAGGGAATCTTGCTGAGAGTGTGCATCAAGTTTGTAAGAATAACGCAATGTGAAGAAGGGTTCTCTGTCCTGTAGTAGTCATTTTTATTTTACATTATATGTAAGCAAATATAGGGGAATTTAGAAAGATGTTACAGCCATATATTAACCATCAGTGTATAATATCTTCATATCCATTAGTTTCCTGTCCTGGCAGAATGCTGAAGACTGAACTGTGAGCATCTCTCTTTTTTCTTTTTTTTTTGGGTGGTGCAAAGGGAGCTATATAGGGGGCCGAATACGAGTTCTGAACATAAGCCTCTTATACCACTCTCAGAAACTTTATCAGAACCGAGTCGAAATGAACTAATTAATGAGTAAGTGGAAAAGAACATACCATGACATCTTCAAATGCAATTATATTCTGCAAAACTAGCAATAGCATTCTCAGCTGTGCAGATACTTCTATTTGAACCGAAACAGATAGGGGCTCCTGTATTTTCTTCCTCCATTCGGTAAAACACCAACCCATACCATAAGGTTTCAACCTATGTTTGGCTTCTGATTACAACAAGTTCATGGACAGAGAGCCACAGCACAGAAACTAACAAACCGTTCTTAACCTAGCTTATTGTAATTGTTCTAATTGCTTTTTACTCCAAAGTCCAAACCTATTCATCAGCTGATTGGCAGGTTCAACCCACAATGAAGTTGAACAGTTCAAAGGCCTTATAACTCTAATCTCTATTACAAGAAAGCTTTTACTGAGTGTGTAACCAATCTGAGTTCACGAGTCAGCAGATAATACACAATGGAGTTATGGAGGAAAAGTTCAGGTCCAGAACTTTAGATATTTGTAATAACAAACGATTTAGGCATTCTTTTTTCTAGATATCCCTATTTATGTCTTATTTTCTTAAATTCAAACATAAATTTTCAAAAAAGAAAAAATAAATTGGTCTGTGCCTGATCAGAGTTCATTAGCTCCAAAACATATCAGGTGTAGTGATACATTAGTTTGTCTTGAAGTACATCTGATCTCTTTGTGAAGGAAAAGCATAAAGCATATCACCCCCATAGTTGATCTAAAGCCCAAGTCTAATAAACACAAGGGAGCACACTTGACCTGTACAAGTGATAAATGGAAAGCCATATAAATCTCGCACAAAAATTGTATGAGACCATCCAATTGTGTGACGATGTGAATTTTGTGAAAAATGAGGGTGACTTGTAGACAAGAAATCACCCTTATTCTTGATAAAAGTCACATTGTCCCACCGTGGAACGGTCTTACACAGGACTTCCCCTAAATCTCGCTCTTTGCAGCACATTTATATCACTATAGGTTCACAAATGCCACCATCAGAACAGAAATGACAGCACACAAAAGATCAAACTACAACCTTGCTCAGCACAGTTCCCTTAAATAAGGCAAAAGTAGTGCTGTACCTTCTCAACTCTCAATTCTATCCTCGATCTATTTGCAACAAATCCGTAATACAGAATACTTCTAGTGGCTTTAGAATCTAACAAGAAAAATAATTAGCACTCACAAATGTAAAAGGCTCAAGCAATGCTTCTCTACTCTATCTCAATTGTTCTTCCTTCCATTTGTTTTGATTGCAGAGGTTTACAGAATTATCTATTGTGGGAAGAGTGGGGATGGGTATGTCAACACTTTTATAGTCAATATAATGTACATTTACACTTCTGTTTACTCTCCGAGTCTCAGACAGCAATGATATGTTCTCAGATCAATCATCAACAAAAACTTTTCGTTATTGACAATTTTTGGAAAAAATGATTTCATTTTATTCCTAAAATTCTAAAGGTAATAGCTCTAACAAAGTCACACTGCTTGTTCCTTGATGAACAGAATTTCAGCTAGAGGAGAGGCCCGTCGAAATCTTACCAGTTCTACCAGCATATCCATTCTTCCCTCTGTCGCACAAGGCGTTATACTCATTTTCTCTAGGGATGGAGAATTTCCGAGCAATAACTTCACTAATTCCATCTCCTGAGGCACACCACACATCTCTGTTATCTTCACAGTTCTCAGCTGCTTGAATGTGCAGTCTGAGGGACACTCAGTCTTCCAGAAGTCGAGGTCTGCTGCTTCTAGTGCAACCTTTGTACCCGGTGAACCCTATGGGTAAGGACAAAAAGGCATGCATCAAAAAGAAAACTATTCGTATATATTTTCTGATAGCTCCAGCATTATTTATGTATATATATATGATTATAAATGTATCCAATGTTATCAACACTTACAGAGATATAAAGCTCTTGCAAATTTGGGGAGTTCATAATCAGCCGAAGAAGAACCAGTATCTCTTTGATGTCTTCGAAACTTACTTGATATAACTCTATGACTTTTAGACGATTATATGTCAGAGATGGTTTCCAGTGGTCAATGCCGATGCTTAAATACTGGAAAAATATAGCAATTGAAATTAGAATCCAACTGATTCCCAGTCACCACCCAAAGCAATAACAGTAAGAGTAAGAGGCAAACCCCAGTTTGGTATCTGGAACATTGATGGTACAATTTTGAGGGGATTTAAAACTTTAAGTTACCTTAGTAAAGTAAACGTGTCCAACCAGTCTTTCAAGATTAGGGACGCCACCAAGAAACTTGACAAAATTGCTACCCGAGTTCTGCTCGGAAAGTTCTTGCACGTCATCGGCATTCATATACAAAGTAATACAAATGATTTCCAACAGTGGGGTATTCTCTAAGAGTATTTCCTTGAATTCACCTTCTACACATAAGGACTTGAGATTAGGCGCATAGACACTCAGCTCCAGACAATCATAGGACAATGTTAGATTCTCAAGAAGAGGACAGCTAGAGATTAGGCTTTCAATAGCTTCAGGCGCCACGAAAACTTGTTGAAGATTCAAGGTCCTCAACTGTAAAAATCCTCTGAAGTTAGGTGGGGGATCCAATTCGCATCGACATAGCTCCAAATGAGTCAACTTTTTGCAAGAAAACAGACAGGATGGCACCCTAAACAACCACTCGCCTTCACCCAATTCGAGGGTGAGCTCCCTAATATCATTCCTCGCTAGGAAAAGTACCCACTGATCAATATCTGGGCAATTTTGAAGGATTGAAGAACATAACTTGAACTTATGAATTGGTCCTTTGTGGAGCAGAAGAGAATGTGTAACAAACTTTATTAGTCGGTTTTCAACGACCATTTTGTCCGGCGAGTAATTGATACATCTTTCATCAAAAGCTAACTGTGGAACACTTGCCCACCTGTACCTCCACTTGGTTGATAGTACACTCGTTCTAACAGCATCCCTTATTGGTAGCAATGAAAGAATGATTTCTATAATGCTCAAGGGCAAATCACTAAGTAAATCGGCGCCCGAGTAATTATCCATATAATACCAATTCAATATGCACAGGATATCTAATCACAAATATTGAATACCCATCAGAAACTGCTGTTCAAATAAATGAAAATAAGTACCCATCAGAAACTAAACAACCAAAAACTCAATACATCAGCAAATCACAAACTAGATAGGGGACATAAAAAGCCATTATCCATACCCTAATTTCAATCTTGATACAAACCCTAATTCTAAAATAAGGAGAGCCCATCAGAAATTATAACTCTAACACTTAATTGATGAGCATATAATCAATCGAATATGAGAAATCAAGTGCAAAAGACAACAGAACAAAAACAAAATTCGATCTTTATCAATTAGAATCAGACCCAGAAACAGATGGACAACATTGAGCAATACCCAATTGAATTAATCAAAAGTTCTCATTTTCTTACACAAAAATTACCCACATTAATGTTCTGATCAGGAGAGAGAAAATGCAGGTTGATAGCAATAGCATTCGAATCAGAGAAAAAAAAAAATCCAGAAATTGACTTACATAAAGGAATCAAATTGGGGATACTCTAGAATGTAACCAGAAATTCAACAAATAAAAGAAAAATCGTACCGTAAAGTTAAATGGGAGATGCTAAGGACTTTGATTTTGATTTGTTGGGTTTGATCTGCTGGTTTTCGACAAAGCAACGACAAGCTCAACTAAAATCATCGGTGAAGTAACGTATTTCGGTTGTCACTTGTCTGTAAGCCTGTAACTGACCTTTTCTAAGTTTTTATAGTCGTCCAACTCGTACGTGCTCATATAAAAAGCAAAGACATACGCCAAGGGTGGTGTTCTACGTCTTTGTCAGCGGTTTTCAATTCAATTTAGGATTTTCAATTTAAGTTACTTCTTCTTTTGTTATTTGGTTGAGAGTAAAGGGCTAGATATTGAGTTCAATTCAGAAACTTACACTTGAAATCAGTTTAATGCAATGGTGTTCAATTAGATTCAGAAGTATTCAATATAGAATATAGTACACTCCAATTCAATTCAATTCAATTCTAATGAAAACACCATAAGTCCGTTTTTGAAAGGTCAAAATTCATTAAATTTAACCACTAATTTGGAAAAATTTATGATATAAAAGTAAACTAGTTGGATTCATTTTAAGTAATACATTACAAAAATTATATTATTTTATAATTTTTACGTGAAATAAAAAATGTAACGTAATTATTGGGCAGAGGGAGTACTGGGTACATTTGTTAGAGCTGAACTTACCAGATTTGAACTGAACTGAACAGAATTCAACATTACTAAACTAGACACTACATAACTGAACAGGACATATATAACTGAACTGAATTGAGCACAAATGGATATGTGAGACAAAAAGTACGTTTTTGATTCAACACCACTGAACTAAATGAAAACATCATTGAACTGACTTTGAAATCACTGAATTGACACCTGAACTAAACTGATCGTATAAACTCTAACAAACACACCCGTATTAACTTGGAGGACCATGTTCAATCTTGAGACTAATGAAGTCTTGACCTATTTGGTTTTGTGGTGGAGTCACTGAAAAATAAGGGTCTTTAACCACCTAAACACATTCATGCGAGTTCGAGATAGGTGTGTTGATAATTAATATAATTAAAAAAAACGCCCTGATAAACAAGGAGAATTAATTTTTTCCCCCTCATTCCCTTCCTTTTTCCTCTATTCTCCAACTCTCAAACATGCTCTTAATTAACATGTATTTGCTTTTTTTATTTTGGTGTGTTGATAATTAAAAAAAATTATTAATAAAACAAACAAACTAGCCTAAGGGCATATATGTTCTTTTCAAATGATTTTCAGCTAGTCCCAGTTGTCACCAGTTGTCCCCAATTACCAGTTAGACTTTCTAGTTGCCCTAACTATCCTTAGTTTGACCTTGTTTTGCCTAATTTTTAATTTTGAGTGTTTTAATAATAATAATAATAATAATAATAATAATAATAATTTTTTATTATTATTAAGAAAACACTCAAAAATACAAAATTTCAATTCTCACCAGTTGCTCCCAGTTTGAGCCAATTGTTCTCAGTTTCCCGCAATTGCACCAGCAATGGCGTATCTAGCCCGGGGGCACCGGTGTCCCGGGCACCCGGTTTTTTCAGAAAATTTTGCTAAAATATCTTATTTTTTTGAATTTTTTTTTTGAAAATTATTGCTAAATACCCTAACAATTTAATTTTGTCACCCATATTATTAATTTTCTAGATCCACTATTGACCACCGGTTATCCCTGACAGTTAGACTTTTCAATTACTACCGTTACCCCCAATCACCACTTTCCAGTTGAAAAACCATCATGTTGGAAAACGTGGAACTTTGAGCTAGCTGTCAGTTTCACTTGAAGTTGGCTTGCTAGCTGCACACTTTCCATTTTCTCAATTATTATATTTCCTATTCTGTTTACTTAGAGGTCCCTTGAATTGTCATCAAGCTTCCTATCGCAGATACAATACAAAAACCAGAGAAAAGGAAAGTCGGTTTATCATCAACTAACTAGGAGCACTACAAGAAATAGAATTAAATAGGGCATTTTACATTGATTAAATAGGATGTTTTGGACTTGCCTTAATAGAAGGTATCAACTAGGGCAATTTTTTTTTGCTCTCTTTAAGTATATCAAATACGGCATTTCTGAAAAAAATGCCCTTATTCTCTATTATCCATTATCTAATAGGGCACTTTAAAACAAAATGCCCTTCCTCTCTATTATGCATTATCTAGTAGGGCATTTTCTAAAAAAATGCCCTTCTAATTCCTAAATTGTTTAGCAATAAAACACTTGAAAAAAAAAAGCAATGAAATTGTTCATTAGTTATTAAGAAGTGCATGTTACGAGAATTAGAAATGGAGAATTAGATGACCTATTGGCTTACTCATTCTCCAAATTCTGGCTCTCTACATCATTTTCTCTCTCCTCTATCTATACATCAACACCTACAAAATTATAAGATCTCTTTAAGAGAGAAGAAATGGAAGATCTTGATGAAAAGGGAAATTTATGATTTTTATTCAAACCGCTCAATACACCAAGAGGGAAGGAGAACTGGAGAAGATTGCGGCAATCTATGTACTGATTTGGCGCTAAACGGGTGTGTAAGCAAGGCAGCTGTTAAGACCAAGAGCAATTTTGGTGTACTCTATTAAATTAGAGTCCCACATCGACGAATTCAGGGATCTTGAGATCCTACAGTTCTATAAGTATAGTACTAAGGGCTGGAATAAGGCAGTTACAGCTTGGTCAATGCTTATTAGCTTGTTGACCCAATAGTTGAAAGATGAAACCAAGCTTATAATGCTTAAGGTTTAATCTTTTCAATTGTTAGCTATTAACAGTCCAAATTCTTACTTAAAGTGTCTCTCTTTAAACATGTTTTTCCGGAAACAGCGAGGGCAATTAAAATTAAATTAAGGAAGGCAATTATAAAATGCCTTATTTGTTAAGTATCAAAAAAGGTATTTTAAATTGCCCATTTTTGAAAAAAAACAAGAAAGGCAATCAAAAATGCCCTCATTTTTCCTTATCAAATAGGACAATTTTTAAAAATTGCCTTAATAACCTAAAACAACGCGACAAATAGGGCATCTTAAAGGCATTTTAAAAAATGCCCTTTTAAAGCGTTTTTTAACCAAATAAGATATTTTAAAACGCCCTCTTTGGACTAAAATGTTGTAGTGCCAGAGTCCTAATAATAGTTGATCAACTTCTTCACTTAAACGACCTATCTTTTACATTATATATATACTCCTTCACCCTTATTGCTAACAAATAAACACAAAACTCAACCTACATTATTATTACAACAACAACAACAACAACAACAACAACAAAAAAACCTCAAACTACAACAATGTCAGCTATAAACAGAATCTATGAGTCCATGATCCTACAAGTACTATCCGAAGAAATACATATTGCACCTTCAAACAATAATACCCCCAAAAAAGACCTTTTCTTGGTCAAATTCACCTTAAATGACACAATCCGTTTAACAACACATTACGACGACGATAATGAAGAAATAACCATCGATATCCCTGATAATTTACCTCCATTAGTCACCCCTACCGTGGCCTTTAACCCATACGATGATACTAATTCTTCTTCAAGGGATGATAGTATTCGAAAAGTGCTTCATGATGTCAACCTCCAAACCGATCGTGACAAAGATAGTGTTACAAATCCTTGACAGCTACGTCAACGACTTTATCAAGAATCCAAAGAACGTAGGCTGTCGTGTAGGGGAAATTACTGTCCCTATTAGCAGGACCCTCGTGCGTCATGACCGGGTTTACGGGCCTCGAGCAGGGCGGCCAACACCAGCCGACGAGGTGGCGGTAAAGAGTCTTAAGAGGGTTAGGGCTGAAGATTACTACTGCGGCTTGAAAACAGACGTGGTGGATGATGAGAAGTGTTGGGTTTGCCTTGAGGATATGTTGTTGTCTAAGGAGGAAAAGGTCACGTGCTTGCCATGTGACCATGCTTTTCATGATGGTTGTATTGTTAAGTGGTTGAACACTAGTTACTTTTGCCCTCTTTGCCGTTTTGAGTTGCCTGTTCGTAAACGAGCAAGGTTGCAATGATTGTAATTTGTAGACATACATATATGGATTGCTCGATCTCTTTGTGATTGAACATGAATTTTTCTCATTATTTTGTAATATTTCTTATTATGGAATCTTGATTGTGCAATGGAATTTGTTAATGCTTCAATGATAAATTAGAGCTTGAGGTGGGTAGGACTGTAGCACAGTTATGCAGCCCCCACTTGGCGCAACAAAGATATAGGTCGGAGTCTCAAATCACATCCCTCAAAGAGACTGAAACCATGCTTTTTAAAAAAAAAACAAGAAACGCTAATAATTCAATCCTCTAAACATGAAAAGGTAGAAATTAAAGGAATTATTTTTTTTTTGAGAGGGGAATAGGAGACTTTTATTCATAGAAAAGCCATACGATATCTATAATAAAAATAACCCTAGAACATACTAAATCAATAGAAACAACAAAAAATCCGCTAACAAACCAATATACTAGAATACTCAGGTGCGACTCCCAACATGCATAGTAACCATGTGCTTCCTTTGATGTATATTCATCTTTCACGGAAGTGGAGATCTTCACCACAAGTAACGCAATCGCTTGCCCACAAACCTCTGTATGATTCCGTCGATCATGTGTATATCTGGTCCCCAAATTCATACTGCTTCTACTATTAATCAATCGCACAATAGGCGAAAAAGAATCCTATAGAAAGGAAGATAAGAAAATCCCTAAAAACTCCACAAAGGGAGAGAATTTATTCAACTCAGAACGAAAAAAGCTAGAAATTAAGATAAAACGTGATAAAAATCATCAATTGCAGGCCGGGAATGGCCTAAATCGGCCCTCTCGGCCTGAAAATATATTCTACTAAAGGTTAGGGTTCTAGAGAGAAGGAGGAGAAAGAAAGGAGGGAGTAAAGGAATTATTTATTCATGTGAAAGTAAATGTAGACACAACTATTAGGATAATAAGGTCATTAATTAATTCATTAGCTTGTAACAAAAGAAAAATACTCCGTAGAAGTTAAGGTTATCTGGCTCTATAGCCCATGAAGCAAATAAACAAACAGAAAGCAAAACATCATAAATAAAAAACAGAAAGCAAAAACATCATCAAGTCACCACAAGTCCACAACCATTCTAAGTGCCAAATTCATGAACACCACCTACAACAAAACCTATCACAATCATTATAGTAGTAGTTTAGCCAATTTGTAGGATTTGACACCGTTCTTCGTTATTTATAACCCAAGAAACATCATTCTGAAGATTATAGCAATAATACCTCAAGAATTTTGAGTCCAATTTCTTTAGGATCATGGTACCTCCAACAGATGGATAATACTTGCCCTGATGAAGAATGCTTGGAGGAATGTGGGAGCTAACAATCTTCTTTGTACGAATCGGGTTCGAGTTTTGATTCTCCGGTAGTAATGTCCACTGATAAAGGTTTACCTCTTTCCCATTATGCTTTGAAAAAAGCAGAGCTGGATGACCATTCAAAGGAACCAGATAGTAATAGTCATTGTTCTTCTTCTTACAGGTGCGACCGAGCAGCGTATTTGATCTTAAAGAACGGAATTCTTCACTGGCTAAATCAACAGAAGCTATAACAAAATCAAAGTTCTTAACATCATCACTTGTATCATGTATCCAATAGATGACACCATTGAGGCAGAAATTCCCATTTGCCAAAATTGGCGAACCTTGAATGATTGAAGATGGTACATTAGCATGATCTATTAGCCTCCAGGACTTGGACCCAACAGTTAGAATCTCAAACTCGCTAACAGTCTTTCCTATGTTACCGATATGCCTGAGAACTAGATACTCCCCGCGTGTAGGCTCAAATCCCAAGAAACACCAATGTTGCCAACATGGCTTCTCGAAAATCCCTAACGGCTGAATTACATCTTGATCACTTGGGATAGGAAGAGTGAAGAAATCTTGTGTTCTAACACTACAAAGAAAGACTAATGAGTTGTAAGGAGATTCGTAGTAGTAGCAATTATAGAGACAAACTAGACCATTGCAGAAGTTGGACACAGTCACGTAGTTTGAGACAAAGGGAGGGAATTTCGACGACAAGGGCACATGAAGCACCCTTTGCACTATCGGTGAACTAGTACTACTCTGAAAGGATAACAGATTTAAAGTCCGATTGGGATATGTATAGCCGAAGGCATAGATATCGGGACAGGTCGTAGGAGTTTCCAGGGAACGACGAGAGTGGCCTAACAAGAAGGCAGTGGCTGTGAAGGAATAACACCAAAGCTTGCAAACACAGCTAAATTTCGCCAAAGACTTGCATGACAACCATGACACGATCTCGCTTTGCAGATCTTGAGGGAGTTCTACTCCAACATCTTGTTTTACTTGAGCATTGTAGTTCTCCGTATTACAAATTTGTTCCTCTGCTCTGATTCTCTTTCTGTTTCTATCGCTTTCGACCATGAAATCTCGGTCTGTATCAGTAATTGCCAAAGCATATATAGTTAAGAGAACACTGCCTAAGACCGATTTATAGTGGTTTTCTGCAAACCACCCTATATATAGCAACTGAACAACCAAAAACTCAATACATGAGCAAATCATTCAATTGATTTAATCATGAGCAAATAGAGAACAAAGCCATAATCCATACACCAATAAATTCAATCTTGATACAGACCCTAATTCAAAAATAAGGAGAGCCCATCAATAACAACATACAATTGATGAGCATAATCAAAGGAAATGTAAACATGGTTTATTTCAATCCTAATATGAGAAATCAAATGCAAAAGATAACATAACACAATCAAAATTAGACCTTTATATACAAAATGATAATCTTAAGCAATACCCAATTGAGAATTAATCAAAACTTTCTCATTTTCTTTCATAAAATTACCGAAATATTAATGTTCTAATCACGAGAGAGAATATGTAGATTGATAGCCAATAGCACTCAAATCAGAGAGAAATGCAGAAATTAACTTGCATAAAGGAATCACTTTTAGGGATGATATGGCAACAAATAAAACAAAAACGTACCAGAAGTCAGAACTTTGAATTTGATTTGTTAGGTAAAAGTACCCTCGGAAGCTAGGGGAGCAAAGTATTGGTAGTATTGAAGCTTTCAGCGGCGCTGATGCAATTCTGTTATGCCTAAATCAGGTCGAGTTGTTCTCAATACTGATAAAATTTAGTATTATATTGAGATACATATAATGGGATAGAAGATCGGTATTGCGAAATTACGATTGGCAAAAATGCTAGGAATGCATGAAGAAGCCAGCAACCAAGATGCATTATGATGACATAAAGAAGCTAAGGCCACAAAAATAACTCGTATTCACAAAACCATCCCTAAATATACTATTCACAAAGCCACCCCTAACTCAACTTTTTGCAAAAAAATCACTCCTAACTGAACTGTTTGCAAAAAAATCACCCCTAACTACGTTTCCGTCTACAAATCAACACCCCAAACATTTTCCATCCAAATTTCCATTACATTTATTTTTCTTTACCATTTTGCCCCTACTTTAAGATTTCAAAATAATTTTATTCTTGAATTATTATGAACTTTAGGTTCTTAAAAATATAAATTATATTGCTTGATTTATATGTTAGATTATTATTATCATAATTAATACATGAACTAATGGAATAATTTTTAAATTGAAAGTAGGGTAAAATTGCATGAATATAACAGAAGATTTAACGGAAAAATGGTTATTGGTGGCTCTATGAATGCCAATTTTTTTTTTTTTTTTTTTTTTTTTTTTTTTTTGCAAATGGTTCACTTAGGGATAGTTTCTTGAACATGAGGTCTACTTAGGGGTGATTTTCTGCAAAGAAAACCTATAATATTTAGGGATCATGCCAAACCCTGCCTAAGACCGATTTATAAAGTTTTTGTGTTTTTTTTAATATCAATGATAATTTTGAGCACGAGGTTTGTAGCACAGTGGTGCAACCCCTACTTGTCCCAAGAAATATCTAGGCTCGAGTCTGATTTCCCTCAAAGAGGCCGCTTCCATGCTATTTCAAGAAACAAAAATACAAATTTTTTGTTCAATCTCTAAAAAAAGAGGTTAAAAAGAAATTATTTGTTCAATGTGAAGGTAAATGTAGACAACTATAGA
Source organism: Tetragonia tetragonoides (assembly GCA_038025085.1). Lineage (NCBI taxonomy): Eukaryota > Viridiplantae > Streptophyta > Magnoliopsida > Caryophyllales > Aizoaceae > Tetragonia > Tetragonia tetragonoides. Next base: position 36,027,155 of record CM076148.1, read on the forward strand.
AAAATAAGGTCATAAATTTATGCCTCCAGGGCTATCTGACCATTAAATTAGATGGGTCTGATGTTGTTCATAAGCCTTTTAGATTTTTAAATATCTGGGTGCATGACTGTTGGGGAAAGCACACAAATACACAAGCGGAAGCAACAAAGACTTTTTCCCCGGTTGTGATGCAAAGATGAGCAATAACCAATTCAAGCAACCAAACAATATTGAACCAAAATGACAGCAGCAAATGGAACTATAAATCAGCCCAAAAGCAGTAAATAAACAAGGAGACGCAAGGATTTACGTGGAAACCCCGATGTGGGGAAAAAACCACGGGACCGTTAACAAACGGTGCCAAAACCTCCACTAATCAACAAATTAACAAGTGGGTACAACAATAGTTCTTCCCTAGATCAACTAGAGGTATTCACAATCATCAAGGATCAACCTTGGCACAACAAGTCTCCCAAATCATCACCCAAAAGAGTGGAAATACAATTTCGTACAAAATAAGAGCTGAATTTAGAAAACTGACTTAGAGAGCTCCAAATGAAATTCTGACCGTTGGATTTGAAGAGGGGGATGTCAGGAACAACGTGCTAAAATCTCGCGACGATCGGAGTTCGTTTGGTCGTCGATCGGGGCGGATTTCTGGGCTGCCAGCACCAAAATTCGTGGGTGGCTCCTCTTCTCTCTCTCCTCTTCTCTTCTAGACTTTTCTCCTGAATTTTTTGAGTGTCTAGGCTTTCTCTCTCTTGCACTCAGCCCTTCTAACCTTTTGGCTTATAAGGGAATCCACTTGTGAGTGAATATACGAAATTGCCCTTCACTTAAACATCATATGGATAACCCATATGGTAAGCAAATATATCCCAAATTAATTGGGTTCTTCCTCCATGTAGGAGGGATACTCCAACAAATCTCCCCCTCACTCCTACATGGGGGGCTCGACCAAGCCCGCAATCTTTCTACAAACAAGAAGTTTCTCCTTAGGCAAGGCCTTCGTCAACATGTCCGATCCGTTGAGATCGGTGTGAATCTTCACAAGCTCAAATGACTTGTCTTCTACCGCTTCTCGAATCCAATGATACCTCCTCCGTATGTGTTTGGTTCGGGAATGGTAGGCTGCATTCTTGGCAAGGTGGATGGCACTTTGACTATCACAATAAAGAGGGTACTTGTCTTGTTTCAAACCCAACTCCTCTAGAAAATCTCTCATCCAAATAAACTCCTTGCCAGCTTCAACCGCTGCCATATACTCAGATTCTGTGGTAGACAGAGCAACACACTTTTGCAATTTTGATTGCCATGAGACAGCTCCCCCTGCAATTGTCATCAAGTATCCGGAGGTAGACTTACTAGCATCAATATCACCTGACAAATCAGCATCTGTGTAGCCATCTAACACAGGTTGTCCGGGACCAAAGCATAAACACACTCTAGAAGTACCTCTGAGATACCGCATGATCCACTTTACTGCTGCCCAATGCTCCTTACCAGGATTAGACATGAACCTGCTAACAACCCCAATGGCATGTGCAATGTCTGGCCTAGTGCATACCATGGCATACATCAAACTCCCCACGGCGGATGCATAAGGCACCGTCATCATCTCTTTCTTGTCATTCTCACTTGTAGGACACTGGCTGGAGCTTAGCTTCATGTGACCTGCAAGTGGCGAGCTCACGGGTTTAGCTTTGTCCATCTTGAACCTCTCTAGCAGCTTCTGGATGTAACTCTCTTGTGATAGCCATATCTTCTTGTTCTTCCTATCACGAGAGATACGCATGCCCAAAATTTGCTTTGCAGGGCCAAGGTCCTTCATTGCAAAGGACTTGCTCAAGGCACTCTTCAGGTTGGCAATCTTCTCCTTATCCTGTCCAACAATCAACATGTCATCCACATAAAGTAAGAGAATGAGAAAATCACCTCCGGCGTAATGCTTCACAAACACACATGAATCTGCATGTGTCTTGTGGAAACTGTGGTCTTTCATGAAAGACTCAAACTTCTTGTACCATTGTCGAGGTGCTTGTTTCAAGCCATATAAACTCTTTTTCAAACGGCATACAAGCTTCTCACTTCCCTTCTCTTGGAAACCTTCTGGTTGCTCCATGTAGATTTCCTCCTCTAAGTCACCATGGAGGAAAGCAGTCTTCACATCAAGTTGTTCCAACTCCAAATCCATGCTAGCAGCTAAGCCAAGAACAACTCTAACAGAAGACATCTTTACAACTGGAGAGAAAATCTCTTCAAAGTCTATGCCTTTCTTTTGACCTGAGCCTTTCACCACCAAACGTGCCTTGTACCTAGGTGGTGAACCATCTTCTCCAGTTTTCAGTCTGTACACCCATTTGTTCTTGAGTGCTCTCTTGCCCTTAGACAACTCCACTAAGTCATATGTGTGGTTCTCATGCAAGGATTTCATCTCATCTTGCATGGCATTATACCACTCCTTGCAGTGCTCATGTGACATAGCCTCCTCATAGCTTTCAGGTTCTCCCCCGTCGGTCATCAACACATACTCATCTGCTGGATATTTAGAGGTAGGCTGTCTCTCTCTGGTGGATCTTCTCAACTGTGGTTCTGGTTGTACATGGGGTTCTTCTTCATGTGTATGATCTGGTGGTGGCTGAACATCATCACCATCATCACTGTTATGATCATCATTGCCATCTTCCTGTTGTTCTCCCCCTTGAACTCTAGGAGTTACTTCAGGAAATATTGGATCTGAGTTGGCGCTGTCACTAGGAGAAGGCTCTGGTTGTTTCTTCTTCTCACAATCTGCAAAGGTTTTGTCTTCAAAGAACACTACATCTCTGCTTCTAATCACTTTCCTGCTAACTGGATTCCACAATCTGTACCCAAACTCATCCTCTGAGTACCCTAGGAAGATGCATGGCTTTGTCTTGCTATCAAGCTTGGACCTCTCATCTCTGGGAATATGAACATATGCAAGGCACCCAAAGACTCTCAGGTGGCTGAATGATACCTCTTTACCAGTCCATACTCTCTGCGGAACATCTCCATTAAGAGGAACTGAAGGTGACCGGTTGATGAGGTACACTGCTGTAAACATTGCCTCGGCCCAAAAAATCCTAGGCAGCTTCGCATGAGAGAGCATACATCGAATTCTTTCTTCAATTGTTCTGTTCATTCTCTCTGCAAGTCCATTCAGCTGAGGTGTCTTGGGAACTGTCTTCTCAAGCCTGATGCCCTGTACTTTGCAATACTCTTCAAATGGACCCCTGTACTCTCCACCATTGTCAGCTCTAACACACTTGAGCTTCCGGCCTGTTTCTCTCTCAACTCTGGCCTGGAACTGCTTGAAAAACTGTAGTACCTGGTCTTTGGTTTTCAACACAAAAGCCCACAGTTTTCTAGAATAATCATCAATAAAAGTAACAAAATAAAGTGCACCGCTATGTGACTTAGTATCCATAGAACATACATCAGTGTGAACAAGATCTAATGCATGTTTTCTTCTAGATGGGGGACGAGTATGAAATGTTGCCCTATGTTGTTTTCCAGCTAAACAATCAACACAGGGTTTCAAGGACATACCTTGAACATCAGGAAGGAGTTGCTTCTTAGCAAGCATTTGCATACCTCTTTCACTCATGTGACCAAGTCTCTTGTGCCATAACTCGCTGGAGGAATCATCAACTGCGTGTACTTCTCCTTTGCACAACTTAGCTTGCATCACATACAAGGATCTCTGCTTGCTCCCACGAGCCACAATCAAACTTCCTTTGATAAGCTTGCACTTTCCACCACCAAAGTTGCTGGAGTAACCAGCATCATCGAGCAACCCAGGAGATATCAAATTCAGCCGAATGTCTGGAACATGTCGGACATCTCTCAACACCAAACTGCAACCTGTGGATGTCTCCAAACACACTGTACCCATGCCTACAATCTTGGATGAGCCATCATTCCCCATCTTTACATAGCCAAAGTCACCGCTGGTGTAAGATGAGAAGTAATCTTGGTGCGAGGTTAGATGAAACGAAGCACCCGTGTCAATCACCCAAGTACAATCATCACTATCTAGATTTAGGCAATGGTCACCAATAAAAAATAATTCATCACTTGTTGCAATTGCAGTGGTGTTGTTATCTTTCTCTTCTTGTTGTTGCCCGAATGTCTCACCCTTTTCTTTCCTTTCTCTGGACTTGTCTCTCTTCATTTTCCTGCAATGTTTTTGAATGTGGCCTGGCTTATCACAATAGTGGCAAATGATCTTACCCTTTGATTTTGATCTCCCCCTGGACTTGTCTCTATGCTGGGGATATCGAGTCTTACTTCTTCCCCTGCTTGATTCTTGTGTCACATTAGCCTCTGGTTGTGTGGAGGAACTCATTTCCTTCCTTCTAGTTTCTTCATTCAACAAACTAGCTTTGACAATTTCCATTGTCAGCGTGCCCTCTGGTGCGGAGTTGCTAAGTGATACAAATAGAGTGTCCCAGCTTTCTGGCAATGAGCAAAGTAGTAGCAATGCCTGCAGCTCATCATCTAAATTCATCTTCATTGCAGACAACTTGTTAATCAAACTTTGAAATTCATTCAAGTGAACTACTATGCTATCACCATCTTTATATTCCAGTTTCACAAGTTTTCTAATCAATGACGCTTTACTCAAGGCATTCTTCCTTTCATACATGGTCTCAAGTTTCTTCCAAAGAGTATAAGCATTCGTGTCATTGGCAATATGTTGGAGGACACTCATATCAACAAATTGTCTAATTGTTCCAACGGCTTTACGGTTCAATATTTTCCACTCACTTTCAACAACACCAGTTGGTATGGTTGCATTTAAAATTGGTTCATACAAATCCTTCACATAAAGGATATCCTCCATTTTAGTTTTCCACACGGAGTAATTTCCAGAATTCAAACTAATCATTCCGTGCACACCAGATTTTTCATCCATCTTTAACAACACAACAAATTCACAATGACTCTAACCAAAGCTCTGATACCACTATGTTGGGGAAAGCACACAAATACACAAGCGGAAGCAACAAAGACTTTTTCCCCGGTTGTGATGCAAAGATGAGCAATAACCAATTCAAGCAACCAAACAATATTGAACCAAAATGACAGCAGCAAATGGAACTATAAATCAGCCCAAAAGCAGTAAATAAACAAGGAGACGCAAGGATTTACGTGGAAACCCCGATGTGGGGAAAAAACCACGGGACCGTTAACAAACGGTGCCAAAACCTCCACTAATCAACAAATTAACAAGTGGGTACAACAATAGTTCTTCCCTAGATCAACTAGAGGTATTCACAATCATCAAGGATCAACCTTGGCACAACAAGTCTCCCAAATCATCACCCAAAAGAGTGGAAATACAATTTCGTACAAAATAAGAGCTGAATTTAGAAAACTGACTTAGAGAGCTCCAAATGAAATTCTGACCGTTGGATTTGAAGAGGGGGATGTCAGGAACAACGTGCTAAAATCTCGCGACGATCGGAGTTCGTTTGGTCGTCGATCGGGGCGGATTTCTGGGCTGCCAGCACCAAAATTCGTGGGTGGCTCCTCTTCTCTCTCTCCTCTTCTCTTCTAGACTTTTCTCCTGAATTTTTTGAGTGTCTAGGCTTTCTCTCTCTTGCACTCAGCCCTTCTAACCTTTTGGCTTATAAGGGAATCCACTTGTGAGTGAATATACGAAATTGCCCTTCACTTAAACATCATATGGATAACCCATATGGTAAGCAAATATATCCCAAATTAATTGGGTTCTTCCTCCATGTAGGAGGGATACTCCAACAATGACCTATCAATTGCCAGCTTTAATTGAAGAATACTGGGGAACTCCATTCCAAGGGAGCAAGATGTATATTGTTATGCAAAAACTCAAGCTTGTAAAGAGAGCTCTTAAGGCACTTCACTCTGCCTCTTACAACAACATTAGTAAGAGAACACAAGATTGTCAGGCTGATTTATTTCAGATTCACAAGGAGACAAGGAGTTGGCTGCAAACCTCATGAACAGACTCTCATGCATGCAGCAAGAACACAAGCGGCGAGAATCAAGATATTTACACTAGGCTAAAAAAAAGGCTGAAATTAGCTCTGGTGTTTCAAAGAGCTAAGGTGAGGAATATACAGATGATAATAATTGTGCATATTTCCATGCACGCAGTGTGAAAGATAGGACGGGAAGGAGTAGAATTGCTTCTGTGGCTGACATGAATGTCCAGCATCAAACATCCCCGGATAGTATTGCTCAAGCTTTTGTTTCATATTGCTTCTGTGGCTGACATGAATTGCTTTTGTTTCATTACCTAACATACTCAATGAAAAGAACACGCAATCTAGGACTACGTACAGCCACCACTGCCAGCAGGATCACGATACCTTTGAGGACCAGAGTCGCGTCTCCTTAGCCATACCGAGCATAAGCTGCCTTTGTTAATCAATTCAATGTCTTCCTTGGTGAACTCTTGAGCAAGCGCAGATACTTTTCTTTCAGAACTGCAGGGAGCTCAATCAATTACAGAATCAGAATAGTGGCAGCTACCTTTCTGTTTGCAGCTCCCTAATAACAATGCAAACACTGTGTTATTCATTTGTATAATGGAAGAATTAACAAAAAAACCATTTATTGCCAGCGCATCTATTAAGAATTCAATCTCTCATTGGAAACATACACTTGAGTATTCCAATGCAAAGACTAAAGAGCCTGGTGATCAACGAACGCATATAGGTGCCAAGGTAACGCATTAAGAGCTTTGAAGCGTAATGTGAAGAGACAACTTGGGTCCCATATACAACCAGGAATCATAAATAGAATTTAGCAAAAGATAGCCTGCAATACCATTACGTATTCATACATCAGTTTAACATTGTGATCTCATAGTATTCTATATTTTGTACTCTCACTGCAAAAAGGTTTCCATAAACAGTCAAAATTCAGAAGCATGGTTTTAGCAACCGACATGTAAAGCCAGTATTAATATATCTATTCTAGAATCAAAGAAAGGAGGTGAGAGTACCTGCTGGAACCCTTAGGCCTAGGCGTATCTGCATCGGCATTCTCTTCAAGAACCAAATCAAGTCTATCTACGACGATTGGCTATACTTGCATGTTGCTCACCGATGGTAGCTACAAAATCCAAAGTAACAGAAACTCAATCTAAAAGTACAAATAAGGATCATAGACTATGCAACTTTTAAAACCTGTATCAAGCAAAATAATTTCCCATTGAGAAAAAGCAATTATGTCTAATTATGTCCACTTCAGCAAAATAATTTCCCCTTCTTTTAAAAGCCAAACTTTGCACTACAGATCCAGCCAAAAGTGATATGCACACAGCATATACACGAACAGATCTTGTATAGGAATGCAACTGACAGTTCAATCTTAGTATTAGTTAATTAGTTGTATGAATGAAATCAAAAAGATATATACATTTGAACTGCAACTGAAAATGGACGATGGTTCACTTGCCAATCCTGGTATTGAGCTGAAAATTGTACCAGCTATGGCCTATCTCCACTTTCTTGCATATCTGACAAGATTTGAGGCGAAAAAGCTTAGGTTTGTATTGATTATCGTCGAGTGTATATATACAGCCAGCCCTAATATCTATACATATCTTTTAGAATATGGAAACAATTGTATATGGAGAACAATCCTAAACAATATCAAACTCTATGATAACTTGCCATATTCAGGCGCAACTGAACTTTCCATAAGTCACGCCTGAAATCTCGGTAATATCTCATAACACCCCCCTCAAGTTGGAGCATGGGGGTTCACGATGCCCAACTTGTTGAGTAATAGATCAAATTGTTTCCTGCCGAGAGCCTTTGTAAATAAGTCAGCTAATTGAACTGTCGTAGGAACATACAATGGAGCAATTAGACCTTCGGTAATAGCATCACGAACAAAGTGACAATCAACTTAAATATGCTTCGTGCGTTCATGATAAACAGAATTGCGGGGAATATGCAAAGCCAATTGGCTATCACAAAACAATGGTATAGCTTTGGGATGATGAACACCCAAGCTTAATAACAAACCTTTCAACCACTTGAGCTCACATGTGATGGCAGCCATAGAACGATATTCTGCTTCAGCGGAAGACTTTGAGACAGTAGTTTGCTTCTTTGTTTTCCATGAGATAGGTGATTGACCAAGGAATACCAGCCAACCCGTTAAGGATCATCGTGTGAGGGGGTAGGCAGCCCAATCCGAGTCACACCATCCATTTAAAGATAAGTCACTGTCAGTTCGCAATAAAATACCTTGACCTGGAGTTCCCTTTAAATACCGCACAACCCGTAGAGCGGCCTCCCAATGCTCTTGGTGAGGATCTTGCATAAATTGAGATAAAAGATGAACCAGATATGCCAAGTCAGGTCGTGTGACAGATAAATACACAAGACGACCTACAAGGCGCGCGCTGATAGGATTCGGGATCATCAAGTTTGGCACCTATGGCATGACCTAACTTGTGATTTTGCTCAATAGGAGTATCTGCTGGTTTTGCCCCCAAGAGGGTGACCTCCGTAATAATGTCAAGGGTATACTTTCTTTGACAAAGAAATAAGCCAGCTGTACTCCGAGCTACCTCAATACCCAAAAAATATTTAAGTGGACCAAGGTCTTTCATATGGAAACAATCGCCCAAATAGGCCTTGAAAGCACTTAAAGCAACAGAATTATTGCCAGAAATAATTGAATCATCAACATATACCAAGACATTGAGCTGGACGCCATGTTTAGTGTAAGTAAACAGGGAGTAATCGGAGTAAGACTGAAGAAAGCCATATCCTTTCAAAGCAGTTACCAGTTTTGCAAACCAACAACGAGGTGCCTGTTTTAAGCCATATAAAGATTTACGAAGACGACATACCAGATTTGGCTCCGCTGACGTGAAGCCAAGAGACAATTTCATATAAACTTCCTCATCAAGATCACCATGAAGAAAGGCATTGTGGACATCCATTTGGTGAAATTCCCAATTCTTGGAAGCGGCAATAGCTAAGAAGGCACGAATGGTTGCCATTTCGGCAACGGGAGCAAAGGTCTCAGAGTAATCCAAGCCTTCATTTGATGGTTTTCAAAAATAACCAACCGAGCTTTTAACCGTTCAAGATCTCCATTAGAGAGGTATTTCCTCTTATAAACCCATTGATTTCCCAGTGCACGCTTGCCAGGTGGAAGAGATTCGAGAGTTCAAAGTACCATTATCCTCCAAGGCTTTAATTTCCTCTTGCATAGCCTTCTTTCACCCATCATCTTTCATGGCCTCCTTAAAAGACCGAGGTTCCTCTCATGTAGTAACAGCTGCAAGAAACTTGCGATATGGCATAGAAAAATTGTCACAATTAATGTAATGTGCTATAGGGAAAGGAGTACCTGAGGTTATGCTGTGGAAGGGAAGTAGCAGTGTTCGATGGACTCTCTTTAACAACGCTGTGAGTAACAAAATCCTTGAGGAGCACGGAAGGGGTTTTAGGGCGCTTTCCACGACCCAAAGCTTCTTCAAAACCCTGATTATTTAAACCTGCCTGTTCTTCAGTATGGTCAGACCCAGACCCAGTTTGGACAGAGTCGTCCACAACACTAAGCTGTTCTATTTCTATTGGGCTTGCCGGACTTGTGGTTTGGTCAGACCCAGTATTGACAGTGGCAGAGGAATTCGGGTCATTGGGGATAAAAGGGACATCTAGACCCTCATATGTTGTATCCCTGGTATTAGGAACAGTGACAATACTGGAGTCATCCAGAAAATCCGCAAAGTCTAAATCAATATCCACATCCATATCAAAGTGAGCTGTTGGCCTAATATTGCTAGCTTCCGTGTTAACAAAGGGAAAAATCTCTTCAAAGAATTTTACGTCTCTTGACACAAAGAACTCATGTTTATCAAGATCATAAAGCCTCCATCCTTTTTGACCAAAAGGATACCCAACAAATATGCATTTACGGCTACGACTCGCAAATTTATCCCCCTTTGTCTTTTGGTTGTGGGCAAAACATAAAGACCCAAACACTCGAATGGCATCATAAGAGGGAGAGTAACCAAACAATTTCTCTAAAGGAGTGTGATTGTCAAGGACAGTGGAAGGAGTTCTATTGATTAAATGAACAGCGGTCAAAACACTCTCCCCCCAAAAGTAAATAGGCAAATTTGCTTGGAAGCGCAAGGCGCGGGCAACATTTAGGATATGTTGGTGTTTCCTTTCAACTCTCCCATTTTGTTGTGGTGTCCCAGTGCATGAGGTTTGAAATAAGATACAACACGCAGTAAAATAACCAAGCAAACATCGGAACTCCGTTCCATTATCACTCCGAATAATTTTTATGGTTTGAGAAAATTATCGCTCAACCATAGCAACAAAGGACATAAATTTAGCAAAAACCTCTATTTTATCATCCATCAAATAAACCCACACAGCCCGAGAAAAATCATCCACAATAGTCAAAAAATATCGAGCACCATAAGAAGAGGTATGACGATAGCCGCCCCACAAATCAATATGAATTAGTTCAAAAATTCGACTGGCTTTACTCTCACTTAAAGGAAATTTGTCCCTGGAATGTTTAGCTCTAAAACATACTTTACAGGGTTTATTCAAACTACTTTTAGAATTACAAACGGGGGGAAGCAATTTTATTACTTTTTCTGAAGGATGCCCCATCCTAGCATGCCAAAGAGCCAAAGAAGAAGCGTCCTAGTCCACTGTGACTGACTGCACTGTTTGTGGTCCCTTGAAGTAGTAGAGTCCATCTTGCTTACTTCCCGTTCCAATCAGCTTCCTCGTTTGGTCCTGTATAGCACACACATATGGATTAAAAATGACAATACTATCCAAATCATCACACAATTGTGACACGGACAATAAGCTGCAATTTAAGAGATGGACATAAAGGACATGAGTGAGAGTCATAGCATCCGACAATCACACTGATCCCTTCTTTGTTGCAACCACTTTCTTTCCATCAGGAAAACCAACGAGACATAAGATATCTTTTACATCAAATAATAGGGAAAGATTACCAGTAACATGATTAGATGCACCTGTATCAATAATCCAAGAATGACCATTAATCTTACCACTCAAACGATTACCAAAGACACTTGCAAGCGCCTTCCATTGATCAGCAGAAAATAATTCTGCGGATGGTGTTCCAGTGGGTTCTGAAACAACTACAACATTGGCACGGACTCCCCCTCCACCGCGTCCTGTCGCAAGAGAAGAAGAAGAGGTCGTTGATGGTTGGTTACGGCCAATTATCAGTTTGGTCATACCTGATCCGTTGTCAGACTTCACACGATCCTCCCACCATTCTGGATAACCATGAATTTCGAAGCAATTAGTTACTTCGTGGCCTGTCTTCTTACAGTAGGTGCAGGATAGACGTGATTTATCAGGTTTCTCTATTTTGCCTCGTGTGCGCCCACTAGTTCGCACAGAAAATCCAACAACTTCGGACTTCTCCTCGGGCATAGCCGAAGACGTTCTGACTCATTCATCTTGAATAACAAGCTGGTAGGCACGACTGAGAGAGGGCAGAGGATCTTGAGCAAGAATATTTGATCGCAAAGGACCATAAGATGGAGTATATAAACCCATCAGAAATTCATGAAGCATGTCCTTTGCACGGCGACGCTCATGTTCAGGTCCTGCGGTACACTTTGCACAACAAGAACAAGTAATTAAGGGTTCATGATTATGCAATTCCTCCCATAGAGCCGTGAGTTTTCCATAGTAAGAAGCAACCGACATGGATTTAGTTTGCTTACAGTCAGAGATGGCCGCCTTCAACTGCTGTATTCGTGGTCCATTCGTAAGAGAAAATCGCTCCTTAAGCGTCTCCCATAGACGCCTGGCGTCTTTGTATTTGGACAAGGTACTCTTTATCTCTGCTGTGATGGTATTCATAATCCAAGATACCAACATGGCTTGGATTGTATTCCAATCATCTTGTGTGCAAGGAGGTGTTGGAGATACAATCGTACCATCTAAAAATCAGAACTTTCTTCGATCTTGAAGGGCTGTCTCAATTTCTCCAGCCCAATCATCATAATTTTCGCCATTAAATCTGGCCGCAGTAATAAAATCACCAGGTCTATCTTGAGGACCTAGGAAATAAGGGGATTTTGAGTCAATTTTTGGTGGTGGTGGATCATCTCCACGGCCATTGTTTAGGGTTTAGGGTTTTTTTGTTTTGAGTTTTGGTTTAGGGTTTGTTTATGGTTCTTTCACCCTTTGATACCATGACAAGATTTGAAGCGAAAAAGCTTAGGTTTGTATTGATTATCGCCGAGTATATATATACAGCCAACCCTAATATCTATACATATCTTTTAGAATATGAAAATAATTGTATATGGAAAACAATCCTAAACAATATCAAACTCTATAATAACTTGTTATATTCAGGTGTAACTGAACTTTCCATAAGTCACGCCAGTTATGGCCTTTCTCCACTTTCTTGCATATCTGTTAAAGATCAATAACATAGTCAACTCACTATCAGGTTGGACTTTCAGAGTATTTGAAAGTAAAATAAGTGGAGTTATTTGTAGCAGAGGCGCTTTTCGTGCCACTTTCCTGTCTTCTTTTCCTTCTGCCAGTCACAGGTATATGCTCTTTTGTTCCTTTCTTACACCTAATGCACCCATTTAAAGCTTGAAAAATCTGTTCAACCTCAATTCATTTACAAATATTGTCATTGGTCTTGACTCGTTTAATCAAGCCAAGTTTATAAACGAGATTTCCCCGTTTACTAACCCAGTCGAGTGTGTAAATCAGTTCTTTTGCTTACATATTTACAAGGGCCAAAATAACAAATTATCCCCATTACTTCAGTTTAATCGTCAATCGGTGGGACAAATTACTAATAAAACAAAGGTCCCTTGATTTAAGTCAATGTATATTTCAAGCAATAAACCCTGTATTCACTGAATAATGGTATCAAAATAGCCTGTAAAAGAGCCCCAAGTCCACAGTACAGTGCTATCATGTATTCACAATAGCCTAATAGCAACTTGTGGAGGTAAAGTTATATTAGTGTTTTGATCAAGTCAGACACTACCACACACATTACGTAAAGTGTTTTTGGGTTTAAGCAGTGTTTTGTAAAGGCTAATAAAAGTGCCAAGGTTTGTCCTTAGGAAGTTTATAGGGACTCCTTTTACAGCCCCGTCCATAAACAATTGTGATTTAGAGTTTGAAGTGGGTAACACAGTGGTACACGGGTGCATCCCCCACTTGTCGCAACAAAGAATTAGGTTCGAGCTAGTCTCATATGTATCCCTCAAAGAGACTCATTCATTCCATGCTATTCAAAGAAATAGAACAAGAAACACTAATAGAAACATCTTTGTTCAATCCTGTAAACAAGAAAAGTTCGAAACGAATTCTTTGTTCATGTGAAAGTAAATGTAGACAAAAATAGGATAATAAGGTCATTAATCAATTCATTAGCTTGTGACAAAGAAAAAATAGAAGTTAAGGTTCTCTGGCTCTATAGCCCAAGAAGGAAATAAACATAAACAGAGAGCAAAACATCATAAATAACAAACAGAAAGCAAAAACATCATCAAGTGATGAGGTTCACGGTTCACCACAACCATACATTATTCTAAGTTCCAAAATTCATGCCAACACTTAACTCGCTAGTTTAGCCAATTCGTATGATCTCATCACATCGTTCTTCGTTATTTATAACGAAAGAAGCCCCATTCTCAAGATTATAGCAGTAATACCTCAGGAAGCTTGAGTCCAATTTCGTTAGGATCACCGTACCCCCTACAAATGGATAAAATTCGCTCTGAAGAATGCTTCGAGGAATGTGGCAGGTAACAATCTTCTTTATACAAATCGGGTTCGGGTTTTGGTGGTCCGGTAGTAATGTCCACTGATAAAGACGCACATGATTCTCTTTCTGCTTTTTATATAGCAGCGCTGGATGGCCGTTTAATGGAACCAGGTGATAGTAGTCCTTACACCAGGTGTGACCGCCCAACTCATCAATCAAACATAAAGCACGGAATTTTAGACTGGCCAAGTCCACAGAAGCTATATGAAAGTCATTATCAGGTGTATTATGCATCCAATAGATCACACCATTGAGGCAGAAATTCCTATTGCTTCGAAAAGGCGAACCTCGAATCATTGGAAATGGTACATTAGCATGATCTATTAGCTTCCAAGTGTTCGACCCAACTGTTAGAATCTCATACTCACTAGTTTTAGTCCTTCCGTCTTTATCAACGTTTATGTCGGCATGCAGAACATGATACTCCTTTCGTGTAGGTTCAAACCCTAAGGAAAACCAATGCCACCAACGGGCCCTCGTTCTTTCAGAACTTGTATTGGCGGACACAGAGGGGTGGCAATAGGGGCAACCGCTCCCAGCACCGATCAATATTTCATCGAGTAGTTTGCCTATATTTCCCCTAGATTTTGTAGTCTCTTGCCACTTTCCAAGTCTAGACTTCGCCCATCCAAAATGTGAAGTATCCCGCGTTTGCCACTCCTCAAAAGAACATAACGGACGCTTTTCATGACTTGGGGTAGGAAGAGCAAAGGAATTCTGCCTTCTAACACTACGAAGAAAAACGGATGACAAGTCACGACTAGATTCATAGTCGTAATTATAGAGACGAACTAGGTCATCACAAAAGTTGGACACAGTCACGCACTCAGATAGTTGAGGAGGCAAATTCGACAAGGGCACAGGAATACTTTTCACTATCGGTGTACTAGTACTACTGTTGTCGTCGTTGTAGGTATTTTCGTCGTTGTTGTCAATGTATGTCTGGAAGGTTAACAGTTTCAAAGCCCGAATACAAAAAGGATATGATGACGAATAGCCGAAGGAACGAAAGTGGCGTAACAAGAAGGCATTGGCTGTGAAGGAATAACACCAAAGTTTGCAAACACAACTCAATTTCGCCAAAGACTTGCATGGCAACCACGACACGATCTCGGTTTGCAGTTCTTCATGGATTTCTACACAACTCACCAGAGCATTATCGTTCTCCATACTTCTCTGACCCTCTTTCTGTTTGTAATCGCGCGCTTTCTTCAACCATGAAATCTCGGTTACCATATCGTCCATATGTGATAGGAAACTGTATATCTTGTGTATAATAATTTTCAGTATTTTCTATGATAGTAATTGTAAGGAAAAGATCTAACCTTTAAATTCTTACTTGACCCTGAAGTTGACAAAATATAGTACTCCTACTACGTTTAGACTTTCATTTCTTTCATTTTCTTATTTTTTTCTCTTTTAAAGAAAAGATATTGATACAACTAGTATCGGATAGTGCATCACAATTACTGCCTTAAATCCCTTGGCTAGGTTACCTAACAGCCAGCGCGGGGAATAATTACTGTAATTGACAGTGAATATCTTTGGTGTGAATCAAAAAAGTCCCTTACCTAGTTGTTCCACTATTTGAGATGCGTGCAAGTCAGCCCGCGAAGATAGTCATTGTAGTCAATATTGAATATTCTTGGTGTGAACTAAAAAAAAATACTCCCAATCTCTTAAAGAGCAAAGGAGCATGATGACCAAACTAGGCCATGGCCCTCCTCCCTCTTCAATTTTTTATATTAGAAAATGCCTATCACAAATTCTTATATGAGACCGCCTCAACGTAAGTCCACCTCAAACAAGTCTGATGTCATATTGATATTAGCCTTGGTTATGGAGATGTATTGAGGCAACCTCAAATAAGACGGATTGTATTTCTATTGATGCCCCTCAAACTATTAGATGGTCCTGGACCATACTTAATTTTCACCTCTCACAAACAACACCATTGTTTTATTTGGATGGCAAATTTAAGTAGACTCTATTTGTTTTTATTTTCTATGAGGTGGCATCATTGATCTCGGACCATGTTTCCTCTATTCCTAACTTTTCCAATTTGTATCTAGTGTTTTCTTAAAACCCGGTTGGAACCCTATCTTATATATTTTGGCATCAAATGGATGAATGCCATTGAGGGGCTGCTTTCGAAGAGATTTGTGAATATATGAAATTTATACGTCTGATCGAGATCGAAAACAATGTTGTATGGCCTATTTCTAGTGAAGCAAGGAGCCTAGATTAATCAAATCTTGGGTGCAATAATGGTGTTGGTATGATGGACAGTACTAAGCGTAACCTGTAAGCACTACACTCATCTCTGATTCTCTGTGCTGCATTTTTGCCGCCTTGGCTTGAGAAACTTGCATCTCCAAACACATAGCAAAGTTTGGAACACGCAAAAGGAAATTGTGTACAAGAATTTATGATATTACCACAACCAGTTATTGCTACTCGCGGTATTCATAGTAAAGGAGATTCTAAACCAGTCATTAAACCACTACAGGGGCTAGGGAGTTTAAAACAACAGGGACAACATGTTGATCATGGAGCTCGATTTAACTCGACATACCTGCATTTTTGAACATATAACACAGCTATTAAATACAGAACTACCCAAAAAAAAAAAAAACATAAAACAAAAACAATACATTTCTTGTAAGCAATCTGACGGAACATGTGAAGAGAGTAGTACATACCTCCATAGAAGAAGAAACAGGAATCCATCTGTACGGCAACACAATTAGCAGGTTTTACATTAACCATTAGCAAAAACAAAGAGAAGGTTTATTCTAACCTGTCCTAACAAAGTAATAACATGATTGTGTCAAACGCAACGCTAAAGTACGTAAAGGTGGTCAGGATGATTACCCTGTGCTGCTCCCTGCCCCCTTATCAATGCTTTGTCCTCAAATTACAACTCTAGAGGTCCGTCACCACATTTAACAAGCACCTGCTGGGAAGGCGTTTCTGTTCAAACTTCAGACAATAACACCATTAGCTTTATAAACATTCAAATATACTCCTACAACTGTTCTTTGTTATGATATTTTTGAAGTGGAAGGAACAATGGAGTACATACACAAAAGAATGGCTTGCAAACAAACAAGATAAGTGGCGCGAAAACAAGAACAAAGAGATGAAGATGCATTGGAGAAATCAGCGGCTTCCAATTATATGGCTCCAACTTGGGGAAGGATCCTCTGCTGTTCTAAAAAGAATAGCTTCATCTTTTCCATTTTAATAAACGGGAACCTTCACTTATGATGATTCATGATGGCAAACTACCCCATCTTTGGGGTTGGCCAAGATACAAGGCCAAAATGCCATTGGAGAATGTTACTAAGATAAAGGTCAATTGGTTGGAGCCAAAGAATCCACCATAACACTCAATGAGTTGAATTCACCAAAAATACAACTTATGCCATCAAGATAGCCTATAAACGGCCACAATTAATTCCATTCACTGTGCCATTATATCATTCACCCCATCAATTGCACCACGCCTTGTTAGGAGTTGTGGCATGTGGTGCTCGGTAAACAAGTCTTCAGGAAAGGTAGTACTCCTGAAAGGGTTACAAAAGTTTGTTTTCATTGCTAAGGAATATTTCACACTTTCTATTCCAAAACAGCCTTCATTACATTTGTGTAATTATTATTAATTCTCGAATAAAAATTAAGCAAGACGTATGGCACTCTGGTGAACTACAATAATCTGTATAGTTTTCCTCACATCGCTAAATCATTAGTTTTATTGTTTTACATTATTATACATCTAAAAATTTGCTGCTAACATCTACATCTTCCTAATATATAATAGCTAGTAAAACGGTAGGCTTAACAGCTGACATTTCACTAAACAACTAGTTTTGCTAAAGATGCCCTTGACAATTGTCATTTGTTGATCGACAAGGGAGTGCCTATGGTGCATTTAGGCATTTCGTCCTCCTTGGATAGGGACCATGACTTGTCAATTTGTCATCGACGGAGGAATGTTACTTATAGTCGTGCACTGGGGCGTCCTCCCTATTTGTAGAATAAAAGGTCAGCATACACCTATCAAGAGTTCGACCCAAGGAGCCTAATTAAGTGATGATATAAAGATAATGCGTAACATTGCCAAACATTTCCCCCTCTTCTGAATATACATAATAAAACCATGTCATTCGCGATATATCCTTGATATGGCTAGATTTTCTTTATAGGGAAACTTTAGTGATGAAATCCACATATTAAGAGTCTCTTTTAAGGCCATATTAGTAACCTATTTGAGCAAAGAGGTTAACATCACAAATCATAATGAATGCGAAATAAGAAAAGAGTAAAAGATTAACCTTATAAAAGTCCATGGCTCATTCGATGAAGAGACTAGAAAGCGACCTTACATATGATCCTCAAAATTCATCTTTGGTTTAGAGTCTCCTGTAGATAGAAGTATCCATTAAATTCATTTATCATACTCAAGGATAAATTCATTTAGCATAGAATAATTAATAAACATGCTTGAATAAGAAATGTGAGTGCAAGTGCAAATAGAATTCTAAAAACGTTTTTTCGACTAACCTTGGTTCAGAAGAACTTCACTAAACAGGAAGCTAACCCTCGACTGCATCCAAAAGAAACCAACATAAGTTCCCGTAAAGTTCCATTATCCACCTCAAAAAGAAGAAGAGAAGTTTAATAGTTGCTCATAAATTCATTAGAAAAGATACACTTATGAACAGGATTTGACCCGTCTAGATCTTACCGAGGACTTGGTCCTAGATAGGAGAGTATGGCGGAGCAGGATCCGTGTAGAGGATCCGCGTTAGATTACGGATGTGCATTGGCTAGTACTAGAGGTGGATTCATTGTGTTTATAGCATGTAGCGTCCCCTTTATTTATGATGTTCAGTAAGTAGAATCTTGTGCTAGTATGTCTAGTGATTTACTTCCTTTTTTTTTTTTTTTTTTTTTTTGACTTTCTGATCATATTATCATATCTGGTGGTTGATAATTTTCACACTTGTCAGTATTGAACAATTTACCCGTAAAAACCGTTTTGAAAATGAAAAAAAAAAAAAAAGGTTTTCGTGGGTCTTTCTGAAACAGTCTCTCTTCTAGGCGACTAGTTAGGGGTAAGACTGCGTACATCTGGACCTCCCCAGACCCCGCCCTAGGCGGGATACTTACTGGGTTGTTGTTGTTGTTGTTGTTGTTGTTGTACACTTATGACAAGAAAAAGCTAATTAGTAAGGTCACCCTATGTTGCTCGGACTCGGCTAAGTATCAGATTGTCCAGTATCCATACCCATGTCGGACTCGGCCATTTTATGAAAAATTTTCATGTTTTTTACTGAAAATGGAGTGTCCAGTGTCCATACCCATATCGGAGTATCTAGTGTCCGACACGGATACTTGAGGAGAAATGAAGAGTCCAAGCAACATAGAGGTCACCCTCTGAACAACAACAACAACAACAACAACAACCCAGTAAGTATCCCGCCTAGGGCGGGGTCTGGGGAGGTCCAGATGTACGCAGTCTTACCCCTAACTAGTCGCCTAGAAGAGAGACTGTTTCCGAAAAACCCACAAAAACCTTTTTTTTTTTTTTTAAAATACATTTTCAAAAAGGTTTTTTTTTTTTTTTTTTTTTTTTTTTTAAAAGCAATAAAGAATGATCAAACGGGCAAGAGAAGTAAAGCATTAAACATACTAACACAAGATATTACTATTTGAACAACATAAAGTGACGGAGACGCTACAGGCTATAAACAAAATGACTCAACCTCTAGTACTAGCCAATGGACAACCATAATCTAACGAGGATCCTCTACACGAATCCTGCTACGCCATAATTTCCTATCTAGGACCAAGTCCTCTGTAAGATCTAGAAGGGTCAAATCCTGCCTGATTACCTCTCCCCAAGTCTTCTTCGGGCGTCCTCTTCTTCGTTTACAGTCACTAAGTGTAATTCTCTCACACCTTCTCACCGGTGCATCTCGATGTCTCCTCCTCACATGCCCAAGCCACCTAAGCCTTGTTTCTCACATCTTGTTGTCAATATCGGTCACTCCCACCTTGCCTCTCAATACTTCGTTCCTAATTCTATCTCTTCTTGTAGAGTTGCACATCCATCGAAGCATCCTCATCTCGGTCACCCGCATCTTCTGCACATGCACCTGCCTCACCGGCCAACACTCCACCCCATATAGCATAGCTGGCCTGATGGCTGTACAATAAAATTTGCCTTTAAGTTTTAGTGGAATTTTTCTGTCACATAGAACTCCCGTTGCACTCCTCCACTTTAGCCACCCTGTTCTGATACGATGAGTCACGTCATCATCAATCTCGCCGTTGCCCTGTATGATTGAACCGAGATATTTGAAACAATCCCTCTTCGGTACCACTTCAGTACCAATCTTAATCTCCATATCCGAGGCAACCCCATCTCTTGTAAATTTGCCTTCCAAGTACTCGGTCTTTGTCCTACTTAACTTAAATCCCTTTGACTCTAGTGTATCCCGCCAAAGTTCTAGTTTGGCGTTAACACCTTCTCTAGTCTCGTCTATCAAAACAATGTCGTCGGCAAACAACATACACCAAGGCACATCCCCCTGGATAGTCTTAGTGAGCTCATCCATAACGGTTGCGAATAAGAAGGGACTCAACGATGACCCTTGATGTAACCCAATATCTATAGAAAAAATTGCTCAGTTTCCCCTCCTATAGTCCTGACCCTAGTCCTCACTCCTTCATACATATCCTTAATCACTCGGATATAGGCGACTGGAATCCTTGGATTCCAAGCACCTCCACATAACTTCTCTGGGTACCCTGTCATACGCCTTCTCCAAATCAATGAAAACCATTTGCAAGTCCCTTTGTCTATCTCTGTAGTACTCCATAGAACGTCTAATCAGATGAATCGCTTCTGTTGTTGACCTCCCTGGCATGAAACCGAATTGGTTCTCCGAGATAAGAGTACTCTTCCTTAGTCTCTTCTCAATCACTCTCTCCCATAGCTTCATGGTGTGACTGAGTAACTTAATACCTCTATAGTTGTTGCAGTTTTGAATATCTCCTTTGTTCTTGTATAGAGGAATCAATGTGCTGAGCCGCCACTCCTCCGGCATCCTTGCAGATTTGAGGATCATGTTGAAAAGCCTAACTAACCACAATAAACCTTCCTCCCCCAAACTCTTCCATACCTCTATGGGTATCTCATCTGGTCCTACTGCCTTTCCACTCTTCATCGTCCTCATGGCCCCTCTGATTTCTTCCTTCGTAATACGACGACAAAAGCTGTAGTTACGGTGTTGCTCGGATGTGCTAAGATCTCCCAACGAAATGTCTACGTCTCCAACATTGTTAAAAAGCTCATTGAAATACCCATGCCACCTCCTCTTGATGTTTGTTTCGTCCACAAGAACTCGTCCCGCCTCATCCTTAATGCACGAACTTGATCCAGGTCTCTAGTCTTCCTCTCCCTAGCTCTCGCCAACCTGTAAACGTCCTGTTCTCCCTCCTTAGTAGCCAATTTTTGATACAAGCTCTCATAGGCTTTACTTTTGGCTTCTGCTACTGATTTCTTTGCCTCCTTCTTTGCCGCTCTGTAGACTTCTCGCTTCTCCACCCTTTCCTCATCTATAGTGTTATCCATTAGCGCTTTATAGGCAACCTTCTTAGCCTTCACCCTGTTTTGAATGTCCTCACTCCACCACCAGGATTCCTTCTTGTTACTTCCTATCCCCCTTGCAACTCCTAATGTTTCCTTTGCCGCATTTCTAATGAGATCCGGTCACCCTCTGAACAAAATCTTAAATACAATTGTGGAGAATAGACAGAGTTGACGCATAATTCAAATTAGAAGCACCACAAGATGTAATTAAACAAAGAGAAATGGTATATGAATTCCAACTACCTGTTGGCCAAGAAGTACAATTTCATGTTTTGGTGAAGCTCGATAAAAGTTTAGCAAATTCTCTCGCATCCTTGTGTTTTCATCTGAAGGATCTTGAGTTTTGGATTTGACAATCATCTTCTCCAAGGACGGTGAAGAGGCAAGCAGAAGCTTTACAAAGTCCATTTCATGCATTTCTTCAGATATCGAACATATCTTCACTAGTTTAAGGTGCCTGTAACTGAAAGAGAGTCTATTTTCCGCTAAAAGTTTTTCTAGATACGGCTATGCATGTAACTCTACTGCAGCATGTACCTACACACATATGAATGCTCATGAGAAACAAATAATTAGCACGAATGCACCATTATTACTATCTTGTCAAAGTGACACCAAAATACTCTAAAGCTGTCCACAAAACTCACATTTACTCCGAGCTTTTGCAAGTTCGGGCAATTTCTAATCAAACAAAGGGTATTGTATACCATACCCAACTCTTCAAGAGAAAGTGAATATACATCAAGTTGTAATAAATTGGGAAGATCCACAACCGTTGCGTTGGATAAATGTTCTCTAAGTAGCTTGACAAACAGGTACAGATTGTTAGTATAGAAAAACTGACGGCTGAAGGTGATACTAGTGTAAATCGTAAAGATAGTAGTTTACCTTTGTTAACTTTCCAGATATGAACAATGCTTTTAGGCGATAAAATGCATGATAACATTTGATTTCAGAGTGAGTGTCTGAAGAATGCAGGGCCATTGAAGTGAGTAATTGGGTATTCTTTAGGTGAATAGATTCAAAGCTCCCAAAAATGGTCAACAATTGAAGTTTCGGAGCATCAAGTGTCAAATTTCTGAGCCCATCCACAGGGGCTAATAGTACTATTTCAAGCAGTGGGCAGCCAGATCTAAATCACTGAAATCCATCATCTGGTGAGAGTGTGACTTGTGTCAAATGGAGGGTCCTCAACTTAACCAATCGATTGACATCCATGGGTGGCTTGAAAACACAACTACGAAGCGACAAAACTTTAAGACATTCACAAGAAAAGAGATGACTTGGCAATACGGAGCGATCCTGAGAATCCGCAAAACATAGGACAAGCGTTTCAGCACTGTTCATGGACAGAAAACGGATCCATTTGATGTAATCGCCATGATTACCATACAGTTTGCTGATGAATAATACGAACTTTAGTATTGGGCCACTATGCTGAAAAAGAACGTTGGTGACAATGTTGACACATTTTTGAGTGATGCATTGTGAATCCCCCTTTACAGAAGAAACTTCAAGGCTATAATCAGTGAATGTAAGGTTTGTAATAGAGGTCCAAATATACCTCCACTTCCTCGACAAGACGCTTGTTTTTGTTGCGTCTTGGATAGGTAAATGCGCAAGAATAGTTTCTATCAGAGGGATTGGTAGGCTACTTAGCTTATCTGAATCTACATTCCGGACTTCCTTAAGCATAGTGCCTAAAAGTAGGTAACACGCAATAAAGAAACAATTAAGGAAAAAAAAAACCATTAATCAACAAACAAGAAGTAGAATATTTCAACCAGCTTGTAAATTAGTTCATTCTTAAATGATAAAAAATGACAACACAAAAAGGCACATACATATGATACATTGCACATACATTGCTTATAGAATTTTGTAAACTCTACTCTTTATCAGCTTTCTGCTTATAGAATTTGTCACAAAATCCGAGAGAAAAATAATGAATGTGATCAACTAGCTAAGAGGGCATCCCTTACTCTTTTGGATGTAAATCTTAATCTTGTTCTGTACAGGCATTCTATTGATTGGGATACGAGGACTCTAACAAGCATAATTGTTTTGCTAGTTTTGTAGCAATAAGTTGCCTCAATAATGATAGTTCATTTTCTCTGCTCAGGAAAAAAGTGAACATGAATAAACTTAATTGGAAAATCATAAATTTCACTTATATTGGGGAACAAGATTGTAAAGATACATAGAAGCTAGCGGCTAACATAAACTATAAAGATATTAAAAAACTTGATAGTAAAGAACATAAGTGATTATTATAGTAAGTATATCACATCTGGAGACCAAAATTGCACTTAAATTTGTAGAACTGTGTAACTAGTTTTTCGGGTAATTCGAGTTTGACCCAACTCAATTCTGACCCTAAACAAGAAAATTTTTAGGTTTTTGGCTGAAATAAATTACCATAATTTTTGCTTTTGGGTTCAATAAGTTTGTTTTTGGGCAAATTCGTGTTGGGTTTCTGACACTTGACATACTACTGGGTTGTACAAAACAGTATTCTAATGGAACATTGTTCAAGTTACAAGAACTGAAGGCATTATACAAAATTGCCAATACTTGTTGCAAATATTAGGTACAGTATATATCAAGCAAACACTAAATTGGGAAATATTACTCATCAAACTATAATAAAACCAAAATTAAAGCAAATATAAACAATAGAAACAGTACAAAGTTTTAGAATGCAATTGAAGTTGCCTTAATTATTATGACAAATAAAACAGGGGAACAAACAAGCACAAAAATCAGACGAAAATCAAAGGTGAAATTACCTTGTTGTTTGGATTTGGACTTGGAAATTTGGAATTACGAGAGTTTTGCTTGTGCATCGGCTTCGTAGGTTTTAGTCATCAACTCATATGATTCATCAATGACTTGAGAGTTTGAGAGTTGCAAGGAAAAACAATCCCAGTTCCCTTCCCAACAAATTTCTTTTTTCTTGCTCTTTATCCTTGGGCCAAACCCAATACCTTAATGTTAATGGGCTATGGTGTTTGGGAGGAAGGGGAGTCTCACTACTTGGGGTTGTACATGAATGTGGTTGAAAATCTCACTCAAGTCCAAACTCGAAACACCACAAAATATGCAACTCTAAGATTAGTAAAAAAATATAAATAAATAATACTTCTTTAGTCTAAGAGCATCTCTAATGCTATAAAATTCTAGAGAGGTTTTTTTGCTATGCTCCCAAAAATTGATCTATATAAATCTCTTGTACTCTATGCCACAAACCTTTAATAGGTTAGGTTTATTGTCTATGCCACATCATAACCCAAAAATCAGATTTTGTGTAAAGTGAGGTTTTAGGTTTATCACTATGAAAATGAGGTTTTTTTAGAGGCCCACAAACCTTCCTACAAACCTTGCATTGGAGATGCTCTTAGATTAAGTAAAAAAAAATAATAATAATACTCCTTTCGTCTCATAATTTATTTTTTTTGAGAGATGTCCCAAAAATTCTTAATCGTTAGCTTGTTGAAGGTCAAATTTAACAAACTTTGACTGTGAATGAACAAAAATATTTTAAAATTCACAAAATGAAATAGTTCGGTTAGATACAAATTTAAAAGTACTTTAAAAAAATTATTTTTTTAAAATTTTATATTCAAATAATTAAAGTTATTTACGGTTAAAGTGGTATTTTATTGATCGTGGAAGAGCTAATGCTTATGAGACAGAGGGAGTAACATTGAGGGTGCGTTTGTTAGAGTTGAACTGAATTTAACAATACTGAATTGGACAGTTGGACACCACTAAACTAAACTGGACACCACTGAACTAAATTGAGCTGAACTTGATATGTGAGACAAAAGTATGATTCTGAACTCAGCACCACTGAGATGATCAACATCATTTAACTGAATTTGAAATCACTGAATTTACACCTGAATTGAACTGACCGTATAAGCTCTAAAAAACGCACCTTGAATATATTATATCCAATTAATGTTACTTCTATTTTTTAAGAGTGTATCACTTTTGAGGTTCTTAACATATTTGGAATTTCAATGCATGTTTATTGACTTGATTTGCAATAATGTTTTAATTTGGACATTCGAAAATAGAAAGTTTTGCAAATTTTACGAGATATATGGTGGGTATTCTCTAGTTCCCTTACAGCGTACACTTTCTCAATAATATGGGGACTGCAATTGAACCTTGCATGTTCCACCTTGAAGGTAGTGGCATCACTGAGGTAAATGTTTGTTCATGAACATGAGTAACAAAATTTACTTCATGTCCTAAAATATCTTTTACATTTGACCTTCATTTCACATTTGGCTGGCATCGTTTGACAGATTGCTTCATAATCTTCTTGGCAAATGATTGATTTTCTTTGAGCATTATGTATGCTTTTGATGTGGGATATACATGTACATAGAGAATGTTCGTTTGCCTTAAATGCTTGGCAACACTCGCGAAATCAGTTCATGAAGAACTCTTACCGCACTGTTGATAAGGATTGTCTGCCTAAAAGAAAACCTATGTGTAATAATGTCTTTAGTTTATCACTAGCTTATATGTATGTACAGAGAAGCTTGCTTGCTACTAGGACTAGCTTTTGTCACATTGAGTCAAAAAAAAAAATGTCCATCTCAATATGAGTTCACCTCTATAGCCAAACATGATATCATTCTTATGTGAGACGCCTCACCTTGAGGTCGCCTCATATAAATTTGTGTGAAAGTGGAAAAAAAATAAAACACCACTCCCCTTGCAAGATCCAATTCCGGGTGACTTCTTGGTGACCGAACATGATCTGCCATAATCTCTTCGATTCGTCCATTATGTGCCAGAATATCAAGAGACTTGGCTCCACCTAATCGACTAATATAGCTTGAGTTTTGGAGCAACCAAAGCTTAACCAATAAACCAATCAAACAAACATTGAAGTGGCTCCACAGAAATAACGTTTACCATGCAGAACATTACCAGGTACCATGCAGAACATTACCAAGTAGCCGTTCATGTAAAACAGGAGGGGAATAAAGTGGCGCACATCCTGGCCAACTTGAATTCTGTTTCGTTCTCGACTCGAGTGTGGGTAGATGTGGCCCTGTTGACATTTTGGAGTTTGTAGCTTCTGACTTTTGTTCCTCTGCGGTTATTAATTGATGCACCATCTATTCTAAAAAAAAACCTTATAAGGTAGCCTACATTTTCACCAAATTGTCTTGCAATGTAATTATTTTCAATTTCATTCACTTTTTTGTACTTTGAGACCGATGTGAAACCCAACACGACAAAACACAATACGACCCAACACGACCTAACAACTTGTTGTACTAGTAACATCAACAAAGGCTTCAAGCTTCGGTGAGAGAGAAAATACTCTATAGACATGTCAAGCGAATAAATTGATCAATTGGATCGTTCTATACACATAAACAATGATTCTAATACAAATGAGATTGAAATATCTGACCCTCAGCAATGAGAAGAGGTACTGCTATTTAGGAGGGACAAATCATTTCAATTCCCCAACTAGTCATCCCAAGCAGTTTCTATAGGGATCGTATTATTGGAATGCAAACCTAATGGGCAGTAAAATTATGAGGAAGAATGGAAGATGATGATGTCTCCCCTGATGTTGATGATCCCCGTTGTCCAACCTTTCTTCTTACTAAGGAAGAAAAGAGATGACTACCTTGGCGTCAATCTCTCATTATCAAAATGTTTGACAAAAAACTTGGTTATTGGCAAATGATAAGAGTTTAAGAAGCAAATGACACATCAATGAGATATCTCCCTAGTGGACATGATGTTTTGACACAAGGATCATGGAGGTTTGGTGATCACTACCTCACCATGAGAAAATGGGTTCGTGATTTTGTAGCAGATGATGAACCAATTCGTTTCTTAACAGTTTGGATTCACATTCCAAGGATCTCAGTTGAGTATTTGATGGAGAATTTTTAAAAAGAATTGGTTCAAAAGTTGGCAAAATCATTCGAATTGATCGAACTATTGCTGCAGCTGAGAGAGGTAAATTTACACATTTATTTGTTGAAATGGATCTCAATAAACCGCTTTTATCTCAGTTCAATCTTCATGGTAAATTCAATACGAAGGGCTTAGAATGATCTGTTTTAACCGTGGTACATATAGGCATAAAAAAGAAAATTGCAAATAATTCCCATGTGTCAATGATATTCAACATGAAGTCTCTACAACTGAAATGCCAAGGCCTCTGTCTGCTGTACCCCAGCGCAAGGTGAGCACTCTGTTCCTCCTGCAAAGGCCCTGTATGGTGAGTGGATGGTAGTGAAGAAACCCCCTCGCAAGAAGACACCACCTCAGACCAATGGGTCGGGTAACCAGCAACCGAACCAATCACAACCTCAGTTAAGAAATCAACCGAACTAGTAACAACCTCGGTCAAGCACCCAACATGCATCTAGGCAACAACCACCCATGGAAACTCCGCATATTCAGGGATCTCGTTTCTCAAATTTGGAAATAGAAGAACCTCTTGCTAAAAAAATTCCTAACAATCAGCCTCCTAGCACTCAACAGGTTGGTAACAACGGGAATCTTGGGAAGACTATTATCTCCACAAATTCTGTTGAGTCTGCTCAGAGTCCTATCTCCTCTCCTTCTCAAAATTTGGAGAATTCAGTTCCAACTTCCTTAAATACTCCTCCGCATATCTTGGCTGAAAATACTTACAAGAGCTTTTGAGTGAAACTTCTCCTCCGAATAATTCTCAAGATGAAAAAATATTCAAGATTGTGATATAGCAATTATCTCTGAATCTTTGACCAATGATTGCCAAATCACAGGCGCACAAGAGATGGAGTGTTAGTACAAAATTATTGGATATGAATAAACAAGAGGAACTTGGATATGACTTCTAGGCATGTACAAGTACACTTTCCTGAAAGTTAAGTTTCGACCCTTTAGGATGCGAGCGGGGTACACGAAACAACTTCCGAGATACAAAAAAGTCCAGAGTAGGTTGTTCGCCCCACAATCATACTCCACTAATGTGTTTGTGTTGTTGATATTTGTCTTAAACAGTATGATAAACCATCATCTCTAATGTCCATGGTACACTATCTATACAGAAATAGTCATTCTTCATATGACATGGTTTAACTATTCAAGAAGATAATCCCATCTTCAAATTAAACCAACAACCTTGTACCATCAAAGGAGATCATCTTCTCCTTGTAACTAAAGAGAAATATCATTCTCCTTATGTTTATATCTCACAATGTCTCTCTATTTATAGAGATCAAGTTGGTTACTAGAAGTTGGTGGTGGCTACATATGTGGATATTTGAGACAAATGTCTCTCCTTTAGGCATATCTATATATAACCATTGCTACATGGCAAGCCATGAGAGACATAAAACCTTTTACTGTAAAAATTTTCCAACACGGAGCAACAACAGGAGATTTCAAGAATATTCCGTAGTAAAATAAAAGCAACCTTCCAAAAGGCGACTCCTTATGAATTTCGTCTAAGACACCCAGAGAAATAGCAGGTTCCTCCACGAGAGAAATTTAAACGGAATTTTTTTAAATAATCACCATGGCTCTCCCGCATCCTCCCGTTCCTCAGGTCATAGCCAACATCCTCCAGAAGTAACTTGGTTTGTGAGGAGCCCAATGGACGGCCCCCGGATGCCCATCATGCATCCTATGAGTCACAAATTAGAAGCCAGGTTCCAGGCGTATTTGCCTCCAACTCACATTCCGAAGGAGCTAGTTCTCACTCTGAAGGTACCCAATCATGTGGGACGTCTAATCGGGGAAATTAGAGACTTTTTCCTATCTTCTCTGCCTTTCATCCCGACTGAGGATTTTGTCTTTTACCCCTCCATATCGAGTGATAATAAGTCGATAAAACTGTTAATTTGGTATGTTCAAGGAGTGGGGAGTAACGCTTTCTTGACTACTTTGAAGAAAAATTATTCGCATTAATAGTCCCTCTGTAATTGCTCTCCTGGAGACCCACATTAGAGGAGACAATGCAGAACAAGTTGACAAACGACTGTATAGTGCCTAAATGCACAATTCATCACTCTCAAATTTGATGTATTACTTACTAAAATCAATATAAGCGATAAAGCAAAGTTACAGAGTATAATAGTCAATCAGTCATTAAAATGTACTTGAATTCAACACTTACATGTGAATTACCAAAAGACTAATGATATATGAATTTCAGAAAAGGTCTAAGATCAACAAGTTATATAGTATTCCCTCCGTCTCAAAAAAACCCGAACCTTTGTTTTTTCACGGTCTCCAAGATACTACCTTGGCCGTAAAAAACTACAATTATATGAATATAAAAATTATAACAATACAATTTTTTGAAAGTACATTTAAAATGGAATCTGACAAAATTATTTTCATAATGTGAATCTTTATATATTTTCATAAATTAATGGTCAAAGTTTGTTAGGTTTGACCTTCAAAAAATAAAGTTTCAGGTTTTTTTGAGACGGAGGGAGTATTAATATGAAGCCAATTGAAATTCAATTTGAGCAGCAAGAGAATTAGAGACCAGCTCCAGATCGGATAGAAAACACCTTCAAATTCCCAATACAATAACTAGGAGCCTTGAAGAGGTATGTGGATGAATTTGATAGAGCCGTGCGGAGCTCCACACCACTGTTTCTGCCTCTCCTGCTGTTCGGGATCATTTAGCTACATATGACTGTAATCGATTTCAGTTCGATAGTTAGCAGGATGCATGGGCACAACAGACCTGCCGGCCCATGTTTGTCAATAAAGTTGTGAAGTACAGTATATGGGTACATAATACAGTATTTGTGATGACTTTTGCATTCCCAAAAACAAATAAAAGGTGTACAAGTATATGGTAGAGCAAGCAGTACCCCAGAAAAACAAGCAGGGTCTTGAGCTAATGAGCTGTTTATTTATTTATGTTCATTACTTCAGTTCTACGCGCCTTTATTTAATCTCAACTCTCGAACTCTCTGATACCTTTTCTCTGTTTCTGTTATACCTGCGCAAGATTCTATCTAGCTTGCATCTATAATCAGAGTTGCTTAGCCTTTTGCTCTGAGTGCAATGGCGGCTAAGGAGGTGCCTGTTTTTTTTTGCTCATCAAAAAGAGGGTGCAAGTGAATGGGCGGTTGATCGAGGAGGTGCCTGTTACTGCAACCTCCATTCCTCATTCCACTTTCTTGAGCGTCTTGTTTAGAATACGAAAGCATCATCCTAGGATGGAAAGTACAGTACCAAAGAAGCCTGATGAAGATCTTCATTACCAACAGTAGAATACATAATTTTCAGACGGATAGCTATAACATTTAGACAATACTTTTAAATCTGAATACAACTATTCTATCAATTTGAAGTACAATATACAAGCACATGCGGAGTACTAATGAGAGAAATACAATTGAAATGCTGTATCTGATGCTTGAAGTTTTCATACAACTGAAATCTTACTGAGATTTAAACTCAGCACTAACATACAGGTAGTTTATCCACAATCATTCTAGTTCAAATAATTAAGGCCAACATCACAATAAAAATCATCAATATTATTCTAGTATAGTTCAGCCAATTTGTAGGACTTGGCATCGTTCTTCGATTTCTATATCCCATGCAGCACCATCCTGAAGATCATAGCAACAATGTCTCGAGGATTTTGACAGCGGTCTTTTTACAATCACGGTACCTCCTACATATGAATAACCTTCACCCCAAATGCCTGAATCAATGTGAGATGTAACAATTTTCCTATGGCAAACCGGCATTGAATTTGGGTCATCAGGTATTGTCCACTGCCAATGGAATACCTCATTGCTGTTAACCTTAGAAACAAAAAGAGTCGCACAACCGCTCACTGGTACCAGATAGTAATAATTCTTGTTAGTCCACTTATTGAAATAGCCAAGCAGCTCATTCACTCTTACAGCCTTGAAAGTCTCTCCTACTAAGTCAAAATAAGCCAGAATTAGGTCATCCAAAACTTCACAATGGATCCAATAGATCACACCTTTGAGACAAAAATTTCCACTTGCTATATTAGGGGAACCCTTAATGATTGAAGATGGTACATTAGCATGATCTAACAGCTTCCACGACTTTGACCCGACTGTTAGAATCTCATACTTATTAATCCTGTCAATGCCTCCACCTTTCCCTTTCCTTCTTCGGATAATCCTGAGAACTCGGTACTTCCCCTGTGTAGGATCAAACCCCAACGAATACCAAGGCAGACACGAGACACGAGCAGGAAGATCATCTGACGGCTTTTCACGTGTACTAGGCAGCGCAAAGTAATCTTGGATTCTAACACTATAAAGGTAGCATGATAGAGTATTATTAAGATTATAGAGACAAACAAGCCCATTACAGAAGGTGGTCACATTAAGGTCTCTAGTTTCAAGAGCGCGAGGCAAATTCGCCATTAAGGGCACAGGAGTTGGTTTCAGTATCAGTGTACTAGGACTATTAAGAGTAGGGTTGTAATGTTCGTCATTCTCGCTATTGTCGTTTTTGTGAACCTGAAAGGAAAACAACTTCAAGGTCCGATTCCAATTCTTAAGAACTGAAGAACAGAAAACGAAGAAACTTTTTGAATCAGCGGTAGGATAAGCTGCTGTTGCCAACGAACGAGAGTGGTGTAACAAGAAGGCGTCTACTGTGCAAGATTCACTCCAGAACTTGTTAACACAACTGAATCGCGCTATGGACTTGCCAGGCAACCATGACATGATCTCTCCTTGTATTTCTTCGGGGAGTTCTGTACAGCCAACCATTGCGTTATCATTGACTTCCATACTTGTAAGTTGTAATTACTCTGCTTTTTCCCCTGAATTTATTTTTACCTTGAAATTGTTTTGAGTATGAGTTTGTGAAACGGTGAAAAGAGGAGATTTTAACCAAAAGGAAATAGAGTTCAAGAAATAGATAGTAATTCTAAGACAACTATATATAGAGAAAAGAACTGCCTTAACAGTGAATAAGAATCCTATTTGGATTTCAAATCTACCATTACAATTGTTTGATGGCTAAGGGATAATAATCCTATTTTGTTTTTGTTTTTGTTTTTGAGTAAAGCATAATAGAAATATTAAGATGCACGTATATTTTCATATTGTTTTAATAACAATAAATTAAGGAAGCATTTAAATTAACAATAAGAAATCGCTGAGTACTTTCAGTTACTTCTTCTCTGTTGTTTCTTGAATTATTATACATCAGATTTTTTTTATTATTTTTTGTTTTTTGTAATTTGAAGTTTATATTCAAATTGGGTATCCTTTTTTTTTGCTCATCATATATCATATAAAATTTTAATTCACATAAACATTGAAGACCTGCTAATATGTTCCAAAACCAATTTGCTAGTACAAGTGTATAGAACTGGAATTACTGTATCAGCAAAGGCTTTATTAATAACTCCCTCAAAGGTAAATCTCCTTGTTAATTAATTGCTTAAACAGTTGAACTTTTACAGAAAGCAACGTTTTAAGATCATCAACTTTCAGCTATAGCCTATACCAATAGACGTTTAAATGTGAAAATATGGCTGTTAACCGTTGAGTAACCACACAACTGCGAAAAGCTTGAATATACGCACACGCACACGCACACGCACACGCACACGCACATGCTACTCATCCTTTGCGCAATCGATTGAACAACGAACTCATCCAGAGAGGTAATTACCGCAAAGCTAGGCTTACAGTATGATTAACAAGCTAGCCGCAGGCTAACCTTCAATGATAGGTATCCAGAGTTATTTCAGTCACAATCATCATGTGTAAGCATCATGGTGCTACAAACCATACAAAAAAACCACAAGGTTCTTCATGTAAAAACTTTGTTTCACTACTGATCATTGGATGATAATGCTCTGTCTATGCAGCTGCATTGCACGCACAGCCGCACAGGTCTTGTATGAGTAACATCAGACGGATTGATCAAAATTAAAGGTGCACTTGAAGACACAAGCTTTATTATGGCTCAAAAAACAAAAAAACAAAAAACTGAAGTTACTAAGAGAATTTGTCAGACTTAGTCCCCATTAGTGTAATATTAAATCAATTTACAGTGTACTACCTCCGTTTCTGAAAAATGGTAATATTTACTTTTGCACAGTCTCCAATGCACTACTTTGACCATGAATATTTGTGTTTATATGAATACATAAACTATAAAAAATAGATTTTCCAAAAGTACTAATTAAATCG
This sequence comes from Tetragonia tetragonoides, assembly GCA_038025085.1. NCBI lineage: Eukaryota > Viridiplantae > Streptophyta > Magnoliopsida > Caryophyllales > Aizoaceae > Tetragonia > Tetragonia tetragonoides. The sequence goes on from CM076148.1 coordinate 36,060,860, forward strand.
AATCCAACGATAGTATTTTTACATTGTAAATCCTTATATTTTTTCCGAAATCAATGGTCAAAGTTTGTAAAGTTTGACCTTCAAAAAGTAAAATGTTATTATTTTTCTGAAATGGAGGTAGTAGATCAAAAAACTCTGAACAAATTTCTGATAAATATGGCAGTACATCAGGTCTCAAAGCAGTTGTGATTTACAAACACTTTCCCTTAACTGTCAACCATTGTGTTACAACTGCGGAAAGCCTGAATATAGAGACATTCAGAGTTTCAGACACCCTGTTCAAGTGTTCAGTGTTCGGCCAACAGCATTTAGAGTGAGTTGCAAACTTAATACAAACTATAATACGCCAACTTATCCTGTGAAATAGTTGCATGGTGCGTGCTACATGTCTACGCAGCTGCGTTGCGAGCACACGTCTTATATACAGGTCTTGGAAACACAAGCATTATGGCTGCTAAAAACAGGACACTGAAGTTACTAGGAGAAGTTGTAAGAATTAGTCTCCATTGGTATAACATTAGACCCTTGTACACATCATTAGAGACACCAATCCATTTTTGAGTTCATAATAAAAGCAAAACTTTGGTAAAACACATCATCAAAAGCAAAATTGAAAATTAATACTACTTTCGTTCTCCGTACTATGTTATACACTAATACCAGTACTTAACGGAAGCAGCATACTAAGAAAACATAAAAAGGGAGAATATAGATGGAAACTCACCATATAGGGAGAAGATAAAACTAATTTCATGACTTATATGTGGCTATAGCATGTGTTTTGCCTTAAGGTTCTTCAGGGGTGTGATGTTATCAGTCACTTCTGAAAGGATGACTACAGTGCTTGAAAGCCCTGCATTTCTCTTCAACCGCATCGATCGCCATGAATTTACCAGCAGCTACATCACATATATCAATAGTAATAAACTTGTCTGCATAACCTATACTTCGCATCGAGAACGCTTGCTCAGAGTGCCAAACTGACCAGACTTAATTTGTCTTTCTTATCATCCTTCAATATCCAAAAATTAATATCCTTAGAACATGAGTGCTCAAATATTGAAAGATGTCCCCCGAATTTAGTTAAACTCAGTAGAGCCTTTTCCTGTTTAGGGTAGTTGATAGTGTTAATCTTCTTATGCTCTAAATCCAAAGCCATTATACCACATTCAGTTGTCCCATATAGGATACCATTAAGACAAAGGGTGCTGTTGATTATTAGGAATATTATTTAGGAATATTCTACATTAGCATAATATTATAGAGATTGTGTCATCTACAGTTTTCATAAGAGTAGGACTCTTGTACCTATAAATAGGGATCTATTATATCAATAATGATCACGCATTCTATTATTCTACATGGTATCAGAGCGACTACTTTTCTGATAACCTAAAAACCCCAGCTTCCGCTTCACTGGTAGCGGACAATTTGTCCGCCACCGGACCAATTTTCTTTCACCATTGATCATCATCCCACAGTACTGCTTCAACCTTGCTCCTTAATTCCACTTTAATACTCCACTTTTATATGAGGAAAATTTGCTCTAAATAATCCGAAGTTTCACTCATATACTGAAAATAATCCCAACTTAAGATATACTAATCAATAATCCGAAGTTGTAATTTGTGTGCCAATAATGGGCCCTAATTAACGGTGTTAAGTATTCCGTTACTAAGTGATGATGTGGCATCTCATTTGTGAGGTGAATTACAAAACTAACCCTACTCTCTAATAACCTTTCTCTCTCTTCCCTGTGCATGTGCGGCTGTGTCTGTGCTTGCCTTCACGGCCATCACAACCATTCCGCTGCCACCATCCATCTCCTCTTATTCCCTCTCTCTCTCGTCTGGTTGCCCCGCCCCCAGCCAGGCCCTCCCTATCTCACGGTCCTCACCCACCCTCCCCTGCGTCGTGTCTAGCAGCCCTCCCCACCCCTGTCACGAATTATCTTTGGGTTTCTTTGGATGAGTTGGTTGGTGGTGAACGGTTATCAACCAAGGTAGTTACCATTTCCACTGCCCGAATTTTGGATCTGAAGTAGCAATATGAGAAATTGAGAATGAGACAATTGTATCATTTGATTTCTTTATTTTGTTTTTGTAAAGGTAGGAAAGAATTTACTTTTTAACAAATAAGTAACTGGAAAAAAGGGCTGCACTCCACTTACCAAATGCCTTTTTCATGATCTAAAAACAGAAACCTTGGTTGTGGTGGTGGTGGTGTAGAGGAGAGAGAGGATGGAGGAAATATTGGTAGGGGAGAGAATGAAAATAAAAGAAGGGCATTAATGACATTTTAGCACAAAAGTAACGGAATATTAGACACCGTTTATCCGGGTTTAATATTGGCACACAAGTTATAACTTGGGATTATTGTTTAGTATTTCATGAGTAGGGATTATTTTCGCAGGTACACGAGTGAAACTTCGGATTATTTAGAGCAAATTTTCCTTTATATAATTACTAGATTTCATGCCCGCACGATGCACGGGTTCTTGTTTATCATGCATACTTTGTTATCAGAAGAAATATGATAAATTTTTTAATTATATCTATATATAAAGTTGAACAATAGGAGTAGCAAAGAACAATAATAATCTTTTTATCAAAAAAAAAACATATTTAACAAAGAAATTATCTTTTTAGTGAATTTATAATTTTTTTTAGGATAATAGATAAAATACTTATGTTACTTATTTCTTATTAAAATAAAACAAAACTATTTTTAGTTTTTTTTTAATCACCCTTGCACTTATGACTATTTATTACTTATTTACGGGTTCTTGTTTATCATGCATACTTTGTTATCATAAGAAATATGATAAATTTTTTAATTATATCTATATATAAAGTTGAACAATAGGAGTAGCAAAGAACAATAATAATCTTTTTATCAAAAAATAAAACATATTTAACAAAGAAATTATCTTTTTAGTGAATTTATAATTTTTGTTAGGATAATAGATAAAATACTTATGTTACTTATTTCTTATTAAAATAAAACAAAACTATTTTTAGTTTTTTTTTAATCACCCATGCACTTATGACTATTTATTACTTATTTAATGCTTGGTGAGAACTCAACTTTATATATATATATATTGAAAAGTCCACACTTTTTCCTTTTCCAATTTCTATCTCTGCCAACGTTAGGTTGTAGCATATGGTTCTAGCAGATTTGCTTGTGATTATGAATCTTGTTCATCCAAGCATTTGGTGATAAGTATCCCCATATAACTCATCCTCTCCAATCAGCCTCTGTCTCATCTTCTCCAGTGTTGTCAAGTGCATTTCGGTAATCCGTTGTGTGTGTTGTGGTGGCCTACTCCTACCTCGGATTTTTTTTTGCCGTGAATTACGAGCCTTCTCCTTCTCCCTCTTCCCCTCTCTCTCTCATGGCCTCACGGCAGCAACCAAGTAGTCTTCTCTATCTATCTCTCTTCCTCTATCTTTGAGTCTATTGTAGTCCTTCTGCCACACATCGGTCGCCAGTCTCACATCGGCCTTCTTTCTCCAAGTGCCCTATTTTGCTTCAGTTGCCAAACGACTCTTCTCTCTCTCCTGGTTGGCTATGCAACAGTGAGTACAAGCTCCGGCGACAACACGAGAGCTTCATGACGGCTACAATAATTATTATTCATGCTTGGTTGCGTTACAAGATTTTCATATATTTACTCTAGTGTTTTACAATTATATCTTTTGTAACCTCCAATCGTAGCATTAGTTTATCTACCGCTACGATTGCGGGGAGTATTAGGAATATTATTTAGGAATATTCTAGATTAGCATAATATTATAGAGATTGTGTAATCTACAGTTTCCATAAGAGTAGGACTCTTGTACCTATAAATAGGGATCTATTATATCAATAATGATTACGCATTCTATTATTCTACATTGATATCAAATAGACTTGAAAGAGAGAAAGTACTTTCAACACTATAAATGTCTATTGGCATCCACCTATTGTCATTGTCATTCTCACCCACAGTTAGCACCTCAAACTCAATCAGACGCCTGGGAAAATAATATGACGACCGACAGAGAAGTACCTTATACTCCTTTTTAATGGAATCAAAGAACAAGAAGAATCTCCTTTGAAGTTCTTTATGAAAGACGGGACTGAGACGGAGAGGCAAGCTTTGACGAGTGGTGAGGTTATAAAGCCATCCTTCCCTTTTGACCAATGTAGTCCCCTTTAAAGAAACATATCAGTCCATTCGCTACGTTAGTCATCGTGTAGGGCTCCTTACATGTAACGGAGACTCATGAAAGCTCGAGCTGATCTCCTTCGGTTTTTTCATGTGGTTATTGATTTTAAAGAGCTTAGATTTCGTTACAGTAATCATGCTTTTCAATAGAAGGCTGATGACACCACGCTCTCGACAGCGAGATTGGCTTTGATACAAGTCTATAAAGAAGGGATGAGTGATGACAGAACCAATGTTTCGAAACGGACTTGAATCGCATAAGAGACTTGGCTGGAAGCCATGAAAACACTTCCTGTTGTGGTAATCCCATTTTTGTGGGATTTATCAAACAGTAAAATAGAAAAGCCTTTTAATAAAAGGTTTTCCTTCGTTGTCTCTCAATCATAAAACTAAATATAGGAAGACTTCCCTATATAAAAAAAAAAGGGGAAATCCCTGTGATGTGAAGATATAGAAAAATAAGACAGAAGAAAAGTGAGAAGAGTGAGTTTAATACACTCTAAATAAATTGTGTAATCCTCAAGAATTAGGTCAATCTTGAGAGACAATTTTGTACTCTTGTTTTAGAGAGAATATATAACTTTTGAGTATTCCTTGTTGGTATTTATCTTTCTTCTGTATTAGTATTTATTCGTTGCCTATTAGATTTTGGGAACGTCCTTATCTCCCAACAAAGTGGTATCAGAGCTAGGTCTATTGAATATGGACGCTAATAATGGCAACATGATTAAGTTGACCGCTTCCAATTATGCAGTGTGGAAGCCAAAGATGGAAGATCTTCTCTACATTAAAGATTTATGGTTGCCCATTACAATGAAAACCATATCCGAAAAACCTGCAACCAAAGCCGGTGAGAAAACCGATGAAAAGACTGATGAACAGTCTTCGATCCCTTCCAGTGTCGAATCTATGTCCGCTGCTGATTGGGCGGTACTCAACAGGAAATGTGCCGCACGGATTCGACAATGGATTGATAAAAGCATTTTTCAAAGCTTCGCTAATGAGCATAACGCTTATGTTCTTTGGGAAAAGTTGGAGAAAACCTATGCTAGAACAACCGCTCAGAATAAAGCAAATCTGATGCGAAGGCTCGTGAACTTGAAGTATAAGGATGGTACTAGTGTCTCCGAGCATTTAAGTGAGTTCGAAGGTTTGGCTGATCAAATCAGCTCAATGGAGTTAAACTTGGATAATGAGCTAATAGCTTTATTGTTGCTAAGCTCATTACCCAAAAGTTGGGACACACTAATTGTGTCGGTGAGTAACTCTGCACCAGAAGGAAAGCTTACCATGGATATGGTAAAAGATCGTCTGCTCAATGAGGAGTCCAGACGAAAAGATGACGATTCAGCCTCCAATAACGAGCAAGCCCTTGTCGCTAGTGAACAAGGAAATAAGTATTGGCGTGGGAGAAATAAAAGTCGAAATCCCCACCAGCAACAACGAGGACGTTCAAAGTCTCGATCAAGGAGAGACGTTACTTGTCATCATTGCGGCCTGCCAGGACACTTTGTTCGGGAATGCAGAAAGTTAAAAGTCGAACAATCCAAAAAGCAGGAGAATAATCGAAGTGAGAGCAGTCGAACGAACGATTCTGCAACATTTGCAGAAGAGGTGATTGTTGTTCAAGATAGTGGTTATATCAACCTTGCTTGTCAAGACTCAACCTGGGTAATTGACTCGGGTGCTTCCTTCCATGTCTCCCCAAGAAAGGAATTCTTTTCATCCTATACCAGTGGAGATTTCGGTTTGGTAAGGATGGGAAACGATGGCATATGCAAAATTGCCGGACTCGGCAATATTTATTTGGAAACAACAAATGGATGCAAACTGCTATTAAAAGATGTAAGACATGTCCCAGACATTCGTCTTAATCTAATCTCAGCTGGTAAGCTAGATGATGAAGGTTATGTTAACCACTTTGGTGAAGGTAAGTGGAAGCTCACCAAAGGAAGTTTAGTGGTAGCCAAGGGTGAGAAAAATAGGTCCCTTTACACCACTCAGGTCAAACTCTACGATGGAGAAGTCAATGCAGTGAAGAGTGTTCCAACCGAGTTATTGCACAAGAGACTTGGTCACATGAGTGAAAAAGGACTCAACATCCTTGCCAAGAAGGATCTTTTACCAGGCCTGCAAGGTATAAAGTTGCATACTTGTGTTGATTGTGTAATGGGGAAACAACACAGGGTTGCATTTCATAGTAGGCCACCATCCAGAAAATCTAATCGTTTAGATTTAATTCATACTGATGTTTGTTCAATGCCAAGTAAAACACTTGGTGGTGCTCTTTACTTTGTCACCTTCATTGATGACCATACAAGAAAGGTGTGGGCGTTTGCCTTGAAAAGTAAAGACCAAGTTTTGGATACTTTTAAGGATTTTCATTTGAAGGTAGAGAGAGAAACAAGCAAACAGCTCAAGAGTGTACGTTCAGACAATGTTGGCGAATATAGAGGCCCTTTCGAAGAATACTGTAAAGGTTATGGCATCAGGCTTGAGAAGTCTGTTGCAAAGACGCCGCAACACAACGGCATTGCTGAAAGGATGAACCGAACCATATGTGAGAGGATCAGATGTATGCTCTCAAATGCAAAACTGCCAAGCTCCTTTTGGGGGGAGGCAATGAGGACAGCAGTTGACCTGATCAACCGTTCACCTTCAGCTCCACTGAATGGTGATACTCCGGAAAGCGTGTGGACCGGAAAGAAAGTCTCATATGGTCACTTAAAGGTCTTTGGATGTAGAGCTTTGGTTCATATACCAAGAGATGAGAGATCCAAGCTTGATAAAAAGGCTAAAGAATGCATATTCTTGGGTTATGCTCATGAAGAATTTGGCTACAGATTGTGGGATCCTATTAAGAAAAGGATCATTCGAAGTAGAGATGTTGTATTTCTTGAAGATCAAACCATTGAAGAGATTGAGAAAGGTGAGAAGCCGCAACAATTAGAAGAACAACCAGTTAGCTTAGACCCTATCTCCCCACCACAAGTTTCTATTGACAGGGGAGATATCCCGGATGGAGTTACTGACACTCCAGAAGACGCTGATGAGGTTCCAGAGCCACCTGCTGAGCAGGGGGAGGAGACCCCTTTGACTGAGTCGGAACAACCTCAGTATGGCAGGGGACATAGAGTGCTTATTCCATCCACGAGATATAGTAGGTCTGAGTATGTTATGTTGACTGATGAAGGGGAGCCAGAAAATTTTCAAGAGGTTATGGCTCACAAGGATAAAGGTAACTGGGTGAAAGCTCTGCAAGAAGAGATGCATTCCTTGCAGAAGAATCAAACGTATGAGTTGGTAGAACTCCCACAGGGAAAGAAGGCCTTAAAGAACAAGTGGGTCTTCAAGTTGAAAAAGGACGGAGACAAAATCCTGAAATTCAAAGCACGGTTGGTCATCAAAGGATTTGGTCAGAAGAAAGGAATTTACTTTGACGAGATTTTTTCCCCGGTTGTGAAAATGACATCAATTCGAGTCATTTTGGGATTGGCTGCTAGTATGAACCTTGAGATTGAGCAGCTAGATGTGAAAACGGCATTCCTTCACGGAGATCTTGATGAAGAGATATATATGACACAACCGGAAGGATTTGAAATAAAAGGAAAGAAGAACTTGGTCTGTCGGCTGAAGAAAAGTCTATATGGCCTTAAGCAGGCACCACGACAGTGGTATAAGAAGTTTGACTCATTCATGATGGGTCATGGATACGAGAGAACTGACGCAGACCAGTGTGTTTATATCCGGAGGTACTCCGATGGAAATTTCATAATCCTTCTATTGTATGTTGACGACATGCTAATTGTTGGTCGAGATGTTAGCCAGATTGGAAAACTCAAGGATGATTTATCTAAGTCTTTTGACATGAAGGACTTAGGCCCAGCTCAACAAATATTAGGTATGAAAATTACCCGCGATAGGAAAGCTGGAAAGGTATGGCTGTCGCAAGAGAAATATGTTGAACGAATGCTACAGAGGTTCAATATGAAAGATGCTAAGCCTGTTAGCACTCCACTTGCTAGTCATTTTCAACTAAGTAAGAGGTCTTGCCCCACTACTCAAAAGGAGATAGAAGAAATGGAAGTAGTTCCCTACTCTTCAGCAGTAGGAAGTCTTATGTATGCAATGGTTTGCACCAAGCCAGATATCGCTCATGCAGTTGGAGTAGTGAGCAGATTTCTTTCAAATCCAGGAAAGGTACACTGGGAAGCAGTGAAATGGATCTTCAGGTACTTGAAGGGTACATCTAAACTATGCTTAAGTTTTGGAAGTTCCAAACTAGCCTTGGAAGGTTACACTGATGCAGACATGGCAGGAGATCTGGACAGTAGAAAATCTACATCTGGATTATTGTTTACCTTCGCAGGGGGAGCTGTTTCATGGCAGTCCAAGCTGCAGAAATGTGTTGCCTTGTCTACAACAGAAGCAGAATACATCGCTGCTACTGAAGCAGGAAAAGAGATGTTATGGTTAAAGAGATTTCTCCAAGAGCTTGGTTTGAAACAAGACATATATGTCATCTATTGTGATAGTCAGAGTGCAATAGACTTGAGCAAGAATGCAATGTATCATTCTCGCACCAAGCATATAGATGTTAGATATCATTGGATACGCAGAGTGATAGAGAGCCACATGTTGCAGATACAGAAGATTCATACCGACGAGAACCCATCAGATATGATGACGAAGATTGTGACCCGAGAAAAGCATGAGTTATGCAGGAAGAAGTCTGGCATGGATACACATAACGTATTGTAGTGAACCCACCTAAATGGGAGGGGGAGGATTGTTGTGGTAATCCCATTTTTGTGGGATTTATCAAACAGTAAAACAGAAAAGCCTTTTAATAAAAGGTTTTCCTTCGTTGTCTCTCAATCACAGAACTAAATATAGGAAGACTTCCCTATATAAAAAAAAAAAAGGGGAAATCCCTGTGATGTGAAGATATAGAAAAATAAGACAGAAGAAAAATGAGAAGAGTGAGTTTAATACACTCTAAATAAATTGTGTAATCCTCAAGAATTAGGTCAATCTTGAGAGACAATTTTGTACTCTTGTTTTAGAGAGAATATATAACTTTTGAGTATTCCTTGTTGGTATTTATCTTTCTTCTGTATTAGTATTTATTCGTTGCCTATTAGATTTTGGGAACGTCCTTATCTCCCAACACTTCCATCACTACATCAAGAGGTAACAATATCACTTCCCTTTTGTCGTCTGCCATGATGATGATATCCACAAAACCTAGAACAATGTATGGGACATTTAATTTGGCTGCAAGTCTGGCTTATCTGCGTTTGGGTTTAGGGTTAAACTAATAGGAGTACAGTATAACCTCTTTAAATTAATCTCTCTAAGATAATAATTTTGCTCGGTCCCGACTCGGGCCTAGGGTCTAAATTAATAATTTCGATAAAATAATAAGATAATAAATTTTCGGAACATCCTCATATAAGTTAAAGGTCCCATCAAAATTATAAATTAATAATTATATAAAATCACAAATATAATTAGGACAACTTAGTATAATATGGCTTTGGCTCTATTGTTGTTTTTTTTCTTAAAAGCTAAATCTAGTTGCATTTCATCTCTAACTATCCTTACTGCATTCAAAAGTTCCGATGTTGCATTCTTTTATACTCATATAGTGCTTTACGTATATGATCTATCATTTGATTTTTGGACACGTTTTAGATGTGAAACCATGGTTGGTTTTCTTTGATTTGGATTGACTAATTAGGAATATTTGATGTTGCTTATATAGTGGTTCCATACCATCACAAACTTGCATTAAGTTTTGAATAGTACAACGACAATGAACATTGTATATTTATTTTTTAGCGGATGTAAATATAATATATGAATTAGTCACATTGTACATGACCATCATTTATAGTCAATAAAATCACCTTTATGTTTTAAGTATTAAGAATAATACAGGTTCGTTAAATCGAAAAAACTCTTTTTAAATTAATAAATTATTAATTTATTGATTAAATAATATCTCTCTAAGTTAATAAAATTACACGGTCCCGACATTATTAATTTATAGAGGTTTTACTGTATATAGAGTTTCTGTTATTAAAGAGAGTTTTTATTTATATATTTTTAGGGTTTAATTTGTTAACTTTTTATTTTATTAAATTTTGTTGTTTTTTTTTTTTTTTTTTTTGTTTTTGCTCGTCACGAAACAAGAGTCTTTTTGGTTTGGACCACAGGTTCACTCTAAACACTTTGGGCTAGGATTAGTCCTGTTCAATTCGCACCGCAAACTTGTCCAACTCTAACTTCTTTGAGGGTGGATCACCAGATACACCGCCAATGGACATTATGATACGAACCGAACACAGTTTGGACCCTGAAGATGGTTACCTCCCAGCTCCCACATGTGTTCAATTGAATTTGGCCTAATGATTACATATCAGCTGCAGGTAGCATCATCATAACTAAAGAGACTGATGGACTGAACTGAACCCCTGACGTGTCGTTACTGTTATGATGTTGTGAATGGTAAGGATTGGTGTACAGGTTATGGAGTCGAATGTATAAGAGATTAAGTCCCACAAATTTGCACTGACATGGGATAGTATATTATGTGACTTCATCTTCCTAAACTGTGAAATATGAAACTACATCAGAATGCTTGTGATTGACATTTGTTTTTAGCTTCAACATGATTTGAAGATACTCAGAGGAATTAAGTTCAGAAAACAGAAATCTTTGATAGTTCTGTTTTAAATTATCACAGCTTTCTCCCTTTGTTTCTTTGCCTCACTCTTTGCATAAGTTCGGATAGCATACACAGATACACTCATTTACTAAACACTTTACATTTTTTTTTTTTTGATAATTGAGGAGACATTTTGATTGATAGAGATTCAAATTACAATCTCTTACAAAGTTCTCCAAAATGTACCCCCAACAAGTATCCATCCTCAAGAATCTCCCACCTTCTAGGAAGGGTTGAGATTGAGAAGATTTCCTTTGCCACTGAGAGGTACCCATACAAAGCTACATAACAGCAAGATCAGAAAAGAACTAAAAAAAAGAACTCCAGCAACCATTTAGCACAGTAGCAGTCCTAGAACCACGCCAGAAATTCCTCTTTTCTCTCCAAGCCTTGTTTAGCTAGTTGATCTGCAACTTCATTTCCACTCCTTGGCTTGTGAATAATTTTTATTTTTGGCCACCAACCCTTGATCGCTCTAAATAAAGTTCAACGCAAATCGCACTCCTATTGGTCCTCCTTGTGCAGCATTACTCCATAGAACTGCATTCATAGAGTCAGACTCTATGATTATGTCAAAGTGCGGGATCCACGACTTTTGCATTGTGAGTTCTAATGCTCGAAAGATAGCCAGTACTTCTGCTTTATTGATCTCGTCTACCATGACCTGACCCGAGAATAGGCATCTGAAGTTCTCATTCCATTCCCGCAAAACTCCTCCAACTGCACATCTACCATTTTTACACGAGGCGTCCACGTTCCATTTGACACTGCCCCTATGAAGCGCCATCCATTGAACTGCTACCACCATACTTGCCTTAAAAGTTCTGATCTTTAAACATGATGGATTATTTAAGACATCCTGCCAAGTGTACGGAAACATTTCGTCCCAACTCTTAACCCACCAGCCAAGACGAATCACAGCCAGATCAAAAATTTCTTCTTCCGTGCAGCGTTTCTCACAGAATATCCTATTGTTGCGCTCCTTCCAAATTGACCAAGTTATCACAAATAGGAAAGTTATCCAGACTTTTCGAAAATGTTCTCCTGAGACTAATGAGCACCATTGTTGAAAAAAATCCATCATGTTTGCTGGACATCACCATTGTAAATTCCATACCTCAAGCCATTTACTCTATAGTCTGTTCGCAAACCTGCAATGGATCAATAAATGGTTCCCAGATTCATCCTCCGAACCACAAAGCACACACGTTGGGTTAGGAATCCCCTGAACCCCCATTCTAATCAATCGATCTTTTGTTTTCAAAGAACCCAAGCTAGCTAGCCAAACAAAGATTTCAATCTTGGGAGGAGCTAACCCTTGCCGAATTGCTTTTATTGATTCACGAACCTGTGTTTCTCCTGCTTCTGTAAGCTTTTCTCTCACTGTTTTCACCGAAAATTCTCCCTTACTAATGAATCGCCAAATGACTCTGTCATCAGCCCTAGGGTTTAGATGTACTTCCTTTAAACTTGCCAATAATTCAGCCTTTTGTAGTTCCTCCCATTCAAAAAGATTTCTTCTCCAGCAGAAGCTCCAAATCCACTCCATTCCATCCCAGAGTCCCATCTCTTCAACGTTGGAATTTTGTTGAGTTGATATCGAGAAGAGCCTTGTGAATTTTTGCTTGAGGGGTTCAGCGTGCAACCACGGTTCTAGCCAAAATTTTGTGGAATTGCCTCTCCCAATATTACTCAGTATCCCTTGCTTAAAAATCTCTTTCACAATAAAATTATTAAGAAGGCAGTTAACTATATCTTTCCAAACTCCTCCTTGCTTCAAAATAGGAAAATCCTCAACAGATGATATACTTTTCATTTTGTATTTATACTTCACCACATCTCGTCATAGTCCGCCATCCCCTTCTAAGAAACGCCATACCCATTTACTTAGTAGTGCCAAATTGAAATTCTTTACAAAACCCACGCCCAAACCACCTCTATTTTTCGGATATTCAATCATGCTCCAATTTACCATACAAAGAGCCTTCTTTCCTTCGGAGTTGCCCGACCACAAAAAATCTCTCTGGAGTTTGATCATTTTTTTTAGGACTCCTGCTGGCACTTTAAAAAGAGACAAATAATATAGAGGCAGATTACTCAGAGCAGATTTAATGAGTTTCAGTCTACCTCCTATTGATAAAAGCTTTTGCCCTTCCAAGATGCTAGTCTTCCTTCCATTCTCTCAATCACAGGTCTCCAGAACTCCATGCTTCGCGGATTAGCTCCCAAAGGCAGCCCCAAATATTTTATTGGCAATTTCTCCTCTCGACAATGCAACTCTTCAGCTCATTTTTCCACCCAACTCATCTCGACATTAATTCAAATCAGCGAACATTTATGAAAATTAATCTTGAGCCCTGAAGCAAGGTGAAAAGAAATTAGCAACATTTTAACAACATCAAGGTACTTCGTCTCTGCGGGGAAAAACACGATGGTGTCGTCCGCAATGCAAATTGAAGATGGGAAAACGAAGGACCTCCTAAAGCCGGGGTTACTCCACGTAAAACGCCCTTCTTCTCTGCCTTGAATAATAAGCAGCTAAGAAACTCCGCTGCCAAGTTGAATAAAAACGGGGAAAGGGGATCCCCTTGTTTCAATCCCCTACCCAGTTTAAATGGCTTTGTAGGTGACCCCGTTGATCAGGATTGAAGCTGAGGCAGAACTTAGACACCACCAAATCCATTGTCGCCACTGCTGAGGAAAATTCATGCTCGCCATCAAGGAATGACCAGGATAGAGAATCATACGCCTTATGAAAATCCAGTTTCCATATACAGATTTTTCCTTTCGCCTTTTGGCTGAATCAATGATCTCGTTAGCAACAAGAACACTATCCAGGCTTTGACGGTCACTTATAAAAGTTGATTGCGTATTCCCACGATCGAGTTCATCACCCCTTTCATTCTATTCGACAACACTTTTGCAAGAATTTTATATAACGCCCATATCATACTGATAGGGCGGAAGTCTTTTAGCTCTAGTGGGCAATCAATCTTCGAAATCAAGCTAATTAGAGCCACGTTCATGCTTGTTGGGAACCTTCATGTAGCCCAAAAATCATTCATAAATTTCATCACCTCCCCCTTAAGTAACTTCCATGCCTTTTTTATGAAATTAAAATTAAATCCATCGGGCCCTGGTGCCTTATTTCCATCACAATCACTCACTGCATTCTCTATTTCTTCTTCACTGAATTTCCTCACCAGTATCTCTGCTTCCTCCTCTGAGATTTTCTTAACATCAACGTTCTCAAAAAAAGGCCTAGACCCATACTCCTCAGTGAAATTTTTTTGAAAATATTCCACTGTCACACGTTTAATGTCTGCAGGCCTCTCAAATTGTTTACCTTTCACTGTAAGCTTGGTCAGCTCATTTTTTCTCCTCCTACTCGAAGCAATTGCATGAAAGAATTTTGTATTTTTGTCCCCCATTTTTCTCCACTTCACTCGTGACATCTGTGCCCAATAAGTTTCTCTCCTTTTATACCATCTCCACAACTCTGCTATGTCACAACTTCGTTTGCGCAATTCATCACCATCCAGTGCTCTTGCCTCTGCCAATTTATCCCATCTCTCAATTGCCTTTTCTAGCTCTTCTATTTTTTTCCCATATCCCCAAACTCCCCTTTATTCCATTCTTTTATCTAATTTTTCAGATTCTTCAGTTTCTCCCCCACATGAGATACCACAAGCTCTTCTTTGTCCAGTTCCTCACCCCACTCCTTATCCACCATCTGCATAAACTTCGGATCATCAAGCCAGCAATCAAGGAATTTAAATGGTTTAGGGCCCCAATTATAAGCTTCTGACTGGACAAGCAGAGGGCAGTGATCTGACAATCCACATCGCAGAGAAGTTGCAGATAGATAAGGCCATATTGATACCCACTCTGTGTTGACAAATACTCTATCCAGCTTGCTCATTGAATTTGCTCTAAACCACGTAAAGTTTCCTCCTTTTAATTCAATTTCTAACAGTTGCAGGTTTGCTACAAAGCTTTTAAAGTCTTCAACCCCTTTGACATTTCATTTCTTGCTTGACCTCTCCTCTGCCTTTAACACTTCATTGCAGTCACCTAACAAGAGCCACAAATACGAATCACTTTGCCACTCATGATGCAATTATGCCTAAATCTCTGCCCTCTCATTCACTTCTGTTGGTGCATAAACGGAGACAATAGTGCACTCCATATTATTTTCAACAAGTCGTCCTTTTATTGCGATCCAGTTTGTGGCAATCACCTGTGACTGAATCTCAAAGAAAGACTCCCTCCATACAGATAGAATACCTCCAGACCTCCCTCTAGACGGAGCAAAACGCCACAGCAAGCCATCTTCTTTCCAGAATTTTCTCACATCCCTCTCATTGAAATTTTCATACTTCGTCACTTGAATTGTCACAAACCCCCGATTATGTTTTTTTATCATGTTTCTCAATGCTGCATTCTTCTCTCTCCCATGAAGTCCCTTACATTCCAAGTGATCATCTTCATTTTAAATTAAAAAAATGACTACTCCTTTCTCTGATTACTTGGGTCTCTAGATAACCGGCTCAACCTCGCTTAGAGTTCTCCCATTCCTCCTCCTCCTCCCTCATAATTTTCTTTATTCTGCTAACCATTCCTCTCTCGCTTCCTGGAAAAGTCATTCCCATACTCCTAGCAAAACCGAGAATTCCAAAAGGATTCCGTGAAACTAATGGCACTTCTTCCTTTCTTTCAATACACACATTACTTTCTGTATCTACTCTTTGGCCCATAACAATGGGTTTTTCTTTCCTGACGTTTTCTTTTCCCAGTATTAACTCCCTCAGCCTTTCTTCTCTCTTTCTCCTCTTGGCTTGTTTTTTTCCTTTGATGCTCCACTATTGCACTTAGTGGAATATCGTCTTCAAAACAAGGCGGAAATGTTGAGTCCGAGTCTGCTGTACTAGCAGATTCAATACTCAACATGGATGGGCTCACTCCACTTTGGGCCTGCAGTAGATTGGGCTCTCCCTGTTGCTTATCTCCTTGTATCTCCGCCGCCAAGTCAGAGCTTTCCTCATGGACATCTGACATATTAATGATTGCCTTATTGTTTGAACCTGCCTCTTCAATACTATTCTTGGATGCAGTTCCATCAGCAATATTAATCATTTGTTCACCCCTTTTTTCAAAAAACTGGTCACTGCTCCTCTTCTCCAGGTCTTGGGATTGTACCCCAATTAAATGCATTGCTCCTCCTGCATTATTTGAATTTTCCCCTGTATCTTCAATGGCGTTAGCAGGCTTTGATATGGCTTCTGTATTTTTTTCTTCATGATGGATTGCATCATCGTGTTTCGATAAACCATGATCTTCCAATGACTCCAAATTATTTATTTCATTGGTCTCCGCGGACTCATCATCTTCGAATGGATCAAAAAATTCCTCCACTACAGCCACTCTATGATGTTTCTTGTTGAGTTCAAAAAGCAAATTGCCCTTAATCTGGAACATGAAATCTGTAATAATAAGAACTCTATACCTTTCAAATGAATCGAGATGAACTGAGTCCTGATCATATGCTACAACTTTTCCCCATAGATTGCCAATTGTCTTCGTATTTTCATCAGACCACCCTTTCAAGGGCAGTCCATATATTGAGATCCATGTACCTCTTCATCTTGTTGTCTCGAACTCACTCCATTCGTGGCACTTCTTGTACCATATTTTCAGCCATTCCGTTTTCTCATCTTTCATTGTTACTAATATTTCTTTTGTCTCCAATGTCAGTAGGTGGAGCATTCCCCCTATTGGACGTACCCTGACACCATGTACCCCCTCTGCGTTCATCTCCTTTTCCACTTCGTGCGCAGGCAATTCAGTGTTTCCATACCCCACTAGGCTTCTATCAAGCCATTCCTGATTTTTGTTGCATTGTATTCCCTTAATCAGTGCAACCGATTCACCATCTTCATGCAAAAATTGGAGATCTTCTCTAGCTTTGGCTGCCTCCTCTCCCAAGAATTCATTACTGATCCTCATATCTTCGTCATCAGCCAAGATTTTTTGAACAACGCTGAGTTTCTTTACCCCTAGTCTCGTTGTCACCTCTATATTTTTTTTTTGCTTAAAAATAGTACATCAAATTAAATTAGCTTGTAACCAAGCGAGGGCGCAAAGCACCACTACAATCCAAGTCATACGAATGTTTACAGCTTAGAGGCATAGAGTTAGTTCTAGTAAGCATATTACAATCAACATTAGTTTGCATAGCAAATTTAGCTAAATTGTCCGCTACTTCATTTTGTTCTCTAAAGCATTGGAGGATCTTCAGCTGCCCCAAGCCCTTCATCATTGTCCTACAATCCAAGATAAGATTAGATAACCTGTGTTTCTTAAGAAAATCAAGTGTGACCAAGTTAACTGCTTTTTTGCAATCCGAAAGGATGTTAATGCAGCTCCAATTGTTCGCTCTAATGAGTTTTAGAGCTTCTCTGATTGCGATTAATTCAGCCGTGAGCACATTTGTGACCTTAATCTTCATGTAGAAGCCTTCTTCCCACTTACAGTCATGACCCCTAAGGACCCCTGCAACAGAACCTGTTTGCTGTTGCTCATTGAAAGCAGCATCAACATTGAGATTTTTCCAGCCAAACACAGGTGGTTCCCAGGTGAGAAAGATCTGATCTTTATTCTTCTGTTTTTTTTTTTCCTGGTTTAGCTCAAGAGCAAAAAACTCCCAAGCCTTAGACCTGATATTTTTGAGCCAAATGGCAGATGGAGGGGCTGAGTTACCAAAGATCCTATCATTCCTTTGTTTCCAAATGTTCCAGATAAGAAAGGAAAATAAGGTAGGCCACGGAAGAGAGTCGAAAGTTTTTGTGGAGGTGAGGTTACTATAGAGCCACTCTTTTAAATTAACACTATAAAAGGTATCAGATACATCAAATTCATGCCAAAGAAGAGATGTCCTGTGACAATCTCTCAGAATATGCAAAGTATTTTCTATGCTATGCTGACATAATGAACATTCAGAGCCAGGCATCATTCCCCTTTGTGCAAGTGTACAGTTGTGAGCTTTTTATCAAACCAAGAAATCCATAAGAAAAATTGAATCTTGGGAAGAGTAGGAACAGACCAAATCCACGAGAGATCAACATCATCACAACCATTTTTGATCAAGAGGTTGTAGGCTTTTTTTGAATCAAATTTTTTGTCATCCGCAAGCAAGCATATAGGAAAATCATTACACTCATTCAGTGGGATAGGAGTTGCAAGAATTGCATTTTTAATCACATCAGGCAGCACACAAGAAATCTCCTCAAGATTCCATTGACCTTCAAAAATACACGAGTCAACTAAAAGGTTAGCCTCAGTAGCAAGTAAAGGCCCTTGGATCAGATTTCTAATGGGACCAAGGCCAGTCCAGTTATCCGACCAAAAATTTATGTATTTTCCATTTCCTACAATCCACATAGAATTCTCATGAAACAAGTTCCAACCCTTTTCAAAATTTTGCCAAACATCAGAACCATTTTTAAATTTGATTGGTTCCTTTCTTCTCCAGACATATTTGCTTTTAAGCACATCAATTGCTAAATTATCACTAGCTGAAAATTTCCAGTTTTGTTTAGCCATCAAAACTGAATTCATGGTTCTGTTACTCGTAATTCCAAGACCTCCTCTTTCTCTGGGTTTAAAGACAGTGTCTCTGTTAATCAGGTGAATTTTTTTCTTGTTGTCCTCATCCCCCCAAAGAAAATTGATGATTGTTCTATCCAAGTCATCCAAAACAGTGGCAGGCAAGACCAAGTTGTTCATATAATAGTTAGGAATGGAATTAAGGGTTGAATTTATCAAGCAAATTCTACCAGCCCTTGTGCGACACCTAGTTTTCCAATTTGACAGCTTTCTTTTAACTTTTTGCACAATGAAGTCTACTTTACCTTTTCTAGGTCTGTATGGAGAGAGGGAAAACCCCAGGTAAGTTCCTAAATCTTTACTAGCAGTAATATTAAGGGCATCTTCCGCATGGTCAATGAAACTAATATTAGTGTTGGGAGAAAAATAAATTTTACTCTTATCACAGTTAACTTTCTGACCGGAAGCAGCACAAAAGGTCTCAAAAGTGTCAAGCATACAATCAAAAGTCTGTATATCCGCCTCTCCAAAGACAATTAAATCATCAGCAAAAAGTAGGTGCGAAATAGGCACTTTCAATTTACCCACAAGAAAAGGTTTCCAAGTACCAGATTCACATGCATCATGAAAAAGCCTTGAGAGCATTTCCATGCACAAAATGTATAAATAAGGGGAGAGGGGATCGCCCTGTCTAATTCCCCTAAAAGGTTTGAACCACTAAGTCAAGTTCCCATTAACAAGCACAGACCCAGTAGAGGTAGAGACACAATGCATAATGAGTTTAATAGTATGCTCATCAACATTAAAGAATTTGAGACAATTTCTAATAAAGCTCCATTCCAATCTATCATAAGCTTTTTTAAGGTCGATTTTTAGAGCAAAAAAACCTTTTTTTCCTTTAGCTTTTTTCATAGAATGTAAGATTTCATTTGCAACAATAATATTTACATCGGATCCTCTTCCCGGAATAAAACTATTTTGGTTTGGTAAAATGAGATCATGCAGAAAAGGTCTCAGTCTAGCAACCAAAATTTTGGTGATGCATTTATATAAAGTGTTGCACAACCCAATGGGTCTAAACTGTTTCACAATAGTTGGATTGTCCACCTTAGGGATAAGGCACAGTAAAAAGCAATTGAAGCATTCAGGAAAATAAGCATTAAGGAAGGCATTTTGCACAAAAGGAATGACATCCAAGCACACATGTTCCCAGTTTTTTTGAAAGAAAATTGCATGTAACCCATCTGGCCCTGGGGCTTTAAGAGGACCAAGACTGAACAATGCATCCTTAATTTCAGAGGGAGATAGAGGAGAGATGCCAGTTTAATAGGAGCATTATCATTGACCAAACCAGGCATATCAATAGACGAAGCAACACTCATCTTTGTAGTAAACAGATTCACAAAGAACTTAACTATAAGCGTAGAAAGAGCAATAGGATCAGTAATGTCATTTCCAACATCATCAGTTAGACACGTAATATTAGCTCTTTTCCTTCTAATTTTTACTGTGTTATGGAAGAAATTTGTATTCCTATCTCCATCTATTATCCAATTGCAACGAGATTTCAACATCCAAAAAACTTCCTCTTGATCCAAAATGTTGTTCAGTTCATTAATAAGTTTTTCTTCAAGCACATGCAAATGTGAGGACAAAGGGGAGTCACACAAGCTCTATTGAATACCATTTAATCTAGCATAGATAGTTTTTTTCTTTTTAAAAATATTGCCAAACACCTCTTTATTCCAAGCACCAGCCGCAACTTTAAAATGCTGAATTTTTTCATTTGCAAACTAACAAGAGACCAATCCTCATTTACCAAGTGTTCAAAAGAGGGCTCAAGTAACCACATAGGCTCAAATCTAAAGGGTCTAGCTTTTTTAGAAGGTTTAGAAGCATCAAATTTGAGAAGTATGGGGCAATGATCCGAAGACAACCTAGGAAGGTGAGTAATAAGGAAATTGGGGAAAGAGTGTAACCATCTGACATTACCAACCGCTCTATCAAGTCTTTCCAAAATGGGAGTTCTCTTGCGTTTATTAGTCCATGTGAAGCGTTGGCCAATAAAACCAAGATCAAGTAAATCACAGTTCCTAAGGCACGCAGTAAACAAATTTATTCTGTTAAGGCTCACTGGGTTGCCCCTAAGCCTTTCATTCTGATGCGTCATATCATTAAAGTCGCCTATTGCGACCCAAGGCAGCGTCCTAGTCCCAGCAATAGTGCACAAATCATTCCAAAAAATCTTACGAATTGCGAAATCAGGATTACCATTTAAAGCAGAAAGGAAAAAAGTTGGGAATTTGGACGAATTTACCTGCACCACGACGTGTATCCCCTGCTTATTGTTCAACACCACATCAAAATTCACCAAGGAATTCCAAAGCACTAGAACACCCCCAGAGAATCCTTCAGGCTCCCTCAAAATCCAATTCTCAAATGGTAGTGATTCAACAATAGTTTTAGTGTTTGTTCTACTAACTCGGGTTTTTCGGTAATGATAACCATATCTGGCTTATGATACAAACAAAGTTCCAGAAAAATGCCTATGGAAAGAGGGTCGGGCTATACCCCTAGCATTCCATGCCAAGATCGACATATTATGAAATAAGTTTGGCGGGTATTTTAGTCCTTCTGAGACTCTTTCGGGAACCGGGTTCCGACTGTCCACGAAGAGATTCGTGTTGGGGATCTGTAGAAATCTTCTGTGGATTTTTATCTTGATCCAGTGATAGACCTTCTCGTCCTTGAAGTAAACTTCCTGTTGTTTTACTGTCAGTTCGAGCCATGTTGCTTTCCCTTCCAAATTGAACATCTGAACTGCATTCGTGTGGCTGGCTACACACATCCTGATTTTCTTTCTCCTTAGTGGGAAAATTTCCACTAGGTCTGGGAATCTTGGTGGGGGATCCAGTAGGAATGTAATCAATGGAGGGAAGAATAGACCCGTCTCGATTCCCCGCAGATGTTGCCAACACCAGCGAAGTAGATGCAACCGTAGCAGAGGTGGTAGTCGTGGGAGATCCATCAGACATGGCACATGAGCTGGGATTAAATTTCCCTGAGGTCCCAACATGAGTAGGTCCTCCCAAGCATCTCCCCGAGCCGACTTCGGTAGGACATACAAGTGACGAAAGTCCTCTGGCTTCAGAGCTAGTAACTGATTGTTCTTTCTGAAAAAATACCGAGTTCTGTTGAGGTCCATCTCTGGTGGAAAAAGGTATGATTTTGTTACAAAACAAATTTGCCTCCTCTCGATGAACCGGACTCGAAGAGGATGGTGAGGCAAAGTTTCCGGGTATTTTGGGGTTAAAGGTGGGAGGGAGTATGGTATTTGGTGTGGTGGAGAAAGGAATGGGTTCAGGTGGCAGGGAACTAGCTCCGGTGAGTCTGGGGTTTCCATTGAAGGGGGTGGAAATCTGGTTTAGTTGGTTAGGGTTTGAAGAGATGGAAGAAGGTGAGAAGGACGACTGGAATTTAGTTTGGGTATTTTCTTTTGTTGAGTTTTGTTTTGTTTCTTTAATTTTTGGGTTGTGGGTTATGGGCAGAGTTGTGATGGGTGGGCCTATCTCTTCAATAACAAGGGAACTGTTTAGGTTTAGTTGGTTTAAGGGTGCATATATTGGATCAGGGCAAAAGGATTTATTTTTGGTTGAAATAATAATATTGCCCAAAGTAGAAGCCTCGTTAGGTAATTGGACCGAGTGACCAACTTGGGCCCCAGAGGACTCAACCCAGTCCTTGTAGCTGTTGAAACTGGTTTGAAGATTCCTTCGTTTTTGTTTTTTTTCCACCTTTTTGTTGATCTTCCTCTGTTCCTACGTTTTGCAGGTTGCCTGTGGTAATTACCTCTTTTATCAAATTTTGCTTGGACCTGCTGCCATGGCTGTTCTTGGCAGCTAGCATCTCTGACTTCCTTTTGTCTTTCACCAGTGACGGTAGGTGCTAGTATCGAATGGGCCGCCTGGGCTTGCTGGTTGGGTTTCGGGTTTCCCATTTGACATCTACCCGTAGCATGATCTAGTGTAGCGCAATGGTCACAATAGCTTGGAAAATCAGGAATTTCAATCAACTGTTTGGTCACCTCTATTGATAATTGATCATCTTGCTTCTCAGTATCCATTCTTGGCTCCTCATCTTTTCTGGTTGCATCATCCTCTATCTGAACAACCTGCCTCTCCTTTTCTTCTCTCTATTTCTCTTTTCCCCCCCTCTCCCCATCACCTTTGGTTGCATTCTCATTTCTCACCTTAGTCTGCAGATTTCTTTTTTCACGTTCACTGCCATCTTTCTCCTTCCTACTGAATTTTGCAAGTTGTACTTGCAGAAAAGCCCCTTCGATATCTCCTTCCATTCATGCTCCTTATGGCCCTTTGAGCCTCAGTAGGATTTTGGAACTTCACGAATGCAAATCGATGTTTACAACCCCTCCTCAGCTTCCATGGAACAAATGCATCAATCACCTTCCCATAACTCCAGAACATCTCCCCCGTACCGCCCTGTTGTTCACATTCATTGGTAAATTATCCACGAATAGCGATGTCACCCCCATCCTGTTATTCATTATTGTATTCTCTGTCTCTCCTACACAGGTTTGCACCCTTCTAGGCGCTCTTATGGGCTGTCTTTCACTCCAAATACTCCTGTTCTATAGACCCCTCCATCTCCCTCATAGCCATGAGTTGCACTTCCATATGTGTTTCTGGTTCTGCGCCTTGTTACGATTTGCCATCCTCCATGAGCTCTTTCACTCTCTGGTTCAATCCAGTTTGGGGCAGAGAACCTGAAACGTCCCCCTATTCTCCCTCTGACTCTCGCTCTCTCACTTTCTCTAACATGTTTTTACTAAACACTTTACATTTGAAACTTCAGTTTTTTTAGCTTTAAAATTGTTCCACAAAGTATACTAATAGGAAATCACCATCCTTAAACTCCAGATTCTGACATTGGTAAGTATACTAATGTCCAATCTCTGTACCTAATTGTCACATCTGTTTCTCAGAAATAGAGTTGGACTCACTTAGACAGCATCACATCGTTGTGAACCTGTATGCAAGTATTGGTATTTGTCTTTCATCTTGGCTACAATGAAGGCGTAACTGCTTTTCAATTGCACTAGAAAAAAGCAAAGAAACAGAAGAAACAAAAGAGTAGGCAGGTTACAGAAACAAGCCGCATTCTGATGCATATAAAGCAAAGCAGCAAAGCCAAAGCACAATCTGAAATACCAAGCTCCTTTGTTCTAAAATTTCTTCATGTGAATATACTAGAACAAACAGGGACAGTTGCCTCAAAAAATGAGAATACAGCTTTGCAACTACCACAAAATTTGACCATAAAGGCATAAATGAGAGAATAGTAATACAAGTTTAGAATTCATAAAGGTATCAAGTACTGCATCATATATAGCTAACCGTGAAGGCCTCTCAAGTTTCACAATAACACAAGTTTAGAATAAAAAAAAAGCCACTTTATTTCCTGACTGTCAAATGGCATTACAGGAATACAGAGAGAAGACAAACTTCTGAGGATTCATAAAGGCTATCATGTAAGTTTTTCCATGAGATTTTTGAGGGGTGTGATGTTCTCAACCACTTCTGAAACAACAAATACACGTCTCGAAACTAATCCAAGATTATTCTTTACTTTCACCTTCTTGTATTCACCACTAGCTAGATCGTAGCTATCAATAGTAAGAAACCCATCAGCATCTATGCCAAACATCGAGAACACTTGGTCAAAATGACTGCATATAAGCAATGGGGTAAAAGGGCAGGTAATAACCTGTTTAGTCCATAACGACCCGCCTTCTTCTTTCTGATCCCTAATCTCCACAAATGGATGTTCCCAGAATGTACGGAAGTGCTTGCGTGGCTAAGTATTGAAAGATGTCCTTCCAAATGACATAACGATCTATTAGACATTTCCAATTGTGGGTAGTTGAGTATTTCAAACTTTTCATGCTCTACATCGAAAGCAATTATACAATCCATTGAACCACTATATGATGTTCGAGTCCAATATAGGGTCCCTTTGAGACACAAGGTACTAACATCGACAGAAAACGTCATTACAACAATAAAACATACGAGCATCAACATTGGAGATGTTGATTGACCTCCATCTATTGTCCTTGCTGCCCACAGTAATCACATCAAATCCAATTTGATATTCAAAAGGGGACCAATCACATTGAAGCACCTTGTACTGCTTGTTAATGGAATCAAAGCCTAAGAAGAAACTCTTTTGGTTGTTGATACACCTGACAGCAGGAGTAGGAGGGAGAGCCATGCTTTCACGAGTGGTGAGATTATGAAGGCATATCAACAAAGATGGGATCAGTGATGAGAGACAACCAGTGCTTAGAAACGGATTTGAATCGCATAATAGACTTGGCTGGAAGCCTTACAAGGACTTCCATCAATACATCAACAGACATCATCAATATCTCTTCACTGTGATCCCTGCTTTTCCTGTTGTCGTCTGCCATGAGATCTACGAAACCCCTCCTACAAGCCATAGTTAATCAACTATGTAAAACAGATTATACATCATCGATCAAAACATGAAACTTGTAACAATCAAAGCGAATTGTGTCTATCACAGGCTATATGAAAAAGCAATGAACAAAAACAATGACAAGTTGAGAAAAAACTTCCGCTACATATAAACTCTGACACATCAAAACATCAACGTAATTCAATTGATTTATCCTAATTTCATCTCACACAACACACACACACACATCAAAAATCCACAAGCTGGCAATAGTTCACGTTCTTCTTTCAGATAAAGATGACAAACCCATCTATGCAACAAAATCATAAGAAAGTAAATTGAAATTTTACTGCAGAAATTATGATTTGATTGATTGATACAAAAAACTAAAAAAAAAAAACCCTGCTTGATTGGTGTTTCTTTCATTCAGAAACTAAGGCACCAACAAGCTTGAAACCCTAAATTTCAGTTTACAGAACAAAAGTTTCCAAATTCAATAAAAAGCCCTCGAATTATACTATGTTTTTGAAGCGTTGCAATCATAAAAATATGTTCAAGCTATTATAATAAAGATTTGGGAAAAGTTCAAACCTGGAGATTTTGGGGCGTTTTCCACTGGATTGAGTAATTGGAGATCGAAGGTTATCATTTAGTTTGATTTTGGAATTGCATATGTAAAACAGTTAATAGATAGTAAAAGATAGGGTTCGAATTCATATATATAAGCCTCACCATGTAAGTAAGCGTTGTTTCAACTTCAGACTAATTGTTAAATAAAAAATAAAATAAAAAACTTTAGAACTCCTTTTATAGTCCAATACTGCAACACAGTTTGGTCGAGTGGTATTCTATGTTACATGGACAATACGACACTTCATTTTCAGCCAAAAACATGCTAGATTTTCAAATGTTGCCGAGTCCAACACTTGGACACATATACACTCTAGGACACTTCCGGCCGAATCCATGTAACATAGGTGGTATTCAATCTTGTGGTGAATTGTATAGCCTTAGCAGACTTTTTTGTTGAGCAGGGTATGTGCGCTGCTGACAATAGCTTTGATCTAGGGACTGAGTGAGACTTCTAGCAATGGTTACCAAAAACGTCGATGCCATTAGTGGTCTGGTTCCTTGTTGTTTGACAGCAATAAAACCATTCTTTAGAAGATGTTCAGATGATCCTCAAGTTGCTGATGTTAGGGAATATTATCTAGTAGATATTAGGAATATTCTAGATTAGCATAATATTATAGAGATTGTGTAGTGTTAGGGAATATTATCCAGTAGATATTAGGAATATTCTAGATTAGCATAATATTATAGAGATTGTGTAATCTACAGTTTCCATAACACTAGGACTCTTGTACCTATAAATAGGGACCGATTATATAATAATGATCACGTATTCTATTATTTCTACACGGTATCAAAGCGGCTACTTTTCTGGTAGCCTAAAAAAACCCTAGCTTTCGCTTCGCCGGTGGTGGACGATTGAACATCGTCGACCACTGGAGCCAGGTTTCATTACTATTGATCATCACCACCATACTCCGACGACCTCCATAATCCCACTATATTTCCTAGATATTACCCACACAAATTAGTCTCTTTTCCATTTTTCTGGTTAAATAATGCATAGAGTATATATGGACTTTTGTTGCTCGTAATCCAAGCCGCGTTCCGATGGTCTATCCCGTGGTTTTTGGTGCCTTATTCCTGCCGTGGGCTCCTGCTGTGAAACCCTCTGATCTCTCTCCTCCTCTCACAGCAACAACCATAGCCTATCTCTATTTCTCTCTCTCTCTGAAAGTGGCTGACAAAAAAGTGATATTGAAAAAAAACTGAAATTGATACTCCAAAAGGTAAAAGTGATACCGCATAACAAAAAAGTGATACTGAAAAAAATAAAAGAAATGTGATATTCACAAACTAAAAGTGATACTCCAAGAGCTAAAAGTACAAAAGTAACACGGGAAAAAATAAAAGCTATATTGTATGAACAAAAAATAATACTCTAAGAACTAAAAGTGATACTACATAATAGAATAAATATACTAGAATAAATCAAAGTATGTGTTTTTTGTGGCAATTAAAAGATAATTTGTATAAATCACTATGAGAAGTTACAAATTAAGACCTATCTCAGGTCACTCATTACAAGCTTACAACATAAAAAAAAAAACCAAGGGCCTCTCCCCATACATGAAGGAGGCTAAACACAACTACACCAACTTACAATAAATCACATCCAAGAAATACTGAAAGTAAAGCACTATTTTCACATCACAAGCTCTCATGGAAGCATGGCAGCTTCTGGTTTCTCTGGGCTCGCACATAACAGTGAAACTTGATTTGCAGAATCATTCTTCCAACTGTATCTTCCATACTCTGAAAAACTCTTTATGTTCCTTTCAATCTATATATGGTATATATTGGATGCAATTTGTAGTGCCGCAACTCTCACATGCCTTTCTTTAACACCCAAGCTAATTCCTGCTCCCATGGCAGAACATTTCTATCAAAACCGAGCCAATGCAATACCTGTTGCCACACACCTGGAGTAAAGGAGCAAGAAAAAAAAGGTGTGGAAGAGTTTCATCCTGTATTTTACACAACACATAGGTTGTAGAACATTGCATCTCTCAAGCGATCGGTCTTTTATTGGTCCTCAATCGCCCTTGCAGTACCAACCAGAGAATAAACACATGTTTTGGTAGTGCCAAGTTAGAACAAGTAAGGTTTTTTCAAGAAACATAGTCAACATGCCCTCGCATATATAGTAGTATTAGCTTTATCGTGGATGCTGAATTTGCCCTGTTTCAAAATTGAAGTCCAAAACTTGATTTTTATCCATCTATTACCAGGCTTTTACTTCAAACAAGTAAAAACTAAACTAATACTTCATCTAATAAAACTGATACTTGATCACAAAAAACTAATACTACAAACAATATGCATTTTATTAGCATGTGAAATAATAGGCAACAAAAATATATTAAGAAAAAAAATAAATTGATACTTGTGACTTGTGAGTCTAAAAGTGATTGACACCTCATACACTAAGAACTGATACATAAAGTAATCACTTTAACAATATTGAGCCTGATAATAGAATGATACATCTAAGCAAAAACCTGATACTATTGATACAAAAACTAATACTGATAGTAAAATTCATAGTACATGATCATATTTCAAAAAAAAAAAAATTGAGGCACGATCACCCCAAAAATAGGATGTAGGCCACATTAGACAGAGCAACCAGAAACACATTAAAGAAGCTTAAAAGCATCAAAATGACAGATTCATTACTTACGTCGGAAACACAAACACATTAATAATCAACCTAAAACATAAAACATTCACTACATTGATCAACATAAACATAAAAGCTAAGCAAATATATATTACACATAAGAAAATTAATAAAACACACAAAACTAATACCTCAGATAATAAAACTAATACTCCACAATGAAAATTGATACAACATGAAAATTTGCAGTACATATGTGCAAGTACAACACATGAGATTTAATACATTAAACATGAAAACTAATACATTGGTAAGGAAAAACAATACAAAGACTCTAATAGGTGATATGTGTGGCAATTTTTTTTGTATATTTTTAAGAATCGACAAACAACAAAGATTTAATCAAGTATCAATTTATGTTAGAAATTGATACTTGTTGACTATAATCTAATATTGTAACCTACAAATGCTTTTAAACTAAAACCTAATACTCTTAACTGACAAATTGATACTCCTAATCATAAATCCAAAAAATAATTTAGTGATACCTTTTGATCTTTTCGCTGCAATTTTTTTGTGGAGGTGACTTCTGCGCGACATGCTTCTGTTTCACCATTGCCAAAAACGATTGAAGCTCCCACAATTGAAATTTTCTCAACTTTTTCCCTAAAATATGTGAAATCTAGGTCAAAAAGATCAATTTTTGCAAAATTTAAACACGAATTTTGAGTTTGAAGGAAGATCTACGTATGGAAGCAGTTTTTGTGTGAATTTAAACAGCAAAAACTATCAAAACTGCCTGAGAATCGCCATGAGAGAGAAGGAGAGAGAGAGAGCGCAAGGAGAGAGAGAGGAAGAGCGTGAGGTGAGCGAAAAGGAATTTGGATTCTGTTTTTTTTTTAATGTTTAATTGGGTTGTTGAACTTGATTATAACTGGGGGCGCGTGTGTTGTTATTGTTTGGGACTCTAAGAGGCCTCAAGTTGAGGCGGCCTCACAGGAGACAGATTGTTATTCTTATGATGAGTGCTAATAAATTGACGTTTCCTCTTGGTCATGATTGGTATGTTAAATTAGTAATGAATTGATGTTCTTGGGTAGAAAATATGCTCAAATGACCCACTAACCCAACTAATTTTGGAGCATAATTCAACATAGAAGTCATCCTTTCTCCTTAATACTTGGTGAAAATGTAATAGAACGAAACATAGCACTGGATTTCCTTTCTTTTTGGCTGATACAATCGGTTAATTAACTTTCCAAAAAGAAAAAAAAAAGATAAAGAAAAGGAAAGAGAAAGAAAAGATACCAAAATTTTAGGCTAAGAGTTCTATTGGAATTGGGGAACAAGCTAGTGACCGTATTTTAGTTGAAGTATATATAAACACCACAAAAACTCGTATGAGACGGCCCTCTCCTCTCAAATCATAAATTACCAACGCAAAAACATTGCTAGATTTTGTTTGTGCCTTCCATGGCTAACAGAAACTGTGAGCCTGCTAACAATCACCATATGCCTCACGACTTAGTGATGGAAGTCCTTTCACTGGTTCCGGTTAAGTCTGTTATGTGATTCAAGTCCGTCTCAAAGAAGTGGTTCTCTCTCATCAACAATCCCGTCTTTGTCGACATGTACCAAACCCGAAAACGTCAGGCAACTGCAACCCTTGTAGTCCCCCCTCGGGACGGACAACATTTCCTGTTGATTGATACATTATTCCAAAAGCCAACAGTGAATGAGTTTTCATCCTTGCCTTATGCCTAGGCCTGGCAAACAGATCAGGTTGGGTTGGGTTCGGGTTCAACCCAGTTGACCTGATTACTAAACAGGTTCAAAAGCCTGACCTGAACCTGATCTGTTTACTAAACAGGTTCAAAACTCTGACCTGAACCTGATCTGTAACAGATCAGGTCAACCTGAAATGACCTGCTTAATCTGAATATTTTTAGTCTTTGATAATTTCACTTAAATTGTGATTCTATTAGTAATCAAATTATAACTAACAACATTAGGCCATTGAACACAAGGGCTACAGCCTACCAGGCACTGCATCCATCAACACCAGACAACAAGTTTACATCAACAGTAGCATTCTAAAGTCTCCACTCTAGAAACATCAAACAACACCAAGATACAACAAATATTTAAGTGTTACAAACACTAAAGCAATATCCTACAAATTACAACCAGGATTGAAAATTCAACAAACTAAATTACAAATCAACAAAACATGGCTGATTCTTGAGGGCGAAATCAGGTTGCTGTGGGTTTGAAGACTTTGAACCTTCTTAATTTGCCACCTTCAAGTTCATGAATAATATGTCAAAACAAGATAATATTTTATCAAAAATCTAAATCAAAAAAAATAAGAACTCAAACTTCAGAAACCTAAATTAATATGTATGAAATCAGAAATTAGAACCCAAAAACGAAACCTTTAACCCTACAATAAAAGAAGAATTAAATAAAATAAAGAATGAACAATGAATCGAGAACAGAGAATTAAACAGCACGAAGAATGAACAATGAATCGGGTAACAGAGAATGAAACACCACGAAGACTGAACTTAAACCAAGAATGAAAGAGATGCATACCTACTTCACCATTGGTTGTTGATTGAGACTTGGAGATAGGAGATAGGAGATAGAAGATAGAGGCTAGAGAGAGAAGCGGCCATGAACTGATGTTGTTGAGAATGAACTTAGTTTAGGGTTTTGAGTTTTATATGGTTGGTGCAAACATTTGGGCCCTTTGAGCTATTTTTGAGGTTACGGCCATTACTGGGGCCTTTTGGCAACTTTATTTTCCTTTTTTTGCATTTTTTTTTTCTTTCATTAGCTTTTCCCTTTTTATTTTATTTTTTATTTTTTAATAATCAGGTTGAGCAGGTCATCTTCGGGTCAGAAAATTCAACCTTAACCTAACCCATTTAAGATTTCGGGTCAATCAGGTCGACCCATTTAATGTTTCGGGTCGAAAATCCCAACCCTAACCCGCTTTTTTCGGGTTAGATTCGGGTCGGGTTATCGGGTCGGGTTAGTTTTTGCCAGGCCTACTTATGCCACCAGTACAGTATCGAACATTGTCGATGGCTTGACATGCTTTTACCTCAATACTTATGATGTCAACTGAGCATGCATCTACCTCTATAATCTAGCCACTCGGGAAGGCATTCCTCTCCCTCCACCAACACCATTGCCGTCTGATAGATATTCGAGGCGATGCTTCTTAGGATTTGATCCAAACAAGGTTTGTTAGGGATCGAGCCGAATATGATGATGAGTCTTCCAAAGAGGTTGAGACTCTATTGTGGATCAGGATAAGAAGAGGACTTCTATTAGGATACAAGTTATATTCCTTTGTTATATTGGATGAGTGGTAGTTTCCTATTAGATAGATATTATCTTATCTTGTATTATATCCTATCTTTTGTATTCTAGTTGAGGTAGGTTACGTTACCGAAAGTTCGGTTACATTACCGAAAGTTCGGTTACGTTAGGTTATGATATGTTATGGCGTGTTATGTTAGGAACATGTTACGACGTGTTATGTTAAGATACGATAGTTTAGGATTACTAGGCCTATATAAGGAGGCTATAGGCTTGAGGTTAAATGAACCGAGAGGAGAGAAAACGTGCTAAGAGATATAGTGCATTAGAGGGGTGCTCATACTCTAAGAGTGAGCCACCATGTAACGGGGCAAGGGGGCACCGTAGGGGGGCGAACCCCATGGAGGGGGACGTCAAGGGAAACACATAGTGTGCTTAAGTAAGAGGGAGTCACTTTGTGTATCTCATGAGAGGTAGTGTTGTTAATTATGTGGTTGAATAATTAATAATATGAGGATCGTGGATGTAGGTCATTGAATTGGGTCGAACCACGTTAAATTGGGGTGTTGTTCTTTATTGTCTATTGCTTTAATTATTTATCTCGTACTTTGTATAGAGGTACCATTGTAAAATTCCCCAACAAGGTTGAATATAAGGTGCTTCACTGTTCCATTGATACTTTTTATGCATACCAGATAATAAAGTGCGAAGTGTATACTCTGAATGGACAGGACAATAGATGGAGGCCGATCAAGAGACCCCCGCACATAAGTATTTGGGAGGCGCACAGTCCCTCGTGCTGTATGCGCATCACGAGATTGCGTGCTTCCGAACCTGACCAGCATGGCTTTTGTCTTGATGGGATCATATACTGGGTGCCAGAATTGGATAATAGTAGTAGAAAACTGGTTGCTTTCAATGTTGAGCACGAGAAGTTCGAATTTATCGAGTATCCACAAGGGGATAGAAGTCATATTATGACATTAGCCCAAATAGGAGGAGATATAACTCTAGCCCATACCTCCATGAATTCGATTAATCTTTGGAGATTAAAAGACCCAAAAGTAAAAGACATGCGAATGTGGGTTAAAGAGGTTATTGCCCATCCCTTCCGTGGCTGTAGAAGGCAACGGGTAAAATTGACTGATTTTGGTGTGTTATTCTTTGTGCCATTCTCAACTTCAGACCAGTTTACTGTTGAAATGTATGATCTAGCAACTCGTAGAAGAACGGTTCTGCACGTAAATCATGCTCAAGGAAGGTTTGTTGTTGGTTCTGCATTTTGTCCTTTACAAATGACTGAGAAGTACATCATGCCCTTGAAGAACATTATTAGAAGACACTAGCTAGAATTGTCAATGTAAGTATATTACTGATATACTTCAGCCCTTTGATTGTGTAGTTAACTTTATTGGTTCTTATAGTTGCTGAGCATTGGGCTATAAGTTGACTTAGTTGACTTTTTTTCTGCTTAAAAAGAGTGCATCAAATTAAATTAGCTTGTAACCAAGCGAGAGCGCAAAGCGCCAATACAATCCAAGTCATACGAATGTTTACAGCTTACATGCATAGAGTTAGTTCTAGTAAGCATATTACAATCAACATTAGTTTGCATAGCAAATTTAGCTAAATTGTCCACTACTTCATTTTGTTCTCTAAAGCATTGGAGGATCTTCAGCTGCCCAAATCCTTCATCATTGCCCTACAATCCAAGATAAGATTAGATAACATGTGTGTTTCTTAAGAGAATCCAGTGTGACCAAGTTAACAGCTTTCTTGCAATCCGATAGTTGCAGAGCATTTTCGATAATATGATAGTCTACTTGACCTTTCTTTCCATAGGTACTCGAAATATACTGTAATCCAGAGAGTTACATAGGAGATAGGAATTGTGTATTGTGCAGGGGAAGCAAGAGTGCAATCTAAAGAAATCCTTTCATTTGAAACTACAGCATATAATTTGTCTCATAAAGTGAATGAGCTCTTGATTTGTTGTATTTTCTATCTAAAAAACAGAACACCCAAGCTCTTTACTTAATTGAACTATAGAGCATGTATACTCACCGAAGCATTATTGTAAACTAAGACATAAACTGAAGGTACAATCATGTCGAACTATACGCTAAAAGGTTGAAACATTGATTGAATAACAACGCGATTAGCTCAATTATTTGTGTCAGCTTCTACATCAAAGGAAAGAACTCTTTGAGGTTTCATAAGGAAATACTCTATATATTCAAGGATACAGCAGGTTGGAGCTGGTAAAAGCATTAAAAACACCTAGTCCCCTATGGCCCTATTTATATCTTTAATTGTATGATTTTAAGCTAATCTTCAAGGAAGGAAGTGAAAATGAGCTACCGCTAAGTCCGTCGTCGTGGGATTTCGACAAGGTATCAGAACTACAGAACCAATTGAAGAAGGATCTGGAAGAGCTGTCTCGTAGTTCCAACTCGATCCCTTCTGAACCAGAAAATGAACAAGTTAACAGGAGCTAAGTCTGATCAAATTACCACCAAAGCAAATTTAAACTTAAGATCTTATACCCTCCCATCTAAGCACAAGAACATTTCTTTACTGTACCTTCCAAAATAGTAAGACTGGCAACTAATTCCGGAGGGCTAGCATAATAGTACATATTTTTATTACTAGATTCTTTTTAGCTATCTAACATTTAGCTAATAGAAAATACCATATGGCTTACATGTATCTTCCCTTGATGTTCTTCAAGGGCATGATGTGCTTCTCAAAAACTTGTGAAGGGCAAAATCCGCAAGCACGAATAAACCCTGTTGGATCATTCATATTTACATGAGAAATCGTTTCTGTACCGTTTCTAGATTATAGCTGTCAATAGTGACCATGCCTGAAGTTGAGAGACGCACCAAGAACACTATGCCGAAATCAGTGCATCTAATTTTATGTGGTGCAGACACATAGTTACGGAATGGCTGGGCAATAACCACTTTAACCCACAACGGTTTGCCATTGGCTTTCCGTCTTTCTAATCTCCAAAGAGTAATCTCATTCATCTCACATCGAACTACAATAGAAAGATGTCCTCCAATCTGAGCTAATGTCATCTCTCTTTGCCAGCTTGCCTCTTGTGGGTACTCTATTAATTCAAACTTCTCATGCTCAACATTGAATGCCATTATTGTTCCTTTAGAATAAGAATAAGAATCAACCCAGTATAAGACCCCGTCAAGAGAAACGCAACACCTGTACCCAATTTCTTCGCAGCACTGGTAAGTTGAACATCCAAGTATGTACGATAAGCTGATCGGCCACCATATTTTTTCCTGGCTGCCCAGAGTAAGCACTTGACATTTCAGGCCACTTTGGTACTTATCGAACGACATGTTATAAAAGCAAAGCACTTTATATTCCATGTTGTTCGGATCAAAGCCTAAGCAGCAGCATAGAGTTTGAACACAAGTGTTACTGCTGGAATGTTGTTGCCGTGGCCATAGTGGTGGGAGAGGGAGGGTTTCTCGTGTCGCGAGATTATAGAGGTACATGCATCCCTCGGCATTGTGTATGCCGTCATAAAAACATACCAATCCATCAACAATATTTGATTCTCTAATAAGCTTAATGTATGGCAAAGACGGCCAGTTGTGGACGCTTACCATAGTGACCGGCTTGTCCTTTGTTTCGATCATATGCCAATAGTAGGGTTTCACAGGGTCGAAAAATGGAAGGGTTGCAAGAATTGGCGGAGCACGCTTACACCAGTGTTTCGAGACGGACTTGAAACACATAAGAGACTTGGCTGGAAGCCTTACAAGCACTTCCATAATCAAGTCATTAGGCAACTGTTTATTCTTATGATGAGTGCTAGTGTTGCTAGAAGTACGCCTGTTGGTCATGATTGGTATGGAAACCTAGAAACGAATTGATGCTCTTGGGTAAGTAGAACACTAGAAGTAATAGGATATGATATACAGAAGATATCCTCAAATATGACTTTAAAAGGATTTTTGACATCATAATTAAACAGTATAATTAGATGAGCCCTAAGCAGTGTGCATACAATTTTACCGTAAGGAAGTATTTTGTCTACAATAACTCTCCTTTTATTCAAGATGTAAATTAATGTATAACAAAAATTGGTTTATTATTAGTAATTTGTTTTTTCTTTTCTTTTTTGTTGACACAATTGTTTATTAAAAAGATCGAATTCTTTCACTTTAAGTTCAATCACCGGCGGAACCAGCTATGGGCGGAGCCAGCAAGGGCTGGAGCCTCCCCTAACCCAAGAAAACGTGTTACATAGGACGGGAAAAGCAATCCCACCTAGCCTATCTCATCTGGAGTCAATCTCAAATTATATTGGAGCGGGCTAGATGACTATAGCTTTAAAGGCCACATCCACTCTATCACTGGCGAAACCGGCTATGCCGGCTGTGGGCCAGCAGGGGCTGGAGCCCCCCAGCCCCCTCAACCCAATAAAATGTCTTATAGGACGGGAAGAGCAATCCCACCTAACCCATCTGATCATCTGGAGTCCATCTCAAACTGGACCAGGCTAGATGGCTATAGCTTTAAAGGGCCTCCACTCTCTAGTCCCTAGTTCCTACAAGTACCACTCTAAACCAGCTGTGCGCTGAAGAGACGAAAGAAACAAAGAAAGAGAAAATACCAAAATTTTAGGGTAAGACGAGAGTAAGTTCTGTTTAACTTTGGTAGATTTTATTTGTGCCTCCCATGGCTAACAGAGAGAATAATGAAACTAGCAATAATCATCATGTACCTCTTGACTTAGTGATGGAAGTCCTTTCATGGCTTCCAACTAAGTCCGTTATGCGATTCAAGTCCGTCTCAAAGCAGTGGTCCTCCCTCATCAACAATCCTGTCTTCATCGACATGTACCAAACCCGAAAGCGTGCTGCACTCCTTGCAGTCCCCCCTCGGAACGGACAACGTTTCTTGTTGATTGACACAATCAAAAAGCCAACCGTGCATGAGTTTTCGTCCTTGCCTTACGCCACCAATACAGTATCAAACATCGTCAATGGATTGACATGCTTTTACCTCAGGAATTGTGCCAACAGAACTAATATCTACCTCTGTAATCTAGCCACTCGGGAAGGCATTCTTCTCCCTCCATCAACACCATCGCGGTGTTCCGAAAGATTTTGGAGGCGATGTTTCTTAGGATTTGATCCAAACAAGGTGGAATATAAGGTGCTTCACTGTTACAATGATGTTGATTGGTTTAATAGAAAAATAAAGTGCGAAGTGTATACTCTGGATGGCCAGGATAATAGATGGCGGCCGATCAACAGTCCGCCGAAGCTAGAGAATTGGGTGGTGCACAATCTCTTGTTGTGTCACAGGCTTGGCCAGTGTGGCTTTTGTCTTGATGGGGTCATTTACTGGTTGTCACAATGGCATAACAATGGACGAAAACTAATTGCGTTCAATGTTGAGCATGAGAAGTTTGAATTAATCGAGTACCCACCAGAGGAGAAAAGTATTAGTGTGACATTAGCTCAAATTAGCGGAGATATTTCTCTAGTAGCCTGTAGTTCCATGATTTTGATTAATCTCTGGAGATTAAAAGACCCAAAAGAAGAAGACATGCGAATGTGGGTAAAAGAAGTGGTTATTGCCCACCCGTTCCCTAACTGTAGACCGGAACGGGTTAGATGCACTGAATTTGGTGTGTTATTCTTTGTGCCTTTCTCAACTTCAGATCAGTTTGCTGTTGAAAGGTATGATTTAGCGACCCGTAGAAGAACGGTTCTGCACGTAAGTCATGCTCAGGGAAGGTTTGTTGTTGCTTCTGCATTTTGTCCTTTACAAGTGACTGAGAAGTACATCATGCCCTTGAAGAGCATTTTTGGAAGACACTAGCTAGAATTGTCATTGTAAGTATTGACAGCATGTGGAATTGCCAATGTTTCTTGTCTATTGTCCTTTTGTTAAACTAGAGACCTACTTATATATTGCCTCGTTTATAATACTGATATTGAACTTTATTGGTTCTTATAATTGCTGGGGCATTGGGGTATAAAATGACTTCGCTGAATTTAGTGGTTAATATAATTGCAGAGCATTTTGGATAATAAGATACTGGGAATGTACTGTAATTGTCATTGTGCAGGACCTCTACCAATAATCAGGGGTGTTTTGTTTCTAAAAAAGCATCTATATCAGAACCTTTGAATAAACCTTCTGATATATGATGATTGTTTTCATTATGATCGGCCAGTTGAATTACTTAATAAAAAGATGGGGTTCTTCATGCATCACATCAAATTAAAGAAGCAATCGGAACATTGAAATTCATGAGCCTTTAGATCGAACGTGTGGATAAGATTCACATCAGTTAAGTAATTCGCAAATGTTGTTTAGTCCCAACAAAATTTCTTTTTGATTGCTTGATCCGAAACATTTTATCTTATTTGGGAGCTTCAACAAGGGAGCTTCAACAAGTTTCACTAAGAGTTGCTGGGATATTTAGTGGAATGATTATAACTTTGTAACTTTTGTTGTGGATTTTGTGTGATTTGAACTTGCCCCTGAAACCTATACAGACCAAGTGCTTCTACTAGTAGTATTTTGTTGTTATAAAGATTTGGAGTCTTGGTGTTCTGTTTTATCTTTTTCCTGTTTTTGGAGAGAAATGTAACTTGTGGAGGTTGAAATTTGTGAACTAAAGCTTTCATACCATTATCGGCAAAAATACTACCATCTTAACTGCATTAAGTACTTTCTAAATTGTGTACATGGAAGATAAAAAAATTGCTTAATATGAATTTTACCAAAAAATGATGGATCAATTACAGCTTAGCTTTGCATTGAGTACATCATCTCTTTATCACTTACATTTCTGTTTCTTCTCACCGTGAATCAGGAAAGAAGAAGTAAGCTGTGTGATCCTAACCTTCTTCTTCTTCGATGTAGGTAACCAATGAGGACATGAAAGATAGCGAAGACAGAGTCCTCCGAACCTTATCATCATCAGGTTACTGATGCGTCAGCGAAGAAGCAACTATTACTATCAATATTTACATCGATTACTTTTATCATGGGCAATGAGCCAAATTCGTAGGTTCTTATGTTTTTGAGAGATTGAACTTTGAGTGACTTGTTTAAAGTACAACATTACAAGTATAAGCAATGTGACAGATGGTTTTGGTGTACTTGGAAGTGAGGCCTGTTTTGGCAAAGAAAAGAACTTTGATTGATATCCTGCCCAGCTCATTGATTTGTGGGTTACTTGCTATTCATTACTCGATTTCTTTCCCCTGGTTATGTTTATGCTAGCAAAAACACAAGAGCGTCGTGCTTTGCGGGAAGTAGAGACTAAAGGGCTGTCAGAATGCAATTAAAAAACTTGAATGCGGCCGCCTCAAGCTGCGGCCGCGTATAGTGACGTCATTTATTTATTTTTATTATTATTGTTTTTTTTTATCTTTTCTTGTTCCAGCGTTGTTTATGGCCATTCAGCGTCTGTGGTATCAGTTTTAATATCTGTGGTATCAGTTTTTTAATCTGTGGTATCAGTTTTAATATCGGCGGTTTTAGTTTACATATCTGTGGTATTAGTTTTAATATCTGTGGTATTAGTTATAATGTATGTGGTATCTATTATATTAGCTTTTGAATCTGTGCTATCAGTGATATTTTTGTTTCATTGAGCATTGGAATCAGTTAAGTTCATAGTTTGTCGTATCTCAAATTGCATCAAGTTAGTCCGACAGAGTTTCCTTTGAATTTGGGCATCCCAAGTTATCGAACTTTCAAAAACCTGTTCAAACAGAAAATTACTACAAAACCAACTCTAGTCTTCTAACCAAATCCAAGGCTTCATTGCCACATGCCCACATCCACTTATACCATCTTTAAAACATAACAAAAACATACATGATATGAAATATATGATATCAGGTCACCAAACTTGATACTAAAGCAAATACTGAAAAACACATCTAGCAATATACTAAAACATTTACAACTTTAGTTCCATAATTTTTTTATTCCTCTTTTTTCTTTTCCTTTTTTTTGGCCTCAACAACTTGCTTTTTTTTCTTCTTTCTCCTTCTTTTTCTCTTATGCTTTTTGTTGCTTCTTTTCCTCAGCTTCTTTCTTGTGCTCTTCGGAAATCATGTTGATTAATGTAGGCTTAGTGTCCTTGAAAGCCCTCACTTTTTAAAGCATTGCATCTCTGCAATTTGGAATTATAGTAATTAAAATATGATGATACCTCAAGCAAACAATATGATACTAGACACACTGCATTTGATACTAGATAGCATGTGTGTGTTAGGAAGTGACACTTGCTTGTGTATGCACTTGTTTGAGAAAGTATGATACCTCAAGCAAACAATATGACACTAGACACACTGCATTTGATACTAGCTAGGATGCGTGTGTTAGAAATTGATACTTGCTTGTGTATGCACTTGTTTGACAAAGTATGATGCCTTCAGCACACAATATGATACTAGACACACTGCATTTGATACTAGCTAGCATGTGTGTGTTAGAAAGTGAGACTTGCTTGTGTATACACTTGTTTGACAAAGTATGATACCTCAAGCACACTATATGATACTAACACATTGCATTTGATGCTAGCTAGCATGTATGTGTTAGAAAGTAAGACTTGTTTGTTTGTGTTGAGTGAATATTCAAGAAGTAAAAATAAATATTACATTGACGAAATATAATACCAGACACAAAACAGAAACATATAGCTGTGTTGAAATGTTTGTGGTATCAGTTGTAGTTCCTGTGGTATCAGTTTAAATATTTGTGGTATTAGTTTTCATGTTATCTTAACCACATAAAAAAATG
This sequence comes from Tetragonia tetragonoides, assembly GCA_038025085.1. Lineage (NCBI taxonomy): Eukaryota > Viridiplantae > Streptophyta > Magnoliopsida > Caryophyllales > Aizoaceae > Tetragonia > Tetragonia tetragonoides. Next base: position 36,101,306 of record CM076148.1, read on the forward strand.
ATATTTACAAGCAAAAAGCTGATACTTTTGAGAGGAAATATGATACGTCTAGGTAACAATCTGATACCTCTAAGTTAGAAACGGATACTTATAATCAAGACTCTGAAAATTCGACTCAAACATAAGCAAAATTATTCAATAATCTAAAAAACTTGATTCACCATAAATTGAATCCCTAACTGCTGAAATAAATCTCAATGTACAATCAATAGTGGAATCAACAATGAATTCAAAAGTAAACCCTAACTCAATCTAAAACTAGCATAAAGTAGCAAAAATTAAGGCATATATCGCAATTTGTTCCCCATTTTAATGGTAGATTCAAATTCAAATGATTACAGAATCACAATAAAAAAAAAATCAATCATATTGACTAAAATCAAATACATACTTGTTAATTTCGAATTTGCTTCGCCATGAGATCGATAGAGCGCGAGGAGAGAGAGAGAGATAGAGAGCGAAGAGAGAGAGAGAGGGAGGAGAGAGAAAACGTGAGGTGAGCGAGAGTGAGAAAGTATTTGGGGTTCTGTTTTTTTCGTTTTTTTGTTTTGTTTAATTGAGGCGCGTGTGTTTATATTGTTTGGTTATGTCACTAACAGGCCTCACCTTGAGGCGGCCTCACCTTGAGGCGGCCTCACAGGAGACGGATTGTTAAGAAATTAAATAGATGTTCAGTCACCAGCAGATTTACAATTTGAGCCTGTGATCTGATACAGTGATACCAAGTAGAATGGCTGTGACAACATTTGTTGCAGTGTTGGTGTGTACATAATTTCTTTTACTGCAGATGTGCCAATATAAAAGAAATTTATTTATCATGTCACTTTTAAGTTCTTTCAATTTCTCATGTTTCTGACAATATTGGGTATATGTTTTTATGAACTTACAATATAGTCATATCAACTACATGAAGTTGTTGCATTAGGGTGGTTATATTCTACATATTTCTACTCAATAGTTGAACAGATTTCTCATGTTCATCAACAAGTCGATGTTCTTCCAGATCTTCGTAAGCTATCTGTGCTTGCTTTCAATCAATCATGTCCTTATGGAAGAAACTATGCTGACCAATTAGGCAAAAAAATGATTCTAGTGCTATGTTTATTGTACAAGTGGGGTAGAGGAATATTCTATCAATGTTGATACATGTACGGTTAAGAAAATTTGTGTATATAATGAGATATACACTTAGTGTATGTGTATCATGATCCGTTTGTATTCATCTTCATTCGGTTTAGGAGGAGGCTAAATCCTAAAAATATAAATTTAGAGTTTGATACCGAATGCGCAAATGAATGTCAGACGTAACCACCCTCAATCGAAACCTTATATGGGTCTGATGATGGTCCAATATTTATTTGATTTATCTTATTAGCTCAAATATTGTGCTGTACTTCCCTATAATGTGAATTAATCATGCAGAAAAAAAAACTGTGCTGGTACTTAGCTGTGCTTGGTGGCTGCAGCTGGCCTCTCGTCTTCCCCATCCTTCCCTCTCTTTTACTTTCCATGTCCTATGACATTAGCACAATAATGCATTAATCTCTGACATATGATGGAACAAAATAGCAAACTGATTCAATATCACAAACAAATACTGGTACTAGCTGAGACTTACTGTTAATTAAGCTAGATGAAAATGGGGAACTACAATTGTCCCACCCTCTATTCTGCAATTGGGTCTTGTAACCGACGCCGATCTGTGTACCTCATTGTTACCTCTGTTCCACACAGAGAGAGTTGGGCAGCCTTCTAATGGGTGTTTGCCACTTTACCTGTCAGTGCATCTTGTGACTGTCGGCTAATGTTTATACAAGTTGTGCAACGCACGGAAATGTCACTAGTTAGACATAAGTTTCAATTCTTAGCTGTTACCGGTCAAGGACCAGTTTTTTGTTCCATGTAAGCTCAGAAGGTATCATAGCAGAAACTTGGCAGTATAGACTTAGTGTCATTTGATAGATGTTATAATTGTGAAGATCCTGTTTTCTCTCTATGGTTCATAAAGATGATGTCAAGCACCAGATTTTTGTTCCATAGCAATTTGCTGGTCAGAGTTTACGAACTTGTAATTCTCACTTAACTAGACAATTTGCAGACATGAATTTGGGAAGATTATGAAAACCAAACACCACTTTAGACGTTCCAAATTTGCACTGTTTTCACAAACATACATCTACATCCATGAACTAATTTGAACCGTCTAATACTTAAACCTAATTAATCAGCAAAATTAGGGACAACTCCCTCAAGGAGAGTAGCGTTAGCAGCAGCAGGAGATGGCTCAACATCAGGAATTCAGGACTAGGCTCTACAGGCTTACCAAGAAGTCCTTAGGCAAATCACCCTTTAGTCCCTTCAAGTAGAATGTGTAGCAAAGCTTGAATGGATACACAATCTGATGCAGCTTCACCTGCCTATAGGCTCCCTCAAAAAATTCCCGAGCCAACCGGTCACAGCCAGATAAGAGTCCTCATAGGCTAGGTAGGCTCCCTGCACAGCAAGATGACCATAGTCCCTAAAGCAGAAGCTGTAAATTGCCTCATATCTGTCTTTCTGCTCTCCTTTGTGCTGGATCAAATTGCATATCCCTGCTGTTATTCAATTCCTAGCCGCTTTTGCAAGTCTCCTGAGAATATCTGTTAAAACAATTTGTATAGGTGAATTCATTTCTTTCTTTCACTCTTAATATTAATGCATCTTTAGAAAAGCACAAGTTAGCTACTTCAACTAGTAAAAACTTCAAGAATTTATACTATGACTTGGATTTGGAAATTTGGATTCAGATCCCTTCAAAAGTACTGAGTTTAGTCACAACTCACAAGTGACACCATATAGAAAAATGAGGATTAACAATAAAATTCCGTTTAACATTTTTCTCTTATAAAGTTAAAAACTATTTGTTAACCACACATTAACACAGCAGAAATTAAGAAAACAGAAACAAAGATAAGAACCAAAACCTTGTTGGTAAGAGGAATCAAGTCGCCAAGGGCGATTACAGGCTTCTGGCTAAGCTTAAGGATTGCAGGGCTATCACGACCGCGCTCATTGATCTCATACACAATCAGCTCCTGAACCTTTTGCACTAAACACATAAAAAAAAAAAAAAACAATTAGAAATGCATTAGGATATACTGTTGTAAACTTATTATAAAAGGTTGTTGGGAAAAGAAAAAAAAAACAGAAGCTTACGTGCTGTGAAGGATCAGAAGAGTTGGCGTGGTTCTTGCAAGTGAATGATCTGACAGGGAGCTGGGGGTTGGCACTTGCAGTGCTGAACTTCAGGGTCTTGGAGAGAGAAAATTTTCCAGAAAAGCTGAACCCAATCTGACCATTAAGATAGGAAAGCTGAGACTTTTATGGCTCAGAACAGCACAAAGAATAAACATTTGTGGACAATACAGATGATGAAGCAGCCATAGTTTTGGTTTCTTGGAAATACAGAAATCCAGAGAAAAGTTAAAAACACAAAGGAGAGTGTTTGGTAATTAAGAAGAAAGGGATGTTCAAGGGTTTATATTGAGAGGAAGTGAAAGTTTGAATGACAAAACGAGCAAACTTACTGAAACCAAAAGGCCCAAAAACCCAGAAATTACCAGCAGAAGCAGAGTAAAATAGCCAAGTAACTAACAGACCCAGAAAGCAAAACCTGAATTCCATGACTTACATTCACAACCAGATTTCTATCAAAACTAAACACATTCTGACTACAAACCACCCGATTCATGGATATCTGCGCGAACAAAAAGGTTATTTTTGTTCTAACACCATAATACTATGATTAAACTGAATTGAAGGTGCTGCTATACTGCTAGAGTGCAGTCAATAAGAGGTGATTGGATCGTTTCAAAAAGACCAAGAACATCACTGACATGATCGACAAAATCAACAAACCTCAGCACAGAAGCTTCTCATAACAAAACATATGTATAAACAAAAACGATAAGACAATATAGGTTCATAATTACTCCATTCACTGAATAAACTGTTCGCAAGTTGAGCTTAAGTAACTTGTGATCCACAGACCACACAGTTTGGTTCAGCAACACTCAGAAATATATCAATGGAACTAGTATACTACCACAGACCATATAATATGATGACTGATGAGCGGTTGTTGCTCTGACCAAATGATTTTGCTTTTACATTAGTTCATAATGCAGGGCGCTTATGCAAAAATTATGTTCATGGAAGGAGATTCTTGGTTTATTTGGCTAGTATCTTTGCTAACTAAACTTCAGTTAATGCCATATGGATAACATGTATCTTCCCAGAATGTTCTTCAAGGGCATGATGTGCTTCTCAACCACTTGTAAAGGGCAAAATCCAGAATCGCGATCAAACAATCCTTGACCATTCACATTTACATGTGAAACAGTTTCTGTACCAGTTGCTAGATTATAGCTGTCAATAGTGACCATGCCTGAAGTAGAGGGACGCACCAAGAACACTATACCGAAATCAGTGCATCTAATTCTACCTAGTATAGATCCATAGCTACTGAATGGCTGGGCAATAACTACTTTAACCCACAATTGATTGCCATTGGCTTTCAGGCTTTCTAATCTCCAAAGAGTAATCTCATTCTTGTCACATTGAGCTACTAAAGAAAGATGTCCTCCGATTTGAGCTAATGTCGTCACTCTTGGCCAGGTTTCCTCTAGTGGGTACCCTATTAATTCAAACTTCTCATGCTCAACATTGAACGTCACTATTTTCGCTATAGCATACCAATCATCAAAGTATAAGACCCCGTCAAGACAAAAGCAGGATTCGCCAAAGATGGTACCCGGGAAACATATGCTGATTGGCCTCCATATATTTTCTTGGCTGCCCAGAGTAAACACTTGACAATTCAGGTTATACCAATATGACACCCTGAAGCAAAGCACCTTATATTCCTTGTTGTTCGGATCAAACCCTAAGCAGCATCGTTCTCGATAATACATTAAACAATCTGGTGGCAATAACTGTGGGAGAGGGATACTTTCTCATGTGGCGATATTATAGAGGTACATGCATCCCTCGGCGTGCATGACGTAATATAAACATACCAAACCATCAACAATGTTTGATGCTTTATAGCTATTATAAGGCAAAGATGGCCAGTTGTGGACGCTTAGTATAGGCTTGTTTGCATCAATCATATGCCAAAAGTGGGGTTCAAAATTGGAGGGAACCGGAGATAATGGAATGATTGCAAGAATTGCTGCACGCTTTCGAGTTCGATACATCTCTGCAAAGACGGGATCAGTGATAAGAGAGGACCAGTTCTTCGAGACGGATTTGAAACGCATAAGAGACTTGGCTGGAAGCCATACAAGCACTTCCATGATCAGTTCAATAGGCATGCAATTCTGAATAGTGCTACTGTTGCTAAATTTAAGCCTCGTTCTGGCCATGATTGGTACGGGAATTAGAAACGAATTGATGTTCTTCAGTAAGAGTCTTTTATCTAGAAAATAACCCAGCAATACGTTTTGGAAAATCAAAGAAATTAGGTTGATTTTGTTACAAGGGCGCCTGATAATGACATAAGGATCTTCGACACATCTTACGGCAGAAGCAAAGTAAAACTCATTTAATCATGGATGATTTGCACCCAACGAATTTGTTAGGGTAATTTTGTGTATTATTATCTTTTTAGGGTCTTGCATCTTCTATAATATCTCTATTACTTACCGAGTTTATATTCTAATATAGAGTTTACACAAAAACTTGTTTAAAACGATTTTATTGAAACTTTTGATAAGACTTGGATTACTTTTCAGTGAAATAAGAATCACTACTCATAATAAGTTACCCCTACGAATAGTGGCCCCAAGAGTTAGTCTCACACGATACTTACTCTAGAGTTTATATTCCAATAATATACTTATGCATCTAGATTCATTAGGGTTTCATATATAAAGCAAATCAGTTTTGATTATCTCAAAACTGATCTAGGATATCTATTGGAGGTATAATATTTAATTCTTTATCTTTTGTAAAGGTTGACCTTATTATGAGAGTTTAATTGAGTCATTGAATCATTTTGCAAAAGCGCATTCAAAGTAGGGATGGCAGTTAGGTGGGTATAAGTGGGTATCACCCCGCATCCGCTCCAGTTAGGGCTGGGATGGGGGAATGCTAGGTGGGGTTGGAGCGGGGATGGTTTTGACAAAGAAAAACCGTCACGGGGATGGGGCAGAGGTGGTTTGCCTTCTTCCCCCAGTGGATACCCGTTGGAGCCCCACCCCACCTTATACCTGCTTACCTGCCCCGCCTCATACCCATCTGCATCGTCTCATACCCACATAAAAATAAAAAAATGTAAAAATATATATAAAATCTTATTTTACCAAATATCTAAAAACGGAATTGCTTAACGTAAATTCTAAATTACTTAACGTAAATATTTTTTTCCTAATACTTCCGAAAGTACCCTTTTTATTTGCAAGGGACCTTTTCCATCTCTTTTTTTTTTTTCTTCTCTCAAATCTCCCATTCTTTCTACTCGTTGTATTCCTCCTTTAATTCCTCTTTGGAATGGCAATTGAAGATTCATCTATCCCAGATGATCACAAACTCTGCGGTTTTCTCATAATAATCCTCACACCTTCAAACAATTCCCCCAAATTCGAAACCCTAGAATTCGGTACTCTTCTCCATCTGTTCTGTAATGGGCCCAATTTCGGTTTCAAATCCAATTGCGGTATCATTCTCTCCCCAATTGATCAAATTCAACTAGATGATGTTATTGATGTCGACGAAAAATCGGGGTCGAAAAAGACGCCGATGAAGAAAAAACGGAAAATTGTTGCGAGGAAAGTTGGGAATGGGAATAATGGGAGTAATGGGAGTGGTGTAGTGAGTGTGGTTCAACAATTGAAGACATTGTTGAATAAAAAATGTTTGAGGATTGTAGCTAGGGTTGTTGGTGTTGCCGTTCGAGAAAATGGCGGTGAGGTTCGTGTTTTGGTTTTGGTTGATGTTTATCTTCCTGATGGGATTGCGCCGGTGGAAGGTTGGGGGGTGACGATGGGCTGCGTTTCTGACAGGGGGTGGTGATGTGGGCTTGCGGGGTGGTGGGATGGGGTGGGCTTGCGGGGTTGTTGGTGTTGCCGTTCGAGAAAATGGCGGTGAGGTTCGGGTTTTGGTTTTGGTTGATGTTTATCTTCCTGATGGGATTGCGCCGGTGGACGGTTGGGGGGTGACGATGGGCAGCGATTCTGACAGGGGGTGGTGATGTGGGCTTGCGGGGTGGTGGGATGGGGTGGGCTTGCGGGGTGGTGCTGGGGGTTTGGGTCTCGTAAGTTTGGGGCTTGCGGGGTGGTGCTGGAGGATGATGATGATGATGATGATAAAGGATGATGATGGTGATGAATGATGGTGATGAATTGGGTGAAAATTAAGCTTAATTTTGAAGGTGATTATAAGCTTTACAGTGATGAATAGAAATGATGGGGATGATTGATTAAGCTTAATTAAGCTTAATTGATGAATAGAAATGAATATAAAATTTCTATTTTTTCCTTCAAAATTAAGCTTAATTAATCAATCAATATGGTGATGAATGATGGTGATGAATTGGGTGAAAATTTCTTGGTTGAGAGAAAAGGAAGGAAGAGAGAGAAAGGGCTGAAAATTAGTTAGGGGTATTGTGGGAAGTGGGGATTTACGTTTAGTAATTTGCGATTTACGTATAGCAACCCCCTCTAAAAATTATCTATTGCTATTGCTTATCAAAAAGCTCATATTTTTCTTTGCAAATTATCTTAGTGTGAATTTGAGATAGATCTACATGTGGACTTCGTTCGTTTTCGGGCGGGTATAAAGCGAATATGGGCACTCTCCCGATAAATAGAGCGGAGGTGGATACCCGCTAAGTAAGTGAAGCGGGCGTGGATTTGGGATATTCAACCCATGGTGGGGATGGGACAGATGACGGAATCAAAATATCCAAACGGATATAAAAGATAGATTTACCTATATCCACCACCGCCCCGCCCCATTACCATCCCTAATTCAAAGTCATCCCAAATCAAATTTGTCGATCTCGCATTATGGTAGTGGCACTTCACATGTGATACCACCAAGCTGGAAAGAACGAAGATTAGGTTCTTTATTTGCAACAAAACATACTCGTATTTATTACTCTCTCTCCGTTTCCGAAAAAACTTTAATATTTACTTTTTTAGAGGTTAAACTTTACAAACTTTGACCATTGATTTAGGAAAAAATATAAGAATTCACAATGTAAAAATACTATTGTTAGATTCATTTTAAATAGTACTTTTGAAAAATTAAATTTTTTATAATTTATATAATCATATAAACATAAATAAGTAAATGTTAAGGCTTTTTCGAAACGGAGGGAGTGCTTTGATAAGCTCTTCAGGGGCCCTTCTAGCTAGAAATTACAAAAACTTGTATGGACTTAGTCCATGGTGGACCAATACTTGGAGTCACCCCCTACTTCACCTGGAGCCACCCCCTCTTAAAAGTGGAGCCACCCCTACTTCACCTGGAGCCACCCCTACTTCACTTAAAGTCACCCCTCAAATTTATACTTGGCACCAACTTCACCTGGAGCCACCCTCATACTTCACCTGAAGCCACCCCCTTACTTCACCTGTAGCCACCCTAAAAATTAGCTGGTCCACGGTGGACTAAGTCCACACAAGACCTACTCGCTAGAAATTTATAGTCAGAATCAAACACTATAGTGCTGGGCCCTGAATCGCTCCCTAGGTCTACCCCCCGGGCCGGGCCTGGTCTCAGGACAAATATTGTACAGTAGAATTTTAGCAAATAATAGCCCACCAATGAAATTTCTTCTGCTGTTCAAAAAGACAAAACATAAAAACTTTCTCACTGATTCATAAGAAATCGCCAGTTGACACAAAGTAAGTTCAGAATGAAGCAATCTGTTCAACTCCTGTTCCTATAACTGAAATAGCATCATTCTGAAGATCACAGAAAACTTACCTCCCTGAGGAGATTGGTTTTCATCTTCATTCGATTTCGGACGATGCAACATCCAGAAATAGAATGTGGAGTTTGGTGCACTGCTGAATATACGAAGGAACGTCAGACATAACCACCCTCTTTAGTTCAAACCTTTAGTTCAAGTACTGTGCTGTACTGATCGAGCGACTATGTCTCCGACAAAAACAGTATCCTCTTTCCAACTGCGGCTACTGCCACCTCTTGGTTGCCGTAGCTGGCCAGGCCTCTCCTCTTTCCCATCCTTCCCTCTCTTTTAATACGCCCTTCATCTTCACTCTCTTGTACATCAACTTACAATAGCCTATCACATTAGCACAATAATGCATTAGTCTATGACATACAGTATGATGGAACAAAAGAGCAACTGATTGACTAATATGAGCATTACTTTTAATTAGTATAAAGATTAAAACAACAAATTTTCCTTACTACTAGCTTACAATTTTGTCTCATCATGCAGAAGAAGTTTAGTGGATGCTTCTGTAATTCTACTATTGATGGATGTTTTGTCTAAACATTCATGGTAGATTATTTGGTGGAGGAACTTATACAAATATAGATAGAAACCTGTGTCACAACTTACAAGTGATAGCAAAAGGAGAATAAGACGCCGGTAAGAGAAACCATACCTTCTAGGGAGGCGACGTCCCCCAAGCTGCAGCATGACATGTCAGAAGTGTTTACAAAAGGATAAACAACCAAATGAAAAAATTAAAAGAAAATAGAAGATCATTCTTCTGGTAAAAAGAGAAAGGCGCAGAATTAGCATTAGCTTAGTGTTACAGAAATCATGTTCAAAAGTTGTTTTTACAACAAAAGTGCGGGGGATTGTCACGCATATCAGTGTTCCTCCCATACAGATGAGCCTTTCACATGCTTTGCCGGAATGTCAGTAGCCTTCATGCAAAAACATTTGTCGATTGATCCCAAAAAAGAAAACATTCGTGGATTTCCATTCCTTCAAAAGTCCTGATGCAGTCCATTATAATGTTCATGTATATATTCCTTGCAACCAGCAGCCCTCTCTGATGGCCGCGCCGATCAAAAAAAAGCATGCCCTCTCTGACAGCTAGGATCTGTGCAGCTAGGATGTACTTGACTTTCACCCTTTCCAATTTCCTGTTCTGTTCAAGGAAATTAGAAGATTAAACACAACCGTCCATTATGATTCATACATCAAGCAACAAAAAGCAAACAAAAGCACTTTAAAGCCTTTGAAAGCGACAAAGTAGGCCATAGTAAAGGGTGGACACAACAAGCAGGGAAGTAGATGCATATAACATGTACATGAGTTGAATGCGAGATTGGGGAACTAAGGGGGCACAAATGCACTTTTCCTTTCTTTTTTTTTCGGGGTTGGGGTGGGGGGGGGGGGAGTTGTTTAATATCATCTACACTCAAGTAGCAAAATAGGGAAATTCCTTTCAGTGCTACTGGAGTACTAACATCATTGTGATAGGGAAGCTGAACAGCCAGTTCAGACTGATGTAGAAGTATGTAATAACAAGGCATATTTAGGAAAAGCAGAAGCTGGTGAAAAATGGAGAACTGTAGCAAGTAAAGAAAGATGTCAAACATGGTTTTTCAGTTGAGTCAGTTCTAATCATAATTAGGACAAAACTACAATCAGCACAGTAATGTTAATATTACTTTCCAGCTCAGAAAAAAAATGCAGCATTATACATGATAGGCCAATCATAGCCGAGGGTGAAACTTGAATTCCATGTCAGAAACACCAACTGATTGGCAAACCTACTGGCCAAAGAAGGCACTAAGGATCAATTGGGATGATCAATCCCTTCGCATGGATGAAATTGAAATCATAACTTCCAATTTAATAAAAAAAGATAAAAAAAAATCCCTCTATATAAGAAACCTCTCCATATCAAGCCAACACCACAATAGATTACTATTAACACCACAACAGATTACTATTAATCACAACTATAGTAGTAATTCATAAGCAATCAACAGTGATGATGCTCACCAAGATAGGTAAGTCTACAGGTCAGAGCCAGTCTACAGGTCAGAGCCAATCTGTAGGAGTTCATCTACACCTTCATGTTCTATGATCGAAATAGCACCACTCTCAAGATCATAGCAAAAATACCTCCTCAAATATGGGTAAATCAACCTAGGGGTGTAAACGAGCCGAGTCGAGCCCGAGCCAGGCCTGGCTCGGGCTCGGCTCGGGCTCGGCTCAAATTCAAACTCATCGGTACAAACGTAAGGAAAATTGATCTAAAATACTTGCAATTGAATTTGACTATAATGATCTCTTTCACGTTCTCATATGAAGAAAAAAAACCTAAAAAAAAAGAAGTCTCCATAAATATTTAATGGTTTTATTCGAATAGAGATGAAACTTAACTGAATCGAGCCAACCGAGCCGAGCCATAGTCGGCTCGGGCTCGGCTCGGAAAGCATTCGAGCAGGCTCGGGCTCGGCTCGAGCTCGGTTTGACTCGAGCTCGAGCCGAGCTTTGACCGAGCCGAGCCCGAGGGCTCACCGAGTCGGCTTGACTCAGTTACACCCCTAAATCAACCTCAAGGATGTGGAGTTCACTCTGTTTAGGATGATGTTACCTCCTGAAATCCATTTTGAATGCTTGAGCCAGATACCTGACATTATCATCCTCTTAGTCCAAGTCGCACTTGCATCTCGGTGGTTTGGTAACGTGAACTGAAGCACCTCATCATAGCCCCCCAATCCAACAAACAGAGTTGGACAGTCATTCAAGGGTGTCAAGTAATATTTTTGCTGGTTATGGTAGCTGCCGACTATCTGATCCACCTTGAAGGTTCGGAATTCCTCACGCTCCAAGTCAAAAGAAGCTACAATACTAACCTCGTAATCATCATCATTATGAACCCAGTAAATTACTCCGTCAAGACAAAAGTTTCCTTTATATGGATGATATCTACGGAGGGAAGATGGTAAAAAATCATGAACTATTCGCTTCCACGAATTCAATCCAGCCAGTAGAATTTCATACTCAGAATATATGCTGCTGCTGGTAATCCTGAGAACTTTATATTTCCTCTGTACAATATCAAACCTTAAGGAACACCAATACCGCTTTCTTGCATAACCCCAAGGACGAGATAAAGGATTCTTTTGACGTTTTATTGGAAGAACTAAAAAATCCCTGCTTCTAACACTAAAAAGCAAGATTGATGAATCCTTATTAAATAGACAAACTAGGCCATCACAGAAATTGGATACATCAGGGAATGTAGTTGGTGCAAGAATACGAGGCAGCATTGGCAATGGCACACGGAACCCTTTTTCTATTGGTCTAATAGTGGTCTCATTGTTAGGATTTGGAAAGCAGGACAACTGCAAGGTCCCATCCGGGGGCGAAACATTGGAATTTGAAGAACAGAAGACGTACAAATTGGGACAAGTAGTACGAGTCCGCCGGGAATAGCGAGAGTGGCGTAACAAGAAGGCAGTGACTGTGAAAGAGTGACACCAAAGCTTGCAAACACAATTCAATCTTGCTAGCAACTTGCCCGGTAGCCTTGACATGATCTCTGTTTGGAGTTCTTCTGGGATTTGTGGAAAACCCATAGCTGTAAAGTTCTCGATAGCCTCCTGTAACATCAAAAAATCTGCTCACTTAATATTCATTTTAAAAGACTTTTATGCTGAAAATATGGAAGTGATAGCTTTTTGAGACATTACGTTATTACGAAAACAAATGCGAAGCTAAAACAAATTCCTCTTTGCTAATTCAATTAGCTGAACATACATACACTATATGGTCGAAAATGGTTAGTTAGACCAAAATTCGACAAAGTTTAAAGCTGCTACTAAACTATAAATATTGGCCTTCTAACTTTAAGCCCAAAGTGAAACATTCTCTTAAAAAACATAGTAAATGCACCTAAGGTTCCCGAATTCAATTGCTACATCGAAGAATTTAACCACAACTACATTCAAGTTATTAATTTCAATAAGCATCAAGATATCACATTACATTCCCACTTTAGATGATCTTATTGAACATATACTCACAAAATGTAGCTAAGTTCCATTCCCGCTGAACTAGAATATGGTCATGCTCATGCTCAGTTTGTACTCCGAAGTTGAACAACCCATGGCAAGCCAATCTCGTTACACTTGAGCACATCCTTCTCCAGTATTACATAGTACTACATCTTAATTAATTTGTTTCCATGTTAGACACCCAATTTTCAATGTAATCCTCCAACACAAGGCAACTATTGACTTAATTTTAGTTAAAGAAGAGATAATGATTACACAACTTCAAACCATACTCCAAACCCGCACATTAGTATATGCAATAGTGCAATACTCATTGAACTAGTACACGAAAGTAACAACTATGTTACTTAAACAACACATTTTGCAATTATTTGTTAAAGAATAGATAATCTTTACAAAAATTCAAATTAAATTTCAACTACGTAATTTTGTTGGGGATGGGAGTGACAGTATATACATGAAGCCCTGCAATGTACCTCGATAGTAAATTGGGAAACCCTGCCGATCAGCCTAACCAAGTCTAATTATTGTAAAAAACATTTCCAGGAGTCTAGTGTCACCTAGCCTAGTGACCTTAGAAGGGAACACTAATAGTCTTTCTGCACCAAAATGTCCCCACTAACTGTGCAGTAGGCCAGTAACAGAAACAACACTCCTGGACTTTGACAGTATTATTAGACAAATTGGTTTCTAAGCTCTGCTCAATAGATCCAGTTCAATCCTTAGTTACCATATATAAGTTGTTGAATTGTGAAGGAAACCAGCTCTAGCCAACATGTTATTGACGCAAGTCGTCTATTCCTCAGTGGTACACTTTGAGATCCTGTAAGCTATGTTGCGCAGCTTCAAATTATAGTATACCAATGAAAGAGAGAACAAAATTATACACAACCAAAGGTAGGCCTTAGAATACTAAAAGTTACTACTATTGATCATCCTATGAAATCGCAATGGAAATCTGGAAATGGAAGGAACAGTACATCAAAGTAATGTTTGCAAGCAGGTGCACATAAAGGCAGGCAACAGAGAGCACAATTTAAAGGAATAATCACTATTTTGAATTTTTCAATGTGAATAAAATAGAGCCAAGGGAACTATTGCCCTAACAAACCATGAATATAGCTATGAGTAACTGCCAAAAGAATCAGCTATATAGGAGACAGTAACAGTAACTAATTCCAACATGCATCATATAGCATTCATCATGGTAAGAAACTTTTGTTTTCCCATGTTTTTCAAGGGAAGGATGTTCTCAGTAACTAAAGACGGGATAAATTCAGAACATGGATCATATAGTTCTAATCGAGAGATACTTATTTGCAGTATTTGTACTTAGTTTTCAGATCATAGCAGTCAATACACTCCACTGAAATTGGCTGACACACTGAGAAGTGAGAACACTTCTCCCTAACAATTCAAACAACTATGGACTTAATTACTACTACTACTTAAGGAATACACAACCATTACGTTACTTCAAACTAACTACGTAATCCTCATTGAGTTTGCACTTTGCACAAGAACATAACAATCATCTTATTTCCATGACAATTGGACACTAACTTTACTCAATCCTGACATTTGACAAACTCTTGGTGTTTCTAGCACCTGAAATTTTAATTAAAGCCATCTTTGAAATAACCATACAATTCCCAGGTTCGAATCCCCTTAGGGCAACTGGAGGTTTTCCTGGTCGTTAACTTCAAGGCCCATGGGATTAGTCAAGCAACGATTGGACACCCATGTTATCTAAAAAAAGAAATAACCATACAATACAAACCATCTTACTTATTTCACAAAGTGAACTACCAACTGTACTTGCTAAAAGAAAAGTTAGTTATTAGAAAATTGAACATACAAAACTTAACACAATATACAAATGAGTGAAATGACCAGATTTGACAAAAGCTCCACAACCAATTACAAGTCCACATTTTTACTTTTGCGTCTACGCAACGCTCTTAGCACTTAAACTTTGTAATACACATCTAAGTTAATCAAAAAACTACTTCGATCTAATAATAGACATAATACAGTACTCCCTCAAACTCACCTACCAATCTATTATTAGCATCAAAGCTTAAACAATACAATTTACCCATCATAGTATTATAGTATGTGCATAATGAAATCAATCAAATAATGTTAGAGATCTATTTTTTTAGACAAGACATCTTGTCTATTTTGCTTAGGTGGATATTTAGTAAAAAACTAGATATTATAGTAAGATCAAGTCTTGTGCGGCACCAACTCACGAAAAATGGAGTCACTATTTACAAATGTAGGGGTCACTCCCTTGTTTCACTAAAGAGTGACCCTCATCTCACCAGAAGTTACGGTAATTCCGTATGAAACAAGTTTTTATGTTATAGCAAACAAACTTTATATTTTAGTTGACAAAAGTGATTGTTGAGTTAACAAAATTGTTGTTTTTTGGTAAGCAAAACTAATGTTTGTAATTTTCAAAATTGATTTTTTTTTTTCAAGTAAACAAAATTACTGTTTTAGTAACAAAATGATCAAATAGACAGCATTCTTTGTCTAATGAATAAACAGCTTCCAATCAAGTAATATATTCACATTGAAAACATAGTCATCGTGTCTACCTCAAGAGTAGCAAAATTAACAATCCCTCACAAGTTAGAAGTTACCGCAAGGTCCTAATTTCAGATACCCATATCATTTTCATTCAAGTTCTGATATATTACTGTACAGGAAACCTGACATAACAAAACCCCATAACCCCATTTTTCAACTGAGATAATATATGGCTAAAAACTAGTAATTAGAGGGTTTATTTAAAGAATTAACACAAAATACAAAATTAATTGGGTTCTGCTGCTACCCAATTTCAAGCACAAAATGGCAAAATTGGAAAATTTATGAAAGCTAATAGTATGATGGGTGATGATGGTTATGGGATTTACTAACAGCGGTGGTCTGAATTTTGAAATTAATTGGGCAAAAAAAAACAGGGAAGTTAAATTAAGGAAAGAACAATTTGGAGAGGAGCGAGAAAATTAGGGGAGTATGTAAAAATGTAAACGTACCTGCAATGGTGAACTGAGACGATGACGATGGCGGTGCATGCGACGGGTGTAGATGACGGAAATTCGCTGGAGACAGAGAGATGATGAAAGAAACGTTGTGTTTATTGTCAAACTGTTGAACTGAAATGACTAGAAGAAGAAAGAGAAAATATGTCAGGGTCTTTCAAGTGGCCTTGCAATTTGATATTTATATTTTATTTAAGAGGGATGGTGCAACTTTGTATTTTTTTGAGAGTTTTATTCGGGTTGGGAGGTTATTGGATCCTCTATAATACATTATTTTCCGCCTTTATTTATGTATTTATAGTTATAAATACTGGTTATGCAAGGATTTTTAATCTCATGATTAGGAAGGATCTTAATCTCATCCTGAGGTGACATTAGGTGTGTAAGTGGGGGAGAGGGGAGGAGAGAGAGTGGTGAGGAAGGAGAGAAAAAGGAAGAAAAAAAAGAAGGAGTAGGGAGGTTCCAACTCTTGAGATCATAATTGAACCCTTGCTTGTTATGTGTTCATACTTCAGTTTTCTTTTTATTTTTAATTTGTCCACTAAACATATGTCAAGTATCCACAAAGTAATGCGTAGGAAAGTAGTGTACTAGAGAGGATCCTAACTTAGTTGGGAGCAGGTATTGTGTGAGACCAACTCATTGAAAATTGGGTCATTCGAAATGTAAGGGTCACCTATTATAAAGGCAATGTTATTGCTACGCCATAAAATATTATTGTCGGGTCATTTTATATATGTCATAGATGAAAATATAAAAAAATTAACCTTTTAACATTAGAACTAATAATGTGACAATAGTATTTATTGACCTAACAATAACATCACCCTATTATAAATTGTGATCCTTTTTTCTCTAAAAAGTGACACCTACAGTTTGACACCCCTATCTTACTAAAAGTTACGAAAAGACCGTCTTATAAAAGTTTTTGTGTTAAAATTTTTATATATGTATAACTTATGATCGAGCATTAATATAATAATATCCACATATTATTGCACAACTCCCTGGAAGTTTTTTTTTTTTTTTTTTTTTGGATAGATCTTTTTTTCTTTGTTTCGAGAGTGCATCAGATATAATTAAAAAGTTATTACAGTAGGCAGCATCATGCTTTATGTGTTCAGATACCCCAACAGTTGGGCATATAGCAAAATATTGCCCTTTTCAAAAAAAAAATATATAGCAAAATATTGTTCGAGATTAATCCTAGTCTAGCATCCTTGCTTATCTGCAGCTGCATTACAGAACGGCTTTCATGTTCAATTATCTTTTAAGTCTTCCCATTGAGTAAATCCCTGTAATCCAAGACAATATTGTTTGTGCAAGTAGTGCTTCCACTCTATGGAAGTTTGGAATTTGGATACACATTTTATCTCTTGAATAAACTTTCATTGACTTGTTATGCTATTTAGGCTCTATTTTTTCATTAGGGAAAAAGAAACTGGATTGATTTTTTTTTTATATGTATCAAAATTAAATGATAGTTCTTAGATAAATTGAACTGGAATTTGTTTTCTCTAGTACCAAAATGAGTTAAATTGAAAGCTTAACACCCTGTGACTCTGTGAGGGCATTACAAACATTGAATTGCCAAAAGCTCTGCATAAGTATACTGATTGTATTGGATTAGACACAACAGAACTAATTGATGGATGAATTTATAGATAAATTGAACTAAGAAAGCTTGCCTCAACCTATTTTAGTTTTTCTCATTTTTTTCTCCTCGGTCGATAAATCTACCCATAAATTGATTGTAGATAATTTGTTTTGTGCGGACTTGGTACACCGTAAAACAAGAACACTAGTGTAAATATTTTGAGACATATAAAATATCTTTAGAAATGTTTAGTTTGGATCCACCATAGACCAAGTCCACACAAGTTTTAGTGCAGAACTTAAACCACAAAAAGTCAAGAAGGAAGAAGAGCAGATTTTTCTCACTTGGGAGGTTCCACAACCTACTTGGGAAAAGTTAGCAGTTGTTGCAAGAACAACAATTGGACTTATGTCACAGTTAGCTCTAGGTAATAATCCAATTATTAACTCGAGAAAAATCTAACCAGGTTTATCTCTCAAACCTTGTGTTGGACTGCAATGCAATGAGCTAGCTCATGAACTTGCTGGAGCAGAAGATGATTCACCATTGCTATAGGAAGGAGAACAAGCTAGCTCATGCAATTGGAGACGATCTCGATAAAGCTTGACTAATTTATTTATTGTACTCCGGATTATGTCCCATTTAGTAGCATGGAGTAGTCTAATAAACTAGCTAGATTGTTTTGGGGCAATGAATTGTTCAGGGATGTACACACTCTTAGATAGATTTATTAAATGTTCAGGGATGTACTCGATCACTCTCTTATTTGGGCAATGAATTACTTTAAATCTAGCTAATAAACATATTAGTGTATAGAAACAATAATAGGTACTAGTGCTTAGTGCACAGTGACACTCTCGATCGTCAGCCTAGAACATTCAAAGAGTGAAAAACAGTAAACTGGAGGTCCTGTATGATCAACAAACAGAGGAAACATAACTAAGTTATAACAAATCTTCCACTATCATAAGCAATACCTTATGACTTTCGTCGTTAAAGCTTCTGAATACTAATCAGACATTAATAGCCACATATATAGCTAGCCTATCCTTCAAGAGTTTTCCCTTAATCTACAAGCCATCCTGTTTGCATTGTTTAGTTCTTAGCAGTATCATGTACAAGAAGCCTGACGACTGTGACGAGCATATATGAACTAAACATTACGTTGATGGTGAATATATAGTCACTTCTACTAGTTCTGCATTGCCACTGAAACAAAGACAAGTTACAATGAAGAAGTTTAGTACTGGTATCAAACTACTCGTATAAGCTGTATCTTACTGTAATTCTGAAACCAGAACTGATCAAACATTTGAACAGCTATAGAGAATCATACTAGCAAGAATATACCTCAGTACCATCTATAACACAGATTGAGATCATAAAGTTTTATTTCGTTATTATTATCTCAGTACTGTAATTCTGAAACATGAACTGAACAAGCATTTGAACACTAGGGAAGAATTATACGTACAAGAATATAAATTAGTACACATAACCGTCTCTGTTTTACAACAAACCCACAGCTGTTAAAGACAGAAGAACACAGAATAAATTAATTAAAGCCAGGTATGAGGGTCTGCAACAAAAGGACCTTCGATCAATTCGTCTTTCAGGACCTGTAGGTATCCAGCAACAATAACCACCTATAGGATTTCTAGTACTAAAATAAGTGAAACCACAACAACAAGAAAATCTAGTCTGAAACAAAACAGTTATGAAGCTGCTTTACTATCTTAGCGCGCAACTCATATGATCTTCTGTGTTAGTTACAGACAACTACTGCTCTTAAATACTCCGCTTATCCCTTCGGTGATGATAGAAACAAATTGAACAAAGTAGGGTGAAGATAAATTCTGAAGACTCATATGGGTATCATGTATTTTTCTTGAGGGTCTTCAAGGGTGTGATGTTCTCAACCACTTCTGAAAGGATAAATGCCTGTCTAGAAAATTGTGGAATTTCCTTTACTTGCACTCCCCTACACCCGCCGGTAAATAGATTGTACATGTCAATTGTAAGCACTCTCTGTTCATCATCTACAGGACGCAACGAAAACAATTGCCCAAATTGACTGCAAATCAGTCCTCCAAGAGAATCTAAATTATATAGGCGGACATCAACCTTCTGTTTAGTCCACAGCAACATGCCTTTGTCGTCTCTCTGGTCCATCAGTCTCCACAAATTACTCACCTTTTTATAAGGATCTGAATTAGTTGTAATTATCGCAACTAGCGAAACCTGTCCTTCTAATTGAGACAAGCATAATAATCGAGTAGACTTTTGCATTTGTGGAGTTTTTATAATTTCGAACTTCTCACGCTCAACGTCAAAAGCGACTATACCATTATCTGTAGTACTCGTACTGCTATATAGAATTTCTCGAGTCCAATATAGAATCCCTTTGAAACAAAGAGTAGTTTTCTTCGGACTCCGACACAGGCCATAGGATAACCTACGGTCAACATTGGAGATGTCAATCGGACTCCATATTTTGTCCTTGCAACCCACAGTTAACACATTAAACCCAAACTGATAATCAGACAAATGATTCCAACAGTGAAGCACCTTATATTCCTTGTTAACAGGATCAAAGCCGAACAAGAATCTCGTTTCATGGTCGATGTTTATTGGCGGTGTTGCGGGAAGAGGCAGGGTTTCACCTGTTGTGAGATTATGAAGGTAACCTGTCTTACAAGCGCCAACATATAAACCTGCTTTCTCAAAAAAGCATATCAAGCCATTCACTACATTTGATATGTATGGCGCTTTGAGGCGCAATGATCGTTGTCTGCTAATGCCTGAGGTCGCCCTAGTCTTGTCTACATGGATATCAATGACATTGAAGACTTTTCCGTCAGAAATTCTAGCATTATAGTCGCTTTCCAATAGAAGGCTGACAACACTGTCTCGTGCCACGGAACGTGTTTGATGCATCTCAACAAAGACGGGATGGGTTATGAGAGACGACCAATGTTTAGAGACGGACTTGAATCGCATAAGAGACTTGGCTGGAAGTCTTGCAAGCACTTCTATCAGCACATCAGTAGGCATCACATCAATGCGGCCACTCTTTGCCATGAATGTATTTTAATTTCCTGTTGCCCTAAAGGAAAGAGAATACAAGGTTCTTGAGGAATTAATTTACATACTGTGAAGCAAAAAAACATAACTAGAGTATCCTACTTGAGCTTTATATCTTTTTCGAGGGACTTTAAAAGCCCACGAATGTCCATATTTAAGCTGCAGATTAGGAATTTTTCCTTCCACTATCGATGTGGGACAAAACATTTCTTGTTCCCATGCTTTTTCTCCAACCAAAGTGCAATGGTAAGTTTCGGGTCAAAGTTAACAAACTTTGACCATTAAATAATGAAAAATTATATAGTTTTACAATATAATTATACTTTTGATAGACTTGTTTCAAATAATACTTTCCAAAAATAAAAATTTAATAATTTCAATTTTCATATTATAAGAGTTATTTGTGGTCAAAGTAGTGTGACTGAAAAGTCTAATGTAAGGTAATTTGTGGCCCGGAGAGAGTAAGAACCATTGCCAATGATCGAATCCAATGCTTCCCTATTATAGCTTCCCATTTAACGTAATTCTAGGGGTTCATCACAGGAATTACAGTACACAAGTATAATTCAAAGGTTTTGCACAGAAATTTTAAACTTCCTGCATTATGATTTTGATTTATATAGGATGCTGTTCGTTTTACAATCAAATTATGATATCTGCAGGTAATATTCTGTTGCATGATTCGTTAATGTAGGATTGCCAAATTTGTTTTGATTGGTTCTCATCTATATTTGAAAAGAACAGTACTTAATTGCCAACTTGTGGAACTTTGGCCTTTTGATTGTTCATATCCCTTTTATATATTATGGACAGTTGAACATTTTCTGTCATTGCCTTTTCATTTAGCTTCTTATGGCAAAATTGCCGTGGATTCTGAATTCCCCTCAGGTAGTTAACTGCATCATTGGTACGCTTTGTCTGACCTTCGACGAACAGTATATACAAGTCTCAGTCTCACAGTCATGTGCAAGCCTCATGGTGCTGCAATCCATAAATGTTGGTTATATCTCTGAAAATACTTCAGGTTAAGCTCTTCTACTTATTGGGGGTTTAGACCATCTCAGTACATAGTCTGATCAGTGTAAAAGAGATCCACTCGTCATTTGGTATGATCAACTAACAGAGGAAAACAGAACACACTGATGTGATCGATCTGTAAACGACGAATCTATACTAACTGTAAACTCCAAACCACCAGGTCATTACCTTGTGACTTTTCTCACTAAGCTTCTGACAACTAAATCAAAGACCTTAATAGGCATCGCCACACATAGCCTACACTTCAAAGAGTCTTCCCTTCATCTACAAACCAAATCTCGCCTTAATTTAGAATCCACCCTCTTTGCAGTGTGGTCAGCAGCATATTTTATGGATATATGCCCTTTCCAGACCAGAATTAAGAGTCTCCGAGCCACATGAACATATGTAAAATTCCCAAAGGCAGGGGCAGGCACAAACAATAACTTCCATTACGATCACGGTACCTTTAAAAGATGGATGACATTCCCTCACAATGCTTGAAACAATGTGGGAGGTAACAATGCTCCCACTATAAACCGGATCCGAGTTTGCTGTTTCAAATAATGTCCACTGCAAAAGGGCTTAAATTTCGAGTTCCCCTGCAAAGAAAGCAGCAGACTCGGATGGCCATGCAATGGTGCCGGGAGATAGTAATAGTGTTCAATATGATGCTCCTGAATAGTCACTGGACTAGGTGAGCATTGCCCCTGAAACAAAGACAATAATCCAAAAAGTAGGAAATAGTACAAGTCACATTGAAGAAGTTTAGTATTGGTGTCCTACAACAAGTGTATCAAACCAGATTGAGTGGTGATCGTAATGTTTTACGAGTGATTCTTTATTACCTCCCTGTAACATCATATGGTAAGCAGCTTCCTCTGATATTGCTTGTTTCCATGTTCTGAAACAAGAACCGATAAACATGTGGCTCAACTGCAAATATGTGAACACAAGAAAAGATTAAAACTACCAAGAGTATTTATTGGTCTTTACAATCTATGTTACAACAAAACCGCAGCTGTTGAAGATAAAATAGCACATAGTAAAGTCAGGTAGGACGGTCTGCAACAAACGGATCTTCGTCTTTCAGGACCTACAGAATTCTCCAGCCAGACAGAATGAGAGGAAGAAAAAAATACTAGACACAATCAATCTAATAGCTATACTGTAACTGCTGTCAGCAATCATTATGCTCGTCATGAAATTTTTAGGGAAGCTGCATCCTTATCATATACTAGAAACTAGACTAATAAATTTACACAAAGGAAGATCAACATGACTGCTACTAAGGGCATTCAAATACTCTATATTTCCTCATTTCTACCACTCACCAATGTTACAGACCACATAACAATAATCCATCTCCTAAAATGTTATTACAAACCACACAACGTCAAAATCCAGTCTGAAACAAAACATTTATGAAGCTGTTTTCTATCTTAGCAACTCATATGACCTTCTGTACTAAGTACAGACAAGTACTGCTAATAGATAGTGGCTTACCATTTTGGTGAAGATCCGCGCCATAGATTTGGTGATAGAAGCATATTGACCACATCGGAATTGAAAAAGATAAATTTCGAGGACTCATATAGCTATCATGTATGATTTCTCTTAAGGTTCTCCAAAGGTGTGATGTTCTCAACCACTTCTGAAAGAATATATGCATCTGTCAAAAGTTCTGGAGTTACCTTTACTTGCACCTTCATATGTTCACCACTAATTATATTGTACATGTCAATAGTAAGAACTCTCTGTTCATCCACAGAACGCAATGAAAACAATTGCCCAAACTGACTGCAAATAACACCTCTATAAGAATATAAATTATATGGGCAGACAGTAACCTTCTGTTTAGTCCATAATGACATGCCTTTGCCGTCTTTCTGGTCCATTAGTCTCCACAAGTTAATCTCCACTCTATAAGGTTCCAACTCAGTTTTTGTAATCGCAACTAGCGAAACATGTCCTCCTAATTGAGACAAGCACAATTGAGAAGTCTTTTACATTATTTGTGGGATGTTTATAATTTCGAACTTCTCATGCTCAACATCAAACGCGACTATAGCATGAGCTACAGTATGGCTATATATTAGTTCTGATCGAGTCCAATATAGAATCCCTTTTAAACAAAGTTTAGTATTTTTTTGATTCAGATTAGAGAGAAGGAACTTGCCATCAACATTGGAGACGTCAATCGGTCTCCATAAATTGTCCTTGCAACCCACAGTCAACACATCAAACCCAGTATAACGACACGAACCATGAAGCACTTTATATTCCTTGTTAACCGGATCAAAGCCGAACAAGAATCTCGTCTCATGGTTGATATGCTTGGACGGTAGTGTTGCATCAGGAAGAGGCAGACTTTGTCTAGTTGTGAGATTAAAAAGGTGTCCTTTCTTAATATAACAGCCACGATAGAAGCATATCAATCCATTCACTACATTTGTTGTGCATGTTGTTGTTAGGTGTATCTTTCTCCGTCTGCTAATGCTTGAGCTCGCCCTCGTCTTCTCTACATGCATATTGACCACATTGAAGGTTTTCCCGTACAAAACACTACGACTATATAGCCTGTTTTCCAATAGAAGGCTGACAGCATGCTCTCGTGCATAGGAACGGGTTTGATGCATCTCGACAAAGACGGGATGGGTTATGAGAGACGACCAGTGTTTAGAGACGTACTTGAATCGCATAAGAGACTTGCCTGGAAGCTACGAAAGCACTTCCATCAGCATGTCATTAGGCATCACATTGTCTTCATGCCTCCTCTTTGCCATGACTGTACTTTGCGGTTGCGCTAAAGAAAACAAAATACGACCTTCTTGTTTTTGGCTTTTTAGGAGAACACAGTCGAGGAATTATACTTGAGTTCTAATTGCTCTATAAAAGCCCTCAGCCTCCTAATAGCTAGAAGTATAAAAAAAAACAGATTTCCTAAGTATTATTTATATTACTAATACATACTGCTAAAATTTGAACTAAATTTGAATTGGAATCAGAAAAGTAAACGAAAAAGAGAAAAGAAAAAGAGAAAAATAAGGAAGCAAAAAGATCACACTATGATATCCTAATAGTTAATTTTGGATTACAGATCTAAGGGACCGTTCATATTTTGGATTTTGGAAGCAATTTAGTTTTCAAAAAAACTTGTTTAGTGGAACAATGGTTATAACTCATAATAATTGAACTCACCTTGAGGCCGTCTCATACGAGTTTTTGTGTTATACACGTAGTTTCATTTAGTTGGTTCATTGCCTATTTAGTTGAACTTACCTTTCCATTTCGGGCATGTTTTTCTAGACTGGATTCCAGTAATTTCCAATTTTCTCCAATTTTTTCCAGTTTGTTCCAGTTTTTTCCGGTTTTCAGTTAAAAATTCCAGTTTGTTCCAGTTTTCTCCAGTTTATTCCAGTTTTCTCCAGTTTTTTTCAGTTTTCTCCAGTTTGTTCTAGTTTTTCCCTATTTAATATTTTGACATAATGTGATAAAAAAAAAAATTAACATAATAAATATAGTAATTAAGTATTCTTTATCTAAATATTAATAATATATATAAATTGCGTATATTTAAATCACTTTTGAAAAATGTCCACTTTTATTATCTACTTCATCTGTTCCAAATTGATGTACCGTTTGAGCATAATAATAATAATAATAATAATAATAATAATAATAATAATAATAATAATAAATAATTTAATTTAATTTAGTTCTATTCTATTAATTTTATTATTACAATTATTTTTTTTATTATTATTTTTAAATATTATTATTATTATTATTATTATTATTATTATTATTATTATTATTATTATTATTATTATTATTATTATTATTATTATTAAGAAAATTTTCATAAATGCAAAAGTTCCACTAAGTTCCAGTTTTTTCCAATAAGTTTCAGTTTTCTCCAGTAAGTTCCAGTTTTCTCCAGTTTGTTCCCGCTTATTCCAGTTTCCAGTTAAAAGTACCAATTTTTTCCAGTTTGTTCCAGTTTTCTCCAGTTTGTTCCAGTTTCCAGTCTAAAAAAGCATGCCCGAACGTTGAACTTTTTCTGCTGTCAGCTTATCATTTTATTGGTTCATTGCCTATTTGCCTTTTCATTTAGTTTCTTACTGGCATGATCGGCTTCGATTCTGAATTCCCCTCAAGGAGTTAAGTAGAGGCTTATATGCCTTACAAAACAACAGGTTAAGCACTTCAATTTAGTGGAAATTTAGACCATCTCTGTATGTGCATATTGCCTGATCAAAGTAAAAGAGATCCACTCATCATTTAGTCATACAGTACAAGTCCAGTACGATCAACAAACAGAGGAAAACAGAACATAATAATGTGATCTTTCCTTGTTTAACGACGAATCTACACTAGGTCATTACCTTAATATCGTCACTAAGCTTCTGACAACACCAATCAATGACTTTAATAAGCATTAGCGGCGCCACATGTAGCCTAGTTGCAGTGTGCTTAGCTGCATATTGTGTGCATATATGCCTTCTCCAGAATGAGGACTCCGAGCCAGATGAACATATGCAAAATCCCTAGAGGCCGTGGCAGAGGCAGACGCATCAAGCTAAGTGACGCCTCGGACAAGATAGATGTTACAAGGGGTAAGCTAATTCCTTGAACAGGCAATGTGTTTGCGGGATAGCGAGCTTTAGTTACCTAGGGAGAATTCCCTAAACTTCAAGGCAGCTAAACCATAAGGAAGTTATAGTGCCTCTGTGAATCAGAAGTGGATCAATGATTTGCTGCATATGTTCCATATCCTGCTGTGTCAATGCCTATGATACTCATTTGGTGATAGGAACTTGAGTAAGTGTGAACTATTTGTGTAATGACACAAACTGCAGAAAACTTAGATGTAGACACATCCCTGATCAGCAAAGAACATATATACTGTTCCATATCTTCCACCATCTGCTTATAGTTTAATAAGTTCCCTTCACTGTTTTACAATCTTAGTGATGTACTGTAGCTTCTTGAAATTACTTGCTCACTGTCAGCATCATTGTCTCGGCTTTAGAGAAGTCCGTGTTCAGCTGTGCGCTGCACATTCTTACAACCTCTCTGAACAGCTGTTTCTAAGCCAATTCAGGAGTTGCTTCCCAAAGCACAGCTTGTAGAGCCTAAACTCTAACAAGCAACTTCTCCAAGGTTAGAATCCAACCCCTTATCCGGTCCCTCTGCACCAGCTGCAAAACTACATTGCTTGTAATAAGATCCATCATCAGTTTTGAGTTTGATTTATCCTCAACAAATTTTTTCCCCGGGTTGTCTTACCGGGCTTAGGGCTTAAAACAAAGAACTTCCCTAGCAGCATCAATAATAATGGTACTTAAACCAATCTGGGGATGGGGAAGACGCCTATCGGTGTTTCCATATATCCATCAGTAGTTATTCCTGTTCCGCAGGTGCCAAACTGTGAACCCAAATAAAATGTTGCATTAAAGGCCAGATGGGTGCGATTTGCTATTTGACAGATTGCTAAAGATCCAATCAAAAAGATTACTGTTACAGAATTAGAGCTACTCATAAAATTCCAAATCTTTCTTGACAATAGACAATCTGCAGTACAGCTAGATAGGTATAAGATCAAAAGTGTCTTCCTCATATAAATTGTAGCCAGGACAGTGAGTTTTGGTGGTAATATTTCTCTTCCTCACATTCGCCCTCGGCTTTTATCTATCATGTGCAGCAAAGCCTAAGAGAAAACAAAAATTGGGAGGAACAGGAAAGTTTCCATAGCCATTCCAGCTATGTTGAATTAGTAGTTTTCTTTTCTTCTCTTTTCACAAATATATACGCACTTTTATCTCTCTTTATGATGATAACTCATAAAGACAGCCCTCATTGAAGTTCAATTTATGCAGAATATTAACTTGAACTATATGTACATATATATAGGACAGCTAGTGATGAAGGAGTACATTTGCTAATGATGAATAAATTAGAAATCAGAAACTGCTAAGGAGCTGTTGTTGTTGTCTATCTAGAAACACAAAGGTTTCACTTCTATGTCCAAGACCCTTAATTTTATCTGCCTTAGAAATGATTCTGTACACCAAACGGACGACAACTCGACAAGTACTTAACCTTCACTGAAACACCCAACAAAATATTACAGAAGCATATAAAGGATACATCAAATTGTCAGGGCTTTACACCTAGAAATAAACAACACATTCAAGAACATACAGTAATGAGTAAAGAGTGATCATATACAATCCCCAGCAACTCTCCACTGTATTAAAACTGCTAAGCACAATCACTTATGTAATATGGCATTCTCAAACACTGTAATGCATCTCTCACTTGTTTGCTGTCAACACACCTACAGATCAGATGTTAATGTCTTTCTCGGACTGAAATTTATACTGTAGATCACAACTAAAGTACATAAAATCTAGAAAAAATCAGAAACCAAGGACGCGCATTACCATCAATATTCATTACTCCGTAGGGAGTTTATGCTGCAAACCATAATGAAGGCAACTAATATGCAGTGTGTACAATTTTCAGAATTAAAGAAGCTAAGCATGTCAAATGTTAAGTCTTATTAAATGTGAATATAATTGTCATGACAAGTATTGACAACATCCTTGAGACAGAGCGCGCCTTGTTGCAAGCAAAAATCCATCACTTTCACATAGTAAGGTTCAGCT
The DNA here is from genome assembly GCA_038025085.1 of Tetragonia tetragonoides. Taxonomy (NCBI): domain Eukaryota; kingdom Viridiplantae; phylum Streptophyta; class Magnoliopsida; order Caryophyllales; family Aizoaceae; genus Tetragonia; species Tetragonia tetragonoides. The sequence goes on from CM076148.1 coordinate 36,129,739, forward strand.
TTTACACAAAATAAAATGCATTCATGATCATTAAAAGAAGGCCAAAATGAAACATACACATAAACCGAACCTAATTGAATCCAAAAACAACTTGATTATTATTCCTAGGACTACATGATGATGTACTTGAAGGGTGTGATGTTGTCAACCACTTCTGAAAGGATACACACATGTTTTGGAATAATCCCTTCATTATCTTTTACTTGAAGCTCCATGTACTTACCAGTAGCTAGATGATACCAGTCAATTGTAGACAACCCATCTTCTTCTATGCAACGAGTCGATAACACTTGCCAAAGATTACTACATATAAATTCTCCATTAAATGCTCCTATGGTAAATGGGAAGGTAATAGCTTGTTTACTCCACAATGACTCGCCTTTGTCTTCCAGGTCATCGATTCGACTCCATAAGTTAATTTCATTACAATCTACAAACTCAACAAGCTGCCAAGGATCATGTCCTCCCAATTGAGACAAGCACAATGCAGCAGGGATTTCGATTTGTGGATAGTCGATAATTTCAAACTTTTCGTGCTCAACATGAAAAGATATTATACCCTCTCTTTCACTATGACAACGACATACTTCTGGAGTCCAATATAGGACTCCATTATGGCAAAGGCTACTGCCAGTAAAAGACAGAACAAAATCAGAGAACCTAAGTCCAAGTCCAACTATGGGTTGGTTGATTGGCCTCCAGCATCTACCATCCTTACCGCCAACGGTTAACAACTCACACATAATCAGAGAAATATCGTCAAACCAATAGCAAAGCACCTTATATTCCTTGTTAATAGGATCAAAGCACAAGAAGTATCTTGTTTGATAATCGTTAACAATATTGTTCCGATAGAAAAAGCCCTTATGGGAAGGGAGACGCAGGGTTTCGCGAGTGGTGAGATTAAGTAAGTATCCTTCATTAGAGTACCTGTTAGAAACATCCGGTTTCTCATAAAAGCATATCAATCCATTAACGATGTTAGTTGTGGCGTAAGGCGCTGTACATGGCAAGGAGAGCTCATGAAAGCTCGTGCTCGTGTTCTTCAAATCTATAAAGATAGTGAAGAGAGACCAGTTGTCTGTAGGCCAAGAACTGCTTGTTGCTACAAGGTTAACAAAACGCTTGGCGCGTACTGAGGAACGGGTTTGATACATCTCGATAAAGACAGGATCTGTGATGAGACAGAACCAGTGTTTAGAGACGGACTTGAATCGCATTAGAGACTCGCCTGGAAGATTTACAAGCACTTCGATTAGTAGATGATCAGGAGGTGTCCATATCGCTTCGTCGTGAGTCTTTCTTTCTTCTTTCCTGTCTGCCATGAGAGCTGCGAAACCTCCTAAGAGAGTTGCAATTTGGATTTTGCCTCGTTTGAGTTTAGGGCTATGAGGTTTGCGCAAATTTTCTGGTGTTGGCGATGTTACCTCTAATACACTCATGAAAATTAGGGGTGGTTTTGGAGTATTTATAAAAAGAAAAAGGAAAAAAAATTAATTTGAAAATATCCTGGTTGAGTAACACCACATAAGTAAAGAGGTGGTTTGTTACTCAAACACTAGAAAATTTACGATTTTTCTTAAAAATTTCAAGTGTTTTATTAACAAACTAACTCGTGCTTATATGGTGTTATCTAACTAATGAGATATTTTCAAATCATTTTTTTTTGTTTTTTCTTTTTTCAAATATCCAAAACTACCCCTATTTTTAAGGGTGTATTAAAAATTAACATAGCCAGATAGTGCTACTCAATCACCAGAAAATTTGCGGATTTTTCTTTGTGTTTTTGGGAGGAACATCGATATAGGAAACTAGTATATTGATGCTTTTGGGAATCTTGGATGTATACTCATATACAGAGTATTTGTATGCAGGAGTCTTCTAAAGGACTAGTGCACTTTGCTTTTTGTGGGGCGGTCTATATATGCTCCAAATTACGCTAAATTTATATATGTAAATCTTTTTTGTATCAATAATTATATTATACATATGCATATCATTTTAAAGTAACTTTTGAGTCGAAACGGGATGGTATAAAGTTTAAGAATTTTTGAATTTTGTATTCAAGTTATACTTCCTCCATCTACTTTTAACCTTCCTACTTGCTTTTTCACGGTTTTCAATGCGGCACTTTAATCATTAATATCCCTAAAATTATACAAGTAAAATTTGTAAAAATTCGATATTACGAAAATACATTTATAAAGGAATCTAATGCATATAATTTTAAATTACAACTCATAATGAACTTTTATATACTAACGGTCAAAGTTTACAAAGTTTGACCTCAAAAAGCAAGTAGGAAGTTTAAAAGGAAACGGATAGAGTATTTGATTCAAAGTCCTAAGAAAAAATATACTCCAAATCAAACTCTTTTACTAAGGACCCTGAGAACAATAAACTTCCTGCAGTCATTGGTAATCCTTCGATGAGACTAAAATACAATCACTAAATTGCATAACTCATTAAACTTGAGCTTCTTCTAAGTCATACCAGCAAAACCAATAAGAAAAAGAAAATTAATCACATCATTTTAGTAGTACTAGTTCATATATAGCCAATATATGTAACCAGAAAATGTCTGTATAGGCAACAGTTCATGGTCTACTAGAACCACCATGGATTTCACCAGCTTCTTCAATTTCAAAGTCCCAGTAACCACCATTCTCAACATCATAGCAAGGAATATGATTAAGATTACATATTTTCACATAACATTGCCATTTGTTAAGTATTCATAGCTAGTACGAGTACTATTCAAATCAAGTTACTAACCAGTTAGTTGCAAATAAAGTATGTTATCATAATCTATTATGTCATACAACTAACTTCAAATCAAATCACTAATTAATGTCTTGCTTAACGCATGCAATAAGGGGCTTCAGCTTATTCGTGTTTGTCTTCAACCGTACCTTTGGCTTTCATAGCTTCACCTTTTTCTGCATAAAGGTCAGACTGAGCATTTTCATATTTTCCCCTGTCTGAGCTCAAATGATGACCAGAGTAGAGGGATTGCCTTCTTTGCCTCCCAAATCTCATCAAGTCTATTTTTCAGCCACCCAACTTCTATCCCCTTGTTCGCCAAGTCCAAACCAATTTCCTTCATCTCGTCCACCTCATTATCAGTTATGACCGTTAACTTTGTTTTCGTTAACCTTAGCTTTGTAGAGTTTCACAAAGAAACTCCAAGCATATCGAACGAAAAGCAATTGAACTAGTCATCGAAGCATGTTTGGAAATAATAGACCTTAGAAGGTCATCAGCATACTCGGGCTTCACTTGATAGTTATGCACGGAGACTTTAAGAACTGAAGAATCAGCGTCTGATGATTCATCAGCCAGCCACTCAGCTATGACTATCAGATTCAAGCTTGTAGTACGACACATGTGCTGATAGCAATTACTGGCTGGAGATAAATGAAGCTCTTCAGACCCTCTCAGAACAGGGAGGACAGTTTGTGACTTGAGAAGACAAGAGCCAAGCTGATCATGATCCTCTACTGACTTCTGAGATGGCAAAGCAGCAGCTGAACTTCTTTCAAAGTGTTCCACATCTTCTGCAGCTAAAGATGACCCACAAGTATGTCGTTCTACTTCAGGGTTATCATCAATAATTACAGTCTCTTCAACCCTCCCCGCCATCCTTGTATTGCCACCATCATAGGGAAACATATATAGAAGTGTCCTGACACGGACGGACCATTAGTGCATAAGTAGAGGGCCAAAGTGGTTATCCAATAGATGCAGGAAAATTACTAAACCATTACATTAATGTTCCACAATGCACAAAATGTTCCTTTTCAACAAAAAAGGAGATACTGGTTGAATGTACAATTTTCATTTACAAGTCAAATACATGCAGGAAAGGTTTTGAAATTATGTGGATTTTTCGATCCTTGCTAACGATTCTATTTTGGGAATAATAGGAGAAAATGCTGCTCACTTTTGCAAGTGCAAATGAGAAACATGACAGGAGGCAGCTGAAATTCAATAGTGGTACAAAGAAGCCTCGTGCAGCTGGTTAACAGATCTAGGACCAACGTTGCATTTAGCAAAGCGGTTAGATTATCAACCAAGAAAACTTCTATATTAATTATCTTTGGGTAAATGAGGTACGGTCCTGGAACATGATCTGCTTAAGCCCTGATTTTATCAGATTTGTGATGCAGGAGAGGGATCGGTAACCTTGGCATAAGCTAATTTGTGATGGCGTTTCTTACCATTTAGGTTTCAGGTTATCACATCTCTCACTATCAGCGTGGGCATGGTACTTCTCTAATTTTCTAGCTCAATCAGCAAAAGAATTAATATCTGACATTTCATTACCACACAGCCACTATAGACAGCAACAAACTATTCAAATCTCATAAACAAATCAGGTCAAGATATCAGAATACGTACTCTAACATAGGCAGGTAGGGAACACTTTTGGCAGAAGAAGTGGTCAAGCCTTTCAGCTTCCTCCGCTGTCATGTCTATACAAGTAGGATGAAACCTGAATACAGAAACCACAGAAGAACTAATGAGTTCATAAGGTTCTTGGTCTATTTTATTCTCAATAACAGCCAACCAATAATTCTTCTTTTTCTCGTATCAGTGACATCCCCAGCTTAATGTAAAAGATGATGATAAACCCCATATACTGACAACGTTTAATTATTGAAAGCTTAGATCTGCTCAAGCAGGTTGACAACTAATATCACTTATTCTCAAACAATCTTAGGTGAATTAGCACATGAACCCCAAGTAGGCAAGACCAGGCAAACTTAAAGCAGACAGAAAAAGGGGAAATCACACAGCAAATAAAATTCAATCATTGAACTTCTGCAAAGTGACAGAGCCTGCTGAGAGACCTTGAAGACCAACAACAGTAGACTGGTATCGGACATTAAAATAACAGTAAGACATTCAATAGCAAGAGTATACTTGGGGCCTTGGGGGCAGGCAACCGTTCTATATGCTAGGAGCTTATCAACCATTTGAGTGAGAAGGCAACAGGAAAATTGTTGAGGTGGATCTCCCAAGATAATAAGTAAGCTTGACACAAGTTAAACCGTGCTCCAAGGCTGACAAAAATAAATCGACTTCACTAATGCCAGAAGGGGGAAGAAAAAGTGATCTAAAACTCAAGAAAAGGACAACATATATAAGTGAACATCATAAGTGTTATCAACACACCAATTACTGCAGCCCTCACACTAAACCATCAAGTCATCTGGATTCAGGGGCATCTCATAGTTACAGTACCTGGAAACCAATCCAAATAAATTATTCAGTTACATAAATATCCAACAGGTCCCATATTTTGCATTTTGGGCAACAATATTCGACAGGAACATAAAATGGAAACCATCAAACATTGAGAGTATGAAGTATCAACAAAAACACTTTAAAGAGTTCTCATATATACAAACTAATAATTTTCATGGATTTGATGGTTTGTTTGGGAACATGAATTTGTACTTTAATGACTAAGTCAATTGTAGGTTTGTTATTGATCCAAAGCCATAGTCCTTCAAAAAGCCTCAAAATTTGAAGGATTTCAAGGATCCCCACACAAATTTATTTTTAAAATTCTTCTTTCCTTAATTTTATATTTGGGAATTTTTAATACATCATTATGTTAGGTGTGGACAACTCTCAACTTTTTCTCTATTACGCGGTCGAATTTGTAATCCTAATCCCCAAATAGTTAAAATGTTTAAAGTAAAAACCTTTTGGCAATTGCAAATGGAAAGAAATGAAGAGCAATAACAAATGTATAGAGTATAGACAAGTCATTTCCTATCAGCTATAATAAACCTCTTAGTGCCAGGTAAGCAATAAAACAATTTTTTTTGAAAAATCATTAAATTGGATGAATGAGGTTCGAGTTTCATTCATCCAATTTAATAAATATAAGTAATAAATAGCCATAAATACATGGGTGATTAAAAAAAATTACAAATAATTTTATTTTATTTTAATAAGAAATAAGTAACATAAGTGTTATTTTTATTATGCAAAACAAAAATTATATTAAACATTTACTAAAAATGTAATTTTTTTTTTGGTTGATAAAAATATTATTATTGTTCTTTGCTACTCCTATTATTCAACTTTTACATAATGATGTGATTAAAAAATTGTTATATTTCTTCTAATAATGGAGTATGCAGGATAAACAAGAACCCGCGCATCACACGGGCACGAAATCTAGTTACTTTCTTATAATTAAACTACTTTCTGCCATTAACACTATTTATATTCATCTAATTTTTTGCTTAAGCACTCTAAATTGTAGTATCACAAGTCATTACCCAAACTAAGGTACACGATCTAAAAAAAAATAAAAAAATAAAGAAAAAAGAGATAGTTACATTTTACACAGCGATGTTAGCCGGACTGAATTCACGAGGGATCCAACTATACTTAAAACAAGCGAAAAAATGGTCGTTCTCGACAGCCTCAAGCTGAGTATAGTCCTTCAAGCTATGAACGGAACATTTTCTTTCAACTGTTTCCGTACTTTTGGAAATCAAAACGGTCATGCAAAAACAGCTCCTTAGAGTCGTGAAACCCCCTGCGACGCCAAACACTTCTTCAGAGCGGTAGTACCATTGCACATAAAGCTGCACATGATCTTCTCCAGATGAAACCGAGTCAATACGTACAATACGTGCCACATAATGGGCGCATTAGGATACAATTGCCGGCTGATGAGAGAAAAGTTAGAGAGTGAAAGAATAGGAGAAAGAGGAGAGGGAGAGAGATAGATAAAATAGACTTATGTAATTTACGTTTGAGGACTTGGTTGGAGGGTTCGATGGTGTATGAATCGAGAGTGCGTTTTGGGGGCTTGATGGTGTATCAATCGAGAGTGATTTTCTGTTTCCAATTATTCTACTACATCTTTGTGGTTTGTGGTGCTTTTGTCATGATGGGAATTGGTCTGACTCTTTTTTAATCCCATGTGTATTCATTCACAATAACTAATGCGTAACAATAATATTGAGAAAAACTAAACAGAGAACAAAACACACAAATTTACGTGGAAACCCCAACTAGGGAAAAACCACGGGCAGAACAAGAGTATTTTACTATATCTTGAAAGAGATTACAAACGGAAAACTTTCCAACACAACTATTTCTCTCAAATCTCACATGACTCTCTTAATGAAGGAACTACAGACACATTTCATAAGATCAACATCCCCATCTTGATGGTGGTGGCTCTCACATACTATTAATGGTGTTCTTCACACACCCTGAATAACGTACAGTAACGTAACCAACCGTAACACAACATACAGTAACGTAACCTACTGCAACCAGAAGACTTCAAGGCATTAATCCCAACAGCTTCACTGCTTTATTCACTTGTTCATCCATTCTTCTTGTGATTTAGAAGTATCACGGATTTGATTTCCCTATACCTTGGTATTCATCATTCTGTTGCTTGTTTAAACCCTAATAATTGATAGAATATACTGGAATATGTAAATAATTACATATTTCAGTATATTCTATCAACCGTACGTAATAGTTGAGCAAGAAAATGACAAATAGAGACGATGGAGTCAAATTGGGAGAACATAATGGTGCTCTAAAGATAGAGAAGAAAGATGATGCATTGATCTTTGTTAAGAATGTGAATGTGAGAAAATGTTTTTCATTTTTGAACATAACTGTAATTCTTGATAATTTGCTATGTGTTTGTACGTTTTTGTTAACTAGCTAGGTACTATATTTTTACTTCATTTAATTTTGAGTGGAATGAATGCAAAGTTGAAATGCATGAACATTTTTAAATTTTGTCACTTTATTATATGAAGATGTGATCATTTTAGGTGTTTTGATCCCATTTCTTGATTTGCTACGTGTTTGTTTTGGTTCTTGTTTTTTTGGTGCTAATCACTGAATCAAATTTGAAGTACTAATAGTTAGTTAACTAGCTACTTACTTTATTTGCATATAGTTACTTTATTTGCATATACATACTTTGTTTTGCACATACTTGTTTAGGATCGATTTAGTGACGACGTGTACAAAAAAGTAGTAGATATACTACTAACATACCGTCAACAAAACAAATATAGTGGAGCAGTTTTTAATGAGGTATGCATATGTCTCTTCTATGAATGGCATTAATGGTGAATATTTTCATTTCTGATTTTTTTTTTTTTGACATGTGATGATTTTTATTGCATATATAGCTGTTTTAGCTAATTAAGTCTGAGCCCAACTTGGTGGAAGAATTACGATAATTTTTTCCAGAGGATTTTGGTTACAAGCTAAAGGTTGTAATTATAACTTTTATATTATATTACACTAACTTTATATTATATTAATTAAGGGTCTCTAAAATATTATATTGGCAGATGCGGTTTAGTGAGAATGTTGCAACCTACCAAAAGTTGCTTCATATCTTATGTGATTTTGATCAAAAAGGTGTTTATTGGATATATGATCAGGTAATAATAATCATTGCTATTATTTTCTAATCATGTGTTCATTTTAATCTTTGAATTTTTATTTCAATCTTGATGTAACAAAACACCTTTATATATGGTGAATCTTATGTGATTTTTATTTCAATCTTGATGTAACTTTATATTCTAATAATCTTGATCTCCTGGAGGAATTTATGAAGGGGGCGATGCTAGTAGATAATTATTTCATTTGTTAATTATTTCATTTGTTTGTGTGGATGTAACAAAACTAATGAGTAAATAAATAAATTAGAGATCTAGGGCTTTTTGTTATAGATTTCAACAAGGCGGTGACAGTCACCTCTCACCTATCCATCCAACTATTTAGCAAATTAAAGTCCAACAGAACTCTCAAGTCGTCTTACCCTAAATGCTTGGCAGAGGGCTTTTTTTTTTTTTTGAAAGATATCAACCTATAAAGTTAACTAGATAATGTCCTACAAGCCAGCGTGGGAAATAGTCATTGTGGTCGACGGTGAATACCCTTGGTTGTGAAACAAAAAAAAAAAACTAGATAATGTCACCAAAAAAAAAATAAAATTAACTAGTTAAATTATGACATTTACCACCAAAAAAAAAAAACAAAGGCAGTACTAGTATATTAGTAGATCTCTAATTCAAGGAAAAACATTGGCAATTCCACAGGCGTAATACTATATCTAAATGCCTATTTGTCTTCCAATTTTCTTCAAGGGCATGATGTGCTTCTCAACTACTTGAAAAGGGCAAAATACAGGTTCATCAAGAACAAATCTTCCTTGAGCATTAGTATTTAGTTCCAGAACCGAACTTCTACGAGTCGCTAAATCGTAGCTCTGAACAATGAACTGGCCTGAAACGACTGAGGACTGAAGCACAAAGAAAAACACACCAAAATCAGTGCATTTAACCCGTTCCTGTCTATGGTTAGGGAACGGGTGGGCAATAACCTCTTTAACCCACATTCGCATGTCTTTGTCGTTTGGGTGCTTTAATCTCCAGAGAGTAATAAAAGAGTACATAGAAGTATTATGAGCTACTAGAGCAATATCTCCTGCAATTTCAGCTAATGTCGTCTCACTATTTTTTTCCTCTCTTGGGTAGTCAATTAATTCAAACTTCTCATGCTCAACATTGAAAGCAACTATTTTTCTCATAGTGAAAACATAACTTTTTGGAGTTTGCCAGTATATGACCCCATCAAAATATAAGCCAGGTTGAGGAGGTTCGGTAGAACGAAACAGGTTACTGTAAACCAACCAAGACCAATGAATTTGTTCATCATTATTAGGTATGTTGATTGTTCTCCATGTATTGCTCTGACCACCCAGAATATACACTTCGCACTTCACATTGAACTCCAAATCAGAATTTGTGTAACAATGATACACCTTATATTCGACTTTGTTCGGATCAAGCCCTATGAAGCATTGCCTTAAAAAGTCGTCGTTTCTGTGATCACCGGAATATTGATCTGGTGAAGGGAGAGGGATGCTTTCCCGAGTGGCTAGATTATAGAGGTAAATGGTGCTGTCATAATAGCTTTTTTTACTTTGGTAAACGCATACCAATCCATCAATGATGTTCGATGCTGTATTGTTGGCGTAAGGCAAGGATAAAAACTCTTGCATGGTTGTTGGCTTTTTGGCTGTATCGATCAACACGAAACGTTCTTTGTTCCAAGGAGGCGGGAGTGCAAGGATTGCAGCACGTTTTCGAGTTCTGTACATCTCGATGAATACAGGATCGGTGATAAGAGAGTACCACTGCTTTGAGACGGACTTGAATCGCATAACAGACTTAGATGGAAGCAGTGACAGGACTTCCATAACTAAATCGGGAGGTAATTTAGAATGCTTATTGTTAGTTTCACTGCTTCTGCTAGCCATGATCGAGACTCGAAAGGCACAAATAAAATCTCACAAGCTTGAGGTAAACAGAGGCTATATTGCAACTTGCAAGCAAGGATGAGTTTGAGTATGCTTTGGTGATTTATGTTTTGAGAAGGGTGTGTTTATATAAGTTTCAATTGGAACAGAACTCGTACACTGAGTTTTTGGTATCTTTTCTTTCCCTTTCTTTTTCTTTTTCTTTTTATTTTATTTTATTTTATGGAAGGTCTCTTTTTTTGTTTCAAAAGCCTCTTCATTAAGAACAAAAGGGAATCCAGATTCATGTAGGATAGTACTAGGAGAAGGAAAAAAAAAAAACTATTTATGAGTATGCTACTAGCACAATAACAGTTGCCACGCACCGATCCGATGCTATGTTTTCATCGATTGCATTCTTCAATGTAACTCTAGTGAAGCTTAAATAACTGCACACTAACTTCTCTGAATGAATAGCAAACAAAAGAGTTGATGGCCTTAAAGGAAACACTTATAGATGAAGACTAGGATGTAGTAGAAACAACCGGGGCCAAGCGCTTTCAATTCACCATCTATCAAACCAGCAAGAGATGTGTGGCTATACCTTCAAATTGTCTGTTTATGGAATCAAAGAGCAAACCAGGTCACTGGCCAAGCAACCACTTCCCACTTCCCAGTTCCCATCAAAATTGTCGCTAATGAAGCTGTAAGCAACACAGCAACAGATAAGCCCTTCTCAGGAAGGGGGTGGATGTAGGAATATGACTAATATCACAGAGATTAAATCAAACAAAATGAATTTCACAGAGGTCTTACTATTGTGAATCGCGCTACTGTAGCCTTTGTAAGCAGCAGCCCTGGAATCAAGTTCACATCTGTTCTTCTAATGTCAGGTGGCGCAGGACATAACTATATATGGAGTCAGATACTTGGCTGGTAACAGATCATCGGGTACTTAGCTGGGTAGTTAGCTGGTTACAGAACATCAGAAGATCATCAGCAAGAGCTTTTTGTTCTCTACAGCCCATAAATTCTCTCTCGGAAATATGATTACAGATTTTGGCTTCAAGCATCACACTAATCATATCATTACCATTGTTTAGGAAGAGCAGAAATATGAACACTTCCTTGTTAAATAAATTGCAGATTTACAGGGCAGGAGATCAATTAAGTTGTTTTCTTCTCAAAACAGGTCTCATTTCCAAGTACACCAAAATCATCTGTCACATTGCTTATACATGTAATGTTGTAGTTTAAACAAGTCAATCAAATCTCGATCTCTCGAAAACATAATAACCTACAAATTTTTGCTCGCCTATGATAAAAGTACTCGATGTAAATATTGATAGTAATAGTTGCTTCTTCGCTAACGCATCAGCAACCTGATTAGTTTTGGAGGGCTCTGTCTTCGCTATCTCCCATCTCCTCATTGGTTACCTCCATCGAAGAAGAGCAATGTTAGGATCACACAGCTTCTTTCTTCTCTCCTGATTCACTGTAAGAAGAAGCAGGAATATAAGTGATAAATAGAACACCCAAAAAACAGAAGTACTGAACTCCAAGTCTATAACAGAAAAATACTAGAAGCACTTTGTTTGTATAGGTTCTAGGGGCAACTTCAAATCATACACAGCCAAAAACAGAACACCCGAAAACAGAAGTACTGAACTCCAAGTCTACAACAGCAAAATACTAGAAGCACTTCGTTTATATAGGTATAGGTTCCAGGGGCAACTTCAAATCACACCACCCCCACAACAACAATTACAAATTTATAATCATTCCACTAAATATCTCGGAAACTCTAACGGAAAATTGTTCGAGCCCCCAAAAAAATGTTTCAGACCAAGCAATCATTTGTAAATTTGTCTCCGGACTAAGCAAAATCGGTTATCTGATGCGAGTCTGATATCCACGCGTTCTAAAGGCTCTTCAATTTCAATACTCCAATTTGTTTCTTGAATGTGCTTAGATTCGTGAAGAATCCACATCTTTCTAAGTCAATCAGTTATAGCAAATCATAAACTCATAATAAAAACAATATTACCTATAATTCTTAAACAGCCTTTCTGAATTGCTCTTTTCAGAAGAGAGCCGATAATGAGATCCTACAGGGAACATTGTCAGACCACCCAGATGCAGCAGGCTATGTCGCTATAAACAAGATAATATATAACTAAGAGCGAAAGTAGCAAATAAAACTTCACTAGTTGTAACTCAGTCTCTAGTTTAACTGTATTATCAAAGGACAATAGAGGACAAACATTGGTAATTCCACAGGCTATCAATACTTACATGTTACATATGTCTTCCTATGTACTTCAAGGGCATAATGTACTTCTCAATTACTTGTAAAGGACAAAATGTAGAAGTAACAATAAACCTTCCTGGAGCATGATTTACGTGCAGAACCGTTCTTCTACGAGTTGCTAGATCATACGTTTCAACAGTAAACAGGTCTGAAGTTGAGTTAGCATGAAGAAAAATACACCAAAATCAGTGCATTTAACCCGGTTCCGATCTCTACAGTTAAGGAATGGGTGTGCAATAACCTCTTTAACCCACATTCGCATGTCTTCTACTTTCGGATCTTTTAATCTCCAGAGTGTAATCCTCTTCATGGAATTATGGCTACTAGAGTAATATCTCCTCCCACTTGAGCCAAAACCACATCAGATTTTGCCTTTTGTGGGTACTCTATAAAATCGAACTTTTCATGCTCAACATTGAATGCAAATATTTTTCCAGTATGATCATTGTCTTGCAACCAGTATATGACCCTGTCAAGACAAACACCACGCACACCAGATTTGAGGGACTCCCACGCGAAAATATCTATCTACGAGGGTTTGTTGATCGCCCTCCAGCTATTGTCCTGGCCACCCAGAGTATACACTTCACACTTTACCTCACCAGCATGCTTGTAGCAATGAAGCACCTTATATTGAACCTTGTTGGGATCAAATCCTATGAAGCATCGACTTAAAAAGCATTTTTTACGACACTTTTGACGCAATTTTGGACACGGGAGAGGCATGCCTTCCCACGTGGCAAGATTACAGAGGTAAACGGATGATCTGTCGGCATAGTCATTACTTTCGCTAAAGCATACTAATCCATCGACGATGTTCGATACTGTAGTATAACAACTGTAGGGCAAGAATAATGACGAAAACTCATGCATGGTTGTTGGCTTTCTCGTCATATCGATCAACTGGAAAGGTCGTCCGTTCCAAGGAGGGACTGCAAGGATTATTGTATCAGCAGCACGACGCTTTCGGGTTTGGTACATGTCAATAAAGACAGGACTGTTGACGAGGGAGAAATACTGCTTTGAGACGGACTTAAATCGCATAACAGACTTAGCTGGAAGCCATGAAAGGACTTCCATCTGTAAGTCAAGAGGTACATGATGATGATTGCTAGTTTCATTGTTTTTGTTAGCCATGAGAGGCACAAGTAAAATCTACCTACGTACAAGAAACTAAATTAGAGACCTAGGTATATATTGATATAGATTTGAAGAAGGCGCGGTGACAGTAACCTTTCCTTCCAAGTACCAAGTATGTCTCTGTCTCTTACCCTAAATTATTGGTAGTTTCTTTTTCTTTTTCTTATTTTCTTATTTAATTATTTATTTTACTTTTGGGATTTTTTTTTTTTTGTGTGTGTTTATGAAGCATCTCTTCAACGCTAAGAGAACAGAATAAGATAAAATTAACCAATTCGAATAGAACTCTTACCCTAAATTTTTGGTATCTTTTCTTTCCCTTTCCTTTTCTTTATCTATTTATTCTTTTTGGAAAGTTAATTAACCAATTGTGTCAGCGAAAATCAAAGGAAATCCAATGCTATATTTTCACCTTCCCATTCTTCATCCCCATTGTGTTCAGTCTTCTAAATTTTCTATGTTTCTTACGTTTTCACCAAGTACTAAGGAGAAAGGACTTCTAAACCTAATTGTAATAAAATAGGATAAGATTTAAAAAAAAAAATTGTAATAAAATAAGATAAAATAATAAACAATAAAAATTGTAATAAAATAAGATAAATAATAAAGAATAAAATAATTGTAAACCTTTGCTAACCAATTGTAATGACAAAGATTGATACGTAGACTTGCAAATAGCTGGAGGAAAATGCAATATTGTTGGAAAATAACCAATAAAAGACATTGGCATTCATCTTGAATGAAATAACTAATAAAAGACATTCATGTTTATCTTATCTTGATAAAAGGAGTTTTGAGTTATGAGTTGAAGATAGATAATCATAATAGGATAATGAAGAAGATTTTTTAACAGGGTTGGCCGGGGGATGGAAAAGCCAAAGAAAAAAAGAAGAAGATGACTATACAAAGTATGAGGGTAGAAAATTTGTAATGTGTGTGACGACAATAAAAGCTAAAAAATTAAGATAATTTGCGAGTTAAAGGCCTCCTATGAGGCCGCCTCAAGGTGAGCCCCCTTTTATAGCCAAGCATGACATGAACATAACGTCATGCTTGTTAGAGGAGGCCTCAAGGTGAGGCCGCCTCATTCGAATTTTTGTGATTTGCGGAAAAAAAACCTTTATTGACCATTGGTTACCAAGGTGTTTGTTGTTTTTGGTTAGCAGCCTACTGTGCGGTTTGCTTGTGCTGTGCCTGAGTCGGCCATGAATCCAGAGGATAGGCTAAATCGAAGTCAACACTCCATGTAACTCAGCTTAAGCATTAAGTTCTCTGAACGAACTGCAAGCTAAAGGGAATTAGCCCTTTCAACAGAAGGTTTATGGCCTTCAAAGATGAAGACTAGGATCAGGAAACCAAAGTCGCCAAGCTATTACAATTCATCATGGCATGATCATCTATCAAACCACCAAAAGATGTGTGGCTATATGATCAAGTTGTCTGTTTTTTAAATAAACGATCAAATCAGAGCATGGGCAAAGCAACCACTTCCCACCGAAAGACCATCAGAAGACAGTGGTGGATGAGCGGAAGACAGTGAGTAGATCGTGTGTGAATCAAATTTCAGAAGATCAGGGTTCCTTTATACCTCATGAAGAATAACAGAGTTTTAGCTTTGTTTTATGGCTAAACCACTGCCCACACTCTTAAAGGAGGGTGGAACAATGATCAATCTACAGTGTCCTACTGATTCTAGCTCTCATTTTGGCAGTGATATGAGCCTATGACACCTCATTTCTGTTCCACATCAGATGTGAGATATCGATCTATCCCCATATAAGGTTTAGGATGGTGATGAATTGATGATCTAAAAATTAATTCCTTTTACAGTCTCAAGTTAGGTCAAAGGGCCCCCGGCCAAAGGCTTGGCATGTCAGCAACACTTTTGAGGTTTGAGATCATCAAGAACCGTGTTAGTCATGGTGAAGGATGGCAAGGAGAGCCCTGCCAGGCTTACTCTAAATTGTCCAAGACAAACTCAAGCATATTGTCGAGTAATGGATAAAGATTAACACTCAGCTATTCAATCCTTTTATAAAATCAGAGTTGAAAATGCACCATCAGTAGATGAATACTCAGCAATTATATTCTTTGTACCTGGTTGTCCAACATCCTTGGGAAGTCCTTTAGCACTTGTCTTTGCTCCAATATTCCATTCTCAATTGTTAAGCACATTGTTTGACCTTCTTTATCAACTTGTAATTGATTTAATACCTGAATCAGATAACAAAACCTCACATACATATGAAGCTTTAAGAATCGTGTCATGCAATAGCTTCCTAAATAATGTAGCTATAATTCATATAGAGTAAATCCCTCTACCCATATGAACATTGGATGGATATATTATCACAATGACTAGTGAAGCGTTATACTTGAAAATTGGACGAGTAAGCAAAACAGCGAACGGTGCACACCTATATTGGTTTTCATTTCATATCAAAATCTTTTCTTATCCCAACATTGCAAAAATGAATCTTTTACCAAGACACCAACAGATAAGCCCTTCCCACCAAGAGGGGATGGATGGAGGAATTGACTAATCACAGAGATTAAATCAAACATAATGGAAACAAAATGAATTTCTGAATCACAACATTGTGACATATTATCTACAAAAATAACACTAATCTTACCAAGCTTCACAAAGAATCATCAAACATATGTGCCGGCAAAGTAAACAAATGAAATCCGAATACTGGTACATAACAGAAACATATAATGCAAGAGAAAGTAAGCATATCCTTGCCACTGTTGAATTTGTCTTCCTTTCAACTTCTTCCCAAAGGTCACCATCTTGAGAAATCTGCAAAAAGATGTCGAGAAATATGTTAAATAGTTTCTACTACATAAAAAGGACAAACAATCATGAAGACTGGATAAAAAGACAATAATCAAAATTTGACACCTACAGGCAGAAAAATACAGCTCAGGGTTATTAGGGATAAAGGAAACTTGGGTTGAAGCTCAACTTCATGAAATACTCTATGATCTTGCCCCAAGTTTTACTGATGATAACAGCTGTATTTGTGCAATTTCAGATAAAAGGATTTTTGAGAAAAATATGCTGAGGAAGAGGGCTACATCGACCCAGAAGGAACAGCAGATGGGTCAGATAACATCTGTTGGTGGTTCTGATTCCTGTTTACAGTCTTATCTTTCAGGGCATAGGCAAAAGACCAGTTCTTATTCTAGTGTCCCTGGTTTATTTATAGGATTGAGTGAGTCCTAAGGGTGTCTCAGATTGTCACTCAGTAAGGAGCCCAGCTTCATTTTAGGCTCTTCTCTAACCTCGGCAGCTCCATTAGGTTCCCAAAACCTTGTCAAGATGGGGGTCAAAAGAGTTGGGATTCTAACAAAGCAAGCTTAGGCGCGTAGCATTGTTGATTCTCTTGATGATGATAACAGGAACCTTCTACTTTTCGGATCACAAATTAGGAGCAAAAACCCAGAATTAGCCCAATTCCAAGAATCCTCCTAAGAGCAAGGAGATGTTACTACCTAATCAAAGCTAATAACCTATGCAATGTACAAAACAGAATCTATATCTACATTTTCTAACTTGGTTTCTTGCAGTTCCATCAAACAATAAACTGCCCCCTTCGTCCCCCATTAAAGCCCATTTCTTCTTAAATCAACTATCCCAAATAGCCCAAGTCTGAAATGCAAATCTTCAAAAGGGTAGCTCTGATGTTTTATTTGAAATTGGAGAAGACCCTTAAGCTATGAAACAACACATAACCCTAAAATCTATGAAACAGCTCAGGTTCAAGTTCTACTTCTAAACCCTAAAATCTATGAAACAACACATAAACATTTGCTACAAAGAATTTCTCAAACTGAAAAACCCTAACCAAGATTGACAATCACAAACTGCAATGATAAGAAAGTACCGATAGACATTGACGAATATGGGGGGAAATAAGCAATTAATACCTTGTGACTGCTGCTGAATTAGAACCCCAATGCTACTTTCAAGTTTAATCCTTCACCCTTTAAAATTCGATTTTTTTGGCCATCACATTGAAGAGAGAGAGAAAGAAACACAATAGAGAAGAGAGAGAGAAAGAAACACATTAGAGAAGAGGAGAGAGAATTCCGTCAAATTTTTTGTGCTTAATTAATCATTTTTTTGGTGCTTCACTGTTTTGCCCATGAACCACCATTGAAGAGAGAGAGAAAGAAACCATGGAGATTTCAATTTAATGCATAATCCGTTAGTAACGGTAATAGTATTGAGGGTAATTTCAATTTATTTATTTATTTAGATCCAAATTAAACACAGAGATCCGTATAATAAATTTACACACAATAAAAGAGAGAGATTTACATCTGGAATTTATTGTACTGGTTTTAGTTTACCATTAGGATAGTAACCATGTTGTTGTACACATGTTTTATTTCTATTGTTTGCTATTCAAAAACGGATGAGCACAACATATAGAGTGTTTGCAATTCGAATATTGTGTCTCACTTTATCTACTATTCCAAATATATCCTAATTACTCGTGATTTTGTCATGTTTCCTTTTATAATAGTAATAAACTAAAAAAAATATGATGTGTCAAATATATATGCGTCGCATATAAGATGACACATAAATTTGGGATACAAGAAGACACATAGAGTGATACAATCCTACTATGTTTTCTTACGAAATGAATTGTGTCCAGGCTGGGTGTGTGTGTGTGTATGGAAGTGTTAATGTTTGGCAAGCTGGGGAGAGGACAACCCAAACTAAACAATATTAGACTCTGATATTATATGATTCACTTTAATTTATAGCTAATGCTTAAGTTTTATGATGTTATGGGTTGAATGAAAGGTGTTTGAAAAGGAGACCAAAATTTGGAGATCTTATTACATATTAGGCTCGTTTACTTGGAAGTAATGGTGATTTTAATGTAATGTTTTATTTTATTGGATAAATGTGGGTTAAAAGAGGAAGGAGGAGGAGAAGAAATATGGAGATAGTGAATTTTATTATCACATCCATTGTAATCACAATTGTTCTACTTTAGAACATGTAAAGATAATTACATTGGATAATGCAATCAAGCTCCCAAATTTCATGTTTCTCCTCCCCCTCATTCATTTTCTACTCACATTTACTGTATAAATATTGGATCACATTGTAATCATCATTACTTACAAGTAAACGAAACCTTATTATTCTCCAAGTACATGGTAGATAACCAAACTTGGATAAAAAGGCAAACACCATTTTGAGGAGCTTGATTATTATACCATGTGCTACTAATACAATGATAGCTTTTTTATTAGGCTAAAGTCGGGATATATTGATATTAAATGCTTAATTTAATAGGACAATATACATTAAATTATCAGAATTTTATTAGTAAGGAAGATTTGCGAGAAATTATTTTTTTAGCAAAAAAGTTTATGAGATATTACCTTATCTAAAAATAGTTGTATGTAACTATTTTTTATCCGTGATTTGTTTGTCAGGTCATACCGAAGTTTATTTTCCAGTCAAAATTTTTTGTAAATACCCTTTATACCCTTATGTGATTGTCATATACTACTTAAATCAAGCCTGTGCGTTACACGAACTCACACTAATATTCTCGTGCTTTTATAGTTAGCATATTTTGTGCGCCGGAGGCCTGAAGGGAGTAATAGTTCGGACTTGAGTGAGATTTTCACCCATTTATATTTTTTGTCCAAACTTCAAACCCAATCAGTGACTTTACTCTAGACCTGGACAAATGGACGGATCCCCTATAATCAACCCGACATGGCCCGATATAAACTGGGTCGTGGCCCGCTTTAGTTATTATCGGGTCGCGCCATTTTGGTTGTTAACGGGTCGCCTAGTTTACTCCCTTCCCCTTCTTTAGTTCCTTTCCTCCTAAACATGTTAGCCCACAAAGTATTGGGTTCGGCCCAAGAGAAAGCACAAAACATCTTCCCTTTCCAAAAACAAAACAAAAACGAAAACTTATTTCCCACCAAAGAGAAAGCACACAGAACATCGAAATTCTTAACACAAATTAGTTCATCCAAACAATTTCATTTCTGATTATTACTCTACAACAGCAAATTTGATTCAATTTGCTCATTTTCTGCATCAAAAAGACAACAATCGTCAACTCTGTAAGCACAAAACCTACGAATTGAAATCGAAGCACAAGACTGTTGTAATTCTCAACCAACAAGGTAAACTTTTGTGCTTGTGTCCACTGTTTTATTGTAGTTTGATTAGTAAATTTTGCAATTTAGGGTTTACTTGATATATATATATATATATATATATATATATATATATATATATATATATATATATATTCCTAATATTTGCAATAAGTTTGGTATGATGTCTCCAATTCATGTAACTTGATCAAGATTCCATTATTGTAGAACTTGTTGGCAACTTAACATAGAATGTAGCTCTGAATTGTTTCGTAAACCCTGCAAAATTAGGGTTTTCATCAACTCAAAACCAAATTTTTTGCTAATTGTCGCAACCAAGAACCTGAATTTTTTTTGGGTTAGGGTCAGAAATGAGGTGGGTCAACTCGAATTACCTGAAAAAGAAGTTAAGTTCTACAATTTTTAAGTGCAATTTTGTTCTGAAGATCTGATATACTATGCCTCAGTTCTTTCCTTTCAAGTTTTAGTTTCTTTATATTTTACAATCTTGTTTCCGAATATAAGTGAAATTCATGATTTTCCAATTGAGTTTGTTCATGTTCACTTTTTTTTTTCTTTTTTTTTTTCTTTTTTTGTTTTTCTGAACAGAAAAAATGAACTTATCATTATTGAGGCAACTTACAAAACCAACAAAACAATTATGCCCATTAGAGCCTTGTGTCCTAATCAATAGAATGCCTATAGATACAGAATAAGATCAATATTTACATCCAAAAGAGTAAGGGATGCCCTCTAACTAGGCCCCTCTTAGTTAGTTGATCAGCTTCTTTATTTATCTGTCTGATTATGTGACAAATTCTATAAGCAGAGATAAAGAGTAGAGTTTACAAAATTAAAAGGGACCAAAATGTAATAGGCCTGTCATGATATTGATTCAACCAGTGTACATCATTCTATGAGTCGCTTTCAATGACGGTATTGACGCGAGAGGGCAATCTAAGTGCATCTTCAACATTACCCAGAGATGCTTGAAAGCGTGTCATTGAGCTATATTAGAGTCCATTACACCAGGATCAGTTGGGCATTTAGCCACAAAAGCAAGAGTACTATCCCTTATGCACCCACGCACCATGCCTGGCTGCTCCCCGTTTGCCTAGAGAGGATTAGAGGAACCATCAATATTAAATATGAGCGAGCCACCAGAGGAACCCAAACAACATTTAATATATCCAACTTATGTAAAACCGAGACAGAACCAAAGCACTTCACGGGCTTTACATGCTGCGTATAGTCATGAAGAAAACAATTCAAAGGATGAAACTGTGCTTTAAGTTTTGGCACTGGGGGAATTTGTAATTAGTTTTGCTTTTTGAGACTTCTTGTCCTCGTAGTGTGTAATTACCTCTTTTCCCATTAATAAAACATTTTCTTATATTAATAAAAAAATATGAAAATGTGCTATAAACCATCGGTAGCTTCTAAACTTGATTTGGTAAATTAAACTGTATATGTTGCAAGAGGCACTATGAAAACATAAAATTTCTTAATAACCATATAATTATAGATCATGGTCATGCTCACTTGTACATGTTTTTGTTACTTCTAATCCCTAGGCCAACTCTCACATAGGAAGGACAGGTTGCTCTTTTAATACCAAGTGGATTCTTGTTCTCCTCACTGGTTACCAACTCATAAAGAAAAGAAACAGAGAGATCAAATTATTGCATATTGTTATTAGTAATGACATTCAAAGTTTTTGCCAAAAGAAGAACAAACAGACATTTAAAGTGGATTTGGCAAACACAAGAAATTGTGTTCAAGTCCACAATCACTCCTCTAAAATCCTCGTTACTCAAATATGAGTTTCTATAGGGTTAATATGGATAGTGAATACTTGGTAGATATTATACCTTTTTCTAATTTCATATACAGTATTGGTGTGCTTCACTTTGATTATCATCCTTGTCGTTGTTCAATCCAATGGGTAAGAGGACATGGGAATGCCTTGCTGTCATCAACCCTAAAAATCAACCGTACGTGTTGATTCATGTTCTCTCCGTTATAGAGTGATTGATTGACAGCAGTACTTTGTATTTTGCAGTCACAGATTGATTTTATAAGGACTATAAAGTTCACTTTCGTCTCCATACTTTAGTTACTCTCTCGGCCCATTATTACTGTCACAACAACAACAACAACAACAACAACAACAACCCAGTAAGTATCCCGCCTAGGGCGGGGTTTGGGGAGGTCCAGATGTACGCAGTCTTACCCCTAACTAGTCGCCTAGAAGAGAGACTATTTCCGAAAGACCCACAAAAACCTTTTTTTTTTTTTTTTTTTTCAAATACATTTTCAAAAAGCTTTTTTTTTTTTAAGCAATAAAGAGTGATCAAAAGGGCAAGAGAAGTAAAGCAGTCAACATACTAACACAAGATATTACTAACTGAACAACGTAAAGTGACGGAAGACGCTACAGGCTGTAAACAAAATGAATCAACCTCTAGTACTAGCCAATGCACAACCATAATCTAACGAGGATCCTCTACACGAATCCTGCTATGCCATAATTTCCTATCTAGGACCAAGTCCTCGGTAAGAGCTAGAAGGGTCAAGTCCTGCCTGATTACCTCTCCCCAAGTCTTCTTCGGGCGTCCTCTTCTTCGTTTACAGTCCCTAAGTGTAATTCTCTCGCACCTTCTCACCGGTGCCTCTCGATGTCGCCTCCTCACATGCCCAAGCCACCTAAGCCTTGTTTCTCGCATCTTGTTATCTATATCGGTCACTCCCACCTTGCCTCTCAACACTTCGTTCCTAATTCTATCTCTTCTTGTAGAGTTGCACATCCATCTAAGCATCCTCATCTCGGTCGCCCGCATCTTCTGCACATGCACCTGCCTCACCGGCCAACACTCCACCCCATATAGCATAGCTGGCCTGATGGCTGTACAGTAAAATTTGCCTTTAAGTTTTAGTGAGATTTTTCTATCACATAAAACTCCCGTTGCACTCCTCCACTTTAGCCACCCTGTTCTGATACGATGCGTCACGTCGTCATCAATCTCGCCGTTGCCCTGTATGATTGAACCGAGATATTTGAAACAATCCCTCTTCGGTACCACTTCAGTACCAATCTTGATCTCCATATCCGAGGCAACCCCATCTCCTGTAAATTTGCATTCCAAGTACTCGGTCTTTGTCCTACTTAACTTAAATCCCTTTGACTCTAGTGTATCCCGCCAAAGTTCTAGTTTGGCATTCACACCTTCTCTAGTCTCGTCTATCAAGACGATGTCGTTGGCAAACAACATACACCAAGGCACATCCCCTTGGATAGTCTTAGTGAGCTCATCCATGACGGTTGCGAATAAGAAGGGACTCAACGATGACCCTTGATGTAACCCAATATCTATAGAAAATTGCTCAGTTTCCCCTCCTGTAGTCCTGACCCTAGTCCTCACTCCCTCATACATATCCTTAATCACTCGGATATAAGCGACTGGAACCCCCTTGGCTTCCAAGCACCTCCACAAAACTTCTCTGGGTACCCTGTCATACGCCTTCTCCAAATCAATGAAAACCATGTGCAAGTCCCTTTGTCTATCTCTGTAGTACTCCATAGAACGTCTAATCAGATGAATCGCTTCTGTTGTTGACCTCCCTGGCATGAAACCGAATTGGTTCTCCGAGATAAGAGTACTCTTCCTTAGTCTCTTCTCAATCACTCTCTCCCATAGCTTCATGGTGTGACTGAGTAGCTTAATACCTCTATAGTTGTTGCAGCTTTGAATATCTCCCTTGTTCTTATATAGGGGAATCAATGTGCTGAGCCGCCACTCCTCCGGCATCCTTGCTTGCCTTTTTGTGTTATCATATTTTATATTTAAGAATTGATAAATTTCAAGCTGGTTGAAATATTCTACTTCTTGTTTGTAGCCTTAATGCTGTCTTTCTTTGCTGTTTCTTTTTGGGTGTTACGTACTTTCAGGAACTATGCGTAAGCAAGTCAGGAATGTAAATTCAGATAAGCTGAGTAGCCTACCAATCCCTCTAATAGAAAGTATCCTTGCGCATTTACCCATCAAAGATGCAGCAAAGACAAGCATCTTGTCGAGGAAGTGGAGGTATATTTGGACCTCTATTAGAGACCTTATATTCACTGATGATAGCCTTAAAGTTTCTTCTGTAATGGGGGATTCATGATGCATCACTCAAAAATGTGTCAATATTGTCAACAACGTTCTTTTTCAGCATAGTGGCCCAATACTAATGTTCGTAGTATACATCCACAAACTGTGTAGTGATCATGATGATTACATCAGATGGATCCGTTTTCTGTCCAGGAACAGTGTTGAGAAGCTTGTCCTATCGTTTGGGGATCCTCGGAATCGCTACATATTGCCAAGTCATCTCTTTTCTTGTGAATGTCTTATCGCTTTGTTGCTTCGTAATTGTATTTTCAAGCCACCCCTGAATGTCAATCGATTAGTTAAGCTGAGGACCCTAGATTTGGCAAATGTCACAGTTTCACCAGATGGATTTCAGTTTCTTATATCAGGCTGCCCACTGCTTGAAAATTTATCACTTGTCTATGTGGACGGGCTCAGAAATTTGACACTTGATGCTCCAAAACTTCAATTGTTGATGATTTTGGGGAGATTTGAATCTATTCACCTGAAGAATACCCAAGTACTCACTTCAATGATCATTGGTTGTCCAGCCACTTCCCCTGGGCACCAATGTTATCATGCATTTTATCACCTAAAAGCATTGTCGATATTTGGAAAGTTAACAAAGGTAACCTACTATCTTTACACATCACACTCGTATCACCTTCACCCATCAGATTTCTATGCTAACTTTTTGTACCTGTTTGTCAAGTTTCTACTTAGAGAACATTCATCCAAGGCAAGAGCTGTAGATCTTCCCAATCTATTACATCTTGATGTATCATCACTTTCTCTTGAAGACAGGGGTATTGTATACAATACGCTTTGTTTGTTTAGAAATTGCCCGAACTTACAGGAGCTTGAAGTAAATGTGAGTTTTGTGGACGGCTTTTGAGAATTTTTTGTCACTTTGAAGTTTGATAGATATTAATTGTGGTGCATTTGTGCTAATTATTTGTTTCTCATGTGCGTCCATATGTATAGGTACTTGCTGCGGAGTTTAATGTGTCGCCCTATCAAACAGAACTTTTAGCAGAAAAAAGTCTCTGTTTTAGTTTCAGGCACCTAAAACTAGTAAAGATACTTTCGTTATCCGGAAAAATACACGAAATAGACTTTGTAAAGCTTCTGCTTGACTCTTCACCGTCCTTGGAGAAGATGATTGTTAAATCTGAATATCGAGATCCTTCAAATGAGAACACAAGGATGCTAAAGGATTTGATGAAGTTTTTTCGAGCTTCACTAAGAGCTGAAATTGAATTTCTTGATGAACAGGTAGTTGCTTCATTTACCATTCCTCTTTGTTTACTTACACCTTATGGTACTTCAAATGTGAATTATGCATCAACTCTGTCTAATATTATCCACAATTGTATTTTAAATTCTGTTCAGATGGTGACCCTTAATAATTATCTTTAGTCAGAGGTGTGGCTTTTAAAATCAGTTTATGAGCAACTCTTAAACCTTTTCTTTTTGAGGTGGGAAATTAAATTTTACGGGGTCTTCTGTTGGTTTATTTTGGATGGAATCAAGTGTTAGCTATCTGTTTAATGAAGCTCTTCTGAACCAAGGTTGTAGTGGGAATCCTTTGGTAGAATTCTAATGGCACGATGATATGGAGTGACTGGGTACTTGTACTCATATTTTTTATTCAAGCATGTCTGCATGTTTATCAATTATTCTATGCTCCTCTCCTTAAATACGATAAATGAATTTAATGGAGACTTCTATCTACAGGAGCCTGAAAAACATGGTTCAATTTGCGGCAAGATATGTAATTTACTCTTCACTGAATGAGCCATGTACTTTTTATAAGGTTAATCTTTTACTCTTTTCTTATTTCGCATTCATTATGATTTATAATGTTAACCTCTTTGCTCAAATGGGTTACTAAACTGGCCTTAAAAGAGACTCTTAATATGTGGATTTCATCACTAAAGTTTCCCTATAAAGAAAATCTAGCCATTATCAAGGATATATTCTATATCAACGACATTGTTTTATTGTGTATACTCAGAAGAAGGGGAATTTTTGGCAACGTTACGCATTATCTTCTTATCATCACGTAATTAGGCTCCTTGTGTCGAATTGTTGATTGGTGTACAAATAGGGAAGACGCCCCAGTGTACGACTATAAGTAACGTTCCTCCTTCAATGAGAATTGACAAGTGATGAATTGTTTGGTGAAGAGGGCTTATAAGGTCCCTATCCAAGGAGGAAAAAATGCCTAAATGCACCATAGGCACTCCCTTGTCAACAAATGACAATTGTCAAGGGCATCTTTAGCAAAACTAGTTGTTTAGTGAAATGTCAGCTGTTTGATGAGCTTACTGTTTTACTAGCTATTTGATGTTAGGAAGATGTTGATGGTACCAGCAAATTTTTAGATGGGTAATAATGTAAAACAATGAAACTAGTGATTTATCGATGAGTGAGGAAAACTATGCAGATTAGTGTAGTTCATCAGACGCCTATCTTGCTTAATGTTT
The DNA here is from genome assembly GCA_038025085.1 of Tetragonia tetragonoides. NCBI lineage: Eukaryota > Viridiplantae > Streptophyta > Magnoliopsida > Caryophyllales > Aizoaceae > Tetragonia > Tetragonia tetragonoides. Next base: position 36,156,280 of record CM076148.1, read on the forward strand.
ATTTGAGAACTAGTATAATTTGGCATAAAATACCAGTAACACAAATTTAGTGAATACTTTTTTTGAATAGATACTGTGAAAAAAACTTCTGTTGTCCTTTTAGAATATTTCTGTTGCCCTTTTAGAATCACCACAGGCCACAACTCCTAACGAGGCCTGGTGCAATTGATGGGGTGAGTGATATATTGGCACAGTGAATGGAATTATTTATTGTTGTTTATAGATTATGTAGATTCCTTGGCTCCACCCAGTTGACCTTTGTGTTGCTACTGAGATAATTCAATTTTAAGATGAATCATCATGGGTGAAGGTTGTCTAATCCAAATGAAAATATAGAAAAGATAAGGCTATGTTGGAGGCTTGGAGCTTGCTGAGGTAGCTAATAGGAAGCCCCTGATTTCTCCAATGCGTCTTCATCTCTCTGTTGTTTGTTCGCCATTCTTTTGGAGTAAAGAACTAATGGTGTTATTGTCTGATATCTGAACAGAAACGCCTTCATTCCCAGGCAACGAAATTGATTTGCAAGTGATTGATAGGTGTGGTGACAGACCTATAGAGTTGTAAGTTGAGGACAAGCATTGAGAGGGTGGCGGGGGAGCAGCAGGTAATCATTCTGACCCCCTTTACTCTAGCATTGCTTTTAACATAATCATGTTATTACTTGTTATGAGATTGGGATAAATCTTCTCTTTGTATTTGCTAATGGTTAATGTAAAACCTACTTGTGTTGCAGTACATGAAATAGATTCCTGTTTCTTCTTCTATGGAGGTATGTAGTACGTCTCTTCACATGTTCGATCGATTGCTTACCATAAATCTTTTGTTTTTGTGTTTATGTTGGGTGGTTCTGTATTTAATAGTCGCGTTATATGTTAAAAAATGCAGGTATGTAGAGTGAAATCTAGCTTCATGATCCACCTGCTGTCCCTGTTGTTTTAAACTCCCTAGCCCCTGTTGTGGTTTGATGATGACTGGTTAAAATCTCCTTTACGTTGAATACTGGGAGTAGCAATAACTGGTTGTAGTAATAGTTAATATCATGAACTCTTGTACATTAGTTTCTTTTTGCATGTTTCAAACTTTATTTCGTGTTTGGAGATGCAAGTTTCTGAAGCCGAGACGGCAAAACCGCAGCACAGAGACAAGTGTATTGCACAAACAAAAGATTTATAACATGAAAGCATACAGATTGCAGCCCAGCACTGTCTGTCATACCAACATCATTGCTCCTAGCTTGCTTCACTCGAAAAATCGGCCCTGTTTTCTCAGAGGTTGAAATATTATGTGGCCCAACTGATAAGAGTTTCATTTCACTGGATGAAGGCTGTAATTTAACTTGAAGAGGGAGGAGGGCCATATGGCCTAGTTTGGCCATCATCCTCTGCTCCTTAATAATTGTGACGTGTTTAATGGAGTACTCCCTCCCGTTGCAAAATATCATTTTCATTTGACTTTTCTCGGTCTTCAAGACCACACTTTGGCTGTAGATAATTATAATTATTTTATAACAATAAAATTTATAAAGATGTGGTATTTTAAAAATATAATTAAAAATGAATTTATATGTAGTATTTTTACTTTGTAAATCTGTATACTGTTTCTGAAATTAATGGTTATAGCTTGTTAACATTGAATTTAAAAAGTCAAATAGAAAGAAGATTTTGGAAGGGAGGAACGGATATAAAGTATTAGTTGTCTTTGAGTTGTTTATTACTTGTTAGGTAAAGTAACAAAGTTTAAAAAGCAATGCTATAAAAAAAAAGAGTTTTAGTTCTTTGAAATTCCTATAATACTCCGAATCCTTTTTTAGTTTATCTTCTTAAGATTACCTTGTTCTCTTAACTATATATATGCGTTGGCAATTATTGGTACCGACAGTAAGAGGATCAAAGCAGAGGAATAACCCAAATTAGTATGGAGAACAGTAAGCGATTACAAACAGCAAGAGCATCAAAGCAGAGGAATAAACCAATTAGTATGGAGAACGATAACGCCTGCTGGCGGGTGAGTCGTCGTGTAGAAATCCCTGAAGAACTGCAAACCGAGATCGTGTCGTGTTGTCATGCAAGTCTTTGACGAAATTTAGTTGTGTTTGCAAGCTTTGGTGTTATTCCCTCACTGCTAATGCCTTCTTGTTATGCCACTCTCGTTCCTTGGTCGAAACTCTTGCGACCTGTACCAATTTCTATGCCTTCGGCTATTTATATCCTTGGCCTTCTTGTATTCGGACTTTGAAACTGTTGTCCTTCAAGACACACATTGACAAGAACAACGACAACAACAACAACAACAACAACAACGACAACAGTTTTAGTACACGGATTGGGAAATTGCCTCCTCAAGTATCTACAGAAAGTGTGGCTGTGTCCAACTTTTGTGATGACCTAGTTTGTTTCTATAATTTCAACTATAGTTCTTGTCGTGACTTATCATCTGTCTTTCTTTATAGGGCTAGAACGCAAAATTTCTTTGCTCTTCCTACCCCAAGTCTTGAAAAGCGGCCGTTATGTTCTTTTGAGGAGTGGCAAACGCGGGATAATTCACATTTTGGATGGGCGAAGTCTAGACTTGGAAAGTGGCGAGAGACTTCAAAATCTAGGGGAAATATGGGCAAACTACTCGAAAACATTTCGATGCCTGCTGGGAGGGGTTGCCCCTGCTGCCACCCCTCTGTGTCCGCCAATAGGGTCCGTTGGTAGCATTGGTTTTCCTTAGGGTTTGAACCTACACGAAGGGAGTATCAAGTTCTGCGTACTGACATAAACGACGATACAAACGGAATGACTACTAGTGAGTATGAGATTCTAACAGTGGGGTCCAACACCTGGAAGCTAATAGATCATACTAATGTACCATATCCAATCATTCGAGGTTCGCCTTTCCGAAGCAATGGGAGTTTCTGCCTCAATGGTGTGATCTATTGGATCCATGATACAGCTTAAAATGACTTTCATATAGCTTCTGTGGACTTGGCCAGTCTAAAATTCCGTGCTTTAAGTTTGAATGATGAGTTGGGCGGTCGCACCTGCCATAAGGACTACTATTACCTGGTTCCATTGAATGGCCATCCAGCGCTGCTATATAAGAATAAGAAAGAGAATGAGGTGCTTCTTTATCAGTGGACTTTACTACCGGACCACCAAAACTCGAACCCGATTTGTACAAAGAAGATTGTTACCTCCCACATTCCTCCAAGCATTTTTCACAGCGAATTTTATCCATTTGTAGTAGGTACCATGATCCTAACAAAATTGGACCCAAGCTTCCTGAGGTATTATTGCTATAATCTTGAGAATGGTGCTTCTTGGGTTATAAAAAACGAAGAACCATGTCAGATCATACACATTTTCTAAACTACAAGTTGAGTAGTGTTGGCATGAATTTGGAACTTGAATGGTTGTGGTGAATCTCATGATCGACTTGATGATGTTTTGCTTTCTGTATTTTTGTTTTCTTCTTGGGCAATAGAGCGAGATTTTCTTGTTTAGAGGATTGAACAAAGAATTTTGTAATAGTGTTTCTTGTTTTATTTCTTTGAAAGAGCATGGAATCAGTCTCTTTGAGGGATATGAGACTCCAGGGAACGGATCCTCTAGTATTCTTTCTCTAGAGTTCTTCTCCATCTCACCGCTAGATTAGAGGGAAGTTTTTGTTCATGGCAGTAGTTAAATTGTTTGCTAACCCATCACTAATTAGGATCTCCTTAACCAAATTTTGTGATGAAATCTGTTTTAAAAAGGGTGCATGTATTAGTTAACTTTAATATACTTATCTGCTAAGTAATGTGAATTAGAAAGTATGCAATCAAAATCGAGAGCAGGTTGAGACTAATGGTCCGTGAAGAACATAATCTACAAGGAGAAAATTTAATGTTACTGTGCAGTATAGGATTTAGTCTGAAAGATTAGTGTTTCTGAGATGCTTACTAACCACATGCATTTGTCGATCTCCTTGAAATAGGCATTGCATTAAAGCTGTTAAGTCTACTAAGACAGGAATCAAGCAATAAGTACTCCACAAAATGCAATTAGTCTATCTTCGTTCTGCACCTACCACGCACTTTCAAATTTGGTTTATGATTCTTCACAAGAAAACTAGTAATTCAATCACTGTAATTGCATGGTAGGCTCAGTTAGTTTGAATTGTGGGGATTCAATGAATATAACCCTGACCTCTGTTTAGCTGTTGCAGAAGCACTTACCGCAAGCTGCAGAGCCTGCTTGCCCCTTGCAGCAGGTTCATCAATGTTTGGGTTAATTCCCATATTAAAGCCTAAGGGAAATATTGACAGAAAGATCTCTGCTTTTCTTCACTTATCTTCACTACTTGATTACTTTGATAGGCGTAAGTTACGTGCTTTTCTCCCTCGAATAAACCTTCCTTGAGCGTTAGTTTTTACTTGCAGAACTGTCTTTCTACCAGTTGCTAGATTATTGACTTTGAAAGCATACTGCTCTGTAATTGAGAATATGTAATAACGCCGAAAAACAGGTGACTTTTTTTTTAACTGTCAATCAGGTAAGAATGAGAGTTTCTCCCTTTCCCTACTGTACTTCAGAATACACAGGACTCAAATACAGTATTACATATTCTAAACATGAATCTCTACTCTCTTGAAGAGATGATACACGGATTGGCTTTCTTTGCCAAAGCATCCGCAACCTGCTTAGTTTCGGTGGGCTTAAGTTTGATCTTTGCTTTCTCTGACTCAGAAGTTATGCAGAAGTTTATGCTTTCAGAGATTTGGTTCGTAAGAGATGTGATTTATTTGTACATGACAGTAGTTAAAATGTTTGCTAGACGCTAGACCCATCACTAATTAGGATCTCTGTAACAAAATTTTGTGATGGAAGTCTGACAATGATATATTCTCCCAAACTGGTCAGGGTATTAGTTAACTTATAAAGGGTAGAGACATTCCCACTCAATCATATTGTTCAGGCTATCCACATCAAGCAACACTCATTCGATAAAGCGTATATACGAAACACCAATGCTAACAGCCTAAGTTATGTCATAAATTGAATGTGTAGTATAGGATTCAATCTGAAAGTTTAGTGGTTCTGTGGATCTGAGATGCTTACTAATCACCATTTGAATTTTCTCCCTCAAAATTGGCATTGCAGTATAGCTGTTATGTCTACGAATACAAGAATCATCAAGCAATAAACACTCTGGAAAGTGCAATTAGTGTATCTTTGTTCTGCACGTAGGACACAAAGTGATAACCACTTTCAAATTTGATGTATGATTCTTCACAAGAAAACAAGTTGAATAATTGTAATTGGATGGAAGAATCACATGATCTCAGTTAATTTGAATTCTGGTGGTTCTATTGAATATAACCCCGACTTCAGTTTGGCTGTCGCAGAAGCACCTACCGCGAGCTGCAGAGCCTGGTTGCCCCTTGCAGGTTCATCAATGTTTTGCTTACTTACCATGCTAAAGGCTAAGGGTAAATATTGACAGAAAAACATCTGCTTTTCCTCGCTGATCGTCATTCACTACTACTTATATTTTCCAGGTAATCAATAGAACAGTGCTCATTCATGAAGAAATTAGTGTGTTTTATTTTTGTTTTACAGACCACGGAGTCTATCTAAAGCAGTACCTAAGTAGAATGTGGAGTTTTTTGAGTGCATCATGACATCGCTAATGTAAGGGAAAAAAAAAACACTACAGTTTGTTTGAAAATACAGCTTAGCCTGCTTAGCAACACCTGAAAACAAAAAGACCATAAAAAGATTAACACACACTAATAATTAAAGGGCCGTACGTTTTACATGTGTCTTCCCTTAATGTTCTTCAAGGACATGATGTTCTCAACCACTTGATAAGGGCAAAATCGATGACAGTCGAGAATAAACCTTCCTTGAGCTTCAATTTTTACTTGCAGAACTTTTTTTCTACTAGTTGCTAGATTATAGCCTTTGAAAGTATACTGCTCTTTAGATGAGGAATGCACCGGCCAGTACAATACGCCGAAATCAGTACAACTGGGTGCAACAGGGAAGGGACAGGCAATAATATCCGCCAATAGCCTGTCATTGGCTTTCCGGTTTCTTAATCTCCAATACTTAACGTAGTATCTATAACATGTTGCTAGAGAAAGAACTCCACCAATTTGAACTAATGTTCCTCCATAGGCTTCTTGTGGACACTCAATCAATTCAAAGTTTTCATGCTCAACATTGAACGCGACTATCGCTGTCTTATAAGTACCATCAGAAGTTTTCAGAGTCCAGTATATGATCCCGTCAAGATAAAGTCCAGGCGGCACGCCAGACTTGGTAGGAGACCTGCCATAATGAGATGAAACCTTGACGATGTAAGATATGTTCACCGGCCTCCATGTGTTTTCTTGGTTGCCGACAGTAAAAACTTGACAATTCACAATCATATGCCCGCTGTAGTAACAGAGAAGCACCTTATATTCCTTGTTGGTCGGATCATACCCTAAGCAACATTGCGATGAAGTTTTGATTCTTTCAGAATCTTGGAGCGGTTTTGCTGCAGGGAGAAGCAGGCTTTCGCGAGTGGTGAGATTAAAAAGGTAGATGCATCCGTTTGGCTCGTTTTTGTGATAAAAGCATGTCAATCCATCAACGATGTTTGCTACTCCTACTTCATTACTATCATTAGCACGGAGGTTAGGCATGGACGGCGGCCTGTGGATGGTTCCCTCGTTGTTGTTTGTATCGACAACGAGGAAAACTTGCTCGTTCAAGTAAGAAGAAGGAAGTACAAGGACTGCATCACGCTTTCGGGTTTGATACATATTTGCAAAGATGGGATCAGTGATAATAGACAACCAGTGTTTTGAGACGGACTTCAATCGCATAAGAGACTTGACTGGAAGCCTTGCAAGCACTTCCATGAGCACGTCACTAGGCATCTTGATCTCATCATCGAGAATGCTTATGAAAGTTTCATGACTCTGTCTCTTATTTGCCATGACCGAATGCTGATTGATGTGAAAACCTAAGAAACAAACTTCTTGGGTGAGGTGGTAGTCTTTTTATTTGTCTTGCCTTGAGCGGACTTTGTAATAATCATATATATACCGATTGTATCAGAGTACAAAACCAACTAGGAATAGTAAAAGGTATTTTATTTGTTTATTTATTTATTATATATTATTATTTTGATAGAAGTAAGAAAGAATTAACAAGATTGCAAAGTCGTTTCTTATCAAAAAAAAAAAAAAAAATTAAAAATTGCAAAGTCTTTTCTCTCAAAAAGGAAAAGGAAATTGCAGAATTATACTGTTGAATTCACACCAAATTCACCTTTCCAAAATATATATTCTTTGTGAGAGGCTAACATGATTGTCATGTTTTCAACATAAACCAATCGTTGAATGAACCAAGAGATCGATCTTGTATTTTACCCTTTGCTTGTGATTACAGTCTTACAGAAGTAGAATCAACAAAGCAGAAGCAAAGTCACCTAGGTAGAGAGGCCGAGAGGGTAATGGTGTCGCTCACGAGTTGGGATATGTCTCTCCCTAGTCAGGTTCTTAATGCTTTGATGTCTGATAATGTGAAGTTAATTGAAAGTTAGGCTCTGGTTGATTTATCCGTAAAAACTTGAACTGAAGTTAAATGAATTAGCGGATAGTCTTGCAAAGTTTGCCATGAAGACTACTGTACCTTTGAACAATTTAGTTAGAATTAGTACTATTCCTGAGGTCTGTAAACACTATTATGATTTGGACCTTGTAGGCGCAATGCGCTCTTGCTTGTTTACAAGCTAGTTTATTTGACGTACTCTTTTTAAGCAAAAAAAAAAAAAAAAGAAGTTGAATGAACTGAAATTATTTATTTTAACTTCACCATTAACCATCTAAAATTCGTCCAAACATATTTGATATTGGATTCATTTGAAAGTATGCTTTTGAGATTTTTCCGATGATATAGTTATCATTATTAATTTAATTCAAAATAAAATAAGTATATGAGTGATAGAGTTACACATAAACTGAATTAAATTTAAATAAAATTAGAGTTGAACACTTGAACCAAATAGAGTCTTAGTACCACTTGTGGTATTAAGATTAAAAAAAAAAAAAAAAAAAAAAACCAAAGCAAAAGCAGAAGCAGGTTACCAAACCAACCCCAAGTTCTCTCTATAATACTCCATCCGAGAATTAAGATCCTGGATAACCAGCGTGCAGAAAACGAGACACTCCTTGCTTGAAGTCCGAGCCCTATCCGAGTCCGAGCCTCACAGACCGATTGTAAGGATCCCTAACGTTGTTATGCCGATGGGGCGGAAGGAGACAGCAGATGCCTAGATTGCCTACGTAATCTTCATCCAAGTACCCGGGACCGACGAAATCCGGGTTAAGGTACAGTTCATTGATCATGACATGATCACTGAAAGACCCAAAACGTTGGAGATTACTACTGCCCCAAAGGACCCTGCCGAGTTTCTTACGGTGAACACTCGGTACTTTGATATAACGACCTTCGATGTTCCCGACGATGTCGATTCCGATAAGATGGAGATGACGCTGGCTCATGGAGTTCTCAAGGTCACTTTGCCTAAAGGCAAACCTCATCATGTCTCTGGTTAGGGTTAGGGCTTAGGGCTTTAGTTTGGGTTTCAATTTCCTGTCTTAGCTGTAACTCAATTGCTGATTAGTTCCTATTTATCTCAAGTTGTTCAAGTTAGTCAAGTATCTATCATCTTTTGTACAGTAGCTCTGAGGAATTTTGTAGTGTTTAGATAACACCACGTGTATGAATATGTTACCCCTATGTATTGTTGTCCTCTCACATACTCGGGAAATTATGGAGGTGCTTTTAAAATATATTAAAAAAGAATAAAAGAAACAAAGTCAAAGAAAAGTTTCTATAGAATACAGTATGCATAGTAGCACTTGAAAATGTTACCGTAACACTACGTAAGTAATGTTATCGTGACACTTGAAAATATTCGTGTAACTCTATAGGATACAGTATGCAGTAGCTAGGAGTATTAGCTTCAAAAATACATATATCAGCTAAAAATAAACATGCAAATAAAGTAATAAACTACATGATCCGTATTAGCTTGGTGAAGAAAGGAAGACGAACTAGTAGACAGGGAAGATATTCACCATCAGGGCAAAAAACATCATCGATCTTTGAAGGATATTGTGTTGGGTGGAGCTAGATAGTAAAATCGACATTATATCACAAAGTGGGTGAGCTAATAATTAGCCTTGAGATATTGAGAATCAAGGTACACAAAGTATTTCATTTGGTAAAGAATCTGCAATAGCACAGCTGTTCTACAGATCAAACTTCATTCACCAGGAAATGAGAAGCTATGTTGATTGTAGATAAATCCGGTGATTCCACTGTGATGATACCGAAAATTCATAAAAGAAAAGAGAATGGTATAACAATGGCTCGCCAACAAACATGTGATGTTCCTGTGAAAGCTGAAACAAAAGAAGCTAGAATTAGTGAAGCTGATGATACTAGTGAACTTTGAACCTCAATAAATGAGCTACAGCCACCTTTTGTTCAGGCGCCATTGCTCGAAAATCAGCTGGCTGGAGTTAATTGGCTTGAGAACCGAAAGCTGTCACAAAAGGATATCACTGAGTACACACAGGCCTACTTAGATCCTATGAAGGTACCAAGGGCTCCACAAAGTGATCAAAAAATTGAAGCTTTACGGACGGAAATGAATTGTTGCCTCCTTGAAGACAGAAATCTGCAAGGACCTCTAAGGGTTATTCTTCAACGTAATAGAAGCTGGTATTCAATTTGCCAGGTCTAGCAGAACGAAAACAGAGATCCCAAGATCTTATTCAGTCTACAAGTCATGGATTCTTTGTACATAATGCTGCAATCAGGCGCCAAGGAGCCTTTTGTGCTTAGTTTACTTTTAGACTACAATTTCTGTAGTTTAATTTGGTGAAAAGAAGTTAGAAACACTATACTTGGTACGTACAAATGAAAGAGTTTATATCAGCTACGTACCTAGATGACAAGTTCTAAGGAAATTAGTGCTGCTAGCATCAGCAAAACAAGCTAGTGAACAGTTCGCCGCTTTTCATAACATCAGAAAAAAAAGTGTCTTCAAACAGTACTTAGTTCCCAGCAGATTCCTTGGCCAAATATCTGTTACCTGGTTAGTTTAACTGTACTGGTGCTTGATGTGAACTTCCTGGAGTTGATGGCGTAGCACCCTACATTGGATGATCATGTTAGTATAAATGTTCCTCATGGGATTTACTCACATCATTAAGCATTCTGACAGCTATTAAGAAATCAGAATAAACAATTGATTTTGTTCCAGCCATTAGTAATTGCAAGTTCCAGGCCTTTCTTAATTACCCGAATTTCAGTACCAAGAATATCATTGTTTCCCGAACTTTGCTGAAAACTAACCAACCAGTGGCGACTAACATTTTTGAAGATACCCGCAGCTCCTGCATGATTACTCTACCCTAAAACAGACCCATCAATGTCTAGTCTAACCCAATCTTCTAAAACACTATACTCTATCACCATGAAGCCTTTGCTGAAGAATGACAAGGATATTACAAATGCCTGAAATATGAACTGTTTTGAAGACTTAACTACTATCAATTCAAAATTTCAAAGATTTCTCCAATCCAATGAGAATATTCTCAAAATCCCAGAGCATAGATCAAACATCAATGAATCTATTCTCTTTCCGAGTGTGTTCTTGTATGAGGATCTCCTACATAAGGATAACTATAAGATCATATGCTCAAATAAAAATTGGCAGTAGCATTCCTCCCAACCCACACCTCAATCTCGGTGGTCTGACATCACATATTTTTGTTGTTCTCATGGTCACATCTCATTTCTCCAAATAGAAATGGACATATCAGAATTTTTCACAGGTAGAACTGATAGCTGCTTATAGCAAGGACCAAAAAATAACAGTCAACTCATTGAAGTGTAGGAAAAAAAGTGTAGGAAAAAAACTCCCAGTAAATCAACAGTGGAGATAAAACCATAAACACCCATATTAGCAAATGATAACTGGCTATGCACTGACTATGAGCATATGGGAAACACTTGTGTTATTCCAAGTGCATCATAAGTCCAATCATAATAAAACATCCGCACACACCCACCCACACACAGACACTCACACAACACCCCCCCCCCCACACACACACACAAGCACAGACCAGCTGCAGCAGCGAAGAAACCAACCTGTTGCCGGAACGAGGAGGTAATCTGATCTGTTACGATGCTGACATAGCTTAGCAACTGAATGAAGCCTTCTACCAAAACCCACGCTAGAAAAGATAATGACTGAAACAGACTCGGAGACAGTGTGTTAGTGATGGATCATGTATTCCATTCCGAGGCATTATGTCCCTCGCTAAGGGTAGGGACAGAGCACCGATTCCTGTTGATCTCTGAACTTTGAGACAGAAATAATCAGTTTGTCGCTAAAGTGAACTGTGGAAATCCTATTTAAGGTGCAGATGTTGGCAATGGAACCTTATATAATTGCAGCATGTCTGGTGTCCCTTGCCTTAATTTTCTTCAAGGGTATGATGTTGTCAACAACTTTTAAAGGGCTAAAACAATAGTTAAGACCCAAAATTCCTTCAGCATTTTCTACTTCCAGCTCCATATATTCACCAGTTGCTGGATCATAGGTGTCAATGATAAAACAATTTGACACTGAGGAACGAATCGAATACACCTGACCAGAATGACTGCATCTAATTTCTCCAGCCCCTGCAGTAAATGGACAGACAATAACCTCTTTACTCCACAACGGCTGGTCAAGGTCTTTCCAATCCATTAATCTCCACAAAGTAATTTCAACATTACTACACGAAGTTATCCCTACAAGCGAAACATGTCCTCCAATTTGTGTTAAGATTTCACCGATCAACTCTTCTTGCGGGTAGTTGATTGAATCGAACTTCTCGTGCTCAACATCAAACGCAACTATTGGATCACGCCGACAATTCCGAGTCCAGTATATAACCCCATCAAGGCAAAGGCTAGGCAACCCTATATTGCCAATGGAGAACGAGGACAGATCAATTCGCCTCCATGTACCGTACATGGCACCTATAGTGAACACCTCACATGCCACCCAATTATGAAACACGTTATAGGTCCAAAAGTGAAGCACCTTATATTCATTGTTGACAGGATCAAACCCTAAGCGACATCTCCTTAAGATGCAGGGTTGAGCGGCATACAAATTCCCTCGTGTTCGAGGAAGAGACAAGTATTCCCGAGTAGTGAGATTATAGACATTGATGCATTTATTGTATCTTTGATGGTAGAAGCATATCAATCCATTGACAATGTTTGTAACCGTGTCAGGCCAGTTCGGCACGCAGGGTTTGAGAACAACCGGCCTCCCTATCGGCTTCTTGGTAGTATCGATCACGAGGAAAGGACTATCTAGAGAGTAGTAGCGGGGAGGTAGTACGAGGTTCGTTCCGTTGTAATGAGATTGGTGCATCTTGACAAAGTAGGGATCGGTAATGACAGAGAACCAGAGCTTGGAGACGGACTTGAATCGCATAAGAGACTTGCCTGGAAGCCATAAAAGCACTTCCATCACTAAGCCAAAATCTAGTTCATGAGTCATGACTGCTGCTCTGAGAACTCCTCTCTGTCATGATATCTACAAAATTTCACAAATGGTTTAGGTTCTGAAGCCTTTGATCCATTTCTTAGGGCTCTTTCTAGCAAATAAATGAATATCCCTCTAAAAAAAAGTAAAATTGAAAATTCCATCAACTTTGTTTTGGGAAGGTATTAGATATGCTGGTCAAAATAAAAACATAACAGGGAAACTTTTCACTTTTCAGTATCTAGCTCCATAAAAGGGGTCACTATTTAAAAAGATATGAGTCACTTATTATCACGCGTGATCCTTATTTTACTACAAAGTTACGATAAAATCGTCTTAAACAAGTATTTGTGAAAAAGTATACCTTCATATATGTTATATCTCTATCTCTCACCCTTCTATTTATGCTGCAAATTTTCCCCGGCTTTTCTCACAGCCTCATACTTGATAAAATTAACAATTTGAGATATCCCATAAACCGACATGGAAAAGAGGGGGAAATTCAAAAAATTGGGTGTCAATTTCAACCGCATCCGCAAGCACACCGTTTTTCTTTTGAACTTCAAACTCATCATAGCCAATTGGCCCAATCAGTTTTCAATTGTCAACCCAATTATCATCCAATATATATATATATACAGCTAAATTTTAGAATGGGTAGACTATAATAAACTATAGCAAATTAGATTTGCCTTAATAATACCACCAAAATCTACTGAAAATTCCCCCAATGCCAACAATTGCTTGAAATCCTTAATAATACCACCCAAAACCAAAATTCAGAAACGATTATCTAGCATTAATCATTAAACTTTGAAATTAACTAATTTATTTAACTAACAAATTCAGAAATCTATATCCAATTAAAGCAACAACTTAAAATTAATAACAAATCCAGAATGAACAACATTCAATCAATCAATTAACGTCTAACCCCTAATTATAAAATCAATCTTTAATACCTTAACAACAATGAATATTGGTCAAAGAGCTCGCCTCAACTCGCCTGAAATCTCCCGGAAAATTGTCTCGGTCGACGGTCGGCGTCGGCCTACTTCCCCTTAACACCCCTCCGACGACCTGACCGAGCGGCTGAACCCAAAACTGGCAATTAAGTCTCCTCTCGATGCATTGAAATTCGAATGTAAGCATTGAGATTTCAGAGGAGAAGGGAAGAGAGAAGAGGTGGGGTTTTTTTGTTTACTGATGGGTTTTGGTCGAATGAGACTATGAGAGGAGAGAGAATGAGAGTGGTACTGGTCACTGAAAGCTGCTCGTCTCCAGTTTATAGGGTAACTGGAGATACCCAGTTCAATGAAAATCTGCCATCCACGTGGAAGAAGACAAATGTAATGGTTAAGATTGAAATTTGCTCTCTATAGTAAACAGAGGGATAGATGGGCTTGTATTCAGAAAGATTATTATTGTGGGACGAATGAAACTTTGGATTATTAACATTAATATTTTTTATTTTATTTTTATAAGACGTGCTTTCAATTTAGACTTTCAGAGTAAGAGAAAGTCTTTTTTATCACTATCAGGCCCTGTCAACTGGCTATTGCATAAAGTGCGTTATATTTTGTGTATTTCGACTTTATCCTTCTCCCTATTAATTAATTATCTATTATTTATTTTGCATAGGTGCATTGAAAATAAGTTCAAATAGTATGGTACTAAATAAATCATAAAATATCTATCTTTTAAGTATGGGGTCGGTTATTTAGAATAGTGGGTATGCTCCTTAACTTTTAAGGTTGGACTATCTTTACAAAAATCAGGAGGATAGTTAGACATTACAATATCAATCATAGACCACACAATTGTTGCCAAAATATCTACGAGTTAGTTTGTTTCATGAACATTGTGCTCAAAGCCCAAAGGTCACTTCCTCCAGCCAGCTCGGTAAGTACTGCTTGCAAATTTGCAATCCAAAATGATGTTTGCTAAACTAGGCACAATGTTTTCTGAGTTCTTCAACATCTCCACTACTTTTTTTTGGGAAAGTTAATTTAATTTCATTTCCAAAACTTGATGAAGCATTACAGGCTTACAGCACAAGACTCTCCTTCTACAATCCAGAAAAGAGAGCTACTACATAGTATCATAGCTAAATCTGCCCTCACAGGGACAGCAAGACCAAACAAGCTAACAGAGAAATATTCTCATACAGGGAAAAAATTAAGATTTTGCTGGATTATTCCCTTCAGCTGCTCATTCCCCGACCTCTGAACTCGAGCATGCAATTGATTCACTAACTGCCTCGTGATCTCTGTGATAGTACTATGCTCCTGCTTGAAGATCAATCTATTCCTTGCTTGCCATATAGCATGGCCAGTGGCTATCAACACAGCTTTAAAGAGTAATTTCCTGGGACTTCTTCCTACAGCAGCACCATATGCCCAGTTAGTAACTTGATCCCATGAGTAGCCTTGACAGACACCCCCAGCCCATGTAAGTATTTTCTGTAACAATTCGGTTGAGAATTGGCACTCAAAAAACAGGTGGAGATGTGTTTCAACAGCTGCTGCTCACAATACACACTGATCATCAGTAATATTTCCTATCCCCATCTTCAACAATCTGTCTTTAGATTAAAGGCAATCCGCTCATACAAATGAGCCAAAAACAAAAGTTCTGCTTGGGTAGAGCTAAGCTAGACCAACAAAGCTTTGTCCAGTTTGCAGCATTCATCACAGGCAACATGCTCATGTAAGCTCTGCTAATAGTATATAGACCAGTGGCACACACAACATCCTTGACACTATCTCTGTCATCAAAAACCCTCTTAATCATCCAGGAGCTCTGTGTAGGACTAGGCATAGCCCAGACTGCTAATGGAGCTCGTGTCATTTTCTGAAAACTGGACATCCAAGTACCCTGGTCACTTCTAAAAATACCTGCAAGACCTGTACTGCAAGAAGAAACTGAAAAGGCTGCATCTGTACTCTGATAATCAGATTTACAAAGATGTTCTTTATTCTTATATACTACTACGGAGTATATATGTTAGCGGTTGATGACTGCGTTATGTGCAAACTTTCAAGCAAAAACCATACTGGGACAATATGAAAGCATTCGAAGTCCCAGAATGGTTATATCCCAATCACAGGACAAACCTGTGGCAAATCCAGCTTTTTCATCATACATGCCTGACCTGACTTGGCTGAATATTATCCTAGCCGACACACTGGCCTAGAACAGCTTACAGGACAGTGGTGATGTACTTGATCATATTGCTTCACTCTTTTGGAAGTTCCTCGTTTTTTAGTTTGAATTTGTATATTGAGCTTGTGGGCAAACATCACCAAGGAAAATGTAACCTGAATTGTATGTAACTTGATTATTGGTCCATCTGGGCCTCAGGCATTTAATCATCCCACTGTAGACTAAATTGCACCATGTGCACTTGACAAAGTCTTGTATTCATCATTTTCTTGCCGCAAACCATAACACAGGTAAAGACTTAAAACTTGTGCACATGTTTTTTTAAGGACCCGGTGCTATTGCCACCATAAGGCTGCAAGACCTACAGTATGCAGTAGCTAGTATTAGCTTCAGAAAGAAACAAATATATCAGCTGATCGAAAATTAAACATGAAGATTAACTAGATGTTCGTTTTAATTAGCTTGGTGAAGAAAGGAAGAAGTCTAGTAGTCAATGGAAGATATTGCATCAGGGCAGAAAACTTCATAGATCGATAGAGGATATTGTGTTCGGGTGGAGTTAGTAAAATCGACGTTATATTACAAAGTGGATGAGCTAATAATTAGCCCAGAGATTTGAAAAGGTAAATAAAAGTATTTCATTTGGTAAAGAATCTGCAAGAGCTGTTCTACAGATCAAACTTTATTCACCAGGAAATGAGAAGCTATGTTAACTGTAGATAAATTCGGTGATCCCACTGTGAACAGATAATTCAGAACAAATGGTTCTGATAGGATATGGAACCAAAAGTTCATAAAAGAAAAGAGAATGATATTACAGTGGCTTGCTAACAAACATGTTTCTGTGAAAGCTGAAACAAAAGAAGCTAGAATTAGAGAAGCTGATGATACTAGTAAACTTTGACCCTCAATAAATGAGAAAGATACAGCCTCCTTTTCTTCAGGCGCTATTGCTTGAGAATCATCATCTGTCTGGAGTTAAAAGGCCTGAGAACCGAAAGCTGTCCAACCGGGATATTACTGAGTGCATATAGGCCGACCAATGAAGCTACCAAGGGCTCGAGATAAACTGATCAGAATAATTGACACATAGGGAGGTAAATGAATCGTTGTCTAATCTCCATGAGATAGAAATCAAGGCCCTCTGAGGCTTTTGTTTCCATTCAGAAGTAGTCGAGGATTCTTTGTACAGATGCTGCAGTCAGACGCGAAGGACAAGGAGCCTTTTGTGCTTAGTTTACTTATCAACTACAAGTTCTGTAGTTTTATTTGGTCAAAAAAGTTAGGAACACTATACTCTATCACCAAGAGGTCTTTGCTGAAGAATGACAAAAATATTACAAACACATGTTGGAATTTGCCCTGAAATCTAGACTGTTTTAAAGACTTAACTACTGTGAATTCAAAATTCGAAGATTTATCTTCAATCCAATGAGAAAATTCTCAAAATAACTGAGCATACATCAAACATCAATCAATCTATTCTCTTTCTGACAGTGTTCTTGTACCAGGCACCAAAAAGGGAGGATGAATGAACATTCAATCATCCACCATGTGCACTTGACAGACACTTGTATTCATCATTTTCTTGCGGCAAACCACAAGACAAGTAAGAACTTAAACTTTGCAGATGGTTTTCTAAGGAATGCGGTGTTTTTGCAGCTGTAAACAATTTCAGTATGTAACTAGTAGTAGTAGCATAAATGATTTATGTACAGGAGTTATATAAATCTTACTCACGCGTTTTTATGTTATAACAGTATAGTACATGATAAGGTAGCTTTCAAATTTTTCATGACAAAGGTAACTCTTTGTCACCTCTGTTTCAGAAAACAGAGCTCACAGCCTTCTGATGGTATTTGCCTGTCTGCTAATATAATTTTCAGTGTACCTGATTAGTGATGACCAGAAGGAAAACTCAACAACTTTTCACCCTTATCAAAAAATTTATTAGAAATAAGTAAAGAAATTACAAATACATCTAGGAGTTGTTAGTGAGTGGCACGTTGCATTCTGAGATCTACTCAGTTGATCCAGCTTGAGGCTTAATTACTTTAACTCCATGTAGGTTCATGAGTATTCATTGTCTCGAAAAGCTCTTCTTATGCAAATTGAGCTTAAGTATCTTGTAAGCAACGGCGTTAATTACCTCAGTACTCAGTAGTAAATATCAAGTTGAGCTAAGTATCTTGTAAGAAACGACGTTAGTTACTTCAGTACTCAGTACCACTGGAAAATATATCATTAGTATACTACCACAGCAAGGCTTAGAACGGGTCTGTTACTGTGATCCGCTGTTGTTGCTGCGAAAGTTAATATCAGGATATTAGCTACTTTGAGCTGTAGAGTAATCTCGGAGGGCATCAAACAAGGGTAAACTACAAAACTGTATCAAACTGCAGGTATTGGAGCTGCATTGATATCCTTATTCTGTGCATATGCCACGGGCTACAACCACAGACATGTACTACCTCAAAAAAGTTCTTCAACACCAGTTGCTAAAGAAAATTATGCATATATGTCTTATACTCCATTTAGTTATTTGTGTTTATAAAACTTAGACGGGAACAATTTCTCTAGTTTTTCATGCCAATGCATCGGCCAGCTTGGTAAAAGAGGGTGACAGAATGAGAATCTTATGTTCTGTACTACAGCATATAGTTTTAAACGCATAAACTTTACCTGATTCACCATATATCCTTCTAACTTAATACAGAAGAAGCTATTGACCAGTAACAGTTTGTCAGCTAAAACTTGATAGCACTAACCAATATCTTGTGAGCGTGTTGTTAGCCTTAGGACTTCAGTATTAGTACAACCCAGGAATGACAGAAAGGTTATCTTAAGAGAAACAAGGGAAACTGCAGAAGGGCTTTTAATGATTATCTTAAGAGAGGGAGTCTTCCACAGCTTGTTTGATCAAGTACAAATGACACAGGAGCACAGTATGCTAATGAAATACTGAAATTGCGTATCTGACAGTTCACGCCAAAGAGGCAAGAAGTAACATATCTTTAATTAGAGTTAACTGTCGGCTCGTAGGACTTGATTTCATTCTTGCTCAGGTTCGACATCTGATACCCAACTCGTGTTATTTTCAAGATCATAGAAATAAAGAAATCTTGGTTTTAGCGAGCTTTCTTTCCAGACCATAACGTTTCTTCCTGCTGTCTGTAGAGAGCACAAATTCAAAACCCTTGAGATGACATGGGAGTTAACAATCCTTGAACTTCTAGTCCAAACCGCATTTGCAGGGTCCACTAATGCCCACAGGTGTATTTCGTCGTTTCCTTTCCTCAAGAAAGAATATGTTGCACATCCTTTCAAGGATCCTTTCAAGGGCGCGAAGTAATATCCGTCATCACTACTATAGAAGCAGCCGAGCAACTGATCAACTTTTTCAGTACGAAATTCATCATGTGTCAGATCGAAGGAAGCTATGAAAGTGACCTTTGGATGATCTTCATCAGCGTTCATATCATCCCAAGCAGCTTCTTCATGTATCCAATAGATCACTCCATCGAGACAAAAACATCCATCATCGGTGGGTAGACCCTGATAGAGGGAAGACGGTACATGACTATGATCCATTGGCTTCCACACGTTGGATCGTCCCACGGTGAAAATCTCATACTCACTGTACCACCTGCCGCTGGGAGGAGTTTCGTGAAGTCCGCTGATGCACCTCATAACTTTATACACCTTTCGTACAGGATCATACCCTAGTGAACAGCGTTGTTCCAATGGCTCATCATAATTACCAGGAGGAAGGCTTAACGGCTCTTTCCTTTTGTTAGGGAGAACTAAAAAAGCCTTGGTTCTAACACTGAATAGTAATATAGATGAGTTAGTATCACAATCCCAAAAATCAAAGACAGAAATAAGGCCGTCGCACAAGTTAGACACGGAAAGTGAACAGGGATCTTTAGGCGTTTCAAAATAAGGCGAAGTAGTAGGCAAACTAGTACTGTTAGGTAAATACACACGAAAAGCTTTTGAATTGTTCTCCGAATTCGAGTTGTTCTTATCATTGTTGTTGTTGGGGCGATGAGAGAGGAATATATATTCACAGTCATAGAAGCAGGTATAGGCATAATAATAGTACGTGTTGCAATCTGGGGAACGGGAGTGTCGTAACAAGAATGCATAACACTGTAAAAGAATGATCCCAAAGTTTACAAACACTATTGAATCTCGCTAAAGACTTGCCTGAGAGCCATGAAAGAATCTCAACCTGCAATTCTTCTGGGATTTCTGGACTTAATTTCTTCTTTACAGCCTTCTCCCTCTCCATGTCTTTGATAGATCTCTAGTTGTTCCTTGTAGTCAAATAAAAGGCGTATAAAGTATGATGAGCAAAGAAAATAAAATTAAAATATTTTTTTAGTCGTAGCCCTATGCCTTTCCTTTTCTCCAAAATATGTTAACTTTGGAAATTTCTTTGTACTTTCCAAAATCAATACCAAATCACTCATATCCTTCGTTTTTTTTTTTTGATAATTAGTTCATATTATTAATATGAAAAAGTTCTAAACTCAGGGTAGGTTACTTTACAAACAACTCCTAATAAAAACATAATCTCATACTTTTCAGAACATGCATGTTACTAGCTAGAGAAAGAACTCCAACTTGAACTCCAACTTGTCATCATGCTCAACATTGAAAGGGTAAGATTAGCTTGGTTCTGTAGCCCTATGCCTTTCTTTTTCTCCACCCAGCTGTTAATTCATATAATTACTTTCCCCAACTAATTAGCTTGGTTTAACTCTTTATTTTACACAGCAAAAAGAGAAATAAATAAATAAATTTGAAAGCAAGTTTTTGACAAGTCGATCGATCAACCACATCGTCGATCACATAACTCGTATGTTATGAAATCTTTAGGACACTGAATGACGATAACAGCTTAGGTTCCTCATGAGAAGCCAAGGCCTCCGAAATGTTATTGAGCATACAAAGGGCAAATAAAACTGGCAGTCAACAAGTTAGTGAGCATACAGAAGACAACTACATGTTTTTCATCAGATAAGCATTACACAAGACATAGCAAAAGCAGGGCTTGAAATGAAATTAACAAAAATATTCCAAGCAAGTGCAAATACATTCCAGAGACAGATGAAATAATAAAAACTTGCTGGAAGAGGAAAAATATTCAGATACAAAACTACAAAACTAAGACGAACCTTATCACATGGCCATTGTGCTAATGTAAATTTGATGATAGACATCCCAAATAAGCACATTATTCTGACGTCCATAATGTAGGGAAAACCAAGTCCCTCATAGGGGTAACATGTCTCTTCCATCAATGTTCTTCAAGGGCATGATATTCTCAACCAATTTCGATGGGCAAAACCCATCTTCGGACCCCAAGATTCCTTGAGCATTATTAAATTTCAGCTTCTTGTGTTTACCAGTTGCTAGTATATAGCACTCAAGAGTAACCTGGTTTCTAATTGGTGAGCAACGCAACAAAGTCACTAGTCCAAAACTAGTGCATCCCACTGGTAACCATCGATCGATTTCGAAAGGGAACTTTATAACCTGTTTAGTCCAAACAGGCCTGAGATTGTCTTTCCGGTCTACTAGTCTCCACAAAGTAATCGTCATAGTATCATAACCTTGAGTGCCCATGCCCATCATCCAATAATCTGGAACGTAGGGAATTGCGACTAGCGAAAGAACTCCTCGTAGTTGCGTTAAGTGTATAAAAGCCTCAGTAGGCATTTCTTCTTGAGGGTAGTTGATACAATCGAATTGCTCATGCTCAACATTGAAGGTAACTATTGTACTTTTCTTTGTCTGACAATCAGAGGAAGTCCAATATAGGAAGCTGTCATCTAAGGTGCAATCCTTTAGACTCCACGCATGATTAAAGCCAGGTTCTAGGTTGATCAGCCTCCATCTATTGACATTGTGGCCCAAGGTTAACACCTCACACTGGTCACATTTTGAGATCATAGGCCACCAAAAGTGAAGCACTTTATATACCTTGTTGATGGGATCAAAACACAAGTAGCAATCCCTCTCATCAATACTCGTATATCTAGTAGCTGAAGGAGAAAGAGGAGGAAGAGGAAGATTCTCGCGAGTGGTGAGGTTATAGACGGAGATGCATCCCTCGGAATCCTCGTTATGATAGCAGCATACCAACCCATTAATGATATTTGATATCCTGTTGGTGGTGTAAGGCAGAGAGGGCTCGTGTACAGTCGCCCGTTTCATGGAGTCCTTCCTTGTCCAATCGATCAACATGAACCGATGATCCCAACTGTTGGGTGAAGCGTAGATGTCCTTGGGACTTCGCACAAGGACAACACCACCTTCTCGGACATTGGAACGAGTTCGATGCATTTCGACAAAATAGGGATGAATGATAAGGGAGAACCAGTGTTGAGAGACGAACTTAAATCGCATAAAAGATTTGCCCGGAAGCCTCGCAAGCACTTCCATCAATAGGTCATCAAGACAAATTTGATAAGCTTTGCTTTCACGGTTGCCGCCTGCCATTGAGTCTAAGGAAATGGTTCGAAAGAGCAGGTAACAAGTGAAGGGAGTATAAATGTAAAATGTTTTGTACAAACTTTCACAGGAGGAATAAATATAAGGGTTCAGTTCTTTTGGGCATTTTCACAAACACATGGTGCGCAAGAAGTTTTGTAGAGGTGCTTAACCGTGCTTGTGTAATACAACCAGAAAAAATGTGCTATGGAGGTAGTGCTGGCCACGAGTCGAACCAAGCCGAACACCAGAAGAGCTCGGCTCGGCTCGATTTAAAAATTCTAGGCTCGAGTTTGGATTCGAGTTCGACTCGAACTGCAAAAGTAAGCTCGAGCTCGGCTCGAATGCTAAATTCAAAGCTCGAGCTCGAGTTTGAGCTCGTACAAATTAACATAGTAGAACCCTCTTCTAATGTTACTTTCAAGAATTTAGCGTTTTTTTCATGACTTTTGGTGTATTGATACTCTATTATTATTATTCACCTCAAAAAAAAAAAACTCTATTATTGTTATAATATTAAAAGTTAGGACACAATTTAGGACTGTATGTATGTATTTTATGGTTTTTTTAGGCTCGCGAGCCCCACGAGCCGAATAGTGCCAAGCTCGAGCTCGGCTCGTTAAAAGTTCTAGCCTTAAAATTGAGTTCGAGTTCGGCTCGTTTAGAATCGAACCGAGTTCGAGCCGAGCTTTATTCGAACCGATCCCGAACTGTTCGCAAGCTGTTTGGCTTGTGGCCAGCCCTATATGGAGGGCTTAGTGTTGTGAATTTGTGATTGATTTTCTTCATCTCCACTATAATAGGAGTAAATAGTGATTGATAATAACTAGGAGTTTGGGAAGTTGCTAAATTTTGGGAATCTGGTTTGACCTTGGGCAGAATCTACAAGAATTCTTTTGGCCCCCTAATATACAAGCTTTGTCTGTCAATACATGATTCGAGTCTAGTTGGTTCGAATGTATTTCAAGCTGAACCCGAGTCTACGATGGCTCGGCTCGATTGACTTCATTTTTGCTTTTATTTGAGTGAGACTATAAAATATTTTTAGTATATATATTAGTAAGACTGCATTCATTACACATCATAAGCTAATACTCTATACACCACATTGATTTTCTTAAGTAAGACATTAAAAACAAAGAGATCCAACACAGCTCCTACACATTTTACAGGGAAGACGGTGCACAAGATCCTCAAAAGGTGGAGTGAAGGTCACTTTGAGCGAGCTTTTGTTCATCTGTTCCAAATTAAATTCAATGAAAGCTAGTATACATTGGTTGATAAACTGCTATCAAGGAAAACAATGATAGGCATAACCCAGAGGAAAACAAGAATCCAGGCTCATAAAAACCCGAAAACGTACAGAGAGGTGATTATGATATAAGAACAGTACACTCTGATGTCATGTCATTCCTTAAAATCCTCACGAGTCCGAATGTTTTTGTCCTTTCTCAAATGACGACTAGAAATAACGTGCAGCATGGCCTGTGCAAGAAAATACAAACAATCCTTTAACCCTTGAAAATATACTAGATACATAGGAAGATCCACTGAGACTAGCCACATCTGATGATCATATTAAGATCCGCAGGCATACACAATCCTTGTCAAATATAGGTGACAGAATCCATATAGAGATAAGCAACCAAAAGCACTTCTTTACTATCGACTATCGAGGGACAACAGAGGATTCATTCATAGTCATATAGCAGGGCTAAACAGTAGATATCACAGTTCAAACACTCAAAAGATCATCAAGTGCTTGATATATACCACACATAGTGATTCAACACTTAACAGCTACATATTAATCATAACATCACCCAAAAAGAAATCCAATACTACATAATAAGAACCCGAAATTCTTCATAGTAACAGTCAGATATAGCAATTCCTATTACATCTAATACTACCACGCACTACTGATCACGCTTCATTCACTAATCATCTTAGGGAAATGTAATGAGTTTCACCATATATACCTCTCAGTACACTTGATAGTGTCTTTATCCTTTCTACGAAAGGAGAGGCCGATGTCATGCATATACTGAAACAATTTGTCAGCAAGTTCCTTGTAATTGAACGTCACCTGCAATGTACACTCTAGATCACTCCACATAAAAGCATAGCAGAACAACGACTAGGACAAGGAATTAACAGAGTAAACATTGAAGTCATCATTGACTGAGTGGAAAAGCCGCAGTCAGTATTGTCCAACAGGGTGTCTATGGCCTCTGTACAGAAGTTACTACAAATAAAGTTGTCTGCACACATATCATTTTACTGACAGGCATATGCAACTCCTGGCCGCAAAGTTCCTTCAGCATTAGTAACTATCAGCTCCGTGTGTTTACAAGGTCTCGATAACATAGCCATAATTTGATTATAACCTGGTCCCAGATTTAAAAGAAACTCACATAAGGCACTAGACTAGAACTAAATGCTCTATAGGTCAGCAAACAGCTCGCAATAGCATAGCAAAAGATGTCCTTGGAGTCAGGGCAACCATGTATTAGCTCTTTATTCCAATCTATTAGTCTACTCCACATAGTAATGAAGGTAATACTTCTATGAATCAAGTGTAGCGAAAAATGTCCTTGGAGTCAGGTTAAGTATGTACTAGCTCCAATCCGGCAGGAATTGCTTCGCCTGAATTTCATCTTTACCTGATACAAATAAAGAACAAGTTTGAGTTGGTGCAATCTCTGTCACAGTTTATATTTTCACAAGTATATTTACTGAAATGAATTTGAAGGTACTAGAATCCATACCGTTGAAGGTCAGGCACTCGGCTTAATGTTGTTGTCCGGAGCAACAAATGCCTACCAAATTTCCATCGCAGTCAGTGAAACACAACACTCCAAATTTCCTGAAGATCTTTCACACTGCAACTTCTTTCAAAAATTTGCCATAAAACAAAGACTTTGACACAAGAGCTTGAAATAATAAGCAAATTTGTTGCCGCTGCGTTTTCATCTAACTGTCGGTGACATGTTAGGATACTGCATTATTCAGTGCTCCTGCCATCTCAACCATCATTTCTGAATATACTTCACTAAAACAAGGCTGCAACTTTAATACTCAATTTTTCCTTACTCAAATACACATACATAATTGCAGAAATTTTCATCATATTTACAGACGATGATATTACATATAACATTACTTGCTGCTCTAGGGCCTTTCTGTATCTCCTACAAATTAAATGAATCTCATCAGGCCAAATGCTAGTACAACGAGCAATTGTCTGAATATAACTATTCCGTTAATCCAAAATGAGTATAGATTATTGAAGAAAAACTACTCATAATAGCAATAAGCAAGTGCATACATCACATGTTTAACAAATCTGTTGCTTCAATCAATGTGAAGTTGTTCAAAGGCATGATGTTTTCAGCCATTTTGGACGGGAGAAATTCAACACCGGCACTCAATAGTCCTTGAGCATTATTAACTTTGAGCCCTATGTGTTTCCCGGTTGCTAGCATATAGCAGTCAATGATAACCTGGCACGGGATTGATGAAGAACGAACTAAAGACACAAGACCAAAACTACTGCATCTCACTGACGCACGTCCATAGTTGAGGAAAGGGCATGTAATAACCTCTTTAGTCCAAGAAACCAGGCAACTATTATCTTTTGGGTCTACCAGTGTCCACAAATAAATCACGATATCATGACAAACCTGACTGCCATACCGCGACTGCGTACAGTGTGGAATTGCAACTACCGAAAGTTGTCCATGAAGTATGGCTAGAAATGTAGTTGACGAGTCATGCATTATTCCTTCTTCAGGGTACTTGATAAATTCAAACTTTTCATGCCCAAGATTGAAGCTGAGTATCCACCGTTTTTTATCCCTATAACCCTTAGAGCGTGTTTGGGAGTTGGAGAATGGAGGGGAAGGGAGGGGAATGAGGGGGAAATAAAAAGTTCACCTTGTTTGTAAGTTTTTTTAAAGAGGGGAAGGGAGAGGAATGAAGGGGAACCGTTCCCCTCCATTCCCCTCCATTAACTCAATTTTTGTTCCCCCCAAATTGGGGAGAATGAAGGGGAAGGGGAATTTTTAAGTGACAGTAGTCGGTTCCCCTCCATTCCCCTCCCTTCTCCTCACTTAAACTCCCAAACAAAGTGAATTATTTCACCTTCATTCTCCTCCCTTCCCTTCCCTTCCCTTCCCCCTCATTCCCTTCCCACCCAAAACTCCGCTCTTATTCCAATAAAGGACCCTGCCATTGGAACAGTCAGCCTCGTATCGTTCCCTTCCCTCGCATTGTTGCCCACGGTAAACACTTCACAATATTGTTTTCTACCGAAAGACGACGAATAGTCAATAGCAGTATTGTCACCAAAATAAAAAGACCATATGTGAAGTACCTTATATACCTTACTTGTGGGATCGAAACCCAAGTGGCAAATCCTTCGAATAGGGTATTCAGTTCTTGGATCAGGAAGACGGAGAGGCAGATTTTCATGAGTGGTGAGGTTATATATATAGACGCATCCCTGGGATCGTTTATATGATAAAAGCATATCAATCCATTGACGATATTTGAAACCGAAGTGGTGGTGAAAGGAAGAGAAGTTGGATCATGAACGATTGCCCTATCCTTGGGATTCTTCCTTCTCGAATCGATCATAATGAGACGACGGTCCCAATTGTAGGGGTTGACACGGCAGCGGTAGCTGTAAAAACTAAAAGTAGCCTGCGATGGAGGAGGTCTTAATACGAGGAAGGCACCGCCTTCTCGAAGGAAGGAACGGGTCTGATGCATCTCTATGAAGTCGGGATGAGTGATGAGAGAGAACCAATGTTTAGAGACGGACTTGAATCGTATAAGAGATTTGCCTGGAAGCCTTACAAAAACATCTAACAGTAATTCAGGAAGGATCTCATGTTTTGATTGAGTACTGTTGGCTTTGGCACTACATTCTGCCATGATCAGATCTAACAAAACCCAGATGAAATATGTTATTTGTTATAAAGATGGTTTTTCACTCTCAAATCTGAATGGATTCAATGGAAAGAATAAGCCAATAGGGTTAAATTGTATATAAAAAAAAATGTCAGCCGGCCATGGGTTGGTATTGGGGATGACGGCATGTGGTGCATCAGTGAAAAGAGAGTATAAATATGCTGGCGGTGAGATGTGATGGCAGTAGGGATAGCAATGAGGGAGGAGAGGGAATGATTAAGGGTTGAACAACATTTTTTTTTTTTTAAATTTATTTAGGGGATTACAAAGTGAAGTTTCAGCTTAATTGTCCCTGACCCTCATTTTGCTCTTAGAGCCTGTTTGAGAGTTTTGGGTGGGAAGGGAACGAGGGGGAGGGGAAGGGAAGGGAGGAGAATGAAGGTGAATTAATTCACCTTGTTTGGTAAGTGAGAAGAAGGAGGGGAATGGAGGGAACCGACTAGTTTCACTTAAAAAATCCCCTTTTCCTCCATTCCCCCCCTCCCCCCAATATGTGGGGAACAAAAATTGAGTTAACAAAGGGGAATGGAGGGGAACTGTTCCTCTTCATTCCCCTCTCTTCCCCTCTTTAAAAAAAACTAACAAAAGAACTTTTAATTTCCCCCTCATTCCCTTTCCTTCCCTCCATTCTCTAACTCCCAAACATGCTCTTAAACAAAAGAACAAAGTAACCCGGAAACCGCCATTGAGGAGAGGTTGGGGTATCCTAGCAGGATATTTGGGTTATAATGGGATGTTTCTTCGAAAATAAAATTAAAAAATAATGGGATTTCTCCATGATCTCAATATTTTTGTGATTTTTTTTGCAAATTTTCCTTTCCCTTTCTATTTGGTAAACTGACATACCAGTCTTGTGTACAAACGACCACCAATACTAATCCTCAGCAAACAAAACACCATCAAAAATCAAACATCTTGATATGACTTACGAGGACTTTCACAGAAAATTATGTCAAAACAACTTTCTGGTTTGTGTTGCAACTTTCAGACATCCTGTAGCCAGTTACACGATAAGAAATTTGTTGCTGAACACAAAGTTAAATCAAACATCAAAGAATCACCCCACACACAAAGATCTCTTGGTAAGGATAAACATTAACACAAAGGTATATATGTGATCATTCTCTCTTTAAGGTCTCCATAGAGCAAACTTCTCATGCTAGACATGAAACATGACTGTCACTGCATTTTCTTTCAGAGACAGAATGACTCATAATATGGTGTCCACAAGATAGGAACTCATCATCACAACAAAGGTCAGGCTCAGTAATGCATCACAACAAATTAAGTAGGAAATGTCAGAAATGTTAATAGAGTAAGCTTTAGAACATACAAAAGATAACATCATCCATAACGATTAAGTTTTTCCTAGCAAGATTAGCCATCAGATCAACAACTTTGTTACCGAGTCGTCCTTCATGCTCAATCCTCCAATTCCTCACGATCAGGAAGTCCCTGTAGTCCAGAAGAATGTTCAGATGACTGTGTTTTGGCAAGGCAGCATTGGTGATCAGATCAACTGTACGTCTAAGAGGAGTATGAGAAGAAAATGACATTGCTCAGGTCCAGGTCTCTTGCTATTTCCATAGCATGCTTGATCGCCAAAACTTCAGCATCAACTAAATTGCCTTCTGCTTTCTCTCTTCTTGCTAAACCAATGACACAGTGTAAAGTCACCCACCTTAAAGTGGTAATATATAAGGTGGGTCGAGGTCCTGGCTTCCTTGGAATCCCTCCTTCCTACTGCAACCAGCCACTGAGAGACCTCATCTCCCCACCTTTGTCACGACCCCGAGATTTCTGCCCCCATTATCCCCACAATCAACTACCGATGTTCTTTGCTCGTCGTTGTAAAAATGCACTTACCCAAAATCCACCAATTTGCCTCATGTGCCATTACAATTTAGTCCACGGGATGTATTTCTGTTTCCCAACGATGGATCTAGCTTTTATGACTCAATCCTACATTTCGTTAAGAAATCTATCCTAAAAGGCTTAATTTCACATATTGATAAACTAATTCAGCCCAATACCTTGCTACCCGAAACAAACTCTGTTGATGGTCCACAACAGCACTAGGGCGCCCCACAAACTAAAGTCGGGGAAGGAAATTTGTGAAAGACGGAGAAGGATATTACATTTGCTTTCCAACACAATTGTTTGAATGCTGTTTACACAAATCAAATAAAGAATCACTTTCTTAGATTCTGAAATCCTTAACAATCACTTTTATACCTGCAAAATCAAATAAAGTCGGGGAAGGAAAAAGAGCACAAACTAATCATCAAGAACTATTTGTGAAAGACGGAGAAGGATATTACATTTGCTTTCCAACACAATTGTTTGAATGCTGTTTACACAAATCAAGTAAAGAAAATCATAATAACAGCAGGGTCAGGGACTAACAAAAATTGATTGCATTCATACTGAGGGTGGTAATTTGCATAGTGAAAAAAACAATCAGGTCTGATGCAGAAGTAGATGCAAATACAGAACAAATTCCTTGTGATCAAAAACCATATCCAAGTGAAGCAGATTGCATGAATATTCACGACATTGCCACTCGCAAAACACCATGGTTGACAAGGGTGTGATTCTGACCACTTAAGACTGCTTCTTGCCGGCAAATGCCACTCACCTAATCCAGTAAGCTCATGATTGACTGTATAAAATCACTGGTACTTAAAACTTGCAACACTATTAGCAACTAACACTTTTGTTTTTATCCAATAAAAGGAAATTGCATTAAAGCTCACGAAAGTAACACCATAAGAGGAGAAGGAGATGGAGTGCTCAAAAAAATGTAGAGCCATATTATTAGCTAAATTATATTAATTGTCCTATTTCTACCAAAAATAAAACAGATATGGCTCGTTCCGGATGCAGTAAGGAAGCCCAAGGAGCCTAAGCGACATACGACAACAATAAGGTAAAGTAAACCACTTGATTCCCACCCACAATCAGCTGCACCTTTGTTATTGAAAACCCAAATCAGAGATAGCTCGAATGTATTGAGAACAGAAAAATTGTTGAGAGTCAGAAACCAGAAAGTGCAGAAGAAACTGCCATGTCAGCAATGAGACGCTAGCCATTCAGCATAAGAAAACTCCATGATTTTGAAAATGACAGAGTGATTGCATGTTCTAATGGAGCCAGATCATGCACTTTGCAGATTCACAATGCTAATATTCTATTATGATTTGTTGAAACAGCAGAACACTAACCCATCCGCACTGGAAGTCCAAAGTATCACTGACAAGATGGATATCTTAAGTACATGGTCAAAGATTCAAGTAACATGCCTTGAACAATCTCCCCCCCTATGGTGATCAATAAAATCTATCTAATCAACCAAAAAAATTAAAAAAAATGTGGTTATCCAGAGAATTCGAAGGTGATAGGGTAAGATACTTGTTGGATTTGCACTATCAGCCCTCTTACACCTGCCCCGACAAATAAGAAGACAAAATTCGCACAACTAAAAGTAAACTTGGGATAGACTACCACCAAAAAAAAAAAAAAAAAAAAAACAGTGCCAAGGTCCTCAAAGACACAAGAGTACATGCCTCATATTTTGACAGACTGTTAATTTGACAGATTATGATCATCATCAATTGACAACTGTATCTGAGTAAGCCCGACAGGTTCTAATGATCACCGATATGCTTATGTAACTGACACAACTTGTGCCTTATGTTTATGATTTAGAATTATTTTCTTCTCTGAGAAAGCACTAGGAGGCTCCATGACCTATAAATTCCCACCACAATGCGGGATGCCACTTTCCTAAACCCTTCTTGTCTAGCGAAAGCAAGTTTCAACCATTCTCTGCCAATGTATTCTCTTTTTCTTCTGATTTCTGCTTATTACATTCTTTTGTGAAAATAAACTTCAAACAGACACCTAAGAGATTGTAAATATCGGGTCTATTCTGTCTCAGTAGTTGAAGCTTCTCAATGCACTTATAAAACTTCCACCCCCCTCAAACTTTACACTATGTTTGGGTACTTTGTAACTAAGGAAAACTAAAGAAAAGTAAAACTGTGTAATTTACGTAAAAGTAAAACTGTGGAAATCTTGTCATTTTCTCTTGTTTGGTTCATCATTATAAATGTTATAGAAATGTAAGAGATTTACACAGTTATCATTTGTTTGGTTTGTTATTGTAGAATTTTTTAGCATTATAAGATAACGTGGACTTTGCTTCCAATTTGAGTTGTAATAGGATTCAAATTAAACATGTTTACAGTTTCATCTTTAGTTTCTCGTTTTTTAAGGGAGAAGGCAGAGTAACATTAATATCGAGTATCTCGTTTTTTTAATTGTAAAGAAATTTGCTCTAAGTTTGAGTACAAGTCATGGCAACAAAGAGGCACGATCAAAATAGCGATCATGAGTTCATGCCTAATGACTTACTATGGAAATACTTTCATGGCTTCCAGGCAAGTCCCTTATGCGATTTAAGTCCGTCTTTAAACACTGGTTGTTTCTGATCACCCATCCGATCTTTGTGGAGATACATCAAACCCGTTCTTATGTCCGAGAGGGCGGTGTTGTCCTTGTCCATCAATCTACATCCAGGAAGGGATTCGACATTCGTTTCTTCATGATCGATTGGACAAGGAAGGGCCTCATGAACCGGGTGAACATTCACGACGCATATCTTCCCCACACCATTATAAGCACATCATCAAATATCGTCAATGGATTGATATGCTTCTACAATAAAAATGGTGCTGAGGCACATATCTCCGTCTATAACTTCACCACTCGCGAGATTCTACGTCTCGCTCATCAGCCTAATACTCGTGCAAATAAATGTATCACTATAAGGTCATGCTATTTGGGTTTTGATCCCATGAACAAGGTATGTAAGGTACTTCACTTATCGAACACAAACAACGATAAATCAGACCGATGTGAAGTGTTCACATTGGGCAATAATAATGGATGGAGGACCATCAATAAATCACCTTGTTATTGGTATTCGATGGGCCACGTATTTAACAACGGCTTCTTATATTGGAATGATGGAACGGAACATGTTATAATCAAATTCAATGTTCATCTAGAGAAGTTTGATTTCATTGACTATCCACAAGAAGAAACGGCTTACGAGTTTTGCGGAGGTAGATCCTTAACCAGAGTCAATGGAGGTTTGCCTTGTTGTGGTTAATATTTTCCGTAAACAATGTGACGGTGGGAGTTTTTTTTTTTGGAGACTAAGGGATCGAAAAGACGACAATCATAGACCGGTTTGGACTAAAGAGGTTGTTTTGAGCCCTTTATTGTTAAAGTATGAACCACTCAGGACTCAATGTAGTAGTTTTGGTTTAGTGTGTTTGGAAGTTTCGGTTTCGCGAATTCTGGAGCAAGTTATCATCTACTGTTTTATGCTAGGAACGGGTGAACAAAGGAAGCTGAAAATCGATAACAGGAAAGAAATAATTTATGATGATGGAGATTGGTTTTGCCCCGGGGAACTGGTTGAGAACATCATGTCCTTCAAGAAGTATGTGGGAAGAGATATACAGCTTTATCATGCACTTAATAGTGCTAGTAACCATTAATTCCTGTAGGTTCTAGCTTTTGTGCTAAGGTTTTGTTTGATTCACCTTAATTTTACTTAAATTCAGTTAGTTTAATTCAGTTCATGTGTAACTTTATCACTCATATAACTTTTTATTCCGAAATAATTTCATCATATATATTTATGTCATCGGAAAGATCTCAAAGCAAGCATACTTTCAAATGAGTCCAATATTGATTATGTTTTGACGAATTTTAAATGGTTAACGGTCAAGTTTAAAAAATCAAATCAGTTCAATTCAGATCAGTTTTATCCATCTGAATCAAACGGAACCTAATTGTAGCACAATTCAATGATGCGGCATTTGCTATTTCTGTTTCTTGTTTTATCCCTGGTTGACGTGGTTGTACAGCATGGGCGAACCTATGTGGAGCAATGGGTGGACCATTGCAATGAATAATTTTCCCTATTTTTGTAGTATTTTTTAAGGTTTTTTTGGCTCTTATTGCATCCCCAATTCTATAATTTTTACTCTTATTCTCCAATTTGCACCCATGTTCTTAATTTTCTGGGTTTGCCAAAACAGAATGGTTGTATTTGCAGTTCCTATGAACCATTTGCAACAATCGTCTCATTCGAAAGGAACTGTAATCTTTCTTGACTGGCACTGTCATGAAACAGTTGCAAGACTGCACAACTTCATTTAACTTAGTATTGCCTTTGAATGTTGCATTGTTTTCCCTGAATTTGCATTCTTTATAGGCTCTACTGTCTTTCAAACTCTCTTTGAATTTTTGAATTGGCCGGAGTTGTTAAATCTTCGAACAGTCCAATTTCCTAGAAAACATCCAACATGTATATGTAATAAGTCGTAACCTCGTCATTCTTTGGCAAAGACTCCTCTGTTCCTTGTACTGGACCCGTTCCTGTCTTTACCAGTTTAAATTAGGGAACATTAGCTAGTTTAAAAGTGACCGAAGCACAATACATTTTGTGGCGCCTAACTTCAGCATCAGTACAAAAGATTATCTGCCCTCTGAATTCTGAATTATTGAAACAAAATGTCAGATCAGGTTCTATTTTATTAAGTTGAAGGATAACCTACAGAGGTCCGGATATCCATCTTCATGGGGGACAAAAACTGAACTCCTTGCTCTCCATTAGGCACCAATAAATTTGCAGGCCTTCCTAGATAAGTCACTGTGAATTTGTGATCGATCTCCTTGTAGCTCTGTATGATAGAAGTAATATCACAGTAGGGACAGCCTTCAGTTCTCAACAGCAAACACATTGAAATGCAGTCAGGCAAAACCTAATTTAAAAAGAAATAAGCTGATCATTAAGGATTGACCATACTCTTTTCTTCACATTGCCAAGGACTTAGCTAGTACTTGTCCAAGGGGTGTGTGATCGTGCTCGTGCACATTGCCAAATGTGTGGTCTAGCTTTAAGACCCCTACCTAATTTTATTTTTTGAGTTCCCCTTTACCAGTTAATGTGTTGTTCTCATTGTGTGCTTGGTTTCAGATCAAGCCTAAGAAACAGTATATGACAGAATGTGGCTCTGGATTCATATAAGATTTGGAGGGTAAAAGTTCAGTAAGAAGGTTATATATGCATCTATGGCAGCTCATGTCTACATGGTTTTGCATGCAATAATTTAGGCCCTCTGGAAAGAAGAGTCAGCGGGTCTAATCTGTGTGCGACGACAATACAGTTGATCTGACTATCGATTGTCGACATGAAAAAATCTAGCATACTTCCTAAGAAGATTACTAGCAGTGATCAGGACTGGTTCCATTCTATATTTCACAAAGAATTTGATACAATGATCAGCTTTCTGTTTTGCTTTTAAAATCTTTTAGGTTTTTCTTGTAAAGCATAGAATGGAATAATGGATAGACAGGTTGGTTTATCTTAAATGTGGACCTGCATTGGATAGTGGTCTCAAGGTGGAAAAGAAGAATGTAAAGGATAGTTCTGGTAGGAGAATCGATCCTAATAACCATATTGCTGTCACGTTGTCTCTTCTTAAGCAAGCGAATGAATGGTTAGACAAATTGAAAGGATATCTAAGCCTTGCAGAAAATGATCATGATGGGATTGCTTGATAGAATTGATAAGCTCAAGAAGAAAGTTTATGCTTGCATATTGCTTGCTCGTTCACGTAGACTCAGCTGCATCAGCTCTCGAGAGCAGATCAGATCGTAGATGATTGAAATGCAGATTGATAAGATTGTACCTTGAAGCTAATTTTCATAATGTAGTTTGTCAAAAAAAAAAAAAAAGTTCTTCAATTTATGATATATAATCTGATATTTACTCCCATGAGGGGTGGACACTATACTATGCCTGATACAAGGTCAATTTCTGATTGAAATATCTGCAAACTGTTTACCAAGCAATTTGTGCAATACAAACCAAGGCCAGTTTTGTCATTGATGTGACTTAGTTTGTTCAACCTGATTAACATCAATGTGGTTAGTAATTACTCCTCAGAAGTCACTACAACAAAAATGGCTGTTAGCCACGCTGAAATGCGGGCCTTTCCACGCTACTAAGCGTGGCAAAAACATTTTGCCACGGTTGGAAAAAGCGTGGCAAAAAGGTGGGTGGAATTTTTACCACGCTTTTTTGCCACGCTTGTTTCCACGGTTTTTTCCGCGAATACATTCAAGTTTTCCACGCTTACCAGCGTAATAATATGTGCAGAAATCTTTCCTACAATTTTAAGCGGGAAATATATTTTAATGATTTTGAGCGGTAAAATAATTTCCCGGGAAGACTTTGCCACGCTTTTCACCGTGACTTTTTTTTGGGAGGAGTTGTGACAAATTATATTTAAAAATAAAACGGAAAAAATAATTTAACATTACGGTAGTACACCATAAATGCATATAAAAATCTCTATTATGTCAATAAAAAAACGTCATCTTGTCAGCGTTTGGAAAACAAGTACACCATCATTAGAAAGAAACAAGTCCGTAAGTCATGACAGTATTCAATAGAAAACAACTAAAGAAACGTAAACTTAAGACAACAAGCTGAAGACAGAGCAATTAATCTTCTTAGGCTTCAATGTTGAGCAATTGATCTTCAGCTTCATGAACTCGAGTAGAGCTTCTTGACCTTCGGCT
Organism: Tetragonia tetragonoides; assembly: GCA_038025085.1. Lineage (NCBI taxonomy): Eukaryota > Viridiplantae > Streptophyta > Magnoliopsida > Caryophyllales > Aizoaceae > Tetragonia > Tetragonia tetragonoides. The sequence continues at coordinate 36,192,175 of CM076148.1, forward strand.
AGAACTGTCATCTTGACTTCCATTTCCACGACTTGAAATGTTTCGAGAGGCCTATGAGTGATAACAAACGCACGGCAGATTTCAATAATCTCTTTACACTACTAGCTAATTCAACAAAAAGAGATAACAATAGAAAGAATTAATGAAGTAACCTCTAGTTTCAGTTTGTTCCTTGTTGCATGTATTCTTGTATATCCAAACTCATGGATCCTTGATAAACTCCAGTCTGGGGCCTGCACAGAGCACAGAAAGAGTTAAAAGGTTTTCAGATAATAACCTTGTGAGTGTTGTCTGCTTCTACTAATCGTGTTGCGTAACAAGGTTGTTGTGTTCTTACAGTGGGTGAGAATTCATCCAAACTGAAGCCTGCCATTCCAATAACAGCTTGAACAGGAGCAGTATAGTTAGTGTTATCATAAGTGTCGATCCCGTTCTGATCCTTCACAGGTTTGCCCTTGCATTGCCCTTGATAAATAGCACAAGTCCTCTCATAGTTGTGCACATGCCCAAACATGACCAAATCAACCTATAATAAGCATTTAACAATCAGCACATATCTTAATTTGGCATATATTTGCAGGTTGTAACAAGGAAAAGGAACATTTATGATAGACCTTATTTTTGAGTAGCAATGGCTCCACAGAACCAACAAACAAACATGAATGACAGATTCTGCACAAATTAGAAAAACATGAATAACAATATAATATCATGAACACTCACAGATTCTAGCCATTCGGAAGAAGATTAATGGCATATCCATACCTTTCCCTTACTCAAGCACCAATAAGCAACTAAGTCTATGGTAAAAAAAAAACATGAACATGGGAGTTCAGCATGTATTATAATAGAAGCAGGAATAACTTCCACATGGCTTCTATTAGCAAGGGTGGCTTCTATTAGCAAGGGTGGCTTCTCACTCTAACTTCTTTCCCTGACTTCTCATATTATTCCAAACTATACACCAGCAAGAAAGAAGCTTAAATAGGCCAAAATCCGATCTGATGTCAGGCAGTATAACAATCCAAAAGTTGTATCACCTTGCAAATCACACAAATGCTGCTTGCAGTCTAGCTTGCCCCATCTGGCATCAACTCGCTCACAGGAAAATATGGGTGTGGCTAAGTTGTAGTACAAGATAAGACCAAAGTGAAGTCAGCCATCACTTTTCCAAAGAATGAAATTACTGAATGGATAACATATACAAACTTAGGCAACCTATCCTGAGTTACCAAGATCATATGCATACATACTGTGTTTTTGGGTTCTTACATTCTAAAATTCTGCCCTGCCTTGTCAAAAGAGGCAGCTGGTCATAAGTTCACTAGGTTATAGTAACGTCTTAATTAAGGAGCCTCATAGCCAGCATTGATGTTGAATGATAATGCAATGCCGCCGGTAAGCAACACAAAAACATGACAATAAAGGTTATCAGAAAATTATTCATCCTGCAGTTCTTTCACTTTGCTAGCCCGGATGCATTGACACAATTAACAATAGACAAGTCCTGTTTTGGGACATATCTGATCATCTCAGCAATCAAGGTTAAAGGTAAGGCGGAATGAATCATGGGATGTTTTGACATACTAATTAACCCATGCTTATAGCCAACAAGTGAGCATGTTCTAGGCACAAAAAGCAGGATGGAATATATAGTTCAAGAAATCTTATGTTTACAGAATTGTAGGCTGAAGACATGCTTTCGTCTCATGACTGAATTGGAAAATCCAAATGAAAGGGTATAACACAGCATATAGCAAGACCACAACCCATAAATTTCAGATCTAAAATCACTTAGCTTAGCAGTCCTAATCGCAATTTCACACAAATAAAAACCAATAACTTGAAACAAGCAACAACAAACAATCAAATAAAACCCAGATTTCGAACAAGCAACATACAACAAACAATTAAACAAAATCCAGAAATTACCTTAGATCGTGAAATTACTCGCACAGAAAAGAACTAGAACGACTCAACAAGCCCAAACCGAGATCCTCGTGTTACCTTGCCCAGATTTGCAAGCTTTCGAACACGCAATGACCACAAACCCTAGAAATTTCACATGATTCAGTTTCGCCCAAATCGATTTCAACTGTGGCAGCTTCAATGGAGTAGCTTCGATGGAGTAACAGGCGGGGAACATTCATCAGATCTGTTCGTTGGCGAAAATGGAGAAGCGATGAGAAACCGAGGGTTAGAGACATGCGAACGGAGATGGAGAATCAGGAGAAGAGAGAGAGACGGTCAGACAATAAGCGTGTTTTATTGGATTGTTTAGTTTTTTTTTTTTTTTTTTTTTTCCAACTGAGCGCTATACTAAACTAAAACTGCGGGCCCCAAATAAAAATTTTTGAATTTTGTCACGGTTAAAAGCGTGGTAGACTCCGCTTTTTTTGCCACGGTTGTTTTTCCACGATTAAAAGCGTGGTAGACTCCGCTTTTTTTTCCACGGTTTTGAAAGTGTGTCTAAATAAGCGTGTCTAATACCTGAAATTGTAGTAGTGAGTGTAAAGCATAATTGTAGCATTTTACTGCTAACCAAACTAGCTTCTCAACCAACCTTCACTGTTTGTCCTAAAAAGTTCAGCCATACTTAAAACCTCAAAGAAAACATGCATATGCTAGCCAGCCTCCCATGTAGCTCCGCCCCTGAATACGAGTAGATATCAACAATGACATGCTTGGCACGTTTGGTACGTGCATATAGTAAACCCCTCCCCTCCAAACACCGAAAACTTACCAATTCTTCACTCCTCATCCCCCTACTTGCTTGACGCGTTGCTGAAGTGGACCTCCTAATCTCTACGACTCACAGAAGACGTATTGCCTAAGGCGTAAAGGCGAGGTACGTACCAAGATGGAGAAACAGGACCCAAGCTGAAATTCTCAAGACACGATAAGGTGTGTGATGTACTCTTATACAATACAGTATAAGGCATGTACCTGGCTTCTCCATCATGGCTACTTTGCCCTCTTTGTATATTGCCTTCATTACAGCTCTTTAAGAGAAAATGAAAATTATTAGGAGTTGATTAAGAGCGTTATATCCATCAAACAAATATATATAGATTTTGTGGTGGTACAAAATACACAAACAATTTAAATATTAAGTTGATTTAGTAAGAAAATGTTAACTGGTTAACGTGATTAGTAGTTGGGTTTGACCCCAAATGTACGTTCTGTTTTTAGGTTAGTCAGTGCCAAATAAAGGTAGTTTTGCCAAATTAGGACAAGTTTTGGTATAATGACTGTTGAAGTTTGGCTGCCAGAAAAGCTAGCTACAAAACTTTTAGTAAATGATCTCAATCCTTAAATTGACTAAAGGTTACATCTTTTCTAACTTTATTATTATTATTATTATTATTATTATTATTATTATTATTATTATTATTATTATTATTATTATTATTATTATTATTATTATTATTATTATTATTATTATTATTATTATTATTATTATTATTATTATTATTTTGATCAGGTCCATCAGGATATGTTATGCAAATATTATAACTGCTGCAGGGTTTAATTTATCGATCATAATTTCTGTTTCAAGAATTTAAATTTATTTATGGTGGATTTATGATGGATATTTAAACATACTGATATTAAGGTAGATCAGAATTAAGATCAGGTAATTAAGTCCACAAAGAAGTTACTTAAGAACTTTTTTTTTTTTTGGGAGCTGAAGTTAAGAACGTAAGTGTATCAATTGATAAGACAAACAATTCTTCAAATTGAAAGGTTATGAAATGAGGTCTTTTTTTGAGATGTTTTACGAACTGATGACCAGTTAAATACTAGATACAAAAGTCTTCTGGTAAATAAGACCACATTAACTACGCCCTTAAAAAAATTACATTAAATTTTTTTTTAATCAGAAAAATCACATTAACTACGATCAAGCATACGTTAATCTTCTAAACTTTTATTTTTTAGAAATAAACACAAGAACTTTTATTCAATGTAAAAGTCACCCAACACTTACCAGAATAAGAGAATATACAAATAAGTAAAAGTGAGACAAATCAACCAACAAGATTAAAGATGAGACAACTCTTACAATGAAAAACAAACCACAAACTCAAAAAGTGAACAACTCACCCAAAAGTGACACAAACCTATTAAAATTACTAAAACAACAAATTTGCCAAATGAAACTAACAAAACTAAAAGATGACTATAAATAGATATTTACATGAGACATTGGTTGGAATTCACTAAATTTCCGAAGAAATCTACTAATTCTAATCGAAATTACCAAACAAAATCAATGATGGAATTGAAGACAGAGGGATCCACTTTGGGGAGAGATAAAAAAGAAAGGAATATACACTTACATATTACTATTTAACCGTTACGAATTGCGGTGTACTAAGTTATAAAATAGACCCAAATGACACAATAGAAATCCATTACAATAAGAGCTAAAAGTACTATCCACCAATATGACGAAGCTACAATATCATTATTCAATAGCATTTGTAGTCTCATTTTTCATCTTGGTAATTTCACAACAAGTAGCTTCACATCCAAATAACCTACCCAAATTTGTACAATGCCTTTCATCACAAAACTCAAACACTTTGAATCCAATCTCTAATGCCATCTACACTCCATATAATTCTTCGTTCTCAAGTGTTCTTCAATCATACATACGAAACCAAAGATTCAACAAGTCGACCACCCCAAAACCTCTCCTCATTGTGACAGCCTTAGACGAGAGTCATGTCCAAGCCACCATCAAATGTGCTAAGGTTAATGGCTTGCCTATAAGGATCCGAAGTGGAGGCCATGATTACGAAGGCTTATCATATGTATCAAACGAGCCTTTTATCTTGCTAGACATGTTCAATCTTCGAGCTATTGATATTGACATTAAAAGTGAGACGGCATGGGCTCAAGCTGGTGCCAGCCTTGGTGAATTTTACTACAAAATTGCTAACTTGAGTAAAACACATGCCTTCCCTGCAGGGGTATGCCACACCCTAGGGCTTGGTGGGCACATTAGTGGAGGTGGCTATGGTAATTTGTTAAGAAAATATGGCTTATCTATTGATAATGTCATTGATGCCAAAGTCGTGGACGCCAAGGGTATCATTCTCGATCGAGAATCAATGGGGGAAGATCTTTTTTGGGCCATACGAGGTGGTGGAGCTGCCAGTTTTTGTGTAGTCCTAGCATGGAAACTTCAATTAGTACGTGTCCCGGAAACTGTCACTGTATTCAAAGTTGGTAGGACATTGCAACAAGGTGCAACAGACATTGTGGACCAATGGCAAAGAGTTGCACCTAAAATTGACACAGATGTCTTCATCAGGGTACAACCCAAGGTCTTATTAGGAAGCCAAAAGGGAAACAAGACATTACAAGTTAATTTCATTGGCCAATACTTAGGAAAACCGGATCAACTTTTAGACATTGTCAATAAATCACTTCCCTTGTTGGGTTTGGGAAAAAAGGATTGTATTGAAATGCCTTGGGTTAATACAACCCTATTTTGGTTTGATTCCCCTGCTGGTACCCCAATTGAAACCCTACTCAACAGGATAACGCGAGGGAAGTCCTATGGTAAGTATGGGTCTGATTATGTCCAAAAGCCGATCTCTAAGGCAGGTTTAAAACAAATATGGAAGAAGATGCTAGAGTTGGAAACTTTGTTCATGCAATTCAATCCTTATGGAGGAATGATGGATGATGTTCTTGAAAATGAAACTCCATTTCCTCATAGAGCCGGGAACCTTTTCAAAATTCAATACCTCGCGTTATGGTTTGTAGATGATGAGAAAGTTGTTAACTCTACCTTAAATAAGTCTAAGGAGCTCTACAATACCATGGCTCCTTATGTGTCTAAGGACCCTAGAGAGCACTTCTTGAACTATAGAGATCTCGATATCGGCACCAATTTGAATGGCAACACAAGCTTTGCAGATGCTTATTTCAAAGGGAATTTGCAAAGGTTGTTATCTACCAAGGCTGAAGTTGATCCTGGCAATTTCTTTAGATATGAGCAGAGTATCCCTGTTGTAAAAAATTTTGTGTAATAATGTCAATTTGACTTCAAGATTATTAACATATATAATCATGCTTGTGCCCTCAATCTTTTACAAAATTGAGCTCTTTTCGTGTCTATTTGATATATAGCATGTTGGATCATGGTGTTGTTTGCAAGTCTCTGTTTTTGGCTCATATTTTCGCTATATGGACCGATCTATAGACTAATGTTCTCCAGTATTGGATCATTTTGCTAATTAATGTATATAAACCCATATATACCCATATTGGGATGTCCGGATGACTCTTGACATGTGTTTTTTCATGAGTTAAGACTAATAATTTATGTATGTTGTGAATAATGAGCTTAACAACAAATCAATAGGCTGTATTTGCAGTCCTAAATATCATTTTGTCAAAAATCGCACCCCAAGAGACCTTTTTTTTTTCTTTTCCTTTTGCTTGGTTCATTGTAATTGTCATAATACTGATTGTAATTGTATGTAGCTGATCTCTGTATTTGCATTATTCTTTGTGGAGGCTATGTACGGTCGTGTTATAGCTCTTTCAATGTTGAACGCACAGCTGCATGCATACATCTTCCAAACACTCTAATCTTTTCATGAGTCGGCCCTTCTGTTAACGCAATTTTCATACTTGATCGGTGTATTCACAGCTCAACTGATATCATGGGGAATAATGTTTCAGCAGATTCCATACTGCTAGAAATTACATATCAATGCTGAAATTAAGTGACTCCGATCTGTCACTGTTGCACACTAGGTTGAGGCCCGGCCATGAACTGTCTTATTTTTGGTATTGTAAAATTCATTAACCCTTGTCTATTAGATTAGCTTATTAGTCATCCAGAAGATGCTCAACAAATAGGTAGCAGAAAAACAATATAAGGTGGCTGATGGGTACAGATTCCTGAAGGGGCAGCAGGTGCAGTTCAAAGATCACAACACAGTTTGGTGTAGGAGTGCTATCCCTAAGCATTGCTTCATTTTGTGGCTTGCAGTGCAGATGAAATTATTAACCAAGGACAGAATGAACACTATCTACCAGATCCCTGTTGATAAGCAATGTGTGTTGTGTATGAATGAGGAAGAAAAGCATGAACATCTGTTCTATGAATGCCCTTGGTCTGCTGAATTGAAGAAAAGCATATGTGGTTGGATCAGGTGTAATAACATGCCAGAGAATGGGAGAAGATGCATGAACTGGATAAGAAACAGAAAAAGGACAAGCAAAATGAAGAGGAGAATACTTGCAGCTAGCATTGCTGCTGTCACCTATCATATATGGATAGAAAGGAATACAAGGATCTTCCCATCAACAGCAAGAACCCCAGAGGTTGTGAGTCAGCAAATCATCAGGGAGTTGAGAACTAGATGGAGATTTCCTGTGCTGGGTAAAATGTCTAGTAGTGATAGGAACTCTTTGAGTCAAATCAGTATTAGCTAGAGGTTTGTAATAGTTTCTTTTGTTTTACACAATAACTGTAGGCTATTTCTATGAGATTGAGGCTTGGGAATTTCAGGAAGGGAACCCTTCTTAGAAGGTGGTCATTTTTCCTATTCCCTCCCTTTAGTGTATAGATTGCATATTTCCACTAGTTTGTAATAGATCACCTGACTTTTACCAAGAAAAAGAAAATAATGTTGGATTATATTTCAACAAAAAAATTGTGTTAACTTCCTTGAAAGTATACTTTAATTTTTTAAATAAATACAAGGGTATTAATGTGAACCCGTGCATCATACGGGCTTTATAACTAGTTAAAAAAAAAAACATGGAACCACAACGAATACAGTATAATATGATCATATAAGAAAAACACGTGAATGGTGTGAGACCGCTTGCAAAGCACTTTACCCTTGCATGGGCCGGCCCAATGCAAACATGATTAGTATTGGCCTAAAGAGTAAAGAGGGTCTAGGCCCTAGGGTGAACGTGTGGTTCAAACCAAAAAAATATGATCATATAAAAAGTCTACACATACACAAGGCAAGACTTCCGGCAATAATGAAATTGAAAAGACTTCCGCACAAAAGGATTTGATTTGAGGTTTCAGTCATGGAAAAAATTAGCATCGCTCATGGCACTGAGATGCTTCCTGATGACTTATTGATGGAAGTGCTAGTGAGGCTTCGAGGCAAGTCTCTTATGCGATTCAAGTCCGTCTCTAAACACTTGTTGTCTCTTATAACCCATCCCTTATTTATGAAGATGTACCATACCCGAAAGCGCCCTGCAGTCCTTGTAAGTCCAAACAACCAATGTTTCTTTATTGTCGATCAAAACGACAACGACGAAACGTATACATTGAGGGTTCACAAGCTGCCACCTTTAGCTTCCACCACTAAAACAGTATCAAATATCGTTGATGGATTGACATGCCTGTACCATAAAACTAATTCCGAGGTTTGCATCTACTTCTATAATCTCGCCACTGGGGAAAATCTGCGTCTCCCTCGAGATACACAGCTCGGTAATTCGAGAATCGGTATTTCAAGGCGATGTTGCGTAGGGTTTGATCCAAAGAACATGGAATACAAGTTGCTTGACTGTTATAAGAAGCGTGGTTACTATGATGAGGGCATGCAATGTCAAGTGTATACTCTGGGAGGCCAAGACAATGAATGGAGGCCCATCAAGGACATCGGTCATTATTCAACTCACAAGTGGTTTCTTAGTGATCGGAATGAGTATGCACATGGATTTTGTTTTGATGGGGTCATTTATTGGCTCCAAAATCGTGATAATTGTTATTGGTATGAAGAAACAGAATTGATAGCCGCATTCAATGTAGAGCATGAGAAATTTGAATTTATCGAGTACCCGGTGGTAGAGGCAAGCAGTAGTGTGACATTAGCTCAAATTGGGGGAGATCTTTCTCTAGTAACTCAAAGTCACACTACTGCAAATGAGGTTATTTTGTGGAAATTAAAAAACCCGAAAGCCAAAGCCAATGAAGGGTTGTTGTGGGTTAAAAAGGTTATTGTCTGCCCGTTCGTGGACTATAAATGGCCAGAAGTTAGATGCACAGAATTTGGTATACTATTCTTAGAGCTTACCTCAGGCTCAACTAAGATTAATATAGACAGCTATGATATACAAACGGGCAGGAATTCAGTTCTGGAAATAAAAAATTGCACTGGATGTTGGTATGCTCTTAGGTTTAGGAGCTCGTGCCTTTTTCAAGTCGTTGAAAAGTATATCATGCCCTTGGTGAACATTAGAGGAAAACTACTCATGTAGTTGTCGGACACGCTTGGAATGCCCTTGGTGAACATTAGAGGAAAACTACTCATGTAGTTCTCTTATAGACATATAGTAATGATGTTATGTATGCTGCGAATAATGAGCTTAACAAATCAATAGGATGTATTTGCAGTCCTAAATATCATTTTGTCAAATATCACACCCTAAGAGACTTACATTTTTTTTTTTTTTTTTTTTTTGCTTGGTTCATTGGAATTGTCATGATACAGTAGCAAAAGCTCTGAGTAATACTTATATATTGATTTTGTATGTAGCTGTTCTCTGTATTTGCATTATTCTTTATGGAGGCTATTATGTACGGTCGTGTTATAGCTCGCTCTTTCAATGTTGAATGCAGAGCTGCATGCATAGATCTTCCAAACACTCTAATTTTTTCATGAGTCAGCCCTTCTGTTAATGCATATTTCATTAATTGATTACCTGGAAAATATCCAACATGTATTATGTAATCTCATTGTTATCAGTCTTCAAGGCTCCTTGGTGATTGGTCCAATGGTCCTGAAATTAAAAAATAGTGTCAGAATTGTATTTCTGTAATAAAATGGCCTGGGATAACTTTGTTTACTTATGGCCTTCAGAACAATGCAGGTACAGAGGATGCATGCCTATTTTCTAATTTACAAAACAAAAGCACAATAGACTGCATCATACAGTTTCTCTGCCTTTGGTGCTTTTGCAATTTCTTTTATCTTGACTCTCTGATGAAAAGCATCCAACATTTACTGCATCAGACCGTCGGTTAATCTAGCTGTAGTATTACACCAGTGATGTTGGATTAATTCCAAGTGTTACAGACTCTTGCAGAGGCAATTTATGTAGATCGCACCGTACCACTAGGGGTTAATTCAGTCAATTAAGTACCTTACACATGTTGTACATAATTAGAATACATACAATGTGCTCAGTAAATTTAGAAGATCCTATCAAAAATAGAACTTGATACTTGTTTCTGGATTTCTACTCAGAATATCTAGAAGAAGCATCATAAAGGCAATGGTCTTATTAAGGAGGAGTAGCTTGTTTGGCATCCTCCCATGGTAAATATTAATGTAGCTGCCAGAGGCGAGTCAGGCGTAGTAGCTTGTGGTGGGTGCTAGTGCGATAGCCCAGCTGATGTGATCGGTGTATTCGCAGCTCAACTGATATCATGGGAATTACAAATCAACTGATACCATACAACTTCAATGTTTCAGCAGATTCCATACTGCTAGAAATTACATATCAATGCTGAAATTAAGTGACTCCGATCTGTCACTGTTGCACAGAATGCACACTAGGTTGAGGCCTATGAACTTTGTCTTACTTTTGGTATTGTAAAATTCATTTACCCTTGTCTATTAGATTAGCCTATTAGTCAACCAGAAGATGCTCAACAAACAGGCAGCAGTCATTTGTGTCGATTCGAATGAAACAGTTCTTCATGAAACAGTACGTACGAACATTCAGTCAGAACCACTTGAGTTGCAAGCTTTAATCCAGTCTAAGATCTTTTTGGTAGCAATCCTACCCTCTGTACGAGGCATAAATCATCCTAACTTATATATGAAACTGTCCAGGATATGATCATTTTTTTTTACACCCAGACGAACTGTCTACAAAGCTGTTCAATGTAGTAGAAAACAGTTTTGGAATCATCAATGCGGACACCCAAAAATAATAGACGCAGGTGAACATTAGGCCGAAGACCCAACATTACAGAAAAATCATGGATGGTGAGGACCATAGCCTCAGTAGAGCTCTTGTCAGTTGCCAATTAGCTCTACAAAATATCAGAAAATCATCAACAAATATATTATTTAGGAATTACAGCTTTCATTAGCATTGCTGTGCAGCAGTGCATACAGAGGACAAATAACTAAGGGGACATCAGATCCCTTGCCTCGCTCATCCCTCTTTGCTTATAAAAGTAACCAGTACAGACTACAAGCAGGAGGACGAAGTGAGAAGGAATCGAACATAAAATGCAGGGCTTCTAAGAAATGATGGTCGAAGTTTGTAAACTATACAGTTTGTCTTTTGAAATAGACATGTCTATGACAGAAAGGGGGAGGACTAAATAAAATAAAGAGTTCCAATCAATATATGGTAACACAGTATATCTAATCACTGTGATCGACGGTGAATACCCTTGATTGTGAACCAAAAATAAAAATATATATGTATCTAATCTCTATTTCACAGAAGATGCAGTTTCTCCAAACCCACACAAGCGAAGAGGTGAGAGCTCAACTTCAGAGACGATTTGTAGTGATTATTCTCAACGCTAAAATCTTTAATACCGCTTCTTGAAAGAAATGATAGCCATTGAGTAACATCAGCAGGTTGATCTTTTGGCGAGGAGGCCGGTACATACAGTGAAAACTTGCGAATGGGACCATCGTGTTGAAAGAGTACCTTGCTCACAATGTTGAAAATTTTGATCTTATGGCTTGAAAAGAAGCAAGCATCCGAAATAAGTTGAGGAGTTGAAATCCAAGTCTCCCGCCATTTCCGCGAAAGGATGGACATTCGTGCAGCATCACGGAGGGGCAAGTGTTTCATAATGCAATCTAAAATATCACTCCCCAAATAACTAATTACATCTGCAGAAGCGTCAACATCATTCTTCCTTTTCGATTTCCTTTCATTGCTCATCTTGGCTAATGAGAATTCTGAAGTAATAATTATCAGATACCAAAATCAGTAAAGGAAAGAGTAAAGTTTCAAAAACAACAACAATACTAGAAAAGAAATCTGTGCTGTTTTTATGATCATCAAACTTATTTGATGTTTCATCCTTTTAGGACCATGTTGAAAGGGTACGACGGAATGAAACAAAATGAAACTTGCTGCAACAATAATGAAATGAAACATTACCCATTGCAGATTGGAACAAAAAAATGATACAAAATAAAGAGCAAAAACTAGATAGAATACTGGACAAACACAAAAACTTGTATAGCGGGGACTCATGATATCAGCCCTCCTTTCTCTCCTTTCCCCTCCCACACCTCACACCTCACAGGATAGGTTCACCCCATAAGACCTATAGCTGAACAGAACATGCAAAAACTGAACGGAAGAACAAGGCCTTAGGAGTAAGTCTTATGTGAGACCTATTCACAATATAATGGGGTCTTTATTCAGATATATAGGGGTCACTTTTTATGAACCATACATGACCCTAACTTATTTCACTTAAACATGACCCTGTCTCAGCAAAAGTTTCGAAAAAATCGTCTCATAAAAGTTTTTGTGCCCATGATACTAACTCCAAAAAAACCTTTATTTTGACCTGTGTTAAGTTTCATTACGGATAAACAAATACAACTGTTTCACTATTATGTTTAAATATTTACTAGTAATATGTTCAACATCATAAAAATTGAGCTACACCTACGTACACAGTTATAGCCACACATGAATTATGTCCTCTTTGGTGAGATAAACTTTGTTTACAAATTAAAATTCACTTTATTAATCCAGCCAAATAACAAGTAACAAATTCGTTTTGTTTTTTTCTTGATTGATCAAAAATAACAAATTATTGCAGAAACTCTAACATCTTATATATTGACCTAATAATTTGAAAATTTGGAGAACAATATCAATCATACATTCATACACAATGAGAGAATGAAATTAATACTTTGAGAAATTGGGAAAATTACTAGAGGTTTATCATGTGATATCATACAATTAATCAAAGTATTAACAATAATTAGCCAAAAACCCTGACCTTTTCTTCTGAGTCTCTGGCAGTCGTGAGGTACCAGTCCGTATTCGCTGGAACTGCGTCCAGGCCCAGAACGCAGCCTTTGAACACGTCAGGCGGAACGACGTCTAAAGCCCAGCAAACTTGCGAAATTGAAATACTACCAAAGTTAGCAAGGTTACCGTTTTTTTTAAAATTTTGGTTATAACTACTTGCCTATGCCCAATTGTGTTGTTCCACGTGGTTTTCTCTTTTTTCTTTCTTTTTTTTTCCTTTAGTTTTTTGTTTGTTTTTGGGTCAAGAATTTTTTTTTTTTTTGGAGATCAATCTTACTCTTTTTTTATTCCTTTTTTTTTTTTATAGTGATACTCTTTTTTTTTATTCCTAAATTTTCATATAGTTCATCTGTTACTATTTTTAGTGAATATTGTTCTCATAAGCAATGAACAATTAGACTATTGTTGATGAACATTATATATCTAACCTATGAACAATTAAATTATTTTTAATGAACATTTGCATATATAACCTATGAACAATTAAACTATTGTTCATGAATATTGCAATTATAACCGATTAACCACTAGGATATTTTTGATGATCATTATGTATATAGCCTTTGAACAATTAGATTATTTTTTATGAGCATTACGTATATAACCTATGAACAATTAGACTATTTTTTATGAACATTACGTATATAACAAATGAATAATTAGATTATTTTTGATAAACATTACGTATATAAGATATGAACAATTAGATTATTTTTGATGAACATTACGTATATAAGATATAAACAATTAGATTATTTTTGATGAACATTACGTATATAAGATATGAACAATTAGATTATTTTTGATGAACATTATATTACGTATATACGATATGAACAATTAGACTATTTTGAATGAACATTACTACCTATATATAACTTATGAACAATTAGATTATTTTTTATGAACCTTTACGTTTGTCATTGATGAACAATTAGGATACTCCTTATAAACCAACAATTTATAAGTTACGAATTGAGTCTAATGAACCATTAGAATATTGCTTTTAAACTAATTAAACTATTGGTTATAAACCGTTATAAATTTTTAACTAATAAGCACTCTACTTGGAGTCTTCTTGATGTGGATCAATTTATTCATCTTTCATCATCACCTTTCATCATCATCATCATCATCATCATCATCATCAATGTCCAATCGCCAACACCAACTTCATCATCAACGAAAACAATGAACAAAACACCGCTTCGTCCATCCCCAATTCCCCATCCCCTTCCCCCACGCACAAACAGCACCACCAAACCACATTATTCCTTCCCAATCACTGTCCAGCCACCTTCACAATCACCCACAAACAATGATTTCAACTCCTTTAACAACCCAAAATGGAGGAGAGAGAAAATACAATAAGAACACCCAAACAACAACCACCAAACAACAACCACCACCGTAAATTTCCCCCGCCGCTCAACATCGCCGCACCTTTGGTCGACCACGAAATGAGGTACTAATAAACAAAATAAAATAAAATAAATAAATTAAAAAAAAAGTAAAGAAATATATCAAATTGGGTCTTAAACAATCATAAAAGTTGAGAAGAATTTTGATATAACACTTTCGAAATTTAATTTTTTGTGTTTGAAGTCATAAAAAGCAAGATCAATTTCGTGGAATGGAGCTTTGAGGAGAGAGAAAGATTGAGGGGAAGAGAGGGTATGAAACGCTCAGCCAAATAAGAAAATTGATTTTGGGGGACGACATGCGATTAAATGCCATCGTAATTACATTTAATTACAACTTTGCCACCGTAGTCCAGCCAAAATGGATGGACATATGTCCATATAAAAAATTTTATGAGGCACGCAGGGGAGTGTTTTTTGCTTGGCTGGCGCAGGGGCGTCTCTAATCTAACTTTACAAACTTTCCCGTTCTGCCTGTGGCCGCCCTAATCCTATGTGTTCGTGGTCAAAACTGGGCCGGACGGCCCGGTAGTTTGCTTTTTTTTTTTTTTTTTTGTTTCTTCCCCTTTTTGAGTTGTCTGCAACTTCATACTCTCCTCGCTTTCAGATAAAGGTATACATAGTTGTTTTTGCACTAGATTTTGAGTCAAGGATACTAGGGTTTAACTTTCCAAAAAGTCTCCTATAAGGCGGCCTTAAGATGAGGCCCCCTTTATAACCAAGCATGACATAAGCATAATGTCATACTTGTTAGAAAGAGTCTCACCTTAAAGCCGCCTCATACGAGTTTTTGTGTTAACTTTCCAACATTACCTCCCATACTTTTTGGGAATAAAGGGAGGTAGGATCAATTAATGGGTGTATTGACATGTAGGTATATTAATAGTAAAAAGAAAATTGGGATCGCTTGCTTTATGAACCGTGTATACATTTATCTAAAAGAAAATAAAACCAACAATGTATACATTTATTTGAAATGTAGTGTGTAGAATACTACTCATTATTACGAGTAATATTTTTTGCTCACTAGCAGTAGTCATTAATCAACATCATAAAAACTCGTATGCACTACAAGAAAAAAGACTTTGGGTCACAAAATTACAAGAGCCAAATTTCGTCGCCCAAACCTTGCGCGACAAAATTTTTTCGTCGCCTACTTCGTCGCGCAAAACTCAGGCGACGAAATTCATGTGTCCGTGGTACATGGTGCCAACATTTGGGCGACGAAATCTAGTTTTTCGTGGCCCAAAGTGCTACCCTTGAATTTGGTCGTTTCGTGGCCCCTTGTTAATGTTTGGGCGACAAATTTGTCTGTTCCGTGGCCCATTGTTGATGTTTAGGGATGGAATTTGGGTATTTCGTGGCCATTATTGATGTTTGGGCGACGAATTTGGGTGTTTTGTGGCACATTATTTATCATTATTGTTATTATTATTATTATTTGTTATTATAAATATTCTCTCCATATACTTTGTAATGTATAATTAAAACAATCTCATACTACCAAATCAACTATCAAAAACAACAGTAGATTAAAAAAAAAGGCTAAGAAATTTCTATTTCATCACCACTTGTTTAAGTGTTTGTACAATCAAACTCCATAGAATACCAATTGTACCAATTGTAGATAAAAAAGAAAAAAAAAAAAAAAAAAAAAAAGAAACTGAGGTTTGTTACTCTATACAAACCCAATAACAGAAGATCTAGGATTATCACTATTCTTGATTCGGTTTGCTTCCACATATCAAGATATATGTGATAACCTTCAATGGTCCATTCATAATTATGCTGCTACTCAAGCAAATAGGACTATGGAGAGGTGCAAAACTGCAACATAGTAAGCACTTCCAACAATAATCCTGAGACTTTAATCTGCATTGGAATAAAAGAACAAGATCAGTGGGACTTCTTCAGACTGCCAAACAGCAGTGGCCAACAAAAGCTATATTTACAGCTGAATACAACAACAACAAAAAATAGTAAAAAAACATAAGGAAAAAGCTTCATTTAACTCACTAATATTATAACCCTAATTCACAGCTCAAACCATAACTTGATATTATAACCCCAATTCACAGCTCAAAAAATAATTCACTAGCATCACTACCCAAGTCCAAGGAAAAAATAACAAGACCAATTCTCAATACAATTAAGCATAACAAAATATACAGTCTTTAGAAATCAATACCTTGATGATAACCTTAGTCTTCACTTGAGACTCAAGTGCTTCAGTCATTCACTGTAACATTAAACAACAGAAACCAAACAATCAAACATCAACAGAGATAGGAAATTATAGAAAAGAGAGAAAATTTCATGAAAAAAAAATTGTGAATCACAACCTCATCAAACTAGACTAAAACTTGAATAGCAAGCTCAGGACTAAGAGTGCCATTAAGAACCATCTCATCCAATGTCTCAGTCAAGCACATCCCAATTGTGGATCTCCTGTAAAGCTCGAATGTTGTCATTAACAACCCTGATCTGTTACAATAAGAAATCACATAAGAAGTGACTCAAGCCCTTATAAAAGTAAGGGCAATTTAATTGACAACAGAAATATAAACTACATTCATATAACTGTAATTTCAGTCAAAATTCTCCAATATTCAGACTCACATTCATACTATAAACCAGGTGTCAAATATTCAGACGCACATTCATACTATAAACCAAGTTTCTTCTCCTTGCATAACCATCCATATAACTGAAATTTCAGTCAATATTCTCCAATTTTAGCAAAAAAGCAAATCAGTAAATGTCAAATATATACTTTAAGAACTCTATAATTTAAGAATTCCGTCACAATCATATTCAAAAACCCATACAATTAACCTACAAAGAGAGAAAGACAACAAGAAAGAGGAGGGAAAAGAAAACTGGTTGTACTCACATATGATTGGGGACAACGAAAGATATTGCTACTAGATTAAACCTGGCAAACAACAAAATCAATGATAGAAACCAAAATCTTTGTTACATCAAAGACTAATTTTACCACACAACAAATGAATTACAAAAACCTAAATATACAAACCCTAGATCTGAAATTGAGGACAAATGGGGAGTCATCAACCAAATTTGAACAAAAATTAAAGTGTGAGAACAAACCCTAATACTCGAACAATAGTAGATAGGAGCAAAGATAGTTTCTAAATTCACTCTTCGTCGGTGTCTCTTCATCGATTGACATGATGGAGCAATTGTCCTCGTTGATGGCGTTTCCTTGATGGTTGGTTGGCTGCTACAGAGAGAGAGAGTGTGTGTGTGTGTGTGTGTGTGTTTTTCTGGTGGTGTTTCCATGGTTACTACAAGAAGAGAAAGAGAGAGAGTAGGAGGAGGTTGGGAATTTGGGATTCAGCGAGCGTATGAGATATGACTGGCTTGACTGTCACTTGAGAAGGAGAATGATACAATCACCACAATTTTATTGTACGCAAACCCGGGAAGACAAGAAATTGTCTTCCATAGCTAAAGTGGCATAACAAATCCGTTTTTGTACAAAATGAGAGTGTGTTGATATGGAACATAAGTTAGGAGCTTAGTAGGCAATTCACTCAACATATTGTTTCTCTCTCACAACCAAACCCATCTCTGTTTCACCCAACCTCCACCATAACTCTCTGAAACTCACCTCCATAACTCTCTGAAACTCACCACCATAGGCATAGCTCCTCTGTCTTACCGTACTTACCCAAGCAAGAATTATGTAGAGTTCCATGAGTGAGTCATGGAATATTTTCAAATTTCCACAACTTACTGAATTGCCTTGACTTGGTTGTGGAATTTAGTCAAATTTCCACACTTTAGTAAATTGACAATACTCAGATGTTGAATTTAGTCAAATTTCCGCAATTTAGTGAATTGACATGACTCAATTGTGAAAACTTCAACACAATTTAGTTAGATTTTTTAATTATTACTATTGGCGGTTGATTTAGTTCTTATTCTTATATTTTCGTACAATTGAATTCAATCTAGTACAATTTTGGGTAAGTTCTTCTAATGTTTTTAAATTGAGTTCAAGTTGGTAAAATTTTGGACAGTTCACTCAACATATTATGTCTCTCTCATAACCAGACTCCTCTCTATCTCACCCAACCCCCAACATAGCTCTCTGAAACCCACCACATTAGCTCTCCCTCTCTTACTTACCCAAGCAAAGGGGAACAAACACCCCCATTGAGCATCCCCATGATTATCGCCCGCAAATCCGGAAGTCTTCAATCCTCAATTATTGTAATGTATACAATGACAACAATTTGTACTAAATCCTGGCAGTATAATTATACCAAGGTAATTCAATTTGAACTAAATTTGATGTTAAAAGACTAATATACGTACTAAGAATTTTGTAAAATGGTACATCCACCGTCATTACTAGCCAATGGCCTAGATATGGAAACCCATTCGTGGCCCATAATACCTTGAAACACCTATGAATATAACACCATGGTAATTTTGTACTAAACCTTAGTATAATTGTACCAAGGTACTTCAATTTGAACTAAAGATGTTGTTAAGAAACAAATATATTAAGAACTTTGTACAATGGTCTGCTCACTATTTTTACTAGCAAATGACCCACATATGGAAACCCACCCGTGACCCACCCGTAACCCATAATTATTTACTTAAGGTCCAAACCCAATATTAAACTTTTAAATGCCTATACTCAACAGTAACCTATTTCTAATGCCACTAGCAGGTACTGAATAATGCCACTAGCTAGTCCTGATTGAAGACATGAGTAGGTATTAAATAATGCCACTAGCAGGTCGTGAGATGAGATGTTTAGGTTACAATAAATTAGTGTACAGGTGGGTGAAAATAGAGGTAAGAGGCGTGAGACGAGATGGTTTGATTACTAGGAGAAAGTGTATAAGTGGAGTGAATGACGGTGTATTTGGTTTAATGAGTGAGAAAAAATAAGAGAAAAATTAAAAAGAAACATTTGCATACGGTCAATCGAATGTTGGTCAGTTCTTAGGAGGTACCCGCCAATGGAGCTAGAAGAGTAAATGTTTAAATTTGAAATTGTACAAAACAAATGTATGCAAATTGTACTAAAACGGCTATATATGTACTATAAATAAGTATAATATACAAAGTGGTATAGATTTGTACTAGTTCCACTAGAATTGTACCAAGTTTGTCCCCGAATTAATAACTATAGTTAGCGATGAATAGGATTTAACCATTGAATGCTCCGCCCAGACCAAAAATCAAAGCAAATTTACTTACTAGAATTTGTACTATTCGTAATAGATATGTACCTAGACCTGGCAAACGGGTCAATCGGATCGGTTTCGAGTCGGGTTAATTTCGATTCAGGTCTAATTGGGTCAACTTATACTCGAGTATGGGTCGGATTCGGTTTGGGTTGTACTTCTGGTTCGGGTTTATTCGGATTTGTACCTTTTCGGATCATCTTGGGTCGGTTTATACGGGTCAGGTCAATATCAGATCGATTTTTGTTTAAAAAGTCGGTTACTTTTGGGTCGGGTTAAAATCGGTTGGTGTCATTTCGGATCGAGTTCGGATACAGGTCCGAACTGTCGGGTCTATTTTGGGTCAAGCTATATTTTGAGCCTCCATTCTCAAATTAACATTCAAATCACCAAATGGGTTAACACTAAATAAGGTTTAGTATATAATCTTTAAATTCTTTGGTAAAAAATAATTATTTTCATTAAATAATAGCGTTTAACCAATTTCAGGTTCGATTTATTTTGGTTTCGGGTCATGTTCGATTCAGGTCGGTTTGAATCGGTTTGCGTTTAGTTCGGATCAAATCTGTTTCGGTTGTGAACGGTTCAATTTTGATTCGGTTTGGGTCAGATTCGGATACGGATCGTCGTCGGGTCAATAATCTTTCGGTTTTGATTCGGTTTCGGTTTGGATCATTTCGGATAATCGGTTCTAAATCGGGTTGCCACTATTCGGGCATATTCGGTTACGGTTTCGGGTCAATCGGGTCGGGTAATTGGTTTCGGGTTAGGACTGCCAGGTCTATATGTACCAAGTTATTCTAAATTGAACTATATGGTGGTAAACGAATAGTGACCATAAACATCCCGGTACAACCCTAAAAAGGAAGTCTTTCAATAAATATTATTTTACAAGGAAATATTTCATGGATTACCCTTTAATCACCATAATTATGCAACATTATTGTATTATTTTCCAAAAAATAAACCTTAAATGGTACAACTAATTAAAGAGTAAAAAATAATATAATTATCTCAATGGTTTTACATTGGATAAAATGATTAAAAAAAACAAATTATGATTACTAATACATAAGTGTATTGATTATTTTTTTCAAATTAAATTTAAGAAAGTTTAGTTTTCACCATTACGATTATTAAGACTGATTAACATTTTATACGACCAATAACGTTTAAGTAGAGGTAGAATAGTATAAATCACTATTGAATGAATTTGTTTTTCCACACTTATTATGATTACTAATGCATAGGTGTTTCGATTTTATTTTTTTCAAATTCTAATTGGCAAAATTTAGTTTTTACCATTACGACCATTAAGGCTGATTACCACTTTATATGGCCAATTACATCTAAGTAGAGTCAGAATAGGCTAAATTAGTACTATTGAAATTGCTTTTCATCACTTATTATGATTACTAATACATAATTCTATTGATAGTTTTTCAAGTTTTAATTAACAAAGTTTAGTTTCCACTACTAAGACCATTAAGAATGATTAATATACTTTATATGACCAATAACGTCTCAGTATATCGCCGAAATAGTCTAAATCACTCTTGAAATTGCTTTCCATCACTTATTATGATTACTAATACATAAGTCTACTGAATATTTTTCAAATTCTAATTAACAAAGTTTATTTAGCACTACTAATACGACCATTAAGGCTGATTAACACTTTAAATGACCAATAACGTCTAAGTAGAGCCGAAATAGTCTAAATCACTATTGAAATTAATTTTCTTCACTTATTATGATTACTAATACATAAGTCTATTATTGATTATTTTTATAATTCTAATTAACAAAGTTTAGTTACCATTATTACGATCATTAAAACTGATTAACACTTTATATGGCCAATAACGTCTAAGTAGAGCCGGATCAGTCTAAATCACTCTTGAAATTACTTTTCATCACTTATTGTGATTACTAATACATAAGTCTATTTATTTTTTTTTCAAATTTTAATTAACAAAGTTTAGTTTCCACCATTAGGACCATTAAGACTTATTAACACTTTATATGGCCAATAGCGTCTAACTAGAGTCGGGATAGTCTATTGGTCAACCTAATGATCATCACATGATAGATTGACTAATCCAATGACCACCATTAGTGATAAGATAGATTAACTAGTCAAATATACATTAGTAATGAGATAGATTGACTAATTCAATTATCAGTAATATGGTGAAGCTTATTATATCGAGTTGGAAATTTATTATTAAAAAAACCCGTAATTTTTTGTTAAATGAAAAAAAAAAATATATATAATATACTGATCATCGCTAGTAATACGGAGATAGATATTTCTCCTATAAACTTTGGTACAAGTTATATGAGTAAGTCAAATATCACACATCAATAATGGTAAATGAAATAAGGTAATCTCAATGTTTTTTTGACAAAATAGACAAGATTCCTTGTACATGAAGTAGACGTGTAATAATTTTAAAAACACATAATGCGGAATCTTTTCGAACCAAAGTAAGAAAATAAAATATGGTGCTTGTTAATATATAAAATGAATATTTTATTTCTAATTATCTAAGTTATTGTTATAATTATTAGTTGATTGAATCCTTTGATCAACTTACGGAGGGCTCTTAGGCATTATTACCACTATGTCATATATGATATGTGTCAATAGAGTATAAGAATATGAATTACTAATTGAAAGTTTAGAGTACTCTAAATAATATATTTGGGGTAATCTAATTCTAATTAAAAGTATATTTTTTTCTTAATAATGGTATTGATAAAGTCCCTTTATAGTATATTGAAGAATTTCTTAAATTGTAAATTTTTTTATCTAAGTAATAGTTTTAGTTTAATTTTAGATGGTCTAACTAATACTTAGTGAAATATAAAAACTACAAGCTAAAAAAGAAAAAGGCTCTAGTTTTGTTCATGTTTGTGTTCATAGCATAAGTACATATTTTCTTGGATATTGTACAAAATTTTACTTTTATGTACTATGTAAATGTACTAATGGTCCAAAGTCTAACAACTAGCACTTGATTTCGTTTTATCTTCACTGCTAAAGTTTCAATGTACTCAAATATTGTAAAGAAGTACTAAAGTCTAAAGTCATTTGTACAAAAAATAGACTAAATGTACAAAAGTCGTCATTTTTATACCAAACAGACATGTTTCCACCTGTTTTCCCAAAATAACCAAATCTCTTTTTCACATTGAAAAAAAGTTAATTTTATCTGATGAACCATACAACGTAATACAGAAAATTTGATGTATTCAAGCACGTTAGGATTAGTCAAATGAGGTTACTATATACTTTTTTTATTTGTGGAAAATGTCAAAAGTTATTACAATTTTGGAACACATTTTCTACCGTAATTAAAAAAACGAAACACTTAAAACGTCTATATTAGATGAACTTACCCAAAATATAATAATAAGAACTAAATCAACGACAAATAATAATAAATTAAAAATTTTAACTAAATTGTATTGAGATTTCACAACTGAGTCATGGTAATTCACTGAGTCATAGCAATTCGCTAAGTTGTGGAAAATTCCACAACTGAGTAATGACAATTCGCTAAGTTGTGGAGAATTCCACGACTGAGTAATGGCAATTCCAAACACTGAGTCATGACTAAATTGCATGGCGATTCATCGAGTTATCTTCATTCTATGAATCACGGAAACCCAAAATTTTCACTAACTTATATTCCATGACTCAATTGTGGAAATTTACATAATCCTGCATTCACAAAAAATAGTTGGTATATGGGTGGTGATGAAATTTTTTGGAGGAGAATCATGGTGAAACAAGAAGTAGATGGTTTATGGCTTTCTTTTGAAGAGAGAGAGTGAGTGAGGAGTGTTTTCATTGAGAGTGTTTTAAATGAGGGAAGGGAAAATAATTTTTGGCAGTGGTACCGATTTGCTTTTTAAATTTTTTACTGCACAAAAAAATATTCACCCAATGAATCACCTTTAGTGCAAGTTTTTGAGGTGCCACATGTGCTTTGGAAGACAATTTTATTGTCTTTCCGGAAGACTCGTAGCAGCATTGTTGTTTGTATCTATCTGTCTTCTCCACTTTCACAATTCTCTTTCCTTTATTTTCAACATAAAAACTCGTATGAAACAGCGTCAAAGTGAGACCATCTTTATAGCCAAGCATGACATATTGATAAAGTGGTAATTAAAGTATAAAAGAGATAAACAAAATATTAAAATGGGTTTATCACCCACCGGGTCAATAAACCATTTTCCACTTGAGAATGAAAGATTTTGATTACAAATCAGGTTTTAGTTAGGAATCAATTAGTACTAAAGATGTAATGTTATTATTAGGAATCATTTCCAACACCAATTTGTGTCATTTCTTTCCCCATCATGTTTATCTAACCAGACATTGGAAATGCACATATTTCTTTTTTGCACCTTTTTTTTCCCTACCATTTTCCATCAAAACAAACCAGACATAATAAGGATATAGGATATGTTCATTCTTGAGGAAGATCTGACAATGTTTGGCCTAAACTCCTATAGCCATGTTGTGCAAAAATAATAGTCCATTTTGTAGTATAATTTGAACTCAAACTATAACAAGTACTAACTTGTAAGTCACATAAAACATCATCGCCTTCTGGGAACAGGTCTCAAAATTCTAGGCGCACGTCTCAATAGTGAATCATACGAAGAATCAGAATCTGTAGTCTAATCAGAATCTGTAGTCGAATCAGAATCATCGGAAGAACTGGATTCAACATCATCGGAAGAACTTGAATCATCTGAAGAATCAGGAACTACAGGAATCTTGGGAGAATTATTACTAGTCACACAAATCATGATGATCATAGTTGGAGACGCCTTGTGAAACCGAGTCAATTTCTTTGAAATCGTTGACTGTGCATTTGCATCAAGTTGGTTATTTATCTCGAGAGACAACTTGTTTAGCATCGGAGAGCAGGCCAATAGAAACTCTATTAGGCTAAGCTCTGAATCGCAACCGCGGTTGAGCTTGACATTAACCTCAAGAAGTTGGAGAAACTGAAAGGACATATCATATCCCAATTTGTCTTTGTCATCAGCATCGGCCAACTTATTTTCCGTAGCAACCTACAACAAAGATTGAAAATGTTAAATGGTTTGGGAATGACTCATAATACTTCTATGTCAATGAGTGTATGACAGTATGAGGATATCACCCTAAAAAGATGAAGTCATGAATGTTGTAGAACTGAAAATCTAGGAAAAAAATAGAAATTATATTGGTAGCAACCTGTCGAGCATCGCTGCACATAGGTAAGGAAAATACTAGACCAATCAATCTCTTACGGGAAATTTCTTGGATACCCTCAAAGTTTGCACTTTTGAACGGAATATCCACTTTTTTTTTTAAACTTTGAACATTACAAAGTTCAAAATTTTGCCCCAGCACTTTTTCTTTTGGGTTATAATTGAAAAACACTTCAAAATACAGTTTTGGTGAGTAAACTATTCAACCATCAACCATCTAAATATGCTCTAGGATTCCGAACATATGAGTAGCTTACCGAGATATCGAGCTTTTCAATGTTAGGGCACCTCTGTATGAATCTAATGGCGGAGGAAAAACCGTCAAGATCGTTCAGAAAGATGGATGACAACTCAAGACTTCTTAGGTTTACAAAGGTTGCGGATAGCCATCCCTTAAGAAACACCTGCAGTCAAACCCAAACATAAAAAGTTGCTTAAACAGTTGAAACTTGAAAGCAAACAAGATGAAAAAACCTTACAATATTAGTTCATATAAACTGATCTAACGAAGTTCATTCTAGTTTCTAAGGTAAAGTTAGACAATCCCGTACTGCACAAAAGTCATCTCCAAGACCAACACTTTCAATCAAATCTCTAAGACTAATAAGGTATCGATCTTGCATTGTCCCCACTATACCCCAAACAAACGAAGCTGACAAGAGATTCTGAACATTTCTAACCTGAAGTGATTGGGAAGCGTCCGTGACAACCAAGTGTCTGAGATGAGGAGCATCAATATTAACCAGTTTGATACCCTTACAGTTTCTTAAACTTAGTGTTTCCAGCAATGGGCAGTTGGCAATGATCTTTTCAAATGTGCCTTCTACAAATGTGACATTGAGAAGCTCAAGGCACCCGAGCCTTCTGAAACCCCGAAAAGTATTCAGAGGGGGACTCAGGTGACAGTGTTGAAGATGCAGTTTCTCCAACCCCACACAAGCGAATAGGTGAGAGCTCAACTTCAGAGACAACGATTTATGGGGATTCTTAATGCTAAAATCTTTAACACCACTTCTTGAAAGAAATGATAGCCATTGAGTAACATCAGCAGGTTGATCATTTTGCGAGGAGGCCGGTACATACAGAGAAAACCTGTGAATGGGACCATCGTGTTGAAGGAGTACCTTGCTCACAATGTTGAAAAAGTTGAGCTTGTGGCTTGTAAAAAAACAAGCATCGAAAATAAGTTGAGGAGTTGAAATCCATGTCTCCTGCCATTTCCGGGAAAGGACGGACATTCGTGCAGCATCACAGAGGTGCAAGTGTTTCATAATGCAATCTAAAATATCCCTCCCCAAATCATTAATTATATCTGCAGAAGCATCAACAGTATTTTTCCTTTTCGATTTCCTTTCATTGCCAACAGTATTTTTCCTTTTCGATTTCCCAGTCATCTATGGGAATGAGAATTCTGAAGTAATCATAATCAGATAGCAGAATCAGTAAAAGGATGGAAGAGCAAAGTAAACAATAACAAAGCTAGAAAAGACATCGCGCATTGTTTTTGTGATCATCAAAATTATTTGATGTTTCATCTTTTTAGGACCGTTTTGAAAGGGTGCGGAATGAAACAAAATGAAACTTGCAACAATGAAACGAAAGGTTACCTATTGCAGAATGGAACCAAATATGATAAAAAATAAAAAGCAAAAACTAGATAGAATGCGGCAGAACTGAACAAACACAAAAACTTGTATAGAGCGGACTCATGATATGATGACTCTGCCTTTCCCTCCTCCCCTCTCTCTCTCTCTCCTTTCCCCTCCCGCTCCTCACAGGATAGGCTCACCCCACAAGACCTATTGCTGAACAAAACAGGCAAAAACTGAACGGAAGAAGAAGGCCTTACTAATACCATTGATCAGAAGAATTTGTTACATTATGAAAAAATAAGTTTTGGTGATGAGTCCCTCCCCCTAATACTAACTCCATATAGAAACTTTATTTTGACCATGTGTGAATTCAAGTTTCATTATTGATAAACAAATACAACTGTTTCACTATTATGTTTGAACTTTTAGTAGTAATATTATCAACATCATAAATATGAGCTACACCAACACAGTTGCCACAGGCACATGATCGAATAATGTCTCTTTGAGTGGCAACTATGTTTAAAAATTCAAAAAAAAAAACACAAAAACTCATATGAGGCGGCCTCAACGTGATGTCAATCGGTGACCTAACCTCAATACCGCCTTAAAAGAGACTTACTTTAACAAGAAATTCACTTAATCCAGCAAAATATCAAATAACAAATTTGTTTCGTTCTTTTCGAATTGATAAAAAAAAAACAAATTGCAGAAACTCTAAAGATTGAGAGAATCAAATTGACCTAATAATTTGAAATTTTGGAGCACAATATCAATCATATTCATTGAGAGAATCAAATTAACACTTTGAGAAAAGTGGAAACTAAAGAATTATCATGTGATATCATACAATTAATCAAAGTATTACCAATTAGGCAAAAAGTCAGAAACGCTAACCTTTTTCTTCTGAGTCTCTGGCAGTCGTGACTCGTGAGGTACGGAGGGGAAATGTTTTTTTGCTTGGCGTCCACAGGGGAGTCTAATTTAACTTGACAAACTTTCCCTGTGGGCCTGTGGTCCGCAATGGGCCGGGCGGCCCACAACTTTTTTTTCTCTCCATTTTTAGTATTGCAGCAGGTCTTGTGTGGACTTAGTCCACCGTGGACCAAGTAATTTTGAGTGGTGACTCCAGGTGAAGTAGGGGAGTGGCTCCAGGTGAAGTAAGGGGTGGCTCCGGGTAAAGTAGGGGGTGGCTCAGGTGAAGTAGGGGTGGTGCTAAGTTTAAATTTGAGGGGTGGCTCTAGGTGAAGTAGGGGTGGCTTCAGGTAAAGTAAGGTGTGATTCCAAATATTGGTCCACCATGGACTAAGTCCACACAAGTTTTTGTATTAGTTTTGTGTGCTGCTTCGAATGATATTTGATAGGCTTTTTTTTTGTTTTTTTTTTTGTTTTTTTTGCTAAACAAAAAAGGGTGTAAGTGAATGACGATCGGGACACCCCTATAGACACCAAAATTGTGTCAACTGGTGACTCCCGAAAATATATTATTTTATCCCAAAAGATATGGTAATTATTTCAAAAGATATGATAATTATCTTTTAGAATATATATTATCTTTTATTCCAAAAAGATAGGATTGTAGGGAGATCTAGCTCTTCTCAACCACTACTCCAACCTCTATAAAAGGGAGATCATCCCAAGGTTGAGGGGGAGGGAGCAAGCCACAAAGGTCCCGTCAGAGCAAAACGGAATAAGCCACAAAGGCCTCTTGAGGCGAAACGGAATAAGCCACAAAGGCCCCGTGGGGCAAGACAGAACAAGCCACAAAGGCCTTGTCAGACTCGATGGAACTAGCCGCACAAAAATGGCCCCGTCACCTCCCTACCACAAAATAGTAGGTCTGCAGTTCGGGAACAAGTCAACAAGACCCTCGTTCTGCTAGATTCAAGAAAACGCTCCCAAGCCCCTTGAATCTAAACATATCCCCGTTCCCTTAGAATGGAATCAAGAGATCCACAAAATTGTAACCCACAAATTATCAATAAATTATCTTGTTCTATATTTTCTTTCCTCTTATTTGCATGTTTGAATTTTTATGGTTTACAAATTGGCACGCTCGGTGGGACCATTTTTGCTCTTCATCTCCAATTTTCAAGGGGGCAATCTACATTAAGTTTCGAGACCAAGTTGCATCCTACATTGAAGTCTCCACAACTAGTCTCGAGGGGGCATCTGTAGACACCAAAATTGCCTCAACTGGTGACTCCCGAAAAGATATTATTTTATCCCAAAAGATATGGTAATTATCTCAAAAGATATGATAATTATCTTATGGGATATATATTATCTTTTATTCCAAAAAGATAGGATTGCAAAGAGATCTAGCTCTTCTCAACCACTACTCCAATCTCTATAAAAGGGAGATCATCCCAAGGTTGAGGGGGGAGGGAGCAAGCCACAAAGGCCCCGTCGGAGCGAAACGGAATAAGCCACAAAGGCCCCGTGAGGCGAAACGGAATAAGCCACAAAGGCCCTGTGGGGCGAGACAGAACAAGCCACAAAGGCCCTGTCAGACTCGATAGAACAAGCCGCACAGAAAAGTCCCGTCACCTCCCTACCACAAAATAGTAGGTCCGCAGTTTGGGAACAAGTCAACAAGACCCTCGTTCTGCTAGATTCAAGAAAACGCTCACAAGCCCTTTGAATCTAAACATATCCTCGTTCCCTTCGAATGGAATCAAGAGATCAACAAAATTGTAACCTACAAACTATCAATAAATTATCTTGTTCTATATTTTCTTTCCTCTTATTTGCAGGTTTGAATTTTTATGGTTTACAACCCCCGCTACATCATGTTCGGGCTCTTGTGTTCAAGAGTGAATATATCAGACTAACTGAACAATCAACGCAAGTACTGACCCCGTCAACATAGCACCAAGTAACAACGGGCTAGTCATCATTAATTTTTTGCATTTTAATCCCTTCCTTTTTTTTATCCTTTAATTTTCAAATATATTTCATAAAGATATTTGTGTTATACAGATGTTACAAAAACAATAGGTTTTGTGTGGGGCAAACTTATCCCATGAGACGTGTAAGAGAGAGAGAAAGAAGGGAGAAATGTGAGAGGCTCTATCTCATAGATTCACCATATACAAGTTTTGCGTTAGCCAACTAATAATATTTGTCTACTGGGAGGGAGGGGGGGGGATTCTTCCAATATTTACCAATTACCACCAATTTTGGAAACTGCAGGACTAGTTAGGAGCAATACAGGAAACCATGAACAATATGAGGAATGAAACTTTATGAAAGACACTAAATCACTTTGACGTCCGATATACAGAACAATGGGAAAGACATTGCCAATTTGATGCAACACCTATGCTACATGAACCACTACAGACATGAGACACTAACATTTGTCAGTAAAGCTTCCACTACAGACATGAGACACTAACATTTGTCAGTAAAGCTTCCAGTTTGGCGGTAACATACTGAGTAACATATACCACAGAAATCTCAGTATCAGTCGTGATCGCGGGAACAGTCCTGCTTTACATCTGTGATATGAATTTCAATATAGCTTGAAATTTGCAGAACCTCTAATGCAGTTTGGCCTGGCATGGGATCATCAAAGACAAAAAAGAGCAGCGACTAAAGTCTGAATGAGATACAGAATTGTATCTTCAGGTTGTCTTGGATATTCTCCAAGGGTACAGTCTTGGTATCCTTTGCAAAATGGGAATAAAACTGACCATTTTCCTTAAAAAAAGAGAAAAAAAAAGAAGAAGAAGACTAGAAAGAAAAAGGGGGTTCTTGTTTGTTTTCTTTCACCTGAATGACCCTGAGCAACAGCTAAAAGAGGGAGATTCAGTTACAGGCAAAATAGAGACCCATAAATAGTTCAGACTTTAATTCTGAGGTGGGTGATTCATATGAAGTTTAATATCAACAAATCTTCCCCTTGATCTTGAGAATCCTTGACGCATCCGAATCAAAGCTTTCGACGACCAAGACTGGTAATCAGCATAGCTGGTCCCAATAGTGCCCTGAATCTTCTCCAGAACAGGAGAGGCAGCAAGAAGACACTCAATCATATCAAGCTCCACATCTAAACCATGAAGACAGAGAATAGTAATCCTGCGGAGATGGCGGAATTTGTATCCGAAGTTGTAAGAAGTTCTGTGTTCTTCCAGTTCTAGCCAATGCTTGCCTGCAAACTGCACAAAACATGACACACAAGATCATTGCAAACTAGTGTAAGACAGAAAGCTACTTTCACCTTTAAGAGCAAGTCAATATATCTATTGTCATTTATATCATAATTGCCTGAAGTCTACCAAAATTATGTACTAAAAGTATTTAAAAGTCCAGGAGGCCGGAAGGCAATGAGTCGATAATATCCGTTATTCGCCATTGCTGTTTTACCAAACTCGATTTCCTGACAATCGATTTGCTATTCATCAGTATGCAGTAGGACCACAGGTGAGAACAAGGTGTAAAAAACATCTGTTGTGTTAATTAGTTGTTAGAAGTGCAGGAAGATTTTGACAATAGACATCTGCAGTAGACATCCGACTCCTTAGTACGAGATCAAGGAGTCAATAGAAACAACTCAGTCGCTTACTGAGCTTCATGGCTAAAAAATCAATTTCAATTACAAAATGACTAAGCAACTTACAGATATCGTAAGCTCCTCCAAGTCAGGGCAGCTTTCAATGAAACGTACAGCACAAAGAAATTGAAACAGCTGAGTTGGATTGACGTTGAATAACCGCAGTTTTGTCAGGTGATTAAAATTCCTTGGAAGCATTCCACATAAGCGCGGTCCAGCCAAGAACTTCAAATCAGAAACAAAGTAAGATGTTAGGCACATTTGCTTAGTCTAACTTCAAAAGCGCAAAATTTCAAATTAACTTACTCCTTACCCCGAAAAAATGAGCTGCGAGACAAAGCTCCTTAACTTTACATGAAGCAGAGAGAAACTCAACCAGATCACGTGCTGTAGTGGCAACCAGCTGACTTGTTGTCGTAGCATGAATATGCGCTACCTTTTCCAGCAAACCAATTTTAATTGATGAAAGATCAGCACAACCTTTCAAACAGATGGTCTTAAACTTTCCATACACCTCTATGTACTTGAGATTAGGCGCATTAATAATAAGATGATGTGCAGCATCAAACCCCTTCAGTATCAAACTCTCAAGTACTGGACATCTAGAAATGAAACTTCCAATTGTAACCTCCAAAAATCTCATGTTCTCAAGCTCAAGGTTGATTAGATTTTTAAAGGTTTGAAAAGTAGGAAGGAGTGGGACACTGAATGTGCAGTGAGTGAGTTTTAACTTTTCCAACTCCACACAGGAGAAAAGATGAGATGGTAACTTAAGAGATGAATTGCTGCAGTTTTCTAGGGTAATTTCCCTGACATCATTGTTTGATAGAAAGGTTATCAGATGACCAATCTCAGGACTGCTTGTAGAATTCATGTCAGGAATATGGAGGAAAAATCGATACACAGGGCCATTGTGATACATTAGGACTTTTGTCACAATGCTGTAGAATTTATTAACCTGGAATGGTTTATTCTTCAGCACATCTTTAAAGAACTGAGCATCAAACTTCAGATGTCCGAGCGACATCCAAATACGTCTTGACTTCCTAGACAAGATACACAGCCTTGTGGCATCACGAAGGGGTAGCCGTTCCATAATGCTGTCAATCACATTTGCTGGTAAATCGGCAACTAATTCTTTAGCAGCACAATTGACTCCACGGCTCTCAGGACCATGATTAGATGCCATTTATAATAGGACTGCATCCAGATTCGAAGAAAAAAGAAGTTATACAATGAGGTATAATAGTTTTTCCTTCTCTTATTTTTGGGGACAGGGCTTCTGTTACGAAGTTTTGTAGAGAAATAAGAGATTCTACCCATACTTAAGAATCATCATGGCACTTCATAGTCAAGCCTTAATTCATTTTTTGAGCTGCCTCCTGCTAGGCTGCACGAAGTGATCATGTTTGCATCTTATTCTATGATAATCCTGAATTGAACCACCCCCTCAACTAATACGTAAGCTTCAATCACATTTTCACGGCCTAACAATAACTACATCCCATTTGACTTTATCTAACATACATAATCCTGAAATTCTAACAAATCTTACAAAACACCTCTAATTGCTGCCACATCCAGTTTGCCTCGGGCATCAATTTCTCATTTGAGTTTATCATATTTGGTTGCAGCAGCACATGACAACCCCTTTTTTCAGCAGTTGCAATGTCTTTTGCACTTTTGTCAAGTTACACCAGGGGAGTAAGCCAAAATAACCATCCAAGTAGTGGCAATATGAGATAATGATTTCCTTAGTAATGACTCATGAACTGATTCACTTTTTTTCTTTTCCCCATTTTCATAAGATCTAAAAAACAAAGGTGGCGTTTACTTGTAAGCAATTATGATTACAATGTAATCCACCATTTTAGAGTAAATGTGGGTAGGAAAGGAAGGAGGTAGAAAGATGAGATTTGGGAGCTTGATTGCATTGCTCAATGTAATCATCTTTACATGGGAAAATGATGAGTGAGATGAGATAGAAGTGAAAGCAATTATGATTACAAGGGAAGATGAAATCAATCTCCCATCCTTCCTTTCTACCCCACTTTTACTCTTGAAAATGGGTATTACAATGTAATCACCATTACACCCAAGTAAACAAGCCCAAAGAGTAACAATATGCACCACAGAATTTCACAGAAGTCTCCAATGATTCAGTAAGGTAATAAGTCTTTGATTGAGCAGGTACAACCCAATTAGTACCTAACAATTTATCTGCATCTTAGAGAGGTGAAGCTGCAGTTCCTTGTTTGTAGTGTAAAATTGCTCTACTATAATAGTGATCATCTTTCGTAGCTAATTCTCGCAAGTGTCAATATCCATGCTAATAAGCATTTAGCTTTCGGAGGGGGCACTCCTCACCAAGCTCCACTTTCATGTGAGATTTGGCCACCAGCACACCACCAATTGATTCTACTGATGATACACCTTTCCTTGTGACACAACAACTGCCAAATCCTATACATTTTGGTTCGGGCCGGGTATGCATTCAGACTTCAGTCAACCATTCCAGCAGCTCCCTCGTTGCTGCTCCTTTCCTTCTAAACAAAATGCTCAGTCCTCCACTGAAATTCCCTCTCAATCAAAAGCATTTGCAAAAAGCCTCGCTGAAAATCTGCTTTGTTTAGAAGTTCCTGAGGCTATTAGTTTGCATATATAGTACGAGTTCAATGTTTGCTGACATTTATAAATCACTCCCATGGGTGAACCAAGATATCGTAATGGAAGCTTCTCCACTTAACAGTGCAAGATCTTACCACATCTCAGGCACCTGTTCAGAAGTGTATACACCAACTAAAGACCTCTTATAAAATTTGGAAATTTAGGACTATCTGGAAGCACATGCATCATCATTCTCTTGATATATGTGTTGGAGCAAAGTCAACCCAACACTTAAGCCGATGGTTGTAAGGCCTGGCCAACTAATTATATTCCCTATTACACTTATATTCCTTATGAGGATTCCTTATTACGCCTGAGAAAATCCCCATTACACCCACCCTACTTTGTGCTTAGGCTCAATTATAGGAGCAGTGTCTACTATAGGAGCAATTCAAACGCAAGACCTCCTCGTCTTCCTTGCTTTGATATAATGCATTGGAACCAACTCAACAAAAAGCTTAAGCTCATGGTTGTAGCAGCGCCAACTATTGTTATTTTCCTTATTAATATACATGCGGGTTTTCCCCCAATCTGGAGAAAACTACAAGGGTTGTCTTGTAGATGTGTTATTGAAACAACTCAATTTTCCACACCCTAATCTTTCAAATATATTCCTTTACTGACAAACCAGCAGTAAGAACTTCTACCACCAGGTTGAAGAACGAAAAGTTAATTCCGATCCCCTTACAAAACAAATCAAACAAAACCTGTGACCCTTTTCCCTCCAGCTACTTTAATGGTAAGTGTACTGATGGTATTATATATGATGACTACAGAACATACCAGATAACGCTTTGCGAAATTCAATTATAAACAAGGCTACCATTTTCCTATCTTCCTACATAATTCTATCATTCTATTTGCAAATTACCCCTTACCTACTTTAAGTCTAAGTTTCTAACAAACAAACTAAAACTTCAACCACACTTCTTATTGAACCCCATTTGATCAGGATTGATCTGAGAAAGATCAACAGGCATAATTTCACAAGAATGCAGTGTATAAACCTACTAACATCTCCATATATACAAGGATAGGTAAACATGAATGAAAATAAAACACAAAGCAACAAATTATACATAGTGTTACATACATGCAACAGGAAAAAGAGATTAAATATAAATTTATTAATTGCAAGAGAAAATTTATAGTACCTTTAAAGGAAGTTGCTAATGGTTGAGCTTTGCAGGACATATATTAAGTGCTGAGAGCTTCTGATTCTCAGTGGTGGAAGAATATTAGTGCATATTTTCTGCTTAAATATAGCTGCTGAAGTACTAGAAGATATGGAAAAGAATGGAGGTTAAAAAAGGGAGGAGTTTAAAGAGGTGGCAGAAAGTGGGAAAGTTAATAATAGGAGTAATTGTCAGCTACCACCTTTCCACCTACCCTGTTTGCCTCTCTGCAAATCATCATATATAACATAAGCAGGAAGTTAGTATATGTAAACAGGCTTTTGTCATTTCAACTGAATAATGTTTAATCAACCCACACTCCTGTGGGTACTCTACTCATGTACTGTAGAGTTGTAGACTACATACTATTAACACACAAAAGAACTTGTGTAAGACGATTTTACACTAATTTTTAGTGAGACGGGGGCACTTTTTAGTGAAATAAGGGTCACTGGTTGTAATAATATATAATTTCAAGTTAAAAAAACAAAAATATCAAAAAATAATTAACCAATTACTATATCAGGCATTAGATGGGCAGAGTACGCACTGTGTAGACCAAAAAAATTCTCCATTTTAACTTTGTGGATGAGTTACACAAATTACTGCGGACTATTACTGGTATCAAACGTTCCAAATTATCACACAAGTATCAAAGATATAAAAGTTTTCATCACCACAAAAACTTTCTGCAGATACTGGGCTATAGGTGATATCAAAGTTTTCATCACCACAAAAAATTTCAAGCACCAGGGAATACTAATATCTAATTTAACCACAATACTTGCAAAATAGGAGAAAAATAGGTGCTATGAAGTCTGTAATATCAATCTAGCTAGGGATCATGATAAGACATAAATAACTTCTGCCTTAGGTGATGCTCGGCGGAACCGCATCAATTCTGTTGATAACTTCGACTCTAGATCAGCCTTGATATTACTACTGCGCTGAACATGTAGTTTCTCCAGCACAGGAGAGCAGGCAAGGATATACTCAATCAGTTTAAGCTCCACTTCATACCCTTCAACGTTGAGAATAGTTACACTGTGGAGTTGGAAGAATCTAGTGGAAGGGTCCGTCGCCATTTTAGGATTCCACATCAAACTGTTTCTCTTAAACTGCAGAAAACACAAAGCATAAGAGTACGTTAAGAAAGTGAAAATAGAAATCTCACTTCTCTTTGAGAAGAAGCAAGAATTGAAAAGACAATGGAACTTATATAGTTATAGATGGAACATCAGGACTGAACGATAATAATCATTTCAAATCATATCGACGAAAAGATTGAGCAACTTACAGATATTGTTAGTTGTTCAATGTCAGGGCATCCTTCAAGCAAGCGAATAGCATACGGAAAGGTAAAAAAACTACTTGAGTCAATGTTTGACATATCCAGTTTCCTCAGGCACTCAAAATGCCACTTAGACGAGTCCAGGATAAAAGCTATAGCCAAGAACTTCAAAAGAAAGAAATTAAGATGTGAGGCACATATATTAACTGTAATTTGATCAGATGCACACCAATTAATTAATCCACAACTAACATTGAGAAAATAACCTCTCAGATGAAGCTCCTGGATTCTACACGAACAAGAAAGAAACTGAACCAGATTTTTTGTTTCGGTAATGTGATGATTCTGCACATTTTCCAGCAAATCAATTGTAACACACGAAAGAGCTTGGCAACCATTTAAGCTGATAGACTTAAATTTTCCATACACTTTTAAGTATTTGAGATAAGGTGCAGCTATAGAAAGCTGATCAATACCATTGAACCTCTTTAATATCAAAATTTCAAGCATCGGACAGCTAGTAGAGATGAAACTTCCAAAGGTATCTCCAAGAAATCTTATATTCTCAAGTTCAAGTCTGATAAGGTTTTTAAAGCCTATAAAAGTATTAGGAGGAACACTGAATGAGAAGTAATCAAGCTTCAATGATTCCAGTTCCACACAGGTGAAGAGATGAGATGGTAACTTAAGACGTGAACTCCCACAGTTCTCAAGGGTAATTTCCCTGACAGCATTCTTTGATAAAAAGATTATGAGTTGCCCTATCTCAGGACTTGTTGTAGTTTTGAAGTTGGGAATGTGAAGAAAAAATTGAGATATAGCGCCATTGTGAGAGAGGAAAACTTTACTCACAATGCCATAAAATTCATAATCCTGAAATAATGTTTTTTTCCTAAGCATCTCTATGAAGAACTGAGCATCAAACTTCAAATGTCGGAGCGACATCCAGATATGTCTCCACTTTCTTGACAAGACAGATAACCTTGCAGCATCACTAAGGGGTATCCTTTTCATGATGTCGTCTATCACGTCCATCGGTAAATCACTGATCAAATCCATAGGAGCATTAGCGATGAGTATTCTATTAGCACCATGACTGGATGTCATCATAGAACTGCAGATTCAAAGTTTATAAAAGCTTGTTAGCAAACTAATAATTTTTGTATTTGTATACTGGGATGGGGGCATGGGGAGTTCTTCCAGTACTTACCAGTTACTACCGATATTAAAGACTGCGTTAGTAGAAGAAATACAATTGAACAATAAGAGAAATTAATTTCAGTAAATGACTCTGAAGTCTAATCTACAGAACTACGGGATAGACATAGCCAACACCAAAGCCAATCTCAGATGGAGTATGAACAGGACTAAGGGAGAGACAATGCTAAACTAAGTCAACACCCCCTATGTTACATGAACCATGCATTTCACCTTAAACACCCATGTCAGGAGATGATAATCAGACACCACTACAGACATTGAGACACTAACAGTTGTCTGGAAGCTTGCAAACGTGGAACAAGGCAGGAATAGCATGAGATTATTTTTCTTACAGAATAAGAAATATATTTTTGTAAGCAACAAGAAGCACCTTACTTCAAGCATAAAGATCAATGCTTTTCTTCTTTGATTTTGACGTAATTTTGACATACAAAAGAAGTCCATATCTGCCACTCCTATAAGCATTTTATCCATAACATCCTACGTACTTTACATCTCTGCTATGAATTTTAATGAAACTTATAATAATACTTCAACTTAAGACTTCGACATCATAACTAGCTATTTGATCTCTGGTTGATATTGCTTCGTTCCTCTGTACTTTTACTAGCATATTCTTTAAAAATGCATGTATCCTATCAGGAATCAGAGTAATAATGCATGGAAATATGATAACTGCACCAAGCAAGCAAAATGTGCAGAACCTGTAATGCAGTTTGGCCTAGCAGCATCAAAGATCAAAAAGAGCAGCACCAAAAGTCTGACAGAGATACAGAATTATCTAGATGACGGAAGATAATGCCTATGAATAGGCAGCCCAAATTCACTTGAATCAGCCAAGTTTGTAGAGTTTCTCTATCAAATACTTAGAAAGTGTTCTTAGGTTCACATTGTATCTTACTAGTCCTACCTTCCTTACCCTTGGAGGTGTTTTTGTATCCAATTACTAGTGACGTACGCAGATGTTTCTAGCTACCGTCACACATTGGTATGTTTGACCGTGACACATGACACTTTCTGTCAAGTGTAGGAATTATAAAGTCGGTATAGATGGAGAGGCCTTCCACGCACCATGGTAGCTTTGGCCAACTATCTATCTATCGCATATCCCATCTGGCATTACTCTAATTCTATGATAATCCTGAATATTGAGAACCTACACTCTCATTGATCAAGATTCAATCACGTTTTGCACTGCCAAAATATCAGTTGAGATAATTCTTTAAACTCTACTTACTAGTTTTGAAAACAAACGTACTTCACGCCCAGAATTCTTTTGACTGAAGGCATCAACTACCCATTGAGCATACCCATATTGGGAATCAGCCCTAATTTCAGGCAATGCACAGCATCATGTTCCGGACTAATTCGCCATATAAAAACATTGGTACAGGCTAAAATCATCACCCAGTTACAGTAGTATAATACCAAGATGTTCTTCATCCTAGAAATTATTTGATTTCTCTAATTCCATTGATATATCGCCCACCAAACAAATCAATATTGTGCACAATGCAACACATCCTTTTACAGGAGTTGCCACTGACAATCACACTCCATTAATTAATCAATTAATTCCATGTATAAACATTATTTCTTATATGGGGACCAATATTGAGGAGTTTTCATGCCAATTAAAGACTCTTAGGAAAGATTAACCTAGCAATTCATAGCAGAAGTTCCAATTTTGAAAGTTCAACAAGCATAATTAGTTTGCAGCAAAACCAATTAATAATCATGAATTGATATACCCTAATGCTATTAATTAAAGCATTAACTAAACAACAATGTACATATTATTCATCAAACTTGCAATATACTGGGGAATTGAAAGAAACCAAAAAAACAAAATAAAATTGTAGTATACCTTATTAAAGGGCCACCTTATGCAAGAATATAGAGAGAGAATTGTTACAACTTGTAATCATTGGGAAATACAGCAAGAAAAGGAGTTCTTTAACACTTTGAGAGTTGAAGCGAGTTACCGCCTCTGTTTTTCTTTTCATTAGGGGGAAACATCCATTTTGGCACGGGTTAGTTCTTAATAACACAGCCGCAACATGTTGGGCTAAATTTGAAAAGGGTACTAAGATCTTTAGCCCATTAAAACATGGAGTGCCATTTTGGAGAGAAAATGTTGAATGTGGGCTGAATTGGGAACTAGGAGTAATTATGTTATGGTACTAGGTGGATGCCCGTATATTTAGTCCGTGCGTTGCACGAACCGTTATTATATAATAAACTAATATAACGTGATTTTTAGTCTTATCGAAAAATCAAAGTGTAATTGTCACTTATGAAAAACTATTAGTAATATATGGATAAATATTTATATAATCCATTTAATATTATGAATGCCATATAATAAAATTACTATGACTTTATAGGGCATCTTATCTAATTTAAACTCTTACCATCAATTTCAATTAACACTCATCCCATATGTTATATGATCCAAGAGGCCGGTAATAATTTCAAAGTCTTTCTTGTAACCAAAATAAAAAAAAAAAAGTCTTTCTAAGCTTGATGTTGGTAAGCCAATACATGTTGATATAACTTACAAGTGTACAACTAACATTCCAAAGATATGATCCTTCTTTTATGGTAAAATCACTTTAAATGTATAATGTATACATAACTACTTTTCAAAAAATAAAGAAGTTTTAGTCGTAAACCTTTGAATAGAAAAACATATTTCAATGCTTGCTTGTTTTGTCAAAGTTATATGCGGTCAAAGTATTGCCTTGAAGAACGCAAAAAGTCCAATGTAATTTTATTTGTGGTCCGGAGAGAGTACAGTAATAATTTTAAAGTTGAAGGGAACATAAATTGGAACCCTAAAATAACATGGGGGATCGGTAAATTACTTACAGTTATAAAATTATACGTGATAATGGTAAAGTTTCCTATTAAAGATTGGACCTAGAATCATTTTAGATTCATCGTTTATTTCTTTATTCTACACATACTCTTTTTTATTATATTTTATCCTGAGATTGCTTTTTAAATTTGTATAGCTAATATACATGTCTTTTCTCTTATTTTTACATGCAACTCTTTAGTTGTGTCAGCTTGTTAAGCTAATTACTGATTACCTTTTTAGGTGAACGCATCTAATGTTGTAAATCCATAGAACATACTACAAACGAGTCTCATTTGAAAGGATATTTCATACTCGTTCCAATGGTGTAAGAATTTTAATTTATTAAGCAATGAAACTAAAGTTATATGCTTTTAAAATCTAATAGTCTACTATTTAATGATTTAGGAAAGTACAACTTTAGTATATATTCTAAAACTCTAATTAATAGTGTAGTCTTTAAGGATTTAGGAAAGTACAACTTTAGTATATATTCTATACCAAACATATATTTTTATTTTATATTTTATTTTAAAATTTTATTACCATGGCTCGCTTAGGTTGACGCCTCCAATGCTGTCAGAAATGCCTCTAATATATAGATATTATGATTTGAGAGAGAAAGAGATGAGCATGTCTTGTGTGGACTTAGTCCATTGTGGACCAAGTAACTTTGAGGGCGGCTTTAGGTAAAGTAGGGGGTGGCTCCAGGTGAAGTAGGGGTGGTGCCAAGTAGTATAAATTGGAAGGGTGACTCTAGGTGAAGTATGGGTGACTCCAATTTTAGAGAGGGATGGCTTCAAGTGAAGTAAGGGGTGACTCCAAATATGGGTTCACCATATACTAAGGACACACAAATTTTAGTATTAAAGGGGTTGGGACTTGGGACTTGGGACTTGGCTGATGAATCTTATACTATGAGTAACTCCTAATCTATGAGATAAGAAGCACCCACACGACGACACTCC
The DNA here is from genome assembly GCA_038025085.1 of Tetragonia tetragonoides. Taxonomy (NCBI): domain Eukaryota; kingdom Viridiplantae; phylum Streptophyta; class Magnoliopsida; order Caryophyllales; family Aizoaceae; genus Tetragonia; species Tetragonia tetragonoides. Next base: position 36,233,471 of record CM076148.1, read on the forward strand.
AACGAAACAGCAAATTCATATTTTTGCCTCCCGGAAGCTTAAAAAACGTGGATTATAGCCTTCGTTTTCGGCTTCCCGGGGCGTCATTTTTGCCAAAATTTCCCCCGAGATCTATCATGACCTTAGAGTACCCTCGGTATCTCAGGAGGGACATCCGGATCCCCGAACATCGATGTCACCCATGCCTTTGGTATTTTGGCTCTTACACTTGTGTTCCGCAAAACACCCTTCGAAGCCTATCAGGGACCGAATAAGCGACTGTGAGGGCCTTCCATATCCTCTATAGGTGTTCCGTGCGATATGGTTCAAAAATATTCACATTTGTTCCCGGGTCCCCCGAAAGCTCAAAAAACATGGATTATATGGCCTTCATTTTCGGCTTCCCAGGCCCCGGGTGTCATTTTTTCCTAAACTTCTCCAGGGGCTCTATCATGAGTCATGACTCTAGAGGACCCTCGAGGTCCCGGGAGGGACACCCGGATCCAGGGACATCGATATCACCCATGCCTTTGGTGTTCCGCTTACACTAGTGTCCTGTCAAACGCCCTTCCAAGCCTATCAAGAATCAGATAAGCGACCCCAAGGACCTCCCACGCCCCTTACGAGTTACGGGTGTTCCCTGCGATGTGGTATGAAAATATTCACCTTCGATCCGGAGCCTCCCGGAAGCCCAAAAAATGTGGATTATAGCCTTCGTTTTCAGCTTCTCGGGGCCCGAAGTCATTTTTTCCAAAAATTCTCCGGGGAGTTTATGCGATGACCCTAGAGTAGCAACAGTGTTCTGTGAGGGACAACCGGATTCCCGAACTTCGATATCACCCTTGCCTTAGGTGTTTTGCTCTTACATCAATGTCCCGTTAAACGCCCTTCTAAGCTTACCAGGGATCGGATAAGCGACCCTTAGGGGCTCCCATGCCCTCTAGGGATGTTCTGTGCGATCTGGTGCGAAATATCCACCTTCGTTTCGTGGCCTCCCGGAAGCCCAAAACTGTGGATAATAGCCTTCATTTTTGGCTTGCCGGGGTCCGGGTGTCATGTTTGCCCAAACTTCTCCGGGGGGTCTATCATGACCCTAAAGTATTCTCGGTTCCCCGGGAGGAACACCTGGATCCTTGAACTTCTAAACCACCCATGCCTTTGGTGATATGGTTCTTACACAAGTGTCTCGTAGAACGCCCTTCCAAGCCTATCAGGGACCGGATAAGCGACCCCGAGGGCCTTCCATTTCCCTAGGGGTATTCTGTGTGATTTGGTGCGAAAATATGCACCTTAGCTCTGGGGCCTCCCGGAAGCCCAGAAAAAGTAGATTATAGCCTTCGTTTTCGGCTTTCCGGGCCATAAGGGTCATTTTTGCCCAAACTTCTCCATGGGGTCTATCACGACCTTAAAGGACCCACGGCGCTCCAGAAGAGATATCCGGATACCCGAACATTGATATCCCCATGCCTTTAGTGTTTCGACTCTTACACTAGTGTCTTGTAAAACGCATTCCAAGCCTATCAGGGACTGTATAAGTGACCTCGAGAGCCTCCCATGTCCTCAAGGGGTCTTCCATGAGATGTGGTATGAAAATATCCACTTTTATTTAGTAGCCTGCAGGATGCCCAAAAAAACGTGGATTATAGCCTTCATTTTCGGCTTCTTGGGGCTCGGGTGTCATTTTTTCCTACTTCTTCAGCGGGTCTATCATGACCCTAGAGTACCCTCGATGCCCCGTGAGGGACATCCGGATCCCCAAACTTTGATATCACCCATGCGTTTGGTGTTTTGGCTCTTACACTAGTGTCTTGTAAAACGCCCTTTTATGCCTATCAGGGACCGGATAAGCGACCATGAGGGTCTTACATGTTCTCTAAGGATGTTCCATGCGATGTGGTGCGAAAATATCTACCTTCTTTTCTAGGCCTCCCGAAAGCCAAAGAAACGTGGATTATAACCTTCGTTTCCAGCTTTCCGGACCCCGGGTGTCATTATTGCCAAACTTCTGTGGAGAGGTCTATCATAATTCATAACCCTATAGGAACCTCGATTCCCCAGGAGGGACATCTGGATCCCCAGAATTTGATAGCTCTCATGTCTTTGGTATTCCGGCCCTTACACCAGTGTCCTGTAAAACGCCCTTCCAAGCCTATCAAGGACTGTATAAGCGACCCCGAGGGCCTCCCATATCCCCTAGAGGTGTTCCATGCGATGTGGTGTGAAAATATCCACCTTCATTTCGGGGCCTCTTGGAACTTGGAAGCCTATAAAACGTGGATTATATCCTTCGTTTTTGGCTTTCCGGGCCCGGGGTCCGCTGTCATTTTTGCCGAAATGTCTTCGAGGGGTCTATCAAGATCCTAGAGTATCCTCGGTGTTCCAGGAGGGAAATTCGGATCCCAGACTTTTGATATCACCCATGCCTTTTGTGTTCTCGCTCTTACACAGGTTACCGTAAAACACCCTTCCAAGCAAATCAATGACCGGATAAGCGACGCCCCATGTTTTCTAAGGGTGCTCCGTGCAATGTGGTGTGAAAATATATACCTTCGTTCTGTGGCCTCCCGGAAGCCCAAAAACGTGGATTATATAGCCTTTGTTTTTGGCTTCCTGAGCCCCGGATGTCATGTTTGCCCAAATTCTCTGAAGGGTCATCATGACCCTAGAGCACCTTCGGTGCCTCAGGAGGGACATCCGGATCCCCGAACTTTGATCTTACCCATGCCTTTGGTATTCCAACTCTCACATCGATGCCCCGTAAACGCCATTCCAAGCCCAACATGGACTGGATAAGCGAACCCGAGTGCCTCCCATGTCCCCTAGGGATGTTCTATGCGATGTGGTATGAGAAAATACACCTTCGTTCTGGGGCCTCTCGGAGAGCCAAAAAACGTGGATTAACCTTCATTTTCGGCTTTCGGGACTTGGGTGTCAATTTTGCCAAACTTTTCCGGGGGGTCTATCATGACCCTAGAGTACCCTTGGTGCCCCCGGAGGGATATCTGGATCCCCGTACTTCGATCTCACCCATGCCTTTGGTGTTGTTGTTTTACACAAGTATCCCGTAAAACACCCTTCCAAGCCTATCAGGTAACGGATAAGCGAACCTCTGATGTCCTATACGGGTATTCCGTGGGATGTGGTGGAGAAGTAGCGACCTTCGTTCCGGGGCCTACTTAGCCTTCGTTTTTTGCTTCCCCGGGCCCGAGTGTCATTTTTTTCCAAACTTGTCCGGGGGGCGGGTCTATCATGACGCTAAAAAACCCATGGTGCTTCTGGAGGGACATCCAGATCCCTGAACTTTGATATCACCCATGCTTTTGGTGTTTTGGCTCTTACACCAGTGTTCCATAAAACGCCCTTCCAAGCCTATTAGAGACTGGATAAGCAATCCAAAGGGCCTCCCATGTCCTCTAGGGTGTTCCATTTGATGTGGTGCGAAAATATCCACCTTCGCTACGAGGTCTCCCGGAAGCCCAGAAAATGTGAGACTATAGCCTACGTTTTCGGCTTCCCAGGGCCCGGGTGTCATTTTTGCCCAAACTTTTTCGAGGGGTCTATCATGACCCTATAGTACCCTGGTGCCCTGGGAGGGACATCCGGATCCTTGATCTTCAATATCACCCATGCCTATGGTGTTTTGGCTTTTACACAAGTGTCCAGTCTAACGCCCTTCCAAGCCTATCAAGGACTGGATAAGCGACTGCGAGGGTCTCCTATGTCCTCTTGGAGTTTTCCATGCAATATGGTGTGAAAATATCACTTTCGTTCCAAGGCCTCCCGAAAGCCTAACAAACGTGGATTATAGCCTTTGTTTTCACCTTTCCAAGGCCCGGGTGTCATTTTTGCCAAAACTTCTTTGCGGGACCTATCATGCCCTGGAGTACCCACTGTACCCAGGGAGGGACATTTGGATCCCCGAACTTCGATATCACCCATGCCTTTGGTTGTTTTGACAGCTTACACAAGTGTCCCGTAAAACGCCCTTCCGAGCCTATCAAGGACCGGATAAGCGACCCTGAGGGCCTCACATGTCCCTTATGGATGTTCTGTGCAATGTTGTGCGAAAATATCTACCTTCATTTTGTGGCCTTCAGGAGACCCAATAAAAAATGGATTTTATAGTCTTCGTTTTCGGCTTCTCGTGCCCCGGATGTCATTTTTGCCCAAATTTCTCTCAGGAGTCTATCATGACCTTAGAGGACCATCGATACCCCTGGAGGGACATATGGATCCCCGAACATTGATATCCCCCACGCCTTTGGTGTTTCGGCTCTCCGTGTCTACTAAAACGCCCTTCCAAGCCTATCAGGGACTGGATAAGCGACCCCGAGAGCCTCCCATATCCTCTCGGGGTGTTCCTTGCGATATGGCGTGAAAATATCCACATTCTTCTGGGGCCTCTCGGAAGCCAAAAACGAAGGATTATAGCCTTCGTTTTCGGCTTCCCGGGCCCTGGGTGTCATTTTTTTCCCAAACTTCTCTAGGGGTCTATCCTGACCCTAGAGTACCCTCGGTGCACCAGGAGGGACATCCGGATCCCCGAACTTCGATATCACTCATGCCTTTGTTGCTATGGCTCTTACACAAGTATCCCTTAAAACGCCCTTCCAAGCCTATCAAGGACCGGATAAGCACCCCTGAGGGCCTCCTATGTCCTGTAGGGGTGAAACATGCGATGTGGTGTGAAAATATCCACCTTCGTTATGTGGTCTCCCGGAAGCCTAACAAACGTAGATTATAGGCTTCATTTTCGGCTTCCCGGTGTTATCTTTGCCCAAACTTTTACAGGGGGTCTATCATGACCCTCGATGCCCCTGGATGGACATCCAGATCCCCGAACTTAGATATCTCCATGCTTTTGGTTTTCCGGTTCTTAAGCTGGTGTCTTGTAAAACGCCCTTCCAAGCAAGCCTATCAGACCGGATAAGCGACCCCGAGGACCTCCCATGTCCCCTAGTGGACCCCTAGGTATGTTCCTAAGCCTTCGTTTTCTGCTTACGGTGGCTCGCATATGAGTTTTTCCCAAACTTATTCGGGGGGCTATCATGGCCCTAGAGGACTTTCGATGCCTCTGGCATGGTCATCCAGATTCCTGAACTTCTATATCACGCATGCTTTCGACGTTCCGACCCTTACAATGGTGTCTCGTAAAAACGCACTTACAAGCCAATGAGGGACACGATAACGGGGGCCCTCTTATGTTTCCTAAGGGTGTCCCGTGCGATGTAGTGCGAAAATATCCTCCTTCGTTCCGGTGCCTCCCTGAAGCCCAAAATACGTGTATGAGCCTGTGATTTGCAGCTTTCCGGGGTCCGATTTCCGTTTTTACCCAAACTTCTCCAGGAGGTCTATCGTCACCCTAGAGGACCTCCGGTGCATCGCGACGGTCATCCGGGTCCCAGACTTTTATTTCACCCATGGGACATGGGACATTGGCATGGTACTCGCTAGACGCTGGGAAATGAGATATGGGCCACCCATATTTTGTTTCAATAAATTTTTGATGTAATTAGTTCATTTCCATCAATTATCAAAGGCTAATATACGGCCACTGAATGCCTATTACCATGACTTGAAGGCATCCCTCCCTCCCAACATTTTAAAATTTTCTCGAAACAAATTAAGAGTCAAGTTGCGGATGAACCTCTCCAAATCCCGCCTTGGTATTGTTTTAGTTTTATTTACCAGTTAATCACAAAATTAGCACCAAAAAAGAAGAAAAAAATTATTACAACAAAATTAAAAGCGAGTAAACCCATCAGAAAACATTAAATTAAAAAAAAAACCAACAAGAGCTGAAACATCCCGTGTTCATAGGCATGCACACTATATAATAAAACAATTAGTGACATTTAAGTGTAAGGCTGATCTCCAACCCCCTCACCTCAGCTCGGCACAATTATCATTCATTCATTCCAACCCGAGCTGGATCGGACTTGAGCCATGTGGGTTCAGCTCAACTTGGCTCAGTAACACCTGCTTGTACACAAAGCTAACCATGGTACCTGAAGTTGGAGTTGATCATCTGCATATTCTGCAGCTGACTACAAGGGTAACAGCTCTTCACTACACATTCGATAAATCACCGCATGCATCGCTGCAAGTCAGCACATTCATGCGTCCATGACGCATAACGAGTGACTAGACAAATGACAAATGAAACGCAAACTTGCAATGCAATTGTAATTTGCGGAATAACAAGGATAAAACTAAATATATAGTCCAAGACTACAAGAAACTCCATAAAAGAGTATAGAATTTGCTGTTCGGCGGCAGAGGATGATCTAAACAGTAATTCTGGAAATTTATAATACCTCAAAGCTGTCATTATCATAAACTAGGTAGTCAAATGCTTGCTAATTCAACTCCCCTCTTAGAAGCAAAAACTAGCACGAAAAAGCAAGCAACCGCCGACCTAGATTGTTCAAGCTCAGAAAAATGGGCCCCTATACTCGTACGAGATACGTATATCTGCGCTTGGTGATGCACGGTGAAACCCACTCAATGCCTTGTGTACCCTTGCCTTTGCGAGTCTTTTGCTTGGTCCCTTCGCTTGCCAGATAGACATTGCCTGCAGAGCTGGAGTGCAGGAAAGTAAAAACTTAACTACTTCCAACTCATTTTTGTGCCAATAATGGGGCCTATATAAACCTTCTCTAGGTGTGCCAATTCGCAACACTCATAGCCTTGTGCTTGCAAATTAAGCTCTTCTCCAAGTGCAGTTGACATTGGTAGATTGGCCTAAATCAGGAGAACAATTTTTACTGTCAGTCACTCAAACAAAATCATGTTTACCTTGACTGAAATTGCGGAGCAGAGCTCGAAATGCTATAGAGGAACATGAGGTGGCGGATGCAGTGGCGCATTGGGTTATGAATGTTATCCACATGCATAATGAACTGATAGTTTTAGATGTTTTGCCTTTTGACAAGGACTGTAAGGGTACCTTGCGTCCCAGATTTATTAATACGTAATTTTAATAGTAGTCATTTTATCAAAAAAAAAATAAAAAATAAATTGCTGAGCATAAACACAGTTTACCGAATGGATTTGAGCTTGCACATTTTTTTGGTAAGGTACTGAAAAGACAGAGATTATATTACTACAAAGTCTACCATGGTGTTCGCCAGTGGCATCACTACGAAAGACATGTACACTCTGCTAAAACCTTCATGAATTCGGCTGAAAACTATAGGCTGAACCATTCATTCAATAATCATATGATAGGCATCTCATTCGAATGGGTACTTTCTTTTTTCATACAACCAGCAGCTGTTTATTGGGAAAAACAATCAAAACAAACAAAAAGTTATTTAAACAATATTTAGGGCATCTTACCGTGATCTCCAATCTACGAAGGTTAACAGAAGAACGGATAAAGCATAAGATGCGACACAAAACATCAACGTCAGTGAACTCCACGTTATCTAGCTTCAGATTTTTTACTTCACCAAATCCTTTTGGAAGCTTTTGCCAATGACGATCAAATTTAACTACCTAGATGAAGAACAAACATTACAAGTTACGAAGTCAAGTTTCTTGTACTCTCATGTAGAAGAAATATCACGTAAACTCACCTTGTAAATAGAACCACCCAAACTGAGGGACTCAAGCTTCACAAGGCAGCCAAAAAAGTCGATCACATCCCATACAGAGTACTCACTCATACGTTCCAAGTAAAGTTTCATCTCCATTACGTTATGAGCTCCTTGCAAACAGAGAGACTTAAACCTGCCTCCCACAAATAAATACTCGAGCTTTGGAGCACAAATCTTTAAAACGTGACCCACATGTGCCGGGATTTCCAATACAATTCGCTGAAGATTTGGACAATTGGAAATAAAAGTGTCCAGATCACCAGTGACACGATGACAAGTGAGGCTTTTAAGATTCGGGAAGCCTCTAAGGAAAGGGTATCCACTAAATACAAAAAGACTGAGCTTCAAAGATGCCAAGCTCAAGACAGGAGGAAAAGAAGAAGGCCAAGTGTGAAATGAACCCATAATGGTCAATTTCTTGACCCCTCTCAGAAGGACGATACGGAGTGATTGATTGGCATAATATTTCTTTACATTTAAGTCCGGAAGATGTAGATAGAATTCTTCTAAAGGGCCAGTGTGCTGTAATAGAAGACTGTTGACAATATGCAAATACTGATATGCAGATGGCTCTGTATTGTCTATTCTTGCAAAGGTGGAAAGGAAAAATGAGAAATCAATAACCAATTTGGGTACTGTTGTCCATCTATACTACCATGTTTTTGATAACACACTTGTCCTCACTGCATCAAGCAAGGGCATGAATAAAAGGATTTTTTCAATCAAACGATCAGGTAAGTCACTGATTTTATCCATACTTGCTCTGCAACCTTAAACTCCCAAGATATCTGAGCAGAAGCTATTGACTTACAGTGCGCAACCAATCGCAACACGTCGACAATGCGTTAGATATAGCAGCCCCTAATGCTATAATGAGTTACCCTATGGTTGTTGACTTATCTTCGAAGATTGAAAGAAAGACAGAATTCGCTTAAGCATCTAACCTTTGTGTTTTCTGATATCTCTGTCAAGAAATCCTGGAGAAAAAGTCAAACCACATTTTATTAAGAACTACACCAGCATATGCCCTAAAATCATGAGATTGATTAAGATTATAAACTGCTGAACCAAATCAACTGAAAGCGTACTTTAAATTAATTTCAATATCAAATGAAACCTCACAACCAAACATGATAATCCAATTGGTACATTTTTAGTCTTGTGCGGAGCCTATATGAGGACGAGGTACAAGCACAAAGCTTATGGCAGGTTAAGGCACTATGCACATTTATGGTTCACCTCATGCAATCATTGAACTGTTATTAATAGTGTCTACAGTGTACATAATCAAACTGAAACCAAGTAATTGCTCAAGCAAAAGAGAAAATTGTATCAGGTATGTCATCATTCAACTTGGGATTTTTCCGATTAGCCCATTATTTCAGTTCCAATATTTCCATTTACCAACATTGCAAGGCAGAAATTATGTGAAAATAAACATAAATTTACTGAGTAAATGCATAGTAGATTCCAAAATTATGGTGAAGTAGATAGTCAAGCAATTGGGCAGAACAATGTCCAAATGAAAAATTGTGCATGAATATAACATACTTAAACTTCTGTACATGAAGATACAGGAAGACTAAATAGAAGACACTGAATGATTGCGAATTCAAAAAATTAAGAAGTAAAGCGACAAGTACTGGAGTTATTGGTAATATCTTTACAAATCTCGAACAGGCATGTTCTGAAACAACCTAAGCCATCATTTCTAATATGTACAAATTAACATCCGACAACAAGATCACACAAGACATTCCTATTAAGGCTGGGTTTTTAGCAGTCAAAAGATTACATCTTCATCTTTCCAAATCATAGATAATCAGTTAAATTTAATTCATACATGGAGTGATCTCATTTCCAAATCACAACAAATGATGAGAATCTATCAAGACTCTCCACTTAAAGAATAAACAAGTCAATTTACCTTAAAATCCAATGCATCACACTCTCAACGGTATTTCTTCAAAGGAAATCTGGTTTATGACAGAGAGGCAATGGAACTAACAATTTTCCTTGAGAAGTAATCAAGAGAAACTATGCTTTGCTCTGATCGTGCTGCACAGTAAAATCAGATGAAAAAAAACAGAGATCAACAAAGGAAAGAGAGTATGTAGAAAAGAAGAGTGTTTCTCTGGCACAGCAAAGGAGAATGAGAATCAGCTATCTACTTAAGAAGATCACACACAAACCCTAAGTTACTCGCTACGGAGACTGAGGATGAAGATTACTGAACCATGCACTATATAAAGCATACAAATGGGTTGGGCTAATAGGTTAGGGCCTTTAAGGCATGTAATCCAGCCTATCTGTAGCAATTGTAGGCTTCTTTAGACTTTAAGAAAGCTGTCCGCCCAATCAAACATCTAATCTTCGGCACTGGTTCATTGCAAAGTTTCAGAAAAGTACTCTAAGGCCTAAACATTAACAACTAGTATCAAATTCACATATCTTTAAGGTAACAACAAACATTTAAGACGTGTCACTAGATTTTAACCTATTACGTTCGAAATAATTTAACATCAAATCATCACTTGTAGAAGAATAAGGGCAGGGGATTGGCATAAATACACAGCAATTGATGCTTTACGGATATGCTTGTGTCTTAAATTAGTGTGTGCGGATTCAAGAGAGCCCTTTCGACAAAAGATAAAAGGGATGGTATCTGCATTACATTTCTTTGCTAATCAGCCCACTGCCTCAAACCATTTCTAAAGTAAGTGTACACCCACTATCCAGATTCCAGAATTAGTTGTTACATCACTAGTTCAAATTGCACTCTTATTTACACTTGAATATTATTTATTGACAGAGGAAATGATTCTTTCTCCTCAATCTCATAGAGTGCGGAATGACTAGGGTGGATCAATAATAATAGAAGTGAGAGTACCACAACATTATACCTCAATTTCGTTAGGACAATTGCCTACATTTCAATTTGATGCTAACAACAGCCAGAAGATTTTGGTTAGCTTTTGACCTTCGTATGACACATGGTGGGCATCTAGGCACTTCAACTACCACTTTCGGCAGCCTACAGAGTACCCACTGGACAAAAGCAAAAATACACAACTGCATAGCTTGAATGAAATGTGACTGTTTGTCTACTACTATTGTTACAACTTCTATTTTGGTGAATGGATCTCCAACTGAGCCCTTCTTGCCTACTAGAAGAATTAGGCAGGGAGACCCAATGTCTCCCTACATCTCCATCCTTTGTTTGGAATTTTTGTCTAAGCTAATCCCTAATGCTTGTACTGAGGGATCTTGGACACCTTTTACTTTAGGTAAAGATAAATTGCCCATCTCTCATTTGATGTTTGCTGATGACTTAATTCTCTTTGGGGAAGCTTACCTGGAGACCTTGAATGCACTAACTCAAACCCTGGATCTTTTCTCTCAAACATCAGGGCAGAAAATTAATCTGGATAAATCTAGTATAATGTTTTCAGCAAATACATAATTGAGTGCTTTAAGGATAAACTGGGGATCAATGTGAGTGATGATTTAGGAACTTACTTGGGCTTACCTCTGACTCATAAGAGACCTGCCAAGAGGCAGGTAGAGTTTATTGTTAACAAAGTTAAGAACAAGTTAGCCTCTTTGGAAAAAAACTCCCTCACCAAAGCTGGAAGAAGGATTTTGATTAATGCTACTCTTAATGCCAACCCTAGCTACTTTATGAAAGTACATCTTGTGAAATGGGAGGATTGTACTACTCCTAAGGAAGTTGGAGGTCTTAGGATTAAAAATAATAGATTCTTAAATGAAGCTCATATAGCAAAATTATGCTGGAAGGTGAAAAATAATCCTGATTCCTTACTGGCCCAAACTTTATTAAACAAATATGTGGTGGGCAAGCAGCAGGCTATCTCATTTGGGAATGGCTCTCATGTGTGGCAAGACATAGGAAAGGGACCTGTTTTCTGATCATTTGTAATGGGTTTTAGGGACTGGGGACAATATTAGGTTCTGGTATGATCACTTGTGTCCATTAGGAGCCTTTAGGAACCTAATTCAGGGACCTCTTAATAATAATGAGCATAGTCTGAAAGTGAAGCATTGCATCAATAATGGGTAGTGGTTCTTAGATAGTATCTCTTTTGTGCTACCCGCTGAGATCCTGCATGTGATTTTAGGAACTTCTATTCCTACTACTGTGTGTTCTGATTTTCAAATTAGTAAGTTTAGTAACTCATACTGAGACTTATGTGGAGGCTGTTACTGAGTCCAAGGGATACCAGCTGAGCAATGATGTTTTTTTTTTGAAAAAGTGTGGAAGGTGAGGTGTTATCCAAAAATTTAATTCTCTGTTTGGCTAGCCTTGAGGGATAGAATACCTCACAAAGTAACTCTTTTTAATCGTCATTGTGGTGATAATAATTTTTGTCAAAACTGTATTAATGTCCTTGAAAATGCTTTACATGTCTTAAGGGACTGCCCTGTAGCAGGGGCAGTGTGAGCCTTATTCTCTGATAATTTTGACTCTATGGAACTCAAGTCCTGGTTACACCACAACTCACAACCTAGTACCCCTAATATGCTTGGGACTGTCCCTTGGGATATTGTATTCTCCATAACAGTTTGGGAAATTGGAAAAATAGAAATGACCTGATTTTTAACAATCATTCCTTACCACCACAGATACTAAAAACCAGAATCCTTAATAATGCTTGGGAGTTTTTCAGCTCCCTGACCTCTTTGCCAAATCAGGACCTTCATCTACTACTACTACTCAACAGCATCAGGCCACACCACTAAACTTAGGGAATGAAATTTTTTGGGTACCATCACATCACCACCTTGCAAGTGGCACAAAACTAATGTTGATGCTTCCTTCACAAAGAACAATTTGGAGGCAGGACGTGCAGGTGTTTACAGGGATAATCAGGGAATCTGGAAATGAGGATTACTTGGAAGACAACAGCCTCCAGTGAACTTCATGCAGAATTGAAAGCAGTGCTCCAAGCTCTAAATTGGTAGCTCAGTAAGGATGGCAACATGTGCTTGTCGCTATAGCTACTGATTCCCAGAAAGTGGAAAACATGATCTCTTCCAAGGAGGTAACACGACATGAACCGATGCATTTGATACTGGATTGCAGGGCAATGCTGGATGGGAACCCTACAGTAACGATCAAGTTTGGAGGAAGAAGATGGAATAGAGTAGCAGATAACCTAGCTAAATTGACTAGAGTGGAAAGCACTGACTTTGAAGTTTGAACAAACTGTATTTTGGATCACCCCTCCCTGGGCATGTAATATTTTGGTGAAAGGAACAACTTGGTTGTTTCAGTCAAGAGCCTAACTAGACTCTGACTGCTTTATTTTTTTTTTTTTGGAGAAGAGACTCTGACTGCTTTTGATGATTTATTAATATTAATGTTCTAATTTCTACCAAGAAAAATAAATAAATAAATAAAGAGACTGTTTGTCATCATTTTGAGCTCTACTGCCTTTAAAAGAAATTTGGCTTTTGCTTCATTTAAGGGATGGAGGTGGTGGGGTTATTATCGGCAACGTTCTTCTGGGTGCACTTTCAAGCTTTGTCCCATATTTGATGAGGTTTAGACTAAACAGATCAATGAAGAACCGGGTAGGCAAAATCCACCGTCTATGGGTTTGATGATAGAGGCTGACTTACTACTTTCATCCATAAAGTTGTTCCAACATACTAGTTCCCATTAAAATCAAGATACTTCAAATTAACCAAACAAAAAAGCAACCATACCTTCTGGCTTCTGCAAGAACTCATCATACAGTAAGAACGGCACATCTATATTGACATGTTTGGCAGATATAAAACAAACATATTTACACCACTTCCCTGTAAAGAGTCAACATAAGAAGGCACAACCATAGGTCTATAACTGAGATCGAAGGAGAGACCCAAACAGTAACATATAGATCTTGGCGCTAAAAAAGAGTATATTCAGAAAATGCACAACCAAATCTCATACAACAACCATATATCAGATTCTTGGCTTCAAAAAGAAGTTACACATGAGCAAGTATACTCCACAACAATATATTGATCATAGATGTGGGACCACTATAAACAGCAAATATGGTATAACCAACATCTCATACTATACATGAGATGATTAGCTAAAATCATGAAAGTGGTAGTAGAGATACCTGATACGCAGTTGCTATAGGATTGTACATCTTGAAGTTTGGATGGGTAAAAAATTGCGAAGTTTAACTTTGAAACCAATCCCACTGAAGGTTTAAAAAAATCCCTGCATAAAATTCACCATTTGATCTTCAAACCACGTGTTTATATGTGTGTCCTGTAAATACAGCACAACTAATTAATTCGTAGATAGACGACATTTCGACAAAAGTGCTAGAAAGTAACAGCACACTTTTTAACATTTAAAATCTCCCAATAACCATTCTATTAATAGAATTCACATGTCAATTTATTGGAGCAATGATTACACTGAACATAGAAACATGATTACTTCAAGTGTTCCAGGAATATTGGCAAAACTAGTGCAGGAACTAGTGTTTGAAGTTTAATCTTCAATGCATAAAATGTATGACTATAATCCTGATTTCTGAAAGAAATTTTCAATCTATTAAAAATGATATACTATGTCTACAATGGAGCTCCTGGTGACAACCTTCAGATGTTGATATCAAGAGAAGGTAGTCACATCAATCAGCCCTTTCGAGCTACTCGCAATTACTATCTTGAAGTCCTTAAATCCTTGTGCTCTAAGCCATTTTTAATGAAGCTAGACATGTAAATTCAGTGGTAACAAAGTAGGCAAGTTGCAAATAATTAAGCATCTAGAGAATGTAAAGGTTCAGATAATAAAATCCATGCCAAGGGCAGATCTATTGCAAACACTTTGTAAGTTTCCTAAAATATTCCGCCAAAAGTTTCCATTTCATAGCTTTTCTTCGTTTGTTTGGGTGAACAATAGATACTATCCTCAGGAAAACTAGAAAAGATGTTTCAAAGGAAAATATTGTCTTTCTCCATATTACTCGTAAATTTATCTTGGGAGTTGGGAGAAGGGAAAAACAAGTCCGAATAAAAAAGCATTTGTTTGGTTTTTCCTTGATCAAGATATTTTTTATCTTCATTTCTCTTCCAAATAAGAGCTGAAAGTCATCTGTGAAGGGATGGTGTGATGTATATCTCCAAGTTTTAGCTTGTAAGAAGCACCATTGAATCGGTAACCTCCCTCCCAATCCTTGCGCCTCAAAAAAAAACCTTTCATCTGATGTACAATCGCACCTATATAAGCTTAGAAGCAATTATAAAAGCTTCTTGTTTTTGTCAATAACTATCTGATATATATAGATGTTCAAAGGACCAGTTCTTCAAGACTTCCAAAGCTGTTACACAGAGTCACAGATATTATTTGCACAACATTGAAGAATATGGTCTTCAACAAAACTTTCATCTGGTCTTCGTTCTCCCAAAGAACAAACAACAACAACAACCCAGTAAGTATCCCGCCTAGGGTGGGGTCTTGGGAGGTCCAAATGCACCCAGTCTTATCCCTAGCTAGTCGCCTAGTAGAGAGACTGTTCCCGAAAGACCCACAAAAACTTCTTTTTTTTTTCCCATATGTGGTCACTTAATAGACCCAAATATAAGAGAATGGGAAAACAATTTCCATTAGCTATTGCCTCCCAATCAAACACGGCAGCCACCATCAAACTTTCAGCCACAAGCCTACAATCTCACTAGTTCCCCAGACTAGGGACCCAAATTGTAATTCTTGCTTTAGAAATTCACCAACAACCATGAATGCAGTTCTCAACCCCTTATTGGACAGTGCATTATTATTTTTGTTTGTGGGATAAAGTTGAAACTAAAATTCAGTCAATTTCAGGGTTACCGAATTCTCTCATACCCCTAGCGAACTGCGTACAGTTCGCAGTTCTCCAACGTACTAGTACTCTCGATGTGGTGAACTTAGTAGTAGGCCAGAAACAGTGTCCAAAAACCGCAGATTGGACTTATCTCATCCATGGTTTCTGCCACGAAACCTCTTTTAGTTCTTTTTTTTTTTACCAATTTGTACTACTTTTCCCTTTCATTCTTTATTCCTTCTCATCTGGCAAGTAAAACTTCAAAGATTAGCCCATCCCTGATAAGGGAACTAGTCATATGCAGTACCCCTAGCGAATGTAGTTCTCTGTGAGTAGCGAACTGGGAATTCGTACTACGTTCTCGAACTGAGCATACAGAGAATTTGGCAACCCTGGTCAATTTATGCATACATACTTTCGAATTCCGATATCTTCACAAAGATGTACAAAGTGCCAACAGTTGATGTGAGAAAATCATTAAGTTATTCCATTAGACCCTTAAAGGAAAAACATTTAGTGGCCCAAACATCATAGCAAAACAAGAAGTATCAACAGTACAGTTGATGTGAAAAAATCCTTTTGAAAAACCCCTTCTTTGCCTGGAAAGCGGGCATCAGATCCACATAACCAAATGGAAACTTCAAATTACTACACAAAATACGTATCTGCCTTATACCTCAAAATATAGAAACAATTAATTAGCATTTCCCAACTTAACATGAGCCAGGATGGTTTGGGCTCAACTTGACCCGATATCAATCTATCGTAACACCTTATTAGTACATAAAGCTCAAATTCTAGCCTGGTAGTCTGAGTCATTAAACGTGACTATAAAGAGTAACGGTTCTTGGTTGGAAGACACACAACTATAACATAGAAGCGTTACATTGCTAGCTTCTTGATCTACGTAGTTGATAGTTGATACCACCACATTCATTTACAACGAAAAAAAGTGATGAATGAACACTAGTTCACCAGCAAACTTCTAACATTCAATCACATCAGCACATTCATGCATCTGTAGTCCCCAAACCTTGTACAAAGGTGCATGCGTGATGAAAATGCAAGTGATGTGCAAACTTGTAATGATGGGAGTAACATCAAGGCTAAAACTATATCATATGTTGCTCCAACGCAAAGAAACTTCATGAAATGCAAAATAAGATGTACAATTACAGAATGATCCACAAACTAGATATGGCAATTTAATAACTCAAAGCTGTCGGGGGTAGCTGAGTTGGTAAGACCTCGGAAAGTTATTCAAGAGGTCCCAGGTTCGAGTCCTCTCAGGGCCACTGGAGGTTTTACCGAATCGTTAACTTTAGGGCCCATGGGATTAGTCAAGCAAAAGCTTGGACACCCATGTCATCTAAAAAATAAAAATAACTCAAAGCTGTCAATATCAAGAACTAGATTCTTCTAGTTATGATATCTCGCCTAGATTGGAGTTGCCACTCATACGAGATAACTATAATTGCACTTGGTGATGCATGATGAAATCGAGTCAATGCATTTAATACCTTTGGCTTTGCGACTCTTTTGTATGGCACCTTTGCAAGACAGATGGACAACATTTGCAGATCTGAAGTGCAGAAAAGCAGAAACTCAACTACTTCCAATTCATTATTTGTGCCAATGATAGGGCCTGCATAAATTCCTTCAAAGTGCACGAAGCTGTGCTCTGTGCTTGCAACAGGAGCTCTTCTCCATGCACCCTTGATGTCGGTGGACTGGCCTAAATCAAAAGAACAATGTTGATCAATAAAAGAAATACCATGTCTAGTTTGATAAAAGTTATTGAACATAAACATAGAGACACTGAAGGGGTTTGAACTTGCACACTATGTTACATGAATTTGTCTGAAAACTACCAGTCCAATTTTCCATACCAAGACATCTTATTTGAAAACGTACTAAGATGAGAAACCAGTAGTTGATGCAACCTGCAGTTGTTAACATTATTGAGCAACTTACATAGATCTCCAATCTTCAAAGCTTAGGAGATGTATTTATAATCCACAAGATGCAATGCAACATATGAACATCACGTCATCTAACTTAAGAATTCTCAGTTCACCAAATCCACTAGGAAGCTTTGTCAAATGACCAGCAAGTGCAAGTACGTACATAACCACAAGATGCAATAAAACAAATTAACATCATTGAAGGGTTGGTGTGAAGTATTTCCCAAATTTTAGCTTGTTAAAAGCATCATTGAATCAGTAAACCCCCTCTCATTCTCCCCCTCCCCCCCCCCTCCGCCTTAAAAAATCTTCATGTACAGTTCTACTTATACTAGCTCAGAAGCAATTATAAGTAATTTAATCGACATCACAAAGCTTCCTGTCTTTGTCAGTGCATGTCTATCAGATATATATGTAAGTCCACAGGATCAGTCATTCCAGAGTTCAAATGCTGTAGCACATAGTCCCAAATGTTCTTTAGACCTCATTGGGGAATAGGGTCTTCAGCAGAATTTTCAGCTGGTACTTTTTCACCCAATTTTGGTCATTTTTGTAGAACCCAAAGATAAGAAAAGGAGGAAACAATCTCCCGTTAGCGATTGCCTCCCAATCAGACAGGATAGCCACCATCAAACTTTCAGCCACAGTCCCACAATATCAATAGTTCCACCACTATTTAGGGACTTCAATTATAATTCTTGCTTTAGAGATTCACCAACAACCATGAATACAGGTCCCGACAGTGAACAGTCCTTAAATATTTTTGTTCAAGGTAGAAAGTCGAATATAAGAATCATTCAATTTATGCATATTTACTTTCAACATCTTCAAATAGATGTACAAAGAGCAGCCTTGCCCTTACAAGCAGAGAGGTTATTCAGTTATTCAGTTATTCTATTAGACCCTAAACGGACAAACATTGAGTGACCTAAAACTTCATAGCAAAAATAAGAAGTAGCCAACAGTTAATGTGATGAAAAACATCTTAATAAAAAGTTGCCTCTTTTGTCTGAAAAGTGGGCTTCAGTTCCACATAACAAAATGAAAAATTTTAAGCTAGTACATAATAACACATATCTGCCTTATACCTTAAAATATAGAAACAATTATAAGCATTTCCCAATATTTCTCTGTACACCCAGCTCATATGTGATCAACATTATGCACCAAACATTCACGATCAAGCAATCAGCAGCCAAAAAGCAGTTACTAACAAAATAAAAGAAGAACACAACACCAAAACTGCTATAAAGAAGCTAAAATTTTCAAATTAAATGCAAAACCCATCAAAGATTTAAGAATTACCAAACACCCATTAAAAAAAGAGTCAACATTCTTGAGGGTTTTAAAGCAGAAAATTGAAGCAATCAGTAGGCAAAAAGCAGTTACCAACAAAATAAAAGCAGAACACAACACCAAAATTGCTATAAAGCAGCTACCATTTTCAAACTAAATGCAAAACCCATCAAAGATTTAAGAATTATCAAACACCCATTGAAAAAAAGAGTCAATATTCTTCAGGGTTTAAGGTTTAAAGCAGAAAATTGAGGGTGATGGGTGGGAAAAGAAAGAAAAAAAAAAGGTATGAACTTTGGAAGAAAATTATGCGGCTTTGATGTACCTTGATGGAATTCGTCATTGCCCAAGTGTTGAATCTTCGTTCTAAATCGTCAGGTTTGGAGAATTTCGCCCTTGACGCTGGAATTTGCGATAGAGGGAAGAGAAAGATGACGATAGACAATCGTCTCATTTGAATTTTAGTTTTTTATATGGTGAAAAGTTAACGGAGAAAAATAAATAACTATTAGAGGCTTTCGGCCCAATATAGAAAAATAACCCATATACCAGAGTCCACTTTAATTATATCCTTCACGTTCCGAAATATTTTCACTAGTGGTCTTGAAACATGGAGTACTAAATTCACAGAAGACATAAGCATTTTGATTGCATCCTTAAATTAGACACTCAAACCTAATAGGAAATTGATTATTAACCTCGTAGCCCTCCTAAGTCTCCTAGAAATTTCTCGTATGATATAGTACGAAGGTAATAACTTTCGTTTTGGGGCCCCTTTGAAGCCCAAAAAAGTGCATTATAATCTTTGTTTATGCTTCCTCGGGCCCGTTTTCTATAATTGTCGAACACCAGGGGGATCCATCTTGACCAAAATAGAGTCTTCAATGCGGTGGAAAGCTCATCCGGATCCTTGAAGTCCTTAAAGTCGAAGACAAGTAATTGGTCTTTCAAGCCTAATAAGGACCTGATAAATGACTTGGGCTCTGTTTAATTCACCTTAATTTTACTTAAATTCAATTCACTTCAGTCCAGTTCAGTTCATGCGTAACTTTTTCACTCATATAACTTTTTATTCCAAAAGAGTTTCATGATGATAATTATGGCATCGGAAAGATCTCAAAGCATACTTTCAAATGAGTCCAATATTGACTATGTTTGGACTAACAGTTAAGTTTAAAAAATCTATTAAGTTCAGTTCAGTTCAGATCAGTTTTTATCCAGATGAATCAAACGGAGCCTTAGGGGGCCTCTCATATCCCATAAAGTTGTCGTGTGCGATAAGTTGCGAAAATAACAACTTTCTTTTTGGGCCTTTCAAAAACCCAAAAAATAGGGAGTATAGCCTTCATTTTTGGCTTCTTTAGGCCTAATTGAAATGTTTTCCCAAACTTCTTCAAGGGGTGTCTCGGAAAGGACATCCGGGTTCTAGGTTTCTGAACTTCGTACTCACATATAGTTTCAGTGTTCGGGCACTTAGATTAAATGACCAATTAAATGCTCGTCCAAACCCAATAAGGACCCTATTGCCAGTCCACGAGGGATTGTGGTGCCTCCTATGAACGTCTCCGAAGATATGATGCGAAAATAACAACTTTTGTTGCGGGCTCTCTATAAACCAAAGAAACGTGGTAGCCTTCATTTCCGGCTTCCCAAGGCGCCCAGTTGAGATTACGAACCAAACTTTTTTCGGGAGGTGCATTGTAATCCAAGAGGAACCCCGATACCCAGATAAGGCCATTTAGGTACCTGGACTCCATACTCACCAGTGATTTCTTTTTTGGGGTCCTTAGAGTTGGTGACCAATAAAATGGTCGCTCAAGTTTAACAAGGACACGATAACTGATCTCGGGGTATTTACATATCGCTTAGTGGTGTTCCATGCGATATGTTGTAGATATTTGGGTTCTTATGAAGCCCAAAATCCGTGGGTTTTATTTTCGGCTTTCAGGGGTTCAGTTGAGATTTTTATCCAAAATTTTGCGTATGATCTATAATGATCCAAAAGGACCCTACGTGCCTGAAAGTACCATTGAGATCCCTAAACACTGTACTCACTCGTAAATTCGATGTTCGGCATTAGGTTTGTGTGACTAGTAAAATGATCGTCTAATCCTAATAATGACTAGTATAGTCCTTTCATGAGATTGGGTCCGAGATGTATCCCTTCATAGCATGTCTTGTGTCGACTAAGTCCACCATTGAGTGGTACGGAACCCGAAAAAACTATCCAATGGCCAACGACGAGTCCGCTTGGCAGGTTCAGAAGGAATTAAAGGCCAAATTCAAGGAGAAGACCACGTTGACAAAGGAAGACCTTGTTAACAATATTGGTATAAGCATAATAAGCTCCAGAGGGTCTAGTTTTCATTTGAAAGAGATTGACAAACATATGCTCATTGTAAAAAGCTGTGGCATGCCTGCCCATTTGAAATTTTGAATCACCAACGCCTTGATAAGATGCTAGCTAGTTCTTACAGCTTCACGTTCTCGACTTTTGTTATGTTTTAATTTGTGGCAAATGGCTTATCCTATCCACATTTGCAATATGAGCTTGCTTGAGTTTCACTGTTTGAGTAGCCATTGGCATACTGTTAAGTTGCTTCATTCTTATAGATTACTGTACTTTCCTATGAACAATCAAAGATGAACTTTGGCCAACCATTTTTTTCGCATTCATGAACTGTCGAACCGAACTGAGCACCATAATCAGAAGTTTTATGAGTCACTTTGAACTTTGATTCACAACTTTTCACCTTTTTAGATGAAAAATCAATTTTGGATTTACCCTGGTTATGAAATTGCCAAACCACATGTTCACAAACCACAACAGACAGCTGCAGGGGGATGCTAAATGCACCATTCTGATAGCAACAAAACCTTTTTTTTTTTTTTTTTTTTTTTTTTTTTTTTTTTTTTGTGTGTGTGGCAACAAGCAACATAATTTTAGCTAAAACATGAAGCAGATCATGCTTCTAGGACTTACAGAACATTATATTGTACACTTGCAGTGTACTTCCAATATGGTGGATCCCTCAAGCACATAATCAATCCTTCGATGATATATCGCATGTTGTAAGAAAATTCTAACATGATTTTTTACTGAATCCGGATAGTAAATCCCTTCAAAGGGAATTCTAATGTAATCACATGCTTGTGGTTCCACCAAAATATAAAGGAGAGTTCCTAGCACCAAGAAACAAACAGTGAGCTTTTACGCCAGATTAAACAAGTTCTGAATTTTCTTTCGTCTTTCATCTACCTGACATACTCGGAGGATAAGCATTAGATGAGACATATGACATAAAGAGACTATAGTCCACGGGGATTGGATGAGACAACTTGGTCGTAAACTGTAATGCAAACAGCATAGCAGAAGCATGTTGGTAACAAATACGAGTACTAGCTGAGATCTTTGCTGGTAAGTTAGCACTCAGGAATGAAATGACTGGATGTCGAGACAGAAAAATGTGGATAAGTAGAATGAACATCTTTATAAAAACTTTTGGTAGTACCTACTTTTATCTCCACAACATAGGCAAATTTGAAACTACTAATTTATATTGCAGTCTACAACAACAACAACCCAGTAAGTGTCCCGCCTAGGGCGGGATCTGGGGAGGTCCAGATGTACGCAGTCTTACCCCTAACTAGTCGCCTAGAAGAGAGACTGTTTCCGAGAGACCCACAAAAACTTTTTTTTTTTTTTTTTTTGAAAATGCATTTGAAAACGGTTTTTTTTTTTTTTTTTTTTTTTTTTTTTTTTTTTTTTTTTTTTAAAGCAGTAAAGAATGATCAGAAGGGCAAGGAAAGTAAATCAGTAAACATACTAGCACAAGATTCTACTTACTGAGCAACCTAAAGTGAAGTAGACGCTACAGGCTATAAACAAACTGAGTCAACCCCTAGTACTAGCCAATGCACAACCCTAATCTAACGCGGATCCTCTACACGGATCCTGCTACGCCATACTCTCCTATCTAGGACCAAGTCCTCGGTAAGATCTAGACGGGTCAAATCCTGCCTGATTACCTCTTCCCAAGTCTTCTTCGGGCGTCCTCGTCTTCGTTTACAATCTCTAAGTGTAATTCTCTCACACCTTCTCACCGGTGCATCACGATGTCTCCTCCTCACATGCCCAAGCCACCTAAGCCTTGTTTCTCGCATCTTGTTGTCGATATCGGTCACTCCCACCTTGCCTCTCAACACTTCGTTCCTAATTCTATCTCTTCTTGTAGAGTTGCACATCCAACGAAGCATCCTCATCTCGGTCACCCGCATCTTCTGCACATGCACCTGCCTCACCGGCCAACACTCCGCCCCATATAGCATAGCTGGCCTGATGACTGTACAATAAAATTTGCCTTTAAGTTTTAGTGGGATTTTTCTGTCACATAGAACTCCCGTTGCACTCCTCCACTTTAGCCACCCTGTTCTGATACGATGAGTCACGTCATCGTCAATCTCGCCATTGCCCTGTATGACTGAACCGAGATATTTGAAACAATCCTTCTTTGGTACCACCTCCGTACCAATCTTAATCTCCATATCCGAGGCAACCCCATCTCTTGTGAATTTGCCTTCCAAGTACTCGGTTTTTGTCCTACTTAGCTTGAATCCCTTTGACTCTAGTGTGTCCCGCCAAAGTTCCAATTTAGCGTTAACACCTTCTTTAGTCTCGTCTATCAGAACAATGTCGTCGGCAAACAACATACACCAAGTCACATCCCCCTGGATAGTCTTAGTGAGCTCATCCATGACGGTTGCGAATAAAAAGGGACTCAACGATGACCCTTGATGTAACCCAATATCTATAGAAAATTGCTCAGTTTCCCCTCCTGTAGTCCTGACCCTAGTCCTCACTCCTTCATACATATCCTTAATCACTCGGATATAGGCGACTGGAACCCCCTTGGCTTCCAAGCACCTCCACAAAACTTCTCTGGGTACCCTGTCATACGCTTTCTCCAAATCAATGAAAACCATGTGCAAGTCCCTTTGTCTCTCTCTGTAGTGCTCCATAGAACGTCTAATCAGATGAATCGCTTCCGTTGTTGACCTCCCTGGCATGAAACCGAATTGGTTCTCCGAGATTAGAGTACTCTTCCTTAGTCTCTTCTCAATCACTCTCTCCCATAGCTTCATGGTGTGACTGAGTAGCTTAATACCCCTATAGTTGTTGCAGCTTTGGATATCTCCTTTGTTCTTGTATAGAGGAATCAATGTGCTGAGTCGCCACTCCTCCGGCATCCTTGCGGATTTAAGGATCACGTTGAAAAGCCTAACTAACCACAATAGACCTTCTTCCCCCAAACTCTTCCATACCTCTATAGGTATCTCATCTGGTCCTACTGCCTTCCCACTCTTCATCGTCCGCATGGCCCCTTTGATTTCTTCCTTCGTAACGCGACGACAAAAGCTGTAGTTGATTGCAGTCTCGGAATGATTTAAGTCTTGGTACTTCAGAATTTTGAACTAGTCGAACATTCAGCGCATGCCTTGAACGAATCCAGGAAACACAGATGGCTAACAAGCCTTGTTAAATGAACAAATAGTACATGTAAAAGACAACTCAGTACAACATGAACTGCCAAAATAGATGTGCGACAATTGACAAACATGAAGCATGCAGCAGCAGAATCAGCAAGCATCAACACAAAAGCATCAAACATGCAACACCAAAAAATTAAAACACTGGACAAAATGTAGCCACATTTTCAGTATCCTCTCTTACTAACAAAAAATGGGCGGCATTTACTCCGCTAGTTCATATCATGTAAGCCTTAGCAACACAGGGATTACCCTGTACCCATTAAAGGACAGAGGCCAATGGATGCGACAATTTTAACCACATAATCAAGACACTCGAAAGGAACGATCCAGCCGTTCTGCAGAAACTTGAAAGAATTAATGATGTAAGAACAAAACTCTCTGTTCTTGGCATGCCTTTTCCATCACAACCAAGTTACCATTTAATTACTTGCTTCCCTGCATTTCATAACAAGCGAATTGCATATACGACTGTGTTCAACAATAGAGCACAAATGTGTTGCTTACATTTGAAAGTGCTGAAAGAGCCTTATGGCGCTTGCATTTTCTAAAGTGTTAGTGAGCTTTTTAAATAATTGTCAAACCGTACAGCTATTGATTTCATTTTAAATACCCTCTTTGGAAAGAAGCAAGAAATTAAAATTAGTGACTGGTGTGAGTCGTGTGACGATTACATTTTGTTTTTCAGTGAGTAATTTATGGGAAGTCAAGCAATATTACTCACACAGGATAACAGTACCACTACCTAGATCAAAAGTTTCCAGTTGCAAGCAGCATAGCTAGTATACTCTACCATTCAGGTATTCACATAGTCCCCTATACCATTTAATATATTCTACTGATCTAATCTCACCCATGGTGTATTGTGCTGTATGTGACCTGTGTCAATTGCTCTCGAAAAGAATCTCTGCATTTTTTCCAGCTCCGCGATAACGAAGCAACTCCCTTGCTATATTAAACTTATCTTCTGCTCCCATTTCTTTTCTAAGCTCGATAGTCATCACCTCAAGGACAGGAGAGCACACTAGTAAGAGCTTCATAAGTTCTAAATCATGGACCGAACCCGAAATACAAACAAGTGCTACTTTCTTCAGGAGCTGAAGGCTGCAATCTTGCTTAATTTGAAATGTATCACCACAGTCCTTACAGTGGTTCTTTGAAGCCTAATTGTTATAGAGCATAATGACAAGAAATATGTATATTAGAAGAGAAGCAAGCCAATGCGGGAAGTTAAGAGGTGAAAAGATTGTTTTAAAAACTTACTTTCAGTTCCAATTGCTGCAAGTGCGGAGAGTTCGCAAGAATACTGAGAGCAAGAGACATGCCCCAATTACAATTAACCCGTATTCCAACAAGTCTGAGAGATGTCAGTCTTGCCAATTTGTTGGCAACCTTTGGCGCATCTTCACCATGCCAAGCCTAATAAACCATAAGCATAGAACAATGAAAACAAAGAAACCACAAACAAATAAAAGTAAATAGATAGAGTTGCACCCAAAGACAGTAAAGTTTGACAAACCTGCCAAAATGAGCCACCAAGAATGAGCATTTCAATATTGGACAACGAGCGGAAGAACATCTTAAGTTCCTTATTCAACTTCCACCTAGCCATCAGGGATAATGTGTTCAGGTTCGTGGATTCTTCCAGGTGGATATAACTGACCGCGCCACCAACAACCAAGTCTTGTAGTTTTGGGGCACGGATAGTTATATTTCCATCCAACTCATGGACATTTAACTTGAGGCTCTCAAGCCGAGGACAACTCGAAATAAGAATCTGTAATGCATTGGGTTCGAGACGACCCGGAAGAGGCATACACAACTGAAGGGTAGTGAGGCATGGAAACCCACGAAAGTCAGGAGGGAGAGAGCGAATACAACCTCCGAGTACTGTCAAGTGAGTTAAGCCTACTGAATAGAACAAACAAGAAGGCAGCTTCGTTCCAGGAGAGCGACAATCTTTGAGGGTGAAATCCTTGAGGCCTTTCACTGAAACAAACCGTATCCAGTGACTAATGTCTTCAGAATCCGAAAACCACACAGGAAGGAATAAAAAGAACTTGTGAATAGGGCCAATGTGCCTAATAAGAACATTGCTGACAATACTTGAATGGACTGATTGTAAATCATTTGAACTTCTTTTCCTCGATTGAAAAAGCGCACTAAAGAAGCTAGGATCAAGTATAAGCTGTGTAAGTGAAGTCCATTGATATCTCCAATATCTGGATAAAAAACTCATTTTAATTGCATCTTGTAACGGCAAGCATTCTAGGATGAGCTCGGTCACCATTGGTGGCAAATTGCTAATCCTATCACCATCTGATTTGCAAATTTAAAGCAAATTAAAACTGCCCAAATCAAGATATATATAACCAATAACTGATAACTAATTTACACAAGAAGACATAAATTGGGGGGGGGGGGGGCAAACAAAAAACATATAATGAACAACAAAAGAACAGAAATATGACCAGTATTGGGCCACAAAGTTACATAATGCAGTAAACATCCTGTGAAACACAAAAATCGCCTATTAACGATGACCAGACAGACGATACAAGCTTGATCGGGTCACAAACACGAGCTTCAAATTTATAATTTCAAATCAGAGTATCACATTCAGGCTTCAACCCAACAAACCACAATAATCATATCAACCCTAGAAATACATGTCGATCGGATCATTTTTATCTTAGACACGTCTCTCAAAAAGAGTCAAGTCAAACTCCAAATCAACTTATAATCCACAAAACTACAAGTGTCTAAGGCCCTTACAGTCCACAAGCAGAAGCACCTAGGAAGTGAGATGCACTCTGCTGTACTAAACAAGGGTATGACCAATAGAATCAAGAGGAATTCAAAACCTAGCAATGTCCATCCTATTTTTAGGTCTACAATGTTGGAGACCATACATAGCATATGTCACTTCAGCTTGTAGCTCCAGACCATCAGAATTCTCCACATAAACTAATTGTGTAGAACTATGAACTGACATGAAGCCACACTATAACTTCTTGCAACAGTCAAAGGGACACTAAGATAAGACAAAGCTCCCCATTTATGCTTTGTTCGAGTTATCAGCTTTAGAGTTATTCACCGCGTCATCCTGTATTCCTCTTCCTCCTGCATAAGGCTAGCAAATGAGGTGTGTGTCGGGTTGGGGCCTCACCCACTATGATATTACGACCTCGGGTCACATCTACATTCAACAGCAGAGTTCTTATACTATTCATCTCCACTTCACCATGAGGGAAAGGAACCTCAATCATAACGGGTTAGCTTTATATCATGTCATTATGACTCATTTCATTCTGTGTTTTGGGTTAATTCCTTAACTAACCCATTTCATTATGACCCAATTCAAATAAGAGCAACACAACACATTGAACAAAAATCCCAGTGAAATAGAAATTACTAGGAATCTCAACAATCAATCGACAGTATCACAACACCAAAGCAATTTGTTCATATTATAGTACACTGCCCATCAATCAAATCAATTGAGAAACACATTAGTCGAAGTAATAACTTCCCAAATGAAGAAATAAATAAATCTTAACATAATCAGTACCGTCATACAATCATACATGGATTCGAAACAATAATTTACAGCGAAATTGTAGAGTAAACAAATTTGATCGGAGAGAAATTGTATTGTACCTGAGTTATCCTTGAGGTTTTTGACAACCATGATCTGGAATTGATGGAAATGGTGAATAATTAAGTGTCCAAAGATTAAAAAGGAAATTGGAGAATAATTGAGGGAAGAAACAATAGCTGATGAGTGATGAGATTTTAACCTGAGACTCTTTTGAGAGTGAACCTACCACTGGAAATGATATTTCAGAGTTCAGACTTTCGACCACTGGGGAGGGGAAGGGGGAAAAGTTCAACTTATTATTAAAAAAAAATAAAGAATTCACTCAAAAAATTTAAATTGGCAAGAGTAGTTATTATTTGTCTTATTTTCTTTCAAAAAAGTAAAAACTAGGGGGAAAAACTAATAAAATTAACATTTTGTAAAGAAACATTTTTTATGAATTTTTTTTCATAAAAATTCCTAATAAAAAAAATTTCTAAGTATTACCATTTTAAGTTAACTTTTTTAGTCAAATTACAATAATTTTGTTTCCATTTTATCCAAAGCTCAATTTGACAATGTAAATTCGAATTTTGTACAATTACTTTCAGAAAACTAAAAAGAATTTGAGCTGCAAAATTAAAGGTCTATAATTTAGACAACGCTATGTATCTCAGCTCTCGTAATTGTGCATATCCCATAATTTTCAGAGAACACACGAGGAATTTAGGATAATTTCTGATCTTGCATGGATTATCAGGCATTGATTTGCTACCTTCTCATCTTGCATCGTAATCAGGTAACCTTATCAGATTCATAAGTACTACTCTACTAATCTTGTAGTAGTACTATTACTTGAATAGTTACTACCTTAACTAATGGTTTGGGCTCAACTTGGCTCGATATCAATATATCGTAACACTATTTGTACACAAAGTTCACCACCAAACTTGTAACATTCAATCACCATTACCACATGCAGAGCAGCAAGTCAGCATACTCATGTATTTGGGCATTTGTAGTCCCCAAAACCAAGTACCAAGGAGCGTGATAAAAATGCAAGTGATTTGCAAACTTGCGATAATGCGGATTGCGGAATAACATTTCAAGGCCAAACCTACATCATATGTTCCTCCAACGAAACAAAACTCAATGAAATGTAAAATAGCTTGTACAGTTTATGCTGTTTAGCTGCACAGAATGCTCTACAATGTAATCTCCCCAGTTTAATAACTCAAAGCTGTCACTATATCAAACTAGAATCTTCGAGTTACCATTGCTCGTCCAGATCGGAATTGCCATTCGTACAAGATACTTGTAATTGCACTTGGTGATGCACGATGAAATCGAGACAATGCGGTTAATACCTTCTTCTTGGCAACTCTTTTGTATGGCCCCTTTGCAAGCAAGATGGACATCGTTTGCAGAGCTGGTGTGCAGAAAAGCAGAAACTGCACTACTTCCAATTCGTTTTTTGTGCCAATGATAGGGCCTACATAAATGTGTTCAAGGTGTGTGAATCTGCAGTGCTCATAGCTCTGTGCTTGCAAACAGAGCTCTTCTCCACGCTCCCCTGACGTCGGTGGATCGGCCTAGATCAGGAGATCAATGTTAATCAGTAAAAGAAACACCATGTCTAGTTTGATAAAAGTTACAGAGCATAAGCGTAGTGACACGGAATGAATTTGAACTTGCGCACTATGTTACATGAAAACTACCAGTGTCCGATTTTCCATATCCAAGCATCATATTTGAATAGATACTCAAGAGGAGAAACCAGCAGTTGATGCAACCTGCAGCTGTTTATTTTTGGCTTATTGCTCAAAAAAATTCAAGAGTATTGAGCAACTTACATAGATGTCCAATTTGCAGAGGTTAGAAGATGTATGGATGAACCACAAGATGCAACGCAAAATATCAACATCATCATCGAACATCACGTTACGTAACGTAAGAAATCTGAGCTCACCAAATCCACTGGGAAGCTTTGGCAAATGACCAGCAAGTTTACGTAATGCCTAGATAAAGAAGAAATACTAGAAGTAAATATCAAGTCAAGTGTCTTCTACTCATTAGAGGATATACAAGTAAAACTCACCCTGTAAATACAACCATCCAAATGAAGGGACTCAAGTCTAACCAGGCAGCCAAAACAGTTGATCAAATCTTCCATCCGCCATACAAAATGCACAGGCAGATGCTTCAAGCTAAGTCTCATCGCCCTTGCATTATGAGATCCTTGCAAACAAATAAATCTGAACTTTCCTTCCACAAACAGATACTCGAGCTTTGGAGCACAGATATTTAAACGATGATCTTCGAGCTCCAGGTTTTTCAGTATGATCCTTTGAAGATTTGGACAACTGGAAATCAAAGTTGATAAAGGGTGTGGATCACAACTACAAGTAACCTTATCCAAAGTGAGGCTATTAAGATTCGGGAAGCCTGTAAGAGGGTGTCCTCTAAATACAAAAGAAGTGAGTTCCAAAGATGTCAAGCTCGGGATAGGAGGGGTAGAAGAGGGCCAAGTATGAATACCCTGAATGGTTAGTTTCTTGACCCCTCTTAAAAGCACAGCAAGGAAAGATTCATTGAAACAATACATCTTTGAATTTAAGTCTGGCAAAAACAAATTCAATTCCTCCAAAAGGCCAGTATGCTGGAAGAGAAGACTATTGACAATATCAGAATAATCAGTTGGTTGGTATTTGTACTCTATTACAGAGGTTTTAGAGCAAAATTCGATATCGAGAATCAACTTGGGTATTGTTGTCCATCTATACTGCCACTGTTTTGATAACACACTTGTTCTCACTGCATCAAGCAAGGGCAAGGATGAAAGAATCTTTTCAATCAAAAAATCAGGCAAGTCACTAAGTCTATCCATGCTTTGCAACCTTACACTCCCAAGCTGTCTATGGAGAAGCTTCTGACTTACAGTGATCAGTCAACTCGAACAGGTAAACAATATTTAGATATAGCCACACCTGCTGCGATGAAGAGGCGCCTTAGGGTTGTTTGACTTATCTTTGGTGATCCAAAGAAAGACAGACCCCGTTTAAGCATCAACACATCTTTGTCTTTTGTGATAATCTTTGCCACAATTTCCTGGACGAAAAAAAAATATTCAAATCCACAGTTTACAAATAAGAAAAACTACCAAAATATAAATTAAAAATGTGAACACTAATTTCGTTTACAAAATATAAATTACCAGTTTCACAAGCCAGAGGCATTTAAGATAAGAATTTATACATTTCACTTAATTACTCCATAGTAAATTGCTCATTCATCAGTCAAATGTGAAGCCATGACAGACGTGTATGTCAGGTAAACTGTAAACCAATATCTTAGAAGAGTTTGCATCACAGATCACACTGAACTGGAAGAAGGGGCACATTGACATGAATCCAAGCTAGGCTAGCCTCAGGGAAATACTAAAAGTAATAAATGAATAACCACATGAAAATAGTATACTTCAATTCAATAAACATGCATGAATATAACACAGGCAGATCCAGCAAGATTATGAAAATGCCGCTGAATGGTGGCCAACTCAATAAAACTAAGCACTAAAGCGACAACTTTTGGAGTTGTTGGTAAAATATTTGCAAATCTCAAAAAATTTAAGAATTGAGACAATCTAAGTCATTATTGCTAATACCCACATTAACATCCGACAACTAGACCACGCAAGGGGTTCTAAGAAAGATTGATTTGGGTGAGTTAAAAAAGATCACATTCCGATCATTCCAAATGAAACATACCAATTTATTTCAATTTATGAATAGAGTAACAATCTCAATTCCATAATACTGATGAAGTGATTAACAAAGAATCTATTAAGACACTCCACATAAAACATAAACAATTCAGTCTTACTTTAAAACATCAATGTGTAGACTCCCAACTGTGGTTTCTTCACAAACTTCTTTTTAATTTTTTTTGGGGATCAACAACTTCCTTGAGAAGTAAATACGAGTAATTATGATTTAATCATGGTGCTCAGCCAAAATAACATGATACTCTATAAGCAAATGCATAAATCAGCAAGGAAAGGAAGGAGAATATGTATACCTCTGGCACAACAAAGGAGAACCAGAACCAACTATCTACTGTAGGAGATCTCTCAGAAACCCTAACTATATCACAACGGCAACTGAAGAATGCAAATTATGGACATACATTATATAGAGCTTCTAATGGGTTGGGCCACTAGGATTGGGCCCTCGAGGTATCTTAATCCAAGCCCTCAATGACAACTGTGGGCCTCTAATAGAAAGTCCCCTGCCTGATTAACATCAAATCTTTTGTGCTGGTTCATCAAAAAATTACCAAATAATACTTTGAGCATCAACACAGGTCACATATTAGAGGTTAGAAACCATCAACCAGAAACATAGTCTCATGAGATTTTCATCTAAAAGGGTATCAAGTCCTTTTGATCAAATCATCACTGGCATAACAATCATGGAAGGGCGTAGATCAAATCAAATCCGACAAGGTACTTTGAGGTGAAATGAAGAGTCTGAGTAACATAGATAACCAACAACTCATACTATGCGTGAGATCTAAGATGTTTAGCTTCAAAAAGAATTCGGTAGTAGAAATACCTGATACGCACTTGCTGATGGATAGCACATTTTGAAGTTTCTATGGATATAATATTGCAGTCTGAAACAAGAAACAACCTCACCAAAAACTATGACGATTTCCTTGCATAAAAGTCATAATGTAGCCTTCCAACGACTAGTCTACTTGTGTGTCCTGCAGAGACAGCATGCCAACAGCTTAATTCATAGATATGATGACACAAAAGTACAAGCACAAATTTGACAAGATCGCTAGGAGGTTAACGCAATATAACAAAAAATCCTATTAACATACAAGATCTCTCAGGAGTTAAAGCAATGATTGATTGAATACAAATACATGATTACTTCAACTGTTCCAGGACTAGGTAAAATTACTGAAGGCATTATTGTTCAAAGTTGAGCCTTAAATGCGTAACAAGGATATTTCAATATACTAGACAACAACATAGATCAGCAAATGGAGCTCTCAGTAAAAATGTCAGTGTCGAGGTAGAGAGAAAATAGTTAAACAACCATCCTGCTGAGATACTTTCATTTATTTTCACTTTCATTTATTTCCGTGAAGTCCTTATGATCTAAGCCAGGTATTTCTGTAAGAAACAGGGTTCACTAACTAATTAAGGAACTACCACATAACACTTTTGACAATGATGACATGTTCTTTGATTACAATATATCAGAAAGAGTATAAAATTAATGATATCGAAGTAGGCAAACTGCAATAATGAAGCATTTGGAGAAGGTAATGGTTCAGTTATTGAAATTAATAGTGCCAAGGGCAGAGATATTGCAAAAACATTTAAGTTTCCTGATTGATCGACACAGAAGTTTCCGTATTATAACTTGTCTTCTATTCAATACATTCCTGTCATGAGAAACAATAAGGTGTACTCCTCATGACAAAGATATACATTACTCAAAACTCTTCATTTCAATTAACCATGACTGATCCTTGTCCCCAATTCTGATCGTGAGACAACAAAGATTTAAGTCCAACAAATTTTGACATCAACATTATATGCATTGTGCCAATATGCCTACTCACTCTAAGCGACATCCAAGATTCATATCGGAAAAGTACTTTCGGCTTTGACCTCCATCAATTAGGTAAAGGCAAATTTCATAGAGATTAAAGAAAGATAATTTCTTGCACTATAAAAGAAGTCAATTACTACTAGAGCAAACTAGTTTTATTTGCACTACATTCAAAGAAATCACTACTTTATTGTGTGTGGTCAAGAGACTGGCAACTCGTATAGCCGAATATTTACAGGCACATTAGAGTTTTCTGAACCACAATACAGAAAGGAATCACATTGGCAAGAAAAAAGGTACACTCAAACACAAGATAATATGTCTTATCCATTTCTAAAATTCATTTTGTTAATTAAACCCTGAGGGGTAGCTCAGTTGGTAAGACCTTTGACATCTATTCCAAAGGTCCCAACATTGAGTCCCCTCAGGGCCACTTGAGGTTTTCCTGGTCGTTAACTTCAGGACCCATGGGACTAATCAAGTCAAAGCTTAACTATTGTTATCTTAAAAAGCTTGGATACCCATTTTATCTTGAAAATAATGCGACAAAATCTTAAAGAAAGAACAAAATTTGAAGAACGAAAAGCTCAAAAAGAATTAAAAAGTTTTTGAAGGTGGTGTTGTGATTTCTAATATTGGATTCAGGGAGCATCATCTTATGGTTTGCACATTGGCATCTTTCCCTTTGGGAGGCATTTACTTGCAAGTAATATAACGCAATCATTCCCTTGATTATATTTCCATTTTTTTTTTTGTTTTTGGGTAATCTTGGGGCATCGGACCAAATTTAGTTAAGATGTGTCAACAAAGCAGTTAGGATTAGGGTCTGCTTGATCCAGGCTGGGGAAGGGTGATATCCAAATATATCAAGTCTACTTCCTTCCATATATAAGATGGTTTCCCAAAAGGTCTCACCCGTGGTGTATGCTGTGACTCTTGTCAAAAACCCTTAAGCATAATCTTCGCATTCGCCGAAGCTCGATGATACCACATCAATGCCCTTGCTACAGCTATCTTTTCGCCAGGTACTTCTGCTTCCTCACTGAGCTCTATGGTCATAACCTCGAGGACAGGAGAACGTGCTAGTAGTAGCTCTATAAGTTGTAAAACATGGTATGAACCATGAATGGAAACAACTGCAACCTTTTTTAGTTTTTTAGACTCTGAAGGCTGCAATCTTCCTCAATCTGAAATAACATACCATCACAGGGCTCACAGTAGTCTATATCCTAAATGTTAGAGGGGTAGCAAGATGAGAAATGTCTCCTTCGGAAGCAAAACAAATTAACCGAGAAGGGAAAGACAGATTAAGACACTCACTCTGATTTCTAATTGCTGAAGATGTGGACAGCTTTCAAAGAAGCTGAGGATAAAAGGAAAGGTGTATTGACAGTTGGTTGGAAATCCAACAAGTTTGAGAGCTGTCAGTTGTCCCATTTTGTAAACGACCTTTGGCGCAGCTTCACAATTCCAGAACTAAGACCAAAAGTATACAATAATGAAATTAATCAAAGAAAAGACAGATAGTTGCACATTCCAATCGTCAATCAGCTACATACTGAAATAAATCAACTATTACAGACCTGCCCACAATGTGGTGAAGAACAAGCGTCTCAACATTAAGCACGCATTAAGCACGCAGGACAAAAAATTGATCAGTTCCTCCATCAATTCACACTCAACATTGTGTAAGCATAAGGTGTGTATCTCTGTGTGTGGTTCCTTTCAAGTGGATATTACTAATGACCATGCGATGAACAACCAAGTCTCGAAGCTTTGGAGCATGAATAGTTAGAACCTCAGAGTTATGGCACTCTAAGTCGAGGCTCTCCAGCTGTGAACTTGAAATAAGAAATTCTATCGTGTTTGCCTCCCTATGGCAAGTGTCATGCAAATTCAGGCTTTTAAGGCATGGAAAGCCACAAATTGTCAGGGGAAGAGAGCTAATACAGCAGTTGACGAGTGTCAAGTGTGTCAAGCCTACACAAAAACACAAACAAGAAGGCAACTTCTTTTCACTGTAGCGAACATCTTTCAAGGTAAATTCCTTGACACGTTTACCAAAAACATACTGCATCCACTGGCTAATGTCAAAAGAGATCGCTCGAAACTCCGATGAATATGAAGAACAAACTTGAGAATAGGGCCAGTATGCCGAAAAAGAACATTGTTGACAATATTTACATTGAGTATAATCAAATGAAGCCGTAAGTCTCAATCCCATTAGGAGTTGATCAAAGAAATGTCTATCAAGTAAAATCTGGGGAAGTAGAGTCCATTGATACCTCTAACCCACTCATTCTCCAATGTCTATCATGTATAATCTCTGTTAAGTTTGATGGCAAATTGCTGATCCTATCACAATCTGCTCTGCAAAATTGGCCTAAATCAAGTTCTTTATAGTAGCCCACAAGGAAAGCAGATAAATATAAAGAATAATGTACAACTAATTAACATAATAGGACAGAAAATTCAGGGTAAATATCACAAATTACATTTGATGAGAGAAGAAAATTACTGACTATTTAGGGTTTTCTTTGGTAGGAAGAGGAAGATATAGAAACATACAAATTTACATTTAATAGTACAACAGGGAAAATTCAGGGCAGATATAGATTTCATTTGGTCAAAAAAAAGACTCGAACTCAATAATTTTACATATCAATTTATTGCAAATTGCTAATTCTATCACCATCTGTTTTGCAAATTAAAATTGCCAAATCAATATTTTACAACCAATAAGCAACACAAACATACATAATGCATACATTAGTACCCCAAATCAAAGTATCACATTCTGGCTTCAACTCAACAAACAGCGATAATCATACCAACCCTAGAATTAAATATCCCCCTTTTCGATCTCCCCATGAACCCTAAAATCATAAATTAATAAATTAATAAATTAATTGTACCTGCATTATCCTTGAGATGCTCCGAAGACATGATTGTGAGATGAAAGAGAAAAGGAAAACCCTAGTTCATTGATTGACCGAGGCTCTTGAGTATGAGGAGAAAAGGGAAAACTGAGACTCTTTGAAGGTGAGCGAACAAATACAATTGCTGAACTGAGATTCTTCAGAGTTGCCACTAGAAATGCTATTTCGGGACAAAGACTCCGTTGCCTAGAGTGCTTAGTCCCCTACCCAAGAGGTTTGAAAAAAAAGTGTAAAGTTTGCACTTTGCACCCAAAAAAAAAAAAAAAAAAAAAAAAAAAAAGCGCGCAAAGATATGTGTCTTCTCAGAAGACGCTTTTATCCATCTCATCCTATTTGGTCGGGTATTTTTTACTACAATTGGACGTCCTTTTAGTACAAAAATATCTATATCACACAGTTTACTAAAAATTCTAATTTTTTACAAAAGACATGCTTATCCTTCTACTAAGAAGACATAAATTATTTGGCAAAAAAAATTGAAAAGTTCCATGTACAAAAAGAAATGATTGGAGTAGAGATTATTTCTTCCTTTTTTCTTTCAATTTTGAGTGACACAATCTCTGTAATTAGTATGAGTATCACTTTATTATGGAACCAATAGACCACCACCCTTGTTGGTTATTCTACTAGTTATATACCGATAAGCCAATCACAACCTATTAGTTGCATAATCTACGTAATTGATCCAAATCCACCAATCACCACTTTTGTATGAAATTATCTAAAACCAACTGATCTTTATAGAACAAGTTACGAGAGACGAGATTTCCATTTTGATGTAATATTACATTGACAATACCGTACCGTCCAGCGATGATTATACTGATCGATAACAAATTGACTCCACTGTGAAATACAAAGTCACTACCTCCAGATAACAACACAATCACACTTGCTCGACGCCGATGGATGAACTCTAGCTAGGCGATGGGATACAGAGTTACCATTCCTTTTAACAGGACTCCAATAGACGAAATTAAACAAAGAAGACCAAAACAGAACACCTGTAACACAATCCCTACTTCATCCAAGGAAGTAGAAGTTAAATCAAATGCAAGTAATATCACTCTAAAATAACTAACATCATTAGCAATACTTCAAATTTTAAGTGCCTCTCATTGCTTTAAATCATATCTGATCTCCGCCTTTGGAGAAAGTCGAGGGAATCTCATCAACTCTTTTGTGAGTTTTGTTATCTCAGACGAACACAATATGTCTCTGGGAGGCTCAACCATCATCATTTTAAGAACTGGACAGGTCGCAAGCAGAAACCTCATAAGCTCCAGCTCAATTTTCACGGTATGAAGGTGATGAAAGCTGCTACAATCTTCAACCATCATTGGTACATCATGATCATAGCCGTACTCGCACAGGTATTGTCCCTACAGAATAAGTAAAGGGACGGGTCACAAACTCGCATAATAATTGGTGCTTCACATGGGAACTTACTTCCAAAGGTCAACTTAACAAGCACTAAATATGATTGGACTCCGTTTCAGTTCAATTATTTTTAGGTGAAAATAACATTTCCTTAGTGATGTTATCAAATGATCATGTTCATGATTGAAATTGTACATTAGATAAAAATAGTAATAGTGACTGCTCACAGTGATCTCAAGCTGCTCTAGGTAAGGGGCACTTCTGACAAAGCAGAGCATGATGGAGATCCCCTTGCAATATTTTGGTGGTAACCAATTCTAGAAGTCTAGGTTCTACGGATACGGATGAGGAATACTGCATTTTTAAATTTCTAAATATATAAGCACGGTAAAAATATATTAAAAAATATATAACATAATAATTAACAATACAAATTTAGGGATGGAAAACGTGTGAGGAAGTCAATGACTAAGTTGTTGGTATGGATGTGTGGAAGACAAAGAGAGTTAGGTTGCATAGAGATGTATTTCAAGAAATACTTGATTCATTTTGCAAAAACAATATTTGCTCATTTGGCGTATTCTTAAAGTATCCATCCAGTATCCTAGGAGTATCTCTAATTTTTTTGGGAAAAAACTAATAAGAAAAAATAGGATATTTCTATGATACATACGTATCGGATGCGTATCACCAAGTATCTGGCGTATATCCTAGAAGTATCCCGTATTGGATACGGGATACTTTTGTTAGGCCAGGTATCGGTGCAACCTATATAACTAAGGTGTATAACCCACATTGCAAAGACCGCCTCACCTGTTTTTCCATTTTCAGTTGTTTATTGGTTTACCAAAATAAGGAAACTGATTTTAAGGCGGAAAAGTATTTTCATTCATATTAGTGAAAAAGCTTCCCTTTTAAAATGAAGGGAAAATGATTTTTCGTTTGTGGGATACTTTATTCTCATAGGACTAATAGTGGACCTGATCATCGGATCGGGTCGTCGAGATTTCGGACCATGAATTAGACACGCACACGATTTGATCGGGCATCGGTCCGGGCTTTCGGACTGCTTTTATTACTTTTTTTTTAAATAAATATGATTCTTTATTCCAATATGCGTTTTAAGTGTTTTTTTTTTAATCTACCTACCATTTCGAGATCAACGCAACTGTGTTACCATATTTTATTTTTATTTTTTCATGTAAAATTTTAAATTAAAGATTTTTTTAAAAAAAAAGATTATTTCTCCAGTATCAATCAACGGAAAATGTGAACATAATTACATTTAGGGCTCGTTTACTTTAATGTAATGGTGATTACAATGTAAGCACCATTTTATATGGTAAATGTGGGTTAGAAAAGGAAGGAGGGAGAGGAGAAACATGAAAATAGTGAATTTGATTACCACGTCCATTGTAATCACAATTGTTCTACTTTAGAACATGTAAAGATGATTACATTGTTTGATGCAATCAAGTGACCAAATCTCATATTTCTCCTCCCCCTCATCTCTTTTCTACTCACATATACTCTATAAATGATGGATTACATTGTAATCATCATTTTTTTTGGTTCACGACCAAGGGTATCCACGTCGACCACAGTGACTATCCCCCGCGCTGGCTCGTAGACACCTCAAAGGATGGGACAGCTGGCCAAGGAATTTAAAGTTGCTCCATGCCCAAGGCGAGATTCGAACCCTCGACCTTGGTTAAAGATGGATGAGTCCCTACCACTAATCATCATTGCTTACAAGTAAACGTTACCTTACATTGATCGTTTTTGAACTAAAAATATTTTTCAATTGAAAAGGATTTTCCCCCAACAACTTGAGCCTTGCCTTCGATAAGAGTCTCAATTTTTAAATTTGGAACATATGGAATAGGATTATAGAAGGGGCATTGATAACTTTTTGCAGAAGTTATGAACAACAGACACTACCAATACTAATACAATGAGAATTGCTAACTACCAATACTAACTGCTTCAAAATCCTAATACTGTGAGAAATTGAGAATTGCTCTATCCCCTTCTTGCATAACACAGCCCTTCTCGCTCACCTTTACCCATGCCAAAATCTTTGAACAAGCTAAGGTTTCCAGTCGAACTGCAACATCAACATAGTAACACATTGACCTGGACAGGGTTCAGCACATCTTTTGAGCAACAACATCGTCACCTTTATATATATATATATATAACATTGATTACGTACCCACCAAATGGAGCCTCGCACCATTGCAACCATTTTACAAGAACAAAAACTTTTATAAGACGATATTTCCGTAATTTTTAGTAAGACGGGATCACTTTTGAATGAAACAAGGGTCACTGCTCACCATAAGTGACCCCTACATTTCTAAAAAGTGACCTTATTTTTCTGTGAGTTGGTCTCACACA
Source organism: Tetragonia tetragonoides (assembly GCA_038025085.1). Taxonomy (NCBI): domain Eukaryota; kingdom Viridiplantae; phylum Streptophyta; class Magnoliopsida; order Caryophyllales; family Aizoaceae; genus Tetragonia; species Tetragonia tetragonoides. The sequence continues at coordinate 36,273,622 of CM076148.1, forward strand.
AGACTTGTTATTTTACAAAATACATCCCCTCATCTCCTCCCATAAAACTTCTCATATTAGAGCTTAAAGTAAATAGCGCACTCTTTCAATCATTGCTTAATGATGGAGGTCAATTTTGAGCTCTGGGAGTCAATTTGAAACCACACAATAAGAGCGAGTAGACAGCTAAACATCATATGATCGTGTTGAAGAATGCGCAAATACCAAGATAGGAATTGAACCCGGATAATACTTCTAACTGTTGGAGCATCTATGGATTCCTAAGCTACATTAGATCAATAGCTTGATGTCTTACTAGTTACTACATACGTAAATTAGGTACCTAGCAAAAATTCTTGGGTGCTCTCATGAGTATCTCATTGGATACTCACCCCCCTTAAAAGAGGAGTGAGACATTAAAGTAATGTGTTGAGCCCAAGGATTGTCCCTAAATGATAGTATACAGTCCAGTCACAAGCTCACAGCTCAATATATACTCAACTACTAGTTTAATAATCGCACGGCTTTAACTTAGTAGTTATTTTTTTTATAGTATAACAAAAGTAAGCGGTATTTATCGACTCTATTTATACCTACAACTTATTAATGATAAGAGCTCTTCCATATATAGGCTTTGGTCTTGTTGTGTTGATTGCGGGTGTAACTTTCTAACTCGATGGGTGTATGAGCTTCGACTCTAATTAGTGTTAGAGCTTCGGCTAATATAGCTCTTCATTGCACCCACCAGGCCACCAGTGGTCCACCACTATATAGGTTATATTTAGCCAGCACATCTGCTACAAAAATTGATCATCTTCCTTCATACACCAAGTAGTGGAAATTTCTATGCAAACTTCAGATTGTGTTGGAGTTAAAACCTTCTAGCTATTTCAGGATATAAGACTCCAAGCAACCAACAAAGACCTCGTAACAGTCAACACCTTCAACAGCTTAACTGACATATTTTTGACCTATGCATGACGCATCCTTTAAACTTCCTGAATGACTATATAGTATATACCATCTAAAGCATTTGCAATGCTAAATTTGAGAAGGCAACTTATGAACTCTGCATATCATTGGCCATGTACTACAGAAGATTCAATTAACATATCTAAAAAGGTCATGAGCTTTCTCTAGTCTAACTCAACCTACGCAAATGGAATCTTGTGCTTACAAAGCCAAGCCTGACTTTGGAGAGTCTACACTTGCTAATATATGAAAACTTAAAAGGAAACAATAATTCCATAGCCAATCCTAAAACAGCCGCAAACTGTATTTGAACATAATAAAAGCTTGCTCAGCTGACAGCCTCCCATCTTAATGTTTCTGTTCTCCAACAGCCTCGGCAGCATCAGGTGAGAAGCACCAATTTCTCAACTTGCCAAAAGCAGCTACAAACTCAACATTAGTCTTCCTGGTACAGTGTCTAGGCATGTCTGTACTAAACAGATAGTATATATCCATTTGTTAGTATATACAGCAAAAAAAAAATCAGAAACTACAAGATAATGAAACATAAATGTACCTTAATTTCTCTTCAAACATAATCGTGTGTTGTCTCAACTTTCCCAATGTCCTCCCCTTCATTAACCAAACGAACAACATTTCATACAGATGCAAACTTAAAAGTTTCTGTTTACATAAGATATTACACAAACAGTTTAAGAATGATCAAAAAATAAGAATTTTAATTAAGCAATGTCACACCGTAGAATGGTGAGATAAATATATGCCCTTTTCTTTAGGTATAGTGGCAACTGGCAAGCACTGGTAGGTTACCGCTTTAAACACTGCCTAAAGATAAATTAGTACGGAAGAATAGGGCATATGACATACCATCTGGAAACTGAGCTTGCTGTTCCATGACTGTATGTTGTAACTGAAACTTTTGAGTTCATTGTTTTCAGAGGTCATACCAACTGTGTCCCTTTATATAGAAATAAAAGAAAAGTTGGTGCAGAGTCCCCCAAGTGATGTGATGAGACAACACAACGTTACATGTTAGAACCAAACTAATTTAGACACCAAAAATGGAAGAAACGAAAAAAAATAAAGGGCTCAAGATCTTTGTGGGCTTAACTGCCCCAATATCTGCTTGCTCATATTAAGGGTATTGCCGATTGTGGTGAAAAACATACATACCTGAGTATATTTCCATTGTTGTGTTGAAGAACGATATCGAATCCTAGCCACCTGATTGACATGGAATTCAATGAACTCATCATATGGAGAAATATCATTAGTAGTGTTGGTCTTAGGATCAAAGATTCAGAATGGTAGTGTAACTACAATCAGAAAATAAGTGGAGCAGAGGAACCTTCATTGTGGGCTCAGAATCTACAACATAAACACTTATCCAGTTGTAAATGGAGGGTAAAACAATTCCTTGGCAACCATCTAGTTTTAAGCTTGACTCATTTTTCATAACACAGAATTAAGAATCCAAACCTAAGGCAACAATACAACCCTTGCGAAAAATTACTCCTGAAACACTCTAATATAGGAGTCATGAAATCTCAACATTGATATTACTTGCAAATCACATACAGACCACACTGTCTTGCTCCATTAAGTGGAATTAAGAAAAGAGCACGCATAGAGAACAAAGATAAAAGTGCAGAATAATTGACAAATGACTTAATTCCAGAATTCAGATGATATGATTTACATGACTATTGAGATTCAGTCCAAATTCTCACAATAACATGAAATTCAGAAATAGTTCCCAAATTTTTTTCTGATTCCATATTTTTTTCCTATGAGAAGGGAAGGGATTAAAATGTCAGACAACACAAACAAAAAAAGCTAACAACCTTGTTACTAGGAGGGAGAAAAAAAAGTAGACAAATTACAACCAAAGCAAACAAAATTGCAAATACTCGAATTCAAATATAGCCAAAGAAAAGAGTACAATTGCATTACCGAAATTTCCGTCGTTCGGAACACTGCCACCATGAGAGATAGATTCAGAATGTTTTGGACCTGCAAATAACATTGGATATTCAGTCATGTATTGTGCAATAATGAGAAGAGAAGCAACCGATAAAACCACTAAAACCACTAAAACACCCTAGATAAATGCTTTCAATGACCTTTTCTATAAGAATTAGTTCCCGCTGAAAGAATCAAAAGTCCTACAGCTGTATCTTTGCTCTGTTCTTTTCCCATTTTCCGTGCTTTAAGCCCCTTCTCTCTTCATCAAAGCTTCGGTGGTTAGATTCATGGTTAGCTTACTCTGTGGTTAGATTCATGGGTCAGCCTACTCTATTGCTAATCCCCTGTTGTGTAACTTCTAAAAGTAAAGAAAATACCCCAGCAACCCATTAAACACACACAAAGCCCCAACAACCCAATTTAATCAAAACAACAGTCACAACTACAGAAAGCAAAGGTCATTTTAACAACTTATAGTAAAACCAACCAAGATAAAATGGTTCCAAAATCACCCATTGTAATTTTAATACAGTAGCTTTCACCACAAAGTCAATGCATGATCTGCAAAAGCTACGACTACAATAAGAACTATTCATACAAAAAGGCTGAGACCACAATTTTAAGACCATCAAACTTGAGAAGGATTTGAGATAATAAAAAAAATAAAAAAAAAACATATAGCACTCTACAGAGAGTGAGAAAACACATTGAGATAGAATTTCTTGAAAGCCTAGCAAAACTTAATATCATAAGAGTACCCGTTGAATATCTAAGCAATGCTCCACAAATTTCTCATACAATTACCAATTATCAAAAGTTTCCATCATAAAAAGGGGAAAAATAAACAGGAGAACTGTACTTTTCAACACACAAATTACTATAGCCTGATTGTCTTAGATTAAATAAAGAGGGAATTTACCAAAATACTTACCCCCTCAAAATCTCAAAAAAAAAAAACAAAATCCATTTACATTCTAATTTCTAACCATAAACTAAAACAACTAATTTCAAATTTTGACATCAAAATCAATAAACAAATTGAGCTGATTACCTGGTCAGTTGTAGTAGCAGCTCTTGAGTTCCTGCTACTCGTCAGTCACAAACCCTCAAACCTAAGAAAAACAATTGCAAATCAATAAATTAGCATAAAAGTGGATATCACCCTAACTATCAGCAAGAACAAATTTATCAGAAAAGAGCAAGGTCTTCTTACCGAACCGAGACATTAGGGCACGAATCTGCATCTAATACTCTGACCAGCAGTAGTAGAGGTAGATCAGACAACAAAATCAACGGGAAAGATGAAAATTGAAAGACCTGAAATCAATCTATGCATGGCAGGCATGAGGCATCAGACATTCAGACTCAGATGAAAGACAACTTCCATTGGTCTTCTTATTTCTACTTCGCTGGTTCAACTAAACTACTTAAAGGCTAAAGCATTGATAGACCAAGGAAAAGGGGAAATTGATAATAATAATAATAATAAAAATTAGGGTTTCGAATTTCTTACCCGATCAATTGTACTGATTGATTATTCGCCATTGAGTTTGGGCGAGTTCAGTGGTCTTGAAAATAAGTCAATTGCAGAATGGAGAAGATGAAGATAGAGAGTCAGGCGAAAGAATAGAGGAGAGAGAAATTTTAGTGTGAGGGGGATGAATTTTAGAGAGTTTACGGGAAGAAAATGAAAGACTTACTCCAAAAAAAGCTGATTGACAGTAGAGACAATATAAAAATAAAAATAAAAAGAAAGGGACAAAGTTTGGACGGGAAAATTTGTCACCACAGGCTGCCACGTGGACAAAAGTGGCCTGAATTAGTAAGTAGTTATAGATTATGTACAAAAGTACTAAATACAGAGTATATATAATAATATGACGACTGCCAAGGTAAAAAGCACAACTAGAAAAAAAAGAGAGGTGAAAATACAGTTTCAAGAGCTTCCAATTGCAAGCAGCATACCTTACAAATATAGTACCATAAGTCCATAACATCCCCTTGATTATATTTCCATTTTTTTGGGTAGTCATGGGGCATCAGACCAAATTAAGTTAAGTTGTGTCAACAAAGCAATCAGGACAATTAGAGTTTGCTTGATCCAGGCTTAGGAAGGGTGATATCCAAACTATATCAAGTCTGCTTCCTTTCATGCTTCCGGCATGACCCAAAAGGCAAAAGATGGTTTCCAACAAGGTCTCACCCGTGGTGTATTATGCTGTCATTCTTGTCAAAAACCCTTGAACATAATCTTAGCATTCGCCGAAGCTCGAGGATACCACATCAATGCCTTCGCTACAGCTATCTTTTCACCAGGTTCTTCTTCTTCCTCATTGAGCTCTATTGTCATAACCTCGAGCACTGGAGAACTCGCTAGTAGTAGCTCTATAAGTGGTAAGGCACGGTATGGAACGGATATAGAAACAACTGCAACAAGTTTTAGACTCTGAAAGCTGCAATCTTCGTCAATCTGAAATAACATACCACCACAGCGGTCACAGACACTTGCATCCTAAATTTTAGAAGAGCAGCAAGATGAGAAATGTCTCCTTTGCAAAGCATAACAAATTATCCGAGAAATGAAAGACAGATTAAGACACTGACGCTGAATTCCAATTGCTGAAGATGTGGAGAGCTTTCAAAGAAGCTGAGGATAAATGGAATGGTGTGTTGACACTTGGTTGGAAATCCAACAAGTTTGAGAGCTGTCAGTTGTCCCATTTTGCCAACGACCTTTGGCGCATCTTCACAATTCCAGAACTACTAAGACCAATAGTATACAATAATGAAGATTAAGCATATAAAGAAAAGACACATAGTTGCACAACCCTAAAGTCAATCAGTGATCAAGAACTATTACATACCTGCCAACTATAGTGATCAAGAACAAGCGTCTCAAGATTAAGCAAGCAGGAGAAAAAACAGATCAGTTCCTCCGTCAGTTCACAGTAAATGTTGTGTAAACATAAGGTGTGTATCTCTGCGGTTCCTTTCAAGTGGATATTACTAATGACCATGCGATGAACAACCAAGTCTCGAAGCTTTGGAGCATGAATAGTTAGAACACCAGAGTTATTGCACTCTAAGTCGAGGCTCTCCAGCTGTGGACAACTTGAAATGAGAAATTCTATCATGTTTGCCTTCCCATGGCAAGTGACACGCAAATTCAGGCTTTTAAGGCATGGAAAGCCACAAAATGCCGGGGGAAGAGAGTGAATACTGCAGTTCACAAGTGTCAAGTGTGTCAAGCCTACACAAGAAAACAAACAAGAAGGCAACTTCTTTACACCGTAGCGACCATCTTTCAAGGTAAATTCCTTGACACCTTTACCAAAAACATATTGCATCCACTGGCTAATGTCAAAAGAGGTCGGGCAACTCTGATGAATTTGAAGAACAAACTTGAGAATAGGGCCAGTATGCCGAAAAAGAACATTGTTGACAATATTTACATAAGTATAATCATATGAAGCCGTACGTCTCAATCCCACTAGGAGTTGATCGAAGAAATGTCTATCAAGTATAATCTGGGGAAGTAGAGTCCATTGATACCTCCAATATCTGGATAACACACTCATTCTCACTGAATCTTGTAGTGGTAAGCATTCTAAGATGCGCTCTGTTAAGTTTGATGGCAAATTGCTGATCCTATCACAATCTGCGTTGCGAAATTGCCCCAAATCAAGCTCTTTATAGTAGCAGATAAAAATAACAAATAATGTACAACTAATCAACATAATAAGATAGAAAATTCAGGGTAAATAACACAAACATTTGATGAGAGAAGAAAAGTACTGTATAATCAAGGTTTTCTTTGGTAGTCAGAGGAAAGAGAAACCGAAAAAGACATACAAATTTACATATATAAATATACAACAGCGCAAATTCAGGGCAGATATAGATTACATTTGGTCAAAGAAAATACTCGAACTCAATAATTTTACATATCCATTTATAGCAAAATTGCTAATTCTATCAACATCTGCTTTGCAAATTTAGATTGCCCAAATCAAAATATTTATAACCAATAACGACCACAAACATACAATTTCATACATAATGCAAGCAGTAGTACCCCAAATTAGAGTATCACTTTCAGGCTTCAATTCAACAAACCACGATAATCATATGAACCCTAGAATTTACATTTTCCGCCTTTTCGATCTCCCCATGAACCTAAAATCATCATTAATTAATAAATTAATTGTACCTGGACTATCCTTGAGCTTTTTGATGACATGCTCCGAAGCCATGATTTGTGAGAAGAAAGAGAAAAGAAAACCCTAGCTCATTGATTGACCGAGACTCTTGAATATGTGGAGAAAAAGGAAAGAGACTGAGACACTTGAGAGTTGCCACTATAAATGCTATTTGGGGACAAAGACCCCGCTGCCTACACCTACAGGCCCTACACTCTACAGTGCGAGTTCTCCCAAAAAAACCGTTTGGGGCCGGACACATATCCGACTCCGACACTCGTTTAAAGTCGTTTGTATTTATCTTGATTTTTTTAAGTGTCTTCGAATTTGGTTTATTACTTTTTTTTTTGTATGAATTGGTTTATTACTTGATTAGTATTTAATATTCCCTCAGTCCATTAGTTTTACAACATAAGTTATTTTAAAACTTATTTAGAACGGTATTTTCATAGATTTTGATGATACAGGGTTACATTAATGTAACAAAGGTCACGATTTTTAAAAGTGATTATTAGATTTGTACAATAGTGACCCTAATTTATTGTGAGTTGGTCTCACACAAAATTTGCCCGTTTGATTTTGTACACAAATTAAAAAACTGTGAATTTAAGAAAAAAAATATGGTAAAAAACTAGTGTGATTTCCTCAAATATACATGATAAACAAATTAATTCCGCAAATAGCTTCGGTTGAAAATTACTTCCCAATATATACATCTTATAGGTTCGGATTGAGGCAAGGAAAATGTGATTTCAACAAATGTACATATTTAACAAACTAATTCTCAAGATATACATTATGTAGGATACTTAGATTGCACTCCGACAAGGAAAGTATCATTCAAATTATAAATGCCAGCATCAATCAAATTACGCACTTCATTCTGTAGATTGAACATTGAAGGATACCATTGTTTTTGGTCAGGTAGAGAACTTTGTTTATTGTCCCCAGCATTTGCTGAAATAAAAGCAGGAAGATTTTAATTGAATAATCCAATTCATATATGTTGATCCAAACATGCATATTAATTCATATAAAAGCCTAGCTAGAAAGTAAAATAGAAAATTTGCTAACTCCACTACATATAATTTATATGCTTTCTTGTGCAAATCAATATGTAATTGAACGTCTAGTTACAACATTATTGAAGGTAATATTAAAGGCAGAAGATTAAAACATATTGTTACCAAACATATTTTTTTAACAAGCCAAAACATTCAGTAGATTAAAATCACTTTCCTTTTCGGAGTGCAATCCTACATAATGTATATTTTGGGAATTAGTTTAGTGTATTTGATGAAATCACACTTGCTTAATTCAATCCGAACCTACTAAATGTATATGTTAGGAAATAGTTTTCAACCGAAGCTATTTACGGAATTAGTTTATTAATCATGTATATTTGAGGAAATCACACAAAAAACTAAACTATCGTTAAACATTAAATGCAACATTGGAAGACGAGAAGTAAATATCAAGAAAAAGGAAGGGTAAAGTGAAAACTAACAATAAGTACTCGCTAGGAATTTTTAAAAGTCAAAATAGGGCAATGTTATAGTCGGGCCACAAATACTAGTGCCAAATCATTTTATACCATATATGGAGATATATAAGAACTACTCCTAGCTTTTTGATATTTGATCTGTCACTAATGTTTATTGACCTGACAATGACATCACCCTCAAAATTATGCCTTATATTGTGAACAAAAACAAAAATATAGCCATATTATGCCTTTTATTGTGAAATAGAAGGAATAAGGTTTTTAAGTATTTATTTGATTGAATTTTTTTTGTAATATTAAAAGTTTAAATGTACTATATATTTATATTAATTCTAATTTAGAGCTGCAAAATGTTTTGGTGCGCGCAAACGACTGAAATTGACTATACATGCACCTATCACGTATTGTACATTTAAAGAATGTCATATCGTAATATTCGTATCAGTGTCAGTATTCATACTTCTTAGTTTTCAATCCAAGAGAAAATCCAAAAACAAGAAAAGATGGAAAGTTCTATTATTTTGAGTGACACAATCTCTCTAATTAGTATGAGTATCACTTTTAAAGTATGTTACTTTTATCAGTTTCTGATCCCTAAAAAGAATATAGAAAAACAAAATTGGACGTCAATAATTCCTAGTTTGCATAATATTTCCAAGTTTCACTCCCATTTAGAGTAGTAGAGTACGCCCAAGTTTTGACCCGCCCGGCCGGACTGAACGGAATGAACACGACATTAATTGCTATGAGAATGAGAAAATGAGCGTTTAAAAGTTTCGTGAGGAGGGGCTCCTAGGCTCCTGCCTCCTAGCACGGTAGCACCTCTTTGTTCTTACGTTGATAAAATTACTCCTATTACTCTACTAGTGATATACCTGTTGGGGAAAGCACACAAATACACAAGCGGAAGCAACAAAGACTTTTTCCCCGGTTGTGATGCAAATATGAGCAATAACCAATTCAAGCAACCAAACAATATTGAACCAAAATGACAGCAGCAAATGGAACTATAAATCAGCCCAAAAACAGTAAATAAACAAGGAGACGCAAGGATTTACGTGGAAACCCCGATGTGGGGAAAAAACCACGGGACCGTTAACAAACGGTGCCAAAACCTCCACTAATCAACAAATTAACAAGTGGGTACAACAATAGTTCTTCCCTAGATCAACTAGAGGTATTCACAATCATCAAGGATCAACCTTGGCACAACAAGTCTCCCAAATCATCACCCAAAAAGAGTGGAAATACAATTTCGTATAAAATAAGAGCTGAATTTAGAAAACTGAGTTAGAGAGCTCCAAATGAAATTCTGACCGTTGGATTTGAAGAGGGGGATGTCAGGAACAACGTGCTAAAATCTCGCGACGATCGGAGTTCGTTTGGTCGTCGATCGGGGCGGATTTCTGGGCTGCCAGCACCAAAATTCGTGGGTGGCTCCTCTTCTCTCTCTCCTCTTCTCTTCTAGACTTTTCTCCTGAATTTTTGAGTGTCTAGGCTTTCTCTCTCTTGCACTCAGCCCTTCTAACCTTTTGGCTTATAAGGGAAGCCACTTGTGAGTGAATATACGAAATTGCCCTTCACTTAAACATCATATGGATAACCCATATGGTAAGCAAATATATCCCAAATTAATTGGGTTCTTCCTCCATGTAGGAGGGATACTCCAACAAATCTCCCCCTCACTCCTACATGGGGGGCTCGACCAAGCCCGCAATCTTTCTACAAACAAGAAGTTTCTCCTTAGGCAAGGCCTTCGTCAACATGTCCGATCCGTTGAGATCGGTGTGAATCTTCACAAGCTCAAATGACTTGTCTTCTACCGCTTCTCGAATCCAATGATACCTCCTCCGTATGTGTTTGGTTCGGGAATGGTAGGCTGCATTCTTGGCAAGGTGGATGGCACTTTGACTATCACAATAAAGAGGGTACTTGTCTTGTTTCAAACCCAACTCCTCTAGAAAATCTCTCATCCAAATAAACTCCTTGCCAGCTTCAACCGCTGCCATATACTCAGATTCTGTGGTAGACAGAGCAACACACTTTTGCAATTTTGATTGCCATGAAACAGCTCCCCCTGCAATTGTCATCAAGTATCCGGAGGTAGACTTACTAGCATCAATATCACCCGACAAATCAGCATCTGTGTAGCCATCTAACACAGGTTGTCCGGGACCAAAGCATAAACACACTCTAGAAGTACCTCTGAGATACCGCATGATCCACTTTACTGCTGCCCAATGCTCCTTACCAGGATTAGACATGAACCTGCTAACAACCCCAATGGCATGTGCAATGTCTGGCCTAGTGCATACCATGGCATACATCAAACTCCCCACGGCGGATGCATAAGGCACCGTCATCATCTCTTTCTTGTCATTCTCACTTGTAGGACACTGGCTGGAGCTTAGCTTCATGTGACCTGCAAGTGGCGAGCTCACGGGTTTAGCTTTGTCCATCTTGAACCTCTCTAGCAGCTTCTGGATGTAACTCTCTTGTGATAGCCATATCTTCTTGTTCTTCCTATCACGAGAGATACGCATGCCCAAAATTTGCTTTGCAGGGCCAAGGTCCTTCATTGCAAAGGACTTGCTCAAGGCACTCTTCAGGTTGGCAATCTTCTCCTTATCCTGTCCAACAATCAACATGTCATCCACATAAAGTAAGAGAATGAGAAAATCACCTCCGGCGTAATGCTTCACAAACACACATGAATCTGCATGTGTCTTGTGGAAACTGTGGTCTTTCATGAAAGACTCAAACTTCTTGTACCATTGTCGAGGTGCTTGTTTCAAGCCATATAAACTCTTTTTCAAACGGCATACAAGCTTCTCACTTCCCTTCTCTTGGAAACCTTCTGGTTGCTCCATGTAGATTTCCTCCTCTAAGTCACCATGGAGGAAAGCAGTCTTCACATCAAGTTGTTCCAACTCCAAATCCATGCTAGCAGCTAAGCCAAGAACAACTCTAACAGAAGACATCTTTACAACTGGAGAGAAAATCTCTTCAAAGTCTATGCCTTTCTTTTGACCTGAGCCTTTCACCACCAAACGTGCCTTGTACCTAGGTGGTGAACCATCTTCTCCAGTTTTCAGTCTGTACACCCATTTGTTCTTGAGTGCTCTCTTGCCCTTAGGCAACTCCACTAAGTCATATGTGTGGTTCTCATGCAAGGATTTCATCTCATCTTGCATGGCATTATACCACTCCTTGCAGTGCTCATGTGACATAGCCTCCTCGTAGCTTTCAGGTTCTCCCCCGTCGGTCATCAACACATACTCATCTGCTGGATATTTAGAGGTAGGCTGTCTCTCTCTGGTGGATCTTCTCAACTGTGGTTCTGGTTGTACATGGGGTTCTTCTTCATGTGTATGATCTGGTGGTGGCTGAACATCATCACCATCATCACTGTTATGATCATCATTGCCATCTTCCTGTTGTTCTCCCCCTTGAACTCTAGGAGTTACTTCAGGAAATATTGGATCTGAGTTGGCGCTGTCACTAGGAGAAGGCTCTGGTTGTTTCTTCTTCTCACAATCTGCAAAGGTTTTGTCTTCAAAGAACACTACATCTCTGCTTCTAATCACTTTCCTGCTAACTGGATTCCACAATCTGTACCCAAACTCATCCTCTGAGTACCCTAGGAAGATGCATGGCTTTGTCTTGCTATCAAGCTTGGACCTCTCATCTCTGGGAATATGAACATATGCAAGGCACCCAAAGACTCTCAGGTGGCTGAATGATACCTCTTTACCAGTCCATACTCTCTGCGGAACATCTCCATTAAGAGGAACTGAAGGTGACCGGTTGATGAGGTACACTGCTGTAAACATTGCCTCGGCCCAAAAAATCCTAGGCAGCTTCGCATGAGAGAGCATACATCGAATTCTTTCTTCAATTGTTCTGTTCATTCTCTCTGCAAGTCCATTCAGCTGAGGTGTCTTGGGAACTGTCTTCTCAAGCCTGATGCCCTGTACTTTGCAATACTCTTCAAATGGACCCCTGTACTCTCCACCATTGTCAGCTCTAACACACTTGAGCTTCCGGCCTGTTTCTCTCTCAACTCTGGCCTGGAACTGCTTGAAAAACTGTAGTACCTGGTCTTTGGTTTTCAACACAAAAGCCCACAGTTTTCTAGAATAATCATCAATAAAAGTAACAAAATAAAGTGCACCGCTATGTGACTTAGTATCCATAGAACATACATCAGTGTGAACAAGATCTAATGCATGTTTTCTTCTAGATGGGGGACGAGTATGAAATGCTGCCCTATGTTGTTTTCCAGCTAAACAATCAACACAGGGTTTCAAGGACATACCTTGAACATCAGGAAGGAGTTGCTTCTTAGCAAGCATTTGCATACCTCTTTCACTCATGTGACCAAGTCTCTTGTGCCATAACTCGCTGGAGGAATCATCAACTGCGTGTACTTCTCCTTTGCACAACTTAGCTTGCATCACATACAAGGATCTCTGCTTGCTCCCACGAGCCACAATCAAACTTCCTTTGATAAGCTTGCACTTTCCACCACCAAAGTTGCTGGAGTAACCAGCATCATCGAGCAACCCAGGAGATATCAAATTCAGCCGAATGTCTGGAACATGTCGGACATCTCTCAACACCAAACTGCAACCTGTGGATGTCTCCAAACACACTGTACCCATGCCTACAATCTTGGATGAGCCATCATTCCCCATCTTTACATAGCCAAAGTCACCGCTGGTGTAAGATGAGAAGTAATCTTGGTGCGAGGTTAGATGAAACGAAGCACCCGTGTCAATCACCCAAGTACAATCATCACTATCTAGATTTAGGCAATGGTCACCAATAAAAAATAATTCATCACTTGTTGCAATTGCAGTGGTGTTGTTATCTTTCTCTTCTTGTTGTTGCCCGAATGTCTCACCCTTTTCTTTCCTTTCTCTGGACTTGTCTCTCTTCATTTTCCTGCAATGTTTTTGAATGTGGCCTGGCTTATCACAATAGTGGCAAATGATCTTACCCTTTGATTTTGATCTCCCCCTGGACTTGTCTCTATGCTGGGGATATCGAGTCTTACTTCTTCCCCTGCTTGATTCTTGTGTCACATTAGCCTCTGGTTGTGTGGAGGAACTCATTTCCTTCCTTCTAGTTTCTTCATTCAACAAACTAGCTTTGACAATTTCCATTGTCAGCGTGCCCTCTGGTGCGGAGTTGCTAAGTGATACAAATAGAGTGTCCCAACTTTCTGGCAATGAGCAAAGTAGTAGCAATGCCTGCAGCTCATCATCTAAATTCATCTTCATTGCAGACAACTTGTTAATCAAACTTTGAAATTCATTCAAGTGAACTACTATGCTATCACCATCTTTATATTCCAGTTTCACAAGTTTTCTAATCAATGACGCTTTACTCAAGGCATTCTTCCTTTCATACATGGTCTCAAGTTTCTTCCAAAGAGTATAAGCATTCGTGTCATTGGCAATATGTTGGAGGACACTCATATCAACAAATTGTCTAATTGTTCCAACGGCTTTACGGTTCAATATTTTCCACTCACTTTCAACAACACCAGTTGGTATGGTTGCATTTAAAATTGGTTCATACAAATCCTTCACATAAAGGATATCCTCCATTTTAGTTTTCCACACGGAGTAATTTCCAGAATTCAAACTAATCATTCCGTGCACACCAGATTTTTCATCCATCTTTAACAACACAACAAATTCACAATGACTCTAACCAAAGCTCTGATACCACTATGTTGGGGAAAGCACACAAATACACAAGCGGAAGCAACAAAGACTTTTTCCCCGGTTGTGATGCAAATATGAGCAATAACCAATTCAAGCAACCAAACAATATTGAACCAAAATGACAGCAGCAAATGGAACTATAAATCAGCCCAAAAACAGTAAATAAACAAGGAGACGCAAGGATTTACGTGGAAACCCCGATGTGGGGAAAAAACCACGGGACCGTTAACAAACGGTGCCAAAACCTCCACTAATCAACAAATTAACAAGTGGGTACAACAATAGTTCTTCCCTAGATCAACTAGAGGTATTCACAATCATCAAGGATCAACCTTGGCACAACAAGTCTCCCAAATCATCACCCAAAAAGAGTGGAAATACAATTTCGTATAAAATAAGAGCTGAATTTAGAAAACTGAGTTAGAGAGCTCCAAATGAAATTCTGACCGTTGGATTTGAAGAGGGGGATGTCAGGAACAACGTGCTAAAATCTCGCGACGATCGGAGTTCGTTTGGTCGTCGATCGGGGCGGATTTCTGGGCTGCCAGCACCAAAATTCGTGGGTGGCTCCTCTTCTCTCTCTCCTCTTCTCTTCTAGACTTTTCTCCTGAATTTTTGAGTGTCTAGGCTTTCTCTCTCTTGCACTCAGCCCTTCTAACCTTTTGGCTTATAAGGGAAGCCACTTGTGAGTGAATATACGAAATTGCCCTTCACTTAAACATCATATGGATAACCCATATGGTAAGCAAATATATCCCAAATTAATTGGGTTCTTCCTCCATGTAGGAGGGATACTCCAACAATACCAATAAGCCAATGACAACCAATTAGTTCTATAATGTACGTACTTCACCGCTAGGGGTGAAAGTTTGGACTTTAGATTGGATTATAGCCTAGTCCAAATCCAATCCAAAAAAATTTGGACTCGAAATTTTGAGTCCAAATCCAATCCAAACTAATTTTGGATTTTGATTTTCGAGTCCGAATCCAAACCGAATTATTTTCCGTAATCCAATCTGATCCGAATAATCCAATTTTTTCCTGACTCCGATCCGAATTGATCCGAATCCGAATTATTTTCTACAACAATCTCCATTACTTGAAAAAAGTCCATCGATAAGATAATAATACAAATGTCGAAGTCAACTACAATTCTACAACATTCATTATAAAAAAAATGCAAATTATGTAGTTTCAAAGGTGTTCGGTAATCTTCGCTTAGTATACATGGAGAAGACAAATGTGTAAAGAGATAGCAAGTGGACGAGTCGCTGCTAAGGCGTGACTTGAGTGAGTTGTCTGAAAGGATCTTTCTCTCTTAATCTATGTATGCATTTTATTGTTGCCTTCAATCCCTTAGATTTTAATTTGTAGTTTATACTATTATTTTGGGTTAGTATCATTTTTGGATTATATATCTTTTTATTTATTAATTTATACCTAATTTGGATTGGATTGGATTATTGGACTCCGAAAGGGTGAGTCCTAATCCAATCCGAAAATCCAATTTTTTTTTTTTTTGAGTCCAAATCCAATCCGAAATCCAAAAAGTCCAATTCGAATTGCCTAATTTGGATTGGATTTTGGATTTAATCCGAATAAGTTTCACCCCTACTTCACCCTTCGCCAAATCCACAGATCACCACTTTATTTGTATGACATTATGTAAAGCCAATTGATCTTTATAGAACTATAAATGTGGTGGTCTAGTGGTTCAAATTTACCTTCCAAGTGGTTTGGTAAGGTAAGATCATGGACTCATGATTCAATTTCTCATCCACAATGCCTTGTAACTGTCACTTTTTAGGAGCTATACTAACTTTTTGATGGTGCTACGTTAATGGGGTCAATATTTGTACTGGTTGTTCAGTTAATCTAACATGTTCGATGCTGAACGCGACTACACAAGAGTCCGAAAATGATGTACATGAAGGTGGCTCGATCGATATTCACTTGCACGTTCTTATTTAGATGGGCAAAACAGATCTTTATAGAACAAGTTATAAGAGACAAGATTTCCATTTTGATGTAATCTTACATTGATACTCCGTACCATCCAGTATTACATTACATCACTTCAAAAGCTTGCAAATGCCACTTTCCCACTTTCAAAAAAGGGAAACAAACAAACAAGTGTTTTCTTGTTTACTAGCAGCACCTCAAAATTTAACTGCCTCTCAGGGCTCTAAAAATCAAAGCTGATCTCCGCCTTTGGAGAAAGTCGCGGGTATCTCATCAACTCTTTTGCTATCTCCTGCGGTGTACTATAATGCCTATCTTGCTCAACCAACATCATCTGAAGAACTGGACAGGTAGCAAGCAGAAACCTTATAAGCTCCATCTCAATTTTCAAACCCGTTATCATAACTTTCACCGTATGAAGGTGACGGAAGTTGCTACAATCTTCATCGAACATTGGTACATCAAAATCACAGTCGTACTCGTACAGGTGTTCTCCCTACAGAATAAGTAAAGGGACGGGTCACAAACTCACAGAATAATTAGTGCTTAACAAAGGAGCTTACTTCCTAAGGTCAACCAAACAAGCACTAAATATGCTTGGACGAGTTAGAAAATTTGTTCAGTTTCAGTTCAGTTATTTCCAGGTGAAAAGAACATTTCCTTAGTGATGTATCAAATGATCATGAATTCATGATTGAAACTGTACATTAGATAAAAATAGTAATAGTGACTGCTCACAGTGATCTCAAGCTGCTCTAGGTAAGGGGCACTTCTAACAAAGCAGAGCATGATGGAGATCCCCTTGCCATTTTCTGGTGTTACCAATCCTAGTTTGAGAATCTTCAGTAGGGAGAATTTTACTGGAAGCTTTTCAGGAATAATAATTTCATCGTTTATGTCATCAATCTGCACAAAATAAGAGAATATGGGATTAGAATAGCTAGGCTTTTCCAAAATCAAATCCACCATTTCCAAATAATCACACAAAGCATGAAAGAAAGAAAATTAGATCCATAGGAATTGTTAGTCTCACCTCCCCAAATGCGTTACTGAGATCAACCATCTCAACAGTGCTAACATAACGAAGAAGTTGTATAAAATCCGATAGTCGTTTAGTGGGGTGATCATACCCTTCCGTTCTGGAGTTACACAACCTTACACTTCTTATGCTTTTGTTTCCTTTGAGAGATAGATACTTCAAGTAGCCATTAAAGCTCAAGTCATGGGGTTTCGGAGCCTGGATGTATAGAAGCATTGGTTGAAGACAGTTAAGGCAAGTCTCTCCAGATTTGGGCACTTTGAGATGAAACTCTCGATTACTTTTCCATCCTTGTGATCTTCAGGCATATGCAACTTAAGGCTGAGAAGTGCTTTTAATTCCCAAAAAGTTGATGGAAGCACACAGTTATGAAGTGATATATGCTTCAAATTATAACTTAAACCCATGGTTATTGAGAACAAACATGAAGGCAACTTTACAGGGGGAGACCGGCCATCATGAAGAGAAAAGTCCTCGACGCCTTGAATGGAAAGAAAATATATCCAGTGACTAATATCGAGACTGCTTGGAAGGTTATGAGGAAAATAAAGGACAAATTTAAGGATAGGGCTGATATAACCACGACGACAAAGGAGGACCTTGTTAACAATGTTGGTATAAATATAGCAAGCATCAGAGGGTCTAGTTTCCTTCTTGAAGAGATTGGCAAACACATGCTTGTCGAGAACAATTTGTGAAATGTGTACCCATTGGTATCGCCAATGCCTTGATAAGATGCTAGTTTTTTCAACTTTGCGTAAAGGTAAGAGTTCTAGAATGGTATCTGTTATGTTTTGTGGCAGATTGCTTATCCTATCCACACCTGACTTATGTGCTCTGTTGACTTTCGCCACTCGAGTAGCCATGGCAATCACTATTTTGATAGGGAAGATGACACACTTAGTAGAACATATATATACACCTCACCTGGGGTGGTTCTTCATAACTGGCTGAGAAACTGAACGGTCACTTACATTATTTATGGAGAACACAAACACAAGAGGCTTGCCTGCTGGATTGATTCAGTGATTTTTGAGTGTTAAGTTGCCTGATGCATATGGAGTAAATAGCTTCGTAAATTGTACGAACAGTCAAAGATGAACTTCATTGTAACTTTATTGGGAAGTGCAAGTCCCAAGGAAGTGTAAATACTCTTGTTTCCAGACATAAAAAAACACACAAGAATTAAGTTCCTGCAGGAACCGAGGAAGTGCCACTTCTAACATCACTTCCAATGAAATTAAAGTTCCTTTGTGCAACCAAACAAGTTTGGGCATTTCACAAAAAAATTTCTATTACCAATGGATTAGTACTTCCCTACTTCCCATGGTCAACCAAATAAGCAAGCACTATTAGTATACAACATGTTCACAAGAGACTGCAGGGAACTGGGGAAGAAGACATGCACCAAAAGACAACTTAAATCATGCTACATTATGCTGTTAAGCAATGCATTCAGTTATCAGCTTAGGTACGTGATTTACTTTGTTGCCCGCAGCGTGGATGAAGCCAGGCAGTTTTAGGAGGTTTCCAACTAAAGGAGAAGTCTCTGTTTCTAGGGGCACGCAACAAAGTAAGTCATTGTTTGGTTGACACACAACTAATACAAGTTCCAAGTAAGTCCTTGTTTGCTTGACACACAACTAATACAAGATCCTACCAGAAAGTGTAAATTCTCTTGTTATTTGGTTGACAGAAAAATACAGGAATTAACTTCTTGCAGAAACCCAGGAAGTACTACATCCCACTTCACTTCCCATGAAATTAAAGTTCCTTTGTGCAACCAAACAAGTTTGGGCACTTCCCATCATTTTCTATTTCCCATAAATTAGTACTTCCCATGGTCAACCAAACAAGCACTAACTAAATTATCATACAACACTTTCACGAAGAGGACATGCATCAAGAGACAACTTAAATAACGCTACATTATGTTCTTAAGCAATGCTATAGGTCTCAGGTGGAGACAAAAAAATTTGTATCTACTTGCTGTAGAGAGGATGTTTGAAACATAAAAAAAAAACAGAAAAAGAAAAAGAAAAAGATGAGTAAAAAATAAATAGCAATGAAAGAAAAGGAAACTAGAAACAGTCCATTCGGGTGCGAGGTTGCCCCCATCGGTTGAGGCTATAAAACTGTGGGGATGATCGTAAGTTAAGTGATAAGTGTCAAAAGGCGTGGCTGATGGATTGGCTAAGCAAGGTGTGAGTAGAAATGAACGCTTCGTGGCGTGGCTGTGAAGATGGTGATATGCTGGAGTGAGAAGGCATGATCTTTTCTTGCCATGGATGTATAATTTAAAGCTGCAGATGGCTTAGTAAAGCAAGTTGGATGTAAACAAATAGGTAGGTTAGTTTGTTTTGGTGTAATATGCGTAACATTGAATACCTTCTTTTGTTTTTGTGTTTTGCTGCCATATAGGAGTTGACTGGGCGTGTCAAACAGTTTGTATTTTACTTAGCCACATCCAAGCACATGATTGCAACCTCCCTTCCAACCCTTCCTAGAAGCTGGGGATGGGTAGTTGAATGATGCTAATATGGGTGTGTGCTCATGGTGTATTCTATTGATAACTACTTTTTTTCTATCATATTATTTATAAAAGAGTACACAAATTATCAAAAAAAAATAAATAAGTGTCACAAACTCACAATAGCTATGACTGCCACTCCTATTTACTATCTTCAATTTTGTGAGTCATTTGTGAATGGATGGTGTAAAGCATTTCTCCAAATTTTAGCTTGCTAAAGGCATCATTGATTCAGCAAACCCCCTCTCACTCTCCCCCCCCCCCCATATAAAACCTTCACGTAGAAGCAATTGTAAGTAACTAATAGACATCACAAAGCTTCTTGTCTTTGTCAGTTTATATCTATCAGATGTATCTAGATGTCCACAGGATCAGTTCTTCAAGACTCAAATGCTTTAGCACAGAGTCACAGATGTTTTTTGCACAGAATTGAGGAATAGGGTCTTCGGGAGAATTTTCATCTGGTCTTCTTTCTCCCAAGTGTGGTCACTTTTATAGAACTCAAAGATAAGAAAAAAGGAAAACACTTTCTATTAGCTATTGCCTCCCAATCAAACAGGGTAGCCCTAGCCACCCTCAAACTATCAGTCACAGCCCACAACGTCAGTACTCAGTAGTCCCACTGACTAGGGATTTGATTTCTAATTCTTGATTTAAATTTGCACCCACAAGCACTAAAGCAGTTCTCAACCCCATAATTGGACAAAACTTTACGCCGAAGTATTTTTGTTTAAGGTCAAAAGTTGAAATCTAAAATTCACTCAATATATGTATACATACTTATATCTTCAATTCAAAAAGATGTACACAGTGCAGCCTTGCCCTTACAAGAGATTATTCAGTTATAGCATTTAGACCCTAAACGGAAAAACAATGAGTAACCTACAATTTCACAGCAAAATATGAAGTATCCAACAGTTAATTGAGGGAAAAAGTTCCCCTTTTGGTCTGAAAAGCAGGCATCAGTTCCATATAACCAAAATGAAAACTTGAACTTACTAAAGAATTCATATATGGCTTGTACCTCAAAACAAAGAAACAATTCAAATGCATTTCAAAACCCATCATCCATAGAATGAAGCACCAGCTATTCACAATCAAGCAACAAGTTACCAACAAAAGAAAAAGCAGAACAAAACACCAAATTTGCAACAAAGCAGATACCATTTTCCAATTAAATGCAAAACAATTAGCAACTCAACAAAGACTGAAGAATTATTAAGCACCCATTTAAACTTAAATTCCCAATTTTGGTTGATTAGGGTCACCGTGGAAAAGAGAGAGAAATAAGGGTTTGAACTTCGAAAGAAAATTATGCATCTTTATTGTACCTTGATGAAATTAATCTTTGCACATTTGTTGAATCTTCGCTCTAAATCGTCAGCTTTGAAGAATTTTGCCCTTGACGCTGGAAATTGCGATCGGGGGAAGAGAAAGATGACGATTGACGACTGTCTACATTGGAATTTCTCCTTTTTATACGATAGGAAGATCAGGTTTTGACTCCTCGAGTCCAATAAAGAGTCCAATCTAGAGTTATTTTTTTTCTCACAAGAAAAAGGCGCAAGTGGACGACGATTGAGGGGTAGCATAATTGTAGAATAGGATTTTATAGTCAATGTGATTTATCTTGATGGCTTGCTGGTGTATGTGGTTTGCAAACAAAAATAAAAAAAAAAAAAGAAAAGTGAATGACCATCAAGATACCCCTGCAACGTCATGTTTGGACTATTGTGTTAGACAATGAACATATCAGACTAACAAATTAACTGGTGTAAGCAAGGGCTTAGTCAATATAGCACCAACAAGGAACTACTATAATTTCTAGAAGCCAGCAACATAAGACATGGGGGGCTGGAGATTCAAACCCATAACCTTGCCTTACCAAATCAATTGGGAGTAAGTTTAAAAACCACTATCATAGGTGAGACATCATTAATGATATTGGGCTTGACTTGAATAAAAATATGAGCTAAGCAAGTGTGGTATATTGTACTACATACACCCGACACAAATTCATTTAACTATCGGTGGATGAGAGTCTCAATTCTTGAACTTGGAACATGTATATTGTACTCCATATGAAACAGGATTATAGAAGGGGCATTGATAACTTTTTGCATAAGTTATGAACAACCTGCTTTCAATCACTACCGATACTAACTGGTCATTCTGTCATGCTTCAAAATCCTGAAACTACGAGAATTGCTCTAACTTCTACCTCATATAGATCACGAGTGCTCGTCGTAGTCGTCCATCACCTTTACCCAAGCCAAAAGCGAACCTTCATGTCTAACTGCAAGATCAACATAGAAGGAACACATTGGACAAGGTTTAACACATCTAGTGAGCAACATTGCTTGATCATGGAGGTCAATTTTGAGCACCGTCATTTGGAGCCACAATATAAGAGTGAGTAGACAACTAAACATAATATGATCTTCAGTTTAGGATCTGTACTCTCTTTTTTGGTATTGGAGAATGCACAAATGCCCATATAGAAATTGAACTTGGACGATACGTTGGAGCATCTCTTGATTCCTCAGCTACATTAATTCAATAGCTTGCCAATGTCTTACGAGTACTAGTTACTACACAGCTATACTTATAAACCAGACAACTTAATACTCCTCAAAACACTAAATAAAGAGCACTGTTTATTATAGTAATCTAATCCTAATTAAGATTTGCCTCTCAATCAAAGCTGATCTCTGCTTTTGGAGAAGATCGCGGGAATCTCATCAACTCCTTTGCTATCTTCGAGGATCTAAGAGCTCCATATTGGCCAAGCTTAACCAACATCATTTCAAGAACTGGACAGGCAGCAAGCAGAAACCTCATAAGCTCCAGCTCACTTTTGCAACCCGATATTTTGGTAAGTTTCACAATATTAAGGGGATAGAAGTTGCCGCAAACTTTAATTGTCACGGGTACTTCGTCATCATCGTACAGACTGTCCAAGGATTGTCCCTGAATAATAATCGGCGGACGGGTCACAACTCAAAGTAAATTAAACAGATATATATTACATAGAAACTTATTTAAGACTGTACTAACTTTCGGTGAGACAGGAATCAAGGGTCACGATTCATAATACGTGTCTCCTACATTTCTAAAAAAAAAGTGACCCTATTTTGGTGTGAATTGAACTCACAACACAAGACATGCTCTATATATTATATGACCATGATTGAAAACTTTACATAAATACAATATACATACATGTATATATATGGACTTGTTACAGGTGTAGAATTTAATACTCACAGTGACCTCAAGCCGCTCTAAGTAAGGGGCACTTCTAATAAAGCTGATCATGATGGGGATCCCCTTGGCAGTTTTTGGCGATACCAATCCTAGTTTGAGAGTCTTCAGTAGGGAGAATTTTACAGGAAGCTTTTCAGGAATAATAATTTTATCCTTTATGTCATCAATCTGCACAAAATAAGAGAACGTGGGATTAAAATGGCTAAACTACTTCAATACCGATCAACCAGCACAAAAATGGTTGTTATCTTACCTCCCAAAATATGTCACTAAGGTCAAGCATCTCAATAGTGCTAACATAACGAAGAAGTTGTATCACGTCTGATAACTTAGTGGTGCCATCACCATCTTGCCTTCTGTTCTGCAACCTTACACTTCTTAGGCTTTTGTTTCCTTTGAGAGATAAATACTTCAAGCAGCCATCAAAACTCAAGTCGTGGAGTTTCGGAGACTGGATGGATAGGTGCATTGGTTGGAAGACAGTTAAGGCAAGTCTTTCGAGATTTGGACACTTTCTGATTAAAGTTTCAATCACTTTTCCATCTTTGTGATCTTTAGGCATATGCAACTTAAGGCTCACAAGTACTGAAAATTTCCAAAAAGTCGGTGGAAGCTGATTCAGCAAAAAGTTATGGATCGATAAATGCTTCAACTTTATGGTTGTGGCGCCTGAGAACAAACATGAAGGCAACTTTACAGGGGTAGACCGATCATCATGAAGACAAAGGTCCTCGACGCATCTATGGCAAACAAACTCTATCCAATGGCTGATGTCGAGACCGCTTGGAAGGTTAGGAGGGAAATAAAGGAGAAATTTAGGAGGAGGCCACGACGACGAAGGAGGACCTTGTTAACAATGGTGGTATAAGCATAACAAGCATCAGAGGGTTTAGTTTTCTTCTTCAAGAGATTGACAAACACATGCTCATCGAGAATAAACTGTGAAATTTCTGTCCAATAGTATCGCCACTGCCTCGATAAGATGCTAGTTCTTACAGCTTCGCGTAAAGGTAAGCGTTCTAGAATGGTTTCTGTGATGTTTGGTGGCAAATTGCTGAACTTATCCACACTTTGATAATGAGCTTTCTTGACTTTCACCACTTGAGTAGCCATTGGTTGATATGGAAGATGACACAATTCGTAGAATATATACTTCTATAAGGGCGTTACATAACTGGCAGACGATAAATTGAATGGTCAGTTCTCAACCCCATAAATGTACAGAACTTTACTCCGTATTATTTTTGTTTAAGGTCAATAGTTGAATCTAAAACTAATTCAATTTATGTATATACACTTATATCTTCACAAAGATGCACAAAATGTAGTCTTTCCTTTACAATCAGAGAGATTATTCTATAATGGCATTAGACCCCCAAAAGGAAAAACATTGAGTAACCTACAATTTCACAGCAAAATAAGAAGTATCCAACAGTTAATTGAGAAAAAAAAAGTTCCCTTTTTGGTCTGAAAAACAGACATCAGTTCCATATAACCAAATTGAAAACTTGAACTTACTTCATAATCCATATGTGCCTCATACCTCAAAACAAAGAAACAATTCACTTGCATTTCCCAACCTTTCTAACTTCAAATTACTACATAACCCATCTTCCATACAATTTAAGCACCAAAAATTCACAGTCAAGCAACAAGTTACCAATAAAGAAAAAGCAAAACCCGATACCAAATTTGCAACAAAGCAGATACAATTTTCCAATTAAATGCAAAACAATTAGCAGCCCACCAAAGATAGAAGAATTATTAAACACCCATTAAAACTAAAATTCCCAATTTTGGTTGATTAGGGTGGAAAAGAGAGAGAACTTTGAAACAAAACTATGCGGCTATAATGTACCTTGATGAGATTACTCTTTGCCCATGTGTTGAATCTTCGCTCTAAATCGTTAGGTTTGGAGAATTTTGCCGTTGACGCTGGAATTTGCAATCGGGGGAAAAAGAAATATGACGATTGACGACTGTCTAAATTGGAATCTCTTTGTATTACAGGAAGCTCAGGCTTTGACTCCTTCAGTCCAATATAGAGTCCAAGAAATAGAAGTCCACAACCCACACTGCACAGACTGCTCATATGAGTATTTGTGTTCCAGTTTTGGGCCAAGAGCTAGAAGTCCAATCCTATTTTGAGGGAGAAAAATATTTTCAACCTTTTGTAGGTGAAAATATTTTCCGTTAAAGAAGAAGGATAAATGATTTTTCGTTTTTGGACACTATATCCCCGTAGCTTTAATAATAGACCTGATGATCGAGTTGCGTTGTCAGGATTTCTGATCATAAAATTAGATCCACCAGACTTGATCGGGCCTTAGGCCGGGTTTTTGGTCCGCTTTTTCGATGTTGTTGTTTTCTTTTTTAAATGAGTATAAATTTTTATTCCGATTTTATTTTGAGGTGATTTTTTTTGAATCTATCTATCTTTTCAAGATCTACGCAACTATATTAGCAAATTCTATTTTTATTTATTTATACTTTTAAAATTAAAGTGATATGATCGGAAAAATTGTTTTTTTTTTGAAATATTATTTCCTTTGTAAATTGTGACCAATCAACGGAATATGTGAACGGTGTTAAAGTATGTGAGGATTAAAGTCCCACATCGAGAGAATTGAGGGAAAAATATCAACACATAAGTCAAGTAGGCTATTGCATGCGTCCTTGTAGTAAAAAAAAAAAAAAAAATCAAGTGGACTACTCCTCCTATTGCAAATTGGTTTTAGGATGAATTATTATTTAGCTTGTGTGTGGTGTTGCTGTCCTCATCTATGGGCCTTATCCAGACCCATTATTTCAACTGAAATACTCATAACTTTTTGCACAAGTCATGAACAACAAACACTACCGATACTAATTGGTCATCCTGTCATGCTTCAAAATCTGAAACTACGAGGATTGCTCTATCCCCAATGCCAAAAACTTTGAACAAGCTATGTCGAACTGCAACATCAACAGAGAAGGAACACATTTGACAAGGTTCAACACATCTCATGTGAGCAAATGAGCAACAACATCGTCAGCTTTATATTAACATTGATTGAGTGCCCACGGCAAATGGAGCCTAGCACCATTGCAACCTTTTTGTGGAACACAACCCCCTCATCTCATTAGATCGAGCTTGGAATAAATAGCGCGCTCTTTCAAACATTGGTTAATCATGGAGGTCAATTTGGAGCACCGTCATCTGGAACAACGCTAAATATCAAATGATTGTGTTGGAGAAGGCGCTGATGCCAAGATAGAAATTGAACCCAGATAATACTCCTAACGGCTAGAGCATCTCTTGATTCCTACATTACTTAAATAGCTTGCCAACGTTGTCTTACTAGTTACTACTTACTACACTTATAAAACACACAACTTATACTCCTCAAAACACAAAACTAAGACAAACACATCCAATATAAGAACAATAAGTATTTTCTTGTTTATTATAGTAATCTAATATTTAAGATTTGCCTCTCAATCGAAGCTGATCTCCGCTTTTGGAGAAGCTCGTGGGAATCTCATCAACTCCTTTGCTATCTTGGAGGATCCATAAGCTCCATATTGCCCACGCTTAACCAACATCATCTTAAGAACTGGACAAGTAGCAAGCAGAAACCTCATAAGCTCCATCTCAATTTTCCAACCTGATATCTTGGTAAGTTTCACAATATGAAGGGGAGGGAAGTTGGTGCAGTCTTCAACAATCACTGGTACTTCGTCATTATCGTGCATCCTGTACAAGAATTCTCCCTAGATAACAAACGATCGGGTCACAACATCTACATTATATGATCATGATTGAAAATTCACAAAAAACTTGTATAAGACGGCTAGCTATATCGTATATGGACTAGTTATACTTATATGTAATATATTTAATACTCACAGTGACCTCAAGCCGCTCTAAGTATGGGGCTCTTCTAATGAAGCAGAGTATAATGGGGATCCCCATGTCATTCTTTGGCGATACCAATCCTAGTGTGAGAGTCTTCAGTAGGGAGAATCTTACTGGAAGCTTTTCAGGAATAATAATTTCATCATTTATGTCATCAATCTGCACAAATTAAGAGAATATGGGATTGAAATAGCTAAACTATTTCCAAATTAAATACACCATATAAATGGCTACTGTCTTACCTCCCAAAATGCGTCACTAAGATCAAGCATGTCAATAGTGCTGCTAACAGAACGAAGAAGTCGAATAAAATCCGATAGTTTAGTGGTGCCATCACCATTATCTTGCCTTCGGTTCTGCAACCTTACACTTCTTAGGCTTTTGATTCCTTTTGAGAGATAAATACTTCAAGCAGCCATCGAAACTCAAGTCGTGGAGTTTCGGAGCCTGGATGGATAGGTGCATTGGTTGGAAGACAGTTAAGGCAAGTGTCTCGAGGTTTGGGCACTTAGAGATCAATGTTTCAATTACTTTTCCATCTTTGTGATCTTTAGTCATATGCAACTTAAGGCTGACAAGTACTGAAAATTTCCAAAAAGTCGGTGGAAGCTGATTCAGCACACAGTTATGGATCGATAAATGCTTCAACTTTATGGTTGTGGCGCCTAAGAACAAACATGAAGGCAACTTTACAGGGGTAGACCGATCATCATGAAGACAAAGGTCCTCGACGCATCCATAGCAAACAAACTCTATCCAATGGCTGATGTCGAGACCACTTGGAAGGTTAGGAGGGAAATAAAGGAGAAATTTAGGGAGGAGGCCACGACGACGGAGGAGGACCTTGTTAACAATGTTGGTATAAGCATAACAAGCATCAGAGGGTCTAGTTTTCTTCTTGAAGAGATCGACAAACACATGTTCATCGAGAATAAACTGTGAAATTTCTGCCCATTTATATCGCCACTGCCTCGATAAGATGCTAGTTCTTACAGCTTCACGTAAAGGTAAGCGTTCTAGAATTGTATCTGTTATGTTATTGGGAGTATTTGGGAATATTGTGATTTATGCCAATATTAGTTATATGGCAACATTATCCTATGGCGTTATTCTCGGATATTGGCGTTATTAGCTGTATGGTAATGTTATCTTATGGCATGATTTTAGGCTAAGTTTACTTTGTTTGTTAGGCATATCCTTATATAAGGATACATTGTACACAAGCATTGGCAGAGAAAATATATCACAAAAGTATATTTCTATACATTCTTTCATGGTATCAGAGCTTGTTCAATCCTGAAAACCTAAACACAAAAGCTTCCGCTATGCCGGTGGCGGACTGTTGTCCGTTCGCCACCGGACAACCTCAAACATCCCAAGACCAACTTACTTGATTTAAAGTTTTTTTTTTTTTTTTTCTTTTTTTTTCCTTTGATACGATGGCCTTCCACGACACTATTGATGGATCTAATGTGATCCAATATGACATTAATTAATGGTTATGATAAATGAAGACTCGCACACAGTGGGCTTCAAAAGATGGCGGAGCTACTGCCCGTTTTTGCAGCAGTAGATAAAAAAAAAAGGTGTTCATGTGATATACAAGATCACCTTGATGATGATAATAAAATTGCTCGACGACCATGTATGGCGCCGATTTGAAGTATTTGAGGTAGCGACAAGAAGTTGACTTCTTCCTACTAGATAATATGTGAAGATTCGACGGATAGATCGAAGATTCACCGACTAATTACTTGTGAAGACTCGATCGCGCAGATCAAGTACTCACTGACCAATGAATCGTGAAGACTCGATCGCGCAGATCGAGGACTCACCGAAGACAAGGACACTACATATTGTATTGTTCCAATCGTAGCGTTTGTGATGCGATTAATGAAGGTTTGATTTCTCCGGCTCATGTTTCTGCATCGTCTCAGTTGGCCGACATCTTTACAAAAGCTCTTGGCAAGAAACAGTTTGATTTATTACTCTCCAAGTTGGGCATTCTTGATCCTCATGCTCCAACTTGAGGGGGGGGTATTGGGAGTATTTGGGAATATTGTGATTTATGCCAATATTAGTTATATGGCAACATTATCCTATGGCGTTATTCTCGGATATTGGCGTTATTAACTGTATGGTAATGTTATCTTATGGCATGATTTTAGGCTAAGTTTACTTTGTTTGTTAGGCATATCCTTATATAAGGATACATTGTACACAAGCATTGGCAGAGAAAATATATCACAAAAGTATATTTCTATACATTCTTTCATATGTTATGTGGCAAAGTGCTTATCCGATCCTATCAACATTTTGATTATGAGCTTTCTTGATTTTCACCACTCGAGTAGCCATTGTTTGATATACAAGTTGACACAATTCGTAGAATATATATAAGGGTGTTTAATAACTGGCAGATTAATTGAACGGTCAGTTCATTATCTATGGAGACCAAAAGAGGCTTGCCTGTCGGATTGATTCAGTGTTCTTGACTGTTAAGTTGCCTGATGCATATTAATTGCTGTAGTTTCGTCTGGACAGTGAACACTTGAACAGTCAAAGATGAACTTAGCCAACCATTTTTCGCATCCATGAACTGAGCCTCACCTATGGGACTAATTTTCTGATCAAGGACAGTCACTGCAACAATGTCTCTTATTCTCCTATACCAAAAAGGTACCGCGTTTACATTGCTGATATATAGTTCACATCCAGTCAAAGAAATTAAAAACGGATATAGTTATTGTTTTCCGGTACAATAAAGGAAGTTCAAAGGTTACGTGCTCCTATAGAAGGTTTTCCTCTAGCATCAGTAAGACAGTAAGTAGAGCTAGGCTACAGTTTGCTTTAGGATTAGTACAGAAAACAGTAAAACTAAATGACATGGGGTTACTTGCTGCTTGCTTTATAAAACGACGTCAGCCACTTGATTCCTCTCAAGGTAGTCATGCTGCAACTTTACTGCTAGGAGGTTGCACATCAGGTCCCTGCATTATTCAGTGATCAGCTTATGTAAGTGATGCTTTGTTGCCCTCGGCATGGATAAATTGAACACACGGTTATGAATCAGAGCTAATTTCCACCAATAATTCAATAACCATCCTCTCTCGATAGCTATTCGAAGTCCCCTCTAAACAGCCCATAATTCTGAAAAATAATGTCACTGTACCCATTGACCAAGGTGGTCTCTGAAAATACCAACAGCTCCTGCTGCAAGGGGATTGTGAAGAACTGAACCATCCGTATTCAGTTTAAGCCGAGCAGTGTCAGGAGGTTTCCGACTACTACAGGAGAAGTCCCTATTTCTAGGAGCAGGGGAGCAGAAATTTGATCTGCTAAGAAACTCCCAAGCAAAATATGCAGGAGTTCAGGTTGAAACTAGAAGAGAATGTTTGCTTATAAAAAGTTCTAAGGTATCTAGTCAACCAGATCTTCCAAAGAGTTTGCGCAAACAGGAATGGTTTTACGTTACGATAGCAACATAAAAATCAATTATAACAGATCCAACTCCTAAGAATTACAGAACATTGTACACATGCATGTGTCACAATGCTCATGATGTAAGGAAATTCGGAATACGGAGTATATCCTTCAATATGTCACAATGCTCATGATGTAAGGAAATTCTGACATGATGTTGTACTTAATCTGAATATTAAAGGCTTTCAAACGCAGTTCTAATTTTGAAACTAGTGTTTCCCCTGGAACACTAAAAAGACTTCCTAATGCCAAGAAATAATCAAGGAGCTTTCGGCGCCAGATAAAACCAGCTACAATGTCGTCTTTCATCTACTTGATACACTAGGACAAACATTCTGATCTGGATTAAGGCACAAAATAAACTGAAAGGTCAGGGAGTTTACATGGAACAACGTGGTTCGTAGACAGTACCAAAAGCACACTGTAAGCAATAGCTGCTGAGGTGGTTGCTGCTCAGGAGGCGCTCAAGAATGAAATGACCAGATGCCAAGACAGAAATAATGTGACACAAACGAACGCTGTGGATGATATTAAAACATAAATTCAAACAAAACAAAAACCAAAATTGGAGCGATGGGTTCATCCTTTGATGAAAGCGGAGAAAAATCATCTTTATAAACAAGTTTTGGAAGTAGTACCTATTTTGATCTCCACACAATTGGAAGACCTAAAACTACTCATTCACTAAATCAATAATAATGATTCTCTGGAAAAATAGAAGTCTCAGTACTTCACAGCAATTTTGAAGCAGTTGAGTATTCAGTGCACGCATTGAAGGAACCCAGGACACACAAACGGCGGCTTACATGTCTTGTTAAATGAATAAATATTGAGTACTTGTAAAACACACAAGTCAGTGAACTGCAAAAATTATGTGACGAACATGAGGCATGGAACAGGGAAAATCAGAAAACATCAAACAAGGCATCAAACATTGCATGCACCATCAACCTGCGAAAACACTGGACAAAAGATAGCCACATATTCAGTACCCTCTCTCCCTAGCCAAAAGGCGGTTAGTGTTACTCCGCTAGGTGCTAGTTCTTTTTTTTATTATTATTATTTCAGGTTAAGCCTCAGCAACACAGGAATTACCCTGAACCTGATAAAGGACATAAGAGTTAAGACAATATATGTGAAATTTCTATGTTGCTATCACAACGTAAACCATACTCTGATGATAAAGTCCAGCAATATTTTTCATACAGGAAAACACTACCACTAGCTAGATCAAAAGTTTTCAATTGCACACACTAGAGTTAAGCAACATACTATTTACAAACTGGCCTATATATTATCAAATAATCTCCTGGGATAATCTCATCACATCCATGGTGATCTATTGTGCTGTACGTGACTTGGGTTGTGTCAGTTACTCTTGAAAATAATATCTGCATTTTTTGAGGCTCTGTGATACCGGAGCAACTCTCTTGCCATATTAAACTTATCTTCTGCTCCCATTTCTTTTCTGAGCTTGATAGTCATCACCTCAAGGACAGGAGAGCATGCCAGTAGTAGCTTTATAAGTTGTAACTCATGGCCCGAACCCGAAATACAAACAAGTGCTATATTTTTCAGGCACTCAAGGCTGCAATCTTGCTTAGATTGAAACGTACCACCACATTCCTCACAGTGGTCTGTCGAGGCCTAATTGTTATAGAGCATAAAGATGAGAAATATGTACTATATAAGAAGAGAAACAAGCCAAGTTATGAGGTAAAAAGAATGTTTAAGAAACTTACATCCAGTTCTAGTTGCTGCAAGTGCGGAGAATTCACAAGAATACTTAGAGCAAGAGACATGCCCCAATTACAACTAACCCTTATTCCAACAAGTCTGAGAGATGTCAGTCTTCCCAATTTGTTGGTAACGTTTAGCGCATCTTCACCATGTAAAGCCTAATAAGACCAAAAGCATAGAACAATGGAAATTGAGAAACCACAAAAGTTAAAAATTAAAATATAGAGTGGTACCGTCCAAAAGAAGGTAAAGTTTACATCAATTCTGACAAACCTGCCAAAATAAGCCACCAAGAATGAGCGTCTCAAGATTATTGGACAAGAAGCGGAAGAACATCTTAAGTTCCTTATTCAAGTGCCACCATGCTTCCATGGATAACGTGTTTATGTTTGTGCATTCCGACAGGTAGACATAGCTGACAATGCCACGAACAACCAAGTCTCGTAGTTTCGGGGCACGGAGTGTTATATTTCCATTTGTCTGAGAGACATGTAATTTGAGGCTCTCAAGCTGAGGACAGCTCGAGATAAGAATCTGTAATGCTTTGGGATCCACAAGACTGATATAAGGCATTACCAAATGAAGGCTAGTAAGGCATGGAAAACCACTAAATTCGGGGGGCAGAGAGCGGAAACTACAATATCCGTTTATCTTCAAGTGTGTCGAGCCTTTTAAAGAGAACAAACAAGAAGGCAACTTGTTTTGGAGAGAGCCACCATAACCAACAAGCAGGGTCAAATCCTTCACGCCTTTCATAGAAACAAACCGTATCCAGTGACTAATATCTACGGAACCCAAACGCAACCCATGGAGGGAAAGCTCAAACTTATGAATAGGGCCAATGTGCCTAATAAGAACATTGTTGACAGTATTTGAATACAAAGATAAATCACCTGAACCCTTTTTCTTCAATTTAAAAATCGTAGTGAAGAAGACATGATCAAGTATAACCTGTGGAACTAAAGTCCATTGATCTCTCCAATACTTTGATAAGAAACTCATTTTTATTGCATCTTGTAAAGGCAAGCATCCTAGGATGAGCTCTGTCACCATTGATGGCAAATTGCTAATCCTATCACCATCTGCTTTGCAAATTTAAAGCAAATTAAAACTGCCCAAATCAAGATAAATATAACCAATAAACTATAACTACTAATTTACACAACAACAAGACATAATAAATTGGGGAAGGGCAAACAAAACACATATAATGGACAACAAAACTTACAAAAGACATATAATGAACAACAAAAGCACAGAAATATGACCAATATCAAATTCTTATAGCATATGACAATCAAACAACAGAGTTTTAAAGAAAAAAACTGAGGAAAAATATACATAAACACAAGCAAGAAACAACTTTAAAAAGCAAAAACAAAGAAAACACATAAATTAAGGTTTATAATTAAGGGAAAAGAAGAAAGTAAGCTTACGTACCTGTGCTATCCTTGTGCTCCTTTACGAACCGCTTTGAAGACATGATTGCCAGGGAACAGAGAGATCAAGCCCTTCTCAAGTTGACCGCAGATGTATATATATATAGACAAACAGTACACGGAGGGGGAAAAAAGCGCTTGGGAAGGAAAAAGAAAAAGGAAAAAGGAAGACCTTAAAAGAGATAAACCCTCGGTTTCACCAAGATATTTACACTTTATTTTTCAATGTCAAAGTTCACAAACTTTGACTATTAGTTAGTTGAGAAAAAAATACAAAGATTTATAATGCAAAAATGCTAGTGTTAGATTTATTTTAAATAATACTTTTAAAAACATATAATTTTATAATTTAAATATGTATATCATTACAATTATCTACGATCAAAGTGGTGCATTGGAGACAGTGAAAAAACAAATGTAAACATTTTCATGAAACGAAGGGAGTAAAAACTAGAGAACTCTATAAAAAACATGAACAAAGAGAAGTAATATAGGAGCTTAAAAAATCATGAATTTCCGTTCAGGGATCTTTAAAAGCCAATACTCATTTGAGATGTATCGAAGGTGCGTCGACAAGTGTTGGTGTCGGAGAGTGTAGAGTTGTAGACCAACAAAATAATATTTTCTGTAAACACAAACACACTAAAAAATGATATAATAAAATTACACATTCGGGTGAGAAAGCTATATTAGTTGACGGAAAATTGATAATCTTGGTTGTTAACACTTTGAGGTCGCCTTACAAGAGAAAAAAAAGTTCATTATATCTTTATTTTATTTCGGTCAAAAGAAATTACACCCATTTTTCGTAATTTTATTTCGTGTTTTAACTGTATTAGACAGCAAACATGTCAAGATAACGAGCATAAATTTCAGAAAAATAGTTTGGGAGCTATTAAGCAAAGATAAGATGATATAACTATTTTTTGTGGGAAAATAAATCAAATAAAGAGCCGAAAGCCATTACACAGCTCCAAGGCCCTGATCAGTACATAGCAATATGGCATACAATCATTATCTAGAAAACAGAACACCACAGGAAGGCAGAACATTGCAAAAATCCATTACACAGCTCATTCATTCGTGATCTCAGATCATTCATGATTTGTCTCAAATCTCACTTGAGTAAAGAGCAAAAAGCCATTACACAGCTCTAAGATACTGGAACACACAGGACAACAGATCGAACAGCGATGTTCCAAGTGAGATCGGCATAAAAACAGTCCTTAGCAATGTAGTCTGCAACTTATTTCTCTGTGTAGCTCCTGCAATCTTTGATCAAGTAAATAAAGTAATATTTATAGGTAAGGCCAATGGAGATCTTGTAAACAGCCAGCTGAGAACAAAGTGTTGATGGTCACAGTAGTTTTTATTGCCAACATTTAAGCCTGCAGAGTTGTGTGAGCAATTCTCCTTCTGAAGCCAAAGTCCCATCTGGAATTGCAGTCTTTAAGGACTGCTTCCATGCTCGTAGTCATAGCACATGAATTGTTGTCAAATACTGCATCACAATTAACCAAGAATCTAAAATATCAAACAGACTTCTTTTTTACCAGTATAAGAGGGGGGGGGGGGAGTGGTTCACCATGAACTCTACTATTTCTTCCTCGACTTATGTCAATCCCTGGGTGATGGCGCACAGCGGTTTGACCTGTGTCAATTCTTGAAAAGAATCTTCACATTTTTTGAAGCTCGACGATACAACATCAACTCCCCAGCCATGTTTAGCTTTTCTTCATCTCCTTCGATTTTCTCATCAAGCTTGATAGTCATTACCTCAAGAATCGGGGAGCATGCTAGCAGTAGCTTTATAAGTTGTAACTCATGGTCTGAATCCCAGATACAAACAAGTGCTACATATTTAAGACATTTAAAGCTGTAATCTCCCCCAATCTCAAATTTATCAACACAGATAGCACAGCAGTTGGTTGAAGCCTAGTCATAATAGAGCAACAAGATAAGAAATGTGTTAGAGGTGAATCAGGATAATAGAGAAGTTAATAAGTGAAAATAAAGTTTCAGTATTTACCTTGATTTCCAATTGTTGTAGGTGCGGAGAGCATACAAAAGCAAGAGACAGGAAGCAATGACAGTTACTTGGTACACCCTCCAATTTCAAAGTTGTCAAGAGTTGGTAATCTTTGGTAGTTCGTTACACTGAAAACCCTAAGAGCAGAAGTATACAACAATGAAAACAAAGCAACCAAATAAAGAATAGACAGTGATGCTTTCCTAAAGTAACTTAGCAAGTAAAACTTCAAATTGAGTTTCACAGACCTCCCAAAATATTGCACAAACAGCGAGTGCCTCAAGGTTTGGCATGCAGCTGAAAAAGTTGCAAAGTTCGTTCACCTCATACCGCACAGCATCTAAGGATAACGTTTTCATCTTTGTGGTCTCTTTCAAGTGAACATTACTGACACTGCCCGAAACAGCCAAGTCTCGGAGCATGGATAATAAAATCTCTCTTTTCATAGTTTCGGAGCAGTAGGTTGAGACTCCCAAGCTGTGGGCAACTTGAAATAAGAATTTCTAATAATGTGTTTCCCTTCTGACTGTGAGTATTACGTAACTGAAGGGTAGTAAGGCATGGAAAGCCATTAAATGTCTCTGGAAGAAAGCTGATATAACAGTTGACGAGTGTCAAGTGTGTCAAGCCTACACAAGAGAATAAACAAGGAGCCAACATCTTTGTGCTGACATAGCAGTCACCAACACGCAGGGTGAATTGCTTGACACCTTTACCAGAAACACACTGTATCCAATGGTTAATATCTACAGATTTTGGGAACTCGGGATGAATGCAAAGAACAAACTTACGAATAGGGCCAGTGTGCCGAAGAAGAGCATTATTGACAATTTTTGAATAAGTAGCAGATCGGAAATCATTTGAAGCTCTGACGCCCAATTGTTTTAGGAGTTTATTAAAGAAATCTTCATCAAATAGAAGTTGTGGAAGCATAACCCAACTATATCTCCAATGTCTGGATAAAATACTCATCCTCACTGCATCTTGTAGTGGTAAGTATTCTAATATTTGCTCTGTTACATCTGATGGCAAATTGCTGATCCTATCACCATCTGCTTTGCAAAAGTTGCCCCAAATCAAGCTCTTTGTAACAGCCCACAAGAGCAGAAATTTAACCAATAATCAACTACTAGCTTGGTTTTAAAACAGAAAAAAGGCTCAAGTCTCTTTTAAGACGAAATTAGCAATCAATGCCTTATACTTAAATAAACAGTACAGTATGTGTCGATGACCCATAAATATAATTACATAAAGAATCCTCCCTGCACTTATACAGAGTACATTGATATTATTGATATTTGGCAAAAATTATAGCAGAAGACAGCATCTCAGTGAGACTCTCATAGCGGTAAGGCTGCATATAACTGACCCCCTTACCCGCCTCGGCGGGAGTCTCTTTGGAGGCATTGGGGTAATGTTAATGTTAATGTTAATGTATGTTATAGCAGAAGACAATCAGACCATAGATTTATTAAAGAGTAATTGTAGAAAAATTCACATAACAAGAAACCAATTTCAAGGGAAAAAAAAAAACACACGCAAAAGGGTTTTGAAGGGGAAAGAAACTAAAACGCACCTGGGTGATCCTTGAGCTTCATGGACCACTTTGAAGACATGATCAATATGTTTTTGCTTTTGTTTTTTAGTTTTTGTTTCTCAGAGGGGAATCAAAGCCTTGTCTAATTGACGGCAGACGTCGACATGCAGTATTGCACACGGATAGATAATTCATAGTTCATGGATTTTTCATGAGACCACTCGTTACCTAGGTTGCAACACTTGCACCGTACTCTTTAAAAGTTGTAGTATCCTGTATTACGTATTTGTACGATGATACTTGTAGAATACTTAGGACATACTTACCAGTACTTTTCGTAATATATTTAAATTTAATTTATTTATCTATTTCTATCTTAAAATAGTAAAATAAACATATGAACACAAAAACTTTTATAAGACGGTGTTCTCGTTACTTTTGGGGAGACTGGGTCAGTTTTTTATGAAACAAAGGTCACTGCTTACCAAAAGTGACCCTACATATCTAAATAGTAATCCCATTTTTCTGCGAGTTGGTCTCACACAAGCTTGTTGTTTTGTATATATTTAACTAGTGTGAATGCCCGTGCGATGCACGGGATGTTTAAGTTTTTTTTGGGTTTCTTTAATTATTTTAATTTAATATTTTCTGACATGTTGCCTCGCTTCTAACTTTATTGTAATAATTTTATTTTTTTCTTTTCTGGTGTTAATTTTGTGATTAACTGGTAAGTAAAACAAAAACAACACCAAGACAAGATTTGGAGAGGTTCATCCGCAGCCTGACTTTTAATTTGTTTAGGGAAAATTTTAAAATGTTGGGGGGAGGGATGCCTTCAATTCATTGTAATATCATTCACTGGCCAATGGCCATGTATTAGTTGACAAAAAAAAGTTCAATTCATTGGCTTGTGTGGTGCCTCCATAAAAGTTAAAGTTACCTACCCCTAAATGCGTTATTTGCTGCATAATAGTATTACTTATTATGATTAATCATACTTTAAACTTTGTAGTATATTTGACCGAGTGGTTAGTAGCAATTATAACCTTTTATTAACAAACTTGAGATTGCTCTGTTATAAAGTTCTTCTAAAGAAGATTATCATAGTAGACAATGGATCGAAATGAACTAATACATCAAAAATTTATTGAAACAAAAATAGGTGGCCCATGTCCCATGTCTCATGTCTCAGCGCCCAGAGAGCGCTATGTCCCATGTCCCATAAGTGAAATCGGAGTTCGGAGACCCGTATGACCGTCACGAGGGTCTGGAGGTCCTCTAGGCTGGCGATACACCTCCCGAAGAAGTTCGGTCAAAAACGAAATTGGGCCCCGAAAGCCGAAAATCAAAGGCTAATCCGCGTCTTTTGGGCTTCCGAGAGGCCTCGGAACGAAGATGCATATTTTCGCACTATATTGCACGAGACATCCTTAGAGAACATAAGAGGCCCTCGGGGTTCGTTATTGGGTCCCTGATAGGCTTGTAAGAGCAATTTTACTGCACACAAATGTAAGGGCCGGAACGACGAAGGCATAAGTGATATAGAACTTCGGGGATCCGAATGACCATCCCAGAGGCACCGAGAGTTCTCTAGGGCCATGATAAACCCCCCGAAGAAGTTTGGGCAAAACTGATACACCTGCTCCAAGAAGCTGAAAACGAGGGTTCCGGAACACGCGTAGGGGACCTATGAGGCCCTCGGGGTCGATTATCCGATCTCTGATAGGCTTGGAAGAGCGTTTTACATGACACTGATGTAATAGCTGTAACACAAAGGCATGGGTGCTATCAAAGTTTGGGGATCCAGATATCCCTCCCAATGGCATCGAGGGTCCTCTAGGGTCATGGTAGACCCCTCGCAGAAGTTTAGACAAAAATGACACCCGGGGCCTAGGAAGTCGAAAACGAAAGCTATAATTCATGTTTTTTGGGCTTCAGGAAGGTCGGGGAACGAAGGTGGATATTTTCGAACCACATCGCACGGAACAACCTTAGGGGACATGAGAGGCCCTCGGTGTCGCTTACCCAGTCCCTGATAGGCTTGGAATGACGTTTTACAGAACACAGGTGTAAGAGCCGAAACACCGAAGGCATGGGTCATATAGAAGTTCGGGGAACCGAATGTCCCTCTTGGGGCACCGAGGGTAATTTAGGGTCATGATAGACGCCCCGGAGAAGTTTAGGAAAAAATGACACTTGGGCCCCGGGAAGCCGAAAACAAAGGCTATACCCACGTTTTTTGGGCTTCTGAGAGACCCGGAGTGAAGGTGGATATTTTCACACCAATTCGCACGGAGCAGCCCTATGGGACATGGGCGGCCCTCGAAGTCCCGAATTCGATACTTGATAGACTTGGAATGGTGTTTTACGGGACATTGGTGTAAGAGCCCAAACACCTAAGGCATGGGGATATCAATGTTCCGTGATCCGAATGCCTTTCCCGGGGCACCGAGGCTACTCTAGGGTCAGGATAGACCCCCCAGAGAAGCTTAGGCAAAAATGACAGTCAGGGCTCGGGAAGCCGAAAACGAAGGCTACAATCCACGTTTTTTTGCCTTCCGGGTGGCCACAGAACAAAGGTGCATATTTTCGCACCACATCGCACGGAACACCTCTACGGGAAATGGGAGGCCCTCTAGGTCGCTTATGCAATCCCTAATAGGCTTGGAAGGCCATTTCACGGGACATTTGTGTAAGAGCCAAAACACCAGAGGCATAGGTGATACCAAAGTTCGGGGAACCGAATGTTCGTCCCGGGGCACCAAGGGTAATCTAGGATCATAATAGACCCCCAGGAGAAGTTTGGGCAAAAATGACACCTAGGCCCCGGGAAGCCGAAAACGAAGGCTATAATCCACGGTTTTAGGACTTCCGGGGGACCCCGGAACGAAAGTGAATATTTTTACACCACATCGCACGGAACACCCCTAGGTGACGTGGGAAACCCTCGGGGTCGCTTTTTCGGTCCTTGACAGGCTTCGAAGAGCATTTTACGAAACACTGGTGTAAGAGCTAGAACACATAAGGCAAGGGGGATAACAAAGTTCGGGGATCCAAATGTCCCTCCCGTGGCACCAAAGTTCCTCTAGGGTCATGATAGACCCACCGCAGTAGCTTGGGTAAAAATGACACCCGGAGCTCGGGAAGCCGAAAATGAAGGCTATTATTAATCCACGTTTTTTGTCTTCCGAAAGGCTCTGGAACGAAGGTGGATATTTACGTGCCACATCGCACAGAATACCCCTAGAGGACATCGCAGGCTCTAGTGGTCGCTTATCCGGTCCCTAATAGGCTTGAAAAGGCGTTTTACGAGACACTTGTGAGAGCCGGAACAACTAAGGCATGGGGGATATCAAAGTTCGAGGATATCTCTCCCGGGGCACCGAGGGTCCTCTAAGGTTATGATAGACCCCCCGGAGAAGCTTCGGCAAAAATGACATCCAGGGCCTAGGAAGCCGAAAACGAAGGCTATAGAGTCCACGTTTTTTGGGCTTCTGGGAGGCCCGGAATGAAGATGGATATTTTTGCACCACAACGCACGGAACACCCCTAGAGGATACGGGCGCCGGGAGGCCCTCGGGGTCGCTTATCGGGTCATAGATAGGCTCAGAAGGGCGTTTTACAAGACACCGGTGTAAGAGCTAGAACACCAAAGGCATGGGTGATATCTAAGTTCGGGGATCCGGATGTCCCTCCCGATGCACCGAAGGTACTCTAGGGTCATGATAGACCCCACGGAGAAGTTTGGGCGAAAATGACATGTGGGCCCCGGGAAGCCAAAAACGGAGGCTACACTCCATGTTTTTTGGGCTCCCGGGAGGCCTCGGTACGGAGGTAGTACTTTTCACACTAAATCGTACGGAACACCATAGGTGACATGGGAGACCCTCGGAATCGCTTAACCGGCCCCTGATAGGCTTGGAAGGGCGTTTTACAGGACACTAGTGTAAGAGCCGAAACACTAAATTATGACACCTACGATCATGTGATGAATGAAAGTCATAATGTCATGATTATACTTTTTCCTAAGCTTCCCACAATTGGTAAATTAACCTCCTAGAGGATAAAGCTCAAACTTCCTTTAAGACTCCCAAAGAGTATAGTAGTACAGGGTGGGGTTCCCAATTTTGGTCTTGAATTTCAACAAGGCTTTAAAGATGACAATCTCATAAACCTCAATCCACAACTAATGTTTAGGCAGACTTGTGCTACTCGGGATACAACCTTGATATCTATACCTGGCAAACGGGTCGGTCAGGTCAAGTTTGGGTCGGGCGTTTACGGGTCGGGTCATATACGGGTTTGGTTTCGGGTTACCCAACGGGTTTGACAAATATTGTCTCACAACTTTGGGTTCAGGTCGGGTCATTTCAGTCTCCGGTCAAAACGGGTTGGGTCATTTCGGGTATGAACCTTTTCGGGTCGGGTTTCGGTCGGGTTTGTAGCAGGTCGGGTTCGAGTCGGCTATTGGGTCGGGTCAGCTTTTGCCAGCTCTATAATGGTATCACCACGGGGGCACTTCAAGTTCTTCCCCGTGGCTTTAATATTAAGAGTGTATTCTCGTTCTGACTCTTTCGCCTCAGATTCTGACTCTGATGACTCTTCGACCTCGTCTTCCATCTCCTGGGCCCTAGTCTCACACATGACGTCGTCATCGTGTCTTTTCTTAGGTTTACCAATCATCCCAAATTTTAGCTCCAGTATTAAGGGCCCCCGACGATCACGAAGTTAAGCTAGTCACCAGAAGAAAACAAAGCCCCGACCCGCTTTTTCCCCACTA
This sequence comes from Tetragonia tetragonoides, assembly GCA_038025085.1. NCBI lineage: Eukaryota > Viridiplantae > Streptophyta > Magnoliopsida > Caryophyllales > Aizoaceae > Tetragonia > Tetragonia tetragonoides. The sequence goes on from CM076148.1 coordinate 36,315,680, forward strand.
TCGAATTACAAGATGAGAGGGAGGAGTCAGAACCGTAATACACTCTTAAAACCAAAGCCACGGAGAAGAACTTAAAACGCCCCCTTGGGATATCAAGACTATACCCCCGAGTAACACAAAACAAACTAAAATTGGATGTGGACTAAGGTTGATGAGATTGTCATCTTGAAATCCTTGTTGAAATTCAAGTCCCAGAATGAGGAACCCCCTTCCTCTACTACGATGCATAGGAAGTCTAAAAGGACGTTTTAGTTTTATCTAGTGCTGTCAAAATTTGATCCGACCCGAAACCCGACCCAATACCAACCCGAAAAAAACAGGTTTTGAACACGCTAAATTAAACTAAAATCCGAAAGTGACCGAACCCGAGAACCCGATCATTTTCGGGTCGGGTCTCGGTCGGGTCGGGTTTGACCCAACGGGTTGGAGGTTTAAACAAGTTGGAAATGTAAAACGCTAACTTCCTTTTCCGAACCCTAAAAGTCCCATCCCCTGCTTTTATTTTGCTCTCCTCCTCTCGCCCCCCCTTCTCTCACTTTCACCGAACTGCTGCTCTCACTCTCCTCACGTTCATCGCGCCCTCCAATCACCACCGTCCACCAATCACCACCGATCTACTGGAATGTTTATAAGCCCACCCATCTCAGAATTATGTCCATTGATACTTCTTGAATCAATAATACATAAACCTACATTGCCAAGTATTGTACACTGAATCTGGAGAAGTAACAGCAAAAAGCCTCTTTTGGGCTGAACCCAACTTGAATTTGCGATTACTGGGTAATTTAGTTACTGGGTCAACTGAATAATAAATTTCTGATGACAAAGATGGGTTTTTTGGTCCTGGGAAATCTAAGCTTGTGCTTTGGAAGAGATGATGACATTCAATGTAACTGCTGCTACTGAGAAGATGATGAGAAGGGTTTTGATTCCTTTTATATTCACAAAACCCATCATCTCTCTGTTTATAATTTGTTGGTTGTGCTCTTTTTTATTTTAATGGTGTGCTGTTTTCACGCCTTTGTTTATGTAAATGATTTGTTTTGCTTTTTTATGTTTTTTAATTTGGGAAGCTTTTGCTGTTTTTGTTTTATTGTTAATTTTGAAAATGCCCAAATTATTTAATTTTGCTACTTCATTGTCTTGAAATTATAATTGCAATTTAATCATTTAAGCTTCTAATTTCAGATCGTTTTTGGTCTGGTTTCCAATAATCAGTATTTTTTGCTATTTTTATTTATTTATTTATTGTTTTAGGGTTAAATATTTATCGTATGATATAGATGTGTGTTTGTATAAAATTTAAGTAGCTAAATTAAGTGAATTTAATTAACGTTCGCAATAGGAACTAAAACACGTCATCAACCCGTTGGGTCAACCCGATACCGATAGTTCTGGGTCATGAACAAACTCTTCCCAACCCGAAAGTTTTATGACCCGAACCCGATAGTACCGAATCCGAACCCGACTTGACCGACCTGTTTGACAGCTCTAGTTTTATCCCCTCATGACGCCAATTACCAAGAAGTGGGGTAATCTTAAGAAAAAGTATAATCGTTGGAGTGGTCGTCCAAGTTTCAACGTGGTGTTTGGCCAAACTATCAACGCATTTACACTACCCCATTTTTATCCGGTGTAAAACATATTCATCGACAACTTAAAAGGGGTAATAATGTACTTGAGCAAATAATTATCAAAGAAATCAATTAACTCTATGTATAGGGGGGAAAAAAGATATGCAAACCCAATGCCTCAATTTTCTATACTATAATTATATTCAGTACCACCAAACAATCAACATAGACAAGTGCAGCACAAGAAAACATACAGTACCACAAGCTGAATATGCCTTTCTCAAAATTGTGACAAAAATGGATTTTTAACACTTATTTAGTTGTTTAGTACGTATTCATCTGCATTTCCTGGATTCTTTGAATGCACTGAATGCTCAACTACTTCAAAATTTGAAATACAAAGACTAAAAAGATATATTTGAATTAATTTCCAATTCCAAGCGGCATAGTCACACAAGCAACAGGTTTTCAAGCAAAATAACATGTGAAAACATTAACACTAGCCAGATGTAAGGTTCCCAATTGCACACAACATAGTTTAAACATTATACTACCGTTCACATTCTTGCGTAATTACCTCGTCGTACATTCTCCTTCAAATGTAACCCCAGGGCGCTAGCGTATAGCGGTATGACTAGTATCAACTCTTGAAAAGAATCTTCGCATTTTTTGAAGCTCGAGGATACCACATCAACTCCCTTCCCATATTTAGCTTTTCTTTCGCTTCTTTGATTCTGTAATTGAGCTTTATAGTCAATACCTCAAGGACCGGAGAGCATCCTAAAAGTTTGTTTATAAGTTGTCTTGAAACCCAGATATGATCAAGAGCTACATTTTGAAGGTGCTGAAAGCAGAAATCTTCTACGATCTCAATTGTACCACAACAGGATTGACATGAGCAAACTGAAGCCTAATTCTTTTATTTTGTTTTTTTTTTTGGGTAAAGGAAGCCTAATTGTTATAGACCACTAGATCAGCAAGACGAGAAATGTGTATTAGACGTGAAACAAGCTAATAGAGATGTTAAGAAGTGAGAAGAATGTTTTAGCACTTACTTCAATTACCAATTCCTGCAGTTGCGGAGAGTTTACAAAAATGCTGAGAGAAAGAGAAGTAGCCAATTGACTGGAATCCAATAATTTTGAGAGTTGGCAACCATCCCAGTGATTGGTGATCTTTGGTGTTTCTTCATGGTGCCAAAACTAAGAAATGTAAAACAATGAAAACAAAGAAAATTAGAATAGGCTGTTGCAGATTCCCAAGGTTAGTCAGCCAAGCCTGCCAAAATGCTGCACCAAGCACGAGTGTCTCAAGATTGAGCAAGCAGCAGAAAAAGTTGCTAAGTTCCTTTATCAATTGCCACTAAGCTTTTAAGGAAAATTTGTTTATCTTCGTGGTCCTTTTCATATGTATATTACTGGCAGTGCCACATACAACCAAGCTTCCAAGATTTGGAGTATGAATAGTTATATCTCTATCCTCAAAGGAACCAAGTTTGAGGATTTCAACCAGTGGACAACTTGAAGTAAGCAAATGTGTTTCCCTCCCGACAGTGACTCCTATGCAACTTAAGACTAGTAAGACACGGAAAGCCACAAAATGTGGACGGAAGACAGCCAATAAAACAATCGAAGAGTGTCAAGTTTGTCAAGCCTACACCAGAAAACAAGCAAGAAGGCAACTTCTTATTGCCATAGTAACCATTATACTGGCTGAAATCTCTTGACACCTTCACCAGAAACACACTGTATCCACTATCCAGTGGCTAATATCCGCAGATTTTGGAAACATGGGATGTATGTAAAGAACAAACTTATCAATAGGTCCAGTATGGCGAAGAAGAACACTGTTGACAACATTTGAATAAGTATCAGATCGCAATCATCTAAATCACTGACGCTCAAATTGAATTAGGGATTCATCAAAGAGTTGTTTATCAAGCACAAGGTATGGAAGTGAAAGCCACTGATGTCTCCAATGCCTGGATAGTGGATAATATACTCACACTCACTACATCTTGTAGTGGTAAGCATTCTCAGATGCGGTCCGTTAATTTTGACGGCAAATTACAACCCACTTACTAAATGTGTATAGCTATTCAAAATTTGTTGAAATCTGCAAATTGCTAATCCTATCACCATCTCCTTTGCAAAAATTTCCAAAATTATGCTCCTTAATAGCAGCCCACAACAAAAGTTCACATCAATATAACAAAATGATCGACGAATAGTCTACACAATTAGACATCAAATTCACAGAAATATAACCAACAATGTACCACTAATTCACATAATAACATAGCAAATTCAGGAGAAAAACAAATAAATGTGTAAAACAAATGAAAGATCTATATATTATAGCAGCTGACAACAAATGCGCTTAAATATAACTACATAATGGACTACTAATACTTTGATTAACAGAATAACACAGCAAATTCAGGGGGAAAAACAAGTGAATAACACAACACAAATTACATTTGATCAAAGAAACATGGTTTATAATTAGGGTTTTATTGGAGTTTATAAGAGAGAGAAATTGAACCTGTGTACGTTATCCTTGAACTCTTTGAGAAACGGCTCTGAAGCCATGAGCGGCAGATGTTACAACAATTAAGGGCCCGTTTGGCCTAGCTCCCAAAAATTCAACTTCTCCTCCCAAATATTTTCTTGTTTACCCCCTTTTATCCACTTCCCCCTCCATATCCAACTTTTAAGAAGGTAAAATAAAGCTAGAAGTAGATGGAGAAGGAGAAGTTACAAATTGTAGCTTCTCCTTCTAGTCTAATTGTAGCTTTATTTCAACTTCTTAGAAGTTGAAAATGGAGGGGAACTGGATAAAAAGGGAGTGAACAAGAGCAAATTTTGGAAGGAGAAGGAGAAGTTGCTAGAAGGAGGCCAAACGGGCACTAACTCGGAAATGAGAGTTACTGCTTTAATGGAGAGAGATAAAATGAATGCCCTTTCTGGGAAACGCCCGGCTGCCTACACAGGGGAGGCCGGGAGGGGATGGAAATCAAAAAAAATGGGTAGCGCGTTTTTTCTCTCTCCCTTTTTTCTTTTTTTTTGTGAGAGGAAGCAATAATTGATAGATTAATTGTGAATTGTCGTAATTAATTTCTCAAATATGTTAAACACAAAAATTTTTATAAAAAGCTTTTTTTTTTTACTTTTGGTGAGACGGAGTCACTTTTAAAAAAAATGAGTTTCATTGTTCACCAAAAGTGATCCCATTTTTTTATGAGTTAATCTCACGCAAGATTAACTGAATTTTTACCTCATAAGCCATAACGACTGTAATACCCCGTATATTTAAAGTATTTTTCTATAATGATTATTATATAATTTGCTATTTATTTACTTTTGGACTTATAAATGCATTTATTGATTAGATAAATATGTGTTTTATTAGATTTGGTTTTAAGAATAAGAAGAGTCCGGTTTTGTCTAGAGTTTAGCTTGCACCGTCTTTCTTACCCATCGATTATAAGAAGCGGTTCTCTCTCTAGCCTTATTTTTTTGTGAGTGAGCAAAACCACCAATCACTATCATCTCCTTCACGCACCACCATCGTTCTCCACCACGACACCGTCACCATCTTCTTCGTTCTTCTCTCTCTGCCAAAACTTTACTGTTACAGCCGCTAGTTCGCTGTTGAAGGTCGATTTTTGCTGGCGTTTCTCTCTCCTCTGTTTCGCATCCTCTGTTTTGGCGTGTTGATGTTGATGTTCCCGACCACCACGAGGTGGGTTTCTACCACTAGGCCCGACCACCCATGAAGAACCGCGAGTCCGCGACTCCTTTTCTCTCTCCTTTTCTGGTTTGCGATTCAAACCCTAAGCCCTAGTTTGGTGTTTATTAAATTAATTTCTGATTGGGGTATTAATTCAATTCTGTTTTATGCATATATGTTGGTTTTGGATGATTGAATTGAAGGGATTATGTGATGCCTAGTTGCTGAAATCGAATTAGAGGTAACCCTTTCTATTCGGTTGGAGATGGATGTTAATTTTATTTTTATGTGTGGACTGGGTGTTTGATTTAAGTATTACCTGTTGAATTATGTTATCTGGTTTCTATTATACCATGCTATTTATGAATGAATGATTATTTGAATTGGCTAAGTGTATATGTGCTGCAAGTTAGACTATTGATTGTGAATTGGGTAATTATGAGTAAGATGGCGGTACTAGCATTAGCAAGAGTTATAGACAGCAGGATATCTGTTTGTTAGTAGACAACTAGGTCTCTGTTCGTAAGTAGACAGCTAGACCTAAACCGAGAACACTATGATTGTTTGGGAACCCGTGCCATGTTGTGACGATAGTATTACAGACCCAAATGGGTATTTGACTATGAGATGAGAATCAGATCAGAATGTTATATGAGATGGAAATATGAGTATACGATATAAATATTGGTTTGAGGCTGAGACGTTGTTAGTTCTTTAGTTTTTGGCATGTGGGTGAGTAGCTTAAGATATTGATTCTTAGGTAATGAGCATTATTTTTATGAAATGGTTACATGGTTATAAGAATTGTTCTGAGAGTGGACTTTTGAGTGCTCGCGGCCTATGTTATGAGTTATGGGGCCTATGGCCGAGTTATGAGAATGGTTTTGTTTCTGCGGGTTTTACCACCAGTTCACTTCCCACATTGTCGAGGCTAGGAGCTGGTGACCGAGAGCGTTTGGCACATGTTCTTGGGAATTATATAGCTAGGAGAGTATCCTAGAATGCAATTGAGACTACTTAGGGATTTTGTGATGTCTAAGGTCATAGCTGACCTGAGTTGAGATTCTAAAACTTTTATTTATTATTCGATAGAATATTTGGTTACTCAGCTTTGCTGATTGGTTGCTTTTGTGCTACGTGTGTTTGTTGTCCATGACTATTCAAATGTTGGACCTATGATGAATCCATACGATATTCGATTGTATGGGGGAGTAGATTGTAATATTTGTAGGTTAATTGTTCGTGAGGATCTCTTGTGCTAGTTGGACAGTTGGACTCAAAGCTGTCAAGAAGATTATCATTGTTGTATTTTATTGTCAATTGTTGTAATGTAAGATCATTATAGCTTATTTGGTTGGTTGGGATTTGTAAGGGTTTGCCTTACACTTATTCAATGAGTGAGTGTGGCAGTGATGCTCCGGATTTAGTTAGAAGTCTTCCGCTGTAGATTTGGTTTGGTTGTATTTTTCTGTTTAAACAGGTTTTTAAAAGTTCGATAACTTGGGATGTTCAGTTTACAAAGGAAACTCTGCCCGATTTTCGGCGTGAGTTTATTCATTTTTGTTTATTTATAATTTAGAAAATCCGAGGTGTTACAACGACAAATCTAAAAATTCTTAATATTTACAAAACAGGGTTGTAGCATGTTCTTTTTCTATACTGGGTCTCTCATTATCAGTTTTTGAAGGTTTGTAACATTGGGAGGGAGAAGTTTATAAAAGAGAATGTGGCACAACTAAAAACACGGTTAAGGGTGCTTATAGCATAGGAGATGCTCTTGGTTCCTTTAAGTTTGATGCCATTTTTCAAATTATCACTTATCACCTAATCACAAAAGCATTTATAAGATGGTCTTTTGTTAACTTTTGATTAGACAGGGTTCACTTTTCAATGAAACAAAGGTTACTACTCACTACTCACCATAAGGGATCCCTACATTTCTTTAATTTTTTGTGAGTTGGTATTACACAAGACTTGTTGCTACCTAATTAACCACAACTTCTTTAAACTTAACTAAATAAACTTAATATGCGATAAAAAGTAAACTCAAGTAATGTTGCAGAAATTATTATTATTATTATTATTATTATTATTATTATTATTATTATTATTCTTAAGTAATCACATTTAAGATTATTATTTTTTTGGTGCAGCACCTTTAAGATTATTTTGCTTTGATGTTATCACCTTAATGTAGTGCAAGCCTGCAACTGCAAGGAGAGACAATTGGAAGGGAAAAATAAAAAGGAGGAGCCGCCCTCTCTCCTCTTTCCTCACTCTAAAAAATTCTAACCCTATTTTTGTGTTCTAGGGGCTGCCATCAGTGCATCGCTGATGGTAAGCCCCAATCCTTCTAGTTTTTCGTCTTGTTTAGTTTTTCAGTTTCGTTGTTGGGAATAAAATCAGTCTCTCCTCCTGTGAGAGTTAGTTTGTCCCAATATTGGGAATGATTGTCTCTCTTTTTGTGAGAGTACTGTTTATTTTCTATTTTGTTATTCATATGGTGGTACTTCATATCATCTTCTTCAAGAGGCTTTCTACGATGTCAGATTTGTACATTCAACAGCTGTGGCGACAAGCCCCTCCGCGAAAAGGCTGTAATATGGAAAACATCGATTGAAAGGAGACCGTTCGGACTCGTCGAATCTACCATGCTAAATAGCTTTATTACTCGGATGTTATTTGATGTTTTAGAATTGCATCTTGTTGTTTCTGATTTTGTTTGTAGATGCCGTATGGCTTATTATTATAAATGAATTTAATTTTCCCCTCAAAAAAAAAAAGGAAAAAAAAAAAAGGAAACTATGCTTAATGTTTATTTCTTTTTGTTTTACAGAGCTAGCTAAAACTTGGGAGGGAAAAATAAATTGATAATTGGATTATCACTTACCCAGTTAGATCAAATCAACTCGAATCAGTGAAAAAGAATACACTCATCAAGGAACAAGTGAACAACCATACTGATATGAGTTATGACCCCTGTAAAATAGGTCTGAAATTGATTAAACTTACATTAGCAACCGACAACAGGCCTCACAAGACAATCTTCGGAACTAATGGGAGAGATTAGACAACAGGAGAGAGATTGAGTATTTTTACTCAAGTTCTCACTTGAGTATAGAGCTCCCATATACAAGGCTTTCTAATTTGTGACATAAGAAACGAAGAGAAAAACTTCATCACAGTTCTTAGATACTGATCAGTACATGACACAACAGTCATTAGCTAGAAAAACAGAACACTGGAAGACAGAACAGTGATGTTCCAGATCAGATTGGCATACTAACAGTAGCAATGCAGACTGCATCTTGAATCGTCTCTATGTCGCTGTGCTGAAGCTTAACGTCTTCATTGCGGGTGAGCAGCTCCTGCATACTCTGGTCAAGTTACAAAGGTAACATCGACAAATTAGGCCAGTGGAGATCTTGTAAACAGCTAGTTGAGAATCAATGTTAATGGTCACATCTCACATGTTTACACTTATGGATGCCAATTAGTTTTAATAGTCAAAATTTTAGCCTGCAGAGCTGTGCTGTGCAGGCAATGCTTTTCCTTCAGGGACCAAAGAGGCAAATACCTATTTAGAACTAAATTGTCAAATGTTGCATCACTGCGAAAGATATCCACATCAATTTCCTCTTAGCTTTGGGCTAAAGTAACCATGTGAGGGGCTCTATCATGTCAATCAAGCAACCGAACACTTGGGTTGTGAGATGAGTAGGGAGTTTCCAGACGCTATAAAGGTTATCATCATTCTTATAGAACCAATCATAGGTCTCAGTATTAGTGTATTACTGAACTTGCCAGCACTGGCAACATGCCAACAATGTGATCAATTTAAGTCTAAGGTAAGATAACGGAAACGTTTATAAAAAATCCATCCCCCATAACACAATCAATAACTTCCATGTTAAGGTCAATTTCAGAAAGAGGTCACTCAACCTTGTTTCTAAGAGGCCGCTTCCCCATCTCTATAATAGAACACCTTGTCCCCTTTTGCCTCATGAAAACAGCTAGTGTTATCTGACTGAAGGCTAGTAAGCATGGAGAGCCACTAAATGTACTAATGTCTACATCTTTTGACAACCGTTGAACATAAATAGTTGCAATCAATAGTCTAATGAATAGCGCTCACATAAGAAAGAGCTGATCAACCATCAACCACTGAGAGCAGATGCATGGCTATTTACAATGAAAAGATTGTTCGATAATCATTGGACCTAATTAGTTGTACAAGTGAATGGACAGGGTAAGTTTGCTATTCTTATTTAAAAGGTTAAATTTGACACATTTGGCTGGAGCATTTAGGTACGAGACTTTCCTATAGTCATTGAATCATCTTCCAATAGTCATTGATGTAGAACTAATTGACATCAATTTTCCAATAGTCATTGATTCTTGTCCTTGCCACAGAAGAGGCAGTCCATACATTGCTAGCAGTTTACTTAAAATCAAGTGGAAAAAAGACGGAACTAGTTTCTAGCCGCAATTAACTTATCCATCGGCAAATTAGGAGGTAAAAACGAAGAAAAGAGTACCTGAGCAAATATTTAACAAAGAAAGTCACTCAACTCCGAGTATAGTTGCAGTCAAAAAAAAAAGAATTGTAAGATATGCAAAAGCAAAACCCAATGCCTCAAAGTGCTCTAAAAGTTACATATAGAAATGCCACCAACTACAACAACAACAGTGCAGGTAAAAACAAAACAAAACAGTACCACAAGCTGAACTCCTTGCACAAAAATGTGAAAAAAGTGGATTTTTTGAACACAATATTGGTAGTTCAAGTAGTTCTTATTCATCTGGAATCCTTCAGTGCACTAAGTTATCAACAACTACAAACTTTGAAATACAAAGACTGCAAATATATGAGAATTAATCATTTCCAATTCCATGCAGCATAATTAAACAAACGCTAGGTTTCCAAGCAAAATAACACGTAAAAACAGTACCACAGCATTGTAAAACATTATACTATTCACATACTTGCATAATTACCTTTTTGTTCATTCTCCGTCTAAGGTAACACCTGAGTGCTAGCGTATAGCAGTGTGACTTGTATCAACTCTCGAAATGAATCTTTGCTTTTGCTGAAGCTCGGGGATACCACAACAACTCCCTTTCCATATTTAGCTGTTCTTCAGCTTCTTTGATTGCCTCATCGAGCTTTATAGTCATTACCTCAAGGACTGGGGAGTATGCTAGTAGTAGCTTTATAAGTTGTAAATCATGGTCTGAATTCCGGATACAAACAAGTGCTACATATTTAAGGTGCTGAAAGCTGCAATCTCCTCCAATATCAAATTTATCAACACAGATATGACAGCAGTTGGGTGAAGGCTAATTTTTATAGAGCAGCAAGATAAGAAATGTGTTAGACCTGAATCAAGCTAATAGAGAAGTTTAGAAGTGAAAAGAAAGTTTCATTCTTACTTCGATTTCCAATTTCTGTAGGTGCTGAGAGCATGCAAAAGCAAGAGAGAGGGGCCAATGACGTTTACTTGATGCACCATAAAGTCTCAGAGTTGTCAAGTGTCCCAATTCATTGGTGATCTTTGGTAGTTCATTACATTCTAAACTCTAAGAGCAGCAGTATACAACAATAAAAACAAAGCAATCAAAAGATGGACGGTTAAACTTTCCTGAAGTAAGCCATCTACTAAAATTTCAAATTGAGTTTCACAAACCTCCAAAAGTAATGCACTAAGAACGAGTGTCTCAAGATTTGGCAAGCAGCGGAAAAAGTTGCTAAGTTCCTTCACCACACACCACCGAACATCTAAGGTTAACGTTTTTATCTTCGTGGTCCCTCTCAAGCGTATACTATTGATTATGCCGCAAACAACCAAGTCACGAAGTTTTGGAGCATGGATAATTATATCGTTATGCTCAATAGCACCTAAGTGGAGACTCTCAAGCTGTGGGCAACTTGAAAGAAGAATTTCTAATGTTGTTGCGTTCTGATATCGAGTACAATGTAACTGAAGGTTAGTAAGGCATGGAAAGCCACTAAATGTCGACGGTAGAGAGCCAATAACACAACCAAAGAGTGTCAAGTGTGTCAATCCTACACAAGAGAACAAACAAGAAGGTAACTTATTTTTGCCAAAGCGAGTATCATGCAAGGTGAATTCCTTGACACCTTTACCAGAAACACACTGTAACCAATGGCTAATATCTCCAGATAATATGGGATGAATGAAGAGAACAAACTTATGAATAGGGCCAGTATGTCGAAGAAGAACATTGTTGACAATATTTGAATAAGTGGCAGATCGCAAATCATCTGAATCTCTGACGGTCAATTTGTTTAGGAGTTCAAAAAAGAATTGGCTATCAAGCACAAGTTTTCCCTGTGAAAGCCATTGATACCTCCAGTGCTTGGATAACATACTCATCCTCACAGCATCTTGAAGTGGTAAGCATTCTAAGATGTGTTCCGTCAAATTTGACGGCAAATTGCTTATCCTATCACCACCTGCTTTGCAAAATTGCCCCAAATCAAGCTCCTTATAGCAGCCCACAACAAAAGTGCACAGAAATATAAACAAATAGTTGAGTAAGTTGACAACTAATTTTACACAATAAGACAACAAACTCAGGGGGAAAAACAATCAAAAGACATAATTGATAAAAAAAAAATGGTAGAAATATAACCAATAATGGACCACTAATTTACATAATCACACAAAAAATTCAGGGGAAAAAGCAAATAAAACAAATGAAAGATCTTTCATAGTAGCTGACAACGAAATGTCACAATCCTGAATAATTTGGGTTGAGATTGATTAAGATTGTTTCAATTAGCAATAGTTAACAAATGAGAAGGATGGTTTATATACCATATGACCACAAGTATTTTCATTAAAAGTCTAAAAAATACAAAAATAACAGAATACTTGAAAATACTAAAATACTGGTTCATATCACAAAATCCCAGAAATATAACCAATGATGGACTACATATTTAATTTACAGAAAAACACAACAAATTCAGGGGTGAAAACAAGTGAGTACACAAATTACAAAATTGGTTATATGATGCTAGTAATTGGGGGTTGGAGTTTGATGTAATTATATTTTTATCATCAATAATATTACACATTAATTATCAAAAAAAAGAAAAAAAAATACACAAATTACAATTGATCAGAGAAACATATACTTTATAATTAGGGTTTTATTGGGGTTTGGAGAAATGAGAGACAAATTGTACTACCTGTGTTATTCTTGAGCTGTTGGAGAAACGGCTCTGAATCGATGACTGGCAGACGTTACAGAGAGAGAGAGAGAGTTAGGAGAGAGAGTTAGGAGAGAGAGGAAGATGGGGAATTTTGGAGAATGTGAGCAACAATTAACTGAGGGCATCTTATTGGTGTTCTTAGAGATGTGCTTAAAATGCTTTTTGGCATTGCTTACCAATAAATGTTGTTTCTTGGTTAAGCACACATTGAGCAAGAGAGAGAAAAGGGAGAAGATGGGTCATGAAGGAGACCCATTAGATATGTGGGGTCATTTAAGTAATTTAGGGATGATGATTGGATAATTGCTTATTTTGGGAGCGGTATGTTTAAAAGTGAGGTGATAAATTAAATAGTGTTTTAAGCAATATTAGAGTGTGTTATCACTAAGGATGCTTTGATAAGTGAGTGCAAAATGAAACCCAGGTGGGGAGCTTTTTTTTTTTTTTTTTTTTTTTGTAAGGGGAGGGGGGAAAGACTACTTGATTAAAAAGTAAAAATGAATGATGGTTATTACTTTTTTTTTTAAGGGGAATGATGGTAATTACTTTATTATGTTACATATTTTGCCGTTTAGTGGCTCTTTCGATTATGTAAAAGTCACATGTATTTCGGGTCGGTAATCAGGTGGCTCGATCACCATTTTGCTAAATTATAACTCTTTAATTTTTATGATAGAATTTGTAAATGATTTTGTATCCTTAGACATTTGTAGTTTATCTGATTAATTAAATTATCCTCTTCCCACCCAAAAAAAATAAAATGATGGTCCGCTTGAAAAAAGAAAAAAAAACGAATTATGGTAATTATTTTCTCCAAATTTGTTCAAGTTTTTAGTGAATCAACCCCGTTTCTTTAATTGGTACGAGCATCATGGAGTTATGTTTAATGTTTCAAGCCAAATTTGACTATTTGTTTGGTTGATAATGAAAAATATAGGGGTGCAATGTCTTAGGTAATAGAAAACTGCTAAGTTGTAGGAAGCGATATTTCCCAAGAAGTACAACTTTCCTCAAAATAGAGGAAGTCACTTGCCTAATCTCTCTAAGTAAGTTGATGAAGGTTTGTTTTGTGAAACTTTTCTTTCAAAAAAACCATTGCCTTTTTTTCCACTCTCAATACCTTGAAACTCTATAGGGTATGAAATTGGGGTTGTCGTTGGTCATCTATCAGTATAAGCCCCTCTTCCTACTTGTTTTCTCCTTTCTTCCATTGTTTATTAGGTTTTTGTTTGAGTAGATCAATGAATTTGCTCCATTGTGAGGTTTTAATTGCTCCTTTCGGTGAGATTTCGATCAAATCAATTGTGAGGTTAAATTTGGTTTATTTTGACTATTTTTTGTGAGGATTATATCTTCATCTTTGAAGGGAGCTTTGGTAGTTTTTGTTTTATGGAGTTTAGTGGGGTGTCCTCTGCTCAGAGGTTTTTCTTCAGGATATCTTAGTCTCTATCTTAATTTGGTTCGAAATTGAAGGTAGGATGTGAAGTTGATAGTCTGCAACTTCGGTTCGTTCGTACAGGTATACTGCGAATCTTATTCTTCAAGAGGCGGTCTATAATGTCAGAGGTGTGCATTCATCAAGGCTATGGCAGGGTCTTCCGCAAAGAGGTTGTGATATGAAAATCAGCGATAGAGCTTGATAGTATTTCTATTAGAATGTTTTCTAATGTTTTTGATCCGTTTATTGTTGAATTTGATATTGTTTGTAAATGCTGCATAGCCTATTATTAATGCAATTCCTATTTTTCCCTAAAAAAAAAAAATCTCCCAAAGTAAGTTGGACATTCTGCACGGAAATTCTATTTCATGGGAAATATCAATTCGCAAGAAACTTCCCACATTCAATCGTTGTACAGTAGTGTTGAATATATTTTGCTCTAAAGATACTCTTATAATTTTGCTCTAAAGATACTCTTATAATTTTGCTATGTAGTGTTATGTTATATGTTAATAACAAATAGTGTTAGATAGAGGTAGTGATTGCCCAGTTCGCCCTTCTCCAACATGAACAAAATGCAATCAATGAGTCTCTTAAAATGCCATCTCAAGGTAAGACTACCTCTATAATCAAGTATGACGTCAACATGACATCATACTTGTATGAGTGATCTCACCTTAAGCCTGCCTCATACGAGTTATTGTGAAATACAATTATCAAAACTATATACATTTCCCACAAACCCAATAAAAAGAAGATATTTTTGTCAAATAAGAAAAGGAATATGCATTTGCCATTGGAGGGTTATGGCCTTTGGGTATCTTGTGCTTTGATACCATATACAGTACAAGGCTTTTTAATTTGTGACATAAGAATCGAAGAGAAAAACTTCATCACAGTTCTTAGATACTGATCAGTACATGACATAACAGTCATTAGCTAGAAAAACAGAACACTGGAAGACAGCAGAACAGTGATGCTCCAGGTCAGATTGGCATACTAACAGTAGCAATGCAGTCTGCAACTTGATTTGTCTCTATGTCGCTGTGCTGAAGCTTAACCGTCTTCATTGTGGGTGAGCAGCTCCTGCATTCTATGATCAAGTTACAAAGGTAACATCTACAGCAGTGGACTGTGGTAAAAATGAAGAAACAGAGTACCTGAGCAAATATTTAACTCAGAAAGTCAATCAACTCCGAGTATAGTTGCAGTCAAAAGAAAAGAAAAATATAAGATATGCAAAAGCAAAACACAATGCCTCAAAGTGCTATAAAAATTAAAAATAGAAATACCACCAACTAGCAACAACAGTATGTAAAAACAAAAGAAAATAGTAGGGCAAGCTGAATTCCATTTTTTAGATACGAAGAAGTTTTACTAAAGATCGATCAAATGAAGACATTACAAAGTTAGAGGGCAAGCAGTCCGCCACAAGAAAACAGTACCACAAGCTGAACTCCTTTCACAAAAATGTGAAGTGGAATTTTAACACAATATTGGTAGTTCAAGTAGTTCTTCCTCAAATGCATTTCCCAGAATCCTTCAGTGCACCAAGTTCTCAACCACTTCAAACTTTGAAATACACAGACTATAAATATGTGAGAATTAATCATTTCCAATTCCACACAGCATAGTTAAACAAACGCTAGGTTTCCAAGCAAAACAACACGTGACAACAGTACCACAGCATAGTAAAACATTATATTACCATTGACACACTTGCATAATTACCTTTTCATACGTCCTCTGTCATTTGTAACCCCTGAGTGCTTGCGTATAGCAGTGTGACTTGTATCAACTCTCGAAATGAATCTTTGCTTTTGTTGAAGCTCGGGGATACCACATCAACTCCCTTGCCATATTTAGCTTTTCTTCAGCTTCTTTGATTGCCTCCTCGAGCTTTATAGTCATTACCTCAAGGACTGGAGAGTATGCTAGTAGTAGCTTTATAAGTTGTAAATCATGGTCTAAATTCCGGATACAAACAAATGCTACATATTTAAGGTGCTGAAAGCTGCAATCTCTTCCAATATCAAATTTATCAACACAGATATGACAGCAGTTGGGTGAAGGCTAATTTTTATAGAGCAGCAAGATAAAAAATGTGTTAGACCTGAATCAAGCTAATAGAGAAGTTCAGAAGTGAAAAGGTAGTTTCATTCTTACTTCGATTTCCAATTTCTGTAGGTGCTGAGTGCATGCAAAAGCAAGAGAGAGGGGCCAATGACAGTTACTTGATGCACCATCAAGTCTCAGAGTTGTCAAGTGTTCCAATTCATTGGTGATCTTTGGTAGTTTATTACATTCTAAACCCTAAGAGCAGAAGTATACAACAATAAAAACAAAGCAATCAAAGAATGGACAGTTAAACTTTCCTAAAGTAAGCCAGCTACTAAAATTTCAAATTGAGTTTCACAAACCTCCAAAAGTAATGCACTAAGATCGAGTGTCTCAAGGTTTGGCAAGCAGCGGAAAAAGTTGCTAAGTTCCTTCACCACACACCACTGAACATCTAAGGATAACGATTTTATCTTCGTGGTCCCTCTCAAGTGTATACTATTGATTATGCCGCAAACAGCCAAGTCACGAAGTTTTGGAGCATGGATAATTATATCTCTATGCTCAGTAGTACCTAAGTGGAGGCTCTCTAGCTGTGGGCAACTTGAAAGAAGAATTTCTAATGTTGTTGCCTTCTGATATCGAATAAGATGTAACTGAAGGGTAGTAAGGCATGGAAAGCCACTAAATGTCAACGGTAGAGAGCTAATAACACAATGAAAGAGTGTCAAGTGTGTCAATCCTACACAAGAGAACAAACAAGAAGGCAACTTAATTTCGCTGTAGCGAAAATCATGCAAGGTGAATTCCTTGACACCTTTACCGGAAACACACTGTATCCAATGGCTAATATCTCCAGATTTTGGGAATATGTAATGAATGTGAAGAACAAACTCATGAATAGGGCCAGTATGTCGAAGAAGAACATTGTTGACAATATTTGAATAAGTAGCAGATCGCAAATCATCTGAATCTCTGACGGTCAATTGATTTAGGAGTTTATCAAAGAGTTGATAATCAAGTACAAGCTTTCGAAGTGAAAGCCATTGATATCTCCAATGCCTGGATAACATACTCATTCTCACAGCATCTTGAAATGGTAAGCATTCTAAGATGCGGTCCGTTAAATTTGACGGCAAATTGCTTATCCTATCACCACCTGCTTTGCGAAATTGCCCCAAATCAAGCTCTTTATAGCAGCCCACAACAAAAGTGCTAACAAATAATTAGACAACTAAATTTACACAATAGAACAACAAACTGAGCCAGGAAACCAAACAAAAGACATAATTGAGAACAAATTCGCAGAAATATAGCCAATAATGAACCACTAATTTACATAATATTAATAACACAGCAAATTCAGGGGAAAAAACAAATAAAACAAATGAAAGATCTATTATAGCAGCTGAGAACAAAATCCCAGAAATATAACCAATGATGGAGTACTAATTTGATTTACAGAATAACACATAAAATTCAGAGGAAAAAACAAGTACAAAGACACAAATTACAATTGATCATAGAAAAAAACTTTAGAATTAGGGTTTTATTAGGGTTTTAAGGAAGAATAGCAAAAGCGTACCTGTGTTAGCTTTTAGCTGTTTGAGAAATGGCTCCGAAGCCATGAGAGAGAGAGAGAGAGAGAGAGAGAGAGAGAGAGAGAGAGAGAGAATTGGGAGAAAAAGGAAGATGAAGAAATTGGAGATTGGAGCAACAATTAAACTCAGAAGTGGAACACTAGAAAATACTCTTTAGAGCAAACACCCCGCTCCCCACCCAAGAGGAAATCAAAATTAAAGTTTAAAAACTTTGACCATTAATTTAAGAAAAAATATAAGGATTCACAATGTAAAAAATACTATGATTAGATTTATTTTCAAAAATACTTTCAAAAAATCCAATTTATATCTTCATCTAAATACAAATATTCATGGTCAAAGTAGTGTATTAGAGACCGTGAAAAAATAACTATATATATTTATATGAAACGGAGGGAGTAGTGGGTAACGAATAATAAATTTTCTTTTTTTCATGAGGCAAAGAAATTAGTAGGAGTAGTATTTTTTTTCCTATTTTACGAGGGAAAATTTCTTGATTAAAAATGAATTATTGTAATTGATTTCTGCACTTCTCTTAAATTTCTCACTAAATTACCCCGTTTCTTTGAGATAAAATCCTCTCCAATAAAATAGTAAAGTACTTGATGTAGTAGCTCACAAGAATCAAAAAAGAAAAGGAAAAAAGAATTAGAGTGGGATGTCATTTGGAGTGTACAAGTGATGTGGTATGATAATATTGGTATATTGGAGGGGATATTGGAAGCAAGTACTTTAGAGGATACTTACTCCGTTTCTTTAGTTTTATGATTTTGGTTCACATTAGGGTTATCCATCATCCACTTCCGTGAGTCATGACTACTTTTACTCGTTGGCTTGTAAGCACCTCAAAAGGTGGGACAACTTACCAAGGAATTTAAGGCCACGCCGGTTGATCTATACGCACGTTTTTCTTAATTATCTCATTATGAGCGTAACATTTTAGGTTATGTTACAACTTTACTTATACTCACTGCTCGGCTGATGGCTATTAGGTAGGCACTTGAAAATCACAAGAACTCGTATGAGGCGACCTCAAGGCGAGGCCCCTCTAACAAATATGCGGTCATGCTTGGCTATAGAGGGGGCTCACCTTGAGGCAGCCTCATAGAAGACCTTTTGCTTAGAAATATTTATAGAGAGAAGATGGGATTAATTTGTACTCTGTAGACCTGTACTGATTCTTTGGAAGCCTTCCAACTCATCAATTGCTCACAAAGGTCCTCTCTTCAATGTTGTTTTGGAATGCACAAGTAACAGATTATGCACTTGGAGCCGAAGATGATCTTCCATGTATACAGGGAGTAGAGTGATTTGCTATGAATGATCTCACTGTTCTTAATGATCATTAAAAAAAACTGAGATCATTCATAGCAAGTTTAAGCTACTTAATGATGTACCTAACTGCTTAGAGCTATGTATACTCTTGGCTGTATTGGAAGTAGTGGGACTCCACGTCCAAGATGGGTTTCGATGCAATTTAATTTTGGAAGCACAATTTCAATCGAAAAACAAAAATAAAAGCCGCAGAAGGGTGAGAGGTTATGATATGGAGGAGAAATAGACTGCATTAGAAGGAAAAGGGCATGAATTTACGTCCTGACTGATCATGTAAGCTCTGAGATTACTGAAGCTTTTCTTATGACAGATCACATTGTAAAGTTTTACAATGATTAATTCACTATACTGATATGTCTGCCTTCTGTGAGCAATGCAACTTTTCTTGCAGGGAATGACTGCATCAAACATACCAGAAGCCAATACACACAAAATTTTAACGACGTAAAAACAACAGGCAAGCAAAATTAGGATCAGTGATTACCCTGTTGTCAAAGTGTGACAAATATTTTTTGAGATGGAGAAAGTAATACGGTTTCTAAACATAATTGCCATACACAAAAACAGTACAGTAGCTGGATCAGAAGTTTCCGATTGCAATCAGAAAATTTACGCAACATATTCTCCCATTCACATACTCAGCGTAATCTCACCCCCTTGTGTTTTTTTGCTGTATGTGACTTGTGTCTAGTACTCTTGAAAATAATCTCCGCATCTTTTGCAGCTCGTTGGTGCTGGAGCAACTCCATTGCTATATTAATTTTATCTGTTTCTGTCATTCTAATTCCGTGTTCAAAAGTCATCACCTCAAGCATGGGAGAGCGTTCTAGTAGTAGCTTTATAAGTTGTAAATCATGGCTTGAACTCGAGATAGAAACAAGTGCCACAGTTTTAAGGCTCTGAAGGCGGCAATCTTGCTTAATCTGAAACGTATCACCAGATTCACCACAGTGCTCACAGTAACAGGCTGAAGCCTAAATTGTTATAGAGCACCAAGATGATTAAATTTTTATAAAGAGAGAAACAAACTGATGGGGGAAAATTAAGAACTGAAAATCATGATTGAGACACTTACTTCGATTTCTAGTTGCTGCAAGTTCGGAGAACTTGCAAAAAGCTTGATAGCGAGAGTAATAGCCCACTCACAGTTAACTGGAATTCTAACAAGTTTGAGAGTTGTCAATTGTCCGAAATCGTTGAGATCTATGTCGAGAACCCTTGGTGCATCTTCAGAGTGCTGATCAAATTAAGACCAAAAGTATCAGCAAGGAACATAAATAAACCAGGAATGAAAAGAAACAAACAGTTGCACCTTCTCAAAGTAAGTTGGCTACAAACCTGCCAAAATGCGTCACCAAGAATGAGCGTCTCAAGAGAGGGCAAGCAGCAGAGAAACTGTTCAAGTTTCTTCTTCTTGTCCCACCCAGTCTTCAGAGATATTGTGTTTACGTAGGTGGATTGTTCCAGGTCGACATAACTGACCTTGCCATCAACAACCAAGTCTCGAAGTTTTGGGGCATGGATAGTTATACTTTCATCCCAATAATTGACAAATAAATCTAGGCTCTGAAGTTGTGAACAACTCGAAATAAGAGTTTGTAATACTTCGGGTTTCATGATACTCAGATCCTCAACATCAATCGTGTGAATTTTAAGGCTAGTAAGGCATGGAAAACCACTAAATGTAGGTGGAAGTGAGTGGTAACAATTTCCGATTAGTGTCAACTTTGTCAAGCTTACACAAGACAATAAACAAGGTGGCAGTGCCCTTCCGTGGCAGCGAATATCATGCAGAGTAAGTTCCTTGACATCTTTCCCAGAAACAAAGTGTATCCACTTACCAATGTCTGCAGAAACTCGAAACCACTCGGGGATTAATAGACTAAACTTATGAATAGGGCCAATGTGCCTAAGAACAACATTGTTGACAATAATTGGATAGACAGATCGCAAATTGGAAAATTTGGAAGTCCTTTGGAAGAAGCCATGATCAAGTATAACTTCCGAAAGTAGAGCCCATTGATATCTCCAGTATTTAGATAAGATACTTGTCTTCACTGCATCTTGTAGTAGTAAGCATTGTAGGATGCGTTGTGTTATGAGTGGATGCATATTGCTGATTCTATCAACACCTGCTTTGGTAAATTCCCCAAATCAACAAGTTCTTAAAGAAGCAGAAACAGCACAATATTTTTTTTTGGTGCAAAAGAAACATAACAGATATGTATATGGTAGCATGGACACAAGAATTGACAACCAAGGTAGCACGGACACGTGAACGCATACACAGGAAACGCAAATTCTCAAAAATAATAATATGCAAGGAAGCATGGAAACGGGAACGCAGACACGGGAAACGCAGGCTGACTGCCGTGTCCGTGGCAGTGGCCCCAACCAAGTTACATTAAAGAAAAAAGATAGCACTTTTAAAGGAGAAGACAAATAACAAACATGAATCAGATTTGTTCAGAGAAGATTACTTCATACAAGTAATTATTAAGGCTATTTTTTGAAGAGAAAATTAAACCATACCTTGTTCATCATGGTAGAGCTTCTTCATGAACTTATTCGAAGCCATAAGTTGGGAGCAAGTGCAAGGGCAAGGGATGAATTCGGAGTTGAATTGAAATCCTCGCTTTTTCTTGGACTGAATTTAGGCAAAGCTTTGGTTCCCTTTTGGAATATATATATATACTTTTGGTTTCCTAATTTAATAACGAAAGCTTCCAATATTATCTTATCTCATCTTTCCATAAAAAAAAATTTAAAAAAAATTATCGCTTTTGCGCCAACAAGTATTACGAAGTTTATGTTTGAGCAGGTTATGGCAACTCATCTAAGTGATTTGTGAAGCAAACAATTTCGGTTGAAATAAAGTTCTGGGAAGTTTTTGTTTTAGTTTCCTAGTTGTGTTATTATTAGTTTGGCCTATATATGTAGAGAGGTTTTAGGAAAGCTTCCAATATTTTCTTATTTCCCTCGGTCTATCCGCCTCTCTATTAGGCGACTAGCTACGGTAACTGGGTAAGGCCGCGTACATTCGGACCTCGCTCCCCAAACTCCGCATTCAGCGGGATACTTACTGCACGGTGGTCAAAAGTCTAGCTAGCTGGGTGTTCCAGATATTCTCACAATTGCTTGTTATAATCTATGACATGAACACGGAACACCACTATTGACAGATCAAGAACTGGAAAAGTGCGGCCAGTTCCAGAATAATTGCTAGAACTTGCACATAAACCATCGATTGCCCAAATTAAGTATAAGCAAATTCACCAATAAACAATGCAATCAACAAATTGTCACCAACATCAAGTAGCAAACAAAATATCGCTTAGCCTAATTTAAATAAGACTTCACCAATTCTCTGGACAAGGGCTTAATTCATCGAACTATCAAGGAAGATTACAATATTATTAACAAGTCAGAAACCACAAAACATATATGGGAACTGATTTCGCACGCAAGGCACTCACCGGTTTTCGCTCAACGTAGTAAAAAGCCTATTCTTTATCCCTCTTTGTACTTTCCTTTTCCAAGAACTTCCCCTGCCTAAATTGTTCTTGCAGCTGATGTAGCGATCGAAGACAAGTCAGAATATCACAAAACATATATCCTCAATACTCTACTCTTCCTCAAGAAAACACCACAATAACACAACCAGTTGAACCACAACAGTTGAAACAACTTTAAATTACTCATTTCGGTTTTTAACAGAACGATTACAGAATAAGGATCTAAAGCTTTAGATGAAAAATGCATTTAAGACGAGAGTTTCCTACTAAAACGATGTCACCAGTCTTATTAAGAGTCAATTCTGCTGTCATGTTCATTCTTATAAAACAGGTTGCAGTGGAAAGCGCAAGTACAGTTGCAGTGGACTTCGAATATGGTGGATCCACCTTAAACGAGTGTGAATGTACAGTCGTGTCCACCATTCAAGCACAGAATGCAATGTTCAATCTCTACATGTAAACGTTAAGAAATAAATCCTAGCACGAAGAAACAATTAAAAAGTGAGCTCTTTGGGCAAAAATAAAACAAGGTATATATTTACTTTTGTGTTTCATCTACTTGAAACACTGACGCGTTAAGAATTTTGATCTTTAGGCTCAATACATCAAAAAGGAGACTAAAGGTCAGGGGGGATCAGATGGGACAATGAGCTAGAAAATTGTTAATATTTACCGAGTCTAGACAGAGTATTAGAAGCACATTGTAACCAATAGGCATAGTCTATGCCGCCCAGGAGACACTCAGGAAAAAAAATGAACGGATTGCAAGGAAGGCCAATATGTATAGATGGAACTACTTTCCGAAAATCAGGAATGGAACAAGGGAATCAGCAAACATGAAACAGAAGAATTAAACACGCAACATCGCAACAACACAGTCCACATATGGATATCATAGGTACACATAACACATTCAGTAGCCTTTCTCCCAAGCAAAAGAGACGACCAGTGTTTACTTAGCTAGTTTGTTCATTTCAGTCCAATCTGTGAAGGACACTAATTGAATTGCCCTGTACCTATTTAAGGACAGAAGCTAATGGATACAAAAACTTTACCAAAATAATCCAGAAATAACAATGTGATGATCCACCGTGTCTGAGTACATGTACTCCGATCAATGATGACGAGAACAAAGCTCTTGGTTCTTGGCTTACATTTCCTTAACCATCATACTATTACTTGCTTTACATGCACGTCATACCAAGTAAATTACAACATGATGCAAAAACAATAAGGAAAAGTCAGCAAAACTTGAACTACTAAAATAGATGTGTGACCAAGAACAGGCATGGAAAAGGTGAATCAGCAAACACCAAAGAGAAGCATCAGATATACAACAGCAGACAGCGCAACACTGAGACCACATAGCCTCACATTCAGTAGCCTCCCTCCATAGCAAAAGAACACACCAGCGTTTACTCACTAGTTCATTTCATGACTTCAAGTCAAGTCAGAGAAAGATAAGAACTACCCTGTGCTCATAAGCAGAACTGCAGAAGTCAATCGATACAAAATTTTAACCACATAATCCAAAGAACAGATCAGAATGATTCACCTGTTCCTGCATACAAATATTAAATCCAACGGCAATGAGATCAAAATTCTCTATTCTTAAATTTCATTTCCTTCCACAACTAAATTACCATTTTATTACTTGCTTCACTGCATTTCATACAGAGTGAATGACATTTAAGGACACCATGTTGGATAGTACAGCACAAATGTGTTGCAGCAAATCCTTGCTGAGAGAATCTTATGGCCTTGTACATTTTCTCCAGGTTAATGAGGTTTTCCAATGATAGTCAAACCTTACATATTTGATTTCATTTTCAAATACTCAGAAATTTACAGAAACAAGTAAGAAATATTAAACAGCCCACTACATTTTCTCAAAGTGTTACTATTAAATTCCGAGATAGAGTGAGTAATTGATAGCAAATCCAGGAACATTTGTCATACAGGAAAACAGTACCTCTAGCTTGGATCAGAAGTTTCCAATTGCACGTAACATAGTTAAATACTGTAATATACTCAGCTTTTCACATACTCACCTAATTATATTTTCAAATAGCCCCCTAGTCTAATCTCAACCATGATGTATTGTGCTGTACGTGCTTGTCTCAAGTACTCTTGAAAATAATCTCTGCATGTTTTGCAGCTCGGGGAAATCGGAGCAACTCCCTTGCCATATTAAATTTATCTTCTGCTCCCATTTGTTTTCTGAGCTCGATAGTCATCACCTCAAGGACTGGTGAGCATCCCAGTAGTAGCTTTATAAGTTGTAAATCATAGCTGGAACCCGAGATACAAAAAAGGGCGACATTTTAACGCTGAAGGCTGCAATCTTGCTTAATTTGAAGCGTCTCAATCTCACCACAGTCCTCACAACAGAGGGTTGAAGCCTAATTTTTAGAGAGCAGCAAGATGAGAACCATGTCTATTAGGAGAACACAAGTTAATAGTGCAGTTCAAGTTATGAAGTGAAAAGAAAGTTTCAAATACTTACTTCTATTTCGAGGTTCTGAAGGGGAGAGCTTGCAATGAGATTGAGAACAAAAGAAACAGCCCAATGACAGTCAAGCCGTATTCTGACAGCTTTAAGAGTTGTCAATTGTCCCAACCCGTCGTTGACCTTTGGCGCATCTTCCCAGTGCCAAGTCTAAGACCAAAAATATAGAACAATGAAAAAAGAAATCAGAAAAAAATAAGACAGTCACACGTTCCCAAAGCTGGTTAGCTACTAAAAGTTAAATCAATCTGCCAAAATGTTTCATCAAGAATGAGTGTCTCAAGATTGGGCAAGGAGAAGAAAAACTTGCACATTTCCTTCTTCAACTTCCACCCTGACTTTAAGGTCAATCTGTTAATGCTCGTTGATTCTTTCAGGTGGATATACGGGACCAGGCCACGAACAAACAAGTCCCGAAGTTTTGGGGCAAGGAAAGTTATTCCTAAGTTATCATCCTTCTCAAAGACAGTTAAGTGTAGGCTCTCAAGTTGTGGACAATTTGAAGTAAGAATTTGAAATGATTTAGGTTCCAACGTTCCTGGACATTTCATACACAACCTCAGGCTAGTAAGGCATGGAAAACCACTAAATGTGGGGGGTAGACAGCGAATACGGAAATCATGGATCGCCAATGGTGTCAATCCTACACAAGAGAACAAACAAGAAGGCAGCTTCTTTGGGCCAGAGCGCCTATCCACAAGAGTAAAATCCTTAACACCATTTGCACAAACAAAGTGTATCCAATCACTAATGTCTGCAGATGTTGGAATACCCCAAGGAACGTGAAGAACAAACTTACGAATAGGGCCAACGTGCCGAAGAAGAACAGTGTTGACGATTTTCAAGTAAGCAGATTTCGAAACATCATCTAATTTTCCATTTTGTAATGGCCTTAGGAGGTAATCAAAAAAGTGAAAATCAAGTATAAGCTGGGGAATTTGAGCCCATTGATATCTCCAATATCTGGATAGCACACTCATTTTCACTGCTTCGTCTAGTGGTAAGCATTCTAAGATATGCTCTGTTAAGTTTGCCGGAAAATTGCTGATCCTATCACCATCTGCTTCGCAAAAATTGCCCAGATTAAGCTCTTTATAGCAGCCCATAAAAGAAAGCACAGAAATTTAACCAATAACCAATAACTTCTTCTCATTTAAACAGAAATTTGTGGGTTTTTTGTTTAAATGAAATTGGCAATCAATACCCACAATTGAACACAATATGCATGTGTTGATTGCCTCACAAACATAAGAACCACCTAAACAGTGGAATATTGATATTTCCCCTAAATGGACTAGTTCTTTTCAACCCATCTGAACACATTAATCCACGACCCATCTTATTAATAGTTTACATAAAAAGACAGCAATTTCAGGGCAAATAATAATTGAAAGACATAAATTTCATTAAATCAGAGAAAAAGAGATATCAAAATTAGGGTTTTTTTTTGGGTTTAGAGAAAGAAGAAAGAAACCTTACCTGCGTTATCCCAGAGAAATGAGTAAGGATCCTCTGCAGTCAGAGACCCGCCTGCTATTTCGAGTTTCGACAGGTCACCTTAATTCAGTATGTCAGACATTTAATTTTTTTTTTTTTGAGAGGGTATGTCAGACATTTAAGACGCCAATTAAACTAGGCATGCAATTAATTTGTCACATTTTAATTTTTTTTACTTAAAAAAATTACATCAAATAAATTAGCTTGTAATCAAGCAGGAGTGCATAGCGTCTACAAGATCCAAGTCATAATAGAAATAGTACTAATTTTAACTAAACTATTCAGGGTTACATCAGTCTTCATTGCAAACTCGTTTTGTTGCCTAAAACAACCAAAGAACTTCAAGTGCTCCAAATTCCTCATCATTTCCCTACAATCGGAAATCAAGTTAGAATAACAATGATTTTTTGAGCTGGTTTGAGTAATAAGTGTTGGAAATGAATATTGATATGCTTCATGAAGCTTGGTATGCTTCAAAGTAAAGTCCCACAAAAAGCCTTGTTCAGAAAACTCTTTGTCCAACACAGGTAGAGAAAGGAAAGAGAAGAGCCTTTATATATGGTTGTGTACTCCTAGTCTTTCAACTAGGAGTCAAGGGAAGACTCTCCCCACACGCGCGCCGTCGCCCACCCGGTCGGGCTCGGGCTGGGTTGGGCCCTTTTTTATTATCGGCTCAATATTTTTCCGACCGTTTTGGTCCGTTCAACTTCAAGATTCTGTAACCGTTATATTATTATTCTCATAATAATATCCCACGATTTCAGCCCACAAATTAACTCCTTGATTTCGGTTACTGATCCTAAGCTCCTATAAAAGAACAAAAGCCTCCAACCTTTTGAGACACACAAAACAGACTGATCCTCTCCTCTTCTCTCTTGTGCTCTTCTCTTCACTTGGCAGTAGTTCAGTTTACTCTCAAAGTCATTGCACCGTAGTACACCGGAGCATTGGTTGTGTGTATCCCTAGAGGTCGGTTGCCGGAATTCCCTAGTGTACGTGTGGGGGCAAATTCGACTTTAGGGCAGTGATTCATCACGCCACGGCTGTTTGTTACAGATAAGTGTCCCGTCTTTAAGCTTTGGTTATAACAATAAGCTCAACCGCTTTCTGACAATCCGAGATGATATTGATATTGTGGCCATTACTGTCCTTCAACGATTTTAGTGCTTCTCTAATGGCTAATAATTCTGCTGTCAGTGCATCCTTTGCTCTTATCTTCATAAAGAACCCCTCTTATCACACTCTGTCATGCCCTCTGATTACTCCTGCTATAGATGCAACATGTTTCTTTTCATCAAAGAAAGCATCCACATTCAAATTCCTCCATCCATGGAAAGGTGGTTCCCAAGTGATGAGTATTTCTTTTTTGGTTTTGTCTTTGGTGAGTGGGTGCTGCTGGGAAGTAAAAAAACTCCCACACTTTTGGCTTTGGTGTATTTTAAGCCAAATGTTAGGTGGTGGGGAGTTGTTGCCAAAGACTCTATCATTTCTCTTTTTCCAAATGATGAAAGAAAAAAGGATGGGCCATGGAAGAGAGTCAAATGAGCTGGTAGAGGTTAGGTTGTTATAGAGCCACTCTTTCAAGTTATCACTAAAGAAGGATATCAGATACGTCAAAAAAATTTCATAGAAGAAAAGTGTTTGGACATTCTATCAAAATATGTAAAATATTCTCAATGTTATGGTGACATAATGAACAGGAAGAGTTAGGCATCATTCCCCTTTGTGCAAGAGTACAGTTATGCGCATTTTTATCAAACCAGGAGAACCATATCAAGAATTGGATTTCTGGATGAGTATTAGGTAGTTTCCATATCCAAGAAAAATCCACATCTTTACAACCATTTTTAAGAGGTTATAAGCTTTAATTTTTTTATATTGAATTTTTTATCATCAGCAAGCAGACAAACAGGGAAGTCATTTGACTCATGCAGGGGAATAGGAACTGTTAGTATTGTATCTTTAACATAGTCAGGAAGTAAGTAAGACAAAGCATCAAGATACCAATAACCAGCTATTGTGTACTCAACAACTTTTCTATTCAAATCACCTTCTAAAAAGGGGTCATGGATAAGACTTCTAAGAGGTCCTAGTCCAGTCCAATTATCATTCCAGGACTCAATATATTTAACATTACGCACAATCCACATTGAGTTATTCTGAAAAGTTGCCACCCTTTCTCAAAATTTTGCCAAATGTGAGATCCATTTTTGAATTTAGTTGGTTGTTTTTTCCTCCAAACATATTTGCTCTTAAGTACTTTATTAGCCAAGTTGTCATTAACCAAATGCTTCCAGTTAAGCTTAGCCATCCAGACTTTTTTCATAAGTCTATTACTTCTTATGCCAAGACCGCCTCTTTCTTTTGGTTTGATGATAGTCTCTTTGTCTATGAGATGAATTTTTTTATTGTTTTCTTCGTCACCCCACAGGAAATTAGTAAAAGTTCTATCAATATCATCCAAAACAGTAGCAGGAAATTGAAGGTTCTGCATATAGTAATCAGGGATAGAGTTTAGAGTACAGTTAATCAAACAAACCCTCCCAGCTTTGGTCAGACACCTAGTTTTCTAACTAGCCAACTTTCTTTTAACTTTTTGCATAATTAAATCCGCCTTGTTTTTCCTAGGTTTATAGGGAGACAAAGAAAACCCTAAATAAATACCTAGTTCTTTGCTTGCTGAGATATCAGAGCTTGTTCAGCATGATCAATAAAGTCCAGGTCAGTATTAGGAGAGAAAAAGACTTTACTCTTATCACAATTAACCTTTTTGGCTAGATGCAAAACAAAACGTGTCAAGTGTGTCCATCATACCGTCAAACGTGTTCATATCAGCCTCACCAAACACTCTTAAATCGTCAGCAAATAAAAGATGGGAAATAGGAACTTTCATTTTACCAACTAAAAAGGGTTGCCATGCATAAGATTCACATGCATCATAAATAAGCCTGGACAACATCTCCATACATAGAATGAAGAGATAAGGAAACATCGAATCACCTTGCCTAATACCTCTAGAAAGTTGGAACCAAGCAGTACGATTACCATTCACAATGACATACCCAGTGGAAGAGGAAACACAATGCATTATAAGTTTAATTGAATGTTCATCAAAATTGAAGAATCTATTATATATATATATATATATATATATATATATATATATATATATATATATATATATATATATATATATATATATAAGTGAATGTGCACCGTGCTAGATTGACACGTAGGATTTGACACATAAGCAAATTTTTTACATGTCATTGTATATTTTATTTTTATTTTGATTAGGAGTCATCATTTATTTTTAGGTGCATGTACCTCTATTAATACAATTTAATTCTTTTATAAAATTCATTAAAAAATTATTTCATTTATGTCTATTAGAGAATGTATCTAACAAATCATTGCTTAAATTAATCAATGACATAAAAAAATATTTTTATATGAAACAAAATATATTTATATAAAAGTGTGCATCGCACGAGGCATGCAACTAGAATTAAACAGGAAACCAAGAAAGTTGATTTGAGTATAGAAGGATAATGTCCATAGATTAGTAATTCCGTAGCAAGATGTGACACAGGCGAAAACATAAAACCAAAAAAGTTGATTTGAGTATAGAAAGGATGAGGTCCATAAATTGGTAATCTCGTAGCAAGACATAGGCGAAAACAGGATACCAAGAAAGTTGATTTGAGTATAGAAAGGATGAGGTCCATAAATTAGTAATATCGTAACAATATGTGATATAGGTGAAAAAATTGTTGCAAGTTTGTACCAATAAAAATATTTTAGTTGTTATAAACACACGAACCGTGCATCGCACGGGAATATAACTAGTTTTAAAGTATTTCTGATGAAACTCCATTCTAGTCTGTCATAAGCTTTTTGTAGGTCAATCTTAAGGGCAAAGAAGCATTTCCTTCCTTTAGCATTTTTCATTGAGTGTAAAATGTCATTAGCCACAATGACATTAACATCAGAACCTCGCCCATGTATGAAACTGTTTTGGTTTGGGGAGATTAAATCATGTAAGTAAGGTCTTAATCTATTAACCAAAATCTTGGTTATACATTTATAGAAGGTGTTACAGAGACCAATTGGTCTAAACTGTTTGATCACTATTGGGTTATCAACTTTGGGTATTAAACAGATCAGTAAATTGTTAAAGCACTCAGGGAAGTAAGCATTGCAAAAAGCAGTTTAAATAAAAATAATTATATCAGAACCAACAAATTCCCAATTTTTTGGGAAAAAAATAGCATGTAACCCTTCAGGCCCCGAGGCTTTCAAAGGCCCTTATAAACTAAACATAGCATCCTTAATTTCTATAGGTGAAGGAGAGATAGCTAGTTTAATAACAAGATTTTCATTATGCATACCAGAAAGCACATTAGGGCAGGCAGAATACATGTTAGTTATTATTAATTCATCATCATTATTAAGGGTTTTTATTTTATAACTAAGTACCCCTTCCGCAAAGTATGCAATTCTTTAAAATTAGTGAAAAATAAGGGAACATCGTTAAATGCATTAAATTTGGTTTGAGATTGTCCATCTTCTCAAATTAGGGGTGAAAGTTAGGACTTTTGCCAAATCCAAATGGAAATAATTTGGACACGTAAATTTGAGTTTAAATCCAATCCGATTTAAGTTTGAATTTTGTTTTTTGAGTCAGAAATCCAAGTTCGAATTATTCTTTGAAATCCACTCCAATCAGATTCACAAAATCTCGTATGAGGCGGCCTCAAGGGGAGGTCCTCTCATACAAGCACGATTTCATGCTGACGTCATGCTTGTATATAGAGGTAGCATCACCTTGAGATCGCCTCATACAAAACTTATTGAATCCGATTTATCCAAATTTTTTACAAGGTCTTCACACAAATATTTATGTTACAATGCAAAATGCGAGAGTGGGAGGAGAGGGTGAATTGAGACTGAAGGGAGGATGAGTGATTTTCTGATTGAGTGAGATAGAAAGGAAAAAGGTGTAAAAATTACTAGGGATTTGCTTTTTTGTAAAAATGTCCT
Source organism: Tetragonia tetragonoides (assembly GCA_038025085.1). Classification (NCBI taxonomy): domain Eukaryota; kingdom Viridiplantae; phylum Streptophyta; class Magnoliopsida; order Caryophyllales; family Aizoaceae; genus Tetragonia; species Tetragonia tetragonoides. Next base: position 36,347,225 of record CM076148.1, read on the forward strand.
TTTCTTTCAAATGGAACGATAAGAAACAACATGGAGTTGAACAAAGCTGAACAAATTGCTTGATAAGACATGAGTGAGACAAAATGAAATGCAAAAGCGATGCATTGTAAAACATATCGGAAAAATAGAACGAAATGCAATATAGCAACGAGACGACGAAAAGAACAAGTTAGCAATAGTTGGATTTTTTTAACTTTATATTTATATGTATATAAATCTTCCATATGTTTCTTGAGATCGATAGTCATCACCTCAAGAACAGGAGAGCATGCTAGCAGTAGCTTTATAAATTGTAAACCATGGCTGGCACACGAGATACAACCGATTGATATTTGTTTAAGATGCTGAAGGCTGCAATCTTGCTTAATCTGAAATGTATCAACACACTGCTCCTCACAAAAGTCGTATGTAGCCTAAATGTTATAGAGCAGAAAGATGAGAAATATGTTTATACTACAAAGAAGCAATTTAATTGAAAAGTTATGAAGTGAAATTGAAAACATGAAACACTTACTTTTATTTCTACATTCTGCAAATGTGGGGAGCTTCCAAGGAAAATCACAACTTGAGAAACAACTGGACTACAGTTAATCGGTATATCAATAAGTTTGAGAGTAGTCAATCGTCTCAATTCGTTGATGGTATACTTTAGTTCACCTCGAAACTGACAAACCTGACACCAAATGTATAGTCTAATGAAAATGAAGGAGCAGGGAAAAAACAAAGACAGTTCTAACTTCCCCCAAAGCCAGTTAACTTCTGAATTTAAATTAAATAGGACTAACCCGCCGAAATAATTGATCACCAAGAATGAGCGTCTCTAGATTGGGCAATGAATCGAGAAACTTCCTTAGCTCCTTCGGCAACAACCATATTGCATTTAACGATAATGTATTTATGTTCATGGATTTTTCGAGGTGTATAAAATAGACTACGCCACGAACAAACAACTCTCTGAGTTTTGGCGCATATACGGCTATTTTTTCATCAGTCGGTTCAAGAGAAAAGTCCAGGCTCTCAAGTTGTGGACAACTTGCAATTATATCTTGTATTGCTTTGTGTTTGTGTTTGTGCCCCGCCGGACCAAGCATATCCAATTTAAGGCTAGTAAGGCATGGAAAACCACTAAATGTGGGAGGTGGATAGGGAACAGGGTAATTTATAATCGTCAAGTGTGTCAAGCCTACGCAAGAAAACAAACAGGAAGGCAATTTTCCTGTTTTGGCAGTGCGTCTATCATCTAAAGTGAATTCCTTGACGCTGTTCACGGAAACAATGTGTATCCAGTTACTAATGTCTGCAAAAACTGGAAACCACTTTGGAATGTAAAGAACAAACTTACGAATAGGACCAATGTGCCTAAGAAGAACATTGTTGACAATACTTGAATATGCAGATGGAGTATCTGAATCTTTGAGGAGGCACTCAAAGAAGCTATGATCAAGTATAAGTTGTGGAAGTTGAACCCATTTATATCTCCAATGTCTGGATAAGAAACTTGTCATCACTGCATCTTGTAGTGGCAAGTATTCTAGGATGTGTTCCGCTACGTCTGATGGCAAATTACTGATTCTATCAACACCTGCTTTGCAGAAGTGCAAACTCAAATTCGCAAGGAATTAAAGACGAAAACAAACGCAGTATAGTACAACAAGATCTAGAATAATCTCGTCAACAATAATCTACTACATAATCTCATCTACAATAATTTAAGGTATGCTAATATCCAAACACGTCTTTTGATTATGGAAAAAAAAATAATTTTATTCTCTTGTAACTCATGAGTTAGGTTTGGTAAGAGAAAAATACTTCATAATTAGGGCTTTTTTTGGAGGGAAGAAGAGAAAACCATACCGTTTTCATCCTTGAGATTCTTCACAAACCGGTCTGAAGCCATAGAACTGAGAGAAAAGACACTCAAATCAATCTAGCGTAAGTTGGAAAGTGCAAGGGTTGAACGTGGGATATTCGCTGAAGAAGACGTCTTCTTTGCTTGGACGTAAGTTTGGAATATATTATGTTTCATTTGTTTATTGATGTAACTAGGAGAGCTTTCAATAATATCTCATGTTCCAATAATAAGAGGGTGGTGCTACATACCACACCCTAAATTAATAAATACCACACCCTAAATATTAAAGTTCCTAAAATACCCTCATTAAACATATCTCCCTTCTCATTCAACTGCTCCTGATTCCTAAAACGTTCCGTAGTGACTGAATAATTCAAGTCAATTTGATAGTACACTACGTGTTTGGCTCCCTGTAGTACTTCCCAAGAACAGGCTTCACTCCAATAAATAAATACATAAATAAATCTGCAAGTGAACTTAATTTGATTACCTTTGGAATTGTTGGGATCGACAACAATATTCAAACCAAATTCACCAAGCCAATAATCACACACACACAACCAGAAAATAGCAACAAAGTAACCAACACAAGATTTAACGTGGAAAACCCCAAACGGGTAAAAATCACTGGCCAAACGACGATTAATCTACTAATATCACAACAATAGGTAATTCACCAATTTCTAGGAAACGAGTACAAATTGATACACTCTATCAATTTTACTCCCAAATAAACAAACCCTAGAAAAATACCTTTGTTGAAGGACAACCAATAGAGCACTCACACACCTTTGAAAACTGAGCCACGACCCAAAGCTGAATTCCCCACAGCTACTTGTCGTCTGCCGCTTGTCTCCTACAGATTGAGTTGAGATCTCCTCACTTTTCCTCTCTCTCGGCTCTGTTTTCTTTTTTGCGTCTGTTGCTCTCAATCACAATTCTCTTGTGATGCCACTGTCTGGCTTACAAAGCCCTTTCCATGAGAAGCTTCTCTTGGAAGCCTAAGTCAAAGCCCCAAAGTGGGCTCAAGTTGGCATAAGGATATAATGGCCCATGTGGCCAACTATAGTCCAACCAGTATAACAAACCGAAAGCATTCGGTTTTCATCCGCAGTTCACTTCATCAATTTTGTTTCTTTTTTTTTCTTTTATTTTTGCTGAAAAATAAATACTTAAATAGTAAATAACAATTTAATTGGAGCTGGACCCTAACAGGAATGACCCTTTATCAAACCATTTATGAATCAAAAACTTGATTGTCTGATTAAGTTGTCCAATCCTTGTTCCCTTTTTGGCCTTTTCCCATCAATAATCAAGACTACTTTTGCATCACCCATTCGTTCTTTTGTAAAGATGGACGCGCGCCTTGTTGGACCGCTGAATAACAAGACTTGCGCCTGTAGCATTTGTGTGCCTAATCCAGGCGCAGGTGTATCAGTGTTGTGTCCTAACTAGGCACACCTTCACGAATAATCTTTTAAATCCAAAAACAAGAAAAAAGAAAAATAATGAAACACATTATATATTACGATGTAAAATTCAAAAAGGGCAATGTTGGCATTTTTATATTAGGGTGTGGTATTGTTTCAATTAGGGTGTGATATTTGTTTAAATTAGGGTGTGATATTAATGCGAACTGGGCGAAAAACGCCCTATTATTATCCTTTGTAACATATATCTACACAGCTAGATTCAGCAAGTATCACAAATATACGCTGTTTCTTGTATCCCTAGAGAACTAGTTTAGATTGGTTACTGCAACATTATTTTGCACAAAATCTAGCAATTGTTTTTTTTTAGATAAGAAATTTTTTATTAATGAATCAATGAAAGAATACAAAAAGGTGGAGGATAAGAAGTCCTCAGAAAAAAAGCAAAAAATATCTACAAGTCCCGCCACTGAAACTGAACTAGAGTAAGCGGGACACCCTTGAATGCCCCTGCTACCTTAGCCTAAAGTGATGCTAAGTAAACAGCGTGATCCCAAACATAATCAACTGTTTTCCCAGACGCGGAGAAGATTCTCGAATTCCGCTCTAGCCAAATACACCACATAATGGCCATAGACGCACACCTCCGCCACAACTTACCCTCCCGCATCTGTAAGAACTGCCCCACTGTAGCCGAGCTCGCAAAATGTTCCCCCCCGTTCAGCCTGTCCCACAATATCCTAGCGAAATCACACAACACAAACAGATGTAATCCATCCTCACAATCATGGCGACACATTACACACAAACTAGGCGACAAATACCATCCAGGCCTCCGCCGCTGCATCATGTCATGCGTATTCACCCTGCCTAGCACCAGGGTCCATACAAAGGCGCGCACCTTTAGAGGAACCTTAAACTTCCAAATATATGTAGCAAGAGGGAAATGGGGAAATTGAGAGGGAAGGCTAAGCCGATGCAGGAAGGACTTACAGGAGAAGACACCGGAGGAGTCTCCATCCCAAATTCGTGAATCACCCCTTGGGGTAAGAAGGGTAGTGTTAAGAACACTCAGGAGAGAAACTAGTTCCTCCATCTCACGATCATGTGAAGGTCGGCGTAAATGAAGGTCCCACGAGCCACCGGCATTGGAATAGAAGTCCGACACTGGCGCTTCATGAAGGATGGACAGCCGAAAAACCTGAGGGTATGTGAAGGAAAAAGGCGTATCTCCTTTCCACACATCCTCCCAGAACTTTACCCGTTGTTCATTACCCACATTAAATCTAACCAGGGGAAAGAAAAGAGACGATACCTGTGAGATAAACTTCCAAGGGCAAGCATGAGAAACTCCGCTACCAGTCCGGACATCCCATCCATTTTGTTGCAGACCGTACTTGCTCCTGATTACTCGGTGCCAAAGTGAATTGGGCTCCAATGGAAAACGCCACCATCACTTACCGACCAACGAGATGTTCTTAGACACCAACCGGCCAAACCCGAGCCCCCCTCTGACTTAGGTCTACATACATGATCCCAACTGACAAGGTGATCTCTCTTACCCCCGTCCGCCCCCGACCACAAGAAATCCCGCATCATCCTCTCGACCCGTTTAGCTACGCTAACCGGGATCTTGAAGAGTGAAAGGTAGTAAAGGGGAATGCTTGCAAGACAGGATTGCAAAATAGTGATCCTGCCCCCAAGAGAGAAATACACCCCCTTCCACCCATCAAGGCGCTTAGCTACTCTAGAGACAACTGGCTCCCAAAAAGAAGCCGACCGTGGATTGCCCCCAAGAGGCACCCCCAAATAAGTGAGGGGCCACTGCTGCACCTGACACCCCGCTAGACCAGACAACGTACCAAGAATACCTTCCTCAACATTCACTCCAGCTAAACTACACTTGACAGATTAACACGCATTCCAGACACGAGGTGTTTAACACCTGTAAAATAGTGAGAACCCTCTTAAACCCCTCAACCTCCGCTGCCAAAAACAGAATAGTGTCATCAGCAAACTGAAGGTGAGAAACAGGAATCATCTCCCTACCCACCCGGAAACCCTCTACCAAGCCTCGCTCAACACCCCTATCTAACATTCGGCCAAGGACATCAACAACCAATGTGAAAAGGAAAGATGAGAGTGGGTCACCCTGTCTAAGACCACATGAGGCAGAAAACCAATCCCTGGGAGCACCATTAACCAGAACTGAAAAACTCGCGTTGGAAAGGCAACCCCTAATCCACTTACGCCAGCGGCCCCCAAACCCCTTGTTGTCCATAATGCGATCTAAGAAATCCCAACTAACCCGATCATAAGCTTTCTCGAAATCCAACTTAAAAACCACTCCCCTAAAACCGGACCGGCGGGCATCCTCGACGGCCTCGTTAGCCACCAAAGCTGCGTCCAAAATCTGTCTCTCACCCCAATAGAACGGTCCTTTTTAGGAACAAGAGTAATGAAATTAGAATTCATACTCTTCCCAATAACGCCCGTGGCATGGAACTCAGTGAACACCCCCAGCAAGTCCTCCTTAACAACATCCCAACAATCCTGATAGAATGCCATAGTGAAACCATCCGGCCCAGGCACCTTCTCTCTATCCATACCAAACACGGCCTCCCTAATCTCATCCAACTCAAATGGTCGTTCTAGCCAGACCCTAAACTGGTGGGCAATCGGGGACCACTCCACCCCCTCAATCATAGGCCTAGTTGTCACCTCCTCCGCAAAAAGACCCTTATAAAACTAAGTGATCTCCGCCCTAATCCAATCCGTATCTGACACAATCTCCCCCTCCCCCGTCTCCAGCTCCCTAATATAACTCCTTCGGCGCCTACCATTCACCACCTTATAAAACAACCTAGAACTCACATCTCCTTCTTTAGCCCACCGAACTTTCATCTTCTGTCTCTGACTTTGCCTCTCCTTCATCAAAACCTCCTCTAAGCTATTCTTTAACTCCACACTCCTCCTCAAAAGCTCCTCATCATGCCCCTCCACACTCAAAGCCTGATCAATAACCAAAATCTCCTTAAGAATATCACTCTTCCTCACCCTCACATCCCCAAACACATCCTTATTCCTCTTTTAAACACTTCAATTTCCTCATGAAACAGTACCCCTTCCAACCCTCAACCTCAAAGTTTGTCCACCACTCCTTAACTCTCTTACCAAAATCTGCATGAGTAGTCCACATATTCTCAAATCTAAAAGGGGTAGGGCTCTACTTAATAGGAGCAGAATGAAGCAAAATGGGAAAATGGTCAGAACACGGACGGGATAAAACATCTTGTACCAACTCAGGGAACTCATCCTCAAACAGATTAGAAAAAAGGAAACGATCAATGGAAGCGCCGCATTACGCCTCCCGCTAACGCCCTACGTAAACTGACCGTTCAAGAGAGGCAAATCACGAAGAGCCGACTCTCGAATAAACAGGTCAAACTCACGCATACCCCCGGTCAAACTCCGCCCCCGTCTCTCCCCGGCATGACGGACAACATTAAAATCACCCCCGAGAACCCATCTAGGAGAACACAAACCCGACAAGGCAGCTAGCTCATGCCACAAAATCTCCCGATCAGCATTACCACATGACCCATAGACAAAGGTCAGCCACCACTCGCCTCTCCCCCTAACTCTCAAGAGCACTTAGACGGTAAAAAAACCAAGATGGGCCTCAACCTGGGACGCAACACGGGTGTCCCAAACAACTAGAATCCCCGCAGACGCCCCAACTGACGGTAAATAGACCGAATCCTTAGACCCTGCTTCCCAAAGACTACGTATAAAAAAATAATCTACCACCTCGACCTTCGTCTCCTGGAACATGACAATATCCAGAGACGCCCGACTGACCACTCCACGCACCACACCTCGCTTCTCCACTCCCCCCAAACCATTAACGTTCCAACTTAAAATCTTCATTTAGAACCGACTGGACCCCTAGACCTACGAACCACGCCTACCCCAAGTATAGTAGAAGACTGAAAACTCTTAAGTTCCCTCATCCCAACCCTGGTCCTCCTATAAGTTAGACACTGAGGTGACACCAGGACATTAGCTACATCCCCCCCCCCCACAGACCACTTTAAGACCCATGTCAACAAGGAGAGATTGTGGGTTACGGTCGTCTCTCTCACCCGCTAGTGGTGGAATAGTCACAACCTTCCCACCGGCACCGGCATCTGAGTCCCCATGGCACAACAGAGAATCAGTAGCTTCCATGTCTTGCGACAAAGTGGGTTGCACATCCTTACTAGCACCAATGTTCTCCACGCTTGCACCTGAAACATTACCAACAGAGTAAGCCTGGTTAGAGAAAAAACTAACAGGTGCATTTTGGCTATTTGTAATAACAGGAGAGAGTATAGGTTAAAAGGAGAAGGGAACTGAAGTCCCAGGTCGCTCAAAAGTGCGCCCCTCAAAGGCCCTGATGCTAGATAAAGGAGTCGCCGACAAAGACGCCCGCCTGGCACTCCCATCATGAACCCCACTCATGTTAAACAAATTAAACCCCTCGTTGTTCCCCAACTCTCTATCCTCAACTTTTCTAAGGCTAGTCAAAAGCAAACCATCACCAACCTCCTCGTCAGAATAGCTAAACAAGTCATCCTCATCGTCATCAAACTCCGACTCCCCAAGATCCGGCCCTAAATCCCTTCTCAATCGCGCATGAACATCACTCACTGGCACCTCCTGCTGGACTGCCCGCTGGAACCTAACTCCCATTTCAACCAGCCACGACCCAACATGGAACAAGTCCTCCAAAACACCTCCTTGCTTCCGAGGCACCGGAAATGGCGGACAAACCGTCCCCACTAGGCTGCCCAGCATCATCACTCCCCTTTAACTCAATCACCTGCCAGAGCCATCCACAACTGCCACTGGCTCCGGCGAAGTGACTTCGGTAACCACACCCCCACCCCCACTTCCTCCATCCTGCTGCTGTCCAACAAACCCAGTATCAAGGAGGCCATTTCCCTCACCGTTATTACCGGCTGGGAAGCCACCCTGCTACAGGCCCGCTACCTCGCCACCACCAATTTGTGCCACTGGTTGGCCAGCTGTCCGTCGCCGTCGTGGCCAGGCAACCCGCCACGTAGACCCGCCGGCAATTTCTACCGCCGGTGGTGTGTCTCGCCGCCCAGTCGCCTCCGGTTGGTGTTGGGTCCGGTTGCCGGAGAGAGGCGGAGGAGCCACTGGATTTGTGCAGTCTCCAGGTATTCCCCTCTGTTGATAATCAGAAGCGTGACCCAGACGGTGAAACACTGAGATACGTTTCCCCTTATTTTTTTCTGGGCCATTAACTAGAGGAGCCCAAATTACAGCCTTATGTCGATTTGGGCCATTAACTAAGTGAGCCCCATATTCAGAAATTGGACCTGAGTTTGTAAATAACCCCTACCCACTCTGTCGCTTATTAAGAGTCCCAGGCACTTTTGAAATTAATTAAATTATCACGTGCACTTTTGAAATTTAAATTATCACGTGCAAATTCTCCCTGTATACTTGGTCTCCCAAAATAACCGCCGGTCTCCCTAGAATCATGCGTGCTGTAAATACGCTTCCCATTATTCTCTCTCCAACCGTTAGCAGGCCTCCTCACTGGAGAATGACGGCGAGAAGACTGTCGTGGCCCAGAACCCGCCGGTACTTCCCGGCGCTCCACCCCCAAATTCCCATGAACCTGTCTCGACCCGCCCTCCCAGTCTATCTCCGTTGAACCACATCGCCTACAGCAGGGAGACCACCGTGGTGCTGGGACAGGAGGCGGTCGTGGAGCTGGAACAGGAGCCGGTTGTGGTGCCTGAACTGGAGACCGACGGGGAGCGGCCACCGGTGCCTGAACCTTTGCAATTGCATCCAACATAGCCGACCACCCTGCTCCCTTCACACCCTCTGGTATTCGAAGAGATACAGCCCGATCATCGAAGGGGATCCTCTCCAACAAGAAAAAGCGGCCACCATTGTTGACCGCAATCCTCAGACCTGCTTGCTATTCGCTTTAGTATGCCCCTCTCCCCTGCTTTTCCTTTCCACAGCGACATAGCCGATTGCCCCCACCAATCAAGTTCCCCCCGTGTCAGGAAGATCTCAAACCTGTCTCGGCGTGCATACTCTGTAACACGAAAATGGTGATCAACACGAGCCAACCTAAAAGTCTTCCAATCCACCTAAATTCACTCGACATAATGAAATTTTGTGAGAAAACGAAAAGATCAGAATAAATTTTAATCTAGAAAAAGAAACGTGACACCCAGAGCCCCCTCACCGGCGGTGAGAAGGTGGTTCTCCGGTGGCCTCTCTCTCTCTCTCTCTCTCTGAGTTTCTATAGACATCACTCACATCAGAAATAGAGTAGCTCCTAAGTCAGAAACACCCCCACCCCTGCTGTAGCCCTTAAAGGAGCTAGTCAACCTCTTCCACAGAACAAAATCTAGCAATTTATAACCCCTTCAATTAGAATATAACACTAAATTCGTTGCAATATACATTTACAACAACGTTTGAGAAGCCCCATTGTGAATAGTATTGCCAGTGCCACATATGTAAATTAGATTTCTAAATTTTGGGTTTGATTTCCGCAGATAAGTCGTTGTAGTACATTTTACTGAATCATTGCATTCAAACTAGTCCATCAACCCTAGCTCGTTCCCAAATTTAAGTGCAGACATGACTTGACATTCTGTACTCCTAGAGGAGTCTTTCATAGAATTCCATTGCCACATGAAAAAACAGGATCAAATTGGAGATTATCTACCATGCTTTGTCATGAGGCACTCCGGCCATGCAGTTCCCTATGTGTTACTAGTTTTTCATTTTTCATGTAGTTCTATGGAAACAAGGAAACCCAAATAGCATACAAGTGACAAGTCCTTTTAAAATGACTAACACTAGCTACAGAAACACACCTTTGATTACCAGAAGAAGCGCAAATTCACCATATTGAGGCACAGAATAATAGCAAATCCCACAACTCACAAGCACCATACCTGCAAAATCAAAAACCAAAACTCCATTACAATCACAATCAGAGATAGCATGCCTCTCTTGGCTACAAGCTTGATTTGATATTGCCAGTTTTAGTTAGTTTAAGTCACTAAGTTACTTGAAAATATACAAAGAGCATTAGCTGCATATAGCAGTCAATTCATTAGCCTGACACAAGGCACAAGACAGAACAACAACCCAGTAAGTATCCCGCCTAGGGCAGGTCTGGGAAGGTCCAGATCTGCGCAGCCTTACCCATAACTAGTCGCCTAGCAAAGCGACTGTTTCCGAAAGACCCACAACGCAAGGCAAATAAACTGATAAATCATTCATCCATGTTCTGTTTCATGTCCAAATCAGAATTATCAACATTAATTACAGATGTGCAACCTTTCAGCGAAAAAAATAAATTACAGATGTGCAACCAAAACCTGCTCAAAATCCATTCACCTCTGCTGATTAGTGTGATGTTTGTATTTTCCATTGGAAATATTCTATCGTGTCAAGGCCATGCTCAATATTGCTAGCTCTACCTAAAGGATAATCTATCATGTGGCTATTACTAATAGGAGCCAGTAGGTGGGATTTTACTTCATTCATGATTATCCTGTAGGGAGCGCTAGAAATATCAAGAGAATATGAACTTTCGATGACAAATACATTCAAAATCAGACCTTCATACCAAAAAGAACCCCTTTGCTGCTTCTCATAGGGGCCACTTCTGTTGTTGTTTGGTGTAACAGAGATTCTTCCTCTTCACACATTCCTAAATTTATTTGGGACTAACAGGTTGTATAGACGAATGGAGATAAAGAGATCAACTAATCATAACTAATTTGAACATCTGTCAAATTGGGGAACATTTTTCCTTACTACCTTTTTGCGTAACCAAGTCATGTTTTGTGGTATCAAATCTTGAGCAAAATCTCCGCATTTGATGAAGCTCGACGATACTGTATGTCTCTATCAACTCTTTGGCTAAATTCAGCCTTTCTTTAGCTCCTGTGCATCCAGGTGTTACCACTTAGAACTCAATAGACATTGAGTGCCGGTGACCATGCTAATAGAAACTTCAAAGCAGTAATGCACAACCCGAACTCGTGGTTCAAATGAGTTGTACATTTTCAAGCTTTTAGAGGCTGGCATCTTTCCCTGAGTAACATACGACCAGAAGCTTTGCAGCTCCAAGCCTGAACCGCATAGAGCAGCAAGAAGATACAACTTTTGTATCAGAAAAGAAGCAAATTATTCAGTGGAGCAGTTCAACTGAGAATCAAAGAGAAATTTCAATAAATGTACATGGATGCCGAGTTTCTGTAGATACGGGGAGCTCTGAACTCTGAAGTAAGCAGAGGATGAGAGGAATGGCCATACGACTATGAACTGCTACTTCATGAAGTTAAAGGGTTCTCAAGCATCTTAATTCACTGCAAATATGTTTCTCGGCAGGTTCAACTCCACCAAACAGACAATCTGTAAAACATTAGATCAAAATCATAAACAGAAGTATTTTATGAACATATACTACTAAAATATTGAATTGTTTTCCACCCACCTACAAAAGTCCAACATCAAGGACAAGCTTCTAAAGCTCCAGGCAAGCAGCTAACAAGATCATACATGTCCCTCCTCCGTTGCCATTGAATGTGTAGAGATAACAACTTTATCTTGGTGGTTCCTTCCAAGCAAATCTTTGAAAGGTCGCCACTCACAACCAACTCTAGAAGTTTTGGGGCACAGATACTTAGACAATCGAACTCTTCATAGCGCATCAAATTAAACTCTCTAGTTACGGGCAACTGGAAACAATCTCTAATGTAATTCTCTGTTTGGCCTCCACAATCCACATGACCTTCTCTGTCATACGCATAAAGATGAAGGTTTACAAGGCACGGGAAGCCTTTAAAAGTAGTTGGAAGAGAGGAACACTGCATTTGTGGAGAGTCAAGTGTGTCAAGGACGCCACAGAAAAGAAATACGAAGGCGGCTTTCTCTCTGGAGAAGAATTGTGTTTCTCAATCTCAAGAGTGAATTCCTCCACAGCATATGGGAAACAAACTGTATCCAGTTACTGACGATGTCTGAATATGTTGGAAACCATGAAGGAATGTAGAGAACAAATCTACGAAAAGGGCCAACATGGGAAAAGAGCAAATTGTTGACAATATTTGATGCAAGTACATAAGATGAAGTTCCTCCTCTCATCCCCTTCAGGACAGCAGCAAAGAATTTTTGATCGAGTATAAGCTCAGGAAGTACAGCCCACTGATATCTCCAGCTTGTTGATAAAATACTCATTCTCAGTGCATCTTGCAAAGGTAAACATTGGTTGGATGGACAGATGCTGATCATATCAGCACTCGTGTTTGCCTTTGCCAACTTGCGTGCCATAACCTGTGACTTGAGCTAGTACGAACACACTTCTACTGACAAATAGGGAAATGGATACATGTGGCCAGCTTCCGAACATAAAGGATGTCATCAACATATAGCATACAGTAAGACACAAGCATTTTGTAAAAGGTTTCCCAGAAACCTAATCAGCATCATTATGGATAAAGCGAGAAAGAGACTCTGCAGAAAATAGAGATGTAGGGCAGAGACGGTCTCCTTCTTGAATGTCCCTAGAGTTTTAGAGGGGGTTAGTAAAAAAGTCATGAATCCAGATAGAGAATCACGAGTACATATGAGTTAGGTAGCTTATGATCATTTAGATGGTGTCAGCGTTAAAATAATGAAGAGTAAGGCAATGTCACACAAAAATTCACTCCAATTTATCATATGCCATTACAAGTTCAGCTTAAGGGCAAACCACCACCTGATCCCTTATGATCGTTTGGAGTAGACTGCCATTATGAAAAAATATGATAAATCCACCTTAAATGAAACATGAATATCCTTACTCTCATCATCTCAAGCAAAAAAATGAATCCTTCAAGCTCAAATAAATTCGATGTATCACATGCTGCGGAAACGAATTGGCATAAGTTTTATACTGTATACTGAATCCGTCTATTGTGGTTTTGGTACTTTCGGTGTTTCGTCTATTTCACGCTAGGAGGATAAGCATTTTGAACTGGTGGTTCATACCAAAGGCACAACAAAGACTAAAGACCTGGATAAGCATCAGTTTTGACGGGACAGAGTAGCCGAAGCACTTTTTGTCTATATCAAAACAAGGATGCAAAGGAGTAGCCAAATGACTTGCAAGCTAGTCAAGCCCTCAGTACATTGAAAAGATCCAAGAAACTAAAATGACTTGCAAGATTTGCTGATTGAATAAATAGTACTATACTACTACTAGTACAACAAAAAGTGCAAACAAATTAAATATCAACATATATGATAGATATGTCAGCAAATCAGACATGGAAATTGGAAAGGGAAATCAACAAAGCATTAAACAGGACATGGAACATTTCATTTAGGGCATCAACATCACTTCATATGTTCAGATCTTTGAACACCATTGTGCCATCTACCCACAATGGATCAGGTGAAAAGGATTCATCTAACACCCTTGATTCACCATCTAAACCTCGATTTATGCAAATTAATAAAAAAATTGATAAATGCAAATTACTTATATTTGCAAAATTGCAAAAATCAAGCTCTTACGGTAGCCTATATCAAAATTTCCAGTATAAGAAATATAACCCAATTATAGACGAGTCATTAATTAAATTAAAGGGGCAATAAATTTGGGGTTTTTGGAGAGAAAACTTACGGGCAGCAAATGAAGTAGACAAATCAAGGGAAGCCATGATTTCAATGCAAAGAACTCATGGTAGATTAGAGCAAATTGAATTGGTGAATCAACTTAAAAATGAGCACTCTTTGTATCAGCACACTTACAGGTCCTGAAGAATACGTACAAAAACTGAACAAGTTAATTAATAGAACAAATCGTAATAGCTTGTTCGATTCAAAACAACCAACAAATTAACAAAACCAAAGTGTATAGGAGAGAGAAAGAGAGAGGCGAAACCTGAGAAATGTGACTGTGAGAGAATTGAGAAGTGAGAGAACAGACAAAGGTGCAAAACAAGCTACTCCATTAAAGACTTTCTTTCTCTTTTCAAACTTGGTCAAATCGAGACTGATAGTGTGTCAAGGAAGGTTCGAAATTTGGGCATTTCATTTGCAATCATCATCACACACCCCAATGGGCCCAATTCATCTGGGGTTAACATAGCCATGGCCAATTAACCAAATCATAATATTTATATATTAGAGACATTTTCTGATAGCATTAAATGTGTCCACCTAAGCGAGTCATTATAATATAATATTATTTTTAAATAAAAAATAGGTATATAGATTTTGGTATAGAATATATACTAAAAATGTACTTTCCTCATTGTAATATAATTTTAATTTTAAATAAAAAATAGATATATAGATTTTAATATAGAATATATACTAAAGTCGTACTTTCCTAAATCGTTAAAGAGTAGATTATTAGATTTTAAATAGCAAATAACTTTACTTAGTCATAGTCCATGTAACGCAAATGCATATTAGAAGCATTTTCTGACAACATTGGACGCGTCCACCTAAGCGAATCTTTTTTTTTTAAAAAATAACAATGATAAATCAAAAATAGAAGTTAGAAAAAGAGAATATTAGAGTTATGGCAGTAAATCATTGAAGATATGAAACATTAGGATCAGTATAACTTTTTTTCATTTTTAAAAAAATAAAATATCTTACACCAATTAAATGAGCGCGAAATGCACTTTAAAACAAGACTCATTTGTCATATGGAGAATGATACATCCACCCTCCGGGTTGGTCACCCACACCTTATTGTATCTATCTCTCTCCTCTATTTTCAAAAATAGCAATTAAAGTAGCACCGAAAAAAAATTGCAATTAAATAAACACATTACTCAAGTGGGTTGGCCAACCTCTAGGCCAATAAAATATTTTCCTTGTCATACATATATCTTATGCATTGGCATTTTACATGAGCAGATGAAGCGCCAATCAATCATAATCATAATCATAATATCTTGAGGCATTTTTTGACAACATAGAATGCGTACACTTAAACGAGTTATTTGGAGCTATATCACCTCAGAGATCTTTTTAAATTGTCTGAAAACGGCAACTAATACGAAGTAAAAGATGGAGATCTTTCGATGTCCACTAAATGGAAAACTTAACAATTAACACAGTACTCCCACTTATTGCTCATGCATTATATGGTACTCCCTCTGTTTCATAAAATCCTAAATGTTTACTTTTTTTCACGGTCTCCAAGACACCACTTTGACCATATACAATTATATGAATATAAAAATTAATAAAATATGATTTTTCGAAAGTATTTTTAAAAATGAATCTAACAAAAGTATTTTCATATTGTGAATCTTTATATATTTTCATAAATTAATGGTTAAAGTTTGTTAAGTTTGACCTTCAAAAAGCAAACGTTTAGGATTTTATGGGATGGAGGGAGTATATGCTTTGTAGATCCTTAAGCAAGTGATATAGAATATGCAGCCATATTTTGATCAATCACTTGATGACCATTTGCATTTTTGATTAACCATCATAATTCCTATAATTGCCACATTTTTAAAAAGAACTTTCCCTTTAGTCATGCTGATGAGTTTTATTTTTTATTTTTTTTGGGATGGGATCTGATGAGTTAATTTTTGAGATAAGCCCAAAAGAATGGAGATCCCAAATAATAATAATAATAATAATAATAATAATAATAATAATAATAATAATAATAATAATAATAATAATAATAATAATAATAGAAGTTATGAAAGAGAGAATATTAGAGTTATATCAGTAAATTATTTGAGACATTGAGAGACGTATAACTTTGATGTTGTGCTTTAAGATTCAAACAACGATTTACACCAATGAAAATAACGTTAAATTCACTTTAAAACAAGACTCATTTGTCTTATATCTTACGTATTGACATTTTGCAAGAGTATAGGGAACGCCAATAAAAAAATTTCAATGACAACATTGGTTTATGTTAACCGAGTCACTTAGAGATGCACCACCTAAGCTAAACATGCACATAAAATCCTAAAATAATTTTTTTTTAAATTAAATTTTAATTAGAAAACATAAGACAAAAATATAGTCACGATATTTTTTTTTTCACTATATATTAACTAGGAAGTTATATTCCTATGCTCATGTTCTTCATAATAATTAAACTGCTAACACATTCATGGGGAAAATAAAAATAAAATCGCATTCAAAAAGAAAAGAGGGAAAAAAACCCTTCACGGAAGTATTATGATACTCTCTCCCATTCTAAACCAATACTTTAATATTAAGTGAAAATAAAAGAAAGATAAGTTAGCTATATATTCAGTTTTTTTTAATCATTTTTATATAGGAACTTGTCAATTTTACTAATAAAATAGGTTAAATTTTGAGCTTGTATGGTAAAAATTTTAAAAAAAAGTTAATTGAAATTGGTGATAAGAGTTATAATTGTTCAATGTGCCCTATATAATGTAAAATAATCCTATTATATGGCATTAATGATATTAGAATGATTATTTTAATGCTTAATCATACATTACTAAATAATGTTTTCTTAAATGATAGTTATACCTATGATTTTCAATCGATATGATTAATTAACACCATGAACCGTGTAACGTACGAACATACACAAACTATATATAAAGGAGGTATTTTGTCACAGCATCGGGCTCGTCCACCTTATGGAATCATCTAAGATTGGAATTAAAAATGCCACCTATGCAAGCTACTAAGCTAGATAAGTAACAAAAATATAATTAAGAAATAATATCAGGTGAAAGAATAAGTTATAATTATAAGATATAAAATTAAGGTGGTATTTCTGGTGTTATTAAGTTGTAGTATTATTTTGTAGTTTTTCAGGTGAAAAGAACAAACCCCAATGTTCTGTTCTTTTCAACGGAATGGTGTAAAACATTAACGGAACAGACCAAAATGACATCAAAGATAACAAAACAACATGACATAATGGACACAGAATGTGAGAAGAAATAAAATACAAAATGAGATACAGTGCAGATTGGAAAGGAACGTTTCAGATTAAGTTAGTATACAACGCTAATTCCACTAAATATTATATACAAGTATAAAACTAATATAAAATAACATATAATTTATGTCATTCTGATAAATTATTTCAAAAATATGAAGAACTACATAGCCTTCGACCAGAAGTATGTCGCCACATTACCGAACATGTAAAGTTCACAAATAATTAAAGTTTAGGATGATCAAAAAAGCTTGACTTATAAGATTAAGGGTTTTAACAAAGTTTCATAGTCCATATAGCATTACGTAAGAGAAAAAAAATTTACTTGAAAACTTTTTAGAAAAGTAATGACAAATATTTAAGAAAAAAAAGAGTTTATGGCAAAAAAAAAAAAAAAAACTTTCTATTGGTACATATATGCATATGACTGATAATATTGAATGTAACATTTTCACTAAACCTTAGCTTACAATACACAAAATTATCTTGATGTCCAACACGAATTCAAACTATCAAAGTGAAATTATTAACGTACTTCGATCCTCGATATAATTTTTATTAACATCATATGAGTGTATTTATTTGAAAATATTAATACTTAATTCGTGAAACGCACGGGCTTCATATCTAGTTGGTATATAAAAGGAGACCCCCTCGACATATTGGTATATTTTATTGCTCAGGCGACTAATGGTAATATTAAAAATACACCGGTGACAAATACACCCAAAAATACTTGGCCGGAGAGACTTTTTGACAAATTTTTTTAATTTTTTTAGGTATTTTTTATGTATTCCGATCATTTTCAATTTTTCAGTATAAAAGTTGTAAATTTTATTTTCTCCCTCTTTTTTTTTTCTTTCTTTCTCCCTTTTCCCTTTACCCTCTGTTCTTCAACCATTTTTTTCCCATCATCATCATCACCACTCACCATCATCACTTGAACAGTTCAACTTCTATGGATTGTCACGCGGCATAGCAAACCCACACAAGCAGACCTCACTACCCTTTTGAGTTCCTCATCATCTACATGATGTTCCAGTGGTCCCACAAGGCCACAAATACCCCATAGAACCCATCTGAATACAATCTACATCATCAATGGCGGCTATCTCATCTACTTTTTGTCCATAGCATCTTCGATTCTACCTAGCACATGATGAGCATCTCCTTTTTGCAATCACTCAAATACTCTGCAATCCCGCATTAATGTTGTCGTACCCAAAATACTAACCCCTCTTTTGTTGTTCTATGGAGGTCTCATCTGAATTCCGACCCTATGCAAAACCATTCAATTGCCCAGACTTTACAAATCTAAGGTGGATCTTTTTTCCTAAAGCCCCAATTTCAACAATGGTGGATGTTATATAAGGATGAAGAGCCTGACAAACAATTTAAAGGGAAAAGGGGAAAATGAAATAAAAAGAGGGGATAAGTTCAAAATTGCATTTTTTAGGTTGAAAATGATGAAATACACAATAAATACAAATAAATAATAGGGATAATATTTTAATAAAAAAATTTCTCCTGCGAAGTATTTGTGGGCGTATTTGTCGCCGGTGTATTTTTAATATACCAATTTGTCGTCTGAGCAACAAAATATACCAATATGTCGAGAGACCTTCATTTTATATACCAATTTGGTTAATTGGCCACATAGCCATCTAATTTTTAAAAGAGGTGGCAATCGGAATATCGAATTAGTTTTAGGTCGGGTTGTTTTTTTTTTTATTCCAAATCCTAACGGATTTAGGTTTATTTTGGGTTACGAGAGTATTTGGGTCTAAATGGATCGATATGGATTGAATCTGAATACCACCGAAGTAAAGAATGAGAAAAAAAACGTACGACACAAGAACATCATTAAAGTAAACTATACTAAACGGATAAGCTCTTCGCTATAGTACATCTTATAAATATTGGCTTTTTGCTTTCAAAAAAAATATTGGTTCTTTTTAAAACCCTCTATCGTCTATGCAAGACGCAAGGTTATATGATCGTTTTATAGCAACAAACGATTTTCATTTCTAATTCTGTAGCTAACCAGCATTAGTGTCGGGGTTTTTTTTTCCTCAAGGTTATATGATCGTTTTATAGCAACAAATGATTTTTACCCAATGCTTTTTAACATTTTTAATAGATATGAGAACAAACAAGAACTAGTACTAGTGTACTACTATCCTTTTTTTTTTCTTTTCTTTTGGTTAGAAAGAGTGCAGCAGATAAATAAGTTTGTAATCAAGGGAGAGCGCATTGCACCTACAAAATCCAACTCATAATAACGCTTACAAAAGTCAAGAATAGTACTAATTCTAACTAGGCTATTCAAATTTGCATCAGTCTTCATAGCAAGCTTAGCAAGACTATACGCTAGCTCATCTTGTTGCCTAAAGCAGGAATGGATTTTCATCTGCTCCAAGTTCTTCATCATTTCCCTACAATCTGAAATCAAGTTAGAGAAAAACAATGGTTTTTTGAGTTGTTTTGCGTAATAAGATCAACAGCTTTCTGACAATCCGAGATAATATTGACAATTGCTGTCATTTTTCTCCCTCAACAGCTTTCTGTCTGCTGAGCTAGAACATCCTTTGCTCTAATCTTGATGATGAAGAGACCTTCTTGCCACTCTCAGTCATGCACAAGAACTACTATCACATTGTCCCTTTCAAACTTCTAAAAGTGTGAGAATAAATTTCAAAATGGAGAGAATAACTATTAAATTACTTGTAGTCTATAAATATTTGTCAATTGTCATATAAGATAACAGTACCATCAGCTGGATCAAGAGTTCCCAATAGCTAGCAAGCAGCACTATTCAATTTCTTGTCTAATACTATCTACTATTCATATATTCTGCTGGTCTAATGTCACCCTTTTCTGTACTTTGGTTGTGCATGACTTGTGTCAATTACCCTTGAAGATAATCTTGGCATTGGTTGAACCTCGACGATAGATCAACAGCTCACTCGCTATCTTAAACTTATCTTCAGCACCCATTTCCTTATTGAGCTCTATAACCATTACCTGAAGGATCGGAGAACATGCTAGTAGCATCTTTATCAGCTTCAAATCATGTATCGAACCTGAGATAATAAGTGCTACATTTTTGAGATACTGAAACAGGTTGCAGTCTTCCTCAATTGGACATGAAACACCATCACAGCAGCACTCACAATGGGCTTGTTTTACCTAAATGTGATCAAACAAGCCAATGAGGACATATTTGAAGCTAAGTGACAAAGAGAAAACTTCAAGAACTTACTTTGATTTCTAGTTGCTGCAAGTTTGGAGATCTTTCCAACAAGGTTACTGCAAGGGAAATGGCCCAATGACAGTTAACCGGTATACCAAGAAGTTTGAGAGTTGTCAACCGTTCTAATTTGTTGGTAATTGTAACCAGGTTCTGAAGTAGTGCTTTGTGCGAAACCTATGACCAAAATATGGAACAACAAGAAAGAGAGTTATGTTATATCATCCAATTAATAAGTCTTGTATAAGACCGTCCCACGGTGAGATAGGGTGACTAAATAAAGAATCTCACTTGGAACGGTCTTATACAAGTTTTTGCGTATGTCTGAAGTGATCAATCAGCTACTGAAAGTCTAAATCAATTTCACTTACATGCCAATAAAATAGATCAGCAAGGATAAGCGCCTCAACATTAGGCAAGCTGCAAAAGAAATCGACCAGTTTCCCTTTGAGCTCCCATCCAGCACTCAAGGATAACGAGTTTATCTTCGTGGTTTCTTTCAACTCGATACTAGCAAGAAAGCCATCGACAACCAAGTTGCAAAGTTTGGGAGCGTGGATAATTATACTTCTATGATGGTCAAGGAGATATAAGTCGAGGCTCTCGAGCTGTGGGCAACTTGAAATAAGAAATTCTAATGTATTAGCCTCCAGATACTGATTATCATTCAATTTCATGCTGGTAAGGCATGGAAAGCCACTAAATGTTGGGGGAAGAGAGCCTACACAACATCTTAAAAGTGTTAACTGTCAAGTTTGCGCAAGAGAACAAACAAGAAGGCAGGTTCTTTCCATAAATCGGACGACAGTCGCGCAGGGTTAATTCCTTGACACCTTTAGCACAAACAAATTGTATCCACTTACTGATATCTGCATAAACAGACCACTTAGGAACGTCAAGAACAAACTTATGGATAACACCGGTATGTCGACGAAGAACACAATAATGTCTCCTGCAGTTCGTGTTCTTAATCGGAACCGTTTCACACCAAAGAAGTTTTTATCAAGTATAACTTGTGGAAGTAGAATCCATTTGTTTCTCCAGTATCTTGATAACATACTCATCCTTATTGCATCTTTTAGTGGTAAACATTCTAAAATGCAATCTGTTATGTATGGTGGCAAGTTGCTGATCCTATCACCACCAGTTACACAACAAACTTGTTTGCCCTTATTCTCAGCAACTTGAACTACTACAGACATATTGTCAAAACAAGTGAGAAACCAAGTTTGAAATTCCTTTTAAGAGCAAAGATCTCTGGATATCTTTATTGATATTTGTATGGCTTTTTAAAAACTAGCTATTGATGATAATTTGATACGATGGAGCTAGGCAAGGAATATGTTGATAGGAAAGTTATTGGCAGTAGGAGTCTGATGCTTGGAAATTACGGTTGGAGTTTTTGGCTGGGATTAAAAGATGATTTTGGAAGGAATAAAGATAAGGTATTGTTTTAGTAGAAAATATTAGAAAAAATATTATTGGAGAATAATTATAGTAGTAGTAGTAGTTTTCTATTTGTGCGGGGAAAGTTCGAAAGTAGTATTTGGAATGGAAGCCCAAGAGAAACTCAAAATACTTCTAGGACCTCGTAGAGGCCCAAAACAAATATTAAATTGGACTCAATATGTTTTGTGTGGACTTAATTTATTGTATTGGTCAATTATGAATTAAACTTACACAAGTTTTTGTAAATTGCACCTGTTATTTTTTAGGAAAATTTGATGAAAATAATTTGAAGTTTCACTCATGCGACAATAATAATCTCAAGATGAAAAATATACGGAATTGCTTAACGTAAATTCTAAATTACTTAACGTAAATATTTTTTTCCTAATACTTCCGAAAGTACCCTTTTCATTTGCAAGGGACCTTTTCCATCTCTTTCTTTTTTTTTCTTCTCTCAAATCTCCCATTCTTTCTACTCGTTGCATTCCTCCTTTTGTAAAAAAAACCTAAATTCTAGTAATTAACATGGAAGATTTGTTTGATAGAAACGTAATGATGATGATGAATTGAGGATAATGGTGTAAAGAAAGCAATTTAGATGTCTCCTCATCTCCAATGCTCTTTCTCTCTCTTGTCAATTCCGACCACCTACTCTCCCTCTTTTCTCTCTATCTTACCCTAACTCTTTTCAAATTGGGTTGCCGGAATTGGATGGTCGGAATTGACATCGGCTGGAGCATGGAGGTAGAGCCGGTGGCTGAGGGTGCGTGAGGAGAGAGAAAGTCGTCGAGAGGAGGCAAGAGGAGAGAGAAAAGAGGAGAGAGAAAAAATGGCGCAGTGGTGGTTGAACGGCAGGGGGTGGGTGCGAGTTGGACGGCAGAAGGTGGGTGGTTCGTCGATAGGAGCAGGGGTGGGGGCTGCGGTAGGGGCGTGGGTTCACCGGAGGGACTGGGTCGTGGGTTGCTTGGGAGTTCGTGTGGTGGGCGCATTGGCGTAGGGTCGCGTGTTAACGTCGACCCTGGATGGGATTGCGCGGTGGACGGTTGGGGGGTGACGATGGGCGGCGATTCTGACAGGGGGTGGTGATGTGGGCTTGCGGGGTGGTGGGATGGGGTGGGCTTGCGGGGTGGTGCTGGGGGTTTGGGTCTTTTTTCTTGATTTTTGTTTTGTAATTGCATTGATTAAAGGGAGGATGATGATGATGATGATGATGATGATGATGATAAAGGATGATGATGGTGATGAATGATGGTGATGAATTGTTGATGCTGCAGTCAATGTCTCGAGAGAGGGGGGGGACATTGGGTGAGAGAAAATTGGTTGAGAGAAAAGGAAGGAAGAGAGAGAAAGGGCTGAAAATTACTTAGGGGTATTGTGGGAAGTAGGGATTTACGTTTAGTAATTTGCGATTTACGTATAGCAACCCCCAAAATATATGTTATTAGTCCGAAGTTCACCTCTGTCCCACAATATTGGGTCAATCGCTAACTCTGTTAGCCTAACGTTAGTTTTGTTATTTAGTGGTTAATAATTAATAATTTCATTCAATAATCCCCCTTCTTCTTCCCTCCATCATCCCCTACCCAGAAACAACTCAGCCCACCTCCACCATTTCTTATATCCCATTCACCGACTCATCTCTCTACCGCGCACATCCCCGCCTTCTCTAATCCGTCGACCACCTTCGACACCGCCACAAACATTCACCACCACCAGAAAACCCATCAAGACAGACCCAAACCATCTCACTTGAACCGACAGCCGCTCGAGCACCGCCGCCCCATCACCACCGTCGACCGCTCTGTCCACCAAGCACCCCCATCTCCACCGCCACAAACATTCATCACCACCACCAAACTAGAAAACTATTGCAACCATCGATTAGCTTCAAGCTTTCAGTTTTATTCCTTTTTCGGTAATTTGATGAATTTGAACAGAACCCAGATGTGAAATCTGAAAAAGATTAAAACTTTGAAAACATTTCTTGGATTTGAACAATACCCAGATGCTGAAATCTAGGGAATTGAAATGTATTAAGCTTAAACCAACAGTTGAGAGGAGAAAGAAATGGGGTTGTTGTTGATGTTGATGTTGATGATGAGAGAGAAAACGAAAAAAAGACCAACCTACAACAGCAAAGTGAGGAGAGACAAAGAATTAAGGGATGTAAATAGTTTTGGGTTGATTTTGATTTTGATTTTTGGTGGTGTTTGTGAGTCTGATGGGTGAGGAATGAGGATTACTGGGTTGGAGGGACAAGGAGGTTGAAGGAGAGAGAAATCTCCATTAATTTGTTTAATTAAGGTAAAGAAAAAATTTAATTATTTTTAACAGTTGCCACCTCATCAAAACCGTCACTGAGGTTAACAGAGTTAGCTGTAGGCCCAATATTGTGGGACGGGTGTGAACTTTGGATTATTGACATAGATTTCTCATCTTGGGATTATTATTGTCTGATTGATAAACCGTCACTTATATCGGGTCGGGTGGATCAGATATGCAGCGGGTGCGGGTGGGACTGCCATCCTTAAGAGTTACCCCCAACTTCACCTGGAGCCACTCATCCAATTTATACTTGGCCCCACCTCTCTAATTATAGACTCACCCCATATTTCACCGGAACTCACCCCCTATTTCACATGTAGCCACCCCTCAAATTTACTTAATTCACGATGGATTAAGTCCACACAAGACATGCTGATTACTTTAGACCTGTCTTACAACTCGAACACCACACCACCTAAATCAGTTTCTTTGGGCTATAAAAAGCTTGTTGGATTGGAGGAGGAAGAAATCGAGGGATAATTATGCCCACAATCATAGAAACTTCGATGAATATTTGTTGAATTATGAATCCTGAAAGCACTGATGCTTCTAACAAAAATCCAAATAAAAGGTGATGTTACAATGCATTTTGGAGGAAAAATTTTCATTAACAAACCACCGTATGTACAATAATAACGTTAGACGGTTATTATTTTAGTAGGTAATATAAGTATATACATAAATGCCAAATGTGACAATTATTAACTTTGTTTGCTATGTGTAGAACAATATATTTCAATGACAAACTTTTAGTGTAAATGACACCACTTTTACTTCTCAAATGCGGATAATTATTTTGTTAAGTGGCTGTTCCACTTCAAGTTTATTTTTTCTACACTTGAATAATTGAAAAAGTGCAATTTTTGCTAAAATTCATATGACCCATTGGGTTTTATTGTCCTAAATAAGTTAATACAACACTGTATAGTCATTTTAAATTATTTCACTTAAACTATATAAATTAATATCAATAAAAATTAATATATACATTGAAAATTTATATTATTTGAAACTAATAGGATAACAATTAACCTGATGCAACGCATGCTCAGAGAACAAGTTAAATTTCACAATGGAGGGCATAATAAATAAGTAGTCTATAAATACACAAAATCTCGTATAAGGCGGCCTCTCATACAAGCATGATCTCATGCCGACGTAATGCTTGTATATAGAGGTAGCCTCACCTTGAGGCGACCTCATACAAGACTTATTGTTTTTGATAATTAGTGCATCCTTTATTAATGAAAGGGAGAGCTACTAAAGCAGTAGCAATCACACAATAAGAACACCACAGAGCACATCCACAAACAAGAAATGTGTTTGGACATGGCCAAAGGCAAAGGGATCCGAAACAAGTAGCAACAAAACAGCTCAAAACTCCCCAAACAAAAAAAGGAAGCTCAGCTACAGAGACATTACACACCTGCACAGCAGACTTCATTCACAGCAACGCAAAGACTACGCAACAGACTGCAGCTCCCCGACCACAAAAAGCCTACAGCACTGTTCACTTACTTGCCTAATTATCAATTCATATATTCCGCTGGTCTGATGTCACCCTTTCTGCATTTTAGGACTTGTGTCAATTACCCTTGAAAAAAATCTTAGCATTAGTTGAAGGTCGGCGACAGTTCAGCAACTCGCTCGCAATCTTAAACTTAACTTCAGCTCCCTTTTCCTTATGGAGCTCTATAGTCATTACCTCAAGGAACGGAGAACATGCTAGTAGTATCTTTATAAGCTGCACGTCATGGATCGAACCTGAGATGACAAGTGCTACAGTTTTGAGATGCCGAAGGGCATAGTTTTCAGCAATCTGAATTAACAAATCATCACAGTGCGCACACTGGGCTGATTTTACCTAAATGTTTAAGAGAAACAATGTCTCCATTAGAACTTAGAAGTGATCAAACAACAAGCCAATGTGTAAATGTTGAAGTGTCAAAGAAAATTTCAAGATCAGAACTTACTGTGATGTCTAGTTGCTGCAAGTACGGAGATCTTTCCAAAAAGATGAGAGCTAAGGAAATGGCCCAATGACAGTTAGCCGTAATTTCTAGAAGTTTGAGAGTCGTCGACCATCCAAAATCGTTGGCAATCTTTGGTAAATTTAAAAAGTCGTCCTTAACCTGTGACCAAAGTGTAGAACAATGAAAATAGGGTAAGAAAGAAAGTTGCACCTCCCTACAGTCACTCAACTAGTGAAATCTTAAACCAATTGTACAAGAAATACGCAATTTTGTTACCGCCTTATCGGTAGGAAATATAGGCTAAGCGGTCGCAACTTGATATTAACGAGATACCCTTATGGATAGCCAACAAAAACCATAAACGTACCCTTATGGATAATGTGTTTATCTCTGCAGTTCCTTCCAACTTGATACTAGAGAGATAGCCAATAAAAACCAGGTTTCGAAGTTTCGGAACATGGAGAATTATTCTACTAGAATAAAAGAGATCTAAGTCGAGGCTCTCAAGCTGTGGGCATCTTGAGATAAGAATTGCTAATATATTAGCCTCCTGATACTCAATCTTATGCAATTTCAGGCTAGTAAGACATGGAAAGCCACTAAATGTCCGGGGAAGAGAGCCAACACGACACTGTACAAGTGTTAACTGTGTCAAGCTTGTACAAGAGAACAAACAAGAAGGCAACTTCTCTCCAAGAAGCGGACGACAATCCTGTAGGGTAAATTGCTTGACACCTTTAGCACAAACAAAGTGTATCCACTGAATAACATCTGCATAAAAAGAGGATTTAGGAACGTGAAGAATAAACTTATGAATAACACCAGTGTGTCGAAGAAGAATATGATTGACAATGTCTCGACGAGATCCTAAATCATCTGAAGTTCCCACTCTTAATCGGAACCTTTTGATATTAAAGAAATCTTTATCAAGTATAACTTGTGGAAGTAGAACCCATTTATCTCTCCAAAATCTCGATAAAATACTCATCCTTACTGCATCTTGCAGTGGTAAGCATTCTAGGATACGTTCCGTTATGAGGTCAGGAAGATTGCTGATCCTATCAGCACCAGCTACACAAACTTGTTTGCGCTTCCCAGCAACTCGAACTACAGACATATTGCCTAAACAAGTGAGAAAATGGAGAAATATGTGAGAAACCAAGACTGAAATTCCCTTAAGAGCTAACACCTCTGTTTATATGCACAGAGATTTTATGGCTTTTAATAGCTAGCAGAGGAAGTTAAAGAGTCCACTATCCAAAATTAAGCTTATAAAATCGCCCTTTTTTCTCGATAATGTTGATTCAGACTTCAATTATTACTAGAAAAGATGCTGTAGTACAATGGAAATTCAATACTCGTACAGATTACAAAGCCTGTAATGTGAACATCTCTAGATCAGAGTGAACCTCTAATGAACAATTGAAAATTGAGCTTATTGTTTGGAATCACAATGTGCAACTTTTAATTAAATACTGTTGTTTGGTATTGGGAATAATCTTTTATCAGGGAAAATATTTGGGTTGTAGAATGTATAGACTCCTAACGTTTAGAATCGGGAGGAAAACAAAGGGGTGGTACTATAATATCATTGCCACCTTCATTCTACTAATTTTTACTAGTTACTATTTTATTTTTTTGCATGAAGCACTTACCATTTTGATACATTGAGCTATCCAACCATAATGGCCAAATGCACAAAAACCTTGCCTAAATAAATTCAGAGAGGGGCTAGCTGTAGGAAGGTTATCAAAGTGTACAATGGTCCCAGGTTTCGTGTCCACCATGGCTGGCATGATTTGAGGAACAGAGGAAGGACTTCAAATAATTTTTCCCATTCTCCAAACACATCTGCTATTTCCCGTTGCTTTGCCAACCATGCCTTCCTATATGAGATAGTATAGTGGAACTGTTGCTTGATCACTTGAATTATGACTTGTACTTAAAACGCACATCAACTTTTGCCTACAAATAGGCTAAGAGCATGTTTGACCTTACTTTTGAGTAGCTTCTATTTTCCCTCACAAACCACCCCCTTAACCTCCTCCTCGTCCCTATTTTCAACTCCTAAAATGCATAAAAGACCCCCTAGGACCCCTTAGAAGCCCCAAAAGTAGAAGTATCAAATTGGAGCTTCTACTTTTGGGCCTCCCAATGGGTGTTTTGAGCTTCTTAAAAGTTGAAAATGGAGGTGAGAAGAGGCGGAGAGGGAGGTTTGTGAGGAAGTATTGGAGGAAAAGTAGAAGCAACTTACAAGCTAGGCCAAACACCACCTAAGTATACTACCCTATCCCACAACATATTACTAGAAAAGAAATACTAGAAAAGACCCTAGCATTCCTCTCTAGCCATATACACCACAAGATTGCAAAGATATCACATTTACACAATTTTTTTTTCTCCTTCCTCCCTCCTAATGACCAACAACAACCTCAAAATGACCAACAACAAACTCAAACACCAGGGTCCAATGAATGCATTCCCGCCCCAAGTCCTCAAAGAGTTAACAAATGATTCATCGAACCAATCTAATTTATTTACTGAAAACTGATTGAGGAGCACTAATAAAAGCAACATCAATTATCATCATCACTCTCATCACGAGATTGGTCAAAATTTAATTCTCCATTTTCATTAGCCTCTTATGCTTCCCTATAAAACCCATCAACCCCAGACTCATCAAGGTTATTATCATTGATGGACCCAGATGCACTATGGTTATTTGCACGACGTTCCTCATTGTTCCCCAAGTGTTGTGTTCTATAAAGGACTAATCATCATTAAGCATTGTCATAACTCATGAATGACCCATTTCATCAACATGCCAAACCTCATAGCAACTTCCCATTTCAATATAAGGGCAATAATTCAATAAATTCTACAAATTGCTCTACAAAATTTAATTGAAATATGAGAAACACAGTCCATTTCACCACAAAAAAAAATAAAAAAAATCCTATTTTCACATGAAAAAAGAAGCAAATTCAGTAAACTAATAGAGGTATTATGACAGAAGGAAAAACAGAATAGTCAGAATTGCTTGATCTTCCACTTTTGAAGGTGTAAGTTGTATACAGAAGGTGTAAGGGCATACAATTAAAGGGGCCACAAAATCAACAACAAATTCAAAAATTTAGGGCACAAAATCGGTTACCGATCACACAAATCTAACAAAGATCATCAATTGATTTGCCAAACTAAGCAATTTTGAAAGGAAAATAGATATGAATAGAATTTTACCTCAATTAGGGCATAAAACCCTGCGATGGACTACTAGTGAGAACTGCAAGAGAGATAAAACGAGATCAGGAGAGAGAACGACGTCGATTTGAGAGCCACGACCACCCTGAGTTGCTGGTTGGCCGTGGAATTCAAGAGCAAGCTTTACAAGTTACAACTGAGAACTGGAGAGTGGAGACGTGTTTATTAAAGCAAAAGTCTCGGAAATTAGCTACTTAAGTTTGGCCTCACCAAAAAAAAAAAAAAGAAAAAAAAAAAGAAGAGAGGGTGGTGTGTCCCAATAGAGATCTTCTGTCCCCGTAACACTTCATATCCAAAGCTGATGTGTCGAATTTATAAGGGAGTGATACAGGAGATGGAAGGAACAAAGTGAGAAACCAACAAAGAACTCTGTATATATATGCACTGAGGATTGAGATGTTATGGTTTTTAATAGCTATCACAACTCAGAAGTAGTTGAAGAGTCTATTATTCCTCGGTAATTTTCATGATTGACACTTCAATATTACTCAAGATGCACCTAATAAATTCTCATTGGAATAAACTAACGGTCAAAGTAAAGGAGATTCAATAATCATACAGATTACAAAGCCTGTAAAGTGAAGAATATTAGAGAGAACCTTCAATGGAAAATTGGAAATTGAGCTTATTGTTTAGAAACACAATGTGGAAGTGTTGCATTTTTCAAACATAATTAAGTACTAGTGTCGTTTCATATTTGTAATTGAGTAATATCAAACGTTGGATGTAATTTTGTTACTGAGTTGCCAAACTGTTAAAAGGAAGCAGCATTTATGTATCTCACGGCAATAATCATCAAAAGCATTTTATAGCTCACAAAGACTTAGTTATTGGAGTAGTGGGCTAGTGTTCCTATTCAATAGGATAATGCCTTGAGAATAGGAACTAAAAAGTGGCGCATGATCCTTTTGCAAACAACTAGTTTGATTCCATCAAAACCACTTCATAATACTGATTGATAATTGAGCAATAAAATAGGTAGTCAACTATCATTAGTTTCAATACTAGCAGGAGAAATACTAGGAACAAAAGTTTGAAGGAAACAAACGTTTGATGTTTGAAGTGCTGATGATCAAACAACTTGGTTCATATTAAATAATTACCAAACCATACAAATTTTGGTTCATATTTGAAAACAAGCAAGGATTTGGTACAACCAGAGATCAAAAGTTTCCAGTTACATCCCGAATTGTCGATCAGATCATACTACCATTCACATATCCAGTTATCTTATCATATATTCTCCTGGTCTAAACTGACCACATGCATGTATGTTGTGGTGTGACTTGAATTAACTCTTGAAAATATAATCTTTGCATTCTCTGAAGCTTGAGGATAGCACAGTAAATCCTTCACTGTATCTAACTTGTCGTCAGGTAAAGGTTGTTCTTCTACATTCTCTTTGAACTGTACGGTCATCACCTCAAGGGCTGGAGAGCATGTTAGTAGTAGCTTTATAAGCTGTGAATCATGGCTCGAACAAGAAAAACCGGCAAATACTACATCCTGAAGGCTTTCAAGGGTAAAATCTTTCTGAATCTCAAGTAATGATGCATCACCACAGTGCTTACAGTTGGCTGGATCCTACATGATTTAAGGCAGCATGTTTATTAGGAAATGTTTCCATGCATTTACTAATCGAGATTTACACACTTACTTTGATTTCTAATTCCTCCAAGTTTGCAGAGCTTCTGAAAAGACTGAGAGTGAGAGAACTGGCCCAATGACAATTAACTGGTAAATTGACAAGTATGAGGGTTGTCAATTGTTCAAATCTGTTGGCAATCTTTGGTGCATCTTTACTACAGTCAGCCAAATCCTAAGTCCAAAAGCAAATCACAATGAAAATTATGACAGACATCAGAGAAAAGACGGTTTGCACCTAGTAAAACTCAGGGATGAACTAATGATTAGATTCTAAATCAGTTCTCACATACCTTCCAAAATGAGTCACCAAGTTCCAGCTTCAGCACATTTGGCAAGCAGAGGAAAAACTTGCTCAGTTGCTTCTCCAACCGCCATCCAGACCTAATGCATAAGTCATTAATCTTTGCGGTTCCTTCGAGATGAATGCTCTTGACAAAGCCATCAACAGCTAGTTCTCGAAGATTCGTAGCATGAATAGTTATACTTATGTCTTCAACTTCATAATAACAGAAAAAATACAAATGTAGTACCTCAAGCTGTGGGCAACTTGAAATAAGGGTTTGTAATACGTTGGCACCCGGATAATTCCGAGAGTTCACCAAATATAGGTTAGTAAGGCTTGGAAAGCCATTGAATGTCAGGGGAAGAGAGCAAATAAAGAAGTTGGTGAGTGCCAAGTGTGTCAAGCCTACACAAGAGAACACACAAGAAGGAAGCCTTTCCGAAGTGCGTCCTTCACGCATGAATAATGTCTTGACACCTTTAGCAGAAACAAGCTGTATCCACTGAGTAATGTCTGCATTAACACACCACCTAGGAATGTAAAATTCAATAATACGAATTGATCCAATGTGCTGAAGAAGATTGTTCACAATATTTCGATACGCAGATTGCAAATCAGTTGAAGGGTTCAGTTTCGATCCCATTTGGAAGTAGAAATCGTCATCAAGTATAAGCACTTGAACTAGAAGCCATTTGTATCTCCAACGTCTTGATAAAATACTAGTCTTCACGGCATCCTTGAGTGGTAAGGATTCTAGGATGTTTTGTGTTACAATAGATGGCAAATGGCTGATCCTATCGGCATTTTCCGTACGTACTACTTGCTTGTCATTCCCAACAACTTGAGCTATAGACATAATGCCTGCCAAAGATAGATGAGAAAAATGGAAAAAAGCAAGCAGAGAACTAAAGAGCAAACTGAGGTGCACTGTATAATGTTATCTGCACTGAGATTTTATAGAGTGGTTTCGGGTGAGCCAATAGAATCCCAATTTGGCTCCTCGGTTATGTTGAGTCACACTTCCATAATAGAGAAGATGCACACAAATAAGTTTTTCATTGGAATTTGGAGGGTAGAGTAAGTAGTGTTGCTCATGGGAATTCAAAAGGTTTTATGGCAAAATTTTGAAATACCAACAGAAATATACTGCACCCTTTTGTCTTCATCTTTTCAAAGATCAATTAATGTGTAATTATCATTTCAGTTTCCAAAATTGGTGTCATTTAACTGGCTATATGATGGCCAATATCAAGTGTTTGAATACACTCTGAATAAGACTACTAAAATTTTAAGACAATTGTCACGAGTAAGGTGAATATGGCTAGCTAATGCTTGAAATTGCAAACTAGTAGTGACACTCTTACATGCTTAAGTGATTAAGGAAAAGTACATTACCAATAAGACTAATCTCTATTGGATGAACCCTTGGACTGACCTGAGAGTGCTTAGAGACCTTGTATCTGGTCCCTTAACTGAGGATGAACATCATCTCGTACGTAGATGTCGTGTTTCTTATATCCAATGGAAGCTACTTGGGCAAAATCTGTTGTTCGTTATCCCAACTTGCTGCTTTCTTCTCAGATTTGGTGCATCCCGTGTTCCGGATACTGACATATCTATAGATGTAATCAGAGTTTGGAAAGAGTGAGCCTATAACCCTGCAGGCAGCTGAAGTTAGCCTCATCATGCAGGATTTATAGTTATCTTATCCATGCTAATGATAACAACAAAAATTTTGTTTTGAAGGAATTCAATTTGGAGTAAGATGACCAACCTTCACCATAGCTTCTACAGTTGGGTTCAAAATAACAGTGACAAATTTTTCATCGTAAAACTGCTCCACGAACACTGGCCAACTTACCATGGGAACCCCTGCCAACCCGATGCCCTACTATACTGTACTATAGATCATGTTGTCTAAATATGGTGTTTAAGAGAACATGGTAGTAACATATAATCGTCAGAACAGAACTCCAGGATCAGATTTTCGATTCTTACATAATCTTAGAGCTGGGCAAGAGGGTGGGGCCCCTCAAGCCGACCCGCCCCGACCTGCCCCATGAGCCCATTTAAAAGTTAAGCGGGTCATGGAAGGTCGCAAACGGGGCCGACACATTTAATATTTTTTTTTTTTAAAAAACACTTTAAATTTTAAACGGGCCAAAAAGGGCCGGCATGACCTGACCCGACCCACTCTCAAACATGCATGGCCCAACCCACCCCGCCCCATTTATTAAATGGGCCGACCCACCCCGACCCGCCCATTTGCCCAGCTCTACTTACATTACTGCACTTAATCACTGCAGTTCATACCAGAGAGTTACTTAAGGAACAGGGTATTGAAGTGCAGGGCACAATTATGTTGCAACCTCAAAAGGCCCATTCACTTAATTGGTTTCAATAGGAATATCTTTACCAACTCTGATAACAAGCAAGAAATTTTCGACATTGACAGTGATAGTCTCGTTACAATTATTCAAAGTCTAGAAATATTGGTCACAGTGAAAACATTAAGCACTAGTTTGATAAAGTATTTCCACTTCCAAACCGTCATCTCTTGAAAAGAAGCTTTGCATTTGCTGAACCTCGATCTCGATGATTCCACATCAATACATACTACCACTCACATGCAATTATTATCTTCTCATATATTCTCCTGGTGTAAACTGATCATATTCCCCTGGTGAAAACTGATCACATGCATTTATGTTGTGGTGTATGCGACTTGTATCAGCTCTTGAAAATAATCTTCGCATTCTCTGAAGCTCGAGGATAGCACATCAAATCCTTCACTGTATCTAACTTTTCGTCGGGCTCAGCTTTTAAATCCTCTTTAAACTGTATGGTCATTACCTCAAGGGCTGGAGAGCATGTTAGTAGTAGCTTTATAAGTTGTAAATAATGACTCGAACAATAAATACCAGAAATTGCTACATTCTCGAGGCTTTCCAGGCTAAAATCTTTCTTAATCTGAAGTAATGCCTCACCACAGTCCTCACAGTTGGCTGGATCCTAAATGGCGGTATAAAGCAGAATGTTAGGAAATGTTTCCATGCATTAGATGCAAAGCAATTGTGAATGGGACCGTTAAGAAATGAGAATAGTTTTACACACTTACTTTGATTTCTAATTTCTGCAACTTCGGAGAGCTTCTGAAAAGACTGAGAGTGAGAGAAGTGGCCCAACGACAATTAACTGATATGTCGACAAGCATGAGGGTTGTCAATTGTTCAAATTTGTTGGCAATCTTTGGTGCATCTTCACTACAGTTAGCCGAATACTGTCCAAAAAGCAAATCACAACAAAAATTAGACATCAGAAAAAAGACAGTTTGCACCTTCCAAAACTCAGGGATGAGCTAATAATGAAATTCTTAAAATCAGTTCTCACATACCCGCCAAAATGGGTCACCAAGTTTGAGCGTCTCAACATTTGGCAAACCGAGGAAAAACTCGCTCAGTTGCTCCTCCAAGTTCCATCCAGCCGTACAGATTAACTCATTAATCTTTGTGGTTCCTTTCAGGTAGACGTCTTTCACATAGCCATCAACAGTTAATACTTGAAGATTTGGAGCGCAAATAGTTATGCTTAAAACTATATTATCATCAGAATAAAAATACCACTCTAGTATCTCAAGCCTTGGGCAACTTGCAATAAGAGTTTCTAATATGTTCTCATCTGGATAATTCCGAGTGTAATGCAATTGAAGGCTAGTAAGGCTTGGAAAGCCATCGAAGGTCCGGGGAAGAGAGCAAATAGAGATGTTGCAGAGTGCCAAGTGTGTCAAGCCTATACAAGAGAACACACAAGAAGGCAGCCTTCCCGAAATACGACTTTCAGACAAACTTAAATCCTTGACACCTCTAGCTGAAACAAGTTGTATCCAGTGAGTAATGTCTGCATTAACACACCACCTTGGAATGTAAAGATCAATTGTATGAATTATTGGGCCGATGTGCTGAAGAAGACTTTTGACAAAATTTCGATACACAGATTGTAAATCAGTTAAAGTTTTCAGTTTCGATCCCATTACAAAGTAGAAATCTTCATCAAGTACAAGCTTCGGAACTAGAAGCCATTTGTATCTCCAACGTCTTGATAAAATACTTGTCTTCACTGCATCTTTGAGTGGCAAGTATTCTAGGATGTTTTGTGTTACAATAGATGGCAACTTACTGATCCTATCAGCACTTTCCCTACGAACTTGCTTGCCCTTCCCAGCAACTTGAACAACAGACATATTGCCTGACGAAAACAGATGAGAGAAATGGAGAATGGAAAAAGCAAGCAGAGAAAAAAAGAGCAAATTAAAGTCAAGAACAATGCACTGTGGTAATTTGCACAGTATTGCACTGAGAATTTAGTCATTTCGTGTGAGCAGTTCAAGGGGAATTCCATATGGGCTCTTTGGTTATGTTGAGTCATACTTCCATATCAGATACAATGCACAAAATTAAGTTTCTCATTGGAATTTGGAAGGTAATTAATTTACAGCCATTTCCTAGTAATTCTGAAGTTCTACTGTCGTGCTCCATGAAAATCAAAAAGAAAAGTAAAACAGAAAACCTTTTTGTCTTCATATTTTCAAAGCTTTAATTAATGTTTAATTATCATTACAGTTTTCAAAAAATTGGTGTCATTTAACTAGGTATGATGGTCAAATTCAAGTTTTTAAGTACTCTCTTTATAGGAGTCTAAATTTAAATAAAAATCTCATCAGTTCTATTTTTGTGTATATACAATCAGGACTGACCTTGATATTTCCATGGCCATCTGATCAGTTTCCTTGCCGCATCATTTGTTACCTCACATTTCCACCATTAAAAGAGTTGAGGTACTCACTCTTTGTGACTTGGTTGTGTCTTTGACTGACTCTTTATCCCCTCTCAAGTCACAACTTTGGTCTGTAAAGCTTACTTTCTCTCTCATATTTATTAGGGAGACAAAGTTTCTTTTCTTTGGCCAAGTGTCATTTGAATGGGATTGCCAAAGTGGTCATTCAAGACCATATTCACGTGAGCTGCTGTTGTATACTGATCAATACCCAGCTTGTGCCACATTTTCAAACTGTGAAAGAAGCTACTACTTCAGTCTTGCGTGTAAAACCAGCAATAAGATCTACTGTGTCTCTACAGTAGACTATATTGTTGGGAAAAAAAAAAAAAAAACAACGAAGAAGAAATGAGTCGTTGGCTGTAGCTTTTGTACTGCTTCACGCAAGTAGTACTTGAGTTTACTCTAGCATTTCTTAGTTGTTTATTTTTTTAAAAAAAAAAAGAAAAAAGAAAAAGAGTTTATTTTATTCAAGATGCCGCCAAGACCACGTCGTGGAGGAATACAGCAAGCACGTCCGGTTCATGATGCTATTATAGCAGACATGCAACGTGAAATTCACTACAACAACGTCTTGCACAGTACGAAGCGTCTGCCGATTCATCCCATAAATCAGATGAAGAGCAATCAGATCAAAATGGTGATGATCATGATGAAGAGAATCCTTTTCATCAGTCCGGAGAAGAAATATCTAGTGCTGAAGAATCTGCTTCTCGGCACATTGTCCAGCCCCAATTTCATGAAAGAGATTTGGGAACAAAAGTTGAAATTCCCGATTTTGAAGGAGGCGTACATCCCGACGAGTTTATTGAATGGCTCCATACAGTAGAACGTGTTTTTGATTTTAAAGACATTCCCATTCCCGACGATCGCAAAGTTAAGTTGGTCGCCATAAAATTCAAAAAGCATGCATCCATTTGGTGGGAGAATTTGAAGCGCCAACGAGAACGAGAAGGTCGTAGAAAAATTCGTCCATGGGATAAAATGAAGCGTGAGCTCAAACGCAAGTTTTTACCCAGTCGCCAAGATATTTTCCTCAAATTTCACAATCTCG
The DNA here is from genome assembly GCA_038025085.1 of Tetragonia tetragonoides. Taxonomy (NCBI): domain Eukaryota; kingdom Viridiplantae; phylum Streptophyta; class Magnoliopsida; order Caryophyllales; family Aizoaceae; genus Tetragonia; species Tetragonia tetragonoides. The sequence continues at coordinate 36,384,596 of CM076148.1, forward strand.
AGCAAGGAGGAAAATCTGTGGCCGAATATGTTGCTGAATTCGAAGATTTGGCAATGAAGTGCGACAATTCAGAACCTGAAGAGCAAATCATTGCTAGATTCCTAGCAGGTTTAGACACAAAACAATGTGGTGCAACTCCAACAATATTGGACATTCAACGACGTCGTCAAGTTATCCTTGAAAGTTGAAAAGCAACAACAAAAGGATAAAGGAGGATTCAAAGGCGTAGTCAAAGATGCACCCAGATATGGAAATAGCTCCTTCCGGCCACCTCCAAAGGCCCCTGCTACTGTACCTCCAAAGAAGGGTGATCAAACTCCAGCTAGGGTGACTAAACCCTCACCGACGAGCCCTAATATGAGAAGATGCTTCAAATGTCAAGGCTTTGGACACATAGCTTCAGAATGTCCAAATGCTAGGATAATATCCTTCGTCGAGGAAGAAACAATACCCGAAGATGAAGAATACCAAGAAGACGAGGATGTACAAGAAGTCCTACACGCAGATGAAGGAGAGTCATTAGTTATTCGTCGTGTTTTAAATGCTACTCCAACACAAGAAGATGAGTGGCTACGCAACAATATTTTCCACACTCGATGTACATCGCATGGAAAGGTCTGTGATGTTATCATTGATAGTGGTAGTTGCGAAAACGTTATTGCTTCAACAATGGTCGAGAAATTGAAGTTACCAACGAAAACTCATCCTTACCCTTACAAGCTCACTTGGGTTAAAGAAGGGTAATGATGTCAAAGTCAACAAAAGGTGCCTAGTCGATTTCTCCGTCGGCAATAAATATCATGACAAAGTTTGGTGTGATGTCATCCCTATGGATGCTTGCCACATCCTGTTGGGAAGACCATGGCAATATGATCGTCAAGCCATCCATGATGGATTCAAGAACACCTACTCTTTTGAGAAGGATGGTGTTAAAATTTTCTTAGCACCACTGAAAAGAAAGTTGCTGATAAAGCCGACACAAGAAGAAAGCGACATTTTGTCTGGATCTATGTTCGCTACGGCTTTAGAAGAATCTGAGGTTGCATGTGCCGTAGTCGTGGTCGAGGAGAATCAAGAGAGTCAAGAACTACCTGAGATAGTCAAGCCACTACTTCAGGAGTTTGAGGATGTAATACCAACAAAAATCCCCGCCGGATTACCGCCAATGCGTGACATACAACATTGTATTGATTTTGTTCCTGGTGCAGTTGCAACGACAAGTCACCGAGCTCATGGAAAAAGGACTAGTACGCGAAAGTGGGCCGGTTCATGGCGCATGTGCATTGATAGTCGTGCGGTCAATCGGATTACAATCAAGTACCGCTTCCCTATTCCTCGCTTGGATGACCTACTTGATCAATTGCATGATGCTGTTATCTTTTCAAAGATTGATCTACGAAGTGGGTATCATCAAATTCGGATGCGACCCGGAGACGAGTGGAAGACTGCCTTCAAAGCAAGAGATGGATTGTACGAATGGATGGTGATGCCGTTTGGTCTCTCAAACTCCCCAAGCACTTTTATTCGGTTGATGAATCAGGTATTTCGACCTTTCATTGGCAAATTTATCGTCGTTTATTTCGATGATATTTTGGTATTCAGTCGAAATTATGAAGAACACATGGAGCATCTTCGACAAATTTTTCAAGTTCTTCGAGAGCAGAAGTTGTATGCAAATCTCAAGAAATGTCATTTCTTGACGGACAAAGTGGTTTTTCTTGGCTATATTGTCTCAAGCAACGGGATTGAGATGGATCCTAGCAAGGTAGAGGCTATCACTAGTTAGCCAACGCCTCAATCAATTCATGATGTTCGCAGCTTTCATGGTCTCGCATCATTTTATCGTCGGTTTGTCAAGAACTTTAGCAGCATTGCCGCTCTCCTCTCACTAAGGTATTAAAGAAGGAAAAGTTCGAGTGGAACCCAAGTGCCTAACAAAGCTTTGACGCACTAAAAGAATTAGTCACGTGAGCACCAATTCTTGCTTTGCCAGATTTTGATAAGGTTTTTGAAGTTGACTGTGATGCTTTTGGAGTTGGAATAGGCGCAGTTCTCAGCCAAGAAAATAAACCTATTGCCTTTTTCAGTGAAAAGCTCAATGATTCGCGGCGAAATTATTCAACTTATGAGAAAGAGTTTTATGCTATTGTTCGTGCCTTGGATCATTAGAGCCACTACTTGTTAGGCAAAGAGTTTGTGCTTTACACAGATCAAGAGTCCTTAAAGCATCTCAATAGTCAACAGAAGCTCCAACGTCGTCATGCTAAATGGAGTGAGTTCCTGTCACCCTTTCACTTTGTTCTCAAGCATAAGTCAGGTACTCAAAATAAGGTGGCTGATGCCTTAAGTCGACGACATTGCCTTACTATCAACCCTCCAAGTCAAGGTCATTGGCTTTGAAACTCTCAAAGATTTATATGAAGGCGATGAAGATTTTGGCAAAATCTAGGAGAAATGTTCAGAAGGTTCCCATCAACATTTTCACCGCCAAGATGGGTACTTATTTAAAGGGAATCAATTACGTGTACCTAAATGTTCCTTGCGGGAAATGATTCTAATTGAATGTCATTCTAGTGGTCTCGCTGGACATTTTGGTCGTGATAAGACATTGGGAGTTGTCTCGGAGCACTTTTACTGGCCCCACATGGCACGTGATGTTGATCGACATGTGAAAAGGTGTCGAACTTGTCATATTGCGAAAGCTCGAGGGCAAAACACGGGTCATTACACACCATTGCCTGTACCAGAAGCTCCATGGGAAGATGTTAGTATGGATTTTGTTGTTGGTCTGCCTCGAACACATAGGAACAAAGATTCTATCATGGTCGTTGTGGATCGATTTTCAAAGATGGCTCACTTTGTACCTTGCAACGAAACCTTTGATGCCACACAAGTTGCAGATCTCTATTTTCGTGAGATTGTACGTCTTCATGGAATTCCCAAGACCATCACTTCTGATCGAGACGTCAAGTTCATGAGTCATTTTTGGCGTACTTTGTGGCGTAAATTGGGAACTCAACTTCAGTTTAGTTCCACTGCACATCCTCAAACTGATGGTCAAACAGAAGCAGTGAATCGATCTCTAGGCAACTTGCTGAGAAGTTTAGTGGGTAAAAATGTTCGACAGTGGGATTTGACCTTATCTCAAGCAGAGTTTGCTTACAATTCTTCCGTGAGTCAAACAACTGGTCAAAGTCCTTTCAAGATTGTGTATGGTAAGAATCCTATCACCCCTATTGACCTCACTCCCTTGCCTAGTCCTGACAAATTTAGCAGTGATGCTGATGAGAGAGCAAAGGAAATTAAGAAGTTACATGAGAAAGTAAGGCTCCAGATCACAAAGCAGAATCAGAGATACCAACAACAAGCTAACAAGTTCCGAAAGCCAGCCGCTTTCAAGGAAGGTGATTTAGTCTGGATCCATTTAAGAAAAGAAAGATTTCCCACAGGATCGCATGGTAAACTGAAGCCCAGAGCAGATGGTCCATTCAAAGTTTTGGAAAGGTTTGGAGAGAATGCCTACAAGATCGAACTCCCAGGTGACTACAATGTTTCTGCAACATTCAATGTGGCCGACCTATCTCCATATCTTGAGGATGACGATGAGCAAAGACTCGAGGACGAATCTTCTCTAACAGGGGGAGCCTGACAACGCTAGCTCCTAGGCCGGCTTCATAGCCCCCCGCAGAAGACTTCTTGAACATTTGTTGGCCGGTGCAAATTTAAAAGTCTTCAAAGGAGGCACTGACTATCTTTACATTTAATGCTTCGTAGAAAATAGTTACTGAATAAGCCTATAAATAGGTGGTAGTATGACCCTTCAATCATCCAAGTTTGTATTCAGAATTATCAAAACACTTTGAGTGTATCTAGCTAGGTTGAGAGTACTCCCTAACTATCCTTGGTGGTGTATCTGTATTCGAGGAACCCTTGGTGGTGTATCTGTATCCAAGGTTTTGCTTTATCTTTTCCTAGTGGTGTATCTGTATCTAGGAATCGAAGAGTCTGTATCGTTGGAGTGGCCTCCCAACGTGGTGCTTTGGCCAAACTATCTATCTAATTACAAGCCTATATTTTTCCGGTGTCAGCCACACCATTGAAACAGCTAGTCATATAGTAGAGGAAGCAGAGAATACCGTTTTGTGGGTAGTTTCTTCCAGCATAGCACACATACTCTTTAAGTGACTCCAGCTTCTGGTCTCATGAATAAATTTCTGTCACACACAAATGTAATTGAACGTCTTACAGGAAGTCTACCAAATGATATAGCAATTTTCTCTCAAGAGCTTGCTCTTTTTGGCCATTTGATGCCTCATTTAAGGCCTACAAATATGATCAACATCTATGATCCCATGGATACTATCTTACTCTATCATGATTCTGGCTGCATTGCAATAGATAGTAATACACAAACGAAGACGAAACATCTTATGCTTGAACTCATCTTACATCCATATCCTATCGTACATGATAATTCTGATCAAAGTCACCAAAGAAAGTAAAAGGTTCCATGTTAGGAAAACAAGCTAGCTCTTATCTAAGATCTATGGAGACATTTTTATATCAGGCGATTAGGTAAGGAGGAAGAGTTAGCTTTTTCAACACTTTGTATTCAAGCAACTTGTATTGATTTGCCAATTAAAAATACATTTTGGAGATTTCTAGGATGTGGACCTGAAAGAGTCACTATTTTTAAGTTTTGAACTTTGGATCATAATGGACTACAATCATTATGGCGTACCGTACTATTTCGTGTTAATTATTACTAATGATATAGTCTGATAGGGCATTGTATTGATTGATATGAAAATACACTGCTTGAAAGCTAGAACAGAGATCCTGTCTCTGAGTTATTTTTTTGAAAGGTCTGCTAACTACAAATCTCCAGCATTCTCTTGGGAACAACATGACAGCAAACAAACAAAAAGTTCACAGATGAAAAGTGTATATCATCTCATGCAGACTTGAATTTATGTCAAACATAACTAATGCGACCACAATACAGCAGATGTGTAGATACCTTAAACCCAGGACGTAGAACAGTGCTTGTTAGCAGAGGCCGCAGTACGCCTGAATTGTACTTGACATCTTCGCAGCCCTAATGAAGTCATCACTGATGCAAATTTAACCTTCAACACATGAAAACCGAATTATCTTTAAGTGCAATAAAATACCAAAACATCAAATAGAAGACTAACATATATCCAAGATAAAAACATTAACGGAAGTAAATGAATGTTATAGGAAGGTCATTTCAGTTCTCAAAAGTAAAATTTGGTTGATTCAATATTTCAAATTAACTACTCCCCATTCTCTTAAAAGAGTTGCTTCCAAGGCGTCAGACTAATTACAAAAAAAAAAAAAAAAAAATGCTCAAAAGTGTCAAAAGTGCCTGCAAGGTAAATTCCGCTAATTTGCCCTCTCTAGTCTCTAATAATTTAAAACTGAAAAGAAATATGATGTAGATATAGCTGGTCCCGGGCTAGAGCCCCCTCAGAGCCACGAGAGGTTTTCCTGGTTGTTAACTATAGGGCCCATGGGATTAGTCAAGCAAAGCTTTGATACCCATGTTATCTTAAAAAAAAGATCTAGATATAGATAAAAAGCAAAATATGTTTAGACTTTTTTGGTATTAAATGTCAATTATGACTATCAGAGAATAAAACATTTTTACAACTATTTTGAGAAAACAGAGGGAGCGGCTTGTGAGCTAAGGGCAATGTATATCTATGAATTCCTTCAGAACTACGTTGAGAAGTTGAAAGGAACCAATCATAAACCCAAAAACAAGTAGTCAACAAACATTAACAACACCATTATCAACTCATCATGAGCATAACATAGCTTCTAAACAACTATTTAGTCAAGAAGTACGCAAAATGCAGATACTTGGTAGTTGGTGTGTAAGCATATGTGGTGGTATGATACTATTAGTTTGCCAAGTTCACTGCGAAAGCACATCATAAATTCTTGAAATGTCATTGCAAAATGTCTCTGCAGTTTTTCTTTTTCTTGTCAAAGGGAATAGAGGTTTCACGTAGCTATCTACGATGACAATGCACATGCTTATTGCAACAAATATTTAACTTGAAAGAAATGCTCCATATCCATGCATATAGACACTTCAGTAAGCCTTGTGGTGGTGATAAACAAACATAAGAGACATCCAAGGGGAGGTACTACAACCTTCCACCATCATATGCAATTCTTCATAGTCTCTTTGGAAAGAGACTTTCCTAAACTTAGTAGACAAGTAACTCAAACCAGAGATGTGAAGAAGTTATATAGTTCACTCTGATGGAAATTTCCAACTGTTTCACGAATTCCCTTTAGCATACATTACAAACATTTTCTACATGAGTGAAAAGTCTACTCCATGTTCTAATAGAAACAATCTCCTGATTGTCGACGGGGTAAATTAATTGGCACTTGTATGCTAGATATACTTTGGAGGTACCTTAGGTTTTGGCATTTTGGATTTTGCAAACCAGAAAAGGTAGAAGCAAAAAACATTGCGATTTTCAAAGCATACAACAACAAAAGGGGTAAATATAATTAGCCATTTATGTCTTGATCCCCTACTGCCAGACCCTACCGCAAGCATGGGCATGACGTATCATTCAACTCAACCATGAAGAAAGGCTCTAATGTAAGTACTTGGGGCTACATGGAGAGAGGATCGGGCTAATGAAAACTTGCACTATATTTGCAAGTAAGTATTGAAGATGAATACAAAAGGAAGGTTGTGAAATAAGACTTCTGTTGAAGATCTAAGGTAAGTCTACACCTGTCTTATAGTTATTGCTAGGGACTTTCATATCTTTTAATCGAACTCCTAAAAGACTGCAAGTCCTACCCGTTTAACACCTCAACGGAGAGCAATGAAATTCGTCACAGGTTGATTACCAAATATACAAGCACATTCATGGTTCAGTGACATCGAAATATTTCCTTCGCTCATCATTTGATTAAAGACCACATTGCACTTTCAGTTTTGGGTGCATTGAGAAAATGCTCCAGACGATTAAGGGCACTCTATTACATTCTCTTGGAATTATGGTAAATGATTTCCTATGGAGGATTTTGGAGCTGAAACTTTTCTAAATCTGCAGTTTCAGAAAACAGATAACATGACAATTTACCCTAATCATTAAGTATGAACTTTCCTTCATATGTTCTTCTAAATGGAAATGATTATATAACAGCATTCATTCAAGAATGATAACAAATAGCTTCCTTTTATAGCTCAGCTACCAACCACAAGGTCAAAAACTAATAATGGTAGATTCAGTAGACAATCTCCGGACAAACTCAATGAAAAAAGTTTTTGACATTATAATTGTCAACCACAAATAAGACCAATCAAGACTATATAAACTGTTAAATTTCCTTCAATATCTACGGACTTTTTAGCCTACTTTCTAAGAGCTCCAACTTCTCACTGTCACATCGCTCGTCCCACCCCTCTTCAATTTCTCCACTTCCTCCTTCATCTCTATGTGAGAGGATAAATTGAACTTCATAAAAGGTCAGCCTAACGGACCCCACATATTTTGCGGAGACATAAACTTCAGTTCATCAGAAGCAATGTTGGACATCAGAAAACTTTCAACTATTAGACTAATCCGGGTTCGAAAGTTTCAAATTTGGACTCAAAATTTATGAATGAAACCTTGAACTCATACTCCTGTTTCTAATCAGGATCATACTATTGTATGAAATCAGAGGAAATCAATTCTTCTTCATAAATTTTGTATGAACCCTAGCACATACGTTAGAAATTGGGCAATGAATACAGTGTCAAATCCCCAAAAATGCTACCATCAACCTTAAACTTGATATCACTTTTAAGGTTTTAAATCAAACAAACTCAAGCTGGGCTAACATCAACCCATCATAATCAGAAAAAAAAAATAAAATAAAACCAAACAAACATTTCAACTGAACATAAAAACACAAAATCATAAATCCAAAATTACCCGCCCAATTGTCAATTGAATTCATTTCATGATAGAAATTCGAACACATTCCCTTTCTTTGTACCTAGATTAAGCACATTTTTGGGATGAAATGAAATCAAGAAAAAGGAAAGAGCTACCTGATATGAAACAGCCCACTGTTAACGCTACGGCTAATTGGGTGCTAGTGTACTGCCATTACCGCAAGGCTAAGCTGATGTTCTCAATTGGCCATGTTACTTCCTTTGGTTTTTTTGTTCGCTCTAAATTTTTGGGTCGTGTGAGAAAAATCAAAAATAGGTTCTTTGTCTCTTTTTGGCGATTGGAAAAAGTCAAGTGATATTGTGGACCCATTTGACCGTGTTTGGATTTAGTGATTGATGTGAATAATGTCATACTCTCACCCTCCCAAATTATACAAGTGTTTTAGTACAAACACTTGTATGGATTTAGTTTATGGTAGACCAATAGTTTAAATATCACTCTATACTTTATTTGGAGTCATCACTCTAATAGTGCAACCACCCTCTACTTCACCTGAAGCCATCCCTCAAATTTACACTTGGTCACCCTTCTTATAGTGGAGTCACCCCATACTTCATTGATGCAAGTCTGCTGGAAGGAATGAAAGGAGCTGCAATCTGCTGAAACAAGCCTAGGGAAAGGGCTGCACTAGCTTCTAGAATAAATGTGAGTTGGCTAAAGTTGTTATTCTGACATACCGTTATGCAGTGAATCTAAGCTAGATTTCATTATTGCATTTTATTAATTCCTTTATTTGCAATCATTATGAGAAAATGAGGGAAGAGGGAATATTCTGTTAAGCCTCACTGGCTATATGTACTGATGTATCTGGTCCATTTGGAATTATCAATGAAATATCACAACTCTCTTCTCTCAATCCTCTCTCTAAAAACCTCTCAAACAATTCTATCTCTTGCTTAAGAATTCCAGGGATTATTCTCTTAATCTAATCCTTCAATTCTAAGCTGATTAATCAACCATCAAGCTTGCTTGATCTTGATTGATCCCTTGCAATTTCTGAATTGCAATATTGGTATCAGAGCTCTCGATCCTCGGTAACACCATAGCTTGGACTCGACTTATGGCGAAAGGAGGAAAGGGTGATGGCTCTGGGTCCGAGCAATCCAACAATGAAGTACCACCAGGAGGGTTTGTTGGAGCAGATCAACTCAAAGAACTTCTTCATTCTGCACTGACTGAATTTGGGGGTAAGCTTGATTCTGTTAATAATCAACATGGCATGTCAATCTCTGAAAAAGCTAGAGCTATTACAGAAATGAATGATTTAATTGCTGGTCTTTCATTACAAATAACTCAAGCAATGGCTGATAAAAGTAGAAATGGGGGTACAGTTGAGGATTCTGGAGGAACAGGACATAACATGGGAATTAATAGTGGTTATTTTGGGGGACATAAAAATCAGCATTATTCTTCTCGTTTAACCAAGGTAGAATTTCCAAAATTTTGGGGTGAGGATCTTAAATCTTGGTTATACAAGGTTGAACAATTTTTTCAGTTAGATAACGTGGGGGATGCATCTAAGATTAAACTGGTGGCCATTCACATGGAGGGCAAGGCTCTCAAGTGGCACCAAGCATTCATTAAAGAGAAAGAGAAGACAGTAGTAACTTGGGATGAATATGTGAAAGCTCTGACCATTCGTTTTGGGGAGCTATTTGATGATCCAATGTCTGAACTGAAGGTACTAAGGCAAACTGCCTCCATCAAGGAGTACCATGACTCCTTTGATAGCATAATCAGTAGGCTTCAGCTCTCACTTGAGTACAGCCTGAGCTGTTTCATATCCGGGTTAGAAGAGGATATCCAGTATCAAGTAAGGATGTTCAATCCTTAATCCTCGCAACATGCATACTGTTTAGCCAAACTGCAGGAGGCCACCAATGCAGCTAGGAGGCTCCAAAACAAGCTAAACACCCAGAAACCACCCTTACTACCCACCCCATCTCCCATGTCAGCAAAACCTCAAACACCACATACATTCAACCAACAAAAATACCCAGCCATAACCAACAAACCCTGGACCAACCCAAATACTCCAAAATCCAATGGAGCAACCTTCAAACCAAATCCCTCCAGGAGAACTCTATCACCAGCAGAATTTGATGACAAAAGGGCCAAGGGGCTATGCTACTTCTGTGATGAGAAATATGAAATAGGTCACAGATGCAGGGGTAAAAGACCTCAGTTATATCACTTAGAGATAGAGGAAGCAGATGAGGAGGAAATGGCAGAAACAGTGGAGGGGGTGGAGCATGAACTGGCACACATTTCCCTGCATGCTTTAGCTGGCATAAATGTGTTTCATACCATGAGGGTGACAGGTCACCATGGAAAAAGAACTCTACAACTCCTATTAGACACTGGGAGCACTCACAACTTCATTGAGGCAGAAGTGGCTATGAAATTGGGATGCAAAATCACTAAGAAAACCCCTATGCTTGTAAAAGTGGCAGATGGAGGGAAGATAGTGTGTGATTCTATGATAGAAGGGTTTCAATGGAGAATGCAAAGGGAAGTGTTTACTGCAGATGTTTTGCTTTTGCCACTTGGGGGATGTGACTTGGTGTTGGGTGTCCAGTGGTTCTCTTCACTAGGGACCATTAAATGGAACTTCTGCAACTTGACCATGGAATTTCAACATCAAGGGAAAAGAATCATGCTGAGGGGAGCAACTAACAACAAGCTGAAACAGATACAGGGACAACAACTTGATAAGGCTGTTCTGCAAGGAGGTCAGTTAGCCATGATTCAGCTATGTGCACTGGGCAGCATAGACTCCACATTGTACCTGCAGGACAGTGTGACACCAAGGCAGCATCACACTCCTACAAGACTGCAACACCTCCTAACTGACTTTGCAGACATCTTCAAGGATCAAGCAACCCTCCCACCCTCTAGACCACAGTTTGATCACCAAACACCCCTGAAATCTGGCACCAATCCAGTGAACCTCAGACCCTATAGATACCCCCTCTTGCAGAAGGATGTGATTGAGCAAATGACTCAGGAATTGCTGGAACAAGGGATTATCAGGCCAAGCAACAGTCCCTTTGCCTCCCCTGTGGTCTTGGTGAAGAAGAAAGATGGCAGTTGGCGTATGTGCATTGATTACAGAGCTTTGAACAAAGCAACAGTCCCAGACAAATTTCCAATTCCCTAGGTGGAGGAACTTCTAGACGAACTGCATGGCACTAAGTTTTTCTCAAAACTTGACTTAAAATCTGGTTATTACCAGATAAGGGTGGCTCAACATGACATTCCCAAGACTGCATTCAGGACACACTGTGGCCACTATGAATTTTTGGTCATGCCTTTTGGCTTGACAAATGCTCCGTCCACCTTCTAAGGCTTGATGAATCACATATTCAAGCCCTATCTTCGAAGGTTTATCCTAGTCTTTTTTGATGATATTTTGATCTACAGCCCCACCTGGGATTCTAATTTGCACCACTTCACCTCAGTACTCAAATTAATGGGACAGCACTCACTGGTTGCAAAACAAAGCAAGTGTACTTTTGGAGCTAGGCAGGTTGAGTACTTGGGTCATTTAATATCCAGTCAAGGAGTAGCCACAGATCCATCAAAAATTCAAGCCATGTTGATTGGCCTTTTCCCAAAACCCTTAAACAGCTCAGGGGATTCTTGGGTTTGACTGGGTATTATAGGAGGTTTGTGAGGGATTATGGAAAAATAGCAAAACCTCTCACAGCTCTGTTGAAGAAAAATTCATTTAACTGGAATTAAGAGGCAATTCTGGCTTTTGATGCTCTTAAGAAGGCCATGACTAACCCTCCAGTACTTGCTCTACCTGATTTCAACTCTACCTTCACCATAGAAGCAGATGCTTCAGGGCAAGGTATTGGGGTTGTCCTCATGCAGCAAGGCCATCCTATTGCTTTTCTGAGTAAAGCATTGTCCCCAAGGCATCAAGCACTTTCCACCTATGAGAGGGAGCTTCTTGCAATCATATATGCAGTCCAAAGATGGCAACATTACCTATAGGATAGGCACTTTACTATCAAAACATACCAGCAAAGTCTTAAACACCTGCTAGAGAACAAAATTTCTACACCATTTCAGCAGAAATGGTTGGCTAAGCTACTGGGGTATAACTTTGACATCTGTTACAAGAAGGGAGTGGAGAACAAGGTAGCAGATGCCCTCTCCAGAACAACACATGCTGAGCTGTTACTTATGGCTGTGATAACCATACACTCTGATCTGTTCAAGCTCATACAAGACTCTTGGCAAGCAGATATTGACATGCAAGGGTTGATCACTGAGATGGAGACAAACCCAACAGCTCATCCACAATACAGTTGGAGAAACAAGGAGTTGAGAAGAAAAGGTAGACTGGTTGTGGGCAGACATGGGGATTTGAGGTTAAAGATTATCTCTTGGCTGCATGATTCTGTACAAGGAGGGCACTTAGGGGTGGATGCTACAACCAAGAGGCTTTCTCAACTATTCTTTTGGTCTAAAATGAAGATAGATGTGGGTGTCTATATCAGGAATTGTGTGGTTTGTCAAAAATGCAAGGCTGACAACTCAGCTACTCTAGGGTTACTTCAACCCTTACCAATCCCTGAAGGAGTTTGGGAGGACTTGACTATGGACTTTATAGAGGGCCTGCCTAAGTCACATGGTAAGGAGGTGATAATGGTGGTTATTGACAGAATGAGCAAATATGCTCACTTTATGACACTGAGACATCCTTACACTGCCATTGAGGTGGCCCAAGTTTTCATGGATCAGGTGTATAGGCTGCATGGGCTTCCCAAGAGTATCATTTCTGATAGGGACAAGGTATTCCTCAGTGTCTTTTGGCAGGAATTGTTCAGGATCCAGGGAATAGATCACAACATGTCCTCTGCTTATCACCCGCAAACGGATGGGCAGTCAGAGGTTCTTAACAGATGTTTGGAATCTTACCTGAGGTGCATGTGCCATGATAAGCCACATGAGTGGGCCAGATGGTTACCTTTAGCTGAGTATTGGTATAACTCCAACTACCATACTGCTATTAGAAAAACCCCTTTTGAGATCCTCTATGGCCAACCCCCTCCAATCCATTTACCTTACCTACCTAATGAGAGCAAGGTTGAAGTGGTGGACAGGAGTTTGATAGCTCGAGAAGAAGCAATACAGGTCATGAAACACAATTTACACAAAGCTCAGAATAGAATGCAGCAGCTGGCAAACAGACACAGGTCTGACAGAGAGTTTGAGGTTGGGGACTGGGTTTACTTGAAGCTCCAGCCCTATAGGCAATCATCTGTGGCATACAGGTCATCACAGAAGCTGGCAACAAAATATTTTGGACCCTATCCAGTCACAACTAGAGTTGGCAAGGTGGCATATATCTTACTACTACCTCCTAGCTCACAGATTCACCCAACTGTGCATGTTTCATTACTCAAGAGGCATCATGGTCCTGTGCCAACTGCTATGGGTGGTCCTCCCCCTGGACATGATAACACTGGCCCTAAAACTCCTGAGAGTGTGATTGACAAGAGAATTGTCAAAAGATACAATGTTGCTCACATTGAATGGCTTGTTAAATGGTCCAATGCTCCTGCTGAAGATGCAACATGGGAATCTGCTGAATTAATGGAGAAGAAGTTTCCAAATTTTGATCCTTGGGGTCAAGGATCTTCAGATGGGGGAAGCATTGATGCAAGTCTGCTGGAAGGAATGAAAGGAGCTGCAATCTGCTGAGACAAGCCTAGGGAAAGGGCTGCACTAGCTTCTAGAATAAAGCTGAGCTGGCTAAAGTTGTTATTCTGACATACCGTTATGCAGTGAATCTAAGCTAGATTTCATTATTGCATTTTATTAATTCCTTTATTTGCAATCATTATGAGAAAATGAGGGAAGAGGGAATATTCTGTTAAGCCTCACTGGCTATATGTACTGATGTATCTGGTCCATTTGGAATTATCAATGAAATATCACAACTCTCCTCTCTCAATCCTCTCTCTAAAAACCTCTCAAACAATTCTATCTCTTGGTTAAGAATTCCAGGGATTATTCTCTTAATCTAATCCTTCAATTCTAAGCTAATTAATCAACCATCAAGCTTGCTTGATCTTGATTGATCCCTTGCAATTTCTGAATTGCAACATTCATCTGGAGCCACCCCTTACATATACTTGGTCCACGGTGGACTAAATCTACACAAGACTAGATGGTGTTTTAGAACTTGTGACTCACAAAAGCAATCATATAATCTCGCATTGGGGTAGAAGCAGCTTTAAATTTCTTGGCCAACTGTCCCACCTTTTGAGGTACCTACAAGCTAGCGCGGACTCACTGTAATCGACCGTGAAAACTCTTGGTTATGAAGCAAAAAGAAATAATATTGTGAATCACAACTCTTAAGTTCCAAATAACTTATTTAATTTGGGATAGAAGAGGTATTATTATTGTCTCGCATTTTACTAATCCATTTTCTTTAGTTTAAACCAAAAACAAACAAGCATTACTAGAGGAAAAAATCAGTTAACCACCATACTTCAAGGCTACCTCAAAGAATGACCCCATAGAAATAGCTTTAAAGCTTCTCCAATCTCCATACCATATATTGGTCCACCATATTTTTTATGTAATGTTGTCAATTTTATGTAACAGGGACAGTGTGGGACAAACAAGTCTTCATCATCGGTTACAAAGCTATGCAAGATAAATAGGTTTTCAAGTCATACGACATTTTGTTTCGGGATTGGTCTTTCTTTGCCCTTGGTTTTGAATTTTTGAGTTTTGGCTCTATACACAAAAACTTCTATAAGACGGTATCCGTAATTTTTGTTTAGATGAGAGTCACTTTTCAATAAAAACAAGGGTCACTACTCATCATATGTGACCCTTACATTTCAAAATAGTGACCCTGTTTTTTTGTGAGTTGATCTCATACGGAGTACAAGACTTATTGTTGGCTCTATAGGTGTTTTGGCTAACGTTTAGCTCCGTGTTGTATGGTGCAACCTCTATCAATATGCATCGAATAATTCAGATGTCTATGGAGAATTTCTAACCAGGAAAAAAAAGAAAAAGAAAAGAAAATATTGTCAGAGCTTGTGATACACTGATACATGCAAAGCAGCAAACTCATGAAATACTAAAGCCCTATTTAAGGACAGTAGCCAATCTGGCAATGGATGTAAGACCAACACACAAGAATGAGATGATCCACCTTTTCTCTGTCCATGTAGTACTACCAATGGTGCTGGCTGATGAGAACAAATTTAAACTCTGATCAGCTTCTCGTTTCGTTTTCCTAATATAACTAACCTGCCATTGAATTGCGCGCTTGATCATTCAACGCACTTCGTATCGTTTGAACTAACAGTTAAGTGACAGAGTGTAGCTAGAACAACAAAGCAAAAATGTGTTGCAGACTTGCATTGTATGTAGGATCTGAACATTAAATGGTCAATGACCCTCATGGATTTCATAACAAGGAAATCAGATAAATTAGGCACAGGTAATTGAACTATAGAACACAAACATATACTGAAAATCTGAACTCTTTAAGGACATGCTAGTGAGTGATTGTCCCCGTAAAATAACACAAGAGTGACACCATTGGGAGAGTAACTCATAAGTCTTAAGAATATTCCGAAAGCAGTACCCTAGGAGTAATAGCTAAACAACATATTGCCATTCACATACTTGCCAAGTTATCTTTTCATCGTATATTCTACTGATTTAATCTCACCCTTGGTGTGTTGTGTACTTGTGTTGTGACTCGCCTTAACTACTCTTGAAATGAATCTTCGCAGTCTTTGAAGCTCGAGGATACCACATCAACTCCATGGCTATATTTTTAACTTTTCTTCAGCTTCTCTTATATATTCATTCAGCTCTATTGTCATTACCTCAAGGGCCGGAGAGCAGCCTAGTAGTATCTTCGCAAGTTGTAAATCAGTGCACCAACCCCGACACCCTTGGCCAAAGCAGGTAAGTGCTACATTTTTAAGTTGCGGAAGGCTGTAATCTTCCGAAATCAAAAGTGACATATCACAATAGCACCCTTGGCCAAAGCAGGTTGTACCCATGTAAATGTTTTAGAATTTATTAGAGCAGCATAAGATGAGAAGTATATTCATTTTTAGAAGCAAAACAAGCTAATGGTGAAGTTAAGAAGATGTGAGAAGAAATGAATACTTCAGAAACTTACTGTGATTTCTAATTGCTGCAAGTGTGGAGAGCATCCTAGCAAGTTTAGAGCTAGAAAAATTGCCCAACGACAGCGAATTGGTATGCTGACCAGTTTCAGAGTTGTTAACCGTCCCAATTCGCTGGGAACCTTTGACACATCTTCATGTTGCCTACCCTAAGACCAGAATTATATACCAATTCAAATAAAATAAAACACAGAGTTGCTCAAGTTAGTCAGCTACTAAGTCTTAATAAATAAAATCACAGACCTGCCTAAAGGACCTTCTAAGAATGAGTGTTTCAACATTGGGCAAGGAGCAGAAAAACTCGTCCAATCCCCGCTTTTCTCGCCATATAGCATCAAGAGATAATATGTTTATCTTTGTTGTTCCTTCCAGCTTGATATTAGAGACGCTGCCACGAACAACCAAGTCTCGAAGTTTTGGAGCATGGATAATTGTACTTAGATCAGATTCATCAAAGAAATGTAAGTTGAGGCTCTCAAGCTGAGGGCAATTTGAAATAAGATTTTGTAATACACTAATTTCCACAAAGCAAAAGGCTAATCAGGCTAGAAAAGCCACTAAATGTTGGGGGAAGAGAGTAAATACAACAATAGTCGAGTCGCAAGTGCGTCAGGCCTGTTGAAGAGAACAAACAAGAAGTAAGCCTTCTTATGTGAAGACAACTAAGATCGTTGTCACCCATGTGTCCCTCAATAGTATTTCCATCATAGCGATCATCATATAGACAGAGTTCCTTGACACCATTAGCAGAAAGAAACTGTGGATGTATCCACTGACTAATGTCTGCAGATACCGGAACACGAGAAGGAATATAGAGAACAAATTTACGAATAGGGCCAATGTGGCGAAGAATAAGATTGTTAACAATATTTGTAAATGCAGCTTCGAGATCATTCGAAGTTCCATATTTCAATTTGATTAACACCCCATCAAAAAAGTTCTTATCTAGAATAAGCTGTGGTATACAGGGAAAGAGATTAGATTCATAGTGAACGAGAGTGTCTATAACTCTATATATATATATATAGGCAAACTAAATTGCCTAGAAACCAATTAGCGTTAAAACACAATAGTTTGTTTTTCAAGCAAAATAGACTTTTCATAAGTAGTACAAATAAACAGTTCTAATTCTATTAGACTTCTTTAAAAGAGATTTTATAAATAAAACTCTTATATTTAATGTTAAATTATAAAAAGATATTTGTGAAAACAATTTTAATTAAGTTATTTTATAAAGAAAAACACTTTAAAACCGTTTTCATAAATACACGTATAAAACTTACGTACTCAAAACTATTAGGTATGTCTCACACACTGCTTCCAGATTGTTACTCCCAATATTGTTCTTGAATCAATCTTTACTATATCAAACATTAAGATTATCAAATCACAATGTTCTTGATTCCATTCTTGATTTCTTAAAACTTAGCTAGACAATGTTAGCTTGATAGGTGTCAATCGTTTGTCATTATCAAAAACATCATAGCTCAACAAAGTGGCTCTCGGGATGAGTAACGAGAAATCTCAATCTCATCCGCCGGATCCTGATACGGGGATTAATCACCATCTCACTTCACATGTGCCTACCCTGTATCTGTATGGCTATCAGAATACAAGTTCTGCCGCCCCTTTCGATTATCTCACCACAACTTCAATTACGGGACAAATAAAATGAAGACCTGACAAATGTTATTGCAGCTGAAACACAGGAATGAGTTCTTATCCTTGGACCATGATTGGTTTACACATGGTGTAATATACACCAATGTGTTTATGTCTCTATCTCTCTCCTGCTCCATGGGCCCCCTTTGGATTTCGTGGGGGTGGTTGGGGTGTGGGGTAGAGGAGAGATATAGACTCAAAACACATTGGTGTATATTACACCATGTGTAAGTCTAGCATTTTCCCTTATCCTTGAATGGTTTGCAATGTCAATTAGCTACTACTGTGGTCTATTAATGAAACAGTAAAATGTATATGAAAATAGGAGACTAATAAGAACATGGCAGCTGAACTACAAGGGATGAATTACTATCCTTGATCTGTAGTTTGTGACCTGGAACTATATTTTGCTGCTAATGTGCTTTATTACCGATCCTGTTGTTTCTGTTGCAGGAAAGACGTTCCTTGTATGATTCAGATTCAGGATGAATAGATGATGTTCGAGTTCTGCAAGTCGAGAAAATAATGCTAAAACAGATGTACGATTAAGGCTACTTGTCAAATACTCAAATCTGGTGCATCCCCCTGTTCTGAACACTGACCAATTCATCAGAAGTAATCGGAACCCGAGAAACTAGAAAGCACAATTATATTACTGAAGCATTGAGCTCAATTAACTTAAATACAAATCAATTATTTCATCGGGGACTCAACGCTATACTTACACAATGCCAACATATATTATAGAACCACAGAAGGTTACATTAGATCACATATAATCTAGGTAGAGCAAAGTTAACCATTTCATGCTGGAGTTATATTCATCCATGATAAGAACGCAATTCTTGTATCAAGGAGCTCAAGTCCGAATATGATGACCCACCTTCTGCAATTGCATTCCTTGCCCTGTATTTTAGGTTCTTTGCCCTGCTTCTTATTTCCACAGCCTCTATTCCGGTTGGGTAATCGGTTGTCGTGTCAGGTTAAGTTGTGGGAGAGCAATACAAGCGTCGTGCTCATGGGCTGGATGGCCAGTAGGCTCAGCCTGTTCGGTTTTGAAAAATTGGTAGGTTTGGGCATGATCTTTTAATGATTTTATAAGGACCTGACCTGTCTCATGGGCCAAAAAATATTGTTAAGCCCGGCCGCATCAAATCCGGGCCGGTTTTGAACAGCTCTAGTGTGACAATAACATTGCCTTGTTCCTCGAAACCAACCATTTTTACATGACGGAGTGTGTATATCTAGTACACATTGAACACTATTGTTTACTAAAGCCATAATAATATCTAGTACACACCACAAACTGGGTATAAGCACCTAGCTTGTCAGGTGAGCTGCAATACCCATTGAACACTCTATTGTTTCATTCTCTCCAAATGGCATATACAGCTGCAGACAAAATAGCTCTTCTCACCCTTTGGAGGTGATTCTTCCCTGTAACATGCTTCTTAAACCATCTGCATTCGCGTTTTAGGCTTAGGTTTATCAATGGATTCCACACCAAATCAGCAGATCAGTCCATACTTTGCTAGAAAAATCACATTGGTCACTCAAAGTTTTAATCTACACTGTTAAATGTAGGTGCATATATTATGAGCGTTTAATTATTTCTGATGACTAGCCCAAATAACCTTCATATCAAGTTTGCTTGAAATCAAACGTAATTTGTTTCCGACCTAATTGATAAGTACTCCATAACATGTATGGCTCAAGCTTCAAATTCAAGGCAATTTGGTTAGCACAATACTATATTGTTCCATTCCATGGCAACCACTTACCGGTGACCACAGAAGGCCTTAGATAGATAGATAGACATCCTTACAGAATTTAAATGGATCAGATAGCAAAGACACATTGTTGTTAGAGCTATTGACTACCCTGTTGTTAGGTCAATGCAAAACATTGTTGTCAGATTTCATTTGATTTTTGAGCATATCTTATTCAGAAAATAGGCTATCAGAGCCTGTGACAAAGGAACTTGCAAAGCAGCAAACTCAAGAAACACTAACCTTTGTATATTGACTTCTGCTGCAACTTGGGAGAAAGGCTTGTACTCCTATGTATTCAGAAAAATTCTAAAGTGGTTCTTGTAGCTTTTCGATTGCCTTCAAAAACTTGTCGATAGTTCTTGTAGCATTATCGATCTGTATTTTGTGATCTGTATACTACAAGGGACAGGGGACGAAATACAGGAGATAGGATGAAGAATTAGGCAAACTTCTCCATGTCGATCTCAGAAAAACATTTACCCAGTGCCTATCTGGACACTTCAAACAACCATATCAACCAAATTGAAACACTCCACAATACACTTGAATCAAAACCCAGAGATATATAGGAGAACAAGCTAAGAAATGAGTCAGTAAGAGCCATAAACTGCGAGACGTCGCAGAAACTGAGACGATAAATTCTGTCAGAGAGCATGGACAAATCCCAGTGAAACAATAGCTGACAGCCCCGACAGACATCAAATTAACAGTCACTTTGTATGTGCGTACCTGTATGGTTAACTGGTGATGAGTACACATTTTCTGTCACTCCTTGAGTATCTCACCACTTTAAAATCAAGTGGTTACAAATTTACAATACTCAAGGACCAAACTTCACAGGACAAATCAAATGAACACTTGACAAATAATACTGTCAGCTGAAACACAACACATGAATGAGTTATTATCCTTGATCTGTGGATCGTGCTTCGCAATGTTAATTTGCTGCTACCATGCTCTATAAATGAGTCCGTTGCAGAAATATGTATATGAAAACTGCAGACTAGTAAGAACATGGCAGCTGAACTACAGGGGATGGAATTATTATCCTTGAACTGTAGTTTGAGATCTAGAACTGTGTTTTGCTGCCACTCTGCTTTATTAACGTACCTGTTGTTTCAGTTGCAGAAATATATTGTTCGTATATTCAGATTCAGGATGATACTGTAACTTGAGTTCTGCAGAGTTTGAGAAAATAATGCTAAAGCAGATATACAACTATGCTAGTGATGAAATCTGGTACATCCCCTGTTATGAACACAGAAAATTTATAGATCTAATCAGAATTCGAAAAGGTACTAACGAAGCTTTGAGCTCAATTAATAACTACAAACAATTAATGATCGGGAACTCAACGCCATAGACACACGCCAATTTATTATAGAACCGAAACAGGTTACATTAGATTACATAATCTAGGTAGAGCAATGTTAACCCCTTCATTCATGCTGGATTTATATTTATCCATGATAAGAACGCAATTCTTGTATCAAGGAACTCAAGTCCGAATAAGATGACCCACCTTCTTCAATAGCGTTCCTTGCCCTGTATTTTAGGTTCTTTGCCCTGCTTCTCATTTCCAAAGCCTCTTCACCCTCCATTACACTTTCTATGGCCTTCTTTATATTTTCCCATTCCACACCAGCTTCTACAGTTCTGTTCCAGTATTGCTTTGCTCCAACAGCAACCCCAGTCTTCAAAATCTTAGTGACTAGTATTTCATTAATAAATTGCTCGGCAAACAGTGGCCAAGTTACCATAGGCACTCCACACGATATGCCTTCTAGAGTCGAGTTCCACCCACAGTGAGTCACAAATCCTCCTACAGCCTCATGGTCCAAAATTAGTATTTGGGGTGCCCAGCCCTGTATAATTAACCCCTTACCTTCCATCCTATTCTCAAACCCATCTGGTAACCATTGTTCATTTTCTCCCTTTTCATGATCCATGCTTCGCCTTACAACCCATATGAAATCTTGTTTGGAAGCTTCAAGACCCATTGCAATTTCATAAAGCTGCGAGGCAGAGATATCGGACAAGCTACCGAAACAAATGTAAATGACCGAGTTGGGCTTCTTTGAATCGAGCCATTTTAAGCATTCATGCTCGTCAATTGAAGAATCCTTGCCTCTTTGAAATTTAGTTTGATTTTCTTGGTTGCATAAAGAAACAGGACCTATATGCCATGCCCTCCTACCCATAACTTTTCTATAATAATCAGCATAATCTGGTTCTAGCTCATAAAAGCTATTTACAATGACCGCATAACTCTTGGCCTCTGCCTCCCTAGCCCAACTGAAAGTATCCATAATTTCATCTCGCAAATTTCCTTTGATATGCTCAGATAACTTTAATCTGGTCAGTTTTATTTCGTGGGGAAGATTGGGTACAACAAATTCTTCATCATCAGTTGAAACGGATTTGTGAGGCTCATATGCAAATAATGCATTTGACACACAAAGCCAGAAGAAGCAAGTCCCATGAAACACTAACCTTGGTATATTGAATTTAGCTGCTACTTCAGTTGCAAATGGGAGATACATATCAGCAACTAAGCAATTAGGCTTGTATTTCTCTAGGACTTGCTCAAGCGGTTCTTGTAGCATCTTCATTGCCTTCATAAACTTATTGGTCATTTCCATTGAAGTGAATTGATCAAAATTCTCAATTCCCTCTGGAAGGCCGGCTTCCTTAGAAGGAAATGGGATTATCTCAATGTCGATTTGACAACTGGTGTTTTTGTACCCCTCAAGCGGTTTGATAAAAGCTGGTGCGTTGAGAGGGGTCGTGATAATGGTGGTTTTGACATGGTGGGCAGCAAATAACTTTGCTATGTCTAAGGTTGGGATCATATGGCCAGCAGACATTAGGGGGAAGAAGACCACATGAAGGTTTTCAGCTTCAGTGCTCATTGTGGAAGTTATATTATCTAATATGACACAAAAAGATGACCAGTGCAGAAATATACTATTCCAAGCTATGAAGTTGTGAAGAAAGGAGAAAAAAATTTAACTGTCTTCAGGAAGGTGAGCAATTCAGTATTGGAAACTTGGAAAGGATAAAATTTATGAAATTATACTAGTGTAAGAGAAGGTTGGTCAAGTACTCGGGACTTGGCTAGCCATACAATGGGTGTAAGTGTAACATACACCCTATTGTCTAGTCTCTATCTCTCTCCTCTCCCTTGGACCCCATACCCATGAAATCCAAGGGGTCCAAGGGAGAGATAGACACAAATAAAGGGGGACAATGGGGTGTATCGTATATATTACAATGGTTGTATGGCTAGCTTTGTTGCAAGTACTCTCATTTATGTACACTTTCCATGCCAGTATGTCAGTACGTGGTTAAAAAATTGGCTTACATGTTCTAAAAGGACAATTGTCCTATTTTTATCCAGGAAGTTGGACCATATGCATGCACATCCAACGTCCTAATTTCATGAAGTTTGAGGGCCTACAAAAGGGGTGAAGCCCTGCCTATACCATAAATTGATTTGTGGATAGATTTTTCTGAAACTACATAGAAGCAAGTTGATTTTGACATCTTGTTAGCCTCAACATGATATACTCCAAAGTATGTTTGCAGTCCGGGGAATCTTGTGACATCAGACATGACAATGGTCAAGGACAATCAAAGAGCCAAACTAAAGTAGGAGTGTAGGACCAAACAAGCTTATTACTCGGTCATTTTGGGTAAATTTATGTCAGGGGTGCTATGTGGAGGCTGCCTTACCCTGAGGCTACAAAGGTTCGACTTCAATTTGCACCCCCAATCAAAACAGGACACTTAAGCACTTCTAAAAGAAAACCATTTTCCCTTGGACTGTTTTTGGTATACACAATATGTAGTATACACAACCTTGTCTTGTGTCTATCTCTCTCATCTCCTTTGGATTTCAGGGGGTAGTGCGGGTATATTGAAAAAAAGGGAGAGGAGAGAGATAGACACAAGACAATATTGTGTATACTACCGATTATGTAACTCATGTTTTTTTGTTTTCCCGTGCAACTGCTTATATGTCCTATTTCGGTTGAGGGTTGGGGTGCACATTGTTGTTTCAAAGTGAGGCTACACATAGCAATTAGCATCCATAAAATTTATATCGGCAATATATTGTTTACCTAACATTAATTATGAGTTGGATATATATATTTTTAGATTTTGGTTTGATGCAACCTTTTAGAAAAGAGATATGAAAGCAATTACCAACTGATTTGTGCACATTAAGTTACTTTTACTTTTAGTTCTACTTTTGATTCTTCATTCATCCCAGATTGAGTTTTATGTTTAGTTTCGCATTGCGTATAACGCATTCATGTAATGATAATCCTCAAAATTTGGATTTTTGTTATAATTTTACCGACATTTTCACAATATTTGACCTTTAATTACTAGATTTTACTACAAAAGTAAGGATAACATCACATACAACCTAAATATTCCTATTATTCTCATGTGCTTATAAATTACTAGTTATCCTCAATAGTAAGAATGACTATTATTTCCAAACCAAATTAAATGAATGCTTTTAATTACTTGTCAACGTGTGCACAAATGTAGAGCTAGCCAAATTAATATTCAATATATCTATAGGTCTCCAATGCAGAGTTGAGAGACACCACAATTTGTCACCGATTTCGTTTTCTCGGTACCACCTCTTTTATTTTCATTTTCAAGAACTCCCCTTATCAGTAAGTGGTGACAAAAAAACTTTGTCACCCGTGGAGACTTATAGCACTATTTTGATATTACAACAAATCCTGCCATAGCCGGAGTCACTCTGAGGATATCCAAATACCCGCAAACAAGTTCAATTTAATAGAAAGATTGTTATTAGAAGATAGAATAAATTCATTTTAGACCTACTAAATATTTTGGATGGAACTAAGAGAAATGAGATAAATTCTGGGAGGTACGGTGGACCACAAGTGACTGGTGAAACAAAGCAGACTATTACTTTGGTGTTTTTTATGTATCACGGTATCAAATTATCAGTGACACCGCCCAGCCTCATGAGATAATGGTTAACCAGAAACTTATGACAAAGGGTAACACTTTCGGCTGCTATTTGCTTGTTTCTCAGAGTTGGCTACATGCGGTCACGGTGATAGAGATGTTTCTTATCAGATGATTATGTTCTATCCAAAACATTTCACAGTTTTCCGGAAAGTGATAAATCTCATCTTCCATACCCCTTTTCTGTGTGACAAACGATAGAGACATAAGGTTTATCTACTAATCCTACATTTAATAGGTGTTTGAGCTTCAACTTCAATAGCTGTATGAGTTTCGGCTCTAATGGGTGTTTGAGTTTCGGCTCATTTTTTCTTCCATTTAATAAACTACTAATTATCCGGGGGAAAAAAAAAGAGAACATTTTATTTTCTTCTAAGAAAACTAGCTACACCATTGAAACAGCTGGTCTACAATAGAGGAAGCAGAGAATACCGTTTTGAGGGTCATTTCTTCCAGCACAGCAGAAGTCATTCCAGCTTCTGGTCTCTTGAATAAATTTCTGTGTCATGCAGAAACGTACTTGAATGTCTTAGAGGATGTCTAACTAAAGATAATACTCCAAGAATCTCTGGACAGGTTTCTCGGTTGGCGATTTGACGACTGATGAGCCTACAAATATGATCAACATCTGTGTCCCATGGATATATACTGACATACTATCTGTCTTTATCATGACTCTGGCTGCATTGCAATAGACAGTAATTCACAGACAAAGAAGAAAAAGTATCTTATACTCTCATGTACAAAAAAAATTACATCGGCATCCATTCATTTTTTTTTTAGATAAGACATCGGCATCCATTCATACATGATTGTTCGTAACAGAAGTCACCATATCCGGAGGTAATGAACAGTTTACAAAGTTGTATTCATGTTGGGAAACAAGGCTTGTCACCATATCCGGAGGTAATGAACAGTTTACAAAGTTGTATTCATGTTGGGAAACAAGGCTTGTCACCATATCCGGAGGTAATGAACAGTTTACAAAGTTGTATTCATGTTGGGAAAACAAGGCTTTTATCTCAGATCTATAAGGCAAGGTTGAAAAACATACAGCTAAGAGAATTCTAAAAAATGCAAATCAACATGGCAAACAATTATAAATCAGACAAAATGATTATGACGAAGAGTTAGACTTTCAACACTTTGTATTAAACCACCTTGTATTAAACTGCTAAATCATAAATCAATACATTTTGATGATCTTTAGGAGGTGGAGCTAAAAGAATCAGTATTTGTAAAGTTTCAAATTCCGATCATGATGGATAATAATCATTTGGCAATATTGAACTATTTTTTCTTAATTTCTTGTCAAGTAGAGACATTGAGTGCATATCCAAACATGGGTCTAAGATCCATATATTTGCCGCGCTACCATCCATAGTCATATCCCACCTTAAGCAAGAGATCTGTGAGAGGCATTGGGTAACTAATGATATGGTCTGATAGGATAATGTATGATAGTCTTGAGAATACACACCTTGAAAGCTAGAACACAGATATTGTCTCTGAGTGATTTAAATGTAAGGTCTTCTAACTACAAATTTCCACCTTTTTCTTGAGAATACAACAACATCCCCACTGCCTCCAAAGAGGCTCCCGCCTAAGCAGGGGGGGTGGGGGTGGGGTTGTACGCAGCCTTAACCTTGTGAGAACAAATCTCACAAAGATGCTATTTCCGTTGACCCTTGATCCAAAGTGGGACGACCATCGGAAACTTCACAATAAATAAGAAGTGATGATAGTTTTATGAGCCAATTTGATTTAGTCCATTATATTCGGAAGCCAAAAAATACTGAAGCTCTTGAAAATGCAACATGGCAGCAAACAGACAAAATATTCACAGATGATAAAGGTAGAGCATTGCAGACTTGAATTCATGTCGAAGACAGCTAATGCAACCATGACACAGCAGACAATTTACAATACCTTGAACCCAGCGTGAAGCAGTGATTGTGAGTTGTGAGTTGTGAGTTGTGAGTTGTGACTCGTGAGGACATAATCTGCAATAACAGGACCGCCTGAACTGCAATTCACACCTTTCGCAGCACTAATGAAGGCATCACCGTTGCAAATTTAACCTTCACATACACACACAAACAGTGATTGTAAGTTGTGACTCGTGAGGACATAGTCTGCAATAACAGGACCGCCTGAACTGCAATTCACACCTTTCGCAGCACTAATGAAGGCGTCACCGTCGCAAATTTAACCTTCACACACACACACACACATACACACACAAAAGAAAAAATCTTCAAAATGCTAAAAATCATAAAACATCAAATTTCAGAAAATCAACATTCAAGATAAACATTATCTTGGATTCCAGGGTGCTAATGGAGAGTCTGAAGGAGGAGGAGATCTAGAAGTACTTTCGTGAAGAAAACCAACTGGCAAATGGATATGCTAAATTGTCCTTATTTAAGCACTGTAGGTGGCACACAACTTTTGTAATTCATTTTCACCACCTTTGGGCTGTAAAAGTGTAAAACTATCTGTGAAGATGACTGCCAGGGATGAACTTTTCTAGGCATGTAAACATACTCCTCCTAATTTTATTCCAAGCTTTATTAGTTATTTCAACGGGAAACAAAATTCCAAGATAAAAACAGAGGTAATAAATGTGATGGTAAAGTCTAAATCCAGATCTCAAAGGTAAATACAGGCTGATTTATACTTGAAATTAACTACTTCCTCCATTCTCTTTTGGGTTTGATTATCCTTTTACTTTTTTATGGTCTCTTTTGGGTTTTTCATTTATTTCTTTATCATTTCAGATGATGTACTCTTTTTTTCTTTTAATTTAAATAAATAAGTGAGAAATTTCAGTTAAGTTGTAAGTTGTAACTTTTAGTGTATCAATTATGAATTTTAGTGAAAGAAAATTAACATAATAGTTTATAGGTTATGAAATAGTTCATAAACTACGAGCAAAATGTTCATTAAAAAGTGGTCTAATAGTTCATAAATTATAAACGCAATGTTCATTTAAAATAGTATAATAGTTCATAGGTTATAAAGGTAATGTTCATTTTAAAAATACCTAGTAGTTCATATGTTATAAATGTTCATTTCTCTCCAAAAAAAATTGTTCATCCTCTAAAAAAGAAACATATTTTTCATTTAAAATGGTCTAATAATTCATATGTTATAAATCTAAAGTTCATTTGAAATAGTCTAATAGTTCATATGTTATAAATGTAATGTTCATTTAAAATAGTCTAATAGTTCATATGATATAAACGCAATGTTCATTTAAAATAGTATAATAGTTCATATGATAAAAACGCATTGTTCATTCCTCAAAACAAAAAAAAAAATATATAGTTCATTTAAAATAGTCTAATAATTAATAAGTTATAAACGTAATGTTCATTTATAATAGTCTAATAGTTCATAAGCTAAAAATTTAAGGTTCATTTCAAATAAATTTGTAAACATAAGGTTCATTTAAATTATTCTTATATTCATACGGTATAAACGTAAATTTTATCTGAAATAGTCTAATAGTTCATAAACTATAAATGTAATGTTCATTTAAAATAATCTAATAGTTTATAGTTTATATTTATTTAAAATAGCCCAATAGCTCATTCTGTACAAACGTATTGTTCATTTAAAATAGTCTAATTGGTCATAAGGTATAAACGTAGTGTTCATTTAAAATAGTCTAATTGTTCATAAGGTATAAACATAGTGTTCATTAAAATAACCTAATACTCTAGCTCATAGTGTACAAACATAGTGTTCATTTAAAATAGCCTAATTGTTTATAAGGTATAAACAAAGTGTTTATTGAAAATAGTTTAATAGTTGATACAGAATATGTTATAAGCGTAAGGTTCATTAGAAAAAGTCTAATAGTTCATACGTTATAAAGGTGATGTTCACTAAAAATTATCTAACTATTCATTTGTTATAAATGTAATGTTCATGAAATACAATCAAATAGTTCAGTAAAAATATTTAATAGTTTCTTAAATAGAAACAAAAGATTTTTTTTTTTTTTTTATTTGAACTCCACAAAAAAAGATTGTTACCAAAAACAACTACGTAAAAGGATTCAGTAGAAACTAGAAAGAAAAGAAAAAGATACTTTCCAAAAAAAAAAAAAAAAAAGGAAATGAAAGAAAGGAAATCCACGTGGAAGAAAACAGATGGGCGCGGGGGGGCATGTGTTAACCAAAGTTCCAAAAAACGGTAACTTGTGGTGTTTGAATTTTGCCAGTTTGCTGGGCTACTAATTGAGTTCCGAACGAGCGCGTATTGGGCTGGACTGGTCCAGCTAATAGGTATTGGTGGCAAGATTTTACTCAATCGGTGAGAATAGAAATAATAATGAGTCGGGTTTGGGCCGGGTCCGGCTAAATCTAGACCCATTTATATTTTTGGGTTCAAATTCAGACTCGGTTCAGACCCTACAGGGTCTATAATACTTAGATCCAAATTCAGATCCACTGAATCTAATGGATCCGTGGGTCCTAAATGGGTCTCGTTAATAAATTAATAAATAAAGAGATTTATTCCTAAATCCTATAATATGCATCAGATTTGAAGTTTTTATTAGAAAATATCACTTAACAACGTATTTATACTCATTGAAAAATGAAAGAAACTCAAATTTTCACCTTTGGACTCTTTTTTTATACATGATCTTTACTTTTTTTTCTTTTTTCTTTTTTATTTATACATGTTAATGGGTCCATGGGTCGGATCTGGGTCTGTGATACTGGACCCAGATCCAGATCCAGATCCATTTGCGACACATGGACCCAGATCCAGATCCAGATCCAATGGGTTTATAAAAAGGGGATCTAGACCTTTATAAATAGATCTGGATCCGTGGGTCTGGGCCGGGTCTCAGACCCATTGCCATTCCTAGGTGAGAATCAATGGTAGGACCTTATTTAATCAATGGAAATCAATGGCAGGATCCACATTCCTCCTCACAGGATCAGTGGCAAGACCTTATTGAATCTGTGAGAATTAGTGGAAAGACCTTACCGAATTAGTGGAAATCAGTGGCAAGACCTTACTCAATCAGTGAGGATCAGTGAAAATAAGTGGAAAAGAACGCATCGTAATTCTCATCCCCGGAATAACTTGAGTTTTAGTCTCATTTTCAACTGCAAATTTTTTGAATTTTTAAGTGTTGCATGTGTATTAGTTTACTTTTGTAGAAGTGTTTTTTTTTTTTTTGGATTGCTAAATGTAAATCGCAAAAAATTGAACGTAAATAATATCATAATACCCCTAATAATTTTCTCACCCATTTCCCAGTTTGCCTATTTTCTCTCAAACAATTCTCTATTTCCCTCACGGGGCGTTTGGGAAGTGGGAATGGGATTGTGAGATTATGGGACGGGGATCGAATTTGTGTTGAGGGGATAGGAAATTTGTATAATTAATCTCATTACCTTGTTTGTTATGTGGGGTATTAGATTTGGGAATAGATTGGGGATTATAAAGTTAGTTTACCAAAATGCCATTAAAAAAAGAGTAGACAAAATCTGCAGTCATTTTTAATGGGTATAATAGTAATTTAACTTTAAAAGCTCTTATTCCTCCTCCTAATACCTGCCCCCCTATGGGATAAAAAATATGGGATAAGAGACCATTTTATCCCTATCCCTACATTCTCTCTATTCCCCATCCCTTACACCAAATATGAGATTTCACAATCTTAATTTTCTAATTACTATCCCTACCTTCTATTCCCACTAAACAAACGCCCCGTCAAAGCTTAAGTTCTCAACCTACACGTTTTTTGTCTGATCTGGGAAAAGAAATAAACAGATTGATAAAAGGAAAAAAGATAATAGAAAGAGATAACCTAACCTATCTAATCTAATCTTTAGTCAGAACCCAACCGATCTCAGATTGAACTATGATTAGGTAGTTAAAAGTACTCAAGGTTGAAAGGTGAAACATCAACCATTGAGACAAACGTTTTTTTGATTCAAAAGGTGCTTTTCTTAATGAATTACTGTCACTCATGCGTATATAACGGCTCCACAAAAGAGAGGTATTATTGAAGCCTTTAATCTACATCGATAAATTTAAGGAACTTTTTTCTAAGACGAGTTATATATATCTATAGGTAAAGTTTTATGAGTGCAATAAATCAAATATACAACTACAAATATTCATGATTTAATGTGTCGTAACACGATATTGAAGAATGCAATAAAGCTAATGATCAACCATTCACGATTTACAAAGTATACAATGCGATCCATGACACAAATATACCGAACAACAAAATGTTTTGATCAAACAAATTAAGAATAGCAAAGTTGGACTAATCATGCATGCACAATTTATATCATCCATGAGTATTAACAACTAAAATCTTGTATTATTAAGGAACTTAGATCGGAATAAGATGACCCACGTTCTTCAATAGCTTTAATTCCTTCCCATCTCCTTAAGCTTTGTTGCCTTGCTTCTAATCTCCAAAGCCTCTTTACCCACCATTATTTTTTCTATAACTACCTTTATGTCTTCCCTTTTCACACTAGCCTTTTCAACTAATCCCTTTGTTTCAAAATCTCATTTCAATTTGGCTTTTCACGGTTTTCAAGATGACACTTTGACCATGAATGAGAGACACACACAGTGGCGGATCCAGAATCCATAACTTAGATATGCACAATTAAATGAATAAAACTAACCGTGATTTTTTTTCAAAAATAACTTAAAGCGAAAGAGAAAAAGTGGGCTGATGAACATAAAGCAATAACAAAATAAAATAAAACCAAGT
Source organism: Tetragonia tetragonoides (assembly GCA_038025085.1). Lineage (NCBI taxonomy): Eukaryota > Viridiplantae > Streptophyta > Magnoliopsida > Caryophyllales > Aizoaceae > Tetragonia > Tetragonia tetragonoides. Next base: position 36,416,004 of record CM076148.1, read on the forward strand.
GATGGCTATAGAAAGATTCAAACTTGGGTCTTTGTAAGAATCCAACAACTAGTCTAACCAAGTGCTCTAGCACCAAGTTGTACCATAAAATACAGAGATTTTATTTATGAAGGGTATGCACTTGCATACCTTCATGCTATGGTGGATCCGCCACTGGTCACACACACCAGCCACTACGAAATTAGGCTCGCATTTGTCTAGGACATGCTCAAGCTGTTCTTGTAGCATATCAATTGCCTTCACAATGCAAACTTATCCACCATGTTCCTGGCAGCACGTTCCTCGCTCGTAATTTTCAATTCCCTCTGGAAGGCCAACCTCCTTCAAAGGAAATGGCATTGCCTCATTGTCGATTTGAGAACCGATATTTTTGTAGCTCTCAAGGGGTTTGATAAAAGTTGGCGCGTTGAAAGGCCAGGGTAGTGATGATAGTTGTTTTGACATGATGGGCAGCAAATAACTTTGCTATGTATGTCTAATGTTGGGATCATATGAGTTTCATCAATATATGTATGTACAACTTAACTACAACAACTCAAAAAAATATATGAATTGATCAAATGTCGAATTGGAGAGAGTAACTAATAAGTTTAGGAATATTCAGAAAACAGTACCCTGGCCTAGATGGATCAAAAATTTCTGCTCTCACACCAAATAGCTAAACAACATATTGCCATTCGCAAACTCTCCAAGTCATCTTCCATATATTCTACTGGTTTGATTATCTCACCTTTTGTGTGTTGTGTTGTGACTCGTTTCAAGTATGCTTGAAAAGAATTTTCGCAGTCTTTGAAGCTCGAGGATACCACATCAACTCTGTGCCTAAGTTTAACTTTTCTCCAGCTCCTCTCGCTTTGTCACTGAGCTCGATGGTCATTACCTCAAGGGCCGGAGAGCTCGCTAGTAGTAGCTTGGTAAGTAGTAAATCATTGGTCGATCCAGAGATGAAAACAAGTGCGACGTTTTTAAGCTGCAGAAGACTGTAATCTTCCTTCATGCGAAGTAACATATCACCAAAGCACCCAGGGCCAGAGCACGAGGTTAAACCCACCTAAGAGTTTTAGAACACCAAGATGAAAATATCTTCATCATCAATAGAAGCTAAGCAAACAAATGGTGAAATCAATTAAAATGTGAGGAAAAAAAACTTGAAACACTTACATTAAGCTCAAATTGCTCCAAGTGCGGAGCGCTCCTGAGCAAGTTTAGAGTTAGAGAAATGGCCCAATGACAGCAAGTAGGTACTTGGACAAGTTTGAGAGTTGTCAATCGTCGAAATTGGCTGGGAACGACCTTTGGCAAATGATGATGGCGCGAACCCTGATACCAGAATTATAACACCAATTCAAATAAAGAGACAGAAGACAGATGATGCACATTGAATTGGTAAAATCAGTCAGTTACAAAGAAATAGAGTATAATACAATAATTTACACAGACCTTCCAAAAGGAGCCACAAAGAACAAGGTACTGAACATTGGGCAAGGAGCAGAAAAACTTATCAAGTTTCCTTGCGAAACCCCATTCAGCCGCCAGGAATAATTTGCTTATCTCCGTTGTTCCTTCCAGATTAATATTACTGACGAAGCCACGAACAATCAAGCCTCTAAGTTTTGGAGCATGGATGTCTATACTATTTAAATAGACTTTGAAGAGAAGCACGCTGATAATCTCAAGCTGTGGGCAACTTGAAATAAGATTTCGTAATGTATTCGAGTCCATACAGCAACTTGTAATCAACTGAAGGCAAGTAAGGGATTGAAAACCACTAAATTTAGGGGGAAGAGAGTAAATACAGCAGTTGTTCAGAGTCAAGTCTGTAAGGCCTACAGAAGAGAACAAACAAGAAGGCAACTTCTTTTTGTGACAACAAGTATTCTCACTAGATCTACTGATACTTTGGTCATAATTATATCGATCATCATGTAGAGTGAGTTCCTTGACACCACTAGTAAAGAGAAACTGTATCCATGGACCAATGTCAGCAAAAACCGAAACCCAAGAAGGAATGTAAAGAACAAACTTGCGAATAGGACCAACATGCCGAAGAAGAATGTTGTTGACAACATTTTGGTGATAATAAGGTTGAGCATCATCTGAACAGTTATAACTATTTGGGAGGGCTTTAAAGAAGTCTTTATCAAGGATCAGCTGTGGTAGTCGAACCCATTGATATCGCCAATGTCTAGATAAGATACTCGTCTTCACAGCTTCTCGTAGTTGTAAACATTACAAGATACGCGGTGTTATAAGTGGTGGCAGATTGCTGATCCTATCAACACCGGCTTCACAAGCTTGCTGATCACCGTTCCAAGAAACTTGAAGCACAGACATGTTGCAACATTAGATGAGGATTTGAGGAAATATGGGAGGAGCAAACTGAGAAGTGAAGGGGCAAAGTGCTGTTAAGAGCAATGAACTGTCCCTCTTTGCACTGATATTTATAGCTTCAGCTGGCACTAGGAGTATTAATAAGGGGGGCAGTTGAAAAGTCTAGTAAATATAGATAATTGTAGCAGATTAGGCCTAAGCTACAATCAAGCAAGCCAATAGAATCCCTCTGACTCCTCGGTTAATAGGAAAGAAGCATTAATTTTTCTTATTGAAAAGTCTAGTAAGTTAGACAATTGTTGGCTACTATTCAAACACATACAACGTGAAGTCTTAAGTCTTTACTACACTGAAGTTCTGAAGTGCCCTGCTTCTAACCTGGAGAATGCTTTATCTACCCACCAGGTAGCTTACCCGGGTGATAAGGACAATGAAAATAAGCCATGAACTGACCACTTACAAAACAAGTGACAGTTAACTTACAGAAGAACTGGACAAGTACACAGACGACCTGATAAATATTAGGCAGTGTGTCTTACTCGATTTCAAAGGAGGACACAGCAGGAAAACAAAAGTTGATTACGGCATATGTCATGCATGCAGTTCGATTTAGAAATTAGTTATTGACTTCTTCTGTTAAAAGAACAAATTAATAAGGAATATAACATTAGTTGGGCCTAGAATCAGATTGTTAAAGAATCTGATTCTATGTTGCACAAACAAATGCTACATAAAAAATGCATAAGTAGCAAGAAATTGGTGGCCAAAATTCAACAAATGAATTATTATCCTTGATCAGTAGCAGGCTGTAGTCTGCAACACTAAGCCGCTACCACTGTGCTAGCTCAAATATTGTGCATCCCCTATCATGAATATCAAGAATACTGACATATTTAAAGCTGTAATACAGTTTCAACCATTGAGACAAACGTCATAGAATCCGAAAACCTATTCAACCACTCATGTTTTAATTTGCAAAGTCATATGACAGCAACATGTAATAGAATCCGAAAAGCAAATGTTATGTTGGATATAACCCAAACAGACCAAGTTCGGCTAATCATGCAGGATTTCTTCATCCATGACAAGAACCTAAGTCTTGTATCAAGGAGCTCAGGTCGGAACAAGATGACCCACCTTCTTCAATAGCCTTCTTTGCCATCTCTTTTAGCTTCTTTGCCCTGCTTCTAAACTCCAAAGCCTCATCACCCACCATTACTCTTTCTATAACAACCTGTATATCTTCCAATTTCACACTGGCCTCTAATAATACTGTTCTGCTCCATTGCTTAGCTCCAACAGCAACCCCCGTCTTCAAAACCTTGGTGACTAACTTTTGGTTAGAAAATTGCTTGGCGAACAATGGCCAAGTTACCATGGGGACTCCACATGATTTGCCTTCAAGAGTCGAGTTCCACCCACAATGAGTCACAAATGCCCCTACAGCATCATGGTTCAAAATTAGTATTTGTGGTGCCCAACCCCTTATAATTAGTCCCCTGCCTTCCATCCTCTTCTCAAACCCATATGCTAACCATTCTTCATCTTCTTCATTGATCTTGTTATCCTTGGTTCGCCTTACAACCCATATGAAGTCTTGTCCGGAAGCTTCTAGACCCATCGCAATCTCATGAAGTTGCGAGGTGGGGAATACAGCCATGCTACCAAAACAAACGTAAATGACAGAGTTGGGCTTCTTCGAATCAAGCCACTTAAGGCATTCATGCTCGTCGATTGATGACTCCTTGCCCCTTTGATATTTAGCTTGATTTTCTTGATTGCATAACGAAACAGGACCTATATGCCATACCCTCCTACCCATAATCTTTCTATAATGATCTGCGTAATCCGGTTCTAGCTCATAAAAGCTATTTACAATAACGCCATAGATGTTATCATCCTGATCTGCCTCCATACCGCAAGAGAAAAAATTCAATGTTTCTTCATCTGTCTTGTTTTCTCTCATATGTTCAGGTAATTGTGCTCTAGTCAATTGTATTACATGGGGCAGATGAGGGACAATAAACTCCCCGTCATCTGCTGCAACAGATTTGTGAGGTTCATATGTTGTTAAAGCTCGCGACACACAAAGTGCAAAGCAGGAAGTCCCATGAAACACTAACCTTGGTATATTAAATTTTGCTGCAACCTGGGTTGCAAATGGGAAAAACATATCGGCAACCAGGCAAGTAGGCTTGTATTTCTCTAGGACTTGCTCAAGCGGCTCTCGTAGCATACCAATTGCCTTCACAAACTTTTTGACCATTTCCGGGCTACTGAGTTGCTCAAAATTCTCGATTCCCTCTAGAAGGCCAACCTCCTTACAAGGAAATGGGATTACCTCAATGTCGATTTGAGGACCGACATTTTTGTAGCTCTCAAGGGGTTTGATAAAAGTTGGTGCATTGAGAGGGGTGGTGATGATGGTGGTTTTGACATGGTGGGAAGCAAATAACTTTGCTATGTCTAAGATTGGGATCATATGACCAGCGCCCATAAATGGGAAGAAAACCACATGAAGCCTTCGAGGTTCGACATCCATTGTTGAATAATTTCAACTAATGCTAAACAAGAAGATGACTAGTGTTGATATAATCTAAACAAAGAGTATGAGGTTGTGAAGTTGTGCTATAAGACAATTGAGGTTGCTATCATTATATTCTTGTATGTTACCTCACATTTAGTATGCATAAAACTGCCATTGAAGGTAGTAAATCTTATTTCAACTTAAGGTAACAAATCTGATTTGATTTTTTTTGTTTCCTCAATTGCTTATATTTATTCCCTTCTACAAAAACTCAATTATTGTGTAGGGGATCAGGGGTGATTCAGGCTTTGTATTCGATCTGTATACATAGTGTGTTTCATGCTTGGCAATGTTTGGCCTTATACAATGTTTCTTAAAACAAAACAATATATGTAGTTTGTTCCTTAATTAGTCTACCCATGCTTAATTATACAAGTTTTTTAGCAGAAAACTATAATTTAGCAACGTATGAACGGCTCGCAAAAATGGTCTTAGTACCGACCCTGTTGGCATGCACACTGTTTACCCCACTAGTCCATTTGTTGAAATCAAGTCAAGTAGGAGAAAGAAAGAAACTACCCTCTGCCTACAAGAGGATAGTCTCCAGGACAGAAACCAACAGATGGAAAACTTCAACCATGTAAAGAAGATATCGGAATGATCACCCTTTTCTGCATACATGCATGTACAATACGTATTGCTATCGCTGTGATGAGAGCCAATTCTCAGCTCTGTTTTGCATTTTCAGATAGATAGCGTGCCTAAATTACCTTTATATAATTACTGGCTTTATTATACCAAGTGCATTACTACAGGATACAAGTACTTGAGCTACAGCCTACAGTGCAAAAACACGTTGAAGACCCTTGAAGTTTTGATGTGCTAATCAAAGAACCACATGATACTCAACATTTTCTACACTTGATCTTAGCCAAAAGGCCGAGAAAGGTATGACACTCGTGCAATTTCTGAAGTGTCAGCGACATTTTCAAATGATTCCCAAAACTTACAAACTGATTCCATTTTTAAACAGCAAAAGGAAATGTTACAATCAGATTCAGTGAATGGCATCCCCTGTAACATTTTACAAAGAGCGACAACTAAGACACAGTCAATAAAAAGTTCCCAAAGTATTCGTATGGGGAAAATAGTATCAGTAGCTGTATTGAAAGTTTCAGTTGCTTGTAAAATATGGCCTAATTAAGTTGTAGAAAATTCTTAGTTCCAACTTACCACTGGTGTATTGTGGACAGACTTGTGTCAACTCTTGAAAATAATCTCCGCAATTTTTGAAACTCGAGGATACCTCAACAACTTCTTCGCTATCTTTAACTCTTCTTTAGCTCCTCCCTTTACCTCATTGAGCTCTATAGTCATTACCTCAAGGACAGGAGAACAAGCCAACAGAAGCTTTATAATAAGTTGCAATTCATTGCTCGAATCTGACATACAGACAAGTGATACATTTTTAAGGCACGTGAGGCTACAATCTTCCTCAACATCAAGTAACTTATCAACCCCGCAAATGCACACTGAAAGCACCTATATATTTTACATAGCAGCAATATGAGATATGTCTCCATCAAACGGGAAGCAAGCTAACGGTGTAGTATAAGATGTGAGGTGAAGTCAGACACTTACTTCAACTTCTAATTGCTGCAAGTGCAGAGAGCATCCAAACAAACCGAGAGTAAGACTAACGGCCCATGCACAGCCATCACGGACTCACTGTAGGGCAACTCTCCAACTTCTGGGAAAAGGTTGAAAAAGGCCACCCTATCTTTTGTTTGGACAGCTGATCTGGGTCCTATGTATATGTACTGTATATTTGTGCAGATCCATAAGTAGCACTCATATAATGATTAAGAGAGAGAGAGAGGACATCTTAGAAATTTCGCCGCCATATACGACTGCATATCACCTCCTATAGGCTAGTTTTACTACTTTTACCCAGTACAATCTTATATCAGAATTTGGAGCACCTTTCCCCTTCATCTACTGTCTGTATGATGATGAGAAACTCAGTTCTGACACTGCTTGTGTTATTTTACCATGTACTGACTTCTTACGTAACTAGTGATAATCAGCTTCAGAACCTTAAACTTCACAGGGCAAGTACACTGTAATGAAGCAATGTTGTTTACTTCCATTTCTAAGGGAGAAGACAGCAGGAAATCAAAGCTGATTACAACATACGAGTATGTCATACAGTTCGATTTAGAAGTGAATCATCTGTTAAGAAGAGAGTATTTCAGATTCTCATCACACTAGCTTAGTTTGGAGTCTGCAACAGTAAATGCCTGTTGATCCTCTGTTGCAGAAACACAAGCTACTTGAAAAATGCATAAATAGCAAGAAATTGGTTACAACTTACAGGAAATGAATTATTATCCTTAATCAGTAGCTTGTGGTCTGCAACACTAAGTCGCTACCACTGTGCTCCGAGCTTGTGCATCCCCTGTCATGTATTATGAATACTGACATATTTATAGATGTAATCACAGTTTGAACAAAGTGAAATAACCTATAGAACCACTTATAATTCGATGATTTGCAAAATGCAAAGTACACAATATAAGAAACTGTATATAACCCAAACAGACCAAAGTTGGGTTAATCATGCAGGATTTCTCTCATCCATGACAAGAACCTAATTCCTGTATCAAGGAACACAGGTCGGAATAAGATGACCCACCTTCTTCAATAGCCTTCCTTGCCATCTCTTTTAGCTTCTTTGCCCTGCTTCTAACCTCCAAAGCCTCATCACCCACCATTACTCTTTCTATGGCCACCTTTATATCTTCTCCTTTAACACTAGTGTCTAGCGTTCTGTCCCAATTCCATTGCTTAGCTCCAACAGCAATCCCGTTCTTAAAAACCTCAGTGACTAGTTTTTCGTTGTAAAATTGCTCGGCGAATGCTGGCCATGTTACCATAGGAACCCCACACGATATGGCTTCTAGAGTCGAGTTCCACCCACAGTGAGTCATAAATGCCCCTACAGCCCCATGACCCAATATTAGAATTTGTGGTGCCCAGCCCCTAATTATGAGTCCCTTGCCTTCCATCCTCTCCTCAAACCCCTCTGGCAACCAGCCTTCACTGTCTTCCTTCTCATCCTTTCTTTTCCTTATAACCCAAATGAAGTCTTGTCCAGAAGCTTCTAGACCCATTGAGATCTCATGAAGCCGCGAGGTGGAGACAATGGACAAGCTACCAAAACAAATGTAAATGACCGAATTGGTCTTCTTCGAATCCAGCCATTTTAGACATTCATTCTCGTCTATTGAAGAGTCCTTTCCCCTTTGAAATTTAGCTTCATTTTCTCGGTTGCATAACGAAACAGGACCTACATGCCATACCCTGATTCCCATAAGCTTTCTATAATGATCAATGTAATCCGGTTCAAGCTCATAAACGCTATTTACAATAATCCCATGGCTTTTAGACTCTGCCTCCATAGCACGAATGAAAAATTCTGATTCACCATCTCGGTTATTATTTATCAAATTTTCAGGTAATTGTAGTCTTGTCAATTTTATTACATGGGGAAGATGGGGGATTGCGAACTCTTCATCATCAGCTGATATCGATTTGTAAGGCTCATAAGCTAATAAAGCTTGTGACACACAAAGTGCAAAGCAGCAAAACCCATGAAACACAAACCTTGGTATATTGAATTTTGCTGCAGCTTCAGTTGCAAAGGGGAGGTACATATCGGCCACTAGGCAATTAGGCTTGTACTTCTCTAGGACTTGCTCAAGCGGTTCTTGTAGCATATAAATTCCCTGCACAAACTTTTTGCTCATCTCCCGGCAAGTAAATTGCTCAAAATTCTCAATTCCCTCTGGAAGGCCAACCTCCTTACAAGGGAATGGGAATATCTCAAGGTCGATTTGAGCACCGATGTTTTTGTATCTCTCGAGGGGTTTGGTAAAAGTTGGTGCATTCATAGGGGTGGTGATAATGGTGGTTTTGACATGGTGGGCAGCAAATAACTTTGCTAGGTCCAAGATTGGGATCATATGGCCAGGAGCCATAAGTGGGAAGAAGACTACATGAAGTTTTTGAGGTTCAAGACCCATTAAGGCACTGATGAAAGTCTACTCAGTTAATGATGTGAAACACAGAGATGGCAAATGCAGAAAGATACATACAACGCTAAGATACTGTGAACTAGAGGATAAAAGAAAACTGCCTTTTGTGAATGGTGAGCAAAATTTGGACTTGATGCATACAAGGATATACCATGTATATATTATGTGGGACTGTAGGAGGTCAGTCTCATTATTTTAACTCACATCAAATGGCAGTATGTTAGCCTCGGACTAATTGTCTTACAACAACAACAACAACAACGAAATCTAGCTAATTAGTACTGATGCATGTTAAAAAAGTTGAGTTCTACAAATCACGCCAATGACGTTGAATGACCGTGAGTGGCACGTATGATGTGAAGGTCGGTCTCATCATTCTAACCCACATCACATGGCAGTATTGGTCTTGGTTGGCAGGCTGATTGTCTTACCATAAAATTTTAAAAAAAGAAAGTATGCAAGTGTCTTTGGTTTTTCTACAAAGTTAGTGCTCCTGCATGATTGAGGAAAAGTTTTATTTCTTCTTTAAACCTATCAGCCATCCTCGGCATACTTACTCTCAATAACTCTATCTTTTATTTTAAATAAGCAAGGAAGTCAGGCTATTAAACCCATTATATGGCCGAAGGGGTGGTTCGAAGTCCCATTTCAATAAATATCACCCTCAATTTGAAATTGAGAGCATCAAACTCTAACACCCAACCTAAAAATTGAAGTGAGTGCTCAACCACTTGAGCTCCCACATTTTGCTCCTCTCAATAACTCACTACTATCGATATCGAAAAGAGTGTTCTTTTTTTGGTCCAAGCAAGGCACACAGCCACACAGGCCAGTATTGACCTAATATATCTAGGGTCTATATCTTAACCACTACGGTCTAGACCTCATTGACCCGAAAAGATTGTTAGACTAGTACTTTACATATGGGAAATAAACTTAAACTTAAAAAAAAAATAAACGGTTATGGGTATGTTTTGCACAACTAGCTGTTTTGCTAGCTAAAAGGTCAGAATATGGTAAAAAAATCAGTAGAAAATTAATAAAATTATTATAAAATGGTAACAAATTAGTTGTTTTGCCAGATTTTAGCTGTTTTCGAAATTGAAAGTTACAAATAGACCGACTAAACTGTTTGATAACAAAGAGTAAAAGCAATAGCTGAAAGTTGTAGATTTAATCCAAAAATTAGTTGGTTTTGCCAAACATACCCTATATAGAGAGCTGAAGTGGTAGCACCATGGTTTCATGGGCGCAAGAGATGGGATATAGAAAAGGCTGAGGTTTAATCAACATAAAGATAGTACACAAAAGTTAGTTAAAATTCACCATTGGACTGAACTAAACTGAACTTGTTTCAGATGAATGGAACAGAATTGATTTTTTTAACTTATAAGATTTTTTTCAAGTTTTAAATCCTTTTTCTTTTCTTGTGTACTCCTTAAATATAATAATACGTTGGTTATACTTCCCATTTACTAATATCCTTCTTATTTTCTACTTTTAATTTAACAAAAAATGTGTACCCCACACTATAACACCAACTTGTCATCTATTTGTACTAGATGTCATCCTCGTACCCAAAAACTTGTATAAGACCATCATTTTGTAATTTCGGTAAGATGATGGTCACTTTATAGTGAAATAATCGTCACTTTATGATAGGGGACCCTTTATTTTTACATAGTGACCCCAATTTAGTGGGTGTTAGTGTCACACAAAACTTATTTCATAAATCATATTCGTATTTTGTTCTTTTTCGTATATTTCCGGTAGATGCTAGGAAGAAAAATACATTTCTGAATGTTTGTGGAACAAAAAGGATTTGGATAAATTGTGAGCGGTAGGAGTTCAGACCCGTGAGTGCTTTGAAGGCATCAACATTGTACCGCTACCATCCACCCTGTGATGATAAAGGGGTAACATTTCTACCGGTTGAAATTCAGTTAAAATAGATAATCTACACTGGAAAAGAAAAGCAAAAGTTCCCAAAAGCTTCGAACTTTTTTATTGGGTCCAGTCTTTTGGACATATAACTGTCAGGCAGACATTCTTGAACGTCTTACATGAAGTCAAACTAAAAGATAGGTATATACCATTTAGGTGGCTGCTATTTGATATTACTAAGATAACTAAAAGATGGGTAGGAATTGAGAGATGTTCTAGTGGTTGGGATTTTTGTGTATAGACATAGATATGACACGGATAACAACATGACACAGACATGGAAAAGCGCCATTTAAAGGGAAAAGAAAGCCTAATAGGTGTCTTGTCCTGGTATTGGTGTCAGACACGCGACACAGCACCTAACCAAGGTGTCCCTGTTTCACAGCTTGGGACTTGGGAGAATGGTCCCCCAATCTTGAAGTTGAGGGTTTGATTCCTATCTAGGCCTTTGTGCCTCCTCCAAACCAACAAAAAAAGAAGGATAAATTATTACATTGAAGTATACTGATGTTTGGTGAAATTATAGAGAGGTATACTCACGTTTGACTAAATACACTAAGGTATACTCTTGACCACTTTTTGACCATTGACAAAAGTCAAACTAACTTTTGGACATAAATACCCCCCGTATACCTCACTGAAAGTTTCTAAATAAAGTTAATGTGCAATGATTTTTCCCGCTTCTTTACATGCATGCTCGTATATCTTTTACCGACTAGTTATAATAAATTTTGCGGCTCGATTTAAATAATTCTCTCACCATGCAAAAAATTGACTACACAAGTCTAATGTTGTCTTCGCACAAAAAAAAAAAGCTATCAATCTAAAGTTATGAGAGTTTGATGCCAACTATGTCGATCTGGTAAAAAAATTGGAGGACCATGACACAAATCGCAAAAGATATACGAGCATGCGATACAAAGAAAGTGGAAAATCATTGCACAATAATTTTTTCTACAAAATTTCAATGAGGTATACTAGGGATATTTATGTCCAAAATTTAGTTTGACTTTTGTCAACGGTCAAAAAGTGGTCTAGAGTATACCTCAATGTATTTAGTCAAACGTGAGTATACCTCTATGTAATTTCTCAAAACCTCAGTATGCCTCAATGTAATTTACCAAAAAAGAAAGTCAAACTAAAAGACAGTAAAACAGTATACCTGGAAAGCTTGCTGTTTTAAGCCCTTTGGAGCCTGCAAATATGATCAACATCTATGGTGGCATGGAGATTTGTCTCTCTACCATGAATCTGGCATTCTGGCTACCTTGCAGCACTTCAATATAAGACAAAGAAATAAGAAAACACTTCGTATGCTTGAACTTGTGTACAGAAAGAATCTATGAAGGCAAGGTGGAAAAGTACAGAGCAAAGATCTAATAGAATTTGCTGATTAACATGGGAAACAAAGTTTATCAGACATTTAGATGCTTAGATTATGAAGAACAGGTTTTCAGTAGACATTGTATGCAATCAACCACCTTGTATTCAACTGCTAAGTGGTAACACTACAATTTGTATATCTTTGGCAGGCATGAAGCCGAAAGAATACATACCCATACAGCTTACTACCCCTGGAATTCAATTTCTCACTAAAAGTACACCCTACTCTGTCATAGTAGAATATCACATAGGCCCCTTATCCCCTGTATTGTATACATTTCAGAAATTTTAGAATATACACAAACTACCATCCCCAGTTCCCGAGTGTAATTCAGAAAATTTGTGCAGACACCACCCCCTTCTAATAGCATACTGTGCATATATAGAGACTCCCTACTTCAAATTATCAATCACAACCATGAGATCTAAGTTTGCACAGTAGCCAGCTAACTTCTTTGCCTCCATAGTCATGCATAGAATTCGCCTTCATAAAAATATGAGCAGTTATAAATGCAAATTTGTTTGAGTGAAATCTGAGGTGACATCTATCATTGCAGATTTTCATCGAAGTTACTCTTGGAACTCAATCCTCATATTAAGGCACTCAAGTCAGAGTGAGATTTCTACAACAGTCTTCCATGCCATCTCCTTGAGTTTCTTCGATCTCCTTCTCATCTCTAAACCCTCTTCCCCTACCATGACCTTCCTCAAGGCCACCTCTATATCACCCCGATTTATAACACTACCTTCCACAACCATACTCCATTCTTTAGACCCAACAGGAACCCCAATCTTCAGAATGTCGGTCACCAACTTTTCATTAAGAAATTGCTCGCCAGATACTGGCAAAGTTACCAAAGGCACCCCAGCAGATATACCTTCTAGTGTGGAATTCCACCCACAATGAGTTACAAACCCTCCAATGGCTCGATGGTTCAAGATCAACACCTATGGTGCCCAATCTTTTATGATTAGTCCCTTCCCTTCCATCCTCTTCTCAAACTCATGTGGCAACCAATCACTACTTTCGCTCTTGATAACCCATACGAACTGTTGGCTCGACACTTCTAGACCCATGGCAAACTCTTTGAGCTGAGAAAAGGAGAAGCTATCCATGCTGCCAAAACGAACATAAACAACAGATTCGGGTTTCTTGGAATGAAGCCATTTCAAACACTCATGTCCATGAGCAGTTGAAGATACTTTGCTGCAAAGTGAAACAGGACCTACATGCCCTGCCTTTCTCCCCAAGACTTTCCTATGATAATCAGCATAATCTGGTTCAAGCTCCAAAAAGATATTGACAACAACACCATTACTATCGCAATCAGATTCCAAAGCTGCACTGACCAAGTCGCTTGCCTTGTTTTGTCGAAAGTCAGGAGGCAACTGCAAGCTTGTTAGTTTGATCTCATGAGGAAAATTGGGGAGCACAAAGAATTCACCGTCTGATGCAACTGACTTATGAGGCTTGTCATATAACAAAACATGCATTGCACATATGGAGAAGAAGCTAGTACCCTGAAAGACGAGACCTGGGATACCGAACTTAGCAGCAACATCGGTTGTAAACTGAAAGCAGTAAAAAAAAATTTAAAAGTTAAATTATAACCAATAAAATAAACCCAAGAACCTAGTACTAGTCAGACATTACATAACACCAATATCAGCTCATCATTGAGCATAACAAAATCTCTAAAAAATAATTTCAATCGAGAAGTAGCCAAAGTGCAAATACACATATGATATGTAGTATGGCAAGTGCTTAAATTTTTCACTTTGAAAGCAGATTATGAATTCTTGCAACTACAATGCGAAATATTTACATAGTTTTTTTGCCTTTTTCTTTCCAAAGGACATAAAGCTCAAGTACCACCGCCACAGTTCGAAACACATTTATGAGGAGCCCACCAACAGAATGTGCTCGAACTGATTATGTATAAATGTTGTAAGGGATAAAATTCCAGTTTAGACTGCACATTCATCAGAAACAGTGCTTAGACCTAAGATGTCAGAAAATTTTCATCAAGTTGGTGAAATTAAAGTGGACAATAAGCAAAACCAACTCCATGAGACATTTAACTTCATGGTTCAAATGTTAGCTATTGGATTCAGACACTATACTTATAGTCATATTTGGCTATTTCTATTCAGAATTATACTAAAACAACCTTGCAATTTTTAAAGACTGGGCAGTAAATGCAATGTCAACAAATTACTAAATTTTTCCCCAAAATCCTACAGCCAAACTTGATATGATCACCCAGGTTGATGTTTAGAATATGAATGAAGCATTGCAGTTGATCAAATTCGGCCAAGTCAAATGATGCGATTAGAGGTGTACTTTTAGGATGTATGTTGAGCATTCGATGTTTAACATGTACTCTTCTATTCGAAGTTTTTTGTCTAAAATTTTCAACCTTAATTTTAAGCGTGTATAGTGAATACATGGTGATTTTTAAATATAATTTAATAAAACATTTCGTGCATCGCACGGGGAATGTAACGGATAAATGGATTGCTAGTTTCGATGTATTTACACGGTTTAACCAAAAAGTATTTGCCTTAATATTTATCTTGTTACCATCCAATTTGGACGTACAATGTATGGGGGGTAACAATAGTTGGGTCTTAGCTCAGCTGGTTTGGGGTGGATTTGTTGGTAGTGGAGGCATTTGTAGAGCCAACTTTAACAGTTGGGTCTTGGCTAAAGACCCAACTGGTTTGGGGTGGATTTGTTGGTAGTGGAGGCATCTGTAGACCCAACTGTTCTTGGCTCAGCTGATTTGGGGTGGATTTGTTGGTAGTGGAGGCATTTGTAGACACAACTTTAACCCATTCTGAAATGGGATGAGTTTTTGGGCTGGGTTGTATGGAAGTCTATTCTTGCCTTCTAATAATAATGTATTGACACCATTTTGAACTAGGAATAAAATATGCTACTACAGTCATTAACATATGTAACACTTATAACATTAATCCAATTATTTATTTCTTTGGGTAAGTAACTAAGTAGGATGTTTTATTTTAAAAATAATAAAATAATAAAATAATAAAAAATAAAAAATAAAAGTTGAGCTTGACTTACAAGTTACAGGCATGATATGTTTGATAGTGGCACAAAGTAACTCCCCTGGATTTCAATCTCCCACACTCACAGTATAGTGAGTACACCTACCATACTCCTTTTCTATCTTCTAACTTACAGTAGAACATCACATAATAAGCCCCCCCTATCCCTGTATACATTTCATAAATCTTAGAATAGATCACATAGCCACCTGTGTACAGTTCAGAAAATTTGTTCAGACACAATCATCCCCTTCTAATAACATACTACCCCATATAAATATTAAGTGGCTCCCTACTGTAAGTGATTTATCAATCACAAGGATCACAACCATGAGAACAAGTTCCATCTATGAGAACCATTTTTGTACAGTAATTCGCTAACTCCTTCGCATGCCTAGCCAGCATGTACTAGATAGAATTCCACATCCATAAATATGTGCAGTAAATATATATATGCAATTTGTTTCAGTGAAACCTGAGGTGACATCCATCCTTGCAGGATTTTATACATTGAAGTTACTCTAGGACCGCAATTCCTGTATGCAAGGCACTCAAGTCAGAGTGAGATGAGCCACCGGCCTTCTTTAACAGTCTTCCGTGACATCTCCTTGAGTTTCTTTGATCTCTGAACCCTCTTCCCATACCGGGACCTTCGTCAATGCCAATTCAATCTCATACTCCACTCCATAGACCCAACAGGATCGGAATCCCAATTATCAACACGACAACCCGGCCTCTGACAAAAAACTAATTATCTGCTCTCAGGTACACAGCAAGAGGTAGTTTCACTGACCTTATATATCTTCATTGTACATGTAAAGACTTCAAGGTATTTAACTCTGCTCTTTTGATCCTCCATGTACAAACTTAGAATATGTGATTTTACAAGGCCTCAAATGTTTCTTTAGCTTCAGATTTTGGATGATTCTGATTGACAGTTCCTATCTGCTACATCTTTACTTTCACTCTCTTGTTCTTGGTTGAATTGTGCTGTCAATCTGTATGTGTAAAGTGTTTTGGTTTCTTTTTAAATTGGTCAATCAGCACATAAGTCTTTTTATTTAGAGCCCACCAGGAAAACAAAAAAAAATGCAAATGAAAGACATACTGCATATTGGAAGAACTTTAGTTTACTGTGATTCCCAAATAGAGAATTAAACTAAATAATACAACAGATTGACAAACAACATACAAGTAATTTACATAAGATGTCCACCACAATGTCAAGGTTGATAACATAAGATGACCTGATCACCTCATCATTGCTTTGCCTTTGGCTTGGTGACAATTCTGACTTTGTCAATTTAACCTCATGAGGAAGGTGTGGGACAACAAAGGGCTCATCATCCAACAAAACTTCCTTATGAGGCTTGTATTTCATGAAGGCATGTTCCACACACTTCATAAAGAAGCTACTACCATGAAATACTAACCTCGGTATATTAAACTTGGATGCAATATTAGTCGCAAATGGGAAGAACATATCTGCTACAAGGCAATCAGGTCGTATTTTCTCCAAGAACTTCTCAAGTGGCACTTTGAAAACTCGCATGGATAGCATGAACTGAAAGATCATTTCTTGCGACGTGACACTTGCCATGTTTTCAAAGCCTTCAGGCAAACCGGCCTCTTGAGACGGACATGGGATGACCTCAATGTCAATGTTGTGTTTATTGTAGAGCAATTTGGTGATGTTAGGAGCATTGAGAGGTGTGGTTAAGATGGTTGTTTTGACATTTCGCGCTTGCAAATAGGCAAGCGATGTCTAGGGTGGGGATGGTGTGACCGGGAGCCATGAAAGGGAAGAAGGCTACATGTAGTTGACGAGGTTCACCACCCATTGGAAATTCTATTCATAAGGGTGATATCAAAGTGTTGGGTAACTTTTCTGAAACTTAAGAAGTTAAGAGCTAGGCTCTATATGACCACAATTTAATACAAAGATCAAGGAACATATATAGCTATAGCTTAGATTTTGCATGAACTGAAAGAGTAGCAATTGTGTTGATGCAAAGTAGCATCACCTACAAGTGAAACCTAACATCGCATCCAAAAGAAAAGGAAAAAAGAAGTGAAATAAAAGCTGACAACCACTTGTACACCACCTACATAGAGTACATACTACCCATATGCATGCAATTTGTTTCAGTAATTTATCAATTCCCCATGCATGCAATTTATTTCGAGAAAGAAACAGACTACCTACTTCAAGTTCTGAATCCCCTATGCTGCTATGCATGCAATTCATTTCAGTCATTATATTAGTGGCTCGCCTCGGGCACGGAGTCCCTTGTATACGCGCGAGATGACATACATTTGGATCCCCCTGCCAACAATTTGGATCATCTGTCCCATTTGATGTACCACTCTCGATCCCAAATTTTAGAGACAACATAGCAAACATTGACGAACACTAAGTTTGTTTGCTTTACATCAATACCTGGAGAAGTCAATGGAATACATGGGGCATATTGAAAAATCCCAAAATTCATGATATGAACAACAAATTCATATGACATTTTACTTTGAGATGGACGAACCAGAAAAAGGAACATGAATTGAATCGACCATCACATTCACATTTAGTGATGCACGTCGAAACTGCTCCAGCTCCTTGGAGATTATTGACTTGTTTTCGTCGCTCACATCTTCTCCAAGCCTAATAGACATCTTTTCAAGTAGTGGAGAGCAACCAAGCAAAAAATCAATCACCTTCAACTCCGGCTTTATGCCACATATGTTGTAGAATTCCACGGTCCGCAAATGAGTCAAGTAGCAATCTGTATATTTCTCTATTGCTGATATGAACAAGGGTTCTTCTACAACATCGTCAGCGCCATCTGTCCTGTAAATCTGTTACATGTACGCATGCATAATCCTTAAGATTGAACATTTAAAACATAATTCGAACCAACGATATAGTTACTGGCATTACTATTGATAGATCTATTCGTCGCTAAGAACAGAGTTGCTAAGCTTCCAATTTTCATCAGGACAGTCAGGAGTTAACTGACAGTACAGATTCATAGTTGAAATATTTTATCAGTCATTAAGCAAAAAGGTACTCAGACTCAAGCAAAGCTGTATCCACTGCAGAAGCTTTCACCTCAATCTTGGATTACAGGGCTACAAAGGATGAGAAGCAAATGGAAAGTTGAATATGAAGGCTGGAATAGCAATTCAGGCAGCTGATCTTCCAGCTTAGTCTGCTAGAACAACACTAGTAGCGGATTTTGTATATCGGAACAATCTCCTCCCCCCTTTTTGGTATGATGTTTCCAAGACTCTAGATCGAGTCTGCAACACTTTTCTGATTTAATCTAATCTGTTGCCCTCTAATTACCACATTAAATTAAAAAGAAATAAAATTGCCTAAGAACCAGAATTATAAAAGACCTGTCACTAATCATCTAAAAGAGAAGAAGAAAACTGAGTATAATTCGCATGAGCGGCTCAGGTCAGCAAAGCGTAAACCTCATGTCCTCGATTCCAGATCTATGTCCCTGACAAAGACTCAATAGAGACTATGTGTAGTGTACAGTACCTTCCCCTATTTTGATTTCAAAGAAACATGTATAGCATACATGCGCAGCGTTTAGCTAGTTAACATACCTGCAGTCTGATCATACAAAGAAACTAGTACATATGCCAGAAAAGATTGCTGAAATCTTAATATCTTACAGCAATGTCAAGCTCAGATAAGTGAGGGAAACTTGCAATCAGGCATAATGCAGAAGCAAGCTCTTCAATGTCATCTAAAGCCACTAAATCAATTGTAAGAGTCTTGAGTCCATCAAAACCTGTAGAAAGCTTCTTGGGAACATCACCACCAGCACCGAGAATCTATGGAAAACACATTAAAGCGCAGTGTGAAATGCATGAAGTATATGTTATGTCATTTAGTTCACTGCAAGAGATGTACTTGTTATAACTCACCTTGCACATGTAACCTCCCATTGAGAGATGTTCAACTTGTCCAAAGTTCTTCAGAAGGTCGATCATGGTACACTTTGAAGCCTGATCCGAACTTGGATGCAAGTCTTCCAAATGAAGACTCATAGTAGTGGCAGTACTGATTTCGTTCAAACAAACAGATCTAAACTCGCCATCAACCTCCAAATATTCAAGCCTTGGAGCGCTAATATATAGATGCTCATCCAGATTAAGGAGGTTTTTCAATTTGAGCTTTCGAAGTTGTTGTGAATTAGAAACAAGACTTGATATCGTATCGAAGGGGCATTCAATTGAATCAAAGATTAAGGTAGTAAGATTACAAAAGCCACTAAATGCAGATGGAGGATCGAACTTGCAATGTAATCTGATATCTAAATGTATCAATTGCATACAAGAGAAAATTTCATGAGGGAAAGGATATATGTCTGAACTTAATCTTGCATCTACAAAATGAAGAATCGTAGTAGTCACATTATGAGCATCTTGCAAAGAGATCGATTTGAACTTTCCATAAACGTGCAAGTACTCAAGCCTTGGAGCACGGATATATAGATGCTCGTTCAATTTCGAGAAGTTTTTCAATGTGACACTTCGAAGCTGTGGTGAATTGGAGATGAGACTTGATATTCTATCTAATGGACAATCCACGGAATCAAAGCTCAAGGTAGCAAGATTAGGAAAGCCACGAAATGTAGGAGGAGGATCAAATTTGCAATGTCCTTGGATTTCCAAATGGGTCAGTTGGATGCTAGAGAAGGTCATGAGGCAAATCATACACAGGACAATTAAGGTTGTCTAGGATTAGTTTCTTAACTCTATGGCTTAAAACGAGACTAATACATTGATCGGTAATTTCTTTCCTCTCTAACTTACTCAAACATTGGGCATGCACTATGAGCTCGAGAAGGGGTCCAATATGTTGACGAAGAATAGATTTAACAACCTCTAAGCTGAAACCTTTAGCGGATTCATTACAACTCTCATGATGGTTGGAGTCAAAAGCAAGTTTAGGAAGCGTTACCCATTTGAGTTTCCACTCTCTCGATACAGCACTAGTCATTATAGCATCACGTAGACTTAAGCGTCCAAGGATATTTTCAATCAAGTTATCTGGCAAGTTGGTGATCCTATCCATGGCTTAAAGCAGCGCGCTACCTTGTATATCTACAGCTTAATGACTGAAACAAAAATGTTGAAGCAAAATTAACACTTTACATCCATTGTCCAACAAGAGCCTAAAGTACTTCGCAAATTCAAGGTGCAAACAATGACAAAATGATTCTTTTCACGCAACGCTACACAAGACAAGTTAAAAGTCAGGACATGTAAGACACATATCATAGCGACTATGATCATTATGGTTTAACATTACCATCACCGTTTCCATTACCTCAATGTTTCCAGCGAGAATCCCGAGTTGGACAGGGTAAGGGGAAGCGAGACAGAGGAACACACATTGAACAATTGTACTTCACAACACTCACAATGAAAAAACACCCTTATTCAAGTTATTGTCTGGTGCTACTCTTTTTCAATAGGTCTCTAATGAGGCCGTCTCAACATGATGTCACCTCTATAGCCAAGTATGATGTGATGTTTGTTAGAAGTGGCCTCACCCTCACATTGAGGCCTCCTCAATCAGTTTTTGTGCTCTTTTTAGTTATGAAAGCTTTCAGCTTTTTGTAGGAACATTCAAATTCTAAAAACAAATTTCCCTTATAGTTGTCTATTTAATTTTCAAGTCTGACAACAAAAATCTGAAAACCAAAGAGAATTTCAAAAACTAAAAACTAAAGTCCACTTCTAACACAATTCATTTCAATTTTACTCCATTACAAACCAAATTTTCAATCCAAACTTAAAACTTGGTCAATGGTATCTCTCTCAAATAATATCATGTTAACTGTTAACATGATAGAAAGACTATTTCAAAATACGCAAAAACTTATATCAGACGGCCTCAATAAATGAGGCGTGATACATACCCAATATATATATAGAGGTAATCATTTGAAGATTCATTCATCGTACAAAAGTAAGATGTACAAAAGATTATGAATTAACCTTTATAATGCAAACAGTATTCAATCAATATACCAAAGTCGATATGATTAATTAAGGTAAATAACAAGAGATTACCGATCGACAAGGAAAAGAAAAGGGTCCTGCTTGAAGTTGGAGCTTGATCTCTAAGTAGTCTCTCTTTCTCTCTCCATTGTCACAACTCTCTTCAATTTGGCGAGAAAGAGTGACGAAATCGAAATATTTGTTTGTGACAAAAAACGTTGATCAGAAGGAGTTTGTCTTTTAAGATGCTCTCAAAGACCCAAAACTAAAATAACGCACGAGACTCCTTTTTCCAATCCTTATTGACCCAAAAAAAAAAAAAAAAAAAAAAAAAAAAAAAACATTTGTTGTAAAATCTGTCGATCAAGAAAACAGCAAGTCTTGAATGAGACCAACTCACATAAAAATAGGATCACTATTTAGAGATGTAGGGTTACTTATGAATTATGATGAGCAATGACCATTGTTTTATTGAAAAAACCCTACCCATTTTGTTCCGAAAAAAAAAAATTTAGACTAACTCACAATAAAATGAGGCCATCACCATTCAGCAATATAGGGGTCATTTTTAATGAACTGTGACCTCTGTTTCACTTTAAATGTGACACTCGTCTCACCAAAAGTTACGAAAAAACAGTTTTGTAGAAATTTTGTGAAAAAAATTACCCATTTTGTGACGGAATGTCTTTTTTTTTTAGGGAGTGACACCATTTTGCTGATAACACTTTTTGTGTAGTGTATATTTTGTGACACCATCGTAGCTAACCATTTTTCACAAAATTAACACTTTGCTGATAACTATGACACCATTTTATACGGCAAATATGGGTTGGAAAATGCAGGAGGGGGAGGAGAAACATGGAAATAGTGAATTTGATTAAAATATCTATTGTAATCACAATTATTCTACTTTAGAACATGTAAAGATGATTACATTGAATGATGCAATCAAACTCCCAAATCTCATCTTTCTCATCCCCCTCCTTCCTTTTCTACCACATTTTATTCTATAAAATAGTGGATTACATTGTAATCATCATTGCTTACAAGTAAACGCCACCTTAATTTGAAATTGAAATGTTTTATTGGCTGTTTGCGTAACATGTCTCGCATAGTAAGGTTGTTTGCTGAAGATGTCTCGCATTATAAGCCTAATTAGGTTTGGTCTTAAACGCTGATAATCGGAGAAACTGAAGTATTACTAAGTCAGCCCCTTAAACTTTTGTATTGTTACTCTGTTACCCCAATAGTATTACACACGTGACTTTTACTTCTTTATGCCCCGATTGATCAAATTGGTCTTTTAAGTAAATCCATTACGACAAATTGACCCTTAAAAATGATTTGGTGACATTTTGGCCTTTTTAACTTAAATCTGTCAACAAGAGGTCAGTCCTTTTTTTGCCCGGTAGGCGAATTTTCTTGTTTTGATCATTTATTGCATTTGACGCCATCTTTTTCATTTTCGGACAGACAGTAAATATTTTTGTACATAATGAATTTGGGGATTTTAGACAAGCAATGGGGGAGAGATACAAAAGAAAAAATGAAATCCTACACTATTGTTGGCTAAACTGTTGCAACTTGCAAGATCTGCTCGTCGATTCAGAAATGCAGACATGGTCTCCATCCGGGCAAAAAACGGATTCATTTGGCATTTTAAAATGCCAAAATGGTCAACTTGGTTACCAAACTAAATATTAAAGGTCAATTTATCACCGAAGCTATTTTAAAGCACTACTGAAACATTGACCTTGTGACGTGGTTGTAAATTGGAGTATGAATATTTTGCATTAGCAACCATTTCTATGCGTGTCATGTCTTTGTATTGCTTATAAGCTTTATAAGCTAATTCATTAATAAAAAGAGTCCCTAATTATCAAAATCAAAAAAAAAAAAAAAAAAAAAAAAAAAAAAAAAAAAACTACTTCTCACTATGGGTTCAGAAGGCCACTTTGGTTAATGGTTAACTTGCATTACTTTCTGCTATTTCTGATCATTTTGTATCCTTTATTTTCAAGAAAGAGCTTGATTTAGACATTGATAAAGACCAGAGCAAAATTGTCCGCATAATCAGTAATCACAATTTCTATCAACAAAGCAGAGTATATAGTTCAGCTATGTATAGGATACATGAATGTGTATTTTGTGCTACTATAGTGAAGTACTTATGCAGCATATTGGCTTCATGAGATGCGGAAAAGCAACTTCAGCAAGAATGCTGTGAATTCATGGCTACGTAGAAAATAGAAATACGATTGTGAACCGTCAAGAAAAAGCTCAACATCCATTTGATATTGCCCAGCTCTACAATTCATAGGAGTAAATGTTCTTCGAGTATCCTTAGATTTATGCAGAATTTAGAGTACAAAATTTGAGATCATAGCTAACCATAGGATCCCAGAGGGAAGTTGGAAACTGAAGTGCAACCGCGTGCAACAGTTTTCCGGTTCCAATCAAAGCCCTCCGTGCAGAAGAGAAGCAGATGGACATTCTGAATTTGTTGCAAAAATAAAGGGTTTGTGGATTGATGATGATGAAAGGAAATGGCCCTGAAGTAGCAAGGGTGGAATGTGCACTCGTACCAGTGCAGGTACTCACACAAATGCTACTCCCACTGGCTAAATCTTCACCTTCAAGGGAGGAGGTTTTTCGATCTGTGTAATTCCCTCTAGCATCTGCACCACTTCCCCCATCATCGGTCTATGAAGGGGTTGCTCCTGAATACACCAAAAGCTGACCAGAACCACTCTCATTACTTGCTCCATATTGAACTGATCACCAAGCCTCTTATCAACTATGCTAACCGCATTTCCCTTCTCAAACTGTTTATAGGCCCAGATTGAAAATTTCTTCTCCTTAGTCTCTACTCTCTACTGAGACTTCAAAGTTCCTCTTCCCGCTAACAAGCTCTAACAAAACCATTCCAAAGCTGTATACATCGGACTTAGATGTGATTGGTAGATTGGCAATCCATTCTGGTGCCAAATATCCTCTCGTACCTCTCACACTGGTTAGGGTGCGATATCTCTGATCATTTGGGCTTATGAGCTTTGCAAGACCAAAGTCTGAAACTTTGGAGTTGAAATTCTCATCCAGGAGTATGTTCTCTGGCTTTATATCACAATGAATGATACAATCCCTACACTCTTCATGAAGGTATGTGATCCCTCTCGCAGGCCCAAGTGCAACTTTGAATCTTTGCTCCCAATTTAACAATTTTCGGGAATCATCACCCCTTTAAAGAGGAAAAGATCGAGGGAACCATTTTCATGAACTCATAGACTAGAAGCCTGTGACAACCCTCAGAGCAAAACCCAATTAACCTCACCAAATTCAGATGGTGTGTGCTACTTATAGTTGCAACTTCCATCCTAAATTGCTTCTCCCCCTGCTCGATACCTTCAAGTTGTTTCACAGCAACAACTGTTTTATCGCATAAAGTTCCTTTATAAACAGCTCCAAACCCTCCAGCTCCGAGGTTCTCTCTGAATCCGTTTGTTGCCCTTTGGAGAACCTTGTATGAGAAATGCACAGGAGACCCCGATGCATACTCAAGGAGCGTATATTGAGCAGAAACTCCCCCAAGCTTGGGATTGTTTCTACAGAAAAACCACCAAAAGACAGTCCCCAACAGAACAAAACCCAAGCATGCTCCAATAATAGCAACAACAACAATCCAGGCATGCGACTTCCAACCACTGTTCTTGCCCAATATCTCTGAAGGAGGAGGCGGATTTGGCTCAATCGGGCAATGAAGTCCCTGGGATCACTGGAGACTGATGCCCGCTCACAAAATTTGAAGATTTCATCTAACACTGCCCTGTGTCATTAGCTAAAATAGAGGAGGCGACACAAGAACTACCATAGAGACAATTCAACATACAAGCTGAAATACCAACAGTATATATATCACTAGGAGCGTCAGGACTGTCAGGTGGATATGTCAAAAACAAGGTATTATTCATTTCCAACATGGTTGCACTCCCTTGACAATCCTCGATCTCGACCTTCCTCTTACAACCCTTCCTACCATCACTAGGATCCACAGGAACAAAATTCTCAGATGGACAATAACATATAGGATTATAATTATCATAAGTACAAATTCCCATATTCCCACAATAACCAAACACCTCACATTGATCACTAACCGCTGTCCATCTAACAGTAGCAACCCCACTACCTTGAGTGACACTATAAATCCTCAAATTCCCATCACTATCTAACCTCAAGAACCTAAAAGCATACCCTTCAGCCTTCACCAAAATTACTACTATAAGACATTGTAACTGACATAGACAATAAGGGATCAGATAGTGACAAAATCCCATTTGGCTCGATTGATAAACCAGGGTCAATCAAATTGTCACTAACAGAGAAATTTCCCCCAAAGCTCCAATAAGTAATGCTATTATTCCACTTCAAGTTCAAAAACCCACTTTTATTCAGCCTAAATGAGTAAGACCCAGAATTTAAAACACTCCCAAAATTGAATCTTTGGTAAGGGACAAGAGTGTCTGTCAGGTGTTCGAAAGAATGCCACAACGAAACAGAGCCATTTTTTAGTACAAAATTACCAGATTCCTCGAGGCTAGCGTGGGTAATTCCGAGATGGGCAGTGTTTGATTGCCATAAAACGACACCTGAGCTACTGATTAAGCGCAGATTTCCGTCAGTAAGAAAGTGGAAAGAAGATTTTGGGTCGGTTTCTTTGGTGGGTTTCCAGATGGGTATTGAGCCACCATAGGCAATACAAAACATTGTTGACTTTTCAGCTGCTGAATCTTCCTCATCTACCGTGTAGGTGCCAAGTGTCTGACAAAATCTAGACGTTAACCGAAAAAACTTTGAATGGCTCATGATTTTATTTTATTTTTTGGAATCACTTTAAAACAATTAATATTTGGGTGGTCTTGCAAAATTTTAGAGGCCTCCGAGCAACAAAAAAACCCAGTTACTGAAACTTTCACAATGTTTTTCTTTATATGAGACTTGAAGTAGCCTCTCGACATTTATCGCAGACAGAGAAGAATCAGAAGATAGAAATTGTGAAGCTTGAAATGAAGAAGAATATGAGGGTTTACAAAAACTCGTATGAGGCGGACGTGAGGTCACTCACACAAGCACGATATCATACCGACGTCATGCTTGTGTATAGAGGAGACATCATCTTAAGGCAGCCTCGTAAGAGACTTATTGGGGAGGGTTTCGTACCTAAGGCAGCTAAAATTGAAAGAGGACCGATAGTACTGTTAATATAAATAAATAAGCGTGGCATACAAATAAACAAGGTCTTCTTCGGGTTACAAATGGGTTTGAGGGGGTTTTTGTAGAGTATAATTTATTACTCCGTAATTTTTTTTGGCGCAGAGAGTAATATCAAATGCGGAGTACTTGACGAGCAAAAAAAAAAAAATCAAATGCGGAGTACTTGATAAGCATCCAGAAGACTCTGTTCTTTTCGAAAGGCCACGGAATGAGCACGAATACCACTAGACTTTCATCCACTTGAATATAAGGCTAAAATAGGCCAGTATAATTGGCCATGTCTTCATAAGAAGTTAGAAAAAACTGACGAGAACCAAGAAAACAGAAAGAAAAAAAAAAGGACCACAGCATTCATGCAAAATGTCTGTCATTCAGCTGTTTCATATGATAGTATTATGATAACACTCAAATAAAGGAAGCAGAAAAATAACTAACTTGATAGGTAACTTATAACTATCCAAGAAAAGAAGCAGAAAATTAACTACTTTAACAACACTTACCGCCAGGCGCGCAGCAACCAAAGATGATCAATCAACATAAGGTCTGTCCGCATACTCTTCTCTTGCTTCAAGTAAATCTGGGCAATATCTCTCAGAAAGAATTTCAACTTGTTCACTAAATGACTTGGTTCCATGATAACCAATGTGACGTACCATTTGATTCCAGCGTTTTTGGCACACATCACCAGACCTATGCTCCAGAAGATGATCCCAATCCACATCTTCTTCACAAGCAGCATCAAGATCGCTAAGGGCTATTAACAACCGGTAATCATCTGTATCAGCCCACTCTCCCTCAGCTACCATAGGAGATGTTAATTGGTTATACCATTTCAGGCAGCAGAGCGCATGTCTCCGAGTAGACAGCTTGTCACTAATTGCTTCCCAGCTAATGTTATCACGTAACATGCCGTGCTTTGATTTCTTTTCCTCATACACCTTCATGGATAGATCCAAGTTCACGAGACTAAATAATTTCTGGTACTCTTCTTGGGACCAGTCTCCCTTATTCTCATTGGGCAATCTGATCCTGCGCCAAGCATCCTTCACATGAAACCTATGTTTACCAAGTTCATCAGCAAGTGCTTTCCAAGCTGGACCATGCTTTTCATGGTATTTCTTGACAATCTCAAGCTCTTCCGGTGTCCACTTGGCCTCACTTCTTTCAAACAAAATATGAGCCCGATAATAGACAGCCAAATAAGGTCGATGAGGCAAAGCTAGCCCTATTTCTTTCCAACAGTCCCTGAGTTCAGGGTATTTCTTGCATTTCATTATCATCTCTATACCATTTTCACCCAATTGACGATCTTCTATGTAATCTAAGACGGCTTTTTTAACAAGTTCATCTTCCTCTTTTGAGAATCGCTTGCCTCGTATTAAGCCATCACCAACATCTTTGTTTCCCTCACTGCCATCCTTGACCTTTTTCTTCCCCTTGCTTAAGTCATCCCTTTTCTTCTCCTTGGTTGAGTCGTCAGGCAGGGTAAAAACCTCATCATTACCAGAGAAACTGACCTTCTTCAATTTTTTTGGGGGTGTAGATTGTTCAGAAGACTCAGTAACTTCATTTTTACTATTGGTCCCTGAAGCACCAGATTTCTTCTTCCTTTTACTGCCTCCACCTGAGTTGTCTTCCTCATTGCTAGTTGAAGGCACATGAGTACCTTCCACAGGTTCACTATCCAAAGAGCCAGCTCCCAGACTATCCTTCTTTTTCTTCTTCCTCTTCTTGTTCTCTATAGGCTCAACATTTGTAGTGACCTCGTTCTCAATCTGAGAAGATTTCTCTTTATTTCTTTCACTGCCTCCCTCCCCTTTGTCTTCTCCAGTGCTGGTTGAATGCACATGGCTATTACAACCAGCTTCCAGATCCCGATCCCCATCCCCCTCTCTCTTTTTCTTCTTTTTCTTCTTATGCTTCTTATCCACTAAAGGATCAACTTTCTCAATAACCTCATTGCCAATCTGATTCTCAACTAAAGCAGCACAGCCAGAACTATCATTTTCACTGGCACAATCAGTGTCATTTTTTTCAAGTTCCTTCATCTTCATTTTCTTCTTAATCTTCTTCATGTTCTTCTTTTTCTTATTCACTTGCCCCTCTTCTCTAGCTTGTTCCTTCACTGCCTGAATATCAGTACCAACATCCCCATCAGCTTTGATCATAGTACTTTTCTCCTTCTTCATAGTCTTCCCATCTGGGTTGGTCTTTAGACCCGAAGCTTCAAAGACAATAGAAACCCCTCCTTCGTCTCCCATTTTACTCTTTTTCTTCTTTCCTTCCCTTTTATTATCATTTCCTGGGTCTTTTACATCTATTCTACTTCTATCCTTTTTTTTCTTCTCCTTCTTAGAGCTCTTGCAAACATCCAAATTAGACTCTACATCAGCAGCTACTGCTTCAGAAGCATTGGTGTCAACTAACACTCCAGTTCTCATCTTCTTTTTGTGACCTTCATCACACAGTAGTATATTACCGTCTCCTGTCAAAGCACTTGATTCATCACTCTTCCTTTTTTTGGATTTCTTCTTCACACCGTCATGGGTGTCCTCTCCCTTTGTTGCACCCATCTAGTTAGACCTCGGTATCAGCCCCCACCACGGCTCTGAAATGAAAACAAATTCTTTGTATAACAAAAAGGCAAATCTTTATACCCTCAAAATACTGAGGACAATAGTAAGAGAACATCATATAAGCAATGGCACCCTTGGTGGAAACAGAGCCAACAAGAATGTTACTGACTATCTATTCTGGAGGTAAAAAAGCATGAGAATATAACTAGGCAGAAAAAAAAAATAAGAGAGAGAGAGAGAGAGAGAGAGAGAGAGAGAGAGAGAATATATACTAACAAAATCCATTATGGAATTATCAGATCAGAAAACTCATAGCATCATTAAAGATGCTGTCAATTGTATCTTTCAAATTGCCAACATCTACTATAAAACATAAGGAGTACATAACAAGGTGCCTGGGGAAAAAAATGGATATAAAAAGTTCAAATTCATGAATTCGTTTGAAATTTTACTTTTACAAGAAAAGTTGCAGCCCCCATTCAGTATTTACCCTTCCTACAAGACTACAATTCAGTTCCCCTCATCCTCTCGTTTACAAATTACACTAACCTGCGGTCCTCAAATTAGAGCAACATAAGCATCTTGCAAAGTTCTAAATTAGTTACACAAGGAATAGCATCCATGTGTACTTAAAGTCTTCAGAAGTATACTTCACATCTACAATCTTGCTCCAAAAATTTATTGTAAAATAAGTTATGCAGTAGAACTTTAAGTTGCATGAGGATAGCTATGTTAGTTAGACTAATGAATAAACCCAAAGTATCCATACCCAACTCTCAGACATAACATGACATTTGGATATTTCAACTTAGAAAAACAAATAAAGGACCTCCACGAGAATAGCTGCGCCTAATCCTTAAATCTACACTACTACATTGCCCAAGCCCAAGTGGAAGATCACAATAACATTCATGTTACAGCTGGTGGGGACAATGTAACTGACATCTGCACACCTCAAATCCTTCGGTCGTGTTTATTTCTAATTCTAACTAAGTCTCGACGCTGCAGAATTACAAGATTACAATCAAATAAGTAGCACGAGATGTATCTACTTCAGATTATTAATAGCCTCTTGGAACCAAAGTACCAATCCTCCCCCCCCCCCCCCAAAACAAAAAAAAAGAAAAGAAAGTGTCCTTAATGTCCTAATGCTTCTTCATTGAGTATTTAAATTGTGCTTTCTTGAGCTGAGACATTACAGCACCTAGCACAAACATATTAATCAATTTTAAATCAGAATTACTAATTATATGATGAAAAAAATAATTACAAATGTCACGAGAAAATACTCTTCGTCCCAACGACACTTCCAAGTGAACCAAAGGAAAAAATACAAACAAGGTCAAGTAGTTTAATGTGAACCCATGAGAGGTGATACACAGTAGTTGATGGTAGTTAGAGGCTCACGACGGGTTGAGCAAGAGTAAAGAATGGAAGAATATGACCAATTGAGATACTCGAACCAACCAAAAAATATCCTGATTTGTTTGAATTTCGAATAAGGTTTTTGGGTAGTTCAACTTCAGCCTTTCAGTAATCCAACAAAATGCTCTGATACAGACCTAATTAGCCAACCATGGTCAGTAACTAACTAAACTTTTCAGAACATCCCAGACATAAGTGAACTATTTATTCAGCGGAAAGCTGGATAAAACATGAATCATGTTACCTACACACTTAAATTCAGCAAAATAATGACTCACTCACAAGGATAGACAATCAATAAAAGTTCACTGGATATGTTTAGGGATTTCTCCTTTCTTCAGGAGAGACAATGAATACTCAGCAGCCTCAATAAGGTCAGCAATATTGTGAACGGAACGCTCTTCCGACCCCAGCAAGAAAATCGCTCAAACCTCAGCTTTTTTAGCAAGTCTGTCAGCAAAAGTCAAAGGCAAAGCCGGAGAATTGAGACTCCGCAAAATTTGTCGGTATAATGACAAATCTCGACCCTTATTCCTCATAAAATCCTCCGTTGTTGCCCATATCAGACCTTTCGCCATCCAAATCCCAATCACACTGAAGACCAACATACAATCAAATGCTAACCCACACCAGATTACAGGTTGAATAATCATTTCTTAACCCTAAGCTTTGTTCACTTAATTTCCAATTTCAGCAACATATATAGCTAAATAGATAGTAGAAACCACAACTACAACTTCAAAACCCTAAATTGCAATCAACGGGTGTATAAAATCTAGGGTTTTGTGTCAGAAAGAACGAAATGTATCTGTATACATTTCACCGTCAACATTATCCTCTACAACCCTACTACTGGTTGGATGATTTTCTCCATGTTTATCCCAAACAACGTAGCTTTGTAAAATACCATGCCTCAACAAATCATAACGGACTGCACTTCTAGTTTTGAAGTGCACATTTAGGCAATTATTGCAAGGACATCTAACTGTCTCTGAGCATGAAACCCCAAAAGCAAAATCCAGAAATGTATCAACACCTTGCACATATGGAGGTGCCACTCGTTCTTTCAATTTCATCCATTCCTTACCCATAGGAAATCTCCTAATACTTTTTTTTAAAGTAACAACAAATTGAAACATTGAAATACAAATAAACAACAATCATACAGCAATAATACAGCAGACATACAGCAGCAGAACACCAGCAAAACAGCAGCAAAACAGCCAGCAAAACAGCAGCAAAACAGCCAGCAAAACAGCAGCAAAACGCAGCAATCATACAGCAGCAAAAGAACCGCAAAACAGCAAGAATACAACAACAAATGCTGCAGCGAAACAACAACAGCACTACAGCAGTGCCCAACAAAAGCAGCAGCAAAACAGCAACATCATTGGCCAGCAAAATAGCAAAACAAAAGCAAAACAGCAAGTAGCATCAGGAAACAGAAAGCAACAGCAATTTAAAAAAAGAGAATAAACTAAGCCCTCCGTAAACATTTTTAAACAAAAAAAACCTCTTTGTTTTCTGCCTAAACCCATTTCAATCTTATTTAAGAAATTATAACATGAACTTCAAGAAGTTAAAGATAACATACTTAAAACTAGTTGCTAACCCAGATTCAGAAATCACATAACACAGATTCTAACCCTTACAAAGAAAAATCCCGAAATTCCCCACATAACAAAGCAATTCAGTCTACAAAACCCAAATACGCAAACCCCTAAAGTCCACAAAAACCCAGTACCCGACAATTATGCGTTTTTTTCACAATTTGGAAGTTAGAATTATGCGTTTTGCTCTAATTTGTTAAGCAATTGCTAACCTCATCCCACTCTAACAACAAGGAAAGTTAAAACAAAGCACAGGTAGGAAGAGATGAGAATAAACTTAAGAATTCTCACCAGAATTGATGTTGGGTCAGGTTTGATTCTTCAAATCCTCACGAAATCAGCAGAAGTAAAGTGAAGAAAGCTTGGCTAGATAGAGAAACCAAACCCTAAACCATGTCTCAGATGTAATTTTCTCAGGTGTCAAGAAAGGAGGGCGAAAGGGAGAAAGGGAGAGAGAAAAAACGAGCGTCTAGTGTTCTAGTGTATCTGTATATTAATTAAGGTAATAATTGGTAGAAACGAAAATTAAATTTACTTAAGCTGGTTGAATACTTAATTGCTTTACACTATGCTATTTTGTTCCCAGAAATTGAAAACAACAACAATCTCAGTGGCGGAATGTTAATTACCTTGCAGAAAAAATTTAAATTAAATTAATTACCTCCAAAGGTGCGAGTTGGAGAGTGACTCCTCTTGATCCCTTAACCCACTTGAGACGAGAGAAACTGAGGAAAGAGAAAACGTTTTTCAAGCTCCTGCTATGGCGGTGATTTGCAATCTGCGAGGGAAAGAGAGAGAGAGAGAGAGAGAGAGAGAGAGAGAGAGAGAGAGTGTGTGTGTGTTGTGTTTGGGGTTGAAGTGAAATCTTCTTACGCTTAAACGGCGTGGGCTTTACAAACAAAGTCTCATGAGCTAATGCCTAATGGGCTGTTGGAGAAAGACTTCCTCCGTTCCGAAAAAAAGTTTAACCTACTAGGGGTATTTTTGGCAAAAACAGCTAGTTTTTAGATTAAAGTTACAACTTTTATTTCTTTCTGTTACTATTTTTACCCTCTTTTATCAAAGAATTTATCAGATTATTTTCAACTTTCAGTTTCAGAATCAGTTAAATATCTGAATGCTATCCATGCAAGCTTTCAATTTCAGCTAGCAAAATAGCTAATTTGTTGCCATTTCATAGAAATTTTAGCAATTTTCTGTTGATTTCTTATCATATTCTGACTTTTCAGCTAGCAACACAACTAATTGTTCCAAACATACCTTAGGAGTATTATTACAAAAAAAAAAAAAAAACGCAAAAAACAAGAAATAAATAAATACCCTAACAACATGTAGAGAGAGAAAGCGGTTATTCTCCCGGCGCATGATTAGCTCCCCTCTGCTAACGTGCACCCACCATTGTTACTCTGTGATTTTTTGTTTCTTCTCTCTCAAAATTCATTGTTGTTTCTCGATTATTGGTGTTAGCTCCAGAGTATTACTTTGCATTTGCCCCAATTTTTGCAATTATGGGAATAACTGAGCTGGATTCATATGCCGCTGCGATGAGACGAAATCGCCAATTTGATGCTGGATTAAAGCTCAAATTCATTCCTACACAGTTTGTTGATGCTAATAACGTCAAATTTGATGAAGCCGAATGGTCTGCTGGTCTTGATCAATGGAAGTTTTCGCTGATCGGGTATGTTCTTGAGCTTAAACCATTTATGCCTTCAATTAGGGGTTTTGTGAATATGCAATGGAAGGATTGTGGTAAAATTGATATTCATGTAATTGATGATGGTGTTTTCCTGTTTCGCTTTGAATCGGATGAGTTTATGAGTAAAATTTTTGAGAGTGGGCATTGGTATTTCAATAATCGTCCATTTATTCTTAAACCTTGGTCTATTGATCTTGATTTGAAGACGATTGATGTCACTAGAGTTCATGTATGGATTAAATTGCCATATTTGAAATACAATTTATGGACTGATGTTGGGTTTAGTCGAATTGGGAGTCCTTGGAAAACCCCTTGGCACTGATGGTATTACTGCCTCAAAATCTAAGCTATCCTATGCTAGATTATGTGTAGAGATTAATGTGAAATCTGAGCTTCCTAAGGTTCTTAAGCTACATGGACCTACAGGAGACACCTATGATCAGGAAATCATCTATGAATTGCTCTCCCATAGATGTTCTAAGTGTATGGTTTTTGGGCACTCTGATGCTCAATGTAAAAAGCACCCCATTCAGGCTGTTTGGAGATCTCGTATTGGAGGTTCTGAGATTGAAATTGCAGGCACAGGAGGTGGTCCTACTCCTGTTATTGAGACTGCATGCACAGGTGATGGTCCTGTATCTAGGCCAGTTGAGCCTGTGGCTATCCCTGTGGCTGTTCTTGTGATTGTACCTGTTGCAGTTGAAGCCATTGTTGTTAGTTCTGTGCCAGTTTCTTCTGCTGGTGAAGGATGGCAAATAGTAGGTAACAGATCAGGATCCTCTCCTCAGGCTGCGGAAAAGGAAAATGTCCCCCCTATTCTCATGAACAACTCTTTTGAGGAGTTGAGGTTTTCTGTTGAAGAAGCTTCAAGAGCTGATACTACTAGTGGGTCACACTGGGAAACAACATGGTAGGCCTCCTACTAAAGGGAAGGTGTTGAGGAGCCAGAATAAGCAAACTCATAAACCTGGATGAATAAGATAGGTGTTTGGAACATAAGGGGAATGAATCTCCCTGATAAGCAGAGCGAGGTAAAAACTTTTATTGCTTTACATAAATTTGCAGTTTTTGGGTTGGTTGAAGTTAAGGGAAATATTTCCTCTGTAGATAGTTTATCTAATAATGTTGCCCCTAGTTGGCACTACACACATTATTTTGACTATGGTGGGAAGGTCAAAATTTTGGTTCTCTGGCGTCCTGCTTTTGCTCAGGTACAAGTTCTCAGAGTTACTTCTCAGCTGATTCACTGTCTAATTTCTCTCAAGGGTGGGGATGAAGTTTTCTTCTTGACATTTGTGTATGCTATGAACTCTATGCAGAGCTTAGAGCTCCTTTGTGGTCTGACTTACTTGATATCTCTAAACAAGTAAGTGGTGCTTGGTGTATGTTGGGTGATTTAAATTGTTTACTTTTTTCTCATGAGAAAATGAATGGGAATCCTATATGTTCCAATGATCTATGTGAGTTGCAAGCTCTATCTGCTAGCACTGATCTGATTGATTTGAGGTCTGTTGGTGTGTTATTCACTTGGAATGATAAGCAGATGCAATCTGAAAGGGTGTATAAGAAACTGGATAGAGTAATGATCAATGGGGATTGTGGCTCTTTATTTGCTGATAGTTATGTGGATTTCCTTCCTGAGGGAATATCGGATCATAGTCCTACAATTGTTTTACCTCCAAAAATGCAGCAAAATTAAAAGTTCTTTTAAGTTCTTTAATTTCTGGGCTGCTTAAAAAGATTTGCTGGCTATTGTTGGTAATTCTTGGAGGGGTGGTGTTGCTGGCACAAAAATGTTCTGTATATGTAAAAAATTGAAAAGACTGAAGATTGTCCTCAGGAGTCTGCACAAGGAGAGATTTAGTGGCATGGCAGGGAGGGTGAAAAATGCAAAGGAGAAATTAGAGGAGTTGCAAGTTCAACTGCAGGCTAATTCTTCAGATATCCAACTGATGGAGACAGAAAGATCTCAATTTTTACTATTTAGGTAGTTAATCAAATATGAGGCTATGTACCTGAAACAGAAATCTAGGGTATTATGGATCAAGGCAGGTGATCAAAATACATCCTATTTTCATGCTTGCATTAGGAAGAGGAAACAACAGAATATGGTGATGATGTTGTATGATGTGAATGGTATTAAGCTTACTGATACAGTTGACATTAAAAATGAACTTGTGTCTTTCTACAAGGGATTGCTTGGTAGCTCAAATATTGTCCATCCACTGGCTGCTGAAGTCTATGCCAATGGTCCTATGGTATGTGAATCTAGTTGTATAAATCTTTGTGGTAGAATTACTGATCAGGAAATAAAGAAGGCCATGTTTCGAATAGGAAGTGAAAAGGCTCCTGGTCCTAACGGTTATGGTGTTGGGTTCTACAAGCAGGCTTGGGAGGTTGTTGGCAGGGAGGTTATTGCTGTTGTCCATGACTATCTCTCCACTGGAAAGATGCTTAAGCAACTTAATTCTACTGCTATCTCTCTCATCCCCAAGGTCCCTAATCCTACTTATGCTTCTGATTTCTGCCCCTATCTCATGTTGCAATGTTTTATACAAATGTACCTCTAATGTTTTAGCTAATAGATTGATTCCTATTCTACATGAAGTGGTGGATTTACAGCAAGGGGCTTTTGTTCAAAGCCGTTCCATTATCCATAACATATTGTTGGCTCAGGAACTCTTAGCTCACTATGATAGAAGGCAGATCAGTCCCAGAGTGGCTATCAAGGTGGATTTAAAAAAGGCATATGATTCTATTGAATGGTCATTTGTGCTTGACTCTAGGTGTAAGCTTGGTTTTCCCTCCAAACTTGTTCACTGGGTTAGTATGTGTGTCACTACCCCTTCTTTCTCTCTGGTTGTGAATGGAGAGCTTACTGGTTATTTTGAAGGCAAGAGGAGTCTCATGCAGGGTGATCCTTTATCCCCATATCTTTTTGTGATAGTAATGGAGGTCTTGTCCAAGAGGCTAAGTTTGTTACAACATGAGGTACAGTTCAGACATCATCCTTTGTGTAAGAAACTCAATGTCACAATCATCTAATATGCAGATGATTTATTCCTCTTTTGCAAAGGGACAGCTGCAGCTACATCAAGTATGTTTTCAGCCTTTACTGAATTTTCAAGAGCTTCAGGTTTGGAAGCAAATCTACATAAGTGTGAAGTGATTATGGGTGGAGTAAATTCGGAAACTAGGCAACAAAAGTCTCTCAACATGATTGAAGGCTCCCTTCCAGTCAGATATCTTGGTGTTCCCTTGACATCAAAAAATCTGAAGGTTGCTGATTGTCAGGTATTAGTTGAGAAGATTACAGAAAAGATTCAAGGATGGGCCAGCAAACACCTCACTTATGCTGCTAGAACTCAACTCATCAAAACTGTGCTCTACAGTTTGACAAATTTCTGTGGTGCTATTTTTATTCTACCTAAAAAAGTGATTGCTAGTGTGGAGAGTCTTTGCAGGAAGTTTCTTTGGGGAGGCAATGAATCAAATAATAAATCTGCACTTGTAGCCTGGAAGGATGTACCTGCCAAGGGGTTGTGGTGGTTTAGGATTCAAAGACATCTATTTACTTAATATTGCCTTAATACTGAAGTTGTTATGGTGTGTGGCTCTCAAAGAAGATGTATTATGGGTCAAGTGGGTTTATGAGAGGTATATGCAGAATACTTCTCTTTGGGATCTCACTGTCTCATATACTCAGTCATGGGCATTCAGGAAATTGTTAAAGTTGAGACTAGAAGTTGTTAAGTGTGTTGTTGTTACAAATGATGAGCTACATTGGACTGGTGGCCCTCCTCCTTTCTCTTATAAAGAAGCATATGAGATTCTGGCTTCACGCTCAGAGGAGAAAGCTTGGACCAAACTGATTTAGGGTAGAAATTGCCTCCCCAAGCATAGCTTCATCTCGTGGCTATTTTGTCACAGAAGATTATTAACAAAAGACAGATTGCTTAGGCGTGGGATGCACGTTGACCCAATCTGCTCTCTGTGTAAATTTGAAGCAGAAGATCATGTTCACCTTTTCTTCAAATGCTTGGTGGCCAGCCAGATTTGGGATGAGTTTTGTCAGTTTGTTGGGATACCAGTGCCTCCTTCTCATGGCCTGATGTAGAAAGATGGGGAAAAGAAGTACCTAGCTGGTAAGACAACTATTAGAAACGTCAATAAAGCCATGTTCACAGCAGGTATATATATCACATTTGGAGATGCAGGAACTCTGTTATCTTCAGAGATATTTTACCAGATATCAGTGCCACAGCAAGGCATTTTCAGTTTGAGATGAAGGTGCAATTAAGCACGATTGTGAAAATCAAAGATACTCCTCTGAACAGGAAGTGGTGTTGCAGGATGCAGATTTACCCTGAATTTGTTGCAAAGAGAAAAATAGCCGTTAGTTTGCTCTAACTACAGCTGTGAGACTGTTGCCTCTTTTTTTTTTTTTTTTTTTTCATCTGTTTGAGTGTAAACAGATATGTTTCTGAGTGTTTTTTCCCTGTAAGCTCTGAGATCTGTCTGAGTCTGTAAGCATAAAGTCTGTACCTCCACTATCTTTTTTGGTAATACAAATATGCTCACATTTTACCAGGAAAAAAAAATAAAAATAAAAAAACTTGGGGTTTTTTTTTAATAAAAAAGTCATATTGTGAAAGTTGAAAGTGAATCTGATGATAGTATTTTTCATCTTATAAATCTTCATTTTTTTTCACAAATCAATAGTTAAATTTTGTTAAGTTTGTCAAAAAGTCAAATAAGAAGCTCATTTTTGTAACGGTAGAGGAGTTCCCTCTACATATGGCTGATGGAGAGGTGGTGGAGGGCTTGCCCTTGCCTGACGGTTGTATGGGGGTAAGTGCCTTTTTATCCCTCGTGTTTTGTGCTTGCTTTTGAGTGCTGACTCTATCTTTTGTGTTTGTGTTTTTGTAGCTGAACCGGGAGCAGACATCTCAAATCATCAAGCTCATTCACTTGTTGAAGAAAGGCTACGGCCGGGTGATGGGCAAGGGGAAGAGTTCTCGGTCTAGGACTGTTGATGTACGTAGACTTTCATCCTTTGTTTTAGCTAAGTAAAGTGCTTAACTTAATATCTCGATCTTGATTGTTTGCAGATGTCTCAGTCTTCGTCTTCGGTGGGACCTCGACATTCTTCTGTTGCGAGGGCCTCTTCGGCGAGCAGGCCGTCTATTGCTCGTTCACCTCCCGTGGCTGTGACCAGGCCTCCTGATGGTTTTAGGGATCAATATAGAAAATCCCTGGGTTTGCCATCTGCAGAAGCCAAAAAGATGATGCTTGGTGTCGATGTGGACTTGGTTCAACTTTGCGACAAGTTCGCTATTTCTTCTGAAAAAGATGCCATATTCAGGCGTTGTCGTCGACTGGCTTTTGTACTGTGCCTGTTAAACCGCCTGTTGTTTGTTAATGCAGAATCTTCCAACTTTGGTAGAGCCTCGTTGCTGCGAGTGGTTAATCAAATGGTCGAAGGACTGGGTAGAGCCTCGTTGCTGTGAGTGGTTAATCAAATGGCTGAAGGACATTCTCCCTTACATCTGGTTGTAGGGGAAACCATTATTGGGCTTGACAGGTTGAAAACATCTCCCAACCAGTCTTTCACGGGCAGCCCCCTGCTGCTTCAGATCTGGTTATGTGACTATCTGAGGTTGATAGAGTCACCAGATAATCTGATTATTCGTGTTCCTCGGACCTGGTCAAAGAAAACCTATACTGCTGCTAGCTTTCTAGTTAGGAAAAGGCTATATTCTGAAAAGTCTATTGCTGAATGGGATACCTTTTTCCAAGCGGGACCTATTATTCGTTGGCATGTGTCCTGGTGGAGCTTGACTTCTTTAGTGGCTTCTGATGACTCGATCCTTCATACTACCGTACTGGGTCTGTACAGGACCACTTTCTTCTTTCCCTCTAGGGTCATGAGGCAATACGATTTGAAGCAGGTGATCCCCTGTCAGGAGACTACGAGACCAAATGTCGTAGCCTTAACCACTGAATTTGCTGTCATTTCTAAGATAGAACGCTTTAGCTATCAACCCTCCCTCCTCACCCAGCTTTTAATTTTATATGTTCTTTTCAATTTAGAGTTGCATTTTCGATTTTACCCCCACTTAGAAAGCACATGACTTGCACATGCTCGTTAGTTTTCCTATCAAGTCATTTCCCATTTAACTTTTTCTCGATTACCGCGCTCTCTCTACCTCTCTCTTTTTTGTATCCTCTTTCTATCATCTAACATGAACAAATGCGATTAAGAACTTATATGTATAATTTATTATTTCGTGGACGAGATTGAAGCGTAGATTTGGTGAGGGAAAATTCGTTGTGATGTTTGAGATGAG
Organism: Tetragonia tetragonoides; assembly: GCA_038025085.1. Classification (NCBI taxonomy): domain Eukaryota; kingdom Viridiplantae; phylum Streptophyta; class Magnoliopsida; order Caryophyllales; family Aizoaceae; genus Tetragonia; species Tetragonia tetragonoides. The sequence goes on from CM076148.1 coordinate 36,456,310, forward strand.
AGGATCTTCAATTAAGATGAGCACTGAGTGAGCTATTCATGTGAGCATGAGGGAGTTATAAGGGAAATTTTCCAAAATTTGGAGGGACTTTAATTACCAGGGAAGGGGTAATAATAAAATGGGACATGAGGGAGAGCAGCATGTGACACATGAAGGAAAAAGATTATGAAACTCGAAATAAAACTATGATTCAAAATTTAAACTATCGAAGTATCATTTTTGTAAGTGACACTTTCATTTTCTTACGTGCATACTTTCATTGGTCCATGTGAGTGGCTAGACCCATGAGAACTGAAAAAAACAACAATTCCATCACAGTGGAAGAAATTTTCCAAATCGGATGACAATTGCTTACCATTTTTTCCTCCTTTTTTGACAAGAAAATATTCCTAGCACTTGCTGGCTACCAATTAGCTTACAAAATTTGATTGCTACCCTTCTTGTTTCCTTTCACCTAGACTCAGAGACCCTGGAGGACCTATTGAAAACCTCCTAAACCTCTTAGAACGAGCAGATCAATACATGATCTTTGAACAGTCTTTTTCCCGAGCAGAAGGGCAATGTTGTATTACTTTTGATTAGATCAGAAATGGCAAGTGGATAAAAAGAAAATAGATGAATAGTTTCAAAGTGTGAATCACTGCAAGTCTGCAACAAGTGCAGAGGATCAATTTCTAGTCCAAAAGCCTTTGTACACGACGAATCCCAGTCCACCAAGCGCCAATGTTAGTACCACAGGAAGCTTAATGGGTTCAACATCGAATACTATATTCCTCTTCCCTTCTTTTCTTACTCGACGGGGTCTTTCCCCCAAGTTGTCTCGAAGAAGACTGCACAGATTTTCTACTTGATGCAACATTTGACGTTGTCCTCGCGCTACTGCTTGTATCTGAAAAAAGAAAAAAGACCACATCAAAACTGTGCCATCAAGTGATCATGAAATGTAAAGTCATTTATCTTTTTTCTTTCTTTTCCTGCTTTGAGGGTCGGGGTTCGGGTGGGTGAGGGGAGGGGGGGGGGTGTAAATGAGGAACTTGACATAGACTCAAAGCACAGCCCCAGGAAAAGCTCCAAGTTTTCTGCATAGGTTCAGGAAGTTGTTTGCTGAACAGCATACAGATGTATTCTCTATGTATCTTTCTTCTCCTCCTCTGGTCCCTTAAGTTTTCTTTTTTCTTTTTTCTTCTGGAGGGGGAGGGAGGGTAGTTGGCATGTTGATCATGGCTTTCAAATTCAAGAGGCATTCATCATTAAGCAACTATGCCTGTTAACTGCCACTTTTGGTGGACACAAACCAGAATCTTTCTGCTGCTCATTAACATATAAATTCACAACCTGAGGTAAAATTTATGCCTGTTCAGAAGGTCCAAAGTTGCACCCATGAAGTATGTACTAATACCATTGCATCCCGTCAAGCCTGACAAGTAGAGAAGTGTGTACAAACTGCAAAGTACTAACAAGGTCTGGTTGAGGGGGAAAAGCACAAGGGAGAACCACGCACCTCTTCTGCCATAGGAGACTCCTTAATCAGCTGGGAGGAGGATGAGGAATTAGGCAGAATAGAACCAGTCAATGAACCATTGCTCAAGCTAGATATAAAATGCGACGTTGGGCCAGAGCCATTGCAGGCTTCAGATGGCAGAACCATGTTTTGCTGGCTGGGAGATAATTTATTGACAACCAATTTGGTACTCAGTTCTTCAATTCTTGATGTTAATTCATCCATCCGGTCATTCAGTGTAGATATCTGTTCTGAAAGTCGTGTAGCAACTCCCTGAAAGAGTGCAAAACAAGAGGTAAAATGTAAGCAAAAACAATGTGTCTCAGAAACTCATGCCACTAAAACATTTGTCAAAGACTACATTTTTTTTTTTTTGGACGGTATCTCAGTCTTTAAGCATGCACAAACCTCGTTTTCCACAGTAGCTGCTGATTCAGAATTTCTCTCACCATACCTCCTGCTACTCATATCAAAACCAGTAATTGTGCTATTCTTGTCTCTCTGATTGGTGTATGAGCGTGACATGCCACTGCACCAATTTCAATCTATAATTAGTGTGGAAAAGCCGAAAAGCAAAGAAAAAAATCCGACCAAAGCCCAACAACAGAATAGTATATCAGCATAGTGACACGAAAAGTGAAAAAATCCCACATCATCTGAAACTCTATTGAGCACTGACCACTTGGTAAAGTTAGAATTTCCAATATGAACAATGTGTTTATGAGTGATTTTTACAAAGGATCGCATCCAAAGGGATACTCAACACACCATGGTACCACATAACTTCAAGATTAAGTTTCAAGACGCCGGAGAAAGGACGGAATAATGGCTACATTGCTGACTCTAGTCCAGGATATAGCATCCTAGAACCCAGGTATCTTATCTCCCTTGAGAAACTACTTTATTTCACTAATATCACCAAGTAGGGAACAGGTTTTTGGTACCCACAACATATCACACTTCATTGTGCCTTGAGTGGATGGGAACAAACTCAACTCCAATCACACAGAAGCAGTAAAGGAACCAACAACATCAATATCAACGATACCCCAGTGCCTCCAAAGAGGCTGCTTCCCAAACCAGCAAAACAAGTAATATTAATAATCTCCCCTGTGATTAACTACGGCAATATCTTCCAAACCACCACCTCTTCAGACAAGATATGCCACACTACCACCAGTGGCCCATAGGAGGTAACCTTCATTACTATACTTAGAGTTGGAGTGTTAGATGTGTGTATGTGTATATGTTCTTGGCTCAGTTTATATAAGTATAGTGATATAAGTATGGTGATCGAATACTAGTATTTGTATAGGTGTATGTATGTTGCTTATAATTAATTGGTGACCTCCAGAAAAACATATTTCCATCCCCATCTATAACTCCATATTTCAGGTGGATTAATGTCATTGCAGGTACGGGTCTACCAGAAACAACCTTTCTAGTAGGGGAACTGGTAAGGCTCTGTACCTCTAGAAAATGGACCTCCCCAGACCCCGCCCTTGGTGGGATACATCCTGAGTTGGTGTTGTATTGCTGCTGCAGGTAAATGATCTGTTCAGCCTAGGCAATTTGCATTAAGATGCATAAGGCTGCTACTATTCGGAATTTCGGATGCAATAGACCAATATTAGCAGGTCCACCCTTTTGTTTCACAAATTGCACTGACAATTCTTTTTTTTTTTTTGATAAGAAAAAGATTTTATTAAGAATGGAAGAGAGAGTACACAGGGAGAAGATAAGGTATCCTCCAAATTGCACTGACAATTCTTCAGAGCTAACAGATAAAGATACATTATTTGCAATAAGCAGGTCCACAAGTCAGCAAAAGTAAGAGGGAAACTGCACTCAGTATAGCTAGATATCTTAAGTAATGACACCGGATGTAAGTATTGATGAATGACAATATTCTCAGCCACTCTATGCATGATAAACCTACGGTAGATACTCAGATGAGACAAACACACAGGCTCAACATAATAGAAAATGTCGATTTTGGTGTTATGGGACTGACCATATTAATAAGTCGTCTAAAGACAATACGGCCTTTAACCTCACAAATGCTTAGATAGAAATCAAGATGGAAAACCAGCTTACATAAAATCTTTTAAAACGTAAACCTTATCAGGATGAATAAGATCTAACTTAGAGACTGGAGGTAACTCAGCTGATAGTCAAAGGAAGTAAAAGTTGAACAAGACACACTTGTTATGCTCTGTAAAGCTGTACGCTCACTAGTCCAAATACTAGTACAATATAATGCAAGTCCCATTCTAGGAAGGAAAGGAAAACATGTTAACATACATGCATTGAAAATTCAGAATCAATAAAAACTAGAAGAACTGTCCACTTGCACGGTTCAATGAACAAAATGGTATCCGTACAAATAATAATGTCTAATTATCAGAGAAAAAACCAGGACAACAAGCAAGCACCTTTTAAGATTCTTGTGCCTCCAGGCAACCCTATCTGCAGAGGCGCGAGATAGAGCTTCTTTTGGGCTAGAAACTAGATCTTCATCCAGGCTAAGCTTCGTCTTCAAATCTTCTGGCAGTGCCTTCAGGAAGGTCGGAAGTCGGAACGAAATTTAAAAAAAGCGGCACACAAGAAGGCACTACAAGAAGAAAAAAATTAAAATTTATTTACCATAACTTCGTTGACAAGTTTTTCTAGTTGAAGTTGCTCTATGTAGGTGCGAGGAATGTAAGATCCTTCCAATCCCAGTTGCTTAGCAATATCTCTTACTAGCGAACGGTCTTTTCCTTGAACCTTTTTGATTATATTGAAATAACAAGAAGTCAGGTTAGTTAGTTTCCCCTAAGATAGTTTCAGGTATAGGGAAACCTGTAAACTGAGCCTAAAACTTGTAAGACTTGACAGCTTAGAATAATAGATGGTAAGAGCAAGCAAACATCACAATACCTGGACATAGTGGCGATTGAGCTGTTCTAGCCAATCAATCTTGACAGTCACCCTATCGTCAGAGAAAACGTGGCTGTTTCTTTTCAGGATAGCTGCTATTGTATATCCCAAAGCCATCAGCCCCCCAAGAAGACGCACGCTAACTTCGAAGGTAATCCTGGGTGATATGATGAATGGACTATCTGTTACCCATTCCTGAAGTATTCAACTATATCATCAGGGAATGCTTTTTAAAGATTGCTACAAGCCTCTAAATCCAATCTATTCTTGACATTTTATAGAATGTACAAGAATCTTTTGCAGTTTTTGACGGGATTTACACATAAATTGTAATTTCAATCAGAAGCTATATTCATTATGTCCAAATTACACCAAAGCAGATTCCACAACTTGTAATAGCCTTTCCACTATGCCTTATAAATAGAACTACTACAGAAGTGGAACAAATAGCATCAGATATGATAATCAAGATTTGTGAAATGATCTTTGTCAATTTCTGCAAACAAGTTTGAAGGACAAACCTCAAACATAAGATTGTATTTTCCATCTCTGTTTCGCATTCTCAGATGTGATTGGCATGATTCTGGATCTTCACCAGGTGGCAGAAGAAATATATCATAGGTCTGCTCAACAGCTTCCTTGTATTTGGGAAAAATTGCTTTAATCCGATCTACTGTTACGAGCTTTGATGACTGTAAAAAGGAAAGTGCTTAGTATACACATAACACTATCATTAATAGTCATATTTTGCCTAAACGTACCACCCTATACACTACAGTTTACAAACAGCCAGTAACTAATTAGTCATTACCTTTAAAACGTATGAAGGATTTTGAAACCCGCTAAATGGATTGAACTTGTTGACTATCTTTATATGTGCTGTTTGTAAATCTGGCTCAATGAAGGCCTTGTACATAGGATACACCTGTATGAAAATGCAAAAAAGCACTTCATCAACTCTGGATTTGGCCTGATACAATAACAGGAATATATTACAGAGTACAGTGAAAGAACCGTTTCAGATATTTGCTGGATAATTTCTTCTGGTTCTTGCCCAGCACGTTGTATATCCCGCAAAACTCGTTTAACAAGGTCAAAGTGAACACCACCAGTCACAGATACTCGAAGGTCCAGCAAAGGCCGTAGTTTTTCACTCACAGCATAAATACCCTCAATAATTACAATACGAGAGCTTGGGGCTTCAACTGTCCTGCATAATTATGCATATAAGCAAGTTTCAAAGCACAGTTTCTTACAGATGAACAGAGATACGACTACAATACTTCCTTTTTTTTCGATAACATGGGTATCCAAGCTTTGCCCTGAGAGGACCCGAACTTGGGACCTCTGGAACAGATCTCAGAGGTCTTACCAACTGAGCTACGGGCTACCCCCACAGGGTTAGAGATACGACTACAATACTTGAAGAGGGAAATTCCACCAACTATAGGATAGTATTATTTTATTGCTCATTCGACCCTCAGCTTGGAGAGATCGATATCCAAATACTCCGTATCAAAATGCAGGAGAGCTACAACTACTATATTTGAAGAGGGAAATTGTTTCCTTAAACTAATCAATTTAAGCACAACAAAAAGGGGGGGGGGGGGGCAGTGATAAGCACTTAGCACACAAGGAAAAGTGAATAAATCTCCACAGCTTATCATGTGTCCACAGCAAGCAGACTGACAGCTAAGATAACAATCATAGTTGAGATAACATATATCAACAAAACCTATGTCTCTCTTTTATTGCTAGCACTTATCTTCTGTTTACTCATTATGTTTACAAGGGCATCCTCCTAAGAAGTGACAAATACTTATCTCACAAAGAAATCCAAACTAATTGCACCATGTAAAAATATTTAACAGAATGACATCACGACCATAAGATCACAACTATTAAACATGAAGATTTGGGCCATATAAGTGTGTCTCCCAGAATTTTGGTTGGCAGCCCCTGGAAATATCAAATCCCCATTGGCCTAAACAATCCTTAATCAGAACTTAAGAAAGAAAGAAAACCTGTATCCTACACGAGAGCTCGTCTTGAAATCATAAATGGGTACTTGGACCTGCTTTCCCGCCTTCAGGTCATTTATGTTCTGAAGTAAGGTATCATAATCTGTCAAGCGTGGATCTGCAGAAGGAAAATACACAGGTATGAGGAGAAACCGGGGAAAGGGGGAAGGGGCAGAACACGAATGTGCACTAGCTAATTTTCACAAAACCAAATATTAACAGGAATAATTAAACATTACGTAATAAAAAGGTACTGCTCATAGCCATATGCTATCAACACATCCTACATTCTTAAATAAATGAAGAAACCATCCAAGTTTGGTCTGCTACCTGGATTCTCTCCAACAAAATATCATCAGAATCCACCCAGGAAACTAATAATCACCAGTTAGCTGGCAGCTGATAGCTACCTACTGCAAATTGCAGAACTTCCATGTTGACTGGAGAGGTGAACTATGATTGCATCCAAAGTTTCAGCATTAAGCCACGTGGCCCATGCCAAGTGTCACGCACAATTTTGTTTCTCCACGTGCTGAACTCAGTAGCACAATAGCGCTGAATACTGACATTTTTGCTTACCTTCCACTACGTGTATAAGTCGAATTATAACAATCAGACACTTAAAGAATCTATTAACTCAATTAAACAACCTTGATGAAGAAGCACTGAATAAAGAGCTGTCCTATAAAACAAAGTAATAGGAAAGAAAATACATCTCACTACCATGTCCTCACACAAAAAGAATCAATGACAGCATTGAGCCCCTAAGTGACTAATTCACTATCAATTGCCACAAACCTTTACTCCCCACTAGCCCTTGTAAAAAGAAAAAAACGAACTAGGAATAATAAGCATGTATTTAGATACTACCATACTACCAAAAATTATGCGGTTGGTGGCTCATGAAGTTTCCAATTCCTATCTTGCATAACTAGCAGGCACCACTTGTCACAGCCTTATCCTAGGCTAGACTCGGAAATCTGCTCAAAAAGTGCTATCAGCAGGTAAACAGTAGTGCAGATCCAGTTGGAAAGCTCTCTACCACAAGCTTAAAGTTCAAACCAAGATTGCTGTTAAACTGAATTCCCTTTTAAGAAACCAAGAGGAGATGGAACTACCCTGGTATGCATACATCTAGAAAAGTGTATCGTAACATCTTGTTTTAAGGACAGAAAAATGGCATCCACCAAATATGTTCATGATTCACTAGTTTGCATAAGGTAATGAATAAGGATTCAGATCTAGACAATGGAGAAATATTTTCACATAGGTCCGTATTGATAGTACTGAATCACTTGAAATTATTCAAAACCCCAAAATCTAGTGCAACCAGAAACAGAAAAAATGTTCCATCAAAAGACGGGTTGCTGCAGAGCTAAAAAAAGAAACACAATTTCCCAAGCCAATACATATTGTATTCACATCAATACTAAATCAGTAAGACTATAGAGCTTTGTGTCCTAAAGAAATTTAAAAAAAGCTTTGAGGCAAACCTTTCAGCTCTTGTAATTCCTTTACGTAATGTATTGAAAGGTGGAGAAAGAATTACCATCAAAGTTTCCATCAACTATTCGACTAGCATCATTATAGTTGTCCATGGATATGACAGCAATGCTGGGCATGAAGTGAAGAATTTTCTCAGTGAAAACAGTTTTCCCTGCTCCTGATGGACCAGCTAGCCCAACCAATATTATCCCGTCATTCTTTTGAGCTAGCAATTGGCAAGCACGAATAACTATATAGAAACCCTTCTCAAATGATAGACGCTCCTGAATTGGAACAATCTCGTAACGCCCAGAATCCTTTCTCTTCACCAAACGAACTTGATCCTTCAACAAGCCGCCTTGCTTTTGATGAGGTGACCCATTCTGCGCCATCGACATACACGAGCTTTGTCCAACTGTCAGCAGAAAACACAGGCATTAAAAAAGATGCTAGAGCACATTTCAAGAGTCTACACATCATCAACTTAAAATCAACCCCTCATGCTGGAACCACCAAAAAGGTCTAGATAAAATTTGAATCTAAATCGTGATTAATGGGAATGGGGATTTCTTGTAGAGATGTTTAAATTTATTAAAGTCAAGTGCCAAGCAGCCCATTTGTCATGCTCAAAGATTTTAGTGATAATATTCAGCAGAAGGGACCAAATGATAAACATTACTCATCATGCCACACATAAATCTGAAAGAGCAAAGCATAGTACTTCCTACTATCCAAAAGATTTTTGCTGCTTGCCAGTAAGGACGTCTATTAGTGCAGCATTGCACATATATACCAACAGAAGCATATCAACTACCCCACCATAACACTTGATCTTAAACAAGATAGAAATGAGAGCATTAATGTTAGAAGCCTAAGAATGGTCTCAACTCCCAAAGTTACAGCACAAGCTGCATATGACCCACTTTTACTAAAAATTGATCACAAGTTGGCATGACATATGCAAATCCTAAATGATACAAGCTTGTAGCAAGTACTTCAGGCAAAAATGCCAGAGAGCTAAGCATTACAAGTTCAATAATGCAATATTACAGTTACACTAGTACTTGCTATTCTGACAAGCACATTCAATACACTTACACCACTACAAAATCAAACAATAACTGAGAATTATCACCAAGAAAGTAACAATCTTTGAATTCCAAATACAAAACCAATGATCACCCAAATTGAATTAGCACAAAAACAACCAAACCCAGATGAAGAAAAATTACAAAAAGAGAAATATCAACATGATATGTGGATCTAAACCGCCAAACTAATCCTTCAAAACAAATATTAACACATACCCAGATAGTAAAATGTCGTAAAGAACAAAACCCAGATGATTAAATATACAAATAAGTGCCAAATTTTAATCATAGACATAGGCCAAGATCACTAACCCAAGTTGCAGTGAGTAATCAGCAACAAAACCCAGAAGAAGGAATGGGCATCTACCTCTTGTCTTTCACTGATTTTAATGTTTCCTTGGGATCGTGGGTGATATTTTCTCTCTCTGCTAATTAAAATAATGCGTTTCCCGAGATTTTCTGGAGAGAATTTTGTTATTGTTACACTAACAATGGGAGAAAGTTGGGCTCAAAAGCCGTTTAGGCGAGAGAATGGGAGATGTTTTAAAGGCGGTGCTGCTGCTGGAAGATCGCATGGAACTTGGGATTTTCCTTTATTTTTTAAATGATACCAATTCAATTTATTTTCTTGGGTTTTTTATTCATAGATAATTCACTTTTATTTTAATATATATTTTTTTGTGTAGTTTATTTATCCAAAAGAATTGATATTTCAAATGATTTCAATTCCGTGGAGCTAAAATAAACAGAATAGGGGCTATAGTCTTACACTTACCGGTGGTTTTCCCATGCGTACTTTTAATTTTTCATTTATTTATCTTTTTAAATAATATTTTGTTAAGAAAGATATCGGATATTAATTTATATTTTATTTATCATTATCATTTGTTGCATATGTTTTTGTAATTTTTTCACTAATTTACGCATTATAGACCTGTGCCAATATACTGACGAAGTATGAATTGATATTATATAAAGAAGGAATCAAATATGAGTCTTTAAAACTTGGTAATATAAATTTACAGAGAAAAGAATCGAAAATGTGACTTAATATAGTTAAAATCTCAATTTTAACTATCAGGTGAATACCTCATTGGCTCTATTTATGTATATTGATATATAAAATCCCCTTACTTATGGAGTCGAAAATCTTAAATGATTGGTGTGGATATTGCAAGAGATGTGGTTTCATAATAAGGTCATACTATTCAAAGACTTTATTGATCATGATGTGAATAGCAAAATCCCTTTCCCCCACCCCCTCTTTATTGAGGTATATATATATATATATATATATATATATATATATATATATATATATATATATATATATATATATATATATATATATATATATATATATATATATATATATATATATATATATATATATATATATATATATATATATATATATATATTTGCGAATTGTTTTGTTTCTCTATTTTGTAAATGCAATAGAAATTTACCACTATTTGAATGGAAGAAAACAATCATAGAGATACTAGAGAAATAACACCCGGCAACGAATTTAAAAAAGAGGATTGCTAAATGCAAACCGTATTTATCAAAAAAAATATAAGGTATAAAAAATTTATATTTTTTTTCTTGTCATATTTTCTTTTTAAAAAAAATGAAAAAGATAATACTAGTGGTTGTGAAAATCACAGTCATCTTATCACTATAAAGAAAAAAGAATTGATAGTAACTTAAATGTCATAGTTTTATTAGAGCCCGATTTTATTAAATTTAAACTTTTTAAATAGCAGTATGATTATTAATCATTGACGATGCATGCTTTAGTTATAAGCTTAGCTTGTGGAGAGTACTTGACAATTGAGAATTGACAATTAGTAAAAAAAAACAAAAAAAAATTCCACAGTGACTTGGTGTTGTGGTGCATGTACGGAAGTTTCAGATTTGACGAAGTAAATGAGAATGAGATGTTAAATGTGATGGACCTTAGACTAAGATGTCCTTTACTAGCATTGAGAATGACTAATAAAGACTAGTACCAGTTGCTTCTAGTTCCCACCAATGTAATCATACCTAAACTTGAACTACTAACAAATACGAGTTTCAGTATGATTTGACAATAAGAGGATGTTTGGATTGGAATAATGATTAAAGATTTAAGGGGTAATAAAATAAATTTTTAGACTAAAATGGGAGGTATGTGAGAATGAGGGTAATGATTACCCAATTGAGAGATAATAGAAACCCACCTACCTCTAGGATAATGATTTTCCCCCATTTTTCTTCATTTTCTCCATGACCCTCCTTAACTATTAATACCCTCATCACCACTTTACCTTACTCTTTACACTTTAATTTGCTCCATTACCTTAATCATTATCCCAATGCAAATGACCCCTAAGTTTTTTATGAGACGGCTTCATAATAAGACAACTCTATAACCAAATATGACATTATGCTTGTATAAGGACCATTCATTAATTAGCAAATAAACATTTCTTTTCACCCAAACAGTTTGCACAATACTATATAGCACTTAGCACAAAGTTTTTTTTATAGGATTGGTACAAGTATGGGTGTTCTTTTTTCACTTAGTCAATCATTAATTCACTTCAATTATCCAATGATGTATTTTTTCTCTCAAACATTATTATTCGATTCGATTCAATTCTATTTAGTCAGTTTATTTTAATTTAGTATACTTCAAATAAGTGAAAAAGAACCCGTCATATGCCAAATTTGATTTCCTAGAGACAATATGAGGCAAAAGGTGCTTTGTGTCAAGTGCCAAATGTCAATCGTACTTACCCCACATTAGATTCATTTCTTTGACCCTTTCTAATAAAGCAAGCCGAGGTTAACAATGCACACATTAGAACATTACTCTAACTTCAAGGAAACGCAATGCCACTATCCTATTGCGTTAATTAATCATAAAATCTCATATGAGATAATCTTATGTATAAGACATGATAGGTATGAGTAAAAAACTAATATCATTATTATATATGATAAACGACACCATAAAACAAAAAAAGTGATATCTTATCATACAAAATGATTGAAACCATTTTACTCTCTGTTGCATATTATTTTCATTATTGCAGCTTTTTTGAGGTTATTTTATATCGTTCTGATTTGGTCCCGATTAGGTTTCACGTTTAAATCTCCCCCTCTCCCTCTTACTAAGTTACTATTCTCTGGTCCCTAGCCAATAATGTGGATTGTGGCCCAAGCCGAAACACACGACGGCGCCGTTGAGTGACCCACTGAGGCACTCATACAGTTTTTGAGACTATAAATAAAAAATCTAAAAAATGCAATAAATAGTGGCAATAACATATTTATTGTACCACCCTAACAAGCAATAAATGTCCAAGTGGTAGTCATCAAAATTTTGATAGCCCCTTTGACAAAAGGACTTCATATAGAAGGATTCAAGGAACTTGTCTGTTTACAGTTTAGCTTTTAATATTTCTCTCTACTACGAGTATTTGCTTAATTAGTACTTATGGTCCAACACTCCCAAGTGGTTCTGGACTACTGGTAGCCCTAACATGGAATGCTAGCCTACCACCTACTGTATTTTCTTTTATTTTGTTTTGAGGTGATTTTGTATTAGTTCATACCCATCATCTTTATTTTTATTTGGAATTCCAATTTTTCAAACTATTACTCTGTTAAGTACGTATTAGAGGTGTTCTTTTACACTAACCCGATCAATAATCAATTCCGTTTAGAAGTATGTTTTTTTGCCTCAGATCATGTATTACTAAAGTAGTACACATCGGATGATTTTGAGACTAACTGAAAATGTTATCGACGACTTTCACTTATATTATATAAGATGATTATATTTGTAGATGCGTATACGTATTGATTGGTATTTTCTTCCGCATATGTACTTTGGTTGCTTTTGATAGCTTTTGTGTTTTCACATAGTTGCGTTGCATTGCACAGCTAATCCATGGTATTAGAGGGGGAAAAAAGGTTGATTTGGGTGTTACTCAAGGCTTGGTTTGATAATATGTGTGTGGACAAAGAAATTCCCAACTCTTCTTATTACCATGGTTAATTGTTTGTATGCGACCCCAAAATAGAAAGATCTCAGGTCAATCTCTTAGCATCAGCATGTTTATAAATCATAAAGTTTGCACTTCTCAATAATAAGATTAGTTTATAATTGAAGTTTAGTCAAGTCTTTTATATAATTATTGATTATTAATTATGTAAGTGAAAAGGTATGTTTAAATGGTAGTTATTTAGTTAGGTTAGTTATGGTGACTATTCAAGGTATCTATTTAAAGTGCCTATTCAAGGTACCTCTTCAAGGTGCCTCTTCATGATATGTATTTTCTATAAATAGGATATGATGTAAACAATTTCATACATTCAGAAAAGTTGTGTATTTTCTTCCATAAACTAAGATGGTATCAGAGCCTCTCTTTTAAAATATCCTCCATTCATCCGCTGCAAAGTCATTGCCTAATATACAACAACTCCCTCATACAACAAGTGAAGAATTTTGAAGCACTTCCCTGTCATCCATTATCAAAGCCTCAGTATTTAAAAAAAGAAAAAAAGAAAAAAAAAAGGAAGTGCAGAGGTAATCTTACTGTGAGAGAACAGAAGGTATTTTTTGGAGATCATGGAAGCAATATCACAACAAGTGATTCCCATTTTTGATGGGGATAAATATGATTTCTGGCGTATCAAGATGACAACCATCTTCAAAACCAGAAAATTATGGACGGTGGTGGAAAAAGGAGTTCCAAACGAACCGCCACAAAGTGAGAAAACTCCTGAAGCGTTGCAGTTGAGAAAACAGTGGGAAGAAGCATTGTCTCAGGATATGATGGCGCTACAAATCCTGCAAACGTCCGTGACAGATCAAATCTTCTCGCGAATAGCACCAGCAACTACTTCAAAGGAGGCGTGGGATGCATTGCAATCCGAATTTCAAGGGACTCCACAAGTACGATTGATCAAACTTCAATCATTGAGAAGAGAGTACGAAAACTTGAAGATGAACAAAAGTGACAACATCAAATCCTTCACAGACAAGTTAATTGACTTGGGAAATCTTTTAAGGGTGCATGGAGAAGCAAAGACAGACTACCAAATAGTCCAGAAAATTCTCATATCCCTTCCAGTACGATTTGACAGCATTGTCACAGTAATGGAGCAAACCAAAGATTTGACTTCATTGTCAATAACGGAGTTGATTGGAACTTTAAAGACACACGAAAAACGTGTGGAAGATCGCAGCGAGAGCGAAAACATGACGGAAGGAGCATTCAGTGTTCAAACAAAAGAAGGAAAACTTGGTTCCAAACCAAAGAACAATAAAAGCCATGGATATCAAGGCAAAGGTAAAAAATGGTGTGGATTTTGTAGGAAAGAAAATCACACAGAATCGGATTGCTGGAAGAAGCCGAAGAAGGATCACAGCAAAATTTCAAATGAGAAAAAGGAATGTTACAACTGCGGTAAGGTTGGACATTTTGCAAGAGAGTGTCGTTCAAAGAAATATGAACGAGCACATATGAGTCTTGAAGATGAAGATATCAAAGATCATATGTTGTTTAGTGCATCAGAAGATGTGTGGTTGGTCGACAGTGGATGTACAAATCATATGACAAGAGAAGAAAGATATTTCACAAGACTTGATAGAAGCATCAATGTTCCAATAAAAGTTGGAAATGGAGAAGTCGTTATGACTGCAGGTAAAGGAGACATCACGGTCTGCACAGACAGAGGAAAGAAAGTGATAAGAAATGTATTCTTGGTTCCGGGGTTGGGAAAGAATCTATTAAGTGTTCCGCAAATTATATCCATTGGATATAGTGTCTTATTTGAGAACAAGTGTTGCAAAATCTTCGATCCGACGGGAAAGAAGATCATTGATATACAGATGGTGAACAAACATTTTCCAATCACATGGAGTTCTTTCCAAGAAAGTGCATTGGTGACCCGTGAAGAGGAAGAAATGAAGCTATGGCATCGAAGATTAGGCCATGTGGGAAATTCAAGGATGGAACAAATGCAAAAAACAAAGATGGTAGATGGTTTACCAAAATTCCATGTAAACAAAGAAGTTTGTGGAGTATGCAAACTTGGAAAGCAAGCACGAAAAGCGTTTCCAAAGGAATCTCAAACGAAGACGAAGGACAAACTTGAGATTGTTCACACCGATGTTTGTGGACCAATGAAAACTACTTCTCTCAATGGAAGCAGGTATTTCTTGTTGTTTGTAGATGACTATACTCACATGGGCTGGGTATACTTTCTTAAAAGCAAGTCTGAAGTTTTTTCAAAGTTTAAAAAGTTCAAAGCCTTGGTGGAGACACAATCGGAGAAAAAGATCAAAAAGCTTCGATCTGATAGTGGTGGTGAATTTACTTCATGTGAATTCAATGAGTTTTGCGATAAATATGGGATTGAGAGACAAGTGACAGTACCATATTCTCCGCAACAAAATGGCGTTGCAAAACGCAAGAATCGGTCCTTGATGGAAATGGCACGAACCTTACTTACTGATCAAGGTCTCCCTCACAAGTTATGGGCAGAGGCATTATATACATCTCATTATGGAGTTCAGTTTTCAAGTGTCAAGAATCCAGAGTTGCACGGATACTCGGATAGTGATTGGGGAGGATCAAATGAAGACAAGAAGAGCACATCTGGATATGTCTTCTCTTTAGGATCTGCCGTCTTTTGTTGGCATTCCAGCAAACAACAAACAGTGGCGCAATCAACGGCAGAAGCAGAGTATATCGCAGTTTGTGCAGCAACAAATCAAGCAATTTGGTTACAAAGACTTATGGAAGATATTGGCTTTAATTCTCAAGGAGGAGTTCCGATTTATTGCGATAACAAGTCAGCAATTGCAATTGGGAAGAATCCGGTGCAACATCGAAGAACAAAGCATATTGAAATTAAGTACCATTTTGTTCGAGAGGCAGAGCACAAAGGTCTTATCAAACTCAAGTATTGCGAAGGGGAAATTAAACTTGCTGATTTACTTACCAAAGCACTTAGCACCAAAAGATATGAAGATCTAAGGAGCAAACTTGGCGTAAGACCAAAACTCAATTAAGGAGGAGTGTTAGTTTATAATTGAAGTTTAGTCAAGTCTTTTATATAATTATTGATTATTAATTATGTAAGTGAAAAGGTATGTTTAAATGGTAGTTATTTAGTTAGGTTAGTTATGGTGACTATTCAAGGTATCTATTTAAAGTGCCTATTCAAGGTACCTCTTCAAGGTGCCTCTTCATGATATGTATTTTCTATAAATAGGATATGATGTAAACAATTTCATACATTCAGAAAAGTTGTGTATTTTCTTCCATAAACTAATAGAAGAAAGAAAAATAAATTGAGTTTGTAATATTTGAATTTGAAGTAAAGGTTGATGCATGAGCTTCTCAAGCTTGTTTCACAGCACTGCCGAAAATTATCCAAAGACATTATTCACTGCGGCTCAATGAGTTGATAAACCTGCAATTCTTCCTGACTTCCCCATTGGCAAAAGTGTCTGCATTGGTAATATTCCCCATCTTCACCATGGATTCAGCAAACTGCTTGAAGAACTCTAAGGGATCCTCTGCGTATTTTGCGACGAGATGCCTTGTTTCAATCCCAAGCATGCTAGAATACAGTTCTTGGTCTGAGTTTAGCAGTCCCTGACCTTTTAGCAGGACTTGGTAATACGAGTTGTCGAAAAGATTAGGTGTTACATAATCCAAATCTGATACATTTTGGTTCCCCCCAACAGCTGGACATACAGATCTTAAGCTGCTAAGGTATGTTTCTGACATGGGGGATTTCTCTGAAGTCATTTCGAAATCTCCGTAGATTCTTTCTCTGAAGTTATCACACCTTGCCTTGCCTATCGTGTGCGCGCCTGCAGGTTATCAGATTCAGTCAGTGCCAGCAATCAGAAGCTGCTGAGAGTAGTACAGCAAATATACTATGATTTAGGAAAATGAAAACCAGCCCATTGATATTGGCACTATGTCATAATTATAAAGGGAATCTCTACTTAATTCCATTATTAAGTGACTTTTTTAAACCAATTCGCAGCACAAATAGAGTTATTGATAAGTTTGGTTCCCAGATGTCAGAAATTTGGTCAGTAGAACTGACCTGAGAGGGCTACCATATCAGTGACAGAAAGCCCCTGGTAATCAAACTTGGAGATTAGGGAAAGAAGGCCTTCATTAGCACTAGGAAGATTGGCATTGGCAAGCTCGTTGCTGGCACTTCGAGAATCCTTTCTTCCCAATGGAACATCCCAATATGGCCCTCCAACCTTCAAAGACACAGCACAAATAACCAAAGTGTGATTATCTCTGCAGAAAATGAACAGCTAATTTATAAGCATGTCAAATAATTTTTTGAAGATTTTCAATTACCAAAATAACTGCATCCCTTGCAGCAATAGCGAGAATATCAGCACAAGAAACAACTCCAGGGCACTCGGACTCCACCATCATCTTGATCCTATCCATAATCTTGAACCCTCTCAAGGAGTGCTTATTTTCAGAAGCTTGTTTTTCTCCTTTTAGTGTCACTGTATCATCCAGTAGGACTGACCCATCACACCCCTGAACACAATCATAACACAAAATGTTACATATCTATCAGAATTAACCAAGGATTGTTTACAATATAGATGACTGTAAACCAACCTGAACAAAACAATCATGCATGTGTAATCGCACAATTATGGCAGCATTCCGGGGATCAGAAATAACAGCACATTCCATCTCCTTCCTCACTATATTAAGCACACGAGGACACGAGGACTTGTAGTAGTTCAATGTCAAAGGAGGGTCTGAGGCATTTACGCTAACCAATAAGCTCAACATAGACACTACTACCTGCAGGAATACGAAGAGTTTTGAAGAAGGTAGGGGTGGCGCCATTTTTGCTAGAAAAGCTTAATTTGCTTTTGGTTTGCGTTGGCAAGACTAGAGAGAGTTTTGGCAAGAATGAGAGGGAGTGTGTTAGAGTATATAAGCATAAAGAATGCAGTGCCATTTTTTGTAGTCTCCTTGAATACACTATCGTGTTTGAAGTTAACTTTATTCAAGTCAAGAGAAGATGTATCTACTTGTCTGGTTGGTGGGAATTTGTTAGTTCAAGTTACCAAGAATGAAACATAGGATTAGCACATCAGTATTTTGATTATTGTGTAGTATTATTAAAGTTAGGAAAATCCTATTGGCACTCTAAAACAAGAGCTTCTTGCACAGTTGCACTCCTCTATTGTGAGTATAGGGGCCACCATTGTCCATAGAGGCAGAGCGTGCAAGAAGATTGTTCAAAAGTGCTAGTAGAAATGCGTAGGGCAGGGGTGGTGAACTTAGTCTACGTGAGTCCTCAGACTTGGCTCAGTCAACGCTCCGCTTGAGCTCGGGTCTCACCGAATTTTGAGCTGAGCTCGAGCAGGCTCGAATGTGTGAGCCAAACCGAGCCAAATGACTTGATTGACTTGATTTCCACACAAAAATTCGTCTTTTTATTAGAGTTTTACTCGGTTTATAACTTGCAGACCAATAATAGGCGAATTCAATTGCTAACATTTTGAAGTAGCCTTTTTCTCTTAGTTTGTAACGGCGAGCTTGAATTTGAGTTGAGACGAGCCACGAGCCCAAACCGAACAGAGACCAAGCATTAACATTTCCGGCTCGACGAGCTTCGAGTCAAGCCGAACTTTGAGCATGCCTGACTCGGGCTCGGCGCAGTTCCGCCCCTAGAAATGCCGTTAAATTGCTACTCCTATCTAATATTTGGAGTTTTCTCTAGAAACACGAGTTGCTTTCATATCATATAGAGTACTTCTCACCAATCAATTAGTCAAATGACATTAGTCAAGGAAAAATGCCATCTAACTCCTTTGGCCTCTTGTTCACCTTGGCTTAATTGATATAATATTTTGAAAAGTTAGGTTGACAGCATATATATCTGGAACTTGAATAGCAAGCTTCACACATTACATCATGTGATTATTGCATTATTAACTAGACTACACATTTCATTTACATACAAATGACAAATGTAGGAAGGGAGGATGAACGGCCAGCAGGCAGCAGGTACGCTGAGTTTTTTCTAGCTAGAACGGACCGAGAAGGTACATCCATTGTGCAATTTCGGCATAACTGCATAAGTATGCGGTGAGCTGTAAAGCGAAGCACAGAACTTCTAAAGTTCGACATTTTTTGTTTACGGGGTTGAGATGAGGCACAAAGGCCAGTACTAAAGTTCGACGTTTTGAAGAGCGGAGTAGCCCATGGAAAAGAATGTTGAAGTTTGACATCACTTGGCTCCAAGATATATGTCATCCTTTTTAAGAACTAAAAGGTTTTCCACCTAGAACTATAGAAAAGAAGAAACCTGACATCTTCCACCAAAAAAATAACAATAATGCAGGTGAAGGAGAAAATGACAGGAAAGCCTCAATAGCATGTCAAATGCGCAATTGTTAATTGTTAGGTAGCCAACATTACAACTAAAGCCAAAGGATCTCACAACAAAGCACCAGAGCTTCAAGCACATACGTCTATCCATTCTGCTCATTGACATGGTCACGGCCCACGGCCTTCTATACCTGTCTCCACAGATTATCCAATCTTTGACAGGAGTAGAGAAAGGAAGCAAGCTACTCTTTGGGAAAACCCAATGCTCATGGACTCATGGCACAATAATCAATTGCCTTATAATGGGTCCAAGTGAAAACATATGACAGTACAGTGTGGAAACATGCTCAAGCGAGAATACAGCAGTTATAAGAGAAAATTCGTGATATAATCCTCAAAGGAGCAATCACTATCAAAACTCAAAAGCAATGGGATTTGGGAATCAAAACCAATCCATAAACACTGAAATGCAAAAACAGTATCAGTGCAAATTTTCTGAGGACAAACATTCGTAATTCTCTGACACAAGTTTTCAAAAAAAGTTCAAGCAATATCATCTTTCCTATTTCTCACTCTATTGGATCAGGATATGACAAGGCAATGATACAAAATAATTGGACCTCATCAGGTATACAATTCTGTATCATGTAGAGGATCCTTAAGCCAACTAGATTTCAAACTCTCATCTTCACAACTAGAACTGAAATCAAAGTTAGGTAACACATTCTTCATCAGGAGAGATTTAACGAACTGCATCACTGGTTTACCATATTCAGGCCAAGAAACACATAGAGTACCTCTGATGTTCCTAATCTGGCATTGAGCCAATAAAGCAGCAGCAAGGCCATCCACCACACTTCCAGATGGAAAGTAATCTAAGTCGCTTAGAAGTGAAGATTTTCCAGAACTATCAACAGAACATTTTCTTTCTGATGATGTCTCAAACTTGTAGCCTGCTGTATCATCCCGTGATAACTTGCCACGGAACTTTTGGATCTGAACTGAATCCAATATTAAAACCCTCTTGGGAACAATCTTTTCACCAACCAGCAATTTTGATAAAGCATGACATCTCTCAGCAGGTACATCGAACTGGACAGACACAACGAGGACCAGATCTTCAGTACCATTCAGTGCATAAATGTTGCAAGATTTATTTTTCAAAGAGGGTGTAATGGTGTTTCCAGAGAAAGGAATCTCAGGGAGGATGAGAGTCCCAATAAGCGTTTTGGAGGAGGCATGGTGAAATATATGAAGAGATGGAGGTGATATGGCAAAGATAAGAAGAGAAGGATGGAGGATGCTATTAGTATAAGGATCTGATAGTAAGAAAAATGGAGTTGGAAGTGAAGGTGATGGAGGAGTGAAGATGTTGAGATCCTCTTCAAAGAACCTCGAAGGTGGAGGAATTTCTGTCAGCACGTCTTCCATGTCTTTCCAGAAGTAAAACTGTCACAGTCTGCAAGTTGCGAAAGCAGAAATGAAAAATTAGTTGAGATCAAAACCATTTTGTAGAGTCGAGATCAAAATTATTTTCTAGACAGAGTTTGTACACCAAATTGCAAAATAGTCCATTTTGGGTCTGAAAAGAATTTCAAAAAAGCAATTGCTCGTATGAATATGACAGAATATGCCATCAAATCTGCTGGCATGACGTTCCAGTTCCTTGTCTAAACAGCATTTATTCAACTCCCTTACTTATACATATTTACAAAGTATACATACTCTATCTCAAAAGAGTAACAATGAAAAATAAGAACGATAACCTCATGATTTCTTTTACTAATGCCTTTGCTAGACTCTCGTAACTTACCAACCAATCTATAAGTAAGGATAAATTCTGACAAATCATACAATCACTTTGTGTTTTACCAACATAACTCCACAATCATCTTGGAGCAGAGAAGGTATTCCCCAAAGGGGGGCAAAGAAGAACATACTGTAACTTTCCTGTAGCACCCCTCCCCCCCAATAAAAAAGGGAATATTTCTATCTTCTGTCATGAATTATTTCAACAATCATATTCCTTTTGATAATAGAGGAACAATGAAAAATACAAACTCAAACACTGATGCATACAAAGAAAGTAGCAACTAGCCGCAGACTGCTCCATCCTTGACTATAAACACTACCAAATGGCATCGTAACTGACGTAACACCAAAGATGCTCTCTTCTAATAAGTAGAACAACACCTCTACGCTCCGAAACATAGTTTCCTCCACGCTTAAATCAACAATCCAACAAACATAAACTCTATGAAACTAGTTGTCAGCCCCTTGCATATTCAAATTGAAACTGAATCACCCAAATTCTAATTGAAAAACCAAAACACTTGATCTCAATATGTACTTACTCGGACGACAAGATAAATCCAGCATTCCAGTTAAATAACCCCTTAAACTTGAGTGTTTGTACATTCTTAAATTTCCACTACCCAACATTTACAACAAAATTCATGTTGAAATCGCCCTGTAAACTGAAATTGAAAAAAACCCAAGCGGAGAACATCTGTTGACTAAAACACTTTACATAGCACCATCTAATACACCAAACCCAGCTACATTACACTTGAATCAAATACCACCTCAAATCAAACAATGAAGGAACATCTATATAATTCAAAGAATAAGACAAATATCGAAGTTGAATCACTGAGTAAATTACTCAACAACCCAAATGTTTAAACTTTGTTGAAATTTCAATAAACTAGCTCTGTCCCACAATTTTAACATTTCAGAAGTAATAAAGCGATAACAAGATAAACAACTTCAAAATCTTAAAACCCTAGAAAACCCCACAAACCCAGAAAATATAATGAAAAGCTTCAATTCAAGACAAATTCAACATTAAAGAGCAACAAAGTTCAGGCAAAAGAAGATAAATTTAATGATAATGGATTATAAATAAACAAAGACATTTTTTTTTTTTGCTAGTCAAATAAACAAAGACATTTGGGTAATGAAGTTTAGTGAACTGAAACCATTGAATTTGATGGGGCAATTAACAAAAAAGAAAATAGACAGGGAGAAATTACAGGAGTAGAAGCAAAGGATGAGTTTTGGAGAACTTACATGAGAGATTGAAGGATTTAGCTTTAGGCAGTGATAATCTCTCTCTCTCTCTCTCTCTCTCTCTCTCTCTCTCTCTCTCTCTCTCTTGTCTCTCTCTCTCTCTCAGTTTTCCAGTCCTGTGTTTGGAGAAGTGCAGGTTTTAGTTTCAGACTCACTGGAAGTGGTAGCTCTTTTATTTATTTTTTTCTTGATGGGAATATTTTTACTTTTCTTGAACAATAAGCTTCTCAAAAGGTGTGCGTTTTCCATCATTTTTAATTTTTAACTTTTCATAAATTTTTTTATTTGTTTTATTTTTCTCTTATTTCCAAAAAGAACAAACATGCCCAAGATGGATCATCTACGGTAAAATCCCTGCAGTAAATTCAATATCGCATCTTTTAAATTATAACGGTATAAATATTCATATAACGGTACTAAAAATGATACAACAGAATTTAAATAATGGGTCATAACAATACAATTTAGTAGTTATTTAATGCCTATTTTGACCCATTATTTAAATTCTGTTGTATCTTTTTAGTATCATTATATGAATATTTATACCGTTATAATTTAAAAAATGCGATACTGCAGGGTGTACCGCGGATTTTACCGTAGATGATCCGATCTCAACATGCCCGAAAACAAAAAGTCACCCATTGAAAGAACACAAAAACTTGTTTAAAACGGTATTATTATTATCACTCTCATTCAAGTTTTAATACGACAACGTTACCCCTACAAGGCTACAAGGTTGATAGTTAAGTTGCTAGAAGCCAAGTAGAGATTTGAACCCTATTTCATTTAATAAAATGTTCGTTAAGGTTTTAATAAACTTATGTCCAGAAAAATATACAAATTCGAATATCTCATGAATCTTGTTTTCTTTTTCTTTTTTTTTTTTTTTTTTTTTTTTGGGATTGGATCTTACAAATCTTTACTATTCAAGGTGTTTTATTTACCACTGTTTTTGCATCGATTATTTTCCATTTAAATTGTATGTGAGTTATTCATTTGGTCCAAGGAAGTCGCTTAAAAATCATCTCCAAATAATCTGACATTCAGAAGAGATCAATAATAACCCAAGAAAATCACTCTTTCAGGATATTCCCTCTTTGTTGGGAAATTGACCAAATTTTCTACATAAATTATATAATTGACCAAATTTTCTACATAAATAGGTTCTGCTACAGTGTGAAGCCTTGAACAGAACCAAGCATATTACATTTGAGTTCTCTAAGAAGACAGCGCCTATTCACAAGTTCACAATCCTGTTTGAGAAAGAACATCTTCCAGCTATAAGAATGGTTACAAATGTACGAACAAAAAAAAATGTTACAAATGACTAAAATTTGTATCTGCAGGCTGAAACCTAAGATCATCAACGCGCTCCGAGAGTCTGAGAATCAATACTGAAATAAAAATCCTTGGAATGCATTCATCTGCAAGCCGCCAGGAGGTTGAGGCTTTTTCTCTTCCTACTGTGCTCTACACATTGTCAAAAACATCAATACATCCTTTACCTGGAACAAAATAGCAAATTGTCAATGAATTAGTACCCTGAGCAATGAGCATATGAAAGAATGCACTTGCGAAATTTTCTTATATCGAGTTGTTGTGTTGGAAATTTACAATTGCAAATATTATGAGTATTACAAACTTCATACAACAATGAACAAAGTATGATGTTTCACAAATCCTTGCTGTATATAGAAAGAGTTTTACCCATTTTACAAATCTTCAGAAACCTGAAAAGATAGCCTCTATCACCAAATTACTCAATTTGCTTTGTCCCTAAATAAACCCACTAACAATATACTACATTTGAAATAAACATCTAATTTTCTACCCTGTAATTTCCCAGCTAATTTTCCGTTTCTAATACAACACTTTCGATGTATTACTTATTATTGCTTTCCTCCTCTGTGCTCCCTCCACTGTCAAAACGAAAACACTTGAGACTTGACTGAAACATAAAAATAAAAATAAATAGAAACTACTGAACAGTGAGGTATTTAAAATGGATGATCGAAGTCTTGAAGATCTTAATCTCACTTTAATATGGACTAATATTTCAAAGATTTCTACAGAATGGTATTACAAAAGTAATATCAAAATGAACAATGGTTTTGAACAAGTTATAAGGAGAGGCAAGATCATCATTTTGAATTGACTAGAATTTACATATCTTCTGCAATCTTGCAAGGCTTCGGTTGAACAACAAACGCTTGTGTTAGGTTCTTCATTCAGTAAAACATTTAGGTTAAAGAGCAATATGCTAACCCCCAAATTATCATCTCAATTTCTAGTTTGGCATCTTTAAAAATAATTGTCCCTTTTTTGTTGCATAACCTTACACTCATTAATGTCTTATAATTCTTTCAAGAGTCAAATTTCCACCAAATCATGTTTGCTGGGTGGGGGTGGGGGTGATAACCATGATAATACATCTACCTGTGCATCATCTGCTACTAGTATTGTCCCCAATCAAAATTAATCTTCATGATCATTTTCATCTTCGGAATCTGCAAAAGGAGAATTTACAGTCAGCAAATGCATGTCGGACCACAATTGTCATCAAATAAATGCAGACTGAAGCGAAAGATCTCAACAGATAAGATCACCCCACGAATATTTTTTAGCAGCATGCATTTACATTTTACAAGTATATTTCATGTGAAATTTCTTATATGCCAGGTTTATCCTTGTCAATTTGGCAAGGTCAACAGCCAATGTCAAGGACAACAAACAAGTAAACGACGACTACCGTGTTCTTTTTCTTATTTTGTTGACTGGGTGACTAATCAACACTACCCATTGCCGCAGTGCCGCCAAAGAGGCTCCCGTCCAGGCGGAGTACTTTGTTAACTTGGTGGATATTGTCTAAAGTATGCTTTTGAATTCAAACTACAGAAAGTGATAAAAAAATCTCAAAGAGGATGAGAGACCTCAACCTGAAAATGAAATCAGAAGATCAACAAAGCCAAAATATAAACCAAGAGACAGTTAAAAGGCATGGTCACAAAAGAAAATGAAACGTGAGAATGAATAAAAGAAGCGCATAACAATATATATGATACTCAAAACACCAGTTGTCCACCCTTCATGACACACCAGTTGCTGCTTTCTTTTCGGTGAGCACTCGTGCGTGGGACTTACATTTACGGGGAGCTCCTTTTGATTGGGAAATGGGGGAAGTGGCCTCATTGCTCCTTGTTTTGGACACCATTCATTTTGACTCCGTTGGAGACTCTCAGGGTTGGATTGGAGACCCCTCAAGGGTCTTCTCTTGCAAATATCCTTCTTAAACCATCTCAGCCTCCCTTCTCACAACCCCCCTCTTCCTTTAAGGCTCCCCTTAAAGTGCACGCTTTTGTGTGGAGTATGGCACTGGGTAAGTGAACACTCATGATATGGTTCAACGGAGGAGGCCTGGTTGGTCCTTGTCCCCCGATGTGTATGTTCTCTGTAATGAGGCGAGCAAGACTTGTGTGCACTTATCTTGCATTGTCGTTTAACACAATCTCTTTGGAGACGACTTTTCAGCATTAGGGGGAATGCTTCATTTGCCCCCCCTACGATCACTCAGCTCATCTAGGCTCGATCTCTTGGCCTTGGAAGGGGCAAGGAGAATAGGATGTTATGGCGGTGTGCATTTTTGCCATCTTTTGGTGCATGTGGTCCCATAGGAACTCCTGGAATTTTGATAGGGCCTCTAAGCCTCTAAACTTTGTTTGAGATTGAGTGGTGTATTTGGCCTCTCTGTGGGCCAAGGCTTCGGGGGCTTTTAGAGGGGTGCCTCATAGTGACGTGCAATGTCATTGGGGTGATGTATAATCTTATTTCCCAGTTTGTTTCCGTTTGAGGACTCCTTGTCCTCATACTTGTAACTGTTTACCATTTGATATTTCAATAAAACTTTTCTTTATCAAAAAAAAAATAAAATACTGTAAACAAGAGTAGATTCAGTTTTTCCTACAATAAATTACAAGTGCACCTTTGAAGTGGCATCACTGTCGCTGAATGATAAAAGATGAGTGAATATTGGTTTAAAAGGTCTCAAAAATGGTTCTTAGCGAGGACAAGCAAAATTGCATATAGCTAAAACCTCATCCTTCATCACCATATTTTTCTCAAATTTTTGAGATCAACAATGATCCATACTCTTTGAACAAACTGATGCTCTAGCATAGATGATCTTATTGCCTTGTATATGAGTTATGAGTTATGACATACACATACATATGCAAGCAGTCAAGCACAGACCCACCTGAGGAGAAGAGGGGGTGGGTATACAAGCAAGAGAGAACCCAAAGCATGCACCTCATAAACCATGGTGTATTGCTAATTTGTGCAGCTATTCAAACATTTAGGTCCAAGGAACCTACCTAAGCTAAAAAACATTTTAGTGGCTTTAATTTACTGATGGCAAACTAGGATATAGTAGTAACATTATTTACAAGAAAATAGGCTAGTTGTAGCCCTCGGTGTACTAGTGAATAAAAAAACTGAGATTACTAATGAAGGTAGACTACCTGGTAGCATAGTAGCCTAAAGTCCAATGCTAAATAAGAAAGGAGGGAGCACAAATAATGAAACCTGTTTATATCTGCATCTTTTTCTTTTCTATAATTGAAATATTCGGTTTATCTTCTTGATGTCATTAAAATAATACCAGATCCAACATGCAACAACACATCGATAACAGCTGCCTTTCTTCGTGCCCATAAGATTGAAAGCAACAAGCAAAAACGCGACTCAGGTGATTGGCATGGTATTTGCCATCACTAATTACAATGTACTGTAAAAAAATTAGAAAGCTGAAAAACTACTAAATATGTCATAGCTAAAAGCAATATTGTTCTCTTTATTAACTTCATGTGCTTTGCTCTTTCGTGAAGACATGAATCATGGTTTAAAGGAATAAGAGAACGGGGAGAAAGAAAAGCATTAGCAACTTACCAGAACGAACATCATCACTCAGCTGGCCTCTTGCTTGGATTTGCTTCACAAGCATCCGGTACATCAGCACCCACCAATAAATATGAAGAACAAGCAAGCAATACAGAAGAGTATTGAACAAGTAATAATAGATAGGACCGGTCACAGGATGCTTGTCCTTATCCAATGTAAGGACTACTTCATAGCTGCCATAGACAAGAAGAAAAGCAAATCTATGAGATTAACAGCCTAACCCAATTAACTCAAGAAGTATCTAACTCAATGCTGAAGAAGAAAAACTACCTCCACACAAAAAGTCAAGGAAATTTTCTCGAGTCTAGACCCAAGAAACTGTGATGAGGACAAATCTTAAGCTAATTAACGAGCTCATCTAATAATTATAAAAGGTATTTAATGATACTTCCAGTAACACCCTAGGGAGCAAAAAATTATCTAGTTGATCTACAACTTGAACTTCATCACTTGGTCACAGCCTCACAGGGTAGGATGAGGCCTATGCTAGTATTTCTCAGCCATCCAGCAGAGGGTACATAAAGCTCTGGTTGTAGAAAGAGGAATGAGGCAAGCTGGAAAACTAAAAGTACTGTTCAATGATGGCAATGCTCTGTAGAAATGGGCATTGCCACATGAGAGAAAGCTAGAATTTAAGAAGTTTTTGTCCAATGATGACAATGCACACCACATTTATCTTCGAAATATTTAGTACTCCTATCCCAAAAGAATTAAACTACAGATTTTGGGTAAATTTAAGAAGTGTGAATTGTAAAAATCCATATATAAATATGTGTGTAGGTATTTGGGAGAAGATTTTGGTTGGAGTTGCGGATGTTTGGTTCAGATAGAAAAGATTGGAAATTTCTATATGGTGCCCATGTGTTTTGAACATTTCTACATGGCAGACAACACTATCTCAAAATTCACACGATGCCCTTATCCTCTTAGTTGGTTCGTTGCGCTTGTCTGATATTATTATTATTATTATTATTATAATTATACATTGAGTGACTTGTGCTCGTGCTTCTTGTTCCACCATATTCAGAAGTGTTTATTCAGTAGGTAGCTGTTTGATTCTGTAGTAGTACTTCCAGCTTTTCCATTCATCTGCCTTGTTGCAGTTGTCAGCCTTCAGAAAAGGGGGCTCTTTCCACCAAGAGAAAGTTAGGCAGAAGGGGTCGTCAGTCTTCATCATCGTATTCCTCCTCCCCATCTGGTCCGCTTCATATATGCATGTTGTTTTGTTTCCCTTATAACTCTTATCTTACTTTTCTTTCTTTGTTGTGTTTCCAATACTGTGACTAGACCAATAGGAAGATTAGAGACGAAAAATCAGAAATCTGTCACGTCTCGAGAATGCAGGCCAAGAAATCGAGTGGAAACTTAAAGTTCCACTTTTAAACTTGGAATTCTGGGACTCTTAAAGGAAAAATTACATTTTTTTTTCAATTTAATATTCAGATAACATGGGCATATAGGCTTTGGCCGACTAATCCCATGAGCCCTGAAGTTAATGATCGAAAACCTCCAGTGACCCTCAGGAGGCTCGAAGTTGGGACCTCTGGATCAATCTTACAGAAATGTTATTTGAAGTTTGAACTGGTGGAGGCCCAAGAAAGGCGGAAGGTAAACATAGCACGCCTTCAGGAAACTAAGCAGATGGGTGCAAAAGCAAGAGACATCAATGTGTAATTGTGTATAAATTGCATTACCAGGACAGCTCGAGTTATGGAAATGAGGTAGGAACTATTGCTGAAAAGATAGTTCCAACCAAGTGGTAGACCGGGGATGTCAAGACTCAAGAAAGTTCATCAAAAATAATTACTTTGAACTGCTCAAGATGGTAGTGGAGGTCCTGGAGGATGATATTGCCAAGCTAATGCAGCCTAAGTGGGACTTGATGACCAAATTAAGGGGCATGGTCAGATCCTATGGATGTGTCACACATGGAAGCTCTCTGCATGAGAAGTTGAATATAACTAAAAGAGGAGACTATAATTGGGATGATATTGCCAAGCTAATGCAGCTTAAGTGGGACTTGATGAGCAAATTAAGGGACATGGTCAAATCCTATGGATGTGGTCACACAGGGGCATCTATCTGCATGAGAAGTTGTATATAACTAAAAGAGGAGACTCTAATGGGAACCAGGAATGCTGATGGATACGTGGGACGTCGAAAGAGGTTTTAGGGACACTGGAAGAGACATGGAGGAACAACAATGCTAGATTTTTGGAAACCACACAACTTCAGGGCACACCCCCATTTCAAAAGAGAAGTGACAGCTCAAAGACTTTGAATTGACTTCAATCTCAAATGAAGCAACTGCAAAATCATAAGGGCTTAAAGCTGCCGCACATGGGTTCGGCTTGACATCTATTTTTTAACAAGCATGCTAGGTCTGTGGCTGGGGCTTTATAAATTATAACAATAATAATCAAAGAATTCTTTCCATGTCTGCAGGTTTTTCCGCGCCGAGGGCTAAGCCCTTTAGGTGGTTCCATCCATGATTTGCTCTATTCCTGATGATCCAACACAACACTACTGGTCATGGAATATGGATATGATCATTAAAGGTGGGAAGAACAAAAACACAAGATACAAACTCACAAGTCTAAAGGTCGAGCAAGGGACAGAAATTTTATGTTTCTGGCAAACTAATATAACAAGACTAAACAAACATAGTATATCTCTCTATGTCAGACTCCCATTTAAAAAATTACAGAAAGGTCAGGTACAAAGTGGCATTAGAGAGGCAGAACAAACAGTCAGAACAGTAAAGCTGACAAAGCGAAGTACCAGCGACAAGACACCAGGGTAGGGAAGATCTAACTAGAGCCAAAGAGAGACAAGCATAGAACAATTCCTGAAATGAGGACCCCAATAATGGGCCTAAAAAAATTCAGAACTAAATTCTGCAGCTTCCTTCCATTCAGATGAGACAAGAACGCCATTGGAATTTAACCAAGAGTGTAAGTCCAGTGACTGGCAGATATATAGCTATTTGATACCTGCTAAATAAGAATAAATTATAGACACAAATGTGAATTACTAACCTTGTACTCCAAAGGATCCAAAAGGGGTAGTAAGTAAGGCGAAGCAGGATCCAAGATAATACAAAGAGAATGAAAGAGAAGCTAGCAAGTGCTTCAGCGCCACTATATTTGGACATCTTCCCTACTTCAAGAAACACATCACTGGCATCATGGAGAGCCAAAACAACTGAACCAGCACGAGCAAATCTGTACATGAAAACAAGTGATAAAATGTTATTATAGCAAACTGAACACTAAAAAGCAAGAATCTATATTGTCAAAGACAACACACACACACACACACACACACAAACTAGCCGAGAAAACTACTCCTTTCCTAATGCTTTTCCACATATCTATTCTTGAAGACTGAAGAGCCAACGGCCTACCCTGCTACGACTAGGACTTTGGTAATGGCTGCCTTTGCCCAAAAACTAGGCACGAAAACTACACCTTTCCTAATGCAACTCCTCATATCTGTTTATTGAGGACTCTGGCATTTCTTTTTTAGATAAAGAGAATACTTTTATTAAAACTGAAAGAGTAATACAAAACAAATTATGCCAAAGAAGCAATCCAAAACAAAAAATAATAAAAATAAAGAACAGTAAGTCATAAAGTATAATGAAATGTGAGATCTACTTATGTACAGCATTAATGAAAAAGACAATAGGAATAAACAAGAGAACAAAAAAACAGAACTCTGTCCAATTACAAAGTTACAACAAGCTTTTACCCCAAAGTATGCACTAACTAATGAAAAGCCAAGTAACATATTGTCAGAGACATACCTAAATACATAAGACAGAACAATGAGGATGACTGTTGCAACATGATGCCCCATTGAAACACCAAAGTCAGAACGCCTTGTTTCCCAGAAAATAAGTGCGAAGATTGAATACGTATAGAACCCAGCACAATACATGTACAGCCCTTTCAACTTCATCCTGCACCAGAGAGAAGCATGAAGAAATATGAACACCACTTCAAATGTAGCATAGAATCAAAAAAAATGTATACTGAAAAGATCCTTCAACGTCTTACTTCATTTTCAGGTCAGGCCAGGTCTGGTCTCCAGGTCCTACCCAAAAATATTTTGTCGTGGTGAACCATGGCTCATTATAAGTTACAGAAAGAGCAAGAATTTCTGCTGACAGAAAATACACACATTTCCATGCCGATTCCTTGAACTTTCTGAGCTTCTTATTATAAACATCAACATCCGCATCTTTCAACTGATAATTCTTACCAAAAATCAATCTCCTTCCCAGTTTCTGCATCAAAAGACAAATCATATATCAGGACATAACCTGCACCTCTGCAGATTGAAGTATGTTGATAGAAGCAAAAAATTTAGAGGGGATTCAAAGACCTTAAGAAAACTAACCTACCTAGCAAACTAATTCTCGATTCAGTCCAATTCATCATTTAAATGTGCTCGTAATTTTAATATTTAAATCTTCATATAAGGACTTCAAAAAAACTAACCTACCTAGCAAACTATACTTTGTTCATCACAAGTGAACCTTGGTGTAAGATAAATTTCTCGACCTGACTCACGAGGCGATCTTAACAGAATCCAAAAACTAATTCGATTGTTACCTACTTGATTTCAATTTCAGCAACAATCATAGGAGTGCTTGACAAAATCGAATGTCAGAATGCATTCTCGGGGTCAAACAACTAATTGCGTCACACACTCACACCCTCCCCCCCCTCCTCCCAAGGCTCCTGTAGTTACCAGCATTGCCTAACAAATTACATAAAGCACTTCTGTAATCAAATGCCACCTACTCAATTCAGTTATGCTATAATTCACCAACACCCTTCAAAAGAAAGCAGAGAGAGTCATGCCAATTCACTCAATAGACACATTGCCCTTCAAAAGTTATAAAAAGAAAAAAAAAACATCCACAATAATAACATCCATCCCTTAACAAACATAACCCAGCATTAAGACATTACCAAACAATTATTTTCCTGAAAAGTATCAATGAATGACTAGTCTCAGTGAATATATAAAAACTTCTATACAATGCTGCTACCACTACAACAAGGGCAAACCAAAGACTCAAACTTTAAATCTAAATCATGATGATAAGGCTTACTGAATGCCTGAATCACTTCTACTAATTACCAATGACCCAATTAACCAAACCAAAAGAAACAAGAGATATAGACAATGAAAAAAATAGATTCTAACTCAAATTAGAAAAAGGTTAAATTTGTTACCTCAAAGACCAATCTGTCCAAGAAGAAACGAACTGAAGGGAAGAATAGAGCAAATATAGGAAGAACAATGAAATCATCATAATTAGGGTAAGATTCTTCTTGCCAGTCAATGGACCCAACAAAATCCATCAAACCCATCTTCAGTTTCAGTAGATTTTGTTCTTCCCTTGTCAAAAAAAATTTGAAGTAAATCTAGAGAGAGAAAACTGGGATCAGAGGGCACAACGCTGACATAAGTCTCCTCCCTCTCTCTCTCTCTCTCGCTAATGGTGAAGGTGTTTAGATTTTATTTCTTCTCTCTATCTCTCTCCTCAATTTGTTTAAATTAAAAAAACTAACCCCCTCTATCTAAGAACCCAAAACCCACTCCCTCCAATTTAAAAATAAAGGTCCAAAGAACAGCACTCTACTATTCTTTTTAGAACACCAGAGGATCAGGACGAGACTTCTTCTTTTTTTTTTAATATATATTTAAGGGTGATTTTTAAAAAGTTAATCATGATTTGAGGATCCAAAAAAACTAGGGAGGACTTTTGATTGTAAGATCATTCTCATCATGAAAAAATAAAGAATTTGCGAAAAGGTTTGAGGATCCGTTTAATTTCTTTCGTCAATCAGCCTAAGTGCCTAACTAAATAATTTTATTATTTTTAACTAAATCACAAAACTTTTATAAGATGGTATATTTTGCAAATTCGGATAAGCCGGGATCAATTTTTAGTGAAAAAATGGTCACTGCTTACTATAAGTAATCCCTACATTTTAAAAAAATGATACCAACTTTTTGTGAGTTGGTCCCACACAAGACTTGTTATTATGATATCTAGTGCGTTGTCACGTGGGTAGACTATTTATTTCCTACTATGAATGGTTAGATTAGCCAAAAAAAAAAAAAAAAAATCAACGTCCTTTTAGAAAGAGAACATGGGTAGACTATCATAATTGGGCCCTTCATACATGGGCTTGCATTTTGCACCATTATAGAACTAGGACCAACGAAAACGTTAAGTTCACAGGCTAGCCCAAACATGAAAGCACCACGTTTTGAGTGGAGCAGTAGGAATAATAGGATTTTTTTTTTTTTTTTTCTTTTGGCTTATGGACATTTCTCATAAAACAAGTGAAGTATTTGAGCTAGTTTACATATTTGATTAAATACTCACCTAACAGGCCAACACCATGTACAGTGACACAAGTCATGACTTATTTACAGATTTGTCACGTCTCAATAAACAAGTCACTTTTTATAAAAGCGACTTCTATGTAGCGACCTTGTAACTATGTTTTATAATCGTGTCAAATGAGATACATCCTAAAACTAATTGCTAATAATTAAGAAGCGCAACCAATTGACTTACATGTTAGTATTTCTAACCAAGTAACCATGGTGGAACCAGAAACATGATGTAGGTTCAAGTTTTAGCTAGGCTTAGGCATGATGTACTCCTATTAGCTAATAATTTTGGTTAGTTTAGTTCTCAGTGTGCACTTAAGAGATTCAAAGGGTAGAGAGCTCGAACTGGGATCATGTGCCACTTAATCATCCAGGATCTGCATATTGCTAGACAATTGTGCCACAAGCCCACAGGTGGGCTAAATGCTTGAAATGTTTGAATATCTATCCTTAGTTGAATTGTGTACCCTTGTTGCTACCAAAATTATAAGCTAGTTCCTAAAAGGTGGAAACAAGTTTAACAATGATGGTTTTTGCAATGACTACAAGATTAAAAATAAAAAGAAAAAATAAACTAGTAAGTATTACACATTTCGAGAATATTGAAACCAAAATCATAGAGAGAATGTGGTATGAAGTAGAGTCTAGACTCTAAAGCACACCTTCCAAGCACAACTTTTAAATGGTCAAAAACAATTATCAAAGTTAGAATGTCACAAGATCAAACCAAAAATAAATAATTTAAACTTCGAATGTTATATATAAATAAATGAAAATCTTATCATGGCAGGGGAGAAATGGTTGCGATGAAGAGTAGACCTGACAAACAATTTGGTCAGGTCAAATTTGAATTGGATTACATTGGATCAATATCATACTACTCATTATTAGAATCGGGTCTAAATATATTTTGCCTCGCAAATTTTGGGTTGGATTGGATTTGTAACATGTCGAACATGATCAGATTTTGCAAGCTTTAATAGAGAGCTTCCCCTACTATGCGGGGTGCGGCGCATATGAAATCGAAAAAGTGAGCCTTTTGGGGGTGTGTCTTCATTCGTGTAGTCGTGTGGGAAAAAGACCAAAGACAAAGGGCAGGAATGAACCAGGAAGACACACCATAATATATAATAGTACAGTACATAAAACATAATATAATAGCAATCCAAATCATCTAAAGCTTAAAAAACTTGGTCATGGTGGCATGGACCAAACTATGTAGAATGTAGGAGTATTTTTTTTTTAGTTTTGAAGGGACCAAACTATGTACTTAGTATAGTATTTAATATTTTGAAAAGTAGATGGAACAGAAATCCTTGTCCAAGGAATGATGTCCCACTGTTTGTTTTTTTTCTGACTTTCTAGGTATAATTGGGGTGTTACTAAATACCGCCCCCTTTTTACTAGCTACCGCCCCCCCAATTTCCAATTTTACCCTCACCCCTTTTCCTCACTCACTCTCACTCACTCTCACTCATCCCCTCTTCCTCACTCACTCTCACTCATCCTCTCTTCCTCACTCACTCTCACTCATCCTCACCACCACACCATCACACCGGCAACCACCACCACTCACGGCACAACCACCACCGGTAAATTTTTTTTTGCGCATTTTTTCTGCACAGTCGTCTGAAATTTTCGACTCACCCTT
Organism: Tetragonia tetragonoides; assembly: GCA_038025085.1. Classification (NCBI taxonomy): domain Eukaryota; kingdom Viridiplantae; phylum Streptophyta; class Magnoliopsida; order Caryophyllales; family Aizoaceae; genus Tetragonia; species Tetragonia tetragonoides. Next base: position 36,491,835 of record CM076148.1, read on the forward strand.
GGGTGAGTCGGAAATTTCAGATGACTCACCCTTGGGTGAGTCGGAAATTTCAGACGACTCACCCAAGGGTGAGTCGTCTGAAATTTTCGACTCACCCAAAGGTGAGTCGCCTCTAGCAGACGACTCACCTAAGGGTGAGTCGAAAATTTCAGACGACTGTGCAAAAAAAAATTATTATTATTATTTATTATTATTATTATTATTTATTATTATTATTATTATTATTATTTATTATTATTATTATTATTATTATTATTATTATTTATTGCTATTATTATTAATATTATTATTATTATTATTATTATTATTACTGATTATTGTTTAATTAATTAAAAATGTGAAATGGTAGAGGGGAGGAGCCGGTAAATCGGTGCCGAGCTAGTTCACATTTTTAATTAATTAAACAATAATCAGTAATAATAATAATAATAATATTAATAATAATAACAATAAATAATAATAATAATAATAATAACAATAAATAATAATAATAATAATAAATAATAATAATAATTTTTTTTTTTGCACAGTCGTCTGAAATTTTCGACTCACCCTTGGGTGAGTCGTCTGCTAGAGGCGACTCACCCTTGGGTGAGTCGGAAATTTCAGATGACTCACCCTTGGTTTAGTCGGAAATTTCAGACGACTCACCCTTGGGTGAGTCGTCTGAAATTTTCGACTCACCCAAGGGTGAGTCGCCTCTAGCAGACGACTCACCTAAGGGTGAGTCGAAAATTTCAGACGACTGTGCAAAAAAAAATTATTATTATTATTTATTATTATTATTATTATTATTATTATTTATTATTATTATTATTATTATTATTATTATTTATTGCTATTATTATTAATATTAATATTATTATTATTATTATTATTATTATTATTACTGATTATTGTTTAATTAATTAAAAATGTGAAATGGTAGAGGGGAGGAGCCGGTAAATCGGTGCCGAGCTAGTTCACATTTTTAATTAATTAAACAATAATCAGTAATAATAATAATAATAATATTAATAATAATAACAATAAATAATAATAATAATAATAAATAATAATAATAATTTTTTTTTTTGCACAGTCGTCTGAAATTTTCGACTCACCCTTGGGTGAGTCGGAAATTTCAGACGACTCACCCTTGGGTGAGTCGTCTGTAGCAGACGACTCACCCAAGGATTAGTCGTCTGAAATTTCCGACTCACCCAAGGGTTAGTCGCCTCTAGCAGACGACTCACCCAAGGGTGAGTCGAAAATTTCAGACGACTGTGCAAAAAAAATGCGCAAAAAAAAATTTACCGGTGGTGGTTGTGCCGTGAGTGGTGGTGGTTGCCGGTGTGATGGTGTGGTGGTGAGGATGAGTGAGAGTGAGTGAGGAAGAGAGGATGAGTGAGAGTGAGTGAGAGTGAGTGAGGAAAAGGGGGGAGGATAAAATTGGAAATTGGGGGGGCGGTAGCTAGTAAAAAGGGGCGGTATTTAGCAATTCACTATAATTGTCATATAATTAGAAGTTGCCTACGAAATCTAAAAACTTTTGTCACTTGTTTCTTCCTGAAGTAAGAATTTGATTATATTTTAATTTGATGGCCCTCTATGTAACATGAAAACATCTAGTTATTCCATCCAACACTTTTGTGAATAATAAGTTAATTCTATTGTCAAAAGTATCATGCCAAATACTCAAATAGTATGATTTTTTTCCTCCAGATTTGGTGATTAGGTCCGAAACTCTGCTATTATATGTGTAAAAATAGCGATTGGGATACTATAAATTAGTGATGTCTAATATATTTATACAAATATAACAAACAAAAGACAATACAAAGTGGCCGGTAACAAGCCTCGGAGGATATTGTCTCCCATAGGTAACCAAGGAACTTCTTTTTAATCACTTGATAGGTCTACGAGGGGTGAGGATTAAAACTCATGGATGAGTGTTCTATTGGTCAAATTCGTCGTTATTCTATCGACAATATACATTATCTTAGGATTTTAAATTATTCCTCATTCAATTCTTAGATGAAGAGTCAACATCAAGGGCTAATCAAATGCGTATTATGCCGATTGGACTTAATATGTATTGTTTTGTCCCATAAAAAGCTGATAATCAAATCTGAACGGGATTGTCAAACCTATATAAAATTTAGAAATTATGTTCTACATCTTTGCCTGTTTTCTTAATAGAGCATGTTTAGCCTCGTCCATAATTTCCTCAAACTCTAATATATCCTAGGTGCTAATTCCAAAAGTTCTTAGGGACTAATCGCTAATGCAACTTCACATCTTTCTAATTCAAGTATATGCATATAAACTTCTCACCTTGTGTAAGTCTTAATTAGGTTCCCTTGAACAACCATTAATATATGTCCATCTAATCTAAACAATCAATAAGCTAAGGGTCTGTTCGGCAATAATTAGCTGTAGCTGTAGTCTTAGCTGTTTTAGTAGTGGTTAGCGGTTGAACTAGCTATTAGCTGTTTGTAGTGGTACGTAACTGTCAATTGTTTTTTGGGTTGAGTGTTCGGTAAAGTTAGCGGTTGGGTTAGCTGACTGATGTAAAATGACATAAAAGGGCATAGAATTATTATTATTATTATTATTATTATTATTATTATTATTATTATTATTATTATTATTATTATTATTATTATTGTTATTATAAATTATTTTTATTAATGTTATTTTTATGATTCTTATTGTTATTGTTATTTTATTATTAATATTATTATTATTATTTTACAATCATTATTATCATTATGATTACTAGTATTGTTGTTGTTGTTGTTGTTGTTGTTGTTGTTATTAATAATAATAATAATCAAATAATGGCGTACTTGTTTTACCTGAGGTGAAATACCTTAATAAAAATTAAACTTGCTAATGGCTTACTTGTTTTACCTGAGGAAGAAGTAGATTAATCCAATCAAATAATTTGTTCTGATTTGGGTTATAAATAGTCATGAAAGAGTAGTAGATTTTTTTGAAAGGGGAGAGGCGTGTGTAAAGGCATGGAAGTAGGAAGGAGTAAACTGAGTTTTAAATTTTAAACTGTAAAATACCTGGGATAGCTAACAGCTAGTCTTTTAGTTTGAAACGTTAATTTTATTAGCTTTTGTGAAAGGCTACTATAACAGCTAACAGCTACCCCTAAAATATGGTAACCGGACACAATAACTTTAAAGAGGTAGTTATTTAACTAATTCAAATCACTAACAGTTACCTCAAAAGCCCTTGCCGAACACACACTAAGTAAATTAGGAAACCCACTAATCAAAAATTACATTCATGGAATATAACACATTCTTCAAAAAGTGTATTCTTGTTGGTATTAAGATATAAATGGCCAGATCAATAATGGTGGTAAATATATATACACTTAAAAACACCAAACAAATTGATCATCAAACCCAATTGCATCTTTTCACCCAATTGAATAAGATGTGATTGTTTTTGTTCATACCTAGTCTTTATCATGCACATCCAGACAACTTCAGTAAGTGTTCTAGTAATTATTGTTAGGTACTTGGACAAGAAAAAATTATTTTTGGACAAGAAAAAATTGAGAAGAACATAACCTTAGTAGTTTGTGTACTTGAAATAATTCAAAATTAGATAAATATTTAGAACTTCAAATTATTCCTTTGATACACTCATATCTTATAAATTTAACTGTACTTAGGTATAAACGGTCAAAATTCATTCAATATTGGGATTCTTTTTGAAGAACATGCTGAAATCTAGACAATGATCGATGTATGTATTATATATATAGGATATACAATGAAATAAATAATTATTTAACTGATGAACTCCTATATGAACTGAAACGAATAATTAACATTCAAGTAATAAAAGAGAACCAATCTGATCCTAATGAACCAGGTTTAGATTCAGGCCCTTTTCTTTTCATCCTCTCCATGCTGTATTTCGTTCTGTTCCAATATGTTCCGTCCTTACCGTTCCATTCTACATTCGATACTTCTTTTTGTCTCACATTTTGTTTAATTATTCGCGCCGTTTCATTCCATTATTTCACGTCATTGTGTTCCGTTTCTCACCATCCCGCACCTTTTTTTTTTTTTTTTTTTTAAGAGAACAGAGCCTAAAAAAAACCTACCAAAATCTATCTAGTTCTCATGTTGTTTACTCGATCCATTATTGTTCCATTCAAGTCCAATAACTCAAGCCTCTTGCTAGGAAAGAACACTAATCACTTCACTTCTATACATACATAAAGTCTAAAACCAAAATACTACATACAATTATCTTGACTTCATGGCTCATGCTCCACACATACATTCAGATATCCCCAATCATGCAACTTCTTTGATGTAAACTAATTAAGACGTACCATCTCATCATCATCAATACATGATATAATAAGTTAGTTAGATAAGTTTCTTTGTTTGTTATCACAAAACCGTTCAAAGCTCAACACCTTCACAATTAGAGTAATTGTGGACAAGATAAGACTAATGTTTTAAGTGCTTGACATTGACATAGTACAAAGATTGATGTAAAGACATTTTCAATTGACAATATATACTGTATTTGCAAATATACGCACGTATGTAAGACAATGAAAACACAAGATATCGTCCCATATAGTACACTATCAACTTTGACCATAATCAATCCATGACATTATTAAACTCAAAACTAGCTAGTTAATTTTTGATGGGATAATGAGACATAAAAATTTTCCTAAGATTCTAGATATAATTTTAAACCAATCCCATGTTTTGGAAATGAAAGGTATGGCAAATGCCAAGTGCCAAGTGCCAAGTGCCAAGTGCCAACCTCATCTCTTGAAGTTTCCCACTAATCCCAACCTGAGAAACGCCAAAATCAGCCAGTTCACTCAAGAAAGCCTGGCTGTGGGGGCTCTCTTAAATTCTTTCATGACTATGAAAGATGTTGAAAGGAAATTTTAATTTTAATTACTTAATAATACTAAAAACCTTAAGAGTTGATAGTTTTTTTGGGGGTACGGTTTGATTACAGGTTCACCTAAATTTTTTTTCGGTCAAGATTAGTCTTATTCGCACCGGAACAGTCTACAAAGGAGTAAACTACTTCTTGTGTATAATTTTTCCATTCATAAGATTCGAACCCTCGACATTGCTTAAGGAATTGAGTGTCTAATTTATTTATTTTTTCTAATTTATTTAGTTTTATTTCTAGCTCTCCTCCTTGATGAGTAATTATTTAAGACAAAATTTTGGACTGACCTTCCACCCCCACATTGATATTCTCTTTCTCTCGTTATGGTTTTTGTTGAGTTGGCTTCATCGGTTGTTAATTGAAGGGAAGGAGCATTCAAAACAATTGTTCTTTTTCATTCACTGATAGTAGTCATTCGGCAGAGGAGTTAAAGGTGATAGTTTTTGCAGGTGTGTCTTTTCCGGCCATATAGGAGAAACCAAACTTAATTCACAAAAAAAATAAAAAAAAGAGAGAACATAGTTCATGCATAAATATCCACACTCCCTTTGCACCAAAAAAAAATATCCACTCCCTAAATGGATACCAGATCATCCTAATGAAAATTTCGAATACTCGAAATTTCGAGTAATCCTTATCCAATCCATGCATCGAATATTCGATAAATCGGAATAACGACGGCTTAAAAGTCTTAATTTCCTAAGGTTTTTTTGCCTAGTTAAGCATTATCCAATACTCTATCAGCAAGAAATTTTAGTACTCCTATGTCATATCAAAACTTTTGAACTTCATATTCAACGGTCTCTCTATATGTATCGATTAACCCCGAGATTATGGTGTAGTGGCAAAGGGTGAATTTACAAGGGTAATACATCGAGGATTGCCAACAAAATGTCTCAAATACGATTTCTGACAACTATATCGCATATCTCGCGACTGACCTTCTACATAAGGGCTCATGGTAGAGTTCATAAGGGCGCCGGCCAGGAAGGATGTAATCCCTTTTTCTATATAGTATACCTCAATTTGAGACTTCAAGTTAAGCACTTATGTCATATCAAAACTTGTGAACTTTATATATATCGGTGTCAACTGTAAAATACTGTGTATTCAATTTCTGATTGTTGCGTCGCACATCTTGCAAATGATCGACCTTATTCATAAGGGCAGTCTCAAAACAGGATTCATGGGTGCGTCGAGGAAGGGTGTAATCCCTTTTCTATATATAACTCAAATTGAGACTTCAAGTTAAGCAGTTATAGAGAACTGATCCTATCATGAAGAAATTATAGTACTACAATTATAGAAGAGAGCTGTAAAACATAGAGATTTTGCATATCATCGATCATATGTGCCAATTAAGGGCCCCGGAAGGGACAAAAACTGCATGATCTAGTTGTGGACCTATTTATAGAACCTCGGCCTCGTGGAAGAATCCAGCATGAAGAAGTTTACGAAAAATGTTATAGATGTCTTCATCACAATTATGTTTGAAGTTTTATGATGATCTACAAGATATGTACACTAACATTTCTACATCTCTTACATTGATAACAATAGATAAAGACAAAAATCTCTAATTGATTTCAATCAAATCCATGTGAGACAAATCACATATACATATTCACATGCCAAATTCATATTCAATTGTCAGTTAGGAATTCTATACATCCACATTTTAATTGTAGGCTACTATATGCTTTGAATATTATATGTGGGAACTTAATATATAAGGGAAGGTTCTTTTCATCTCTTCTCGATCCTTTCAGTTGATTTATGAAACATATTTCTTCTATCACAAATTATTATTAGTCCATTTTAATTTACTTCAGTTGTTTTCAGTTAAAAAGAACACACAGAATGACAGAAGGTGGAATAAATGCATATTATTCTACCTTGATAAAAATCAATTAGAGGTGGTTCTAGCTTCGATAACTTCTTAAACCTTTTTAAGCTCTATATAGTGTAATTTTTAATCTCAAGGTTAATAGAATCAAACCACTAAAATAATTAGCTCCAATCAGACTAATGGCCGTATTAATAATACTAAATGACAGTAAGGTTGCGTATATTTAAATTGTTTTTAAAATAAAAATGATTGGGATAATCATAAGATTATCTTAAGGTGTTCGTATCCAATTACCTATTTAAGATCTTGTCAAATGGAATTGACCAAAGAGACAATCGATTACAAGCCTGAACATATGGCTAACTAAATAAGTGACTTTCGTGAAAAAAATAAAAAATCTTTAAACCGTCAATTAGAATATTCTCTGTTTTCCCAAAATTGTGTCATTATTGTGTAAATGCACACAATACTTCATGCTTCTTGTTTTATATGCTCCTTAAAAAATGATTACGTTAGATATTATATTATTGTATTATTAAAGGGTCAATTAAATTGAACCACTAAATAGCTACGTGTTGGTGAGATGACGTGTAAGTGGCCATGCCAGGAAGACAGAAGAAACACTCAATATTTTTTTTCTTATATATGGACACCCAATAGCAAATTTATCTAATTTTAAACATAAATAAAAACAAAAAAAAAAAAAATGGAAAAAGAAGGTCCCAACCAAAAAGAATAAATGGGGTGAAAAGAGTTGCCAGGTGGAAGAATTTAATCGTGAGTACAAGTCAAAACATACTCCCAATGTAAGTATTAGTACTCGCTTTTATGGCATGTGTTGAGATTGATGGCTATTTGCTGTTTTGTTGGTTCTTTCTTTTTTGTTTTTTCTTTTGAGAGGGAAAGTTTACACCTTTTTATTCAGTTCTTTATTTCTTCTTCTTCTAGTTCTTTGTTACTTGTTTTAACTCCTACAACAACTTACAAAATTCTCTCTCCTCTCCTCTTATTTTCTCTCTCCAAGTATGGAGAATAATGGTGAAGAATGTAGTAGTAATGAGTCTGGTTGGACAAAATATATTGATCCAAACAGTGAAGATGATGAAAATTTCAACAGTGCTGTTGTTGATGCTGACGATGTTGATGTTAATGATGATGATGATGATCATAATCATCATCATAATCAAGGGTATTATAGTAAAAGAAAAGTTGTTAATGATGAAGATGATGATGATGATGATGATTCATTTGCTTCAGATGCATCTTCAGGTCCAGGACATGGCCATGGTCATGGTGATCAAGATCATGAAGGTAATAACAGGTTTTATGGGAAAGGGAAGAATAAATCTTGTGAAGTGATGAAAGATAGGAATAATAATATTTATGAGAAAAAAGGAAAAGGAAAAGGAAATGGAAATGGAAATGGAATTAGCAGCATCTTCAACAAGAGCAAGAATTCAACTGGGTATAGTGTTATGAAGCAAAAAAATGGTAAGAAATGAAAATGAGATTAATTTAACTTTTTTAGCTTAGATTATTATAATTATTATTGGGGGAGATTTTTTTGGTTGGGGATTATGGGTGGTTGAAGAAAATGAGAGAAAATTTCAGAAAGTGAGCAAAAATTGTTGTACTTTTGATCACTTCAGATCATTTTGTAGCTATATGCTTATAAGAGAAGTTTCCTCTCCTGGTTCTTATTATGGTTCTTATTAGTCTCTGACATTTTGTCTACAGTTAATTTCCTGATCTGATGTCTGATTTCTGGGTTTTTTCTTGTTTTTTTTTTTGTACATTGCATTTTATCCCTATTTCATACAATAACCGCCCAGTAAGTATCACGCCGAGGGTGGGGTTTAGGGTTTATCCATATTTCATATTATTTCTGTAGGCTTTTACATTATTTTGCCAACAATATTTGTGTTAGGTACCCTAGTTGGAATGTAACTTTCTGAATTGATAGTTTAGCTGTTTGATGACAAAGAATCTGTATAACTGACTATACTATCCAGGTTCAGTGGATATATACCTTAGATGCTAATTGTAACATGTTTCACTAGTATATGTTACTAGGGGCGTATGAGCCTTTCCGAGTCATCAGGAGGTCAATTCGAGCTCGGCTGTTGTGATCCAAATGATCATTATCTAGGATATAAGATTATATGTACGTATTGACTTACCTAGACCTTGCTAACGACGGGACTCCATTATTATTTCTTATATGTTCGGAGTAAAATTGAACATGTACATTTCGATATTCTATTTGGTTTGCATAAAGGTTCTTCCCCCCAAGAACAACCAAAAGAAGTGGGGTGATCATGATGTACAGCTTGAACAGTGAGAAAAACTCTCCGTTTAGGCTGGCAGGGGTGGTTCAACTCCAACATCCTCAAATATTCTTCAAGCAAAGAATATTTGGTAAACAGAGGAAAATAGTTGCACATAACAACATAGGGGCCTCATGTGCAGAATTATATTCATGCACGTGGAAATTTGATGTATACAACATGAAAGAAAAAGATAATATTATACTTCAATTATGAAATAAAATTTAAAAAAAAAAATAAAAAAAATGACCATGAATCTTTTTCATTCAAGGGTCCTACATTATTTCTAGAACCCTTTACAGGTGATATAGATATGGAAGAGTTCTTCAACACCAGCAGTATATATCTAATGATAATCTATAGTCTGACAACGACACGCGATTAGTCCACTAATTCTCTGATTTACTTTCATTAATTACATTATAATTTGAGTTGGTTTTGTGCAATACTTCAAGTACAAGTAGATCAACTAACCTGATTTTTTCCTGCATTTTAAGGCAATTGATTTGCATTTTTAACGGCAAATCGAAAAGAACAGGCACATGAATGTGATCTGATCTTCTGTGACTTCGAAAACTGACAATAATGGAATTTTGGTAGATTTTAAGCACATGATTATGTGCATATTTTCTCACCTACTGTTATCAATTAATCACAGTAGGTGAAGCTTAAGGAAGTTAACAAATAAGGCAAATATTTAAAGGGACATAAGTATAGTACTATGAGTTTGAAGTAAAACTGTCATAAGGTTTCAACTTCCAAATCGGTTAAGAGTTTTGTCCCTTGATAGAGATGTCAATTAACACAAGTATACAGCAATTGACAATCAAAATGTATTGTACAACAGATCAGAGGGTAGTTACAGTGCTTAAAGAAACTGAACAGAGTTCGTATAGAGACCTGAGGGTGACAGATGCACCCAAAATTAGCTTCAGGTTAAAACTCATCAACAGGTACAGATTTATCAGCTCAATATAATACCACAACCACAATAACGACCCATTTGGTCAAAGGGTTCTGTGAAGATTAAGACGAGTAGAGAGGTTGTTTCCGATAGAGAGTTCTAATGACAAGGGCAGTGAAACACGTCAATCTCAAGATGATCCATTCGTAAAACAAGGACCCAACCCATGATCGTCCCTGGGTTAAAGACACCCAAATCTGACTCAACCCGAACGGAAGTTAACATAATTACATAATCCACCTACATTGCCAACCACAAGTTTTCTTTTTATCCTACAGATTTAATCATGTTAGCCATGAGAAGATAAGAGGATTTTTCTTGGGCCAAACAATATGTAATTGTCAAGTCTAGTCTCAAAATAAAGCACTAAAAACAGATCACCATTTGGGACAGAAGAAATAGCATTGAATGTAAAATCTATAGAAGTGCAAGTAGTAGCCAATAAGACAGCAACACCAGTAAAAAACAATGAAATAATGCAACAAAGATCAGTACAGTACAGTTATTACAGGGCAGTAAATTTCAAAAACAGGATAAATTATTTAGCATAGTTCTTATCCTATGTTGGGGCCAGCAAAAGGTCATGTAATGTAATCACATGATCAAAAAATTTCTGATTCTTCTGTTAAATTTTTTTTACCCCCTATCAAGTAAGTCCATGAATGTTTCATGCAATAGGGAAAAATGGATTTTCATTTCATCTATACAGCTACAGAATGCAGGTGTGTATGTGTGTCAGAAAATAAAGACATGTTCATAAAACAGCTGGAAACTGGGACAGGTTATGTATATATCCCCAACCCAAGGCACATCTTCAAAAATTTGAGATGAGATGCAGCTACTTGTTATTTACTGCTGTCAGGTCCCCTACATCTGATTTGCCAACATAGGCTTATAGGATCAACAGAGCAATAACTGTGAAACACAGTTATAGGTTCTCCTTGATTTAGCTCATTCCTTCAAAACTTCCATTTTCTTATTATCTCACCTACATTACTTTTCATCCCTCTTTTTGATACTGAAATAGGATTAAAACTTGACCAAACCAACCATTTTACCCATTGAATAAATTCGGCTACATGAAAATTGTGGAGGTTGCTAACCCATAGGGTCAACCAAACATTTTCCGTCATGATTAAGCTAATTCCACGCACATGAATGGGTGGTTAGCGACGACCTTACTACGTAATTACGATGCTAAATGGGTTAGGTATGATATTGAAATAAAAACAAAAATAAGAAATTGACAGCAGTTGACTCCCTAACAGTTAACAGACCCCCCTTTAGAAGGGTAAGGGCTCCCTTGGTTGGTATGAAGTGGGTGTAGCAAATATGAACCTATAGGAATTGAATCTTTTGGCTCATGTGATGTTGGTAGGAAACTGTTGCACATTTTTGCAGAGGCAGATTATGTAGGAATAGATGAGTTACATTTCCTTTCCTTTTAACAGAACAAATCAAATTATTTCCTGGGAAGCTAACTCTGAAATAATTTCATGAGGTAGAACTTTACTAGAGAAACTTATATACTGCATGTCAAGGATATATAAGATTTAAGTTGTAAGGAAGATATGGAAAACCGAAGAGTAAGCGAGGGAGATCGACAAACACACGAATATGGAAAATGGGCGAGGAGGAAGCCAGGGACAAAAGGATGACGATTTTAGAATACTATGTATTGGCGCTCTTGAGCACTACGCAATTTTTTTTTGTTTCGACTTCTACTCTTCCTAATTAACTTTCAGATATCTAATGGAGTTCTCATCTTGTCCAAGTCTTGCATGGTTTTGAAGAGTTCTATAATTCGATTTCAGTTTCAAATGTACATCTTCCTTGGTCGAGATTTTTACAACCTGTTTAACCTCGACACGGACATGAACATGAACACGACATGACTTATTTGACAGCTCTACTTGTATAATGCTCGGCATGCCTTTAAAGTTTGATTATTTATCAAAGACAGGATAAATGGTTAATGTATCCGGTCATGCAGGTGTAAGAAAGCAGGTTCCAGGCTGAAAGGAGAAAGCTGATACATTAGGTTTAGCCTTCTTTTGTGCAAACTGGGACGCACTCTAATAACTAAAACAGCAAAAGAAGTACTATTCTGGAGACCTGTCCATCATTTATTTATGTACATATCTGTTTCTTTCGTGAACAAACCAGTCAATTTATTGGCTTCACAGACAGACGTTTGCTGCCATCAACTGATGACACCAAACATCCTATTATTCAAATTGAAGGTTCTATAACTTTTCTTATGTCCCATAAGAGATAGTTCTGGTTAAATACTTATAATAATCCCCCCCAAAAGACTCCTAATTTTATGTGTTTGGCCACCAAACCTTAGTATCTATAAATTTGGAGCTTTCATTTTGGTCTAATGGAGTACTCAATTATGAATTCAGCAGTATTTTAATTGCTGACAGGCAGAATATGCTGTTCAATTTCCAATAGACTCCCAAAGAACATGTAAACCAGAAACTACTGATAAAGCTAAGTGAAGAGATTAGCCAAACAAATTATCACCGTGTTGATCACAAACCACAGTCCAGAAAGTTCCTGTAAACCGTGCTGCTTGTTAACATTTCTGTAAACGTACCTTCAGGGGATAGCTCAGTGGGTAATACCTCTGAGATCTATTCCAGAGGTCCCAAGTTCGAGCTCCATCGGGGCCACTGTAGTTTTCCTGGTCGTTAACTTTGGGGTCCATGGGATTAGTTAAGCAAGAAAAAACATGGATACCCATGTTATCTACTGTAAAGCATGCTGCTTGTTAAACCAATTGTAGTGAAGGAACTAATTTAGACAGAAGAGCTCTTAGCAAACTTGTTAATGGCCTTATTCAGCAGTCTTCAGGTAAAAGGATATTATCTCAGTCTAAATGAAATGAGTAAACAACTAATAGCCTAGTTAGTCGTAAAGGCTGAAGCAGATGGTGCCCCGGTACTCAAAAGAGGGTTAAGATTGCCAAATACAGAAAGCAGAGTGAGTTCTTGTATCAGCTGTTTCAGCTAAACACAACCCCGTCCAACGAAATGGAAACCACCACCAATGTGTATAACCAACCAAGAGAGCTGAAGTACCACTGAAGTAGCTCAAAAGATCATTAAGGAGATACCATAAAAGATTATTAAGAAGATACCGACGAAGTAGCTAGACACAACCCCATCCTGAAAGGAATTAATACCACTGAAGTAGCCAAAAGATTATTAAGGAGATACACCATATGTGATATGACATGACAAAGTAAGATTGATCCAACAAACAATTCAAGGAATAACACTCAGATCCAGCGAGTACATATAAAGAAAAAACCTTGCCATATGAATCTTATTCTTTCAAAGAAAGCAGAAGCTTAACGATTACAAACCTAGTACATTGACTCAAGAAGAGTTTCGATGGCCCATAGACACAAATAACCAAAAATAGTAAAAAATAAAAGGCCCTTATAACACAATTATAGATCTTCTGATGATGCAAGATATTTCCTAACAGGTAAATATCACCAAAGATGGTCTAGCGCCCAGTATTGCAATCACAAGAAAATCACAAGTTTTCAATAACTTAGTAGGGAATGATACATGCACAAGTCTCAACTTAAATCTTTGACTGCTGTGCGATTTTGAACCATTCTGTGTGAAAAGAACCAGGCATGTCAACCCTTTCATAGGTGTGAGCTCCAAAATAATCTCTCTGGGCTTGGACCAAATTGGCAGGGAGACTTTCCCTCCTATACGAGTCAAAATAAGCAAGGCTCGAAGACATACCCGGAGTGCTGATACCAGAACTGATGGCAAGGCAGACAACCCGGCGCCAAGCAGATTGTCTCTCAATCATCTCCTTGGAAAACTCTGGATCAATGAGGAGGTTAGCAAGATCTGCGTTTCTGTCATATGCCTTCTTGATCCTATCCAAAAAAACAGCACGGATAATGCAGCCGCCCTTCCATATTCTAGCGAGCTCACCGAGTTTCAAGTCCCATCCTTTCTCAACGCTCTTTGCACGAATCAAGTTCATGCCTTGTGCATAACTACAGATTTTAGCAGCATAAAGAGCTTGCCTCACATCATCGATCAGTTTCTTCTTATCAACAACTTGATCAGACAAACTATCCTCAACACCTCCAGCTTTGAATACCTTAGCGGCTTCAACTCTTTCCTCCTTCAAGCCGCTGAGAAATCTTGAGTCCAAAGATGCTGCAATGGTGGGAGCCGCAACAGACAATTCAGCAGCTTGCTGAACTGTCCATTTACCTGTGCCTTTCATGCCAGTTTTATCCAGAACTTTATCGACCAGATGTCCTTCACCCTTGTCATCCTTAATTCCAAATATATCTGCAGTGATCTCGATCAAGAAGCTAAGAAGCTCTCCTCTGTTCCATTCGGTAAAAACATCCTTCAACTCTTCATTAGAGAGCTTCCCAACCGATTTTAGCACATCATAAGCCTCTGCAATCAATTGCATATCACCATATTCAATTCCATTGTGAATCATCTTAACAAAGTTGCCAGATCCTCCTTTGCCAATGTAGGTTACACAAGGGCCACTATCAGGCACCTGGGCAGCCACCTTGAGAAGGATGTCCTCAATGTTTTTGTAAGCGTCAAAAGAACCACCAGGCATCATTGAGGGTCCACGTCTTGCACCCTCTTCACCACCTGAAACTCCCATTCCGAGGTAGAGCAGACCCTTTTCTTCCATGGCTTTCTCTCTCCTCTCAGTGTTCTCATACCATTCGTTGCCTCCATCGACAATGCAGTCTCCTTTCTCCATATAGGCTGACAAGGTTTTAATGGTTGCATCAACTGGAGCTCCAGCTTTAACAAGCATGATTATAACACGAGGTTTCTGGATAGAATTAACAAAGGACTCAGGATCATGGAAACCATAAAGAGGAAGGTTTCCTTCTTGTTTGGCTCGTTCAACAGTCTCATCGACCTTTGAAGTTGTACGGTTGTACACAGAAATGGGGAAACCTTTGTCAGCAATGTTAAGGGCAAGATTCTGGCCCATAACAGCAAGGCCAGCAAGACCAATTCTCGTTGGGGAAACCATTTCTTCGACCTGAGCAAAATAGAAAGTGTCAGATATACTTAATGTGACAACAGGGCCATAATACATAAATACAGGAGATACAAACATCATCACTTGAAACAGAAGATATATTTGAGGACTTCAAAGAGCGAAAGAAATCCTCAACAAAAAGGGGCAAAATACAGACTTACTCTAAACTCTCATATTACTACTTAAGCCGAAATAGAAGTCAAACACAGAGTATTGCTAATGTTTTACCTGCACCCTGCCAGAACATGAAATGATTCGAAGCGGGGGGAGGGGTATATATCCAAAAATCACCCAAGCTACGACACACAAAAAAAAAAAAAAAGTAAACTTTCTTTGTTCTTTTGTATTTAAGGAAAAGGAGCCTCTTTTTTATTCCTTTCTACATAAATGGATATGGCAAATGCAAAACAAAGTCCACCAAAAAGTGCAGATTCCATCAAAAAGAGTGTTAAAATTTAAGATTAATTCGGTCTTACTCAACCCACCACTCATGTATCCAAGTGACCTTTTACCGAAAAATAATCAATTGGCAAGGCCTTCTATTTTCCAAAATGTAGACAAATCCCTAATTTTACTCTAATATGTCCCTCAACTATTGCTAATCTAAGTCCTAACATGTGGAAAGATGCACCTCTGAGATGGTGGTTGATTGAAAAGCAAACCACTCTAACACCATTTTAAATTACCATATTAACTGCATCTCAATCAACCAAGTATGCATAAGCCTATAAGTGAGCACTTAAAAACAAACTGACTATGTAAAATAACTCATTAGCTTATATGCATGCTCAAAACCTTGAAAATCTAATTACCCAAGCACATATAAGCCAAGTGCCCAACTGAGGTTCCATCTCATCACCAATTAACCATGGATGGAGCAATTCCCAGCTTCTATGCATTCTCAAGACTACATCTTTTCAATGGGGGACAAATTGTCTTTCTAATCCTTCAACATAGTCATCCAACTTTCAACAAACTTTTCCTACATTATACCTCTGCTTCAACTAAACTGAATCAATGAATCTCAACATACCAGATCAAGAACAAAACTTTATCATTAACTCTTATGATCGATGGATCTTAAAATTCAAAACCATATGAGGTCCCACCATTATACTTTACAATCAAACACACAATTCCCAAGCAAATGCTAGTAAAATTTACAAATCCATATTCATAAACACCAGATCAACAAAAAGCAGAAGTACCGAGATCAATTATTACAAACATTTCACCTACCAAACATTCACATCCACAAACCAACAACAAAATTCTAGCAGTTCCCAACAAAGAAGTAGCAGATTTGAAGTGTCAGAGACATTCAGAAGAGGATTAAATAAGGGAACTAAAGAAAAGGGATTTACCTGTATGAATGCGTAATTGAAAATGACTTGGACCCAGAAAATTTAACGACCTGGGTTTGGTAGATGAATTGCAAAAATGATAGCACAACAATCAGAAGTTTTAAAGACAATTAGCAGATGCTTTTAAAGAGCATGAGTATTGCCCTTATTATCACTCTCTCTCCTTCCTAGCAAAGTCTGAGCAACGGGTCAAATTTGACAAACAAAATGATGAATTTTATTTCTTTTGGTGTAGAAAGAATATCCTTGTGTGATTTGTCACGGACCCAACTAGGCAAAGGCAACCACCAACCCACTACCTAACCCAAACCCAGAATTTACCTTGCCGCCCCTTTGTTGTTGGTGTGTTTTCCTAATGTGGATCTAAAGTTTTTTATTTGCAATTTGGCACACCTTTTTGTTAATAATTATTGTTTTTCCCTTCAAAAAAAATTATTATGGTTTTTTTTGGGGGGAAGAGGGGGGGTTTGACCCAACCGTCCTCGGTCCGTCAAGTGCGTGGGAAAGGAAATTAGTGGGCCTCCGACTCTCGATTAATAGAGTTGGCAAAATTTGATTCAAATTGAAAAGTTTTGATTTAGAGTAAAGATTTTTTACTCGAAATTGACCAAATTCAAACAACTGGCAATTAGTGGGTCAAACTTGAATCCGTTCTCAATTGACCATTTCGGTTGAGGAATTCGAAATTAAGCAAATAAGCATGACACCGACTGAACATAATAATGTTACCATGTCATTTTTCCTTGTATATCAGTTATCACCCAATATTGTCATATGTTGTTGCACATTTAGCTTTAGTAGGAAAGTTTTCAAATCTTTATGCAAACATTTCAAATAGATATTGTATTGATAATAACTAAGTTAATAATTCGGTTCATTTAACAAAATACCAATCAACGCATTTGTAACATGACTAAATCACTTGCACTCAAGCCCTTTAATTAACGCGAACGTACACTTTGAACTATGAACATGCATTTTTCAATCAGAGTGAAATCAACTAATTTCACCACGCTACGAATCATAATAAACATTTATATCTATTAAAACAAAATAAAGACTAAAAAGACTCTAAAGTTTGAAGGATTTTTATATTTTATTTTAATACAATGTAGTGTTCTAGAATAATGACTTATTCAATTCATCACCATGAAATAAAGTATGCACATCTTCTAAATATTAGCCTATAAAAATAAAGAATTTTTTTTTAAGTTTTTACAAACCCCTTGCCTACAATTGTACTTACTTGTTTGAGTCTTTTACTATTTAATTATGAATATTAACCGGAAATAAAAGTAAAATATTATCTCTATTGTTTGCATATTTAACCCAATTTTTTTTTAATTAATTTTCTTTTCAAAACATGATTTTAATTTAAAAAAATCATCTTGTTCGAAGAAAAGGCCCATCAAACAATGAACACTACTCTATCTGTACCATCTCACCTAAGTTTTTGTGAAAATATCATGCAAGGCGTGGAACAATGAGTAACATTCGTGCACCATCGTGTTAGAAAATTTTATTTGAATATATAGAGAAATGAAATTTCTGTCAATTAAACATACCTCAATCTTTATTCATCAACATGCATAACATCAATATAAGTACAATACTTGTAAATCAAATATTTAAATTACATCAAACTCCTAATATTAAATTTCATAGCATAATTTTCCAAAAGATCGATGAGATGGTCTAACTTAGATATGACTTTTTGAAAATTTAGTTGTGACTTTTAAAACTTTAATGACAATTATTCTAATTCACAAATAATTTTTAAAAATTAATAGGGTGACTTTGAGAGTAGTATATATATATATATATATATATATATATATATATATATATATATATATATATATATATATATATATATATATATATATATATATATATATATATATATATATATATATATATATATATATATACACCTAGTCTCACAATGAAAACGATTACACAGAATAATTTTTTTGAGCAAAAATAGTTTCATGTAAAAATTAAAGTGAATCAAAGGCTCTTGACAAGAAAACCAATATATGGATTATGATCATAAAGGCCCTTGACAATAAAATCAATATATCATGTTTGTTATCAATCATGATCATATATGATCGAAAACAATCAAATTAAAAAGAAAACGGATCACTAAAAAGATTGGTTTTTATTGTCTAAACCAAATCTAAATGATGCTCTCTACATCAATTTTATTCATTCTATAGTCTTGGAAATAAATACAATCTACAATTAATTACATATTCTATGAATTCAAAAACTGTTATGTAATAGACCTGCATTTATGCTAGTATAAATACATACTTATCATGCATGGTGTTATACAATATACATGTATACCAACTACTAATCTCTCTATTAATCCAAACTCACACTCTTAATCTAGAGCCACAACCAGTTTTAATTATCAAAAACAAATGAAGGGATCATCATTCAAATTCGCTATTATTCTCATTGTGCTGATTATTGCATCAAGTTTGTCCCCTTTTCATATACCTTAAATATTGTGGTCTTATTTATTTTTATTTTTATTTTTATTTTTAATATTCTAATTTAATTACTTCACTATGCATGTAGCTTCACAAGAACAAATAAAATTCAACTATTTTAACCAAATGTCATTACTTGATATATCAAACCACATCAAATGATAGAACGTATTATTCAATAACATTTAGTATTTCTTAGCCTAGCGGTAAAACTAATGTTCTACATTTTTTATAATCTCCTATGCATTTTGTCTTGCAATATCTATAACTAATTACAATGGCCACTAATTTCTTTGTGGTTCACTAAGATCGGGTTTAAAATTTTGCAAAATCCTCAGTGATCATTGCTAGAATTTGGATTTGATATCGTTTATGTCCATCTATATGACGCCAAATATTTCTTCTAATGAGAAAGCTTGAAGTTTGTTTAGCCATGAATGCTAAGTAAACAAATATTCACATTTGATAATGGAGTACTACATACTCCTACAATATAAGAATAATGAATGATTTTTATTTACTAAGTCTTCTTCCGTTCGGTACATATTATTACAGGTTCATTATGTATGGGAACACAGTCGGCTGATATCAATGCAGAAAGAAATTGTCACCTTGACAAAGATTGTGACTACTGTTTAGGCCGTTGTGTGAATATGATATGCAGTTGTGATCAGCCTAATCAGTTTCCTTGCAAAAATGATTTTGACTGTCATTTCCAGTGCGTAGAAGGAGGTCACTGTGTTCACGCTAAATGTTTGTGCAAATGATAAAATAAAGAAGAGTAGTTTTTTTTTTGGTGCTAATAAAGAAGAGTAGTTGAATACAATAATTGCTAATGATTCCTACTCGACATATTGATAAATGAAAAAGTATCATGATGAAGATTAATTGTAATAAAACAGTCATCAGTTTCATGATTTTGCATGATTTTTCCATTAAAGATTATAATGATATACTTATTTAAGAAAATTATAAATAACGATACTTTTACATTTTATTATTCCCTCTGTCCCTTTTTTATCTTCTCACTTAATTTTGTACAGTCTTCAAGATGGAACTTTGACCATTAATAACTTTAGTTATATAGATATAATTATATTAAAAAATTGATATTGTGAAAAAATAATCTGTAACGAATCTAAGAAATGTATTTTGATCTTATAATTAACTCTTTATATATTTTTCACAAATCAATAGTCAATATTTATAAAGTTTGACTTAAAAAGTCTAATGAGAAAATAAGAGAGGGACGGAGGGAGTATTTTCTTTGATACTCAATTCCCCTGGTTACTAGTTCATTATGATCACATATAACCCCACATATAACTATAACTAAGTATGAATAGGCATTGTTTTTTTTTCTTTTTCGGTAATCAAAAGGGGGATGATTGATTAACCAACTATAACTTAGTCTAGTTGGGTGGTACCATACTAGCACCCTCCAGTTGTGAAATGCCCGGTTTGAACTATAGCTACATCTCTAAGAGAGAGAGAGCCTGTCATCACAGCACACACCATTGCTAATGAGTTGAACAAACTGTCCTAATACCTCATGGGCATCCTGATAACCCTGCAAATATATGGGTTATCATGTAGTATAAAAAATATCGTTTCCACGAGTAATTAGAGACTTCAAGTATCGATTTAGTCTTGATCTTACGCAGGCTAAGCCTATCGATTTAATTGTTGTTAGTGACTAATAATTAAAGCTACAACTAAAATGACTAACAACTATAACTAAGAGAGATATTGAATTAAGATGAGACCAAAATCAATGGGAAGAATATAGAGTTGAGGTTTACCAACCATAATTTTCTAATACAATGAATGTTATGGGAGCATGTAATCAAATGAGTAATGCAAGAGAACAATTAGAATAACTCAAATAACCCAATGCCTCTTTCAGTTGAAAGATTTGGATAAGTTATATACCTGAAGTTTTTTTGATTGGTAATGGATGGGACTGGTGGTCATATGAGAGAGGGAGATGGGGGTTTTGGTGGTGGTAGTGGTTTGTGATTTGAGGAGAGATAAAGAGAGGGGTGGTGAAAATCAAAGGTAGTTTGGTCCAATTATTGTAACTAAAATACAAGAACAAGCGGAAAATGTAAAAATGTGTTGGGGAAAACTACGGTATTTACCCACAATCACAACAACAGATAATCGGAAAAATAAAGTGCAAGAACCCAAAATCAACACAAACAATTTTACGTGGAAAACCCCTCTCAATTAGGGGAAAAACCACGGTGCGGATCTCCACGCACTAAACAATAATCCACTATGATAATCAAAAGTACAATCGGCAACAATCACAAGATCAAGCAACAAATAAACAAACTATCTTTGGTATTAGTACAAATTGACAAACTCTAACTCAATTTGGTACTCCCACAAAACCAAAGATACACCCACAAATACCTGCCGATGACCGATCCGAATACTCTAATTATCTTCACCCGAACAAACCGAATCAACCGTAAACTGGAACAAACCTCTTTAGAGATATACTCAATTTCTCTCACACTTTGTTTGTCTCTCACTCACTTGGCTCTCCCTTCTTTCGTTTTGTTTGGGCTTCCTTTTACTGCCAAACTCAATCAC
This sequence comes from Tetragonia tetragonoides, assembly GCA_038025085.1. Classification (NCBI taxonomy): domain Eukaryota; kingdom Viridiplantae; phylum Streptophyta; class Magnoliopsida; order Caryophyllales; family Aizoaceae; genus Tetragonia; species Tetragonia tetragonoides. The sequence goes on from CM076148.1 coordinate 36,513,452, forward strand.
TCGGCCATTTCAAAAACAAAGGGTTTGCCCCTTTTATATTCAATCATCAACAACTAAAGAAGACCAAAAGGCTAAGACCTTTTGTTTCCCAATCATCAACTAAAGAAAACCAAAAGGCTTCAGCCTTTTTGTTTTCCCAACTTTTTAACTTCCTTTTTTTTTTTCTTTTTTTTTTTTTTTTTTTCTTTTTGTTCTATTTTATTTTCTTTACAAAACTAAAATAAAATAAAACACAACTAAATATTATTTGGTATTTGGGGCGTTACCTCAACAAATCCTCCCTCGACCCAAATCACCAAATACTTCCACCTTGTCCGAGAAACGGACCTTCTTCTTGGCCTTGCTCCTCCCTACGCAATGACCCTCAACATAGCACAAGTTGTTCTCCGCCTTCTTTCCTTGCACAATCAAAGTAGCACCACGATACACTTTGCACCACCTTCCCGTACCAATGTATCTACACCCTTGCGATGTCAACTCACCCAACGAAATCACGTTAACACGAGCATCGGGTACATACCTCACATTGTGGAAAGTTCTAGTCACACCACCATGGAGCTCAATTCGGATGCTACCCATCCCTTTCACCTTCAACTTACCACTCTCCATGTTGATGTCACCATACTCACCATCTTGGCACAAAGTATCAAACATAGCATGGTTTCTACAAATGTGAACCGAAGCGCCGGAGTCCAACACCCAACTCTCTTGGCTTTCCTTCCCCTCATTGTTACTAGCCAAGAACAACTCCTTATTACCATCACAAGACATAATTACATTAGAGGAACCGCTATCATCATCAATTTTGGTCTTACCCATCTCCTCTTGCAGCTGCTTGAAACTCTTCAAATCATCTCTCATTTTTGGGCAACGACTCTGAATATGACCCTTCTCACCACAATAGTAACACTCCACGCTACTAAAGTCTCTCGCGCGCGACTTCGACCTACTTCTCGGGCCACCACCTCTTCTCTCATGATTCCTCCCTCTTTCGGACACCTCCGCAGCTAGTACTCTATCTCCTCCATCACTAGGAGATACACCATCAACCTGCAACATCATCCGATCATTTTCTCTCAACACTGTCATTGCTTCATCTAGTGTAATCTCTGTCCTCCCTACAAGTAATGTCTGCACAATTGGCCTGTAGGACTTAGGTAGTGAAGCCAACAATAACAATGCCTCCTCTTGATCGGAGATCTTCTCATCTGCATTTCTTAACTGACATACTAGCTGGTTAAAACTGTTAATGTGGTCCTGCAATGCTGTACCTTGCTCCATCTTTAGCTGGTACAACTCATATCTCAAACAAAGCTTGTTAGTCAGTGACTTTGATGCATATACACTCTGGAGCTTATCCAACAACTTCTTTGGATCTGTCTCAGTCAAGTAATTATACTTGATCTCCGGAGCCATAGCTAATCTAATAGTACTGACAGCTTTCTTCTTCTTCGATGTCCATTGGGCATCGGTCACCCCACTAGGCTTTGTCTCATCTAAAGCCTCATCTAAATTTTGTTGAACCAACAAATCCTCAACAGTACTCTTCCACACAGTAAAATTAATTTTACCATCAAACAAAGGGATTTCAAATTTGGGCACACTACCAGACATGTTACTTGCACAAAATAAATCTTCCTTCAACAAATACAGTAATTTTTCCCACCACCGATCCTACAACCAAAAGCTCTGATACCACTGTTGGGGAAAACTACGGTATTTACCCACAATCACAACAACAGATAATCGGAAAAATAAAGTGCAAGAACCCAAAATCAACACAAACAATTTTACGTGGAAAACCCCTCTCAATTAGGGGAAAAACCACGGTGCGGATCTCCACGCACTAAACAATAATCCACTATGATAATCAAGAGTACAATCGGCAACAATCACAAGATCAAGCAACAAATAAACAAACTATCTTTGGTATTAGTACAAATTGACAAACTCTAACTCAATTTGGTACTCCCACAAAACCAAAGATACACCCACAAATACCTGCCGATGACCGATCCGAATACTCTAATTATCTTCACCCGAACAAACCGAATCAACCGTAAACTGGAACAAACCTCTTTAGAGATATACTCAATTTCTCTCACACTTTGTTTGTCTCTCACTCACTTGGCTCTCCCTTCTTTCGTTTTGTTTGGGCTTCCTTTTACTGCCAAACTCAATCACTCGGCCATTTCAAAAACAAAGGGCTTGCCCCTTTTATATTCAATCATCAACAACTAAAGAAGACCAAAAGGCTAAGACCTTTTGTTTCCCAATCATCAACTAAAGAAAACCAAAAGGCTTCAGCCTTTTTGTTTTCCCAACTTTTTAACTTCTTTTTTTTTTTCTTTTTTTTTCTTTTTTTTTTTTTTGTTCTATTTTATTTTCTTTACAAAACTAAAATAAAATAAAACACAACTAAATATTATTTGGTATTTGGGGCGTTACCTCAACAAAATGAACTGTCACGTCATAAAATAACGGGAAAACTAACGGAAATGGGCACGATTAAATTTTAATACAAGTACAATGGTACCACACGGTTTTGGAAAAATATTTTGGATATCATGTGGAAAGCCAAAAGTAGAGGGGTAATATGTGGAATTTTCAAAGAAAACTAAAAAAAGTTACTTTGAGAGTAGTATTTCCATAAGAATTTGAATAGACATCCCTTGAACAAAAAAGAAAACAATATATCATGATGGGTTTCAGTCATTGATCATATATGATAATGAATAATAAAATAAAAAGGAAATGTTGTACAAACTAATTAGTTTTTTTAAAGTCAAATTGCTTAGGAAAGACATGTATGATGTATCCATGCTCCCATGGTACACTATATTAATCAAGTTTGAAAAACGTGTATTACAAAAATATTCGTAGAATCATATTGATTTCAATATCAAATTTAATTGTTTAAGAAAAGGCAAATGCCTATACTCTAGTACTGTATAAATTTAATTAAAAGGAAATGTATCACCAACATGTTCATAGAATTGGGTTGATTTTATTGTCTAACTTTTTTTTAATATTTAAGGAAATACAGGCGCCCATGTTTCCATTGTGCAATGTATTAATCTAATTATAAATGACGTGTATCACCAAATTGTTCGTAGTATCATATTGGTTTCATTTTCTAAAATCAAATTTAAATGTTTTAGGGAAGGTAAATTCTCATTATACATTGTATAAATCTACTTAATAAACAAGGAAATGTATCACCAAAATATTTGTAGAATTGCAATTATTTTATTCTCTTAAATCAAATTTATGTTTTTAAGAAAAGACAAAGAACTCACGCTCCCGTGGGACAAAGCATTAATCCATAAAAATTATTCAATTCATAAACTTGGAAACACATGCTACAAAAGTTACATGATTCAACGAATGTGATTGTTGCTTCATGTTCGTCCCCTTTTCACTTATATTATCTTAAATTTCGTGGTGTTTCATTTTCCTTGCTTATTTTCTTTTTTCCCCTGATTATTAGTTCACTATGCATGTTGATTCACATGAACAAACGAGGCACCAAGGAAATGTTACTAAATCAAATTTAATTGTTTTAGGGAAGGTAAATTCGCATTATACACCGACGAATGAGGCACCAAGGAAGTGTTACTACGACAGTGACTGTGATTATTATTTAGATCATTGTGTGAAGGGAACTTATTATTGTAATCTGAATAGCTTTGTATCTAATTCTAGTACCAAGACTAATGCTGATCGCACTTGATTTTCATTGATTATTTGGAATAAAACAATCATCAATCACGTAATTTGCCTATTGTGAGTAACAAATGACAACTTTCAAGTTCAGGGAGTACTTACTTATTATGCTTTACTTTGTGGTCACATATATTACGATTGGTCGTAATCTTAAGTAAATCTACATGTGTATGGTGAAATTTAAATATTTAACGCTTTTGATGTTTGTCGAGTTGCATGTTAATAGAATAACTATCACGGAGGATAAGGTGGGAGTACAAGTGGTAAGTGTCCCACTCTCACAACCCAATGGTTAGAGGTTCAAATCCTCATATGTGTAGGGAGAATAAAACTTTCTCTAACTCCCTCCCCTACTTGAGTCTGTCAGCTCATCAAAGATGGGTTGACTTGTCCAATATATATGGTTTGCAGGTTATTGTATACGTTCTTGTAGCCAAAAAAAAAAAAAAGAATAGAATAACCATCACATGTTCTTGTTTTAAAGGCTATTCTTGGTCCGAATTGGGCTGAACTACTTTCCAAGCTGAAATTGGTCAGGTGGGTTCAATTGATACTTGTAAGTTGTAACTTGTACAAACATGATGACTATCCATTGCAGTAGTAATTCTTTTTTCTTTAGGCCTTGAAGGCCCAAACCCAACAAAATAACCCTGATCCATGCACTTGTATACAACCTTAGCTCTTTTATTATTGTTACGAATATCATTCCTTAGCCTCAGATTGCTTACATCAACAGACAACAATAGCCACAAAATCTTCAATAGCCTCTCTTTCTATCCATATTTCACTTGAGACATACAACGATAACCATCCCATAAACAATACCAATATCTTTTGAATTCTGTGCTAAAGCAGAAAGAAAACAATGCTCAGGCATGGTATAGTCTCCACACCTCTTCATACGTCCTCCGTTCGTCTAGCCAACAACTTACACTGGCCGCGAAGCGTCACCATCTCGCTCAACTCCCCACCACTTCCTACACTATCTCGGACGGTGAGCTCGAGTCACGAGGCTTAACTCTCCACAGAACACCCCAGGGCCTTAACCTTAACCACCTGAACTCTGTCTTCGTGGCAGTTGGGTTTCCAAGGCGGGACCCAGATAAGATACGGGTCGCTCTTGAACATACTGATTCTCTGCTGTGGGTAGAGTACGTGAAGACGCAGAGACCGGTGGCGTTTGCTAGAGCTACAGGTGATGGGGTGTTCAATGCCATCATATGGGATGTGGTTGTGGATCCTAACTTCCAAGGGATAGGGCTAGGGAAGGCTGTCATGGAGAGGCTATTGGAGGAGCTGTTACAGAAGGGGATTACTAATATTGCCCTGTATTCGGAGCCTCGGGTTCTTGGGTTTTATCGCCCGTTGGGGTTTGTGGCGGATCCTGATGGGATCCGAGGTATGGTGTACTCAAGGAAACAGAAGAAGAAGCAACAGTGAGAGTATTAGATGTCAGAAAACTTGTATACAGGAAAACTTTCTCTGACATGTTCTGAAAATGATTCTTCTGTGGCTGGCTTCTACTAATATTGAAGGCATCCTGAAAAAAAGAAGAGAAAAGGATCGAACGTGAGGTACAGGACTCTCTACAGGTTTCACATTCTATACAAGCAACTCTTTTCAGTTAATATCAAAATTTTGTATTCAATCAAATGGTTGTATAGATGGCTAAAGTTCTTACAGCTGGGAACATCAAATAGGAATGCATCATTGACAAATTAATGCCATTTTGTAAAGGTGATTTTGAAGGGCGTTCAATAGGAGTGGAGTGGAAATGACAAGTTACTGGCAAAAGCAAACAGAGAACTGCATATCTCAGTAGACTTCATGTTTAACATCTTTTCAAATGAGATAGCAGAAAGGATGTGAGCTTGTATATATGACACAATGCTGTTAAGAGAAACTCTGGACTTTATACTATAGCTCATCAAAATTGCTCATGGGAAATCCATGTCATATATTTTTACATGATTCTAAAGGTGCAAAGGTATAAATAGGATCATACAAACATTTGAGTTATACATCCTCTTGCAGCTTTTACACATTATACAACAGCACGAACTCCAGTATACTTGGTTGGAAGAACACGTGCGTCAGTTTACAGCCCAGTGGAACGAGAGGAGAAAGCAAACATCCTGCGAGACATTAATAAATACCATCAAATGAACAAATCTAGAACTCGAGCTGCAGGGAAACGGGAAGTAAGACAACATAAGTGAAGAGAAACAGAACACACGACCGATATCTAAGTAGCCTTTTCACCATCCTTATGCGGTTATGCCCCTTCCTTTTCTATATATGACAAAGTTACCTCACGCACATGCCTTGTGGTAAAGCAGTTTAGACAAGAAAGCCTGTAGCCAGCCATCTTTGGTGTCACAGAGCCAAACAATTCCAGCAACAGTGATTCTTCTTCGAGGCTCAAGTTATTGTCCACAGTTAGTATGGCTATTCAATGGCTGGCTAAATTTAAACCTGCTAGTGTATATAGAGCACTTCAGTCCCTATTACATTATTATCCAAAAATACATGCCCACCACGGGAATAGTAATGAGGTGGAGAATGTGGTCATAGTACTTCAATATGTTTTCTACAGTTCTGTTGAAGCACTAATAAAGAGGGCAAAGCAAATGTGCAGCTTATCATGAAAGGACTTGACTGCTGTAATACCCCCAAACCCCAATTCTCTCCCACATCGGCTATGTGACATGTGAGTCTCTTACAGCATCTTTGAACATTATGTCTGCTTTCTTCAGGTCTAAGTGTGTGTTGTTCTTTTCCATAGTCTTTGGGCCTAACTAGGTCATCAATTCCCAGAATGAGAAAGATTGTAATGCCCAAATCTTGCTCCCATCAGCTATGTGAACTTATTGTTGCCTCTTTTTAAGCATTCGGAAGTATATCCATGTCAACAAGGGCTCTTCCTTTCTGACCTAAAACTGGCTGGGGGCTAGTCTCTCCTTGGGTCTTTGGTATTATGTACAGCTTCTGCAAGTTCATTGGTATCAACAGTGCTGACATAGGTACCCGTAGCCACGATTCATGGTAGTAAAATGGCCGAAGTCAAATCGTATGATGCTAATTATAAGTAACCTAGTTGGATCTTGGATTGTCAAACTCTATTAATTTCCACATTCCTCCCCCTGGCCCGTAAACACACAAGGATACACAAAAGAAACACAAAGGGTTACATGACTAACTTCATTGGACTGAAACGGATATCAAAGTCCCCCTTGGTTCTGAAAGGAGGTGTCTTTCAAAATTTTCCGAATTAATCTCAGCTAAGTCAAGTCCTTAAACTATTCCTGTCTTTACATCCATCTGTGTAAGCAAGATTTAAATACTTGAATTTAGGCTCCAGCCTCCTGAAAGTGTCAATTAGCCTTGATTCTTCAAGTCCCCTTTGATATGCAACAGACATAATCACCAACTTAACCACTACAGTTTCACACAAGCTATCATCCAGGCATTCAGCCAAAACCTCCACCCTCACGATTCAGGATTTCCTGATGAAAGTATAAAAATCGATCACAATGTCTGAGGAAACCAATTCAATTTCTCCTTCAAGTAGAGGAATAAAAGTCAAACTTCCGCAGCTGATGCAGACTTTGAAGGAAGGGAAGTGGCGGAGTACAACATTTTCCTTGTATGTAGTTGATGGGAGGGGAAAAAAGATACATCTTTAATATTTCTAGTACATAGTTGATAGTGCTGCTGCAATGAAGCTGTCAATGCAAATATTAAGATGGAAGTAGGTACATAGGTCACGTGAAATAAGGACAACTGGGTGCACAAGCAAGAAAATGCGAAGACAATCTGGATGATATGCGTATCCAAAGGTTCCCTTATGTAGCCCCATACATCCGCCCGACGACATTCTTGTTTTGTTTGGTTTGGTACTTCGGTTCAGTCTCCTTGGTGCATATTGGTTGTCAGGAAATTGCTCTACTCAATCCATACTCCATCCCAATTCTTTCAAACACAAGCAATCGGTATGCAGAACAGATATACTGCATATAGATCAAGTGCCCAATATTATTAAGATACTGGTCACTATAACCATACGCACAAATAACAGTACTAGAAGTACACGACATCCTAAAGGGTTGGATGCTGTGGATGCTGTCATTCGGATTATGGCTCTTGGAGTAGACAACACCATTGGTGCAACTATATATATTATATTGAAGTTTGTCTAGATGCCTCCCCAGTCCCCATATCTTCACTCTTGAATGATTGGTGATATTTGTGATTTTGTTCCCTATGACCTCTCCAGTCCTTCAAATCCCACTGTGTATTCAAACAAACAAATAGTGCATATGAAGGGGTTGAAAGAGACCAATCTGTGTTGCCATTTTTGCACCTTTGTTCATGCAAAGGAACCAACCGTTCCAGTAGTTTAATTAACAGGATGATGCCCAATTTACAGCAACAAAAGCCCCCAGTTGATCTCTTATTTTCCACAACATTACTTAGTCAAAGATTAAAGCTTTAGATCACCGGTCTTACAATGAAATGGTTGTACACAAAATTTTGTACGAGTAAAAACTAAATCCATACAGATTTGAATCAGCATTTCTAGAAAAGAATATCAACATATCATAAAAGTGATCAATCATGATCAGAAATAATCTAATTAAATAAGAAATCTATCACCAAAAACAATATGGATTAGATATTATTGTCTAAATCAATTTTAACTGCTTAATTAAGGAAAGGCCAGTATTCATGCCCCCATGGTGCACAGTATTAGTCGTTTAAGATATCTGTTCCATAGTTTTGGAAATATATACAAGCAGCTAGAATAATAACATGATGCAATGAATTTGAAAACAATATTCAATCATTGCAATTAAGCCACAATCCAAAAAGTATAAATCCGTACTTCTCATGCACGGTGTTACTACAATATACATCTATACCCACTACTAGCCTCTTAATACAAAGTCACATCCTCAAAACTGAGGCACAACCAATATTAAGTGTCAAAAAATGGAGAGAGCCTCATTCAGAGTTGTTTTTATTCTCATTATGGTGATTATTGCAACAAGTTTTTTCCTTTTCACCTATCTTTTCAATTTTGTGGTCTTTGTTCTCTTCCCCTCTTTTTAATTAGATTATTAGGTTCATAATGTATGTAGCTTTACATGATTAGTTTTTAGTTGCTAATCCCTTCTCTTTGTACTATATGACTATAGGTTCACCATGGATGGTCACATCAACAGCCGATAATGCAGAAAGAAATTGTCACTTCAACAGTGATTGTGGCTACTGTTTAGGTCATTGTGTGCATAACAAATGTGTTTGTAATCCGATTAGCTTTGCAATTGGTTCTTGCAGCACTGATGCTGACTGTTTTAGTATATGCATTGCATTAGGAGGTATTTGTGTCAACGACAAATGTGTGTGCTTGCCGAAAAAGATAGTGAAAGATAGTTGAATACAATAAACTTTGATGATCCTAACAAGCAATTGAAAATAAAAATTGGTTCGCGAGGAAAATTATTGGAATAAAACAGTCATCAGTTTTCTTGATTTTGAGTGATTTGTCTATTAAGGGTAATAAATGATACTTGTGAAGTTTAGTCCTATATCTGCTTTACAATTTTCATATCCACATCCATTAAGATCATTGGTTGTAACCTTTCGCACATCTAAGTATGTAGGAAAAGATTCTCAACTTTTTGATGGTTTTCGAAATGCATGTTGAATATGAACATATATCATAGGTTCTCAATGTTTAGGCTGTTTGATAAAGACCTTTTGATAGCTTTTTCGGGAGCTTTGATTTTTGTGGGAAAAGATAAGCTCTTAAAGCTTTGTTTGGATAAAAAAGGATTTAGGGGGAGGTTGAGCATTTTTTGTGGCCAAAAGTTCATCGTGGAAAATAAGGACAACTGGGTGCACAGGCAAGGAAATGCGAAGGCAATGTGGATAATATGCATATCCAAAGAGTTCCCTTATGTAGACTATACATCCACGGATTCACCTAAACAATATCCTTGTAATTTAGTTTGGTACTTTTCAGTCTCCTTCAAGCAAATTGGTTGTCAAGAAAATGTTCTACTCATTTCCATCCTCCATCCATTCCTATCAAACACAAGCATTCGGTATTCAAAACAGATATACTGATCAAGTCCCCATAATCCCCATTACAAAGATACTTAGTCACCAAAACCTTATGCACAAAGACCAGCATTAGAAGTCCACGATATCAAAAAGGGGTGGATGCTGTCATTCAGACTATGGTTCTTGGACAAGACAACACACAACACCATAGGTGCAACTATATATATTTTTTAGAAGCATGTCTAGAACGCCTCCCCAGTCCCCATATGTTCACTCTTGAATAGATTGGTGATATTTGTGATTTTGTTCCATACAGGTCTCGCTCGTGCTTCATATCCCATTGTGTATTCAAACAAACTAATGGTGCATATGACGGGATTAAAAGAGACCAATCCATGTTGCCATTCTTGCACCTTTGTTCATGCAAAGGAACCAACAATTCCAGAAGTTCAATTAACAAGATGATGCCCAATTTACAGCAACAAAAGCCCCCAGTTGATCTCTTATTTTCCACAACATAACTTAATTAAAGTCTCAAGCTTTAGATCACTCCTACAATGGATTAAAGACAAACCAATTGTTTTATATCATTATCACAATTCATAATCATTACCACAGTGCCTCTCATAAACAAAGGTCAATTGATGAAAACCAAAAGAAACAAGCAATGTTATACATTTTAAAAGAAGATAATTGAATAGTGCCCCAAACTTTCCAATTACTCAAAATACCCATCACTTAATCAAAAATACCAATAAGCAGAAAATACCAAAAACATAAAAAGACAACTAATTTCTAACATGGGTAGTATTATTTTACCTGAAATTGATCTGGGCAAGACCAGAATTATCAAGAGGACACATCCTTGGCATGATGGAAAAATGCAGTGGAGCAAAGAACAGAAGCAATGAAGGCAAAAATTCCTAATCCAATCATCAAAGATATGCCTGCCACTATCAAGTCCATTATAGATTGAAAACTCAAAAGACCCATCAACATCTTCTCTCTCTATTTTAGTCTCACTAGAATTCAACAGAAGATTGTATTTGGGTTAGATCGAATGAAGCATTGAAATGTGCGAAAACTTAAAAGATAACCGCCTTGCATAGATTATGAATATAGGGAAGGTCGGTCCAAGGTGTGAGGAGAGAGATACAGAGAGAGAATTGCAGAGAAATAAGAAAATTTTCAGCCAAAGATCGACACTTGTCTTTGGGGTTGTGAATCAGCAAAAGGTTATTGGTTTGTTTTCGCACCAAAATAAATAAATTATTGGTTTGTTTGATTCAGTTGGGGTTTGGATCAGCTTTTAATTTTATGTTTGCGACCTTCTCATCTAACTTTGCCAGATTCAGATTTGGAGAATGGAGTATGGAGCATGGAGCATGGAGTCTTGTTGGATTCGGGCTAAATGGATGGGTTCAGATAGGCCTGGGCAACGGGTCAGGTCGGGTCAGTCATGTTTGTGGAAGGGGGTTAGGTAGGTCCATTTTGATCTGTTTAATATTTAAAAAGTGTTTTTTTAATAATAAGAATTCGGTTAATTGGTCCATTTATAACCCGGTATGATCCGTTTAACTTTTAAATGGGCAGACTTATTTTAACCCACCATTTACAATGTAAATGGACTTTACATTGTAGCAAAACTCATTTGACAGTAGTGGCAAATTGGCAATAAGCTTCTTTCCTTTGGATATTCTAATCACACTTTCACATAAATGGTGCCAATCTCCAATAGGGATTACTTGATAAAGCCATTGAAGTATCCCTTGCCATACATATTGAGAGAACATACACTCAAAGAACAATTGCTGTTTAGTTTCAACATGATTTTCATAGGGGTGCAGCTGAATTGATGCACTCGCGAGCAGCTCGTGCACATATTCGGTCAAAGCTCGGTCAAAGCTTGGTCAATAATAAACAATCCGAGCATGAGCACCAATTCAAGGCTCGTTTATTAAACGAGCCAAGTACGAGCACCCCACAACTCGGCTCGTTTAATATTTTCATGGGTGATCTTGCCTTTAAATTAGTGTGCTCGCGAGCAGCTCATGAACGACTTGGTCAAAGCTCGTTTAAATCTCGCTCGATAAGAAACGAGCCGAACACGAGCTCCAATATGATGCTCCTTTAATAAACGAGCCGAACACGAACACAGAAATACTCGGCTCGACTCGACTCGTTTGCACCCCCTCATTTCCACAAAAGACACACATAGGGTCACAGTTAACCCCCTAGCTAAGCAATCTGCTTAGTTCTCAATATGTCTTGCAATGCTAGCCATAGCACAAAAATAGTCTTAGGGGCAGCTAAATTAGAACACACAAGATTCTTCCATGAGACATTATGCACATGTCCTCTCAGTTTTTGATAAGTGTGCTTATAAAGAATTTATTCTTCCTCATAACAAATCTCATCCTCCCATCAAACTTAAATATGTCCTCATATGAAAGATCTTCCTGACCATCCAAGATGCTCGAGGAGGTGTCTCCATAAGCATCAATTCAGCTTGTTTAATGTAGTATGTGTGCACCCAGAGTATCCAAAGTGTATCTTTTTTAGCCCTAAGCGCTCATAGTAACTTGCATACAGGATACAGTTACTTGGTTCCAAATTTTCATATCCATAAGGTTAAAACCTCCAGCACCTTTGGGTAGACAGATTCCATCCCAAGCAACTAATGACCTCTTAGTGATGGCAGTGTCACCAGAGGTAGCTCCTGCATGCAGCTTCAATCAGTTTCATAATCTTTTGAGGAAGAACAAATAGTTAACCCCAATAAGCCTGTACCCCAAAGAGAACAACTTTGATAAGTTGAATCCTTACTGTATAAGACAGAAATCTAGCGGTCCACGAAGTGATCCAAGAATTTTATCCTTGATAATAAGGGATACCCTCCCCCCCCCCCCCAAGTAAGCTTGGCTTTTAATTCAAATTAGCTTTCAAACAAGTTGCTGCTAAGAAATGGCTAAACTTTTGGTGCAGTAAAGCAATAGAATCATAATCTACTTTGGGAAAAAGAAGCAAGTCATCTACAAAACACAGATGTACTATGTCCAATCTTTTACATCTGGGATGGAAATGAAAGCTTGATTCTCCATGCAAAGTGTGTAGCACTCTATGCAAGTACTCCATAACAAGGGTGGAAAGGAAAGGAGAGATAGGGTCACCATGTCTCAATCCTTTTTTTGCAGGAAAAACCTCAGTATAAACATCATTCAAGTTAGACCTGGCCAATGTGCGGTCCAAGTCGGGGCTGGGCCGGGATTGATGAGATAAAGGCCCTGCTTTGCACTACGAATCCACGGGCTGTGTTGGGCCGTGCCTACGGGCCTGGCCAAGGCTCACCCGTGGTTGGACCGATGATAGGCCTGGTGGTGGGCCTAGTGTCGGTCAAGTGCTCGGCGGGTCAAGCGGTTCACGCTTTTTTTTTGGGCCTGGTATTTCAACAGTCTTTTTGCTTTGATATGCCATGCCTGCGAAACTCAACCAAGGTTCCTCCAACCCTTCATCAAAAGAATCAAAAACCAATTTGACTCAGGGGTTCTTAGAGAGTGACTCAAACAGAGATTGAAGAAAGAGTAAAATGGTGGGAGTGTTGAAGAAGAAGGTCTGAAATATAACTGAAGAGAGAGAGTGTTTGCATATTTGCATCTTTTTCTATTTAGACATTGAGTAATGTGCAATTCCACTTTTTATTGTAATTCACTAAGCAAAGTATCAATGTATAGCTTCACACCGTCAGGCATCATTTCAACTTTTCATTTTTATTGGAGTAAAATAAGACAACATTGAGATTTAATACCGTGCCTAACCAAGGCTTAGTGCAGGCTTGGGCCGTGCCTTAGACGGGCTAGTGCTGGGCCTGCTCTAACGGGCTGGTCCAGTGTTGTATCATATTTTTCTATACCTTCGACCCAAGTCCGCACTAGTTGGACCAGTGCTTGTTACGTTATTGGGCCTAGTCCCCTGGCAAGGCACTGAGATGCCCATACCCGGGCCGGTCCATTACGCGCCTGGGCCTGGCCCGGCCCATTGGCCACTTCTAATTCAAGTTAATAGAATAGCTCACAGTAGTAATGCATAGGGCTGATCAAAAATATCTGAACCCGAGCATCCGATCCAAAAATCCGAATATCCAAAAAAGCGGATGTCCGAAATTTCGGATACCCGAAAAACGAATATCCAAAATTTCGGATACGGGTTCGGATACCGTTTTTCAAAATTTTCGGATATTCGGATATCCGAAAATATCTGAAAAACTCAAAATTATCCGAAATATCCGAAACTATCCGAAATATTTGGCTCACATTTATTAAATATTAGGTACAAAATAGGATAAAAAATAAAAAATTTAAATATTTTTTGGATAATGGATATCCGACTATCCGAATCCGAAATTTCGGGTATCCAAAAATCGGATATCGAAAATTTCGGATACGGATTCAGATATCAAAAATTGGTACCCGAAATTTTGGATACACGCAAATGAACACCCCTAGTAATGCATACCATAATCCATTGAATATATTTTGCAGGGAAACCCAATTCTCTCAATATATGCAATATAAATTAAAACACCACTCCATTGAGTCATATGCCTTTTGTAGATTAATTTTAAGCATACAACAAGGAGAAATATTTTTCCTGGAGTAGCCTTTCACCAGTTCATGGCTATGTAGAATATTGTCTCCAATCAGTCTCCACAGAATAAAAAGTGATTGACTATTACTTATAATTGTGCCAATTATACGATGCATCCTATAAGTCGAGATCTTGGAAATAGTTTTATAGACAAGAATGCAACAAGTAATAGGTCTAAACTCTTTTACAGAAGAAGGTTGTTGCACATTAGGAACAAGTGTAATTAAGACATTGTAGACCTCAGGACCAATAACATGCCAAGCTTTTTTGAAGAAATGCGCATTGAATCCATCTATGACATAAGCTTTATTACATCAATTGAAAAAGTTGCATCCTTGATTTCTTTTTCTGTAACTTCTGCACACATAAGCAATTAATGTGCAGGGGATAAGCTAGGTCCCTGCCTAGAAATCTGCAAATCAATACTAGCCAGATTAGATATTGAAGCACCCATCAGATTTGTATAAAAATTCAAGATGACGATCGTGGCAGCAGTAGATGAAAGAAGGTGTTCACGTAGTATGCAAGATCACCTAGATGACTATGAATATGATCGACGATCGTGGATGGCGCCGATGAAAGTATTGGAGGTAGTGACAACAAGTTGACTTTTCCATACTTGATGATATGTGAAGATTCAACGGATAGATCGAAGATTCACCGACCAATTACTTGTGAGACTGGACGTGCAGATCGAGTACTCACCGACCAATGATTTTGTGAAGATTCGACATGCAGATCGAGGACTCACCAAAGATGAGGACACGTATTGTGTTGTTCCAATCGTAACGTTCGTGATGATCATGCCGCTACGATTGCGGGAGGGTATTAGAGATAAGATACAGGAAAATATATTATATGAATATATTTTCCATATCTATCTAGGAAATTAGATATTAGATATTATATGATTAAGATATTATATTAGAGATCGTATGTAATTAGGAAACTAGTATTATTAGGATATTAGTATGACTTGGAGAGCAAGTCATTAGCGTATTTAAATATGAGATTTCCTCAACATTAATAATAAGAAGCAATATTATGAGTCTATCATTTAACTCCCTCTGACCCATGTTTACCTTGGTGGTTTCCATTTTGGTCCGTCCCTTGTTTACTTTTTTTTTTTTTTTTTTTTTTTTTTTTTTTGGAAAAGGCAAGACAACCAGGTAACCTCCATTAGAGGTTAACCTAAGGTGCCTTCACTAACCGATTAGTGAAGGACTTGAAGGAGACAATTACAGCCATAAACACATAGAAAAGAAGCTAAAAATGATACAAGTTAGACAAGATCTAAAAATGAAACATCTTCATCTTCCGGCTCCATCTTGTTCATCAGCTCAACGCCACAAAACCAGAAAACAAAAACATAAATAAAGAGGATCAATTCTTCAAAATCCTCTCCACACCAACAACTGGAGCTTCAATCAGCTAACACCATGGCGAAATTGATAAGAACTAAGCACCAGGACCACCGCAATGCCAAATTCCCCAATTGAAAACCAAGAGCTAAACCGAAAAATTCTTCAAAAACAACAAGGTGGAAATGGCACAAACCCAGATCAGAAAATCTCATCTCCGATCTAAGCACCCAAGGCTTAACCAAGACCAAGCCATCGATTTCGTTGGAAAACCCTCGAAAAACGAAAATCTTTAGAAGGAGACCAAGCTTTTCTACTAGATCTACACATCAAAGGCTTAAAAGAGACTAAATTTGGACAACAACTCGAAACCCAGCTCAAAAGACATTGAAAGAAGATCTTGATAAATAGATCTTTTCTCCCCCCAAGGAAAGGAAAAAAACCAGATCAGATCTGGAAAAACAAGACAAGAAACTTAACTTGGGGAGGAGAAATGGCTAGAAAAAGGAATGGTGGAAGCTTGAAGAAGAGAGGCGGCTAAAACGGAGCTTTGGGAGGCTAGGGTTACTGAAATGGAACTTTGGGAGGCAAGGGTTTCTAGAGAGATAAACTCTCTAGAAATCCTTATCATTTTCCTGGATTCACTAGGGGGCTTCTTTCCCCTTGTTTATTTTGGTGGTTTCCATTTTGGTTTGTTCCTTGTTTACCTTGGTATTTCTTTTTTAGGTAAGAAAAAGTGATATAATTACTTATATACCCCTCTCTTTATCCTATTTTATTTCCTTAATCTACCTCATTAACTGACATTAATCATTCAATGCCCCCTCACAATCTCTCACCTAACGTTACAATACATCTACCATCTACCCACATCACTCTCATTTATTCTGGAAATTTCCCCACCCACTAACAATTAACTGTTGTTACCCATTGTCTCTTTATTTCAATCTCTCGATGAAATCACAGATCTACTCTCTCTCTCTCTTCTTGTTCTTGACCAAAACCCTAACTCTCCATCTAGCTCTCTCTCTCTCTCTCTCTCTCTCTCTCTCTCTCTCTCTCTCTCTCTCTCATCACCAAATCAATCCACCATCTTTCTCTCATCACGAAATCATATCAACCCAGATCTATACTCTCTCATCAAAACTCAGCTCAATTAATTAAATATGGGTAGCCCTATTGATTTTACCTTGGCACCTAATACATACCCTGATGAAGATGTGGGTTGGCTGATTGAACAAGACCCTAATATTGTCGAGGATTCGTATGATAGTGGTCGAAAAGGTAAAGAGGTTGTTGAGGAAGATGAAGTTTCCTCCAAACGGCCAAAATGTAGTGCTTATGACGTTCCATGGCGAAGAGATGACCCGGAACCCCATCTCAAACGCCGACCTCATTGTTGATCCCCAAGAAAATCATATCAAAAGCGACGACAGTGGAGTAGTTGTGGTTACTGTACCTCATCTCCTAGATTATTCAGAAGTTGATCAGGAAATGTTAAGAATATTACTCCCTGTAATGCTCCAATTTTAATATCACTTAATCAGAGGCGTAATAATAACAAACAACCCAAATGTGGTACTAGAACTGAAGCGTTACAACCGTACTCACCCGAAGGAAAACACAAGGCAAGGGGTAAAGCGAAAATAAAATAAAAGACGAACTAAACTCCAAAACGAAAATCGATCTTATAAACTTATAAAACTTAGTTGAAATAGTAATATCTTACAAACAACCTTTTTATCCAAATTATAGTTACACCGTTACTAAGCTTAACATTTAATACAATGAAGAATTGAAGTGTAATCCACGCCATGCGTATCCTCAAAACATGAACACACTCGTCCCAATTAACATCCAACGACTGCACGTCATCAACATGCACGTGCAAGTGGAGATATAGATATGCAAAGAACACAGAAAACAGAAAATTAGTGGAAGCTAAGTAAGAACACTCCACCTTGTCAAATGCAATGTTTTATGTTTTAAAATACAAATAGCACTTATCAGATAATAATATTCAAAGTAATAATAATAGTAGTCATTATAGACGATAATACACATAAAGTATCTTAGATACTTTTCCCTTTAAAGGTATTGTCTTTCACTGTTTTTTTTGTCTTTCACTGTCCTTTTATAATTATGTTAGCTTTCGCGAAACTTTTAGGTGGTATGGGAGATACACGACCAAGTTTACTTCCTTTGGCAGGAGGTCACCTCTTATTATAATTCACAACTCAGGCTATCGCCCTGGCTGTCACTATATCATAATTTCTGTATCAGTATATATAAAAATACGCATGAAACGTGTACTCCATAAACTAGGGGTGAGCAATGGGACCAAATACCTGGTTCTGGATCCGGAACCGGTCAGGACCTGGCGGGTCCAAACTTGGAACCAGTCCCACCGGGACTAGTTCTGGTTCCAGAATTTTGGAACTGGTTGGAACTAGTACCAGTTCCGGGTACCAGTTTTTTGGACCAGGTACCAGCCGGGTACCCAGCAGGACCAATTCCAAGATCCAGTTTATGAGTTTCATACTTTGATGTGGCATTGAGTTTTATTAATTATTGTTTTTGTATTTTCGTTTTTGGGTTCTAATATTATGATATTAGGTAAATTTTAGTAATAGATGGTTTATTAAAGAGAGTTGTATAAAATAATATTAAGTTTTGGGGAAAGAAGAGGACAAAAAAGTCTATGAAAAAGTGGAAATGGGTACTTGGTCCCGGAACCGATACCCGCCAGTTCCAGTACCAGTTTCCAGATTTCAGGATTCGTGGTAACCAGTTCCAGTATTAGTTTCCAGATTTCATGACCCGTAGTAACCAGTTTCAGTACCAGTTTCAGGTATTTTAGGCGGGTACCCACCCATGTTCACCCCTACCAGAAACCGTCCAATGACCCTTTTGGAGGTCATACCACAAATCAAAGAACAATCTCAATCTTCAATCTCATACTTATGCATATCTGCATAATATAATCATTCTCAATCATACGTTTTCCATTCTCATACTTTCTGTATATGTATATCTCTGTATTTACTTTCTGAATAGCTCATAATCTCACTTATACTTCTCACATACTTTATGAAGCTTTATAATGTCTTAGATATGTATTTCAATGACTTTATCTTCCTTATTTCATCTCATTACTTTGCTGTATTTTCTGTATACTCTTCACATACATCATTCTCATGTTTCGTATATATACTCATATAGCTCAATAATTCACATACTTCACATATCTCATGATATAACATGTTTACTTCGTACTTAGCACATACTTTTCCTAAATAATTATAGACAAGGAAAAAATGATGGACATGCACTTACACTTACAAATGCTCCCAAAACGCAACAAGATTTTTATCTTTTTCCAACTCTAGGCTTTACACCTATTAATAATAAATAATAATTCTCTATATTAATAATCTAAATAACACTTCTCACAAATTAATAAAACTCAAAGTATTCCTCTTGTTTCTTTTAGTCATGCTTTCGGCCAAGCAAGATAACACCAAATAAACAATTTTCTGATTTTCCACTTTAATCCATATTATCACATCTTATTTCTAAAATCGTCCCTTAATTAATAAATTAATTTTACTTGGTATTATCCATATGCAACCATTCGAAAATATTTTAAAACTCACCCATATAACTTATACATGCTCAAACACATAGATCCACTTATTAATTAAACACCTTCGAGCATCATTTGTAAATAAACAATAATTAATCTAACTTGATTTATATAATCATTCTTCACAATGCAGTAATTATCACAAACTCATTCTTAACCTTTATAAGGCTCGAAAATCACATGCTTCAACATAACTTAATTAATCTAGCATAATCCCTTCTTAAACATACTTTCGAAAATAACATCCTTAATTCATACATAGGCTTCGAACCCCATAAATCACACACCCAATCAACATGCTCTTTAGATCTTAATCTTTCTAGGTGATTTACTCACACAACATCACAACAATAATTATTATAACTATAGCAAAGTCATCTTTCATGCATAATCTTTCTTAAGTGATTTGGAAGAGAGTTTGGGGAATAAAGATATGAACATAAACCTTAGTGATCTTCCCCTAGATTCGGCCTTGATGGTCCTGGCTTCTTGTGGATCAATGTCACTACCCCTCTCAGCATCATTTACCAAAACAGTGATCTCATTATTGCTAGGATTTGATGTTTGTTGCAAATCTTTCAAGTTTGAAGGTTCTTGGTTCGAAAATGATGAAGAGAAGAATAATCCAAGAACAACGCAAAGTCAAAATATCATTATACAAGCTCAAAACCGAATTGAATAATGAATGAATAAGTGTTCTAGCTTTGTTACATTAATCTTTAGAAATTACTCTTAGCTTTCTCAAGGTCTAATTGATTCCAAATGAACTTAGAGTTGTAGAGATTATGTGAGAAAATGAGAAGATATATTTGTTCTTGTGGTTGTATGTGCAATCGATTAGAGAGAAAACAAAAGAGCTAGAATATTGTGATTGTCTTTTTGCACAAAAGAAATCAATGGCTTGTAATCTTGGATCAAATATGTTTGAGAAGTGGAGTGAATCATTCTAAGGAGATTTGACTAGATTAATATTTCCAATGAATTCGCCAAGTGTGCTTGACTATGTTCAAGAGTTACTATTCTACTTCCATTACTTAGTGACCAAGGTGAAAAGAAAGATCATGATTTCTCTAGAGAATTCTATTGGATTGCTTGGCTGACTTTGATGGATTGAAAGTGTACTTGGGCTCGGGTTTGGAAGAGAAAAAGAATCGGGCTTTGGCCCACAAACCGAACACACAAACCCACAAAACCGAAACCTGAATTTATGTACTAGCTTGATCCAAAATAAATAAATAATACCCAATAGGTACAACATACACAGTTATGATAATTAAGTGTCATTAGTCACTAAGACATAACTATTAGCACAAAGCGAGTTTAATTAGCAAGTAAACAAGTTTAAAAAATTTCGTAAATTATATTTCTTAAAAGAAGTTTCGTCCCAAAACTTAAGCAAACTAACCTTCAAAAATATAGGGATAACGTTGTCTGACATCATCCTCAGATTCCCAAGTTGCTTCTTAGCTTCTACAGTCTCACTTCTCCACAAAACTTTAACCAAAGATATGACTTTATTCCTCAGAATTCTATCTTTATAATCTAAAATCTGAACAGGTTGTTCCTCATAACTCAAGTTCTCTTCTACCCACAAGGGCTTAGATTCAATCACATGCGATGAGTCATAAACATACTTACGGAGTTACGACACATGAAAAACATTATGCACATTAGCCAAATACGGTGGTAAAGCCAATCGATAAGCAACTTCTCCGCTTCTCCCCAAAATCTCATAAGGACCAATAAACTTTGGACTAAGTTTTCCTCTCTTCCCAAATCCCTTAATTCTTTTCATAGGAGATACTTCCAAAACACTACAAAAAAACAGTCTATTTGCTACCGATGGATTCGGTCGCAAAACATCGAAATTCGGTCGCAAAACACCATTAGCGATCGATCAGCAACCGATTACAGTCGGCCGCTAAAAACATGGTGGCTAAGTAATAACGACCGATTCGATCGGTCGCTAAATGTCAGCGATCGAAAAATAGCGACCGCTCAGCGGTCGCTAAAAGTAATTTTTGTCAAAAAAATATATTCCAGATTAGTGACAATATTACCCAGATAACTAGTATCTTTAAGTTGTAATTTTACCCAGATTTTACAACAAGTACCTATCCACTTTGAGTTGTTGTAATTTTAACCAGAATTTACAACAAGTACCAAGTTCAACAAACGCCCAGTTTCTTCCAACAAAAAAAAAAAGTAATTCTTGAGTGTTATACATGGAAATGCAAATTCTTAATTGACAAATTAGATATACAGAAGTACAAACTTCTATAATTTATCTCAAAATACTAAAAGTAACAACTAAAAAGAATCAAAAAACGCAAAATCCTTTTAGATCTTGAAACCTTCACTTCCTGCAAACACCAATCGATGACAAGTGATGCAAAATTAACTTGCCATAACCATTATTCACATATCAGGAAAAGATAGACAGTCTCAAAAACGGTAGCTATTCAGCTTTTTTTTTTTTGTAGTGAAAGAACTTTATCACCAACTTTAAACTCTAGGATGATGTTTACTAGCTTGCAATCAATTTAATGCAATGCAATCATTTTATAGAGTTAATGTGTGGTGGAAAAAGAAAGAAGAGGGTGAAAAGAGATAGGAAAAGTGAGTTTGATTATACCATCCCAAGTAATCACCATTACATTGGAAAAATTGAGCAATTGTGATTACATTGGAAAATGCAATCAACCCCACTTTTTCCATCCCTCTCCTCCCACTCCTTCACTTTTCACCCCACATATACTCTACAAATTGATTGCATTGCATTGCATTTGATTGCAAGTAATTAAACGAGCCCTAAAGGTCTCCTATGTTTATCTGCATAACTCTTCTGACGATCTTGGGCTGCTTTTATTTTCTCTCTAATTACTCTCACTTGTGAGTTATAGTCATATGTGAGCATATGTTCAAAGAACTTTATCACCAAAATGAGTTATAGTACCCGTTTGGCCTACCATCTACCAACTTCTCCTTCTCCTCCCAAATTTGTTCTAGCTCACCCCTTTTTAATCCACTCTTCCCTCCATTTCCAACTTCTAAGAAGTTGAAATAAAGCTACAATTAGACTAGAAGGAGAAGTTACAAATTGTAGCTTCTCCTTCTCCTTCCACTTCTAGCATTATTTTGACTTCTTAGAAGTTGGAAATGAAGGAGGAGTGGATAAAAAGGGGGTGAATAAGAACAAATTTGAAAGGAGAAGTTGAATTTGTGGGAGATAGGCCAAACGGGCCAATAGTCATATGTGAGCATATTTAACCCCCAAAAAGGCATTAAGTGTGCCAAAATGTGCCATAGTCACACATCAACATATTTACCCCCAAAAAGACATTTAAGTGTGCCAAAATAATGTGCCCCAAAAAGTGATTCAATTAAATCAAGTTCCTAATTGAAGAAGAACCGTTTTTCTTCACCTATGAACTCGCTTTCAGCTTGTACCAACTCCCACGAATCATTTGATGAAAAAAAATCTGATTGATTCAATACATCATCTTCTTCTTCAATATCTTCATGTATGAAATTTGAAGGATCATCATTTTCATCTTCTTCTGTTTGTTCTGCCTGTACTGGCATATTCTGTGTTGCTGGCATGTTCTGTGTTGTAGATCCTCCTGCAATAAACTGAGATGCATTTACTATTAGGGGTAAGCATGGGTGGGTACCCGCCTAAAATACCTGGAACTTGTACTGAAACTGGTTACTACGGGTCCTGAAATCTGGGAACTGATACTAGAACTGGTTACCACGGATCCTGAAATCTGAGAACAGGTACTGGAACTGGCGGGTACCGATTCCAAGACCAAGTACCCATTTCCACTTTTTCATAGACTTTTTTGTTCTCTTTTTTCCCTAAAACTTAATATTATTTTATACAACTCTCTTTAATAAACCATCTATTACTAAAATTTACCTAATATCATAATATTAGAACCCAAAAACAAAAATACAAAAATAATAATTAATAAAACTCAATGCCACATCAAAGTATGAAACTCATAAACTGGATCTTGGAATTGGTCTTGCCGGGTACCCGACGGGTACCTGGTCCCAAAAACTGGTACCCGGAACTGGTACTGGTTCCAATCAGTTTCGAAATTCTGGAACCAGAATTGGTTCCGGTGGGACTAGTTCCAAGTCTGACCCGCCGGGTCCTGACCGGTTCCAGATCCAGTACCAGGTACTTGGTCCCATTGCTCACCCCTATCTACTATGCTAATTGTTAGCCATTGTTTTTTTGCAGCAGGGACTGCATCTTCATCCGGTTGTACCACCAAAGGTACTAAACCTTGTCTTGCAAGTCTGTCCTTGCCCACATGCGGGATTTTGTAATTGTTTTCACCCTTAACTTTGATTATTTTCCACATACAATATTGTAAAGATAACCATACCTTGTTTTATTGATAGGGATCAATAATATCAAAAGCATTTTCAACCACTTTAACAAGTTTCACAACATTCATGGGACATGATTCATATTGAATGGGTTGAATATGCCTAAAAAATACCCCAAATCTAAAAACATTACTATTTGAACTGTTTGTTGGTTGGTTACGTAAACGTATGTCCCAATGCCCTTCACTCTGCTGCTGTCCACTCTAGTTCTGTGGGTGATGTGTGAGGTCTAGCATTGTCTTGTTGAACCCAAATAGTTCCAGTTTCCCCTATTGACCATTTTTATTTGATGGTTGGTAATAGCTTGTTGATGAGACAATCTTTGATTACTGCTTTAGTAATTGAACCTATTGCCTTGGTTTCAAGGGTCACTCTTGGTTTGTGCTTATTGTTTCTCTTGACTGGCTTAATGACAATGAATGGCCAAATTCATATCTTCCCATCAAACAACAACTCCCCATTTGGCCCATACCTAGGTCGAGCTACAGCTGATAAAAACATGACTTTTGTTATGAATTTTTTCAATTTGCATGTTTCGTAAGGATCTACTTCTAATGGGTGCTTACCTTTGGCTTCTTTTGGTCAAAAGTAACCATTTCTCATCTATGCACTACAAATAAACATGTGTTTTGCTGCCGACGACATCAGTCGCTAAACGCCTAAAATCGGTCACTAAATGACATTTGCGACCGGTTTGCGGCCGATTTCAGTCGGTCGCAAAAAACCTAGTGGCTTAATATTCATTGGTCGCAAAATAAACTAGCGCGTCGGTTGCTAAATTGTATTTTGGTTTTTTAAAAAAAGTCAGATTAGCAAACCAAAAATTTGGCTGCTAATCTGGAAATTAAATCATGGTTTACTTCTCCAGTTCTTACTTGTTACTTCTCCAACTCTCCACAACTAACTGCAAATCTAAAACACTATTTCACTGCTCACACATGTATAAACTCCCCACGCAACAAATTAGATGAACAAAATTTCATCAAAGTTTAGATGAGAAAAAAAAACAGGAATACTAGATGGGGAAAAGGCCAGGGTACAACCACATTATGTGTGGAAAAATAGTTTCACACAGGCCAATAGGAATGAAGATAAATAAATTATTATTTATAAAAATTCAGGGTACAACCACATTATGTGTGGAAAAATAGCTTCACACAGGCCAATAGGAATGAAGATAAATAAATTATTATTTATAAAAATATATGAAATCCTTTTAGATAGATTTAAAGTTTGAGAGTTTGAAATTTAAAATATATACTTTGAATTTCAAAATATTGTTTTTGAAGGGATAAGTATTATTTTGCATTTTTTTCTCTTTTTTCACTTCCATAAATTGAGGACCTGGGGGAGGGGCGTTCCCACGTATTGTTCCTATTGTGGTGCTTTAATTTGTACTTTCATTTTCACCAACCAAAAAAATAAAAAAAATAGTAGTTGATTACTGCGCACCAAAAATTATAACAATTTGTAGGTGATTATTAAAATATTTATAATAATCGCTACTAAATTAATGAACTATATAGTTAATTACTTAAATTATGTATGTTAGGCCACTAACCAAGCAACAACAATATACACTTCTTTACGGTAGACCATTCTTTTTTGATTTTTTTTTTTTGGAACTCAATGAAAGGGAAGTTTTTGGTACAATGGAGTACGAAGGTTTTTTTTTTAGTTTACAAATAACGTTCTTCTGAATATGATTAGTATTAAGGTATTATTTTTTTATTTACTTTGCTAAGTGAACTGAAACTTCATAGTTCTGCTGAAAGCTAACAATATTTCTGGAAACGCTTTCCCTTATTTTTACCTCCTTATTTTTAGGGAAAATTTAACTACTAGTATTTTCATAGTTTCTCTCCCATCATCAATATTCCCTCCTAAGTGAAATTGTTTTCATCCTACAATTCCCTCCATTGTGAGATACTTCCTCCTTAAAAAAATTCTCTCATTTGCCATGTGTCACACTTGTACTTGCTTGTGTGAAATTAATTTTCACACAACGTGTGGCTTAATAAGGGCCCACTGGATGGTGGACAAAAGAAGATATAGACAACAATATAATTGGGCAATAATGTTTAAGACATTTTAACACTTAAGACAACAAATTCATTACAAAAAAAAAATAGAAAAATTCGAACACGCCAAGAATTCCACACAAAGAATTACGAAAGATCTGGAGTTCTGACCGTTGAGATCGTCATCTTCAACCACGACACTCAAAACCCCAGATCTGAATTACTCGACGTGGACAACGAATTGTTTGACACCCCCTTACCGTCGAGATCGTGGTCTTCAACCGCGGTCTTTTTCTTCAACACTTCGAGTGAGATGGAAATTTGAAGATGAGTGAAAGGGAGAGTTGAAAATAAGAGAGAAAAAGAGGCATGCGAAACCCTAGATTTAGAAAACAGGTTGGTTAATGAAAAATGGAAAGTTTATGTGTGGTGGAGAAGGCAAGGTGAGAGAAGAGATGGAGAAAGCAAGTTGAGAGAAGAGATGGAGTAGAAGGTAGAGGAGAGGATAGAGAGAGTGTCTGTGTGAGGGGGCTGTGACTTGTGAGACTCGGTTGAGACAAAAAGGGGCTTTTATAGTTAGGGTTTATAAGGCTTAAACTAAGGGTCTGTTCTCCCCAACTTATTTCTGTTTAATTCTGTTTATTTCAGCAAACTTCAACAAACTTCAGCAAACTTCAACAAAGTTAAACAAAGTTAAACAAAGTTAAATAAAGTTAAACAAAGTTCAACAAAGTTAAACAAACCAATATACAAACTAGTTATAAAAAACACCTGAATCAACAAGATTCAACAAAAATAAACAAAGTTAAACGAAGTTCAACAAAGTTAAATAAAGTTAAATAAAGTTCAACAAAGTTCAACAAAAATAAATTTTCAGTAATAAATATAAACGTTTTTCAGTTGGGGGAACAGACCCTAAGTGGAAAAACTAAGGCAATTACAACCGTAAATTTCTAGTCGCGGGATTAGCGACCGAATCCAAATTGGTCGCTAATTCTGTCATTTTGCGACCGACTAGCCACCGGTGGCTAAATTCGATCGCTAATCAGCGTTTTTCTTGCAGTGATGTGTATGTGATCATGGAATGATTTGAATGTAGGAATCCTGTAAAGTTTATCATTTTGCAACTTTGACAAGCAAAACTCTAACCTGGTTCTCAAATTCTGTTCGGTTTAGAGTTGGCTTAATTGCATTGGTGTGCATTCTGATGAGCTTCTTCTTCACCAGCCTATGACATATTGACTTGGACATCTTGAGTACTCTTGCAAGCGCTCGAATAGTCGACCTTGTTGAGCGATGTGCTCCAATCATGGGGGTCAAGTCCCAATCAGTTGGTTTAGGTCTAGTGTTTCCTCTGTATTTCCGCTGCACATTAATTGCTAGTGATGACTCTAGTTGAGCCTTAGCATTTTTCCACAATGTCCCTATTGTGTTACTTGAACATTGGAAGTCTGAAGCACATTGTTTTACAATTCCATACTTCAGTTTACCATCTTTGTAGTTTTGTAGCAGCACTTGATAAATCCTCTACCTTGCATCATTGGTCGTAGGGCAGAGTCTATTTCTTAGCTTGTTTGGTTTTGTGCTTTATTTGTCTAATTGGTTTGTTGCTGATTTTGTAGGGAACACATGTAAAAAACAGAAAGGATAAAGGAGAAGGAAAAGGAAGAAGAAAAGAAGATAAAGATCTGTAGAAAATGAGAAGTTAGAGTTTATATACAGTTAAAATTTGGAGAATGGGGGAATTTTCAAGTTTCAAATTCAATTCATTTGAATTGTAATTTACAAATGTAAAGTGGAGGCAAATTTAAATTTAATGAAAAGTTTGGGAATGTGAAAGTATTGGAGTCAATCTCAATTTTAATCTCTCTCTCTCTTACTCAACAAACGTGGCAAACCCATCTCAAAAGGGGCCACCAAATTAAAAATGGTAAAATGGGGCCAAATTTTAAATTGAATAAAAAGATTGGGAAATTGAAACATTTGGAGCTAACATTCAACTTTAATTTCTCTGTCATTGCAAAACTTGGGAAACCCACTCCAAAAGGGCCACCAAGTTCTCTCTCCTCTTTCCATGTTTAAAATTAAAAGAGGCCCCCACTATAATCACATTCAATAATAATAAAAAAAGGGTCACCATATTCTCTCTTTAATTAAACTAAGGTCTTTGAGTTACTTTTGGGCTAAAGTTTGCTTGTCTTAAACTCTGTTCCAAGTCAAACCACCAAGGTAAACATGAGACCGAGGGAATATCATTTCTACTTATAAACCTGCTCTTGTATATTGCTCCATTTTTCATGAGTTGCAAGACACTCTTTCTCTTTATTCACAATGATGGGATCAACAGAGATATGGTGGATATTTTGTTGCGTTGTGATAAGCTCTGATCTTGCAGACTCAACCTGAGATCCAATGTTACCAAACTCGCTACTGAAAAGTGTTTGAGTGGATATTTACATGCTTTCAATTTCTTCCACAATTTCAGCATGTGGGAATTAAACCTGTTACAGTAGTATCCCAAGTCCTAGCAAGGCATTCTTCAGTTTGTGTTCGGTTAGTTCATGTTTGTCTCCATAATTTATTGTCGGGTTGATATTGCCAACTCCAAATGATATATCAATGAGTAAAAAAATAAAGGGAAATTCCACTTGGTATCCCTCTAATTGTGTCTTTTCCATTTGGTACCCAAAATTTTTTATCAAATCCGCGTGGTACCCATTTACATTTACCCAGTTCCAGTCCATGTCATTTTTCATATTTTTCAGTTAGTTTTTTTTCTAAAACCTATTTTTCCCTTAATGAATTTTCCATCCATTGCTAAACTTCTTTTTCTTCATCTTTTTTTCTCATACTCCAGCAACAAAACTCTATCTATCACCCATCACCATCAGTCCACCACCATCACCACCAGTCCACCACCACCACCACCTTAGCAAATCTCTCCATAACCACCAGTTGTCCAAGCCACCACCAATCCACCATCCCACCAGCAAATCATCCACCCCGCCTCCACCAACAAACCCGTCACCCCCCACCTCCACCAACAAACCCATCACCCCCACCCCCACCAACAAACTCGTCAACACCACCCCTACCATCAAATCCTCCACCCCGCCACCCCCACCCCTGCTACAATAATAACCCACAACCACCGCGAGCCCAAAAACCCCACTCAACCACAAAACCCAACTACCCCACCTACGAAAATCCTACCCAGGCCACCTCGACCATGAAATCTCACCCCCAAAACCCCCAACAATGAAACCCCACCCCCAAACCACCGAAACCCCCACCCTTAACCCCTACCCGCAATTCGAAACCAACACCCCGAAACCCCCACCCTCGAAAACCCACACCCCCGAAACCCCACCATGAAATCGCAATCCAAAAAAATTTAATTTGATATTATTAAATTTTTCCCATTTGATTTTAGAAAAGAGAAGGAGAATGAGGTTTAAATGGTGGTGGTAATGGCTGATTGTTGAGGAGAGAGAGAGAGAGAGAAGGGGTTTTGGTAGGGGTGGTTTGTGATTTGAGGAGAGAGAGAAGGGGTTGTGAAAATAAAGGGTAATCTGGTCTAAGTATTATAGCTGAAATATAAGAACAAACGGAAAAATATAAAAATCGGTTGCCACGTCATAACATAACGGGAAAACTAACGGTAGTGGGCACGGAGCAACTTTTTTTACAAGTACAAGGGTACCATCTGGATTTCGAAAAATATTTTGGATCCCAAATGGAAAAGCCAATAATATGAGGATACCAAGTGGAATTTCCCAAAAAAAAAAAATCTAAATAATGATATATTAATGTCCATGAGTCATGAGTCTAAACTATGTTGGTCCGTAAAACAAGTCACGCCTCCGTGCATGAGGCTTTAATGACACGACTCATG
Source organism: Tetragonia tetragonoides (assembly GCA_038025085.1). Lineage (NCBI taxonomy): Eukaryota > Viridiplantae > Streptophyta > Magnoliopsida > Caryophyllales > Aizoaceae > Tetragonia > Tetragonia tetragonoides. Next base: position 36,543,218 of record CM076148.1, read on the forward strand.
TCATGTAGGTTGAGGTTGGTCGCTCAAACGCTCACCTTTGGCACGACCTAAGCATACATGTGACCATGGGAAGCGGGCCATATCTCAAGCCAACTTGCGACCCACCTCAATGCCCAGAGTTATAATTGGGTTGAGTCGTTGTCATAGTAGTAATGCCGCAACGATAATGGCTATGTGCTAGTCTACTTAGTGTTCTTTTACACTTTCTCAATTAGTAATTTAGTTTAGTTTAGTTTAGTTTAGTAATCTACTTTTTTTGTCACAAATTACTATTTAGTTCAGTTTAATTAGTTCAATGAAGTTCAATTACAGTCCAGTACAGTTTAGTTCAATGAAGTTCAATTACAGTTCAGTTCAATTTAGTTCAGTTCAACCCAGTTTAGTGAAAAAGAACACACCATTATACTTATTTCAACTCCTATTTAGATAATGTTACTTTTGTTCCTTTAACGGGTTTAGAAATATGATTTGTCGAATAGTCATGTGTCAACTATAAAGACAATTCCTCCTAAATTACCCGCTAATGATTTCAAATTTTAAAAGGAAAAATTATTGGAATACACCTAATGACCTAATAACTTTGACGAAGAGTAGAGATTCACCTTATAAAACAAAAGATATATTGTTACACCTAATAAAAACGAAAATTTATAGTCGAAATACCAAATTGAATTTTCCGACCATAAAACGAGTCTTTAGATACAGTTTGCCCTTAACTATTTTCCCCAATTTCAAAAATTCATTTCAAACTAAAGAAAAAGAAATGAGTAATTTCGTCCTAAATTACTAACTCACCACAAGAATTAGAAGGATACCCAATTCATTCCCAAACTCAACTTTCCATTTCAACATTTGAATTGTCTTATTAACTCAATTTCACTACCAATGGCATGATAGTTCGTGTTTAATAGACTGAATTTCATTTTTAAAAAATTCAAATAGATCCAACCCAATTGAAATAATTAATAACACGTGTGATGAAGCCGACAAGCTCAATTTCTTCCCTAAAACTATCTAACCTAGAAATCGAAATGGTTTGTGTTAGGAACTGGGAAAACAAAATCATGTATATTGTTTATTAGGCCTTGATCCATCTCGTAAAATCAAATAATCTGAAGTGGTTTGGGTTTATTCAATTTTTTAATTCATCTTGATGGAGATTAGTCCAATTTAAAGGAGTATTAAGACGAAGCGTTTCGAAACTGCTAGACAACGATATAATGATTTAGCATCGAATACTTTGTTGAAGACCACTAGAATAATTGAGTTTGTGAGATAATTTTTTCCGATTTTTGACGTTCTCTTTAGTGGTATTTTGGTTTTTAAAGTGTGGATGTGTTAGATTGATGAATGTTTTAAGGGTAAATCAATCCAAAAAAAAAATTTACCAAAAAAGTCAATATTGTGTGTCCACAATAACTTTTTTTTTATTAGGTGTAACCATACAAATGTTATTTTATTAGTGTATATAAACAAGTCATCAAAGTTATTAGTTGTATTCCAGCAAAATTTCCTTTTAAAAATGGGATAACTTTGAGAGCAGTTTTTGTTATAGGTAACTTATAATCTAGACACCAATCAATGAAATAGTTGTACATAGACCTGTCAAACGGGTCAGGTGAGTCGAGTTTAGTTACAACGGTTAGGACCATTTTTGGGGCTGTCACTTTCGGAGTCGGGTCACATTCATATTTGGGTTGAGAAGGACTCAACCTTAACCCAGAGTTCCCGGGTTCAGGTCGACCCACCGGGTCAGAATTATAATTTAAACTCTTTTTCACCATTAATTCTTAAGCAATATTTTGTTTAAATGACTCATTAAGCAAACTTTTACATTATTTTTATCTCTATGGACAATGAAAATAATATTTTCTTCATACTTGATACTTGTACATTTAAAAAAAAGTATTAAATATGCTATAAGAAAACTAATTAGGGATATGCCGATTTGGGGTGGAAATAAGTCACCTCACGTGTTTACAAGGGGCAACCAATTTGGAAAAATTAAGTAAAATAAAAATCTTTGTTCCACGATTTTTTTGGGGGTACTACTAGTATTACTTTGGAGGGTCCTACTTCTAGTGTTGGTGTCTTGCTGGTATTGATGAATATGAAAAATAGTAATTTCCTTTTTAATGTAGTTTGTTTGTCCAATCATAGAATTAGAATAATACAATGGTGCCTTGGGATGTATTAGTTATACCCTATTAGCTAAAAATTGAGCGATTATGAGAAGATCCGTGGTCGATCTTGAAATGTTTGAATATATAGACGCAAAATTTTAAAAATATATGCAAAAATTTAAATATAGGTCCAATAAGAAAAGAAAAAAACTGCTCTGATGGTGCAGGTTAACACCCTCGGTTAACCTACACCATCTGACCGTTAATGGAACCCAAAAAGAGAGGTCCGATGGGCCTTGACAAGGATGTTCAAGAAGCCACCGGAGGGGGAGAAAGGTCTGATGGGCCTTGATAAGGATGTTCAAGAAGGTACAAGTGCTTTATTGGGTCTGCAACAAGCAACGACGGTGAATTCGTCGATGGTTGTTGTTAGGGTTTCACCACGGGTTTTGGGGGATTTCCTTTCTCCGGTAGTGGGGTCGTCTTCCATGGCGGGGAAGGAGAAGGTTATGGAGGGGAAATTGTCAGGATCCTCTCATCGCAGCTGGGCGGATGAAGTTGATGCGGTGACAAACCCGATAGCGACTGCAGTAGGGGATGGTGATACCTCTGATGGTCATGTCAGTGATGATGGCTCCATATCATCTGAAACGGGTGATTCCGGTGGTCACGAATATGAATTTGTCCTTGAGATGGAAAGAGCTCACCCTGAGAGGATGAACAAATGGAAGGAGATTTTTCTGAAAAACAGAGACCCTCGCCAGGGTCTGAAATTGCAGTATGTCCAGGATGCAATTTCTAGTGAAGGGATAAAGATGAGCATGGAGGACATCAATGATGAGGTAAATTTCTGGAGTAACACTCTTGTGGGTACTGTTGTTGGGGGTGGTGTTTCTCTTGCTGTTTTACAAGGGTTTATTATCCAAAATTGGGGGATTGTGCAACGTCCTAGTGTGCATATGCATCAGAAGGGTTGGTTTACGCTAAAATTTCATACTGAGGCTGAGATGGATCTTATATTGCATAGAGGTCCATATTCACAATAAATATATGATTCTGAAACCTTGGATAACTGATTTTTCATTTTCTCATGCTAAATTGACTAGAGTGCCTGTATGAGTTGTGTTTCCCAATTTAGATGTTCAATATTGGTCAGCTAGTGGATTATCTAAGCTTGCAAGTGTGGTAGGGGGTCCGTTATATGCAGATAGATGTATAGCAGAAAAAACGAAAATATCCTATGCAAGGGTCTTGGTGGAGGTTGATGAGTCTAAACCTTTGCCAAAATTTGTCCCTCTCTGGTCACCCTTTGGGAAGAAATTGAAGCAGATTATTGAGTATGAAGCCAAACCTCAGTTTTGTGTGAAATGTAGAAGGGTGGGGGGCATTCACATGGGAGATTTGCGGTTAAGCAGACCTGGGTCCCTAAACGAGGACAAGCTGTTGCTGGTAATTCTGTGGCAGGCGCACTGCCAGTAGCTACCACAGCTATAGTTACTACTGCAGAGCAAGGGTCTACAAGTACTCAGGTCCCTGAGGTGCCTGTGGTCACTAAGCAAGCAATTCCTATTACTGATGTCCCAGGTGATGGAGGTGATAATGGAGGACAACAAGAAGAGCATAAGTGGAAGTCTGTGGGTAGGGCTTACTCAGCGCCTCTTTTGGGAGCTCCTGTGGTGCAGAGTGCTATTAAGAGAGCTTCTGTAGTAGGGAAGGAGTTTGCTACAACAAAGGTTAAAGCTATGTTATCAAGTAATAGATTTAAAGCCTTGTAGGTTGACTGGTTTGATAGAAGGTCTGGTGGTGGGGATGGGGAGGGTCTAGAGCCCCCTGATCCATGATTGGCTCTTGTTGGAATATTAGGGGGCTAAATGACCCCCTAAAACAGTAGGAAGTTAAGCGTTATATGCTGAATTTTAAGCTTGACTTTCTAGCTTTAAATGAAACTAGAGTTAAAAGTAATAAAATGGCTAATATTGCAAATAAAGTATTCAGAGGCTGGAAATCTGCAACTAACCATACTTCTCATTATAATGGTAGGGTGTGGTGTTTGTGGAAGGAGAGTAACATTCAGGTGGAGGTTTTGTGTTCTTCTGCACAAGTTATGCATTTTAAGGTGGTGTGGAGAGCTACTGGCCTCTCTTTCTTCCTCTCTGTTGTTTATGCCTTCAATAGTGTGGAGGGTAGAAGGGAATTGTGGGATGACTTGATGGTACAAGCTAGTAGGATTGGGAATGTGCCATGGGTGGTGCTAGGAGATTTCAACACTGTAATGATGGAGGAGGAGAGGGTGTCTTATAGCTCTGCATATCTGAGGAGCCTGGAGGATTTCAATGCTTGTATTGCTACTTGTGCTTTGCAGGACCTCCCCTTTGATGCCCCCATTTTTACATGGTGGAACAAGCAACATGGACATGACATTGTCATGTCAAAGCTTGATAGAGTCATGGTGAACAATCATTGGTTTCTGCAGCAAATTCCTTATGCTGTGCAATTTTTAGAGCCAGGTATTTCTGACCATGCTCCTGGGCTGTTCAAAATACTGGGGGGCATCTATGAAACCTAAATCATTTAAGTTTCTGAATTGTTGGTGTGGTAACCCCATGTTTATGGGTATTGTTGAGGCAGTCTGGGATACCCCGGTGATGGGTTGTGCAATGTTTCAGTTGTGCCAAAAGCTGAAAATGTTGAAAAGGGATTTAAAGGGGTTGCATAGTCAATTTTATAAGGGGGTTGCAGATAGGATAATCTATGCTAATCATTGCCTACATTCTGCACAAGCTAGATTGATGATTCAACCTCTTGATGAGGGAGTTCAGGAAGAAGAGAAACACTGGAATGCAGAGTATATCAAGTGGAGGAGAATTGAGGAGAAAATACTGAAACAGAAAGCAAAATACCATGAGATCAAGTTAGGGAATGACAATAACGCTTATTTTCATGCTAAGGTGAAGGAGCAACGTGTGATGACTAGAATGAATGTTATTCATAATCCTAAGGGGGAGAGACTTTGTGAACCTGATCAGATCATTCAAGAAGTGGTTAGGTTTTATAAGGAGCTTTTTGAAACTGAAAAAATGGTTTCTGAATTTGATGCAGAAAGATTCAAGAATGGGTATTGCCTGGATAATGTTCAACAACAGGAGCTTTGTACCCCATTTGATGATGTAGACATCAAAAAAGCAGTGTTTGAAATCCCAGATGATAAGGCACCTGGCCCAGATGGATACTCAGCTTGCTTCTTCAAAGCTACTTGGCAGGTGATAGCACCTTTAATCTGCAAAGCTGTGAAGGACTTCTTTGCTAATGGTAAGCTTCTAGGTGTTATTAATACTACTATAGTCTCTCTGATTCCTAAATGTCCTAATCCTATTACCATGGTTGATTATAGACCCATTGCTTGCTGCAATGTGGTATATAAAGTGATAGCTAAGTTGCTCACGGAGAGACTTAAGCAGGTTGTGCAACTGATTGTGGGGAAAGAACAAGCAGCTTTTATTGCAAGTAGAAATGTCAGTCAGAACGAACATTCTATTTGCACATGAAATGGTTCAGTTGTATGGGAGGAAGGGTTTTTCACCTAGGGCTATGATCAAGATAGATATTAAGAAGGCGTATGACACTGTTAACTGGTCCTATTTGAATAATTTGTTGATTGCATTTGGCTTCCCTAGCTGGTTAGTTCAAAGAATCATGGTTTGTGTCAAGACCTCAAGATTCACATTTAATATTAATGGGGATGCTGAGGGTTTTTTCAAGGGAGAATGTGGGTTGAGACAAGGTGACCCAATGTCCCTATACCTTTTTGTACTATGTATGGAAGGGTTATCTAGGATGATGAGGCCACTTATGCATTCTAGTGATTTTTCTGCACATCCAAAATGTGGGAGAATTGAGTTGAATCACATTATATTTGCGGATGATCTACTGATTTTTACCAGAGGAGATGAGAGGTCCATTATGTCTGCTGTGAAGGTGTTTGAGGAATTTGCAAGCTTTTCTAGACTTTGTGCAAATGAAGCAAAAAGTTGCATTTATTTTGGAGGTGTTGTGGATGATGTGAAGGGACAGATCTTAGAGCAGACCCAGTTTAAGGAGGGAGCTCTCCCCTTTCGTTAGCTTGGCATACCCTTGTCCTCTACTAGGCTCACTAAAGCTTTGTGTAGGCCTCTTTGGGAAAAAATTCACCAGAACGTTACTCATTGGGCTAGTCAATTACTTAGTTATGCAGGAAGACTCCAACTTCTCAATTCTGTGGTCTTCTCTATTCAAGTGTATTGGACAACAGTTTTTATGCTCCCCAAGGAGGTTATATATGATATTGAGGCACTGAGTAGGAAGTTTCTGTGGGGAAAAATGCAGCAGAGTAGGTTCTTGGTGCCTGTTAAGTGGTCTGGGGTGTGCCAACCCAGAGAAAATGGGGGTTTAAATATTAAAAGCCTTGTTGAATGGAATTTGGCAGCTAGCTGCAAGATGCTTTGGTAGGCAAATATCACAGGGCATGATGTCTGGTCTACCTGGGTTCATGAATATCATCTGAAGCACAATGATCTATGGCATGTTAAGGCCAACCAAACCTCCTCATGGCTGTGGAGAAAGTTGCTGCAAACTAGGGACTATATGATTGCCAAGCTGGGATACTGTCAAGAGGTGAAAATTTTCCTTGACAGTTGTGTTCATGTTGGAAGATTTAAGATGTCAAAAGCCTATGCAAGCCTCATTGACAGCAAACCTAGAAAGAGATGGGTGAAAGTTGTATGAGAACCTGTGGCGCGGCCTCGACATAGTTTTATAGCTTGGATGGCATGTAGCCATAAGCTACTGACCAAAGCTCAGCTTGCTCGCAGAGGGATGCAGATTGATGTACAATGCAGCATGTGTAAGAGCTACCCTGAAGACTGTTCTCATTTGTTTTTCAACTGTGCAGTTTCTATGTCAGTTTGGAAAGGTTTGCTGGACTGGATGGGGATCAGAAGACGACCATTAAGCTTTCGTCATGAGATTAAGTGGTTTACTGACAAATGCAGGGGTAGGAGTTTGATTAGTAAGCTTAGAAGAGCTGTCTTTGTTTCTGTTGTATATGAATTATGGTTTGAAAGAAACCAAAGAGTTTTTTGTGACAAAAGTAGGGAATGCACAGCCATTGTTAGGCAAGTGCAAGTAGGTGTTTGCTGTCGTCTTGCTCACCAATATGGGGAGCGAGCCTTAGAGTTATTACATAGCATGTAGTATGACTCTTGCAAGGGGAATGCCCCGGGTTTGATGTAGTTATTATGCTGAGGGTGCTACTTTGGCATCCCTTTGACAAATGGAAATATATTGACCATTTTCAAAAAAAAAAAAAAAAAAAAAAAATCATAGGATTTAAATCCAAAACAAGGAAAATTATACAATTTAAAAAAAAAATTGTTACAATGGACCCCATTTTGGGGTACCTAGATCCACCCCTGAAGAAGACAATCCACCATAGATGAGAGAATATACAATTATTGCTATCAAATTATCAATATATTAAAGAATCAACAACTATTACAAAAACATCGCTATAGTCGTTGGTATGCTTCTCTTCAACAAAACAAAAATAAATCCATAAAAAAAACATCAACTGGTAGATTGATGAATGTTTTTGGGGAAACTCAATCATATAGACATTTGTTTTACCACAAAGATAAATTTGATGTGTCCACTATAACTTTTCTTTTTTATTAGGTATAACTAGATCGACCTATCAATTGGGTCGGGCAGGTCGGATTCGGGTCATGTCGAGTTAGGGTCACTAGCGGGTCGGGTCATTTTGGGTTCGGATTGAGAAATGCTCGACCTTGTCGGGTCGGGTAGCCCCATCAGGTCGAGTGACCTAATAAATTTTATTTTTTTTGTCAATTATATAGCCAATTTATGATTTCAAATAAACGGTATATTTGCAAATATATACTCTTATTTATAACTTGTATTAACTACGTATGTATAATTTTTCACGTTTTGGTATGTTTATACAACTATATAATATCCCTCAAAAAACAAAATATAACTATATGATATTCTTTATATCTTGTTTAATTATTCGATAAATTGTACTTTATATTTCCGTCCATTTACAAAATTTATTATTTTGAGAGAAACAAAGAGTTAGAGAAAATGTTATTGAAACAAATAAAAAAGGTTTTATATAGTTTTTAGAAGATTTTAGTCCAACTTTTTGTTTATAATTACAAATTGTTCTATTTTACGGGTCAAACGGGTCGACCCACTAATGGGTCGAGTTTGACCCAAAAAACACCAAGTTAATCGAGTTTGGACGGGTTTTGGGTTGGAAAATTAGTGTCAAGACCCTAAAAAAAGGGGTCTGATTGGGTCGAGTTTTCGGGTCGGGTCGGGAATTAACAGGTCCAGGTATAACCATAAAATTTTTATTTTATTAGGCGTATATAAACAATTCATCAAAATTATCAATTGTAATCCAACAAAATTTCCTTCCAAAAATAGGATGACTTTGAGAGTAGTGTTTATTACAGTTAACTTATGATCTAGACACCAATCCTACAATGAAATGGTTAATCATATACTTGTTAAACGGGTCGGGCGGGTCGGATTTGCTTACAATGGGTTAGGGGCATGTCCGGGTCGGGTAACTTTCGGGGTCGGGTCTCTTTCAGATGTGAGTTGAGAAAGGCTCCACCTTGACCCAGAGTTTCGGGGTTCAGGTTGACCAATCGGGTCAAAAGCGTAATTTAAACTTTTTTTTCACCATAATTCTTAAGCAATGTTTTGTGCAAATGACTCATTATGCAAATTTTTACATTGTTTTTATCTCTAAGGGCCATGAAAAAATATTTTCCTTATGATTTGTACCTATAAAAACGTATTAAAATATGCTATAAGAGACATTAATTAGGGATATGCCGGTCTAGGGTGGAAATAACTCCCTTCACGTGGTTACAAGGGCAACCAATTCGGAAAAATTATGTAAAATAATGTTAAATATATTTAAAAAGTGTTTCACTTGTCCAAAAATTTACTCTATCTTTCTTATTCATTATATAAGATATTATTCAAATTTTTGGGTCAAATGGGTCACCCCATGAATGAGTCACTGTATGGCTGTAAGTGAACCAATCTCGGTCAAAGCTCGTTTATTAACGTTCGTTAGCTAAATGAACGAACATGAACATCGTGTTATTCATTCAATTACGTTCGTGAACAACTCTTAATTTAGTCCTTCTAAATATTTAAGGAATAAACTACTTTTATTTCATTTATTTTTTTGAACATGTGATTTTCAAATGACTCATTTAGCAAACTCCTACATTATTTTTATCTCTAAGGACAATGAAAATAATATTTTCTTCATACATGATACTTTGTACATTTAAAAAAATTATTAAATATGCTATAAGAAAAATTAATTAGGGATATGCCAATTTGGGGTGAAAATAAGTCATCTCACGTGTTTACAAGGGCAACCAATTTGGGAAAATTAAGTAAAATTTTGTTAAATATATTTAAAAACTGTTCCATTTGTCCAAATATTCATTTCAGACTATCTTTTTTTATTCATTATATAAGATATTATTCGAATTTCCTAGTCAAATAGGTTGACTCATAAATAGGTTGTGTCTGACCCAAAAATCATCGGATTTAACGGATTAGGGTCAAGTTGGGTTTAGGGTTGAAAAAATTTGTCGGAGCCTTAAGAAAATGGGTCAGATCGGGTTTATATGTCGGGTCAGTTTTCAACAAGTCTAGTTGTACGTACACAATGATTGATACGAATAGAAATTAATTTCATACAAAATTGAATCAGCACTTCGTGAAAAGAGTACCAACATATCATGGAAGTAATCAATCATGATTATTTATGATCTGAAATAATCTAATTAAATAGGAAACCTATCACCAAAAACAAATTGGATTGGGTTTTATTGTCTAAATCAAATTTAACTACTTACGGAAAGATATGTATCCATATCCCCATTGATTGCAATTAACCCAACATACCTACAATCCCAAAATTATAAATATACCTACTTATTCTGTATGGGTTATTACAATATACATTTATACTACTAACCTCTCAATACGAAGTCACTCTTTTAATATTGAGTTACAACCAATTTTAAGTATTAACAACAAATGGAGAGAGTTTCATTCAAATTTGTTATTATTCTCATTGTTCTGATTATTACAACAGGTTTGTTTCTTTTCTCCTACCTTTTAATTATGTGGTGCTTGTTTTCTTTTCTTATTAAATAAATTATTTAGTTCATAATGTATGTAGCTTTATATGAATGATTTTTAGTTACTAATCCCTTTCTCTTTGTACTATATGACTATAGGCTCACCATGGATGGTCACATCAATAGCTGATAATGCAGAAAGACATTGTTACTACAGTAGTGATTGTGATTACTGTTTAGGTCATTGTAGCCATAACATATGTGTTTGTAATCAACTTGCAATTGGTTCTTGCAGCACTAATGCTGATTGTTTTGGTCAATGTTTATTTGGAGGTATTTGTGTCGGCAAAAAATGTGTGTGCTTGACGAAAAAGATAGAGAAAAGTAATTGAATACAATAATTGTTGATGATTCCTAACAAGCAATTGAAAATAAAAATTAGTTCGTGAGGAGACTTATTGGAATAAAACAGTCATCAATTTTTCTTGATTTTGAGTTATTTGTCTATTAAGGGTGATAAATGATACTTGTGAAGTTTAATTCTGTATGTGTTTTACAATTTTCATATTCACATCCATTAAAATCATTGGTTGTAACCTTTCACGCAGATATAAGAATATGCGAAAGATTCTCAACTTTTTAATGGTTTCGAAATGCATGTTAAATATAAACAGATATCATAGGTTCTCAATGTTTAGAATATGTTTGACATAGACCTTTTTGAAAGTTTTTGGGAGAGCTTTGATTTTTCTGGCAAAAGATAAGTGCTTAAAACTTTGTTTTTCTGTAAACAAGGATTTAGGGGGAGGTTTAGCATTTCTTGTGGCCAAAAGTTCATTGTGGAAAATAAGGATAATTGGGTGCACATGCAAGGAAATGTGTAAGCGATGTGAATAATATGCTTATCCAAAGGTTCCATTATGTAGCATATACATCCAAGGATTCACCCAAACAATATCCTTGTAATTTGGTTTGGTACTTTGATTCAGTCTCCTTCAAGCAAATTTGTTGTTAAGAAAATGTTCTACTCATTTCCATCCTCCATCCATTTCTATCAAATACAAGCAAAGATACTCTTCAAGTCCCCATACTCTCCAAGTCCCCAATGCAAAGATACTTAGTTACCATAACTTTATGCATAAATAAATGTACTAGATGTCGAATAATCATGTGTCAAGTATAAAGAGAGTTCCTCCTAATTTAATTACAGATGATTTTCACATTTTAAAAAGGAAAATTTATTTGAGTACACCAAATAATTTTGACGAATTGTTTAAATACACCTTATAAAAAAAGTTATATTATTACACATAATAAATAAATAAAACTCATGGTAGGCAAACCAAATTGAATTTTCAGACCAAAAAACGAGTGTTTAGAACTGGTTAGCCCTTAACTATTTCTCCCAATTTCACATATTCAATTCAAAGTAAAGAAATCAATAATTCCCTCATAATTTAATTACCCACCATATGAGCTAAAAGGATTCCCAATTCTCTTTTAAACCCAACTTCTCATTTGAATAATGAGATTGTCTTATTAATCAACTAATAAGTTCTGTGCGATGCACATGTTGAATTAGCTTTAAATAATTTTATAAAAGAAATTTTTTAAAAGAAAATAGACATATTGTTTTTGTTAATCAAACACTGGATTTTTGATAAGTCAATTTTTCTCATTGTAATGGTCTTTTTCGTATTGTCTGATCTAGTTAAATTTATTATTATTGTTTTGAAGTACTCAAAATAACATGTTTGGATTTTTATTTATTTTTATTGTATGTATTTAAAAAAAAATGTAATCATTTTTTAAAAATAAAAATCTTTGTTCCACGATTTTTTTTTGGGGGTACTACTAGAATTACTTTGGAGGGTCCTATTTCTAGTGTTGGTGTCTTGGTTGTATTGATGAATATGAAAAATAAAAATTTCCTTTTTAATGTTGTTTTTGTGTCCAAACATAGAATTAGAATAATACAATGGTGCCTTGGGATATATTAGTTATACCCCATTAGCTAAAAATTGAACGATTATGAGAAGATCCGTGGTCGATCCTGAAAAGTTTGAATATAGACGCAAAATTTTAAAAATGGATGCAAAAATTTAAATATGGGTCCAATAAGAAAAAAAAAATCAGAGGATTTGTATCCAAAACAAGAAAAATTATACAATTTAAAAAAAAAAATTGTTACAATGGACCCCATTTTGGGGTACCTAGATCCACTCCTGAAGAAGACAATCCATCATTAATGAGAGAATATACAATTATTGCTATCAAATTATCAATATATTAAAGAATTTAACAACTATTACAAAAACATCGTTATAGTTGTTGGTATGCTTCTCTTCAACAAAACAAAAATAAATCCTTAAAAAAAACATCAACTGTTAGATTGATGAATGTTTCAAGGGAAACTCAATCATATAGACTTTTGTTTTACCAAAAAGATCAATTTGATGTGTCAACTATAACTTTTCTTTTTTATTGGGTATAACTACATCGACCTGTCAATTGGGTAGAGCAGGTCGGATTCGGATCATGTCGAGTTAGGGTCATTAGTGGGTAGGGTCATTTCGAGTTCGGGTTGAGAAATGCTCGACCTTGACCCAGTGTTGTCGGGTCGGGTAGACCCACCAGGTCGAGTGATCTAATAAATATTAATTTTTTTTTGTCAATTATATAGTCAATTTATGATTTCAAATAAACGGTATATTTGCAAATATATACTCTTATTTATAACATGTATTAACTACGTATGTATAACTTTTCACGTTTTGGTATGTTTATACAACTATATGATATCCTCAAAAAACAAAATACAACTATACGATATTCTTTATATGTTGTTTAATTATTCGATAAATTGTACTTTATATTTCCGTCCATTTGCAAAATTTCTTATTTTGAGAAAACAAAGAGGTAGAGAAAATGTTATTGAAACAAATAAAAAAGGTTTTATATAGTTTTTAGAAAATTTTAGTCGAACTGTTTGTTTATAATTACAAATTGTTATATTTTTCGGGTCAAACGGGTCGACCCACTAATAGGTCGAGTTTGACCCAAAAAACACCGAGTTAATCGAGTTCGGACGAGATTTGGGTTGGAAAATTAGTGTTAAGACCCTGAAAAAATGGATCTGGTCAGGTCGAGTTTCCGGGTCGGGTCGGAAATTAACAGGTCCAGGTATAACCATAAATTTTTTATTTTATTAGGCGTATATAAACAATTCATCAAAATTATCAATGGTATTCCAACAAAATTTCCTTCTAAAAATGGGGTGACTTTGAGAGTAGTGTTTATTACAGTTAACTTATAATCTAGACACCAATCCTACAATGAAATGGTTAATCATAGACTTGTTAAACGGGTCGGGCGGGTCGAATTTGCTTACAACGGGTTAGGGGCATGTCCGGGTCGGGTAACTTTCGGGGTCGGGTCGCTTTCGGATGTGGGTTGAGAAAGGCTCCACCATGACCCAGAGTTTCGGGGTTCAGGTTGACCAATCAGGTCAAAAGCGTAATTTAAACTTTTTTTTCACCATAATTCTTAATTAATATTTTGTGCAAATGACTCATTATGCAAATTTTTACATTGTTTTTATCTCTAAGGGCTATGGAAAAAATATTTTCCTTATAATTTGTACCTATAAAAACGTATTAAAATATGCTATAAGAGAAATTAATTAGGGATCTGCCGGTCTAGGGTGGAAATAACTCCCTTCACATGGTTACAAGGGCAACCAATTCGGAAAAATTATGTAAAATAATGTTAAATATATTTAAAAAGTGTTTCAATTGTCCAAAAATTTATTCTATCTTTCTTATTCATTATATAAGATATTATTCAAATTTTTGGGTCAAATGGGTCACCCCATGAATAAGTCACTGTATGGCTGTAAGTGAGCCAATCTCGGTCAAAGCTCGTTTATTAACGTTCGTTAGCTAAATGAACGAACATGAACATCACGTTGTTCGTTCAATTACGTTCGTAAACAACTCTTAATTTAGTCCTTCTAAATATATAAGGAATAAACTACTTTTATTCCATTTATTTTTTTGAACATTTGATTTTCAAATGACTCATTTAGCAAACTTCTACATTATTTTTATCTCTAAGGACAACGAAAATAATATTTTTTTCATACTTGATACTTTGTACATTTGAAAAAAATTATTGAATATGCTATAAGAAAAATTAATTAGGGATGTGCCAATCTGGGGTGAAAATAAGTCATCTCAAGTGTTTACAAGGGCAACCAATTTGAGAAAATTAAGTAAAATTTTGTTAAATATATTTAAAAACTATTCCATTTGTCCAAATATTCATTTCAGACTATCTTCTTTTATTCATTATATAAGATATTATTTGAATTTCCTAGTCAAACGGGTTGACTCATAAATAGGTTGTGTCTGACCCAAAAATCATCGGGTTTAACGGATTAGGGGCAAGTTGGGTTTAGGGTTGAAAAAATTTGTCGGAGCCTTAAAAAAAGGGATCAGATCGGGTTTATATATCGGGTCAGTTTTCAACAAGTCTAGTTGTACGTACACAATGATTGATACGAATAGAAATTAATTTCATACAAATTTGAATCAACACTTCGTGAAAAGAGTACCAACATATCATAGAAGTAATCAATCATGATTATTTATGATCTGAAATAATCTAATTAAATAGGAAACCTATCACCAAAAATAAATTGGATTGAGTTTTATTGTCTAAATCAAATTTAACTACTTACAGAAAGATATGTATCTATATCCCCATGGATTGCAATTAACCCAACATACTTACAATCCCAAAATTATAAATATACCTACTTATTCTGTATAGGTTATTACAATATACATTTATACTACTAACCTCTCAATACGAAGTCACTCTCTTAATATTAAGCTACAACCAATTTTTAAGTATTAACAACAAATGTAGAGAGTTTCAATCAAATTTGTTTTTATTCTCATTGTTGATTATTACAACAGGTTTGTTTCTTTTCACCTATCTTCTAATTATGTGGTGTTTGTTTTCTTTCCTTATTAAATAAATTATTCAGCTCATAATGTATGTAGCTTTATATGAATGATTTTTAGTTACTAATCTCTTTCTCTTTGTACAATATGACTATAGGTTCACCATGGATGGTCACATCAATAGGTGATAATGCAGAAAGACATTGTTACCACGGTAGTGATTGTGATTACTGTTTAGGTCATTGTAGCCATAACATATGGTTCTTGCAGCACTAATGCTGACTGTTTTGGTCAATGCTTATTTGGAGGTATTTGTGTCAACAAAAAATGTGTGTGCTTGACGAAAAAGATAGAGAAAAGTAATTGAATACAATAATTATTGATAATTCCTAACAAGCATTTGAAAATAAAAATTGGTTCGTGAGGAGACTTATTGGAATAAAACAGCTATCAATTTTCTTGATTTTGAGTGATTTGTCTCTTAAGGGTGATAAATGATACTTGTGAAGTTTAATTCTGTATGTGTTTTACAATTTTCATATTCACATCCATTAAAATCATTGGATGTAACCATTCGCGCAGATATAAGAATGTGCGAAAAGATTCTCAATTTTTTAATGGTTTCGAAATGCATGTTAAATATAAACAAATATCATAGGTTCTCAATATTTAGAATATGTTTGACAAAGACCTTTTTGAGAGTTTTGGGAGAGCTTTGATTTTTTCTGGCAAAAGATAAGTGCTTAAAGCTTTGTTTTTCTGTAAACAATGATTTAGGGGGAGGTTGAGCATTTTTTGTGACCAAAAGTTCATTGTGGAAAATAAGGATAAATGGGTGCACATGCAAGGAAATGTGTAGGCGATGTCAATGATATGCGTATCCAAAGGTTCCCTTATGTAGCCTATACATCCAAGGATTCACCCAAACAATATCCTTGTAATTTGGTTTGGTACTTTGATTCAATCTCCTTCAAGCAAATTGGTTGTCAAGAAAATGTTTTACTCAATTTCATCCTCCATCAATTTCTATCAAATACAAGCAAAGGTACTATTCAAGTCCCCATACTCCGCAAGTCCCCAGTGCAAAGATACTTAGTCTTGCTTTTTTTGAGAAAAAGATGGGAATTTTAATTATGTAAAGAGGCATCACATAAGTCCGAGGCTGCATAATCCATCACTGCCTCCGGACACCCATTAACCTAGACTCTAGACGATAATGAGATAGGATTCAAGTGAGCTAGCTCATGTGCCACTTTGTTCCCTTCATGTTTTACATGACACCAAGAAATACTTAAGAAATGCAAAGACAAAGCATAAATATTCTCTAAAATCTGTCCAACTCTAGTAATTGGCACCTCCTTCTTCCGTAACATAGTAATTAGCTGTAAATAGTGCTGTTCACGGTAGGTTAACCTTACCGAAAATATATTTCGGTACGGTAACCGAAAATATATTTCGGTTCGGCATTTTTTTAAACCGTAATCGTAACGAAAATATCGGTTAACCGAAATTCGGTTAACCGTTACTTTCAATACGCTTAATTGATTAACCGAATTACTTTGTTATTTTACTTAAAAGCTTGTGTGCTCCTCAGTAATTCACCAGGCCATCATCACCCTCATTTCCCTTTCTACCACTCCATCAACCAGCGTTTGAACAGAAGCTCGTCAGTCGTCTCCTTCTCATATTGCCTCCCTTGCACAGTACACATCATCTCCCCCAAACAACTCCTCCTCTTCAACTTCGTTGTCTCAGAGAACTACTTAGCTGATGCCTAGTAATTTGAGTGTATAAGGTCAGTACTGTGAAGAGAGAGAGAGGAGAGATAGAAGATGGAGAGAGAATGAGCATCCTTTTTCACTCATAGTGATCAGACAAACCAATTTATGGTGAACATCTAAAAATACAAATCAATTTGGGCTGCTCGGATCTAAAAAAAAAATCAAAAATATAACATTTCGGTTTTTCGGTTAACCGGTTTAGTTAAAATGCGAATCATAACCGTACCGAAAAACCGAAAATTCGTATCGGTACGATAACCGTACCGAGATTTTTTTTTTTCTTCGATACGGTAACCTATTTTCCGGTATGATTTTACCGGGTTTTCGGTTACGGTTTTTTTTGAACACCCCTAGCCTGTAAACAATCTCCTTTCACTATGATATATTGAACCTGACATCGAAGAGCCATTTGCAGCGCACACTTGATGGCTTGAGCTTCCGCTAAGGTCGTCTCCCACTCATCTGCAACCTGTTTCACAGCAGCCCGCAACACCAAGCCACTATCGTCTCGAATGATCACACCCAGGTCAATACTACCTCCACGCAGATATATATCCGCATTTGCATTCACTTTAACATAACCTGTGGAGGGTAAACGACATTTCGCAGTGTGTCCTTCAGGCACGTTTCTTCTCACTTCCCTCCCTTGTGCTTCTCTGTAGTTTTTAAGTAACTGCACAGCTTCACTCACTATACTCTCAGCCCTTTTCACTTCCTTTCCATGGTTGCTGCATTGCGCTGGTTCCACGCAGCCCACGCTACAACCAGAAAACTCTCATACTTATCTCTACTCATTTCCCTTCTCCATCTCTCCACCCAGTCAATGACACCCCCATAATTTTCTACTTCTACAACCTCACTCAGACATGCCTTATCCCAGAGACTCTCATTTTCGGGGCACCAACATAAAGGCATGTATTTCATTCTCCGCTTGCAGCCCGCATCTCAAAAAACACTCATCTACATCATCTATCCGACGCTTGACATTAATCCTATCGTAGGCAAAGCCCCAGCACACAAATGTCATATAAAGCTTCTAATTTTTAGGGGTATGCTCGCCTGCCATACATATTTCCATGGCTCCTTACTTTATGCGTAAATAACAGTACTAGACGTCGAATAGTCATGTGTCATGTATAAAGACAGTTTCTCCTAATTTAATCACGGATGATTTTCACATTTTAAAAAGGAAAAATTATTTGAATACACCTAATAATTTTGACGAATTGTAGAGATACACCTTATAAAAAAAAGTTATACTATTACACATAATAAAAAAGAAAGCTCATGATAGCTAGGCAAACCAAACTGAATTTTCTGACCATAAAACGAGTGTTCAGAACCGGTTAGCCCTTAACTATATCCCCCAATTTCATAAATTCATTTCAAAGTAAAGAAATCAATAATTCCCTCACAATTTAATTACCCACCACATGAGCTAAAAGGATTTTCAATCCTTTTTTAAACCCAACTTCCCAATGAGATTGTCTTATTAACTCAACTAGTAAGTTCTATGCTATGCACATGCTGAATCAGCTTTAAATAATTTTATAAAAGTTTTTTAAAAAAAAAATAGACATACAGTTTTTGTTAATCAAACACTGAATTTTTGATAAGTCAATTTTTCTAATTGTAATGGTGTTTTTCATCTCGTCTATTTAATTTTTTTTTATTGTTTTAAAGTACTCCTATGTTTGGCTTTTTATTTATTTTTTTATTGTAAGCATTTAAAAAAAATGTAATTATTTTCTAAAAACAAAAAATCTTTGTTCCACAATTTTTTTAGGGGTATTACTAGAATTACTTTGGAGGGTCCTACTTCTAGTGTTGGTGACTTGGTGGTATTGATGAATATGAAAAATAATAATTTTCTTTTTTAATGTAGTTTTTGTGTCCAAACTTAGAATTAGAATATTATAATAGTGCCTTGGATGAATTAGTTGTACCTCAGTAGCTAAAAGATGAGCGATTATGAGAAGATCTGTGGTTGACCCAGAAAAGTTTGAATATAGATACAAAATTTTAAAAATGGACGCAAAAGTTTAAATATGGATCCAATAAGAAAAAAATCATTGGATTTACATCCAAAACAAGGAAAATTATACAATTTAAATGGAATTCTTCCCAAAAAAAAAAAAAAAAATTACAATGGACCCCATTTTGAGGTACCTAGGTCCGCCCCTAGAGAAGACAATGCACCATGGATGAGAGAATGTACAATCATTGCTATCAAAGTATCAATATATTAAAGACTTCAACAACTGTTACAAAAACATCGTTGTAGTCGTTGATATGCTTATCTTCAAAAAAAAAAACAAAAATAAATCCATAAATAAAAACCCATCAACTGTTAGATTGATGAAAGTTTTAGGGGAAAATCAATCTTATAGACTTTCGTTTTAACAAAAAAATCAATTTGATGTGTCCACTATAACTTTTCTTTTTTATTAGGTATAACTAGGTCGACCTGTCAATTGGGTCGGGCGGGTCGGGTTCGGTTCATGTCGATCGGGTTAGGGTCACTATAGCTAGCGGGTCGGTCATTTCGGGTTCGGGTTGAGAAATTCTCGACCCTGATCCAGTATTGTCAGGTTCGGGTCGACCTACCAGGTCGAGTGATCTTATAAATTTTATTTTTTTCGGCAATTATATAGTCAGTTTATGATTTCAAACGGTATATTTGCAAATATATACTCTTATTTATAACTTGTATTAACTACGTACGTATATTTTTTCACGTTTTGGTATGTTTATACAACTATATGATATTGTTTATATTTTGTTTAATTATTCAATAAATTATACTTTATACTTCCGTCCATTTTAGCATAATTAGAAGCAAAATTTCTTATTTTGAGAGAACAAAGAGGTATAGAAAATGTTAATGAAACAAATAAAAAAAAGGTTTTATATAGTTTTTAGAATACTTTAGTCGAACTTTTTGTTTATAATTATAAATTGTTTTATTTTTCGAGTCAAACGGGTCGACCCACTAACAGGTCGGATTTGACCCAAGAAACACCGGGTTAATCGGGTTCGGGCGGGATCCGGGTTAGTAAATTGACAGGTGTAGGTATTACCATACAAATTTTATTTTATTAGGCGTATATAAACAATTCATCAAAGTTATCAATTGTATTCCTACAAAATCATATATATATATATATATATATATATATATATATATATATATATATATATATATATATATATATATATATATATATATATATATATATATATATATATATATATATATATATATATATATATATATATATATATATATATATATATAAGGCTCCTATACAAACCCACTTTAAAATACAAACCGTACAAACCTAATCATGATCGTCCAATTTACATAATCAAAGACCCAAATTTGTTATGATAAAAGAAAGGACGCAGTGAGAATTATGTTAAAAGCTAGGGGTAAGTTAGTCTCGCCGCGTCAATTACCTTACAAAATAAATTCTTCACCAATTGCTTTCTCTTTCCTCACTATTCTTTCTCTCTCCTCTCTGTAGCAATCTGATATTCTTTCTCTCTCCTCTCTTCACTCTCCAGCCTTCTCCGGCGACGTTCTCAGGCGACGATCTCCGACACTCTTTCTCTCTCCTTTCTCCAGCAACTCCTCCGGCGTCGTTCTTTCTCTCTCCGGCATCTCCGAGCCCTGTTTCTCCTCCATTTGGCGCTCATCTCTCTCCTTTCTCACCATATTCGCCATCGGCTCACCGACCACCTCTTAGTGGTCGGTGACCACATATCTGAGAGTTTGGACCTCGGATATGTGGTCACCGACCACTAAACCATGGTCTGAATTCGCGGCGACCTTCAAGCATCTCCGGCGAGTTTTTTGCTTTCATTTTGACCATAGGTGTGCCGGGGAAGGGAGGCGGTGGTGACATTGGTGGTGGGACGACGACGACAGAGGTAGTGGTGGTGGTCAGACGTATGGGCTGAGGTGGTGACGGTGTTCGAATGGCCGGACTGAGGTGGTGGCGGTGGTTGGACAACCGAACTGAGGTGGTGGTTATGGGATGGGTTTAATTGTTGATGAATTTACATTTATAAATATCTATCCTATATTTGAAGTGTAAAATATGAAGCTTCAGCTATATGTTAAATTTGTGTATGTTTAAATCCATACTAAAAGCGGTTCCCTCATTCTCATCAATCACTAATACATACGCACTTTGATGAATTAAATTATAATCCAACTTTTATCCTTGGCTTATCAAATAATTATAAACATTACCACAATTTTACTATGCATGTTGATAATTATTAATGAGAGATGTATGTTACCCTATGATCGCGATAATGATTTTTTTACTCACTTGATATATATATATATATATAATTGATTTTTTCTTTCACACTCGTGATAATTTATTTGGTATCATCATCAATAAAGCAATTTTATGAATAAGCTATGTTTGTGAACAAGCTCAATACTCGTTCATTAAGTAAATGAACGAACACGAACATAAAAGTGATATTTGGTCAAAGATCGTTCATTTAGTAAATAAATGAACACGGGCACTCATGATAGGCCCGCAAGTGCACGGGTTATATCGTCGTAATAAAATATCGTATCCACAGGGAGCTATCGATTTCAAGTGTTAAGTTTTTTCTTAAATTGTCAAGCTAAGCGATTCAAACTTGAGTTGGTGATTATAAACTATTCAATTGAAACTAAACACAATTTCAATAACAATTAAACTATCAAGAAAAAGGACCTAGAGTTGATTTCACCAAACTAAAGTTCTTGATGCAACGAATAAAATTAGCTAGCATGTCATGTCAAGTATCGCAAGGACGGATAATGGAAGCCTAAACCTTCTCTCGAAGAAATAGAGGCGAACTCAATGCAAACTTAACTACCTATTCTCATGGAGCCAAGCAAACATCAAGAGCATGAAGAATGGTTTCAATCCAAAGTCCCGGAATCATCTAAACTACTCTCGTGATTAGACAATACCGATGATTGTTTGAAGTCAAGCAATTTATATTCCCCTTTCGATTATATATAAATCACCCAAAATAAATCAAGATTCTTTCTCAAGAATTATGAACGATTAGGGCACAGACAATCAATCGCAATATATCTCAACAACCATGCTAGCAAAAATTATCCACACATCAATCAACTATAGTAGGGCTACATCAACTCTAGATAGGAAAATTAGCTACTCATGGCTATGGAGAACAATAAACACGACTTCAAGAACACGATAAACATGGAATAAACAAGAAAGAAACGAAGTAAGTTCAATCTAAAATCAACCATAAACTAAATAGCAAAGAGAGGGGAAAGAGATAGTAGAGATGAGAAGTAAACCGAAGTGCTTCAATTATAATTTGCCAAAAGCTTGAAGAAGAAATCCAAAGCTTGAATTCGATCTCCAAATACAAAACCCGAACAACGAACAAGTGTTTGAAAGCAATAATCTAAGTACTTGAAACTCTAATTCTCTCTATTGATCTAAGAAAGCAATAAGATGGATAGTCTATGATAGTATGAGCTCTCTTTGAGATTAGATTCTATGCCACTTTATAGGCTTGAAAGGGGAGTAGTTGGAATTAGGAGAGACAAGAGAGAGAAATAGAGGAAAGCTCTTCGAATTCCACTCTCGTCGGAGGCTTGCCCGGGCGCGCGAATCTCGTGCCCAAAAGTTGCCCAGCCGCGTGAACACATCTTGAGCGAAATATGATGTTGCTGCCACCCTTGCGTGGGCGCGCGGATTCCAAGTACAAATTGTGCGCGGCCACGTTCTTTTCTTCTCCTTCAAACTTTAATCCCTTCCCTGTGGGCGTGTGGGCGTGTGGGCGCGCGGATTCCAAGCTCAAAATGTGCGCGGCCACGTTCTTTTCTTCATTTGGCTCCAAATTGCATTCTATAAACACAAATCAAACCAAAAACACCCAAGAAGCGTAATCTCATCCAAAGGAATCAAATTCCACTCTAAATCAACAAAACTTATTCCACAACAACGAGAATGAGTGCTCATTTGACAAGGAAAATGACACTAATTATGCACTCATCAAACTCCCCCAAGCTTAGACCTTTGCTTGTCCCCAAGCAAAACACGTTAAGACAAAAGGAGGCGGGGAACAAAGGACATG
The DNA here is from genome assembly GCA_038025085.1 of Tetragonia tetragonoides. NCBI lineage: Eukaryota > Viridiplantae > Streptophyta > Magnoliopsida > Caryophyllales > Aizoaceae > Tetragonia > Tetragonia tetragonoides. Next base: position 36,566,398 of record CM076148.1, read on the forward strand.
AGATCACCTTCTCAAATTAAGTTTCAAAATCAACATCAAGGCCAAAAGAATTAACCCAAGTCAAGAACAATAGTGACATAGCCGCTCGAATTCACATAGCACATCATGTAATAGCGATCCAAAACATCCAATCTTACCACAAGACCCACTCTTGAATGTAGCATAGCAAAGTAGAAAGACCCTCACTTTAGGTAAGTGGACACTCACACTCAAGTGTTTAAAATTGACAATCAAAATGGGTTTCTCTCAATACTCATCTCAAAAGTCACGGCTTACCATATGCTCACCAATCATCTCACATCTCCTCCGCTAAGGACAATTGATATAAACGAGTCAAGAGGACTTTCATAGGTCGTAACGTAGGCTTAAGGTTAAAGGGTAGGACAAATTCATTCGGATAGTTGGCTAAAGATGTCATGAAACCAGTGGAGCAAAAATCATTAATTCACCTCATGCATGAAGGTAAACAATGCGAAACTCCGACTAACAAAAAGCAACATCTAACCAATATCACAAAACTCTATTTGAAATACTCTTCATTCAAGCCCAACTTTCAAGAATTCAACCTTTTTATTCCCTTTTTTTTCTTTGAGAACATTTTCAGTTTTTTTATTTTATTTTTTAATAAGGACCAAACTTTGAATTTCAACCATTCTTTCAAGAGCTTACACAAACCACGGAGTTACACGTTGTGAAATGTAACGTAAACTCCAAGATCAATCCTACTCCACAAGTCTCATGACAAATTGGTTAAACATGGTTTCTCCGGTCAAAAGGCTTGTAATGCGGGTGAAAGCGAAGAATAGGCAAAGCTCAAAGTGGTTCACAAGGGATATCATACCAAGGTAGGCTTATTTGGCTAAATGTGAGCTAAAAAAAAACAAATAATGCCTCAATCATACTCGTTCAATCAATGTCAAGTGCGGACTCAATAGAGAAAATAGAAATCAATCCTCTACGGAGAGGTTGAGAAGCCTCTCCCCAAGGTGAGTTCTAGAAACCAATGACTAAGAGAGAGTTTCACACATGAAAAACACAATAGACCATAGTGATGCACGGTCTTCAAAGCTCAAAACTCACGGGTCAATTTGGTCTATCCAACTCAACAATGCAACATTCAAGAGTCATCATCATACATGCCACAAACTATGAATCGCAACAACAATCATGCTATGTAAAACTTAGGCCAAGCATATTTTCACAAGAACAAGAGTCAATCCTTTCGATTTTCACAATAAAACAAGAATCATTATCGAAGGATCACATCTCACACGTTTTTTTTGGATTTTTTTTTATCTATGTTTTTGCATTTTTTTATGCATGTGGAATTAAAACCTAAATTATATGCAAAACAAACAAAAATAAAAGAAATAAATAAAAAAAAGCAAAACTAATCTAAAAATGCAAAAAACAAAACAAAAAACTATATGCAATGCAATTCACATTTCACAAAACATCATCAAAATCACCTCCCCAAAGCTTGAAACGAACATTGTCCTCAATGTGAGCAAAGACAATTGTATAGAGGGGAAGAGAGGAGAGAAAACTCACGGAGCCTCCCTCGGACGGGGAGGGAAAGTGTAGTGAAGGGGTGAGATGGTGGTCGGCGATGAGGAGAGATTGAAATAGGATTGGTTGACCCTTAGATTGCCCAGCAACAGTTGCGCTGCCGGGCTCGATGGGCAATTAAATTCCATGCGGCCGAGCGAAGTGGGCAGGGAGGTGGAACTTGTCTCGCGCGGACGAGCGCTGGACGGAACAAGGAGGCCGAAACAGAGCTGAAGTCGCGCTGGCGGGTGTGTTAACTTCTCAATTCTTGCCCGCTCGTCTTGAACTGTGTCATGATCGATTTGCTATCAACTTTTAGACACTTCCTCTTCTCCTTGCAATACCTACAAAATGAACACCAAAAACAAAAAGGAAAAGCTAACTAATCGAACTCTTTTTGCAACCTTTTTTTTGGTTTTTTTTTTTTTTTTTAGAAAAAAAGTATAATAAAGGAAACAAACACAACTTGGGTTGCCTCCCAATAAGCGCTCTTTTAAGGTCGAGAGCTCGACACTTTTTTGAACTTATCCCGGATGGATCACAAAAATGGCAATGTTGTCGCCATGATTTCTTTTGTTACCATGAACCTCGGACTTGTTTCCCTTCAGTTGGATAATGGCGTTAGGTCGCCATTCCTTGATAATCTCCTTAGCCTTGTCAATCAACCTCTTTCTCACCCTTGGAGTTGATTTCTTCCTGACATATGTCGTTTTCTTAGGCTTGTGTGCATCTCTTTTTGGAAACTCATGATCATGAACACCCAATGTGGTGTCCTCATCTTGAAACATTGAAAGACCACCACATTCAAGGGATTCGACAAGGAGATCATTCGAGTTGTTGTGCAAAGGATGATCAATTGCATCAACCATACAACAAGTATTCTCAAGAGAAGGCTTCATTACATTGTTAGAGAAACCAAACTTGACCTTCTCGTCACCAATATACAAGCAAATCGTTCCACCTTTAACATCAATTACCGCACCGACGGTAGCAAGAAATGTCCTTCCAAGGATAATGGGGATTCTAGAATCTTCCTCCATATCTAAGACAATAAAATCCGTAGGAATGAAGAATGTATTCACTTGAAGAGGTACATTTTCCAAGACACCCACCGGATACTTGACCGACCGATCGACAAGTTGAAATGACATGGAGGTAGGTTTCAAGTCACCCAAGCCAAGCTTCTTGCAAATAGATAATGGCAATAAACTCACACTTGCACCAAGATCACACAAAGCCTTATCAAAGTTCATTGTACCGATAACACAAGGGATAGAGAATGAACCGGGATCCTTAAGCTTTGAAGGTGACTTGTTTTGGAGAATTGCACTGCATTCCTCCGTTAGAGACACTGTTTCACTCTCATCAAACTTGCGTTTGTTGGATAGTATCTCCTTCAAGAATTTCCCATAAGAAGGCATCTCCGAAATTGCCTCAAGGAATGGGATATTGATGTGTAGCTTCTTGAGTACCTCCAGGAACTTGCCATATTTCTTCAACAAAGTGGAATTCACTAACCGTTGAGAAAAAGGAATTGGTGGCTTGTATGGCTCAATATGAACAACATTGGGTTCCTTTTGCCTCGGAGTCTCCACCTCATTCTTCTCTTTTCCTCCATCCTCACAAGACTTTACAACTTTCACCACTTTATCACTTGCATCCCTTATGCTCTCCTCACTCCTATTTTCCACCATGTGAAGGTTCTCCACTTTCTCCCCATGGTTCACAAAAATAGCATTCACATGCCCCTTGGGATTCGTCTCGGGCTTGCCTGGAAGTTGACCCAAAAGTCTACTAGAAGGGCTAGCTAGTTGAGAAATTTGATTCTCAAGCATCCTATTGTGAGTGACCAATGAGTCAAACTTTGAGGTCAATTGTCGAATGGACTCTTGGGTGGATTCATTTTGTTTCATTTGGGAACTCACAAAAGTTTCCATGAGACTTTCAAGGTTGGACTTTGGGGGTTGTGGTGACGAATTTTGATATGTAGCTCTTGGTTGAAAAACGGGAGGTTGGATGTTGGTATTTTGTGGAGGGAAAGTGTTGGATGGTGCATTGTGTGGTGGATTATTTTGTGGTGGAAAGGGGGCCGGATTCCGATAGGAGAAGTTAGGATGATTTCTCCAACCCGGATTATATGTTTGGGAGAAAGGGTCATTCGGAGGACGGGGGTCAAAGTTATGGAGGGCACTGGATTGTTCAATTGTCATCTCTTGAGGATCATTGCTCATGTACACTTTCCTTGAGAGCTACTTGGTTGCATTTGTTGAACTTGGTGAGAAAGAGCATCTAGCTTGCTTGTCAAAAGTGTTACCGCATCAACATCAGTCTTTCCACTACTTCTCTTACTGCCCGGCCTATCGGAAGACCATTGGTAGTTATTGGAGGCCATGTTCTCAAGTAAGGTTTTGGCAGCACTCGGTCTCAAGGTCATGATAGAGCCACCCGCAGCAGCATCGATGGACATTCTCATAGTGGGATTCAATCCACAATAGAATGTTTGAATTAGAAGCCAAGGTTCAATGCCATGAGGAGGGCACTTTCTTTGCAAATCTTTGAACCGCTCCCAAGCTTCATACAGTGACTCTCCATCGCTATGGAAAGCATGAATGTCATTTCTCAACTTATTAGCCATATCCGGTGGAAAGTACCGAATCAAGAAGGCATTGGACAAAGCCTCCCAAGTAGTGAATGAGTTGGTCTCTTGGCTATTCAACCATTGCTTCGCCTTACCCGCTAAGGAAAATGGGAATAAGTGGAGGCAAAGTGCATCATCACTAACCCCGTTCATCTTCAATGTATCACACTTCTCCAAGAATAGAGCAATGTATTCATTGGGGTCTTCACCATGGTTCCCATAGTATTGGTCCTCCTTGACGAAGGAAATGAAGGATGTTTTGATCTCAAAATTTTTGGCCCCAATAACCGGCCTACTGATACTCGAACCAATGTTACCAACGGTGGGATTAGAGAAATCCCTCAAGGATCGAAGGTCATCCCCCATGGTAGCTTGTTCTAGTTCAAGATCATGTTGCTTCCTCAACTCTTCCTGTAAGCGCTTTCGTGCTCTCTTTTTAGTGGAACGTGATGTTCTTTCGATCTCGGGGTTCAAAGGTAAGAGGTTGTCGGACTCTTGACTCCTGGTCATGCACCACAAACACTAGAAAAGAGGATCAAACGCAAAAGCAAGAATAATCGAAAAAACACAAGCAACACACACACACACGTGCTTAGTCTAGTCTATCCAAGAACCGCCTAATATTGGAATAACGCCTAGCTCCCCGGCAACGGCGCCAAAAACTTGATAGGCCCGCAAGTGCATGGGTTATATCGTCGTAATAAAATATCGTATCCACAGGGAGCTATCGATTCCAAGTATTAAGTTTTTCTTAAATTGTCAAGCTAAGCAATTCAAACTTGAGTTGGTGATTATAAACTATTCAATTGAAACTAAACACAATTCCAATAACAATTAAACTATCAAGAAAAAGGACCTAGAGTTGATTTCACCAAACTAAAGTTCTTGATGCAACGAATAAAACTAGCTAGTGTAAGAACCCTCGCCTTTCCGGCGTGTTTTTGATTTTTAGTTGAGATTAATGGTTCTTAAATATGTGTCACATGCGATTCAAATTAATTATAAAGAACAATAATTTGCAAATAAGAAGCCGCCACCAATTTTTAAGGAAACAATTGGAAACCATCAAAAGTGCACCCCAATCCCTATTGGGAATTGACTCATGCCCATGGGGACTAAATATTGAGTTCGGGGATGTAGGTACGAAATAAACAAGACGAATCTCATCTAAATCGCCCGTATTAACGGCCTCTACTAAGCTTATCCATGTCAAGTATTTATTTATGCTATATGGTTCCATACAAATCCGGTCGTCCAATGAACCTAAATTAACTAGGCGGGTTAAGAACAACCAAGTTACCTACGTTATCACTTTGCACGGTTTATGTCCAATTTACATGCATACTATTTGACAAGCATAAACATGATATAAAGCATTAATTAACGCTCCAACCTACCAACTTTGCTAAACGCGCCATGTATTGCATATGCACATCAATAAAACCGTTAGTATCTTCAAAAGAGTAATTATAATGCAAAGGTGCTAACTTTATGCTAAAATAAACCTAGGAGGTTACTATATGCATGCAAAAACTATGAAAGATGCAAACTTGCATAAACTAATAAAAAGACAAAAACTTTATACTAACTAATCGAGCATGATTATATACAAAATCAAAAGCATGCATATTTATTCAACCATAATCAAAAGCTAAATAAAACATGGTGAATGAACAATAAAACAAGAGATTTAATAAAGAATTAGGCCCTCAGGATGGTTAACCTGGACGTTCTATTCGAACGGGACTAGTAGAATTGGAATTGCTCTTCGATCTTGGGTGCTAGGCTAGATGTATTGCTTGCTTGAATCTTCAGATTTCTGAATATGGGGAAATATGTGCTCTCAATGCTCTCAAAATTATGAACTGACTGACCTCTCGCAGAAGAGGGTGAAAGGGAGTATTTATAGAGTTAAGGGACGGATTTAGGGGCCTAGGGCGAGAAGCCCGACGCCAAAACTCGGCCCAGTCAAAAAACTGGTTCAGCGGCCACACAGAGGGCAGCTGAGGCCCACGGCGCGCGCGTGACTAGGGTTTTTTAACTTTTTGTGCTCTGTAAATTACGAAATTGCCCACGGGCTAGCCCAAGGGGCCGGGATTGAGCGGTTTTGACCCAAATCTTTGAGACGCGATATCTCTTGATCCAGGAACCTGATTGAGGCAAGGTTAAAGACGTTATCCAAAGATTGAGGTTTCAAGGAATTTGGTCTAGATTTCCGAGCAATGTCCTTTTCTACGTACGTCCATGTTAAACCATTACCATCATCATCGGGCGTTGCGATGTCAGGGGATGAGAACCGATTAGGGTATCTACAGAAGCCCCCACTTTGGCCGAGCTTGTAAAAGCGAAGGTCAAAGTATTTGCTGAAAATGCCTGCAGCTTTTTTTTTTTTTTTGAAAATGCTTTATGTTAGAAAGAAGAAAAGATAGATTCCTGACCGCCTGTGGTCAAGGTTACCTGCTTTGTTTAAAGAGCGGTGCATTGCTCTGCTTTGTTTAAAGAGCGGGGCGTTGCTCTACTCTGCGGATACTGACGTGACGCTAATTTTGATAGCCTTATCGTCAAAAGGGTGCTGTGTTGCCCTGCCTTTAATTGTTGCCAACGTGACGCTAATTTTGATAGCTTCAACGTCAAAGAGCGGTATGTTTCTCTGCTTAAGTTGTTGTTGACACGACGGTAATTTTGATAGCTTCGTCGCCAAAGAGCGGTATGTTGCTCTGCTTTAGTTGTGCCTGCAAAAATAAAATAAAGTGCCTGTGCCTGTAAAAAGTTAGATATAAGGCCCGCGCCTGCAAAAATAGATAGTGCCGGTTCCCTAGGATAAGAAACCAAGCTGTGGGGGCAAAAGAGCCATTTTAGGTGATATATTCAAATTTCCCGGGCTTCCAACGGTCGAGAAATGCAATTCCGCGCGGAATTTGAACTCGTGGGCCCGCCCCAAGGGGGCAAACACAGGAATTGGTTCGGCGGCCATGCGGACGGCCGCCGAAGGCTGGGCGGCCTTTACGGGCCCGCTCAGCGGCTAAAGACGCTGTGAGAAGGCTAAAAGAGGGGCCGCCAGGCCGGGCGGCTCAGCCGCAGCGCCTGGGCGGCCCTGAACCGGACCGCTGGGCCGGTTCAGAGGCGAAATCGGGTATTTTTGTGTGAGGAGCCGAGTTTTGGGTCATTTTTCCCCCAAAATTTTGAGACTCTCTCTCTCTACCTCCATTGTTGCCCAATCTTCATTTCTTACCCAAATTTGCTCAAATTTGCTTCTGTTTGCTTGCATTTGCTTGGTTTTGCATAATCTTTGCATAATTTGAAGTTTAATTGTGATTTCTCACAAATTTGGGGTAAATTTGAGAGTGGGTTTTTGAAACCCTTGGAGAGAGAAAATCCCAATTTCTCCATTCTTGCTTGTTGATCTTTGCTAGCTTGTTCATCTTTCTTCATGGCTCCAAAATTGGCGAAGAAGAGGAGTAAAAGGACCGAGGTTTGGGAGGAGGTTGAAGAAGTTAATATCTTCACCAAGGCTTTCCCCTCCCATGTCAAGCCTTCCAAGAGGAAGCCTAATGTGGCTTTTCCTCAAGATAGGTACACCCGATCGGATAGGATGCCCGACATCATTTGGGATCGGTCGGAGTTGCTCTTTCGACCGGGGACTCACTTGAGCTCCCGTGCTTCCAAGTTTGTGGTAAGCCTTAAACCTTGAATTCATAGTTTTATGCATTGAACTTTAGTTTATATGCTTTGCCTTCAGTAGAATTGTGTAGAAATTGTATGCAATTGTCAAGTTTGTAGCGCATGTGATCTTGCGTGGCTTGAACAAACTTAGAAACATGCTTAGGACTTGAACATTTGGTTGAAATGGGAACCTAAGAGGTTGCGAATTTGATCATAGGAACCCGATGGGAATTTGAAGCCCCATGGTAATTATGGTTCTTTGGTGAGGCTTTTTAAGACTTTGCCCAAAGAGGTGCAAAGTGCGGTTTTGGGTGCGGGGTTCGGACCCCTTTTGAAAGCGGCGGACTCGGTTGAGCGAGTCAAAAGGTGCATTGTCCGCTTGTCTTTGGAGCGTTTTTGGGATACAACCAACACGTTCCATTTCCCTAATGGGGAGATGATGATCACTCCATCGGAGTTTGCTATGTTGACTGGGGTGCCTTGCGTGGGTACGCCCATTGTGTATGACGTTTCCATCTGGAAACGTAAGACTGAGATGGTGGAGTTGTTTGGCCAGTGGGGGAATACCTGGGGTCACCATTATCGTCTCTATAGCAAGCTCTATGCCACTTTGACTGATGCGAGGTACAAGAGGTCTACCTCAGTGGAGCAGAAGGCGAGGAAGTTTATCGCCTATCTCCTTGCCACCACCATCTTTGGTGACAAGGGAGAGCTTATCCATGCTATTTACCTCCCTAGCTTGTTGGATTGGGAGAGGGTGAGAGAGTACAACTGGGGGTTGCCGGGCTACGCCAACCTCTTGAGGTGCATGCGGTTTGCTTGCCGCGTGAATGACGAGGGATACAAGCAGTCGACTCTTCCTCCCGTGAGCTTGTGCGGTTTTTGGAAGGCGTTGCAGGTGCGTTTTGCTTTTTGTATCCATTTGGTGATTTGCATGATTTAAGTGTATGGTGCTTAGCTTCATGTTTCGATGTAGCCTTGGTTTTTTGAGCATTTCCCGGACATGGCGCCTACGGGCTGGGAGTTGGATTTTCCGGTTTGCAGGGCGTGGCGTCATAGGGGTCCTGCGCCCTTTTCGACTCTCCAGCAGTATAGGGAGGCTCTCTTGCGCCTAGATTGGCACAAGGTAATGCAATTTTGCTTTTTGTTACATGGTTTGTATTTCTTGGTGTGGAAATATCTTATATTGCATTGCTTGTGTAGATTGACTACTTCCCTTGGGCGAAGTACCATGGGTTGGCTCCGGATGCTGTCCTTTCGTCCAGGGCGATAGACCGCCAGAGGATCCTGATTGCGGGTCCGTTCTCTTTCGAGAGGTATTTGGGAGAGCAGATCTTCCGTCAGGTTTATCCTGACGTGGCAGGCCTGAGGATTCCCTTGGATCCTCCCTCGACCATGTTCTTGGTGAGGTGCTTATCTCGCGAGCAGGTTGCGGAGGCCATGGTGGGCGCGGATGTTATGCGGTATTTGAGGGAGCCTGCGGAGGACCTTGCGGGGCACTACGAGCAGTTCCGTCGTGATCGCCTCATGCCTTCATTTGTGGGTTTGAAGAAAAGAATTTTTTATTCGTTCTTCTATGCCTTTCTTGCTTTGTTGGTTACTAACCTTCTTTGCTTTGCAGGAGCCTCGGGTTGATGATGTTGATGTGTATATCCCGAATATGCGGATCCGAGGTCGGGATTATGGCGGGAAGGAGTGCTGGGGAGAGGTCCCGATGACGGAGGACCTTGATGAGGACATCCAGGGCCTTCCTCTTCCAGCTGGGCATCCAGGGGTAAATTCGTAATTTTACCTGTTGCATGTGATTTTTACTGCTTTTATACTTGTATTGACTTTTCTTTGCGTAGCTTGACCGTGAGCAGACCGGGAAGGTCTTCAAGATGATGCATGCTATGAAGTCCTGGATTTCTCGAGCTCTCTTTGCTCCAAAGCTAATTTGGATAAGGTAAACTTGATTTGCATCTTCAAAGTTGTATGCTTTGAGAAATGTATTTTATATGTTTGGTGGGTTGCAGGTTGACTACCGTCGACCCCTTCCTCGTCGGTCACGACAGGTAGTATTGTCGGACGATGAGGTTGTGAGCTCGCCTGAGCGTAGTCCTTCCCGTGAGAGGAGTCCTCGGAGGGAGAGTCCTCGGAGAGAGAGGGAGCCTGTGCATCGGATTGACCATCCTGGTGGGAGTAGGATGACTCAGTTCGTGGAGCCTACTCCTATGCCTATGCCGATATATCCTTCTTATCCCGGATATGTGGGGTATGCTCCTTATGATGGCCTTTAATACCAGCCCCCTGTCCCTGCTCCTATGATGCCTACCATGCCTCCTCGTTCTTCGTGGGGGTATGATTCGAGTTATGCTGGAGAGGGGTGCTCGTATCGGGAGCCTGCCCGTCATTCTTCCTTTGACCCTGGCCAGCTGGCGGCGTCGATCTTTGGCGATGAGCCTCGGAGGTCAGAGGATCATTTTGGGGTGCTCCGTTCAGATGTTGATGCGGGTGAAGATTTCTATGACAATGTATTTGTATGAGATACATTCTTGAACATTTGTGTTGAACAAAATGTTCGGACTTTGCTTTGTAATATATTGCTGGTTTTTATTGGCCCCTGCATATAATTAGGCTAATGCAAATGTACAGGTAGTCAAGCAAAAAGCGCAAGTAATAGCCATGTAACAAAAATGGTACAGCCAAAAAGTTAAAATTGGGTGTACCCTATCCCCCCTAACAAAAATGAAAAAAAGAAAGGGGTGGCAAAAGTGAAATAAAATTAATAAGTGTAAAAGGGATTAACAAAATAAAAGATGATAATCATCCAAAAAATAAAAAAATAAATAAAGAAATTGTGGAGTTCCCATAAATAATTAAGGAAATAATAGGAAATAGCAATAATAGAAAAAATAGGAAACTGAGCCAAATCGGAGTCTAAAACGGTTAAGGAAAGTGTCCAAAACCGGGTAGAAAAGTGTTGTTTCGAAAAAAGAGGCTCAACGGCCAAAGGGGGGCGTTCAGTGCCTGACGCGAAGGAGCGGGGGTCAAAACTGGGACCACCAGACTCAGCGGCTGAGCCGCGGAGGCTGGGCGGCTGGCCGTTGAGTTTCAGCGGCAGGCCGCCGAAGCTCAGCGGCTGGGCCGCGGGGCCTGGGCTGCCATATCGTGGCCGCCGAACCTTCGGCGGCTGCCCTATGGGCCGCTGACGCTTATTCTCCGACAGGTTGCCTTATTTTCGTCTTTTTCGTGCAAGCCCTATATAAGCCTTGGGTTAGTCCAGTTTTGGGACATCACCTTTTATAACTCCATAGCAATAGAGAGCTTTTTAGAGAGAGAAGCCTCCAATTAATCTAGAATTCAGCAATGACAAGTTTTGAAGTTAAGTTCGATAAGTGGTTGCAATCTATGACCCCTGAGGAGAGGATGAGACTTGTGCCCTTTCACTTGAATGCTTTCTTCCATCTGAAGCAAGTTCAAGTTGTCTGGAACCTTCTTGAGGCTGCGGTTGATTTTTGGGATGACAAGCTTCATGTTTTTAGGTTTGGGTATAACGAACTGTGTCCTCTTCCTGAAGAATTCGCTGCCATAATCGGGTTCCCTCATGATCAAGCTCCTGCAACTCCATGGCTCGGGGCCAACCTTGAAGGTTATTATAAAAGGTATCTTGGTTTATCTGCAACACAAGCCTCTTCTGTGGCTAGAACCGGTGAGCTAGACCTTAATGGTGTGATTGACATCTTTTTCCCCAAGGTAAGGGGTGATCATAATGAGACATATTATAGGCGTACTTTTATCTTATGTCTCTTACATAGGTACCTCTTTGTTGGTGGAGGTAATAATGGTAAAGTTTGTATGCTTAGAATTGTTGAACAAATTTAAAACGATTTTACCCCTATGTCTCTTGTTCTTGGTGAAACCCTAATGTGCTTGGAGTGCAAGAAGCAAGAACCAACTCATGGTGGATGGACGGGAAGCCCTCTTCTCCTTCAAGTGAGTGCTTGAATAATTGCTTTGGATATAAAGTTTGAATCTTTAATGGATGCCTAACTTTAATTTTTGTTTTGTTTGTTTGTTTTGTAGATATGGCTTTTGGAGCATATGTGCTTCATTGAGAGGCCGGCTAATGCGCTCAAGTACCAACCAAAGCAGTTTCCTGCCCGCCGAAGGCTTTATTATGAATCAACCATTGATGAATGGCGTGGATACCTTAAAGCTTGCCCTTTGCTAAGATGGACTGTCAAGTCGTGGGGCTTAAAATCCGCAATCGGATGCAGCAAGGAGACGGGATATTATCAAATCATTGGTCTTCAAAATTTGACTTACATATTTCCTAGCCGTATCATGCGGCAATATGGGAAACGCCAGATCATCCCTCAGAAGGATAGTGTTGCGCCTGCAACCCGGGTTTTGACTATTAGTATGGTGAGGTCATGGGAGTGTGCATGGGATCGTCGCCCTAAGTGGACTATTCCTCATATCAAGGCCCCAATGGCGATATCTTCAGCTTACGAAGCTTGGATGGACTGTAAGACTGCGGAAGGTCGTCGTGCATGCAGAAAATCCGAACAAGATGATCTTAAGGCCCAATCGGTCAAGGCTAGCTTAAGGCTTTCTAACCCCAATGATCCTAAAGGGAAGGGTAAACAAAAGGGAGTCAAGCATGTGAAAAGTGTTCTTAACCCAAAGGCCAAGAAAGCTTTAGCCAAGATTACTACTAAGCCAGAGGAGGAGCCCCAAATTCGGGCCAATGATCACGAAGCCTCTACAAGTGATCCTCTAATGGAGGTTGAAAAAGAAGAAGAGCCCGTGGTCCGAGAGAGATGGGCTCCCAAGGAACGCGAAGTGGAAGGCCCAAAGGTTGATGAACCCATGGAGGATGTTGTCCCTACTACCGAAGCTACGGAGTAGTCTGTTAGGAAATACTCTTTTGGAGCATGTCTAGCTTAGGCTTGCCTTTTTTATGCTTTAAATTCAATAAGGGTGATGTGCCCCTCTTTTTTTATTTAGTTAATTTATTTTTACTGCTTAGGAATTGCCAAGTCTTGTAATGGACTTTATTATTATTTATTTATGGAGACATGCTCATTTTAATATTGCAACCTTGTGTTTATTATGTGCACAAATTTTAACAACTTTCAAATGCAAATTTGATGAAGGGGCCGGGCCCAATTGCAATTGGGTTGTCCTACGTATCCTTTTAGGGAATCAGGCCACTGGTAGTTCTTATCCGTTTTTTTTTAACATTCAATCCCGTTTTCTTCTTTTTTTTTTTCTTTTTTTTTTTACGGGATTAGTTAGCCTCGTGTGGGCCTCTCAAAAGTGTTATATTGGGTGTCTTGCCTAAGCATAGAACCTTTTTAATTGATCCATGTTTATCCATTGACTAAATTCGATCCCGTCTAAATCGGCCAATATTGCAGCGCCACCTGTTAAGATCTTTGTGATGATAAACGGGCCTGACCAGTTGGGTCGAAATTTGCCTCTTGGGTCAGTGACATTGGCCCTTACTTCTTTAAGTACTAAGTCTCCAACCTTAAGGTCCCCCATTTTGAGCCTTTGGTTAAAGTGTCTAGTTAGTCTGTTCTGATAGACTCTTACATTTTACAAAGCTTGCAACCTTTTCTCATCCAGTAGGACTAATTGGTCATAGCGGGCTTGGACCCAATCTACTTCTGGGATTTGACTTTCTAAAACGATCCTTAGAGATGGGATCTCTAGTTTGATTGGTAATACGGCTTCCATTCCGTAAAACCAGGGAGTATGGTGTTACTCCGTTGATAGAGCTGTCAAATAGGTCAGGTCGTGTCGTGTTCGTGTTCGTGTCAAGGATAAACTGGTCGAGAATATCTTGACCCAAACCTAACCCATTTATTAATCGTGTCGGAAATCCTTGACCTGCACCTGACCTGTTTAATAATCGTGTTACCTGCTAATGACCTGTTAACCCGTTTATGTTTATTTATTTTATTTTTTGAGGGAAATATGAGAAAAACATAAAAAATTATCTAAAGTTTTGAAGTTTTAACCATATATAATGTATATTCAATAGCTTAAAATTATTAAAATGCTCAAGATAGTTGAGATTCTATCACATTATTTACTTGTTACAAATTATTTGAACTTAAATTTGACTATTTAAATTAAATGGGTCGTAAGCAGGTTGCTTTCGTGTCAGAAATCCCAACCTTAACCTAACCCATTTAATTAAACGTGTTACTCGTGTCGACCCATTTAATTAAACGGGTCGAAACCTCTCAACACTAACCCACCACGTTCGTGTCCGGTTCGTGTCGTGTTGTCGTGTCGTGTCAGCTTTTGACAACTCTACCCGTTGATGCGCGAACTGATGTCCTATAACCCCAAAGTGCGAGTGGCAGCTTGTCAGGCCAGTCATGATAATTTTCGGACATTCTTTCAATGATTTTCTTGATGTTCTTGTTGGCTGCCTCTACTGCACCGTTTGTTTGCGGTCTGTAGGGAGATGACTTTCGATACTGGATCTTAAACTGGGCTAAAAGCTCGATTACTTCTTTCATGAAGTGTGACCCATTATCACTGATGATTTCTTGGGGAACTCCGTATCTAGCTATTATGTTATTCTTAATGAACTTTACCACGTGCTTTGCTTTGAGCTTTGCGTATGATTGCGCCTCGACCCATTTGGTAAAGTAGTCGATTGCGACTAGGATATATTCGTGGCCCCCTTTTCCTGTTGGGGTTATTTTACCGATGATATCGATCCCCCAAGCTGAGAAAGGCCAAGGTGAGGTGAAGGTATATAATGGGCTTGGTGGTAGGTGTTGTAGATTTGCATGGGTCTGGCATTGTATGCATCTTTTGACGAACTCACAACAATCCTTCTCCATCGTTGTCCAATAATACCCGAGCCTTATTATTTTCCTAGATAGCATCATACCGTTCATGTGCGGTCCACATACTCCTGCATGTACTTCTCTTAAGACCTTATGGGCCGTTTCGGTACCTAGGCAGCGGAGGTTGACTCTGTTTGGGCTTTTCTTGTATATTTCACCTTGTACTTCCAAGAATTGGGCCGCGAGCCTTCTGAGTGCTTTCTGGGCTCTAGGGCTAGAATCAGGAGGGTAGAGCTGATAAACAAGTAGATTTTTTATATCGGTGTATCACTCATCTTCTTCATCGTGGAACACTTCCAGGGTGTCGCAATATGAAGGCTCAAATCTCCTTTATACACAGATGGACATCATCCGAATAGTTTCGGGTATGTTAATCATGCTTGCTAACTTAGCCAAGGCGTCTGCAAATTGATTATCTTCTCGTGGAAGGTATGTAAAGTGTATTTGATTGAAATACACTATGATCTTATCTAAGTATTCCTGGTAGAGTGCCAGGGATTCACTTTTAACCTTCCATATTTTGGAAATTTGGTTAATGATGAGCGACGAGTCCCCATAGACTCGGAGTGTCTTAATGCCAAGGCTTATGGCGGATTGTAGTCCTATTATGCAAGCTTCATATTCCGCGCCATTATTTGTAACCTCATGGTCCAGTTTGACTGAAATGGGTGTATGTGCACCTTGAGGGGATACTATCAGTATTCCTACTCCAAAACCCTTTTGGTTGGATGCTCCGTGGAAGTATAGCTTCCAAGTTTCGGTGTCTAAGGTCATAACCCCTTCGTCTGAGAAGTGGTATTCATCCTTGTGATCTGGTTCGTTTATGGCTTGGTCGGCCAGGTATTCCGAAATAGCATGTCCTTTTATGGCCTTTTGATGTTCAAACTTGAGGTCGAACTCTGAGAGGAGGACGGTCCACCTTGCTATTCTACCATTTAGTATGGGCTTTTCGAATATGTATTTCAAAGGATTTTCTCTTGATCTGATGTGGATCGTGTGTTGGAGCATGTAATGTCGTAGCTTTTTGGTAGTTGCTACCAGTGCTAGACATGTCTTTTCCAGGGATGAGTAGCGGGTTTCATATTCCAGAACTTTCTTGCTTACATAGTATATGGCTTTCTCTTCCTTATCTGCTTCTTGGGCTAGCATGGCCCCCATTGACGTTTCTGTGACCGTAAGGTAGAGGATTAGAGGCATGCCCGGGATGGGCGGTACTAGAACAGGTGGTTCAAATAAATAGGCTTTAATTTTGTCAAAGGCCTTTTGGCATTGCTCATCCCATTCCGTCTTTACCTCTTTTTTGAGTTTCTTGAATATGGGCTCACAAGTGATAGTTAGCTTGGAGATGAACCTGCTAATGTACTGGATTCTTCCTAGGTAGCCTTTTATTTCTTTTTCCGTTTTCGGAGTTGGCATGTCTATTATGGCTTTGATCTTGGATGGATCGATTTCTATCCCTCTGGTGCTTATGACAAATCCTAGAAGTTTGCCGGATGTAACTCTGAATGCGCACTTCTTGGTATTAAGCCTCATATTGTACTTCTTAAGCCTGTCAAAGAACTTTTGAAGTGAGGGTACATGCCCTTCTCTGTCTTTGGACTTTATGATCATATCATCTACGTACACTTCAGCCTCTTTATGCATCATATCATGGAGTAAGGTCGTAGCGGTTCTTTGGTATGTGGCTCCCGCATTCTTAAGCCCGAACGGCATTACCGTATAGCAATAAGTGCCCCACTGTGTGATGAAAGTGGTTTTCTCTTCGTCCTCTTTGGCCATTAGGACTTGGTTACATCCTGCGTACCCGTCCATGAATGATAGAAGGGCGTGTCCGGCGGTGTTATCTACCAAGACGTCTATGTGAGGTAAGGAAAAGTCATCTTTTGGACTTGCTTTGTTCAGGTCCCTAAAATCTACACATATTCGGACCCGTCCGTCCTTTTTTTGGGACTGGGACAATGTTGGCTACCCAATCGGGGTAATTGGCCACTCTTATGAAGCCTGCCTCTAGTTGTTTTTGGACTTCCTCCTTGATCTTAAGATCCCACTCTGGCTTCATTCTTCTTAGCTTTTGTTTGACTGGTTTGCAGTCGGGGTTTAGCGGAATGGTATGCTAAGCAATTTTGCGGTCTATGCCTGGCATGTCCTTGTAGGACCAGGCGAAAACATCCGTATAATTCTTTAGGAGTGTTACGAATTGTTCGCGTTCATTAGATGTTAAAGACAAGCCTATTTGCACGTGGCGAGGCTCATCATTAGTTGCAATGTTTATTGTCTCCATTTCTTCCACTATTGAAGTCTTTTGCTCATGTTCGATTAGTGCTTTAAAAACTTCTTTCGGCAATTCTGTTATATTTTCTGAATTATTAGCAGTGAGGCAATCCGAGTAAGCAAAATCGACGTTCATAATATTAATAGAAGCGGAAAATAATGAGGTCATCACTAAGGACCTTAGGAATAGACTGGGGTGGACTACCCGACACTTCTAGGATAACAGACTCAGAATCAGACTCGGAATCGGAATTGGGCCCCCCTGTAGGACCATTGCGGATGGTGAACTTGTACTTGGCTCCCTTGACCGGAGTCCAATTTGTCTTGTGCTTCCAGGTGGTGCGGTCGGGCCCGAGTGGGGCGATTAGCTTAGTCGGGTCGAAACCTTCATTGAAAAGCACAGTAAGGGGAAGTTTGGTAGTGGTCTCGTCGTACTGACGACGCTCTTCGCCAAATAAAAGCCCAAAGTCGTTGGGTGCCATGTCATTAGCCCAATCTTTAGTGGATTGGTCCTCATTGGGAGGTATGGGTGTGTCTTCACTCATGAGGAAAAGTCTTGAAATGCCTCAAAGCCTGGCATTAAGATCCCGTTGATCGTGTATGGTTCAGGGAATCCATAGTAAGGATATGGGTTGCCTTCCTGAAGGAATTGACCGTTGAGGGTGAGGGGATAAGGATCCATGTTATGTTTAATGGGTTTGTTAGCCGCAAGGGCTCTTTTCTTAGCCATCACTTTGGATATGTAGGCCCTAACTTCTTGCCTTGTGGGCCTGTAGCCTAGCCCAAATAAGCCATTTTTGATTTTGGTGTTCCAAAAGGCTTGAGCTACCTTGGGATGAGGGCCCAAAGTGGTGTCTGGGAAGTGACCTTGCTTTCTCAGTAAAGCATTCACATTGAGTGTGGGCTCTATTGTTTCTATGAAGGTTATCTTCTCAAAACCCCATAACTCCTCGTCTTGCTCATTATGTTCTATTTTTAGGACTGGAGCTTTCTCAATCTGGGCTATCATAGTATCAGCGCAGACCTCTAAGGTGGATCCTGCCAAGGATAGTTTCACCTTTTGATGCAGAGTTGAGGCTACAGCATTTAACCCGTGTAACCAGGGCCTTCCTAAGAGTAGGTTGAAAGTGGCTGGAATGTCGATCACATGGAATTGGACCATTTTCTCAATGGGCCCAATATTGATATTCATGGAGAAGGTACCCAATACGTTTCTTTTGGAATTATCGTAAGCCCTTAACCCTTGTGCGGAATGCGCGAGGTTGTTGCAGTCTATTTTGAGGTGTTCAGCAGTCCTCAAGGGGCATACATTTACAGCCGAGCCATTGTCAACTAAAGTCATAGGGACTTGTCTCTGTTGACAGATTACAGTAAGATAAAGGGCTTTGTTATGGTGAATACCTTCGGGTGGAAGGTCTTTATCAGAAAAGGTGATGGGCGTGGATGACTTTCCTTGGATTAGGAGGTTGACTACCTCTTCAGGAGTGGCATTTGGAGAAATGGTGGTTGCGTTCAAGGCCTCTAGCACGGCCCTTCTATGAGTGATAGAAGTTGTTAACAGTTGCCATATGGATATGTCAGCTTTTCTTCTTTGCAGTTGCTTGAGGATATTGGTCCCATCATCTTCTTTCACCATTTCCCTTTGGGCCGAATCCCTATTGGGGATGGCTACAGGCTCCACGGGTTGGATTTGAGATGGATCCATATAAATGTTTTTGGGCCTGAATTGGCGTCCCGATCTTGTGAGATAATTTAGAGCTT
This sequence comes from Tetragonia tetragonoides, assembly GCA_038025085.1. Taxonomy (NCBI): domain Eukaryota; kingdom Viridiplantae; phylum Streptophyta; class Magnoliopsida; order Caryophyllales; family Aizoaceae; genus Tetragonia; species Tetragonia tetragonoides. The sequence continues at coordinate 36,585,136 of CM076148.1, forward strand.
TGTCATCTTCTTCATTCTCATCATCGGAGATATCATACCAGGCTTTGCCGTTAGCTATGTCATGGACTTGAGGAGTCAACACATCTTCCAGATCAGTATATGCCCCATTATCTTCTTCATCACTATCCCAAAGGCCGCAGACGTCCAGCGTGGACCTTGGGCTTGAGTATGGTGGTATGGCTTGTCCAATAGGTGTGATCAAATAGGAGGGATCAAACCCTTCTTCTATGTCAATAGCAAAAGAGTTCCCAAGGGGATTGTTGTTGTTACTGGGTGGTGGTGCATCTTTAGGCAATGGTATGGTACCATTGTCAAACAGGTCTTGGATTTTATCCTTGAGGGTGTAACACTTTTCAGTATCGTGCCCACGCCCCCTATGGTATTTGCAGAATGCGGACTCATTCCAATATAGTGATATTTTCTCTACAGGTGGATCGGGAGTAGGGCCAATCGGATATAGATAGTCCCCTTTGATCAACTTATCTAGAGCTTTGACATAAGTCATCCCGATGGGAGTGTACCTTCTTGGACGCCTATCAGCTATGGCGTTCACTTCATTTCCTCTACTAGTGGAGGTATGGTTGGCACTGGTGTATTTCTTGTCCTTATATCCACTTGTATTGTTATTGTAAGTGACTTTGTTCTTCCCCATTTGGAGTTGGTCATCTTCAATGGCCATGCCCACTTTAGTTAATTGGGCATAGGTGGTTATGGATTGAAACTTCATGTGCTCGCGATATTCAGATGCCAAATTCTGGACTAGCATGCGGATTTGATCCCTTTCAGATGGACGACCAATCATTTCGGCGACCTTAGTCCTCCATCTTCTCACGAAACTAGTGAACCCTTTTTTGTCTCCTTGCTTGGTGATGTCCAGCTCTCTTAATGTCATGGGTGGCAAGACAATGTCAGCATATCTCTGAAGGAATAGTGTGGATAGATCTTCCCATTTTTCCAACTTTTGGGTGGGCAACTTGAAGAACCAGGCCCTGACAGCAGGATCCAAGGTTTGGAGAAAGAGGTGAACATACAGCTCTTGTTCAATGCCTCTAAGGCCCAATGCAGTAGTAAAAGCCCTAATGTGATCTTGTGGATCGTCGGTTCCTTTAAATGTGGGAAATTCAGACATGGAGAACTTGGTGGGAAATTTTCCCTTAATGTGGGGAGCATAGCCCTCAGAATTAATGATCATGTCGATGAAGGTCCGACTCTTACCTAGGACGGATTCAAGCCTGTTTAGCTTGGCTTGAAGTTCTTACACCTCTTTAGTGGAGGGTTCGGCCTTTTTCCCATTGGGCTTGGGCTCGTCATCATCTTTATTAGGGGGATCCAACTTGGCGACACAGGCTTCCATATCAGTGAATCTAGCATTCATAGCGACCATTTGGGCTAAAAGGTCATCCATCTTTTGGTCAGCGGTTCTCTCTGCGTCTCCAGACATGGCGGACTTAGATGAATTGGATGGTGAGATTTGAGGTGACAGTGGCGGTGTGCGAAGGTAATCGAGCCAAACAGGGCCCACGAACTGTGCTTGTGGTGAAGGTTCGAACGACAACTTGCGGACTAACCTCTTGCTGGACTCGTCTCTCTCCCACTCCCTAGGACCAGGATCTCTACTTCTACCAATTCTGGACATAAAAAGGCTCGTTTAAGAAAATAGAAAATAAATGGGAACCTCCACATAATAATAAAAGTTTTATTTTAAAACAAATGTGGGAAGAGAATCTAGCACTAATCCTCAACATGGTGATCTTTTGGGTAACACGCAATTTTATGTAAATAGCATATTCTAATCAATGATCTTTCGACTCTATTAGAATTATAAATACTCTTGACTTGCATGCGGGATAAAACTCCCTAATTTTAGAAAAAGAGAAATACTCTTGACTTGCATATGAAATTAAATTGGACTCCTTTTATATTTGGTGAAAGATCATTGACGGGAATATGTTATTTGCATGCAATCTAATTCTGATGGAAAGGAACGTCTTCCTAACATGGTCACTAGCATCATCGGAGTCATACAAGGATTCTGCTTCCTAAAAAGATAAGATCCTAGACTCTATTTGTAAACCTGACCAAGCGTACAAGCAAACAAAAGGGAAACCTTCCCTAACCAGGACTCAATATAAGAATCCTAAGGGGGGATCTAATCCTAATATTCTATGGAAGTTAATCACATAGCAAGGAAATAATTAATAATATAGCAAATAAAGCAATTAGCACTTTGATATGGACTATGAGACATAATGCACTGGTTTGGCACAATCTATGGTTGGATAAGGTAACCCATGGCCGGATGCGTTTTGTCATCTATGGCGTGCATAGTAAGACTAGACGTACCATTTTACACATATCGAATGGAAACATGTAAATGTCATGGGGAGGAACACGACTATATGCAAAGGTAATTCGAACCGAGTGGGTCACTGGCCTAAGTCATAGACAATGTTCCAAAGGGTAGATCCTATAATGCTGTGGTGATGTCTTTCGACATCTTGCAAAGATAATGCATGCAATATGAATGATATGGATGCAAAAAGGCAAAGAAAATAAACACGTACGATAATTGAACCAAATAGCTAAAAATAAATCATTGACATGGATAAGTGTTCGAATTACATCCTCTTATTAAGTCCCCAGTGAAGTCGCCACTGTAAGAACCCTCGCCTTTCCGGCGCGTTTTCGATTTTTAGTTGAGATTAATAGTTCTTAAATATGTGTCACATGCGATTCAAATTAATTATAAAGAATAATAATTTGCAAATAAGAAGCCGCCACCAATTTTTAAGAAAACAATTGAAAACCATCAAAAGTGCACCCCAATTCCTATTGGGAATTGACTCATGCCCATGGGGATTAAATATTGAGTTCGGGGATGTAGGTACGAAATAAACAAAACGAATCTCATCTAAATCGCCCGTATTAACGGCCTCTACTAAGCTTATCCATGTCAAGTATTTATTTATGCTATATGGTTCCATACAAATTCGGTCGTCCAATGATCCTAAATTAACTAGGCGGGTTAAGAACAACCAAATTACCTACGTTATCACTTTGTACGGTTTATGTCCAATTTACATGCATACTATTTGACAAGCATAAACATGATATAAAGCATTAATTAACGCTCCAACCTACCAACTTTGCTAAACGCGCCATGTATTGCATATGCACATCAATAAAACCGTTAGTATCTTCAAAAGAATAATAATAATGCAAATGTGCTAACTTTATGCTAAAATAAACCTAGGAGGCTACTATATGCATGCAAAAACTATGAAAAGATGCAAACTTGCATAAACTAATAAAAAGACACAGTCTTTATACTAACTAATCGAGCATGATTATATACAAAATCAAAAGCATGCATATTTATTCAACCATAATCAAAAGCTAAATAAAACATGGTGAATGAACAATAAAACAAGAGATTTAATAAACAATTAGGCCCTCAGGATGGTTAGCCTGGACGTTCTGTTCGAACGGGACTAGTAGAATTGGAATTGCTCTTCGATCTTGGGTGCTAGGCTAGGTGTATTGCTTGCTTGAATCTTCAGATTTCTGAATTTGGGGAAATATGTGCTCTCAATGCTCTCAAAATTATGAACAGACTGACCTCTCGCAGAAGAGGGTGAAAGGGAGTATTTATAGAGTTGGGGGACGGATTTAGGGGCCTAGGGCGAGAAGCCCAGCGCCAAAACTCGGCCCAGTCAAAAAACTGGTTCAGCGGCCACACGGAGGGCAGCTGAGGCCTGCAGTGGCCGCTGAAACTCAGCGGCAGCGACTGGCTACTGGAACTCAGCGGCTGGCCTGACAGCCCCCGCTGTCACGTGCTGGCCGCTGAGCAGCATGTGAAGGCCGCCGGGCCTGACGGCGCGCGCGTGACTAGGGTTTTTGACTTTTTGTGCTCTGTAAATTACGAAATTGCCCTCGGCTGGCCCAAGGGGCTGGGATTTAGCGGTTTTGACCTAAATCTTCGAGACGCGATATCTCTTGATCCAGGAACCTGATTGAGGCAAGGTCAAAGGCGTTGGAATCCTTATAACAAGGGTTACCCAAAGACTGAGGTTTTAAGGAATTTGGTCTAGATTTTCGAGCAATGTCCTTTTCTACTTACGTCCATGTTAATCCATTACCATCATCATTGGGAGTTGCGGTGTCAGGGGAGGAGAACCGATTAGGGTGTCTACAGCTAGCATGTCATGTCAAGTATCGCAAGGACGGATAATGGAAGCCTAAACCTTCTCTCGAAGAAATAGAGGCGAACTCAATGCAAACTTAACTACCTATTCTCATGGAGCCAAGGAAACATCAAGAGCATGAAGAATGGTTTCAATCCAAAGTCCCGGAATCATATAAACTACTCTCGTGATTAGACAATACCGATGATTGTTTGAAGTCAAGCAATTTATATTCCCCTTTCGATTATATATAAATCACCCAAAATAAATCAAGATTCTTTCTCAAGAATTATGAACGATTAGGGCACAAACAATCAATCGCAATATATCTCAACAACCATGCTAGCAAAAATTATCCACACATCAATCAACTATAGTAGGGCTACATCAACTCTAGATAGGAAAATTAGCTACTCATGGCTATGGAGAACAATAAACACGGATTCAAGAACACGATAAACATGAAATAAACAAGAAAGAAACGAAGTAAGTTCAATCTAAAATCAACCATAAACTAAATAGCAAAGAGAGGGGAAAGAGATAGTAGAGATGAGAAGTAAACTGAAGTGCTTCAATTATAATTTGCCAAAAGCTTGAAGAAGAAATCCAAAGCTTGAATTCGATCTCCAAATACAAAACTCGAACAACGAACAAGTGTTTTAAAGCAATAATCTAAGTACTTGAAACTCTAATTCTCTCTATTGATCTAAGAAAGCAATAAGATGGATAGTCTATGATAGTATGAGCTCCCTTTGAGATTAGATTCTATGCCTCTTTATAGGCTTGAAAGGGGAGTAGTCGGAATTAGGAGAGACAAGAGAGAGAAATAGAGGAAAGCTCTTCGAATTCCACTCTCGTCGGAGGCTTGCCCGGGCGCGCGAATCTTGTGCGCAAAAGTTGCCCGGCCGCGCGAACACATCTTGAGCGAAATATGATGTTGCTGCCACCCTTGCGTGGGCGCGCGAATTCCAAGTACAAATTGTGCGCGGCCACGTTCTTTTCTTCTCCTTCAAACTTCAATCCCTTCCCTGTGGGCGTGTGGGCGCGCGGATTCCAAGCTCAAAATGTGCGCGACCACGTTCTTTTCTTCATTTGGCTCCAAATTGCATCCTATAAACACAAATCAAACCAAAAACACCTAAGAAGCGTAATCTCATCCAAAGGAATCAAATTCCACTCTAAATCAACAAAACTTATTCCACAACAACGAGAATGAGTGCTCATTTGACAAGGAAAATGACACTAATTATGCACTCATCAACTCATCGACTCAACTTGTTTACACCTCTACTGGTCAGGTTTGACCTAAGGATTCTATTGTTTAGCAGATTATGGTCAAATAAGGTTTAGGGCCAAAACAAGTTTGCAAAAACCCTGAAGAAATGGGTCGGTCGGGTCACTTTTTAATAGGTATAGTTGTACACAATAATTAATACAAATAAAATTTAGTTTTATACAAATTTGAATCAACATTTCTTGAAAAGAGTACTAACATATCGTAGAAGTGATCAATCATGATTAAATATGATCTGAAATAATCTAATTCAAAATGAAACCTATCACCAAAAACAAATTGGATTGAGTTTTATTGTGTAAATCAGATTTAACCACTTAAGGAAAGAAATGTATCCATATCCCTATGGATTCCAATTAAATCCAATACTCCAGCGATCCCAATATAAATACACCTACTTATCCCGTATGATGTTTATACATATTTACCCACTACTAACCTCTTAATACAAAGTCACACTCTCTAGTATTCTACTTAACCAGGCTGGATTCATCTTGCAAAGGAAGGAAGACATTTGCAGAGCACAATGTCGCGATAATAAGTTGTTGGAGGAGGTGCTCATCCAGGCAAAGAGATATTGGTTACTTGGAAACCTCCTCAAGCGGACTGGCTTATGTTGAACACGGATGGGGCCTCGAAATGTAACCCAGGGTTGGCTGGTGGAGGAGGCATCCTAAGATATCAAAATGGGCAGTTTATAAAAGGTTTTTCATGCTCTCTTGGCATTTGCACCTCAAGCAAAGCTGATATTATTGCGTTAATGCGTGGTCTTAGCTTGGCTTGGGAAGAAGGTTGTCTCAAATTGGAGGTTAACATTGACTCAGAGGCCTTTATTTTGATGTTGGAAGATCCAACACCACAAAACTCTGCGCCATTTCATTTAATTAATAAGTGTAAGGCTCTGTTAAGGAAAGAAGGGTGGGAGGTAACGCTCTGTCATTGCTATAGGGAAGCGAATAGCGCAACGGATTGGTTAGCCAACTTCGGGGTTCGTCAACAAGCACAGATGGTTCATTTCCTGGAACCTCCTGATGAGCTCCGGCATATCCTCAGTGAAGACTTGCAGGGAGTGGCCTTTCCTCGGATGGTGCCTGGGGTTTAGTTTTCTTTTTGTTTGTTGTGTGTCTTTTTCTTTGTTTCTGTTTAGCTAGTAGTTTGGGTCTGTTTCTTTGTTTCTTTCTTGTTGCTGAGGCTTGTTAACGCCTTTCTTACTCAAGAAAAAAAAAATACAAAGTCACACTCTTAATAGTTTAATAGTGAGGCGCAACCAGTTTTAAATATCAACAACAAATGAAGAGAGCTTCATTCAAATTTGTTTTTATTCTCATTGTGGTGATTGTTACAACAAGTTTGTTCCTTTTTACCTATTTTTTAAATTATGTGGTCTTTGTTTTCTTTCTCTAATAATTAGATTATTTGGTTTATAATGTATGTAGCTTTACATGGATGATTTTTAGTTACTAATTTCTTTCTCTTTGTACTATATTATATGACAATAGGTTCATCATGGATGGTCACATCGACGAATGATAATGCAGAAAGACATTGTTACTACAGCAGTGATTGTGACTATTGTTTGCATTGGTCACTGTAAGCATAATAGATGTGTTTGTAATCAATTTAGATTTACAAATGATTATGGTCTGGTTGCGTCTTTGATTGGGTCTGCTTTGCTTCATGCGTATTAGAGGCACTTGTGCTGAGAACAAATGTGTGTGCAACCCGAAAAAGATAGAGAAAAATAGTTGATGATACTAACAAGCAAATGAAAATGAGAAAATGGTTCCTGAGAAAATTATTTTAATAAAGTAATCATCAGTTTTCATGATTTTGTGTGATTTGTTTCTTAAGGGTAATAAATGATACTTTTGAATTTTAGTCCTATATGTGTTTTACAATGTTTGGATCCACATCCATAACGATAATTGGTTGTAAGATGCCGCATATTCGAGTTGGATTTTTGATGATTCAAATGAAAGAACTAAAGCGAACAAAATTACGAGAATCTAGCAAAATAAAAGATCTAGGGTTGACTTCACCTAACTAGATTACTTGATGCGATAGATAAACTTAACTAGCATGTCAATGTCAATAGTTGCAAGGACGGATAAAGAAGCCTAAACCTTCTCTCATAGCAATAAAGGCAAACTCAATGCAAACTTAAGTACCTATTCTCATGGAGTCAAGTAACATCAAGAGCATGAAGAACGAAAATCAATCCAAATCCCACAAGAAGCTCTAATCTACTTTCGTGATTAGGCAATCAAGATGATTATTCGATGTCTGACAATTAGCATTCCCCTTTCGATTTTATGCTAACCATCCAAGTATTCAAAATCCTCTTTCAAAAATTACGAATAACAAAAAGCATACAAATAATCATGTACAACGATTAAACAACATGCTAGCATCAATTTACCAAACCATCAAACAACCCAATTAAGCTATATCAACCCTAGAATAAGAAATTTAGCTATTCATAATTAAAGAAACTATTACGCAAATGATAAGAATCAAACTAAACATGAATTAACAAACTCAAAGAAATAACAATCATAAACTAAAGGAGTGAAAACTCAAAGCAATAGAGAGGGGGAAGAGAGAGAGAGTAGAGATGAGAGATAAACCAAATGAGCTTCAATTGAAATTGTACAAAACTTGAATTTGTTCTTCAAATTGCAAATAAACTTGAGAATTTGAGAGTATCTAAGTGCTCAATGTAAATTCTAAGCTATTCTAATGGAGTAGAGAGAGATGATGGGTGGATAGTGAGTGAGAGAGGAAGAAGAAGAGAGGAGCCCTTTTATAAGTCTATACACGTTTAATTGGATGGGAGAAAAGAAGAGGAAATGTCCCTTGCCGTTTATGCACAAATTGCACAGGAGCATGATCGTGCCAACATAGGCATGATCGGGCTTGCTCTTTTCTTCAAGATTGCTGGCTACTGACATTCTCACATGACGACACATGATCATGCCTATTGGAAGCATGGTCATGCACTGTAGAACGAGTCCATTTCACAATTTCTAACATCTCTTGCCATTCCAACTTCGATTCCTTCTTCTTTGCTTCTTCTCTTGACATTCCAAAGTCCAAATTAATTCCGATTGCACATTTGAGCTCCAAAATGATCCTAAAATTGCATTAAACGCACAAACATGCCAAAGTAGTGATCCTCATCATAAAAGGAATAAAACTCAATAAAAACGAGGATAATCACACAAATCATAGAACATATGAGTGCATATATAACTGGAAAATCAACACTATTCAAGCACTCATCATACTTCATTACTCCAAACGCCCTCTATTTACATCTACAATCTAACAGATACCTATAACCACCGTTATCTAGTTTCAGCTAAATGAAATTATTTGCAAAATCATGTGTCACCTAAATGAAATTATTCAAACCAAGTATAACCTAGAAAACAATACACCAAACCTCAAAACATCTAAGTGAATTTTTTCCTAATTTCTCCATTCACAAGATTTGAGCCCTCAATCTTCTCTATATATAAAGAGTTGGCATATTTCGTGAGTTTTGAGCCGTGCCACATCATTAAATATATTATTAGAATAACTTAAAAAAAAATATAATTGAGAGTTTGACTGGAGATGAATAACTAGAGTTTTATAAGTGTTATAACTTAATCTTTATCGAACCTTCGAAAGCAAATGTAATCTTCTACACATCTTCAAAAAAAATTTATTTGTACCATCGTATTCGCATCAGAAAATACTTCAAAATGAGATGCATTTACAATATGTTTAATCTCAACGTATAAGATCATATATCCAATTTTAATTAGCGTAAACATATATTAAAATATTTAATATTGAAGAATAAAATAAGAAGAAAAATAATAAAAATATATATAACTTAACCCGTACATCGCACGGGCATCATTACTAGTATTATTTAAAATATGAGTGTGCCAAACCACTCAAATAAAAGTTTTTTTTTTTTTTTGATCTCTTTTCCTTTCCTTGTAAAAAGAAGTCCCTAGGACTTGCCCACTCTTTTTTCAGATTTTGATTTTGAAAATCCAAAAATTTTAGCTTAAAGGGTGCCACCCTTTCCCCCCATTAGGGATATAAATGGATCGGATTTGGGTCTGGTGGACCATCATTCGCTCCATCCGCGAAATCTATCCACTCCATCCGCTCCATCCATCACCCGCGAACCATCCAATCCTAATCCACTCCATCCGTCATCAACGGTTTAAACGGATGGATCGGATGATAAACGGTTTAGTGATGTTTGACAGAATGATTGCAAGTTTCATTTTTTGGTTGGCAATTCAGAGTCCTTTTAGCAGACCTGGGCATCTTGCTTTTATTTTTACTTTGAATTATTCTTCTGACTGAACCTTTGTGAACAGTGAACACAAGGCTACAGAAATGGAGCAAAGTTGTAGAAACTAAGATATTGAAATTTTGAGGCTAACGTCATTTCTTCTACATAGTGAAAATTCATATTTGTCTCTGTCTGTAATTGCTCATTTTTGTTTCCAGTCCACTAATCTTCATCCATCTTTCGTATTTTTGACCAAACAGGACAAGTTCTGGCGTGTCGCGTGTGTGTAATGGTTGTGCTCCTTCATTTTTTTCCTTTTTTTTTTAATTAAACGGGTGATGGATGGTTTTAGCGGGTCGGGTTCGCGGGTGGAAAATGTCCACCCGAATCCTACCCGATCCGTCACCCGCTCCATCCACCATCCTCTTAAGGATCCGTTTATTCGGATTTTGATCCATATATTCGGGTCGGATGGTGCGGATATCCGCGGATGGAGTATCCATTTACATCCCTACCCCCCATTCAAGAGAAAAAAACAGAAAATAAAAAGGAGCATAAATTATTATAAATAAATAATCCTTATTATTTTCCCTCTCTCAGTTCAATCACCTCAAAACCCTTTTCCCAGTTTTCCCTCCCCCTGTTTTCTTTTTCCCCCCATTTCCATCCAACACAAAACCACCTCGCTTTTCCATTTTCTCTCTCCTCTCGTGCTGCTCTTCCATTCTTCCTGCAACTCTCTCTCTCTCGTTTTCTTAGGTTAGTCAATCTCCATAATTATTGTTGCTGTGTTGTTATTTTTTCTAGTTTTCGATTTACTAGGGTTTTTGAATTGCAATTAGGGTTACAAGTTACGACTTTACAACTTATTGAATTTGATTGTTTTTGTTGCAGATTTGTGGCGAAGACTGTTAATTCGGGGTTCTTTACAGTGGTTTTAGCTTTCAGGCTCACATTAATTTGTTGCTCAAGGTAAGGAAAAACCCAAAAATTGTCGCTATTTTTGTTATGAGTTGCTGAGAGTGTAAGTTGTTGTTTCCAAATTGAAAATTGTTCGTGTTGTAATTGTAGGGTTTTAATTTGAAATAATTTTTTTTGACGTGGTTATGTGTAATTTGTTTATCTTCTGAATTTATGTTTTATGCATGTGCTGAAATAGTTTTAGATGAGTGGTGTTATGATTTTTTTTTTTGTAGCTAGTTATTTGAAACATGAAGAATTGTTTGCTTAGTGTTATTTCTGGATCATCAATTTGAAATCATTGTATGCTAGATATTATGCTATCAAGTTTTGAAAGGTCAAGGCCAGTGGTTGGTGGCTAGGTGATAGGTTTTAACGAACACGAACACAGATACAGGTATTGGGGCACATACAGGGCATATATAAGGTCATAAGGGGAAGTAGCATCTATTTAGGTTGAAAACCTGGCTATGTGTTGGAGACGCTTGTTGTTTGGTGTTGGACATGCGAAATGGCACCTTTCTTTAATGCCTGTGTATGGTTGATGTGCTGCTTGGTAGAAAGTTAAGCTCAGTGGAGACTAATATGCACAATGCAAGGGTTGAGGGGTGTGTAGCATACAAAACTCTTTGGTTGGCCATTTTCTTTGTTAAAGAGTCCTATGTGCAGGAGTTGGGATGTTGACTGTTAAAAACATACTGGAAAAAGCTGCAAAGCAATCTTGAACTCCTCCACATTCCCTATATCGTGTCAACATAGTCTGAGACTTCCAGAGCCTCTTTTAGGGCTCTTCTTGTTGCTATAGTTTTCAATTTAATATATCATAAAGGTCAAAATAGGTTCTAGTATGCTGTCGTCAATCCTCATTTAATAGTCTTTCCTGATTCGTCTGAGTAGTACTAGTAGCTATCTACTTTCACTAAATCATGCCGGAGTGTGGAATCCTGGGATATAGGCAAATGTATTAGACTCCATGGTTGGGGATCTTTTGTTCATGCTGAAATTCATAGGGGCATTCTGGTTTTGGTATAATGGACATCAAATCAGTGTTATGGACATGTATGTGAGTAAAGCTGATTAAGTATACAGAAGGTCAATCAACAGCAGCTTCTATTGCAAGGAAGTTAACTTGAATCAGTCTGATACAAAGATCCATATTGTTGCAGCAGGATCTTGTTATCCTGTTATTCGTTGAGCAAAGTGCATCTATGAAATTGTCTTTATGCAGTGCATTTGGACATTTTATTTGGAGAGAAAGACTACTTGTTGTGTAGGCCATGACATTTTGGCCTGAGAGGGGAAAAAAAAAGTAAATCGAGGAAACTAGCTAACTTGGTGTTTCATTTGAAGACTTATGCATCTTGTTCATGAAGGATTGGATTAACTTTCGTAGTACATTGATAATATTTTGTCCAGTCTTTCGAAGGTTTACCTTAATGGTTTGAATTCTTCTTCTGCTTCTGATTGCACTTCCATTGTTTAGGGTAAAGGGTCATAAAACAAAAACTGTGTAAAATTAGACTTGTTTCTATTTGCAACCGAAAGGAGGGGGGCGGTTGGGGAATGTAGCTTTTCATCTTACGCTGTTTGTCATCATGGCATCATGTATTCTGTTATATGTGATATCTGGATCTGGAAAATTGTATGTATTGATTGACGTTTAATGACACACTACATTCCATGTTTATATTCCTATAGTTGTCTATTCTATTGTGACTGATCTAGTCATGTTGAATGGATGTATACAACATAGACATCAACATTACCCCAGTACCTCCAAGAGGCTCCAGTCAAAACGGGCTAAAGGTTGAATGGATGGATGTCAAATAATAATAATAATAAAAATAATAATTTTTCTACTTTTTAAACCATTTCCCCCTGAACGCAACAACACATTAACAACAATAACAACCGCGAAAGTAGCGAATAAACCCTTAAAGAGTTATAAACTATGTGCAATCAAGTCCCTTTACTTTCTCAAGTAGCAATTAGCCCCCACACCTTCTCTTACATGTACAATTAAGCCCTTCCCCAAATTTTCCAGCCAAAACATAACCGGAATCATGATGTGACACCGGTAAACTTCATTATTTTTTCCCAAATACTGTCATACATGCTTAACCTTTTTTTTATTCATTCCTCTTGTGCTTCGATACATTTGGCATATGTCCATATTGTTCTATGAAGCATGAATTTGGCAGAACCTGCCCATCTTTTACAATAATTTGTTGTTAGCCACTGCATATCTGTTGTAGATAAATGCAACCCCCCTTTAGTATTAATAATTAAATTGAAATCCCCAGCCTGCTAATACAATACAATATAGTCAGAGTCATTTTATAACTTTACTTTTCTTTTTTTATCACTATACATTAATGGATTCATGGATTGAGGCTTGAACCAATTCCCCAACTCGATGTAGTTGCCTAAGATGATCGAATTCGGTGCCCCAACGGCTTTCTTCTCTTGGGCTTTCTTCTCTTGATCTTTGCTAATTCTATCTATTTCTTTGTTGAGCGTCGTGTCTCGAAGCAATTAAGTATATATAACAGTATTTGGTGGAAAAAAAAATGAAGTTTACAGTGCCACCTTAAAATTCCGGTGATGTTTTGGCCGGAAAATTAGGGGGAGGGCTAAATTGTACACGTAAGAGAAGGTGTGGAAGCTAATTGGTACTTGAGAAAATAAAGGGGCTTGATTGCACATGGTTTATAACTCTTGGGGTTTATTTGCTACTTTCGCCCAATAACAACACATTGTGATGTCTCCATTCCTTCAAACCGTTACGGATAAGAAAGATATAGGAAACATATAGGGCTCCACCTCACATGCTGTTTAGGATCAGAACTGTTGCATATTTTGTGTACTCATACAGAGGAGATGCAAAACTGTTACTCAAAATTTAATCTTATCCTTTAATTTCTTATAAGTTGAGGTTGTAGTACCTGATATTCTGATATTTTGTTTGCTTTTGCTAGACTTTAAAATGACCACAGTAACAAGGCAGGTTTATGGTTAAAACAAATCTTCTTCTGTTTCCATGTTCTCAGAAATTATTTTCCTCCCTATTAGTGTCAAAATTAGAGTTAGGTTCTTACAATTTCTATCATTTGTATTTCTGCATTTCTGGTGTATTAATTGATCGATGGGTTGGTTGTTTTCCTTTCAGCTATATTGAAATGCAATGAGTGCAGTCAACATCACAAACGTCACTATCTTGGATAATCCAGCACCATTTCTCAGTCCGTTTCAATTCGAGATTTCATATGAGTGCTTGCTTTCACTTAAAGACGGTACATTTCTGCCTTACCTTGGACGTTGAATGAATCAGTCTCTTGCTATTTGCTATTGAGCTTTGTTATATAGTCAATGTACCTTTCTTCGGAATCAAACAGAGACGCTTGGGAGCTTAAAATGTTTGACATGAGAAGTGTTTTTTAATCGCCAAGGAAAGAATTACCCGATCAACTTGAAAAGGAATATGGTTTTTTGGTAGGAAAGAATTTTTTGCTCTACAGGGCTCTGCTAAAAATATTGAATACAGAACATAGAATGTTTTGATTATGTAGGCCATATGGTACGGATTATATAGCAGATGTGCCCGTAGGCAATAAATGTATATATTTCTTAATCCTGCTACTCAAGCAAACTACCCGTCTCACGTGCAGCAATGACAATGTTTTGTGCTGCTAAAGTTGCACTTTAGAAGATGGATATGCATATATTCCTGCTCATGATTCTTTTGCCCAGACAATATTTTTGTTGGTGGTTGATCTTTAAAGGGCCCTGTATAAGAGAAAGAGGTTCACTTAACAGAAGTATGCTTATTGTTTTTCTAACATTAAAAAAATTTTCAAAATGTTATGAGTAACCAAGGACTAGCAATAGTATTCCCTTGTTTGAAGGCAATTGACTGATTTTTCTAGTTGCTTCCAGGGGAGAATTGGAATGTTGATGTTTCCATAGGCTATTTGGTAGTTTGTAGTTATAATTTGCATGAGAAAACTCTAACTTCTGCTTTCCCATTGGAAATATGGTAGTTTATGAAGGAGCCTCTTCCTTCAACCTTCTTTTTGCCTTTTTTGTTTGTTTTTTCATGATTTTTCGGGTGGTTGCAGTGGGAATAACCTAAATATGAGCTATTAATTAACAACTTGCTTCCACGCCAAAAGAAGAAGGTAGGGAGTGTCCCCTTTAGCTACCCGTTCTCTTAGTTTGGAGTTTTGGACTAGGGGCAAGGTGTGAGAAGTAGCCGTACCATTTAAATTCCGACAATTGACAACCATGAAGTAGTGATACAAAAGAATTGGACCCAGAACCTCGAGGTTGGAAGGGGTAGCTCTAAGCCCTAACCATTTAAGTATGCCTAGGAGTGCAAGATTTTGATGATCGTAATGTACTAGCCAAATGCTGGGTATTGCTTGGAAATTGCATTGTCGCTACTTTGAATCAGTTATATTAGTTAGTCCGCAAGCTGGGATTGAAGATATCACATTTGTGAATATTGAAGGTAAGAGTGGCACTAGAGTGTATTAGCCAAATGTCGGGTATTACTTGGAAATTGTATTGTCACTGTTTTAAATGAGTTATTTTAGTTAGTCCCAAAGCTGGGATTTAAGATACCACATTTGTGAAGATTGAAGGAAGAGTGTGTCATTGGAGAAGCTGGAGAACTTAAATAACAATGTTCAGAACTGGAGTATATGATTGCTAGCCAAGGTGTTGGAGAAAGGCGTACCTTCTAGAACTCTGGCAACCATAAAGTATGATAGAAAAGAATTGGACCTTGAACCTTAAGGTTGGGAGGGATAGCTGTAAGACTCTAATTACTTGAGTAGCTGTGTTGCACTAGCAAAATTTTGGTGTTGTTTAGAGCATTACTACTACTTTAATTCAATTATTTTTCCTAGTGCACAAGCTGGGATTTCAGATACCACATTTGTAGAGATATTGAAAGGAGAGTGGATCATTGCAGAAGCTGGAGAGCTCAATAACAATATTGAGAACTTGGGTGTTTGATTGTTGATTTTTCTTCAGATTTCATGAAATCTGTTGTTATATAAATTGGTAGCCAACTAGCCATAGTTGGGAAAGATAGATGCCCCCGGCACGGCCGCACTTATTCCTTCCCCCCTCTTTTCACGCAGGTCAGACTGGGTAATTTGTTACAATACCTGTTTTCTCTTCGACTAGCTCCCTTTCATCAAGCAAGTGCAGAAGAGAGTCTTTTTTTATATTGATCAACTAGTTAGGAAAGATGGATGTCCCCAGTCCCTATTCCCGAACCCCTCCTGCCTCTCTTTTCATGTATCCGAGACTTGGTAATTCATGACAGTACCTGTTATCTCTTCGACTAGCCCCCTTTCATCAAGCAAATGCAGGAGAGGCTTTTTACTGACCACCTAGTCACAGGGATTTATTTAACAGGATCAGCTATAAGGATTATGGTTGTCATTTTAGCATGGACCATGCTTTCAATCCCTGTCACCGATGTGAATGGTTAATATAAAATTTCCCAACTTGTTTGTGTCGATTTCGTTATTGGTAGATACTCAAATGACGTATGACAATGTTAATGGATTCCTTCTGGCTGGGGGATGTTTCAACATTCTGGTTCCTGGGCTAACGTATCTCCTATTTGCATTTTCTTAAAATTTTCTAATGCATTGTGTCTGGCTGCAGTTTGTAGAGTTTCAATATGTTTTATTTTTCATCTCTTGCATGTGTTCCTTCTTCTTTTTCAATGTCATTTGGATTTCATTTTCTTGTATGTACTTACTAACATATTGTGTAACCCTCCTGATTGGTCCATGTTGTCAAATGTCAATTACAGATCTTGAATGGAAACTTACCTATGTGGGGTCAGCAGAAGATGAGACACATGACCAGCTTTTAGAAAGCGTGCTTGTAGGACCTGTAAATGTGGGCAACTACCGATTTGTTCTCCAGGTCACATACCGTGTGTTTTACTTCTGATTTGGGTTGTCTGATTTGCTTGGTCTGTTTTCGTTTCTGACATGCTTTGCGTATCATTCCAGGCAGATCCGCCAGATCCATCAAAAATTGGTGAAGAGGATATTATTGGTGTCACAGTTCTGCTCTTGACATGCTCGTATTTGGGACTGGAATTTGTGAGAGTAGGATATTATGTGAACAATGATTATGATGACGAGCAGTTGAGAGAAGAACCTCCTCAGAAGGTATTGCTAGATAGAGTTCAGAGGAATATTCTCGCTGACAAGCCAAGGGTCACAAAATTTCCTATCAATTTCCATCCAGAGAACGGTGAGAGTGGAGCGCAGCCTGCAACATCACCTGATCGTCCTACAGAAAACAATGAGCAGGAACAACTGCCACCGCCATTACCCAATGATGAATCTGAATAGCTTGTGCTAAGTCTCACAGTGACGGTAACTGGTTGGTCAACTTCTTAGTCGTATTGAAGCAAAAAATTAGGCATAATTAGTAATTCTGAAAGCATTTTGTTGTGAAAGCCAAAGTTGCCAGACAGCAAATTTTGCAGTAAATTGAAGTGTACAATATGCTATTATCCGATTGCCAGTCTGTGATACTCAAAGCTCT
This sequence comes from Tetragonia tetragonoides, assembly GCA_038025085.1. Taxonomy (NCBI): domain Eukaryota; kingdom Viridiplantae; phylum Streptophyta; class Magnoliopsida; order Caryophyllales; family Aizoaceae; genus Tetragonia; species Tetragonia tetragonoides. The sequence continues at coordinate 36,602,456 of CM076148.1, forward strand.
TTGATGTGAGGTTCATTACTCAATTAATCCATTAAACCTCAATCTTATTTTGGAGATTTTGTGGGGTTTTCTTTTTTACTGTTACTGTAGTAAAAGTTAGCTATCATCTATAATTTAGTTGTGGAGTGATTATACCTGCTTCTGAAAGGCCTACCTAAATTTGGTAGAGGGGAGTAGTTAAGGACTTGAGGGATTAGTTAGTCTTGCCCATTTTTGTGTGTTTGTTTTGGGTGAATTTTTTTTTTTTCTGGACCACTATTAGAAGACTAATTTGGCCCTAGACCTAGAGTTACAAACTTACAATCGCTAGGCTTATAGATAAAAAGTGATACTGTCGGATAAAAAATGGATATCCCAAGAACGTAGCGATACTTTTGTCCGCCTTATACATGAGGCCGCCTTATAAAAAAATTGATGTTTTGACACATATTCGGGATGTGTCAATGTTGAGAAAACATCAAATATGAATTGATTTGTGATTTGGGGATCATATACGGCTGTGCTCCTACCAACTAAAGTCTTAGATTGAACCAGAATGATAAATCCTTTTCATTCAAACCAAGACAGAAAGCTATGCAACAAATGGGTAAGATCTTGTTGTCTTTTAAAATCCACCACATGGTTCATGACATTGACTTGGTTGTGGTTAGTTGTGTTGTGCTTGTACCTTTGACTTGCATATGTTGAGATAAAGAAAAACGGAAAGGACAAGATGAATTGAGGACTTACAAATGCCAAATCACGAAGGCACGTAATGAGCTTGAAAGCAAGCCTGTTTATTAGGTAGGAGTACATCATTTTATTTTATTTTTGGATTCAATTAACATTTTTTTTTGGTCGGATTGTATTCAATCAACGAGATTTGATTTGCATGATCACAAAAAAAAAAAATCATTCAAATAATCAGATTGTGGCAAATAAGATCTCTACAGATGTAAAATTCTCTGTTTTTGGTCTTACGAAAAGCTTTTACATGATCTCCAAGCTCAGCATTATCCAAGACTGAAATGGTCTTTGGTCCAGCAAATGTCCTAGGACTCGATTCTTGCTATAGCTCTCCTAGCCTGCAAGCACAATGACAGCAAAATCTTTAGAAGCAGCAGACACATCTAATTTCCTATGAAAATTGTGCGAAATTGTTCTCGCCTCTTTTTCCCAATCTGTACACAAATTCATAGTAACAAGTGCTATAACTTGCACTGACAATCCACATATAATTCCTGTCCAAAGTCCCTGCATGAAAAGATTGATAAGCTTATTAACTCGTAAAGATTTGAACAGAAAGGAACCCAAAGACGAAGAGATTACCATGCCCCCGATATGCAAAAGAAATGCAAATAGCACAGCTGAAGGAATTGCCACAAAGTAATAAGCTCCAAGATTTATGAAAGCACACATTTTCTGTAATCCACAACCTCTTGCAACTCCTGACAGTTGTGCAAATAGCTAATTAGTACTTGTTTGGTGAAATAAGGAGACTAAAGGGGTACTAAAATTGGTTCGTAGTGCAATATTGAGTCTGAACCTGAAAGCACACACTGAAACCCGTCCAAGAAATCTGAGAGTGCAAGCAGAAGCATTATCCTGGCAACATAACTGACCACTTCTTCCTCGTTGCTGTACAGCCTTCCCCAAACATGGCGTATGGCAATGGTAACCGCTGCCACCACTAAGCCCTCTGAAACCGACATCATAACCATGATATTAACAGCTAATTTTGCACGTTCAGGTCGCCCTGCTCCCAGCTCATTCGATACTCTTGTGCTGTAACAAACTAACAAGTGATGGTTAGAAATTGCATTTTTGGACCTAAGCAAAAAGGGCATGCAGTAGTATAGGTGAAACCTGACCTTATTGCGCCGCTAAGACCAAAAGATATCGTGTAAACCATCCAACATGTATTGAGGCTGCAAAAACAAAATATGGTCTGATTATGTACTTCTTGAGGTAAAGCTCCCTCCCATTGCACACATGTAAGCATATTAAGAACAAGTTCATATACCTTACAGATAGCACGGATGTCTCTAGTTTTGGGTTCGGAAGAAGACCTGATAAAAGTACTACCATCTCAAAAGACCAATACTCGAGGCTGCAACAGTCACAGACACTACTTAGATGCATAGATGTAATCATGACTTATGTGTCTATCTAGCTCACTGTGGGGTGTGATGATCATAATTTTAAACGGTTAGTTATTTTTCCTTCTTACTTTTATTATATTGCATTTGATGAATGAGATTGAAGTTGCAATTCTACCTGAATATGCAAGTATGATTAGGTTTCTTATTTTATTCTCAAAGAAACCATATTAATCCAATTCTATCTTGCAAGGAGATTTTGAAGTACTATACCACATCATGCTAGCTGAAGGAATAGCAAGTTTAAGAAAACTCCATACACCATGCAATGCTTCTCGTGAAAACCCGATCCAAGTCTCTTTGCAAGCAGGGGAAAACTTCACATAAATCCCCAACAAAAGGACATTAACACAATAGGACACATTGTTTGCCATAGCAGCTCCCTTAATCCCTAGCCCAAGCTTAAAGACGAGAACCCAACAAACGAGAACATGCAGAACTGCTGTCACACCGGAACTTATCAGCATGGGAAAGACAATGTTCTGTGTCTGAAGAAATCTGTTTAGGCATTGAAGCAGAGAATAGGCGAAAAGGGTAGGGATCATCCAACGATTAAAAATTCCTGCTGCCATTGAAATCTCATAGTCTTGGCCACAGAGAATGAGAATCTCGTCAGTGTAATACCAAATAATTGATAGGGGAATGCTGACAGCTAGAAGGCTTATCATGGCTCTCTGTGTACAGATACCGAGGATTTTGTACTGTTTGGCTCCATAGGATTGTCCACATAGTGTCTCCAGTGCACTTCCCATGCCTGACTATTCAAAAACATTGAGACAGTAATCAGTTGCTAATGTTCACTAACTAAAGGGAGGGACATAATTAGAGGGGCTTTTATTAGTTGTAGAAACAGTGTATTGCTTGCATGACTTTGGACAGACAAGGTCAGTACTCAGTAGTTATATTTATCAAGCAGCAGTCTCCAACCAAGTTCCACAAATCCACGGAAGAGATTTCCCTATTCTCTCTCTCTTCCTCCTTGTGTACTCCCTCATTTATTTCTGATTACATTGTGTGGGTTGGAGTTGGGTTGAGCTTTAGGGTGAGAGTTGAGAAATTAGAGATCTAAGAAGGGTTTGAGTAACTATTCTGGTCTCTTTTCTTGTTTTGTTTTGTTTGATAATAATGCACACATGCTATATATCATAATTTATTGGGTCGAGCAAGTCTTGTATGAGACAAACTCACAGAAGAACGGGATCACTATTTAGAAATGTAGGGTTCACTTGTTATGAGGAGTGACTCTTATTTCACTACAATGTGACCCTTTGTCTCAGTGTCTCACCGAAATTTCCAGTAAGACAGTTTTATACTGTACAAGTTTTTGTGTTTTCGAATATCATTGCTCGTAATGTTAATGGCATGAAAGCAAGGAGTAGGTATCAAGTGCAGACATGAACAAGAACAATAAGCTTATGTGACAACTTTTACTGAATGAATGGAGCCTGTGAATAATCCACCCTTTCATGCAACACCAAGAATGATTTGTGGATAATGATAAGTCATTACCATTTGAGAGAAATGACTTCTTATCTAGATTATGGACATAAAAGTATATATTATCTTCGTTTAAATGATGACCATGAGGCTATTGATTACATGTCTAAGTTGATGACAGGCCACTGCCTAGTTGACTAAATCAGGATCAGTATTAAGCATATTTCACATTAAATACCATGTACTCCCTTAAGGAAGTTATATTTCTCTGATTCAGATCTACTGATCCAATTGCAGAAACACATGGTAAGTGCAGACTTGCAGTAGTAGATAAGCAGTTGTGGGATGAGTTATTACCAGGACACTAGCTCCGGTGACCGAAGCGAAAGAAGTGGCAATGGAAGCACTGGAAAGAGGAAGCTCCCCAAGGTGTCCAACAAACATGATTGAAATGACTTGTATACAATACTGCAATAAGTTCACTGCCATTAGAGGTCCTGCTAACCATACTTGCTTCTTTACTTCTTCACAAATCTCGGCTTTTCGACATGGATCAAACCTTACTAAGCTTAACCAACCACCATGATGAATCTCTTCAGTTTGATATCTGTATCCCTCTTCTGTTTTAATCAATAGATTTTCATGGTATGATGAGTTTTCTTTGCTCTCCATGATTGCTTGACTGTTTCCTGGTTTTCTGGTTTTTTGGTCTACCAACTTCTAGGAAACTTATAGACTTGTATTTCTTAGTTTCTGACTATGTCACCTTCACCATTGTCTGGAGACTTATTATGTGGTTTGGGAACTATTTATTATCACATAAACTTTTCTAAGACGGGTTTTTTGTAACTTTTGGTGAGACGGGGTCACGTTTTAATGAAATAATGGTCACTTCTCACCATAAGTGACCCAAATATTTTCTAAACATTGACCTCATTTTTTCGTAAATTAGTCTCATGCAAGACTTGATAATATATTATTTGTAATTCCAACTGATTACCAACTGCCATGTTGAAAATTACGTGACTAAATTGTTTTAAAAATTGTATCAAGGATAATGTGATTCAAGTTGATTCTACTGTACTGGTCTACGATACAGAGAAAGTCTACAAGTTAGAAATTCTATAAATGTGATATTGATGTTTCTTATAAAACACAATTGACTCCTCTTACATCTTAACACACTAGCACGACAAGAGTGCACAGCTACAAGTTAGAAATTCTATAAATGTGATATTGATGTTTCTTATAAAACACAATTGACTACTCTTACATCTTAACACACTAGCACGACACGAGTGCACAGTACACCAATACTAACTCTTTTAATTCGAACTGAGACTAGTAACACGTGAAACTTCAGGGTAGATAGTAGATACGCCATACGCGCATTAACAGCTTCGGTGTACACATTGACACCATGACTCACTTTCTTTTTTATGTCAACATTACAATACGACACTAACTTTCATTCAACCTATCAGAATCTAACGACTAATTAACTAACATCAAAGTGTTGTTCACGCTCTAAGGAAATTCAAATATCCAAAAATAATTACAATATACTTTGAAAGGATTAATATAGGCTAATTCATGAGCAATCTGATTGTCATCCCTTAGAATATGAATCTATTTAACATTTAAAAATAAGATGAAAATGACTCAACCTAACATTCGAAAATATGATAAAAATGACTCCCAACATCGTTGTTTGAAATCAGTGTCTTGATCAACTCGGTCGATATATTTGTACCAAATCTAACATCATTATTAGAAATTCACATATTGATCAGCTCTTCGATAGTTTACAATTAATCATCGATTACCTATATATAGCATAAATAATTATATAAAAAAAGCAGGGGGCTTTTGTCGTTATCCTTACTATCGGAGGTAAGCAGTAAACATGCAACAACTATTTGACAACGTTTTGTCATCAGCATATGGTGAACCGTTGATAAATTAATAAATATAATTGATACTTATAGGTTTCTTCCTTTTTCCGCAAATGTTGAGAGTCCTCGTCCACAGCCTAAAATTCCACGCTAGAGCTGACATTGGACGGGTCAGCCCATGGTGTCCTCTTTTCTGGCTCAGAAGATAGGTGGCTAAAGACTAAATATTTGTGCAGCTCGTTTTGTGTGGACTTAGTTCACCGTGGATCAAGTAATTTTGAGGGGTGACTCTAGATGAAGTAGAGGGTAGCTTTAGGTAAAGTAGGGGGATGGCTCCAGGTGAAATAATTTTGAGGGGTGACTCCAGATGAAGTAAGGGGTGACTCCAGGTAAAATAGGGTGGCTCCAGGTGAAAATTTTTTGAGTAATTTTGAGGGGTGACTCTAGATAAAGTAAGGGCTGGCTCCAGGTAAAGTAGGGAGTGGCTCCAGGTGAAGTAGGGGTGGTGCCAAATATAAATTTGAGGTTGACTCTAGGTGAAGTAAGGGTGGCTCCACTTTTGAAAGGGGATGGCTGGGCTCCAGATGAAATAGGGAGTGACTCCAAATATTAATCTACCATGAACTAAGTCCACACAAGTTTTTATAATATTTGTGTAAATTTATAAAGAACCAGATTGTAAACCCGAGTCAAGCCCACTTCCTGCCCTTAACCATGGGTTTAAAAATTACCACAGGCCCAACCCAAATCCATTTTTGATCGACTCTAATTCCTGCGTTAGTCCTGCCATGCTCTAGCACCTGCACCAGTGTCCCATTGCTTGTTGACATTGATGCATTGACCCATAAACTGCCAACTGCTATACGAGCTTTTAAATTTGGCCCACGCGACTTAAATCTGCTCCCATCGATGGACTTTTGGCTCTTGCGGCCCAATTCTTATATTTGTTGGACTTATTTCCACTCCAAAAGTCTAATTTTGTCATTTAAAGTGTCTTGTGTGGACTTAATCCATCGTGGATCAAAAACACCAGTGAAAATATTTTAAAATATAGAGAGTATATTTAAAAAGATTTGATTCATGAGTCCACCATAAATTAAATCCACACAAATTTTTGTATTAGTGGTGATAGTGTTGATTGGGTCAGTCATGGGTCGAGCCGTGGCCTGTTTAAAATTTTAAAAGCATGTTTTAATAACAAAATATTTTGTGGGCTGGTCCATTTGTGACCCAGTATGACCCATATGGCTTTTAAATGCGGAGGCTCATTTTGACCCACATTTATAGTTGTAAATGGGTTATGATCTGTTGACACTAAGTCGAACCGAATTGTATATAGGATTTCCTCCTACTTACCCAGGTCTAGTCCTGAAGAAGACACCCATAATCTCATTTGGATCATTAGCAATAAATATAGCTTAGAAGAGCACCAGCCACCCGTTGTCCTTGTCCACAATGAATATTGGCTAATACTCCTACAATAAACCCTTAACATAGCTAGAAGTTTCCTAGGGACACAAATTTATATCAATTGATAAGCATTGACCTAGGTGGGTAATTGTGATCTTTGACTTTTTCATTTAGCATTCCAAGATTCATTTAAGGTTATTTAATCTCTAGTCCTTTACTCTTCACCAATCACCAGTCCTTTACTCGAATTAATATCACTTGCCCATTCTCCCATACAAATGACTTATTATCTCTTCATACTTTTATACTTCTCTCTTTTTCTTTCAAATCTCAATTATACGTTAGAGTTTAGACATGACAAAGGGCTTCATATTTGTTATTTTTGTGGCTCTAATATTGCCCCCAAATGTAGAAATTGAAGCTAGGGTGCTTCACCCCACAACAAACAAGCCAAGATGGTCCAATGTGAGTTATCATTTAATGTTTTCCTTACTTATATATACTTGTAAATCACACAGACTTGTACAAGCCGGACCTATATGATAGGGCTACTAACATTTCTCCCTTCCCTTTCTTTCTTTCTCCTTTCTCCCAGTCTCCCTCCCATATATTACAGGATAGATCCACTCCACACAAGATCTATTGTTTTTGCGATATGTGACGGTAACTTTTTTTTGTTTTTTTGGTTTTGGCAGGAATCAAGCAGGTGCAAGAGGATGGACGAAGAAGAATGCTTGTTTAAGATGTTTGAGGTTTATCAGACGGATTATATCTACACTCAAGACATCAATGGTCCATGAGAAAGCAATAGAATTAATTACATTCTTTGGAGTAGATTTTCTTTGGAATTGGAAAACGTAGAATGTGGAGTTGCAGCTAGTCATTTCTCTGGAATTGGAAAAAGTAGTACTCTGGCTAGCTATATAAATTGTATGCTCATTCACTAATCTAGTAATCACTACAAAAAACAGTAGCAAAGAAGGCGAGTTTCTTAAAAGTTTGGCATCAGTCCATCACCGACATTTATCATGCATATTGCCTCAACATGAGGCCACCTCTAAAGCCAATCATACTGACGACATGCTTGTCTGAGATGCATATACATTACTCTCTCCATTTCAGATAAATGTATACATTTTGTTTTTTGAAAGTCAAAGTTTAAAACTTTGACCATTAATTTAAGAAAAAATATAAGGATTCACAATGTAAAAATACTATGGTTAGATTCATTTTAAAAAAGTACTTTTGAAAAATTAAAATTTTAAAAATTTATATCTTCATTTAAATACAAATTTTCATTATCAAAGTAGTACATTGGATACCGTGAAATAAATAAATAATAAATGTATACATTTATCTGAAACGGAGGGAGTAGTTATCTTAATTTTCAAATGTAACTGTTTATAATAGTCACAAAAAAGCAGTACATTACATCATTGTAATGTAATCTTAAATCAAATACCTAACTAGAGCATTATCAGTTCTGATAATGTAGCTAATTAGTCAACTGTTTATAATGTCCGATCAAGATAGACTCTTTTTAATTACAATTTTATAGAAAAAGCCTTTTACCTCAAACCCTCACTAGACATGTACGTGTTTTTTTTGGTTTCATATCAAGGGTATGCACTATCGACAACAGTAGACATACTATTTCTTGTGTTGGCTAGTAGATATTTTAAAGGGTGAGACAACTGATTAAAGAATTTAAAATTGCTTTATGTTCAAGACGAGATTCAAACCCTCAACTTTAGTTCAAATGAATGAGTCTCTAACACTCAACCACATCTTATAGATTAGACTTAGACATGTACGTGTTTATAATGGCAAGATTATCCTCTAGCGGCTTGTCCTTGTAGGAGTAGTAAATTAATGATCATGCTTTTTGTCCCTTTTTTCTTTAGCAACTTTAGTCGCTGTAGCGACCAGTGTAGCATACTATACAAAAATACAAATACAAAGTTTTGGATAAGTGGTACGAAATTTATAACTGGAAAGTTGCTGGGTTTGAATTAATATTTGACAAAAACTTGAGATCATGATTCATGGCATAATAGTACTGTGTAGTGGAATATGGCATAGTTTTCTCCTTTCCATTTTTTATTGGATAAGTTATAACAGAATTTTCCTTTTAGTTATTTTAAAGTACAGTAGTTATAAGTTGGACATGTGGTCCTTGACTAATTAACTTGTTTTTCCCCTCCAAAAAAAAAAAAAAAACAGTTTTTTTTATAGGATCTGAATTCATTTGTCTCGTACTCTCGTACCTCTTCAATTTTTATTATCCTGATCATGTCAATTCTCAAACTTGCTACAATCCAACGTTCTTACTTCTCCGTCTCTTTAATTTAACTGCAAGAAAGCCATGCTCTTTGAGAGATAATGAGACTGATCCTCTCAGATTATTGCTAGGCTCCGTTTGATTCATCTGGATAAAACTGATCTGAACTAAACTGATCTGAACTGAATTGAACTGAACTTAATTAATTTTTTGAACTTGACCGTTAACCATTTAAAATTCATCCAAACATAGTCAATATTGGATTCATTTGAAAGTATCCTTTGAGATCTTTCCGATGACATAATTTTCATCATGAAATTATTTCGGAATAAAAAGTTATATGAGTAATAAAGTTACACATGAACTGAACTAAACTGAACTGGACTGAACTAAACTGAATTTAAGTAAAATTAAAGTGAATCAAACAGAGCCTAAAAATGACTATGAGTTGCGCCACTGTGATACTATGTACTATTCATCCCGAGCTCTTTTTCATGTCTATTCATCCCAAGATCTTTCTCACAACTTTATAAAGAATTTACTTGGACTTTTGTATTACAAATCACCCTAATTCAATGATAAAAAAGTTGTTAGAGATAGATATCAAATTTGGATAATATATTAAAAATATCTTTCATATATATTTAGGAAACTATATATGATATTATATATACTAGTGATCTAATGTACTTATTTAGAAAACTAGTATAATTAAGATATTAGTTATGTTTTGAGAATAAGTTATTATTGTAGTCTATAAATATGGTATCTCGCTCCCATACATAATACAAGAAGCAAAAATTATAAACACTATTATATTTTATCTTGGCATCAAAATTGGTTCGTTCCTAAGGACCTTAATACAAGCTTACGCTTCGTCGGTGGCGGACTCTTATTTGTCACCGGACAACCTAAAACATATGAAAACAACCAATTATTTCTTTTTTCTTTATGATACGATGACCCTCCTTTGAACTTATGAAGTTTTTCCCTTCAAAGATGGATTGAGAGAGAGAGAGATCCATGACACTACATATTATGATGAATTAAAACTTGCAAGAAGCGGCTTTTGGAAGATGGTGGAGCTACTATTTACTGTCCGTTTTGCAGCAGTAGATGAAAAAGAAAGTGTTCATGTGATATACAAGATTAACTTGATGACGATAATGAATGTGATCGACGACCATGGATGGTGCTGATGATAGTATGGGAGGTACGACAAGAAATTGACTCCTCCCTACTTGATGACATGTGAAGATTTGATGGACAGATCGAAGATTCACCGATTAATGACTTGTGAAAACTTGCTTGCTGATCGAATACTCACCGACGAATGAATTGTGAAGACTCGACCTGCAGATCGAGACTCACCGAAGACAAAAACGCTACGATTGGAACAATACAATACGTATTGTCCTTGTCTTTGGCGAGTCCTCAATCTACACGTCAAGCCTTCACAATTTATTAGTCGGTGAGTACTCGGTCAGCACACCGAGTCTTCACAAGTTATTAATGGTGAATCTCGATCTGCCGTTTATATTTTATCAAAAGTTACTCGTATAAGTAAGGACGGGCTATTACAAAGCTGTGTATTGTTATCTTCCAATTAAACCAAAAAATTTGATTTGTGCAAGGGGTTACTGTAATAATTCATTAAAGTGGTAGGCCACTCACAAACAGGATGCAGGGCATCGATGTAATGACTTTCAGTGAAGAAATGATTTGATAAAGATGTGAATGACGGGTGCAAAATTGTTCGCGACAAAAATGTTAAATTGTCAGGTGTGACGAGGGCCAAACCAAGCCACTTTAATTTGTTATATGCGACACGATCCTATACAAATTTTTTTGAGTTTGATTTGATATATGGTATAGTAATATTATTTGGTCATTATCCAAAATTTTAGTGAAAACAACACAACTTTTTTTTTTTTTTTTTTTGTTGTTGTTATATAGCTGATGTTAGGCAGGAGAATTGATACCACCAGGAAAAAAAATTAAAAAATAAAAAGAAAAAAAAGAAGCAATCACACAGTAAGTGGAAAACTTTTGCCAAAATGTCTTGCTTCTTATGGTACTTCTTAGAATAATTGGCCACTATCACCAGCTCCTCCCACCCACCATCACTTGCTTCTCCACTTGCTTCTGCTTGCACATCCTCAAACTGTAGTTTTGTGGGTCTTACACTAGCACCTGAACCTGTACAGGGCGGCCGAGAACTTTTTTGGCGTTACTGTAACACCACGTAAGCAATGTTATCCTGTTACAGAGGACCGTAAATAGGTTGGTCGCTAAAGTTTACGGAAGAGATCATAAAAAGTTGTAATAGTACAAAATTTTCAAAATTGGCTGAAATTCACCTATTAACTAGTTACAGTGTAACACCACGTCAACAATGTTACAAAATTTTTAGCCATAGTTATTTTCCTTACCATTTCATTACTCTTGCGCTATTAACATTGTTCACTTTTATCTGTTAGTTGTTGGATTTAACTCAATCCATAATACAGGACACAGGTGCAAAGTCAGTGGATTAAGTCCTAATAAGTAGGTATATAAGCACAATCCAACATAGATTGGATTTATGATGATTAAATTCTGGGATGGAAAATTGTTATTGCAGAAAAGAAACTCAGGGGATGATGAAAAAATAGAAAAGAAAGTGGCACATTATGCTATCTTACATCATATATCTTCTTAGACAATACTACAGTACTACAATACTACTGGAGAAGTAAATCAGTCGAGCTCGAAACAGACTGATTCGAAGATTCAGCTCTCAGATGAGCTGTAGTGCAAGGAACATCATCATCCAAATCTCTCAAAGCATTGTAAGGACTATCAAGCTGCATACTACTGATCATCTGTCGAAGATCAGAGGTTTCTTCTTTAAGGCGAGCATTCTCTTGTAAAACTCGGTCATGACTGTCAGAAACTTGGTTCAACTTATCAATAAGACCATGGTTTTCATTGCGTAGCCTTACAACTTGTGCCCATAGCTCATCTAAGTGCCTCTGCTTCCTCATCCTTGATCTTCGTGCTGATTCCCTGTTGGAAATCATTCTCCTTTGTCTCCTCTCGTCGATGATTCTGATATTCTGTTCTTCAGACTCATCAGAAGTTGAGTTTAAAGGAGAAGATGAGGTTTGTGGTGTCTGAAAAAACCCGTTGTTGTTCAGAGTCATGGCAGCGGCTTGGTGCAGACTGTTCTGCACCAACCCGAAGTTATTACAATTGGTTGGGAATTGGAATGGGAATGGTAATTCTGGGGTAGTAGTACTTAAATAGCTCATTCCTACAGTAGCTAATTCACTAGGATGCATGGTTTTAAGGCTTAGCTTATGGTAAATTGTTTTTGTTTTGTGGAATGTTGTGTTGTGGGAATGGAATGTGCTTTATATAGACAACAAGGGGAGGTTATGATTAGGAGCAAATTAGAGGTACAGTACAGTACTTGAGTGCCCTACGCTTACGCAAGCTAATGCTTTAAAAAAATGTGTTTGATTGAAAAATAGCAAATCAGATGAATATGCATTGCATGATATTCAATTATAAGGTTGTTATCATCCACATTTCGTTGCTTAACGACAAATTAGAGACTGTTTTCCTTCCTTGCTTATGTATATGATTCATGCTAGCTAGGTATCATATACTCGAGCATAAACTTTGTTATCATGATTCTACTAAGATTATTATTCGTATATAAGATTATTGGGTGCCTGAGACCCTAATGCCTCGCACTAGATCCGCCCCTGATTCTACTATGATTATTGTTCGTATATAAGAGTGCTTACATGAATTTAGTATTTGTGTTGTTGTTGTTGCTGTCTTAGGTTATAGTATCCAGTTTAGGAGACCTGTTTGAGACTACTTTTGATTATGGGTGTGACGCATGTCGCCTAATAAGACCAGTTTTGCACGAAATATGGTGTGATTATCTCTAATTAAAAACTTAGTTAGTTGTCGTTTGATGGTTGTGTTTTTAATATTGATTTGGGTGAGTCAGAACAGCACCTCTGAAACTGCATTTCAGTTTGATATTCAGAAGGGGAAATGAGCACTTTTGACAGCAATTTTCTGTGTTTGGTTTTACCTTGTGTTAAACTAGCTCTAGGTAGTACTTTTCCCCTACATCTGAATTTTGATCAACCTGTTTGGTCTGTTTTCTGTTTTGTTTTTTGATTCGTACAGAGCAATTCTATAGTGGAGAGTTTTGTTTGGGCTTGTTTGATGTTTGAGACTCTGAATTTGCTTGAAAGTTGCAAAATTCTAGGCTGGTTTTGGTACTTAAAAGAAGAATGGGAAGAAAAGTGTTGACAATATATTGCCAAAACATGATGAGACTTGACAAAAAAAAAAAAAGATGCTTAGCCCTTGAATTATGGTTTGTGTATCTATTGTGTGTCAGTTTTATGTTGATCAGCACCTCCGCTTATATCGGTATTAGATATAACATCTGTGAGGTTTTGGTACCTTTTGGTGGTTCATGGGAGACATAAAAGACAATATGAACAAGGGAGAGAGGGGAAGAATCAAATCTAAGAGCTAATGTACACAAGACATGTGTTTTAATCATTAGACTAAGACTAATCAAGGGGTGATAGGTACTCATTTATCCTTAATTAAGATCGAGACTTCGAATCTCGCCTTGGACATTGTCCACCAAGGATACCCTTGTTGTGAACCAAAAAAAATCAAAACTTCATTGGCCGAGTTTCCTTTTCATTCTAGGAGTTTAGCATTTTTAATTTTTCTTTTTATAAAGGTAAGGAGGACCCTTTTTCTTGGGTTGCTTTATCTGAGGGCCCAAATCATGAACACAGTACTTTAGCGGGCCAAACACTTAGGAGGTGGGGGAGGGAAGAGAGGTAAAGGGTAGGGATCGAAATCCCTCTCCACAAATGCCTTTAGTGGGTTTTGAACTTTGGTCGGAAAGAAACCCCACTCTAATCCTTACAACTAGGCTACCTCTTTGGTAGCTAAGAGTTCAATAAATATGGCTAAATGCAAATCAAGAGATACTCAACTGGAAGGTTTATTTGTTCCTTTTTTTCTCGAAATAGCAATGACACTTTGCTGTTTGAAGAAAATAAGAGTCGATTCCAGCCTTTTAGGTCTTTGTTAGGAATGAGCGAATGAATGGTGGGTGCGTCATTGCACTATCCACCCCATTACCGGTCTTTTTTCATCTTCTACAACAATAACAACAAAAAAATAAGTAAAATTGAGATGGCGAAATGCTTATGTTTAGCAATTTTTCTTTTGAGTTTTTAAGGTAAGTTAGGCGTCCTTAAATCTTGACCTCTTGTAGACCAATGCTTGGGAATAAATGCCTTGGTGCCCTTGGCCTCCAACCTCACCCCTTCAAATTTTGCGTTACCAATCCCTTCAAAATTAGGGCATGTAGGCAAATGGCTCTTGGGTTGAAGTAACACATGAAGGAAAAAGAACTTGCATTCTATCTTATTGAATAGAAGTATAGGACCATCCTAAACATCAAATTTGAGAGGAAAAGAGGAGGTAAAGGTAAGGGGCCTACCCAACATTGCCTTGTTTCCTTTGACATCAGAAGCATCTTGAATTCATTCAATTACTCTAAGAACAAATCAACTTGGGCATACCCAAGAATTTCTTATGATTTAGGTTGTGGAGTAAGGAGAGGATTCACTCCGTAAATGTAATTATTAGGCCATTTTCTTTTCGTCCTTTTCATGTTACCATAACTCCGTTTCGTTGAAAAGAATAGGGTCTACAACTTTATAACATATATATTACTAGTTTATTAATATATGTATTGTTTATTACAAAAATAAATAAATCATATTCATATTGTTAGTAATTATGAAAAGTGGACGAAAACTTTGGGCTTAATTCCTTCTCTATATGTCAATAAAGGGTACGTAGTGCTTAAAATGAAGTGGTAGATACAGTAGATCTAAATATAATTACCCCCGTTTGTTATGTGGACGAAAAATATGCTTTCCCATAAACCCAAATAAAATAAAATAAAATAAAATTATATTAAAGACATCTGAAATTGTTTTAGAAGTTTTATGGTAGCAATCTAGCAATTGATCATTTCAATTATTGGTAACCCAAAAAAAGGGTTTTGTCACTTTATCATTAGGCAGGTGTTGTGTTTAGAAAAGTGAAACAGAGGGAGAGGGGCAAAATCAACATAGACTTTCGCATATGCGAAAAGGCGCTAACTTGAGCCAGGGTCGTCTTTTTCTTGTTTAATTTTCATATTTTTCTTACACATTATTTGAAACAGTAACGAGAAAAGGAAAAGCAGACTAAATTACTGATATCTTTTATCTTGTTTTTAATGCTTTTCAACGTTAACACAAAAATTTGTCTTTCTTTAATTTTTGGTGAGATGAGGGTCACAATTCATAAAAAATAATCTCTACATTTCTAAATTAAGTGACCTCATTTTATAAGGTTATACCAAAAACAAAAAGATGTTATGTAAAATCATCTCGTAGTTAGACAATTAAAAGTAACAGCTCTAATAAAAAATATAATATCTTTTTGATATTTTATTGTGAAGTAACTTTTTTTTCTGAAATGTAACCGTCTACGGTGAAACCGTCTTAACAAATGAAATCTGGCAAGTCTAAGAGAAGCAACAACTAACTATCCTGAACAAAGAGTTCAAGAGAAGCAACTATCTAACCACAATCACTAAACAATGCAGGGCCTTGATACATGATTTCATTGAAGTGAAGAATCAGCACCAATTTCGAGAGTCTAATCAAGTTACGCTGCTAATGTTCTGACTAAATAGGCAACGAAGGATAGGATATATGCTATCCCCTCCAGTTCATTACTAATTATAATCATATTCTTAGTGGCGATAATTGAAAATGTAGGAAGTTGTACTTCCTGGAAATTAAGTAGCAAACCGCTATTTATCGAGAAAAAAGGCATGTAAAGTTGGATACTTGAATAGTTGTATAACATCACTATTCAGCTTAAATCTTATATGACTTTGAGCTTTACTTATTGATTATTACTACTCCAATGAAAGAACATTGTAAGGAAAACAATGGAGAACATTGTAAGGAATACAAATAATGTTATAAGAAAATCAAGAAATTGTAGTTGAGTGGTAGAGACTCATCCATTTTTAACAAAGCAAGATTGAGGGTTCAAATTTTGCCTTGGACATGAAATAGCTTTAAAGTTCATTGGCCAACTGTCCCATCTTTTAAGGTGCCTATAAAACGTTGGATACTTTTGATGGTGAACAAAAAAAAAATAATGTTATAAGAAAGTGTATAATACCATCCAACTTTTTGACCATAAATAAGTCATATATAATCCGATCAGAAAGGTGTGGCAAATCTTTGGGGCAACAACTTGCTTCCACAATGGGTTTTAGTTCGAAAGAACATACGAGTATATACTAAATTATTGATCAGCCTTTTCCTTTTGTGTCTTAAAATCCTCACCACAAAAATTAGGGGTGAGCATGGGTGAGTACCCACCTAAAATATCTGGAATTGGTATTGAAACTGATTACTACGGGTTCTGAAATCTGAGAACTGGTATTGAAATTAGTTACCATGGATCCTGAAATCTGAAAACTGACGGGTACCGATTACGGAACCAAGTACCCGTTTCCACTTTTTCATAGACTTTTTTATCCTCTTCTTTCCCCAAAACTTAATAAAATTTTATACAACTCTTTGTAATAAACCATTATCTATTACTAAAATTTACATAATATCATAATATTAGAACCCAAAAACGAAAATACAAAAACAATAATTAATAAAACTCAATGCCACATCAAAGTATGAAACTCATAAACTGGATCTTGGAATTGGTCTAACCGGATACCCGGCGGGTACCTGGTCCCAAAAACTGGTACGCAGAACAGGTACTGATTCCAACCAGTTCTGAGATTCTGTAACCAGAACTGGTCCCGGTGGGACTAGTTTCAAATCTAGACCCGCTGAATCCTGACCGATTCCGGATCCAGAATCAAATACTTGGTCCCAGTGCTCACTCCTAACAAAAATCCCTGTTACAGCACAAAAAAAGAATTATAAGAAGAAGAAAAAAAAAAGAAAAAAGTCCTCTCCGGCCACAAACTAAACATATGAACAACTAAGCAGCCAGCCAAAGCCAATCTTCCTTTTCTTTTGGTGGCTTTGGGTCACCGCCAGAAAGTTTCTTACACAATTAGCAGTGCTCTACCTAGAAATTTCTTAATATGGTTGTAATATTAAATAACGGTTAAAATTAGGGATGAGCGGAAATTCCGGATATTTAATATTGGAATTGGTTCGGAACCGTGGTTTCGGAATTTGAATCGGCTAATCAATTCCAATTTTCTTTTTTGTTTGATCAAGTAATGACATCTAGTTAGACCATTTTACTGATGACACAAAACTGACTTATTCTGCATAAAATTAAAAAATTTCTATGTTCACAGTTCTTCAGTAGCTAATGTTTTAACTCTGCCAAGTAGTACAATTGGGTAGATGATATCATTCAAGCTCTTCATTCCCCTAATATAACCATAGTCCTGTAATTGAAATTACATCCAATTTGTTTTGGAAAAAAAAAAAATAGAACTTTTATGTTCTACACAGTGTGCACTAGCTAAACAAAATCCACCAAAAAACTAAATTTGGATTTAATATGGAGCCGTTGGATACTCAGGAACCGGTGGGTACCCGGTGGATTCAATTTCAATTCCTAGAAATTAGGAACCGGTGCAACCAATTCCACTTCCAATTTTTGAAAATTAGGAACAGGTAGATCCAATTCCAATTCCGAGTAGTGCAATATCCGGTGGGTACCAATTGCGCTCACCCCTAATCAAAACATAAGATAAATTATACAAAATATTTTTTTTTCTTCACAAAATACTAGTATAACTAAGGAAAAATTAAATGATATTATTCTAAATAAATAAATAAATAAGTAAGTAAACAAAAAAGCATACTCCTAATAATATTCTTATAGACACTTGTACTCATTTTGGTAGCTTCCAAAGTAAGAATATCTAAATTCTCTCAAAATTAAATATATAATAAAGAGTTGCATGACACAAATTTGATAACTAGGTTGCACCCCACTTCAATAATTAGTGTCAATAAAAAATTAAAAGCAAATCACACAAGTCAGAAATATATTCTAGAAAATTGAAAGAAAAAAACAGTAGAGAATGTGATATAGAGTATGTATGTAGGTATAGAATGGAAAGAGGAGTATTAAAATTAATATTCTAGTAACATAAAATAAACATATACAAATATATTAACATAAATCCGTGCATCATACGAGCTTCATAACTTGGAGTATATAGAGAGTTGTATGAAACCGAATGTAGAGTATATGTTCCATGCGGGTAAGCAAGGCTAATGATCATATGCACCGTTGACAAACAATATGAGTGTCATTCTCAAACAGATCAATATATGTACAAGTCAAAGAATAAGTATTATCGAATGTTAAATTAACGTAGGTTGTCCGATCCACTTGTCCTGTTCATCATCTTTATGTCGTGCTTCGTGGCTCAAACGCTATCCTATACTCCTAATTGCATAAGAATGATTGATCCTTGCAAAAAGCAAATTAAACTATGCAAAACTATATATGAAGAAGTATGAACAGTTTATATTTGAAGACACTAAACTTACATCATCACCAAGTACCAACACATTAGGACAACTTTTGGGTCTTGGGGACTATGGGGTGTCTCTAGTCTCGCTGTCTTACTAGTTTACTATTTCCTCTGTCCTGTGCTTATTGTTACCGTTATCTTTTCAAGTTTTTGATTTTTAATTTGTAAAAAAGTATAAAAATTTATAATGTAAATATGCATTTGTTAGATTTATTTTTGGTAGTACTTTTGAGAAATTATAAAATATATATTAATTATATATATTTGTATTTAGCTATTGTTAATTAGGAACCTTATAAAAGTACTTTTTTTTTGGGCTGTTGGGGAATTTTACGATGGTTCATCCATACAAGTTCGAGATAAACATATGTCAATAAGTAAGAAGGACAACACAACAATTTTAACGTGGTTCGGCCCCAATTCAATGGCCTACGTCCACAAACCTGATATATATGTATTATTAATTAATCAACCACATAACTGATTATACATCCTCTCTAGAGATACACAAAGTGACTCCCTCCTTCTTAAGCACTCCATCTCATGGCTTAAGCACACTATGTGCTTCCCTTGATGTCCCCCTCCATGGGGTGCGTCCCCCTTACATGGTGACTCACTCTCTCTCTTCCTCCCTTAGAGTATGAGCTCACATATATGATATCCAACCCTAGCCTATAACACTCCTTATATAGGCAAAATATTCCTATCCCTAAAACCACTAGGCTAAGGAATACATTTTTTAGGATACTAGTTTTCTAGTTACACAATAACACCTAGATATTATCCTACTTAAATAGGTAATTACATGTCAATAGGAAACCCCCATAATATCCTAAAAGATCCCCAAAAGATAATGGGAGAAGATCTCCCAAAAGTAGACAAAGCAACCGTCGTTCGTGGCTCACGGCTGGGACCACTTGGTCGTGCATATTTTCCCTCACAAAGTTGCCCGGTCGTGAGGCGTTGACAGCCCCTTGCTGTCAGCTCCGCATGACCATGCAACATTACACCACCAAATCCGCATGACCATGTGTTCTCCACTTTTCCTCCTTTAACTTCGCTAACTTATCCCCTCATCCTCGGGACCTCCCGAACTATGTTGAGTTTGCTCCAACAATCCCCCTCTCAAACCCAACACACCTTGAAACCCCAAATCATGTTGGGATTGATCCAGCATGGGCGAGGAAAGGTAAGACTTAAAAGTTATCAAAATGCATGAGGTGATCAAATTACTCTTTATTTAAATCATAACTTATGGTACTTCAGTCATTTTGCATAAGGTGATCAATACAATACATGTTCCACCTGGTGCTTTTTTTGTTTTGTTTTTTGGGGTATAAATCATAACTTATGGTACTTTAGTCATTTTACTCTGTTTTTTGGCCGGAAAATAGGAGTATTTTTTTGCCCCATTTTGTGAAGGAGTGAGGACAAAAGACACTTAAAATGGGTTTAATTATAAAACTTTTGGGAAACCACATGTTTTTTGCAAAATTCAATTTGTACCCTTAAATTGTGTTCTCAAAGTTCACTTTTTAACCACTCTCTGTGACTGCTTTTAAATTCCAATTTGGATCCTCTGTGCCCTTCTATATATACCACTAACCACTTTCTATTCCAACCACATCTCGGTCGTCCGTGATTTTGCCATACATCCCGATTTAATAATAAAATAAATTAGTGTACATGCTCGTGCGATACACAGGATGTTTCAGCTCTTTTTTAAAAAAAAATTATATGTTTTCTGATGGGTTGCCTTGCTTCTAACTTTGTTGTAATAATTTTCTTTTCTTTTTTTGTGCTAATTTTGTGATTAACTGATAAATAAAACTAAAACACCACCAATGCGAGATTTGGAGAGGTTCATCCGCAACCTAACCCTTAATTTGTTTAGAGAAAATATTAAAATGTTGGGGGGAGGGATACCCTCAAGTCATGGTAGTATTCATTCATTGACAAAAAAAGAAAAAAAAAAAGTCATTTATTTGTTTGCGGTGCCTCTATAAAAATTAGAGGAATATCTAACCCTAAATGACATTGTTTGTTGCATCATAGTTCTACTTATTATGATTAGTTATACTGTAAACTTTGATCTATATTTGACCGAGTGCTTAGGAAACGATTATTAGACTTATATTACCAAACTTGAGAATACTCTGTTGTAAAGTTCTTGTACCAAAGATAGTAGACAATGTATCGAAATGAACTAAGTACATTAAAAATTTATTGAAACAAAATTTGGGTGACCCATGTCCCATGTCCCATCGCCCAGCGAGTGTCATGTCCATAACGCACATGTCCCATGTTCCATGTGTGAAATTAGAGTCCGGGGACCCGAATGGCTGTCCCGAGACACCGAAGGTCCTCTAGGTAAGTGACAATAGACCCCATGGAGAATTTTGGGCAAAAACAAAAACCGGGCCCCTGGAAGCCGAAAAGCAAAGGCTATAATCCATGTTTTTTGGGCTTTCGGGAGGCCCCGGAACAAAGGTGAATATTTTCGCACCGCATCGCACGGGACACCCTTAGGTAACATAAGAGGCCCTCAATGTCCATTATCGGGTCCCTAGTGGGCTTATAAGGGTGTTTTCACGGGACACCAATGTAAGGGCCGGAACATCGAATGTATGCGCCAATGTAATTGCGTTTTTGCGTTTTTTGGGCTCGTCATTTGCAATGAAAATTTTTCAAGATTTCTCTCTCTAGGATTCCTTTCGTTGCTTTAGCTTCAAGTTGATGGGGAAAACTAGGGCGCAAATCCGAGCGGAAGAAATCAAACAACAAAAATCAATTGATGAAATCAATAAAACAGTAAATCCTTCAACAATGGGTAGCCCTTCACAGCCAAATCCAGCTAATGTAGCTCGTAATTTGAACAACGAACTTGAAGCTTTAAAAATGGGGGATGTTAGTACGATGACAATCGCTGAAATTGAAGAAGCTCGCAATAAACTTAATGACTGGCTAGAGCTTATCCATGGAAACTCTAGTAGCAAATCGAAGGAGTCATGGGCAGATGAGGCTGAAGCAGAGCTGGAATCGCCTAGAAAACAGGTAATCATACAGTCTAGGATTCTTTTGATATCTCAAAATTGGATAATGATGGGTTTAAACTTGATTATGTTGCTCCTGAATTTCATGGGGATACCCAAATTGCTGGTATAAATAGGGAGGATATATTATCTGAAATTGCTTACTGGAGTAGATTTGTTGTTTGCTATGTTGTTGGAGCTAGACCACCTAGTTCAGTCATGAAAACGTTTGTCCAGAAAGAATGGGGGAAACATGGGATTAATAAAATTGTTATGATGCGTAATGGTATTACATTGGTGAGATTTGATACTGAAGCAGGGAGAGATGCGGTGATTAATACAGGGATTTTTCACTTAGATAATAAACCTATAATTGTGAGGCAATGGTCTGAGGACCTTGATTTGTCAAAGGAGGAAATTAATTCTGTGCCAGTTTGGGTGAGATTTCTGGGGTTGGATGTGAAATATTGGAGTGCACCTGGGCTTAGCAAACTCAGCAGCCTTATAGGGAATCCTTTAATGGCAGATAAGAACACACAAGAAAAGAGGGGGGTTAAATTTGCAAGGGTCCTTATTGATGTGGAGGTTAATTCAGAAATGCCTGAAAAAGTTCAATTTAGAACTGAGAGGGGGACTATACTGGAGCAAAGGGTGAAGTATGAGTGGAAACCAGTCACATGTATCCATTGCAAGCTGTATGGCCATACAGAGGAGGAATGCAGGAAGAAACACAAGAGAGTTTGGGTTCCAGTACAAAAACCACCTGTAGCAGGGCAAGATACAGTGCCTGAGATTGTAGCAACAGCTGTTGTGACTACTTCTGAACCAATTATAACTGCAGGGCAAGCAGCATGGCAGAACCCTCAGGCACCAGCAAGATCAAGGCCTGAACCTGTTGTCACAACTCCTGTGCACAACAATTTTTCAGCCCTGAATCAGGAGGAAATAATTTTGAATGCAGATGAACAAGACAGTGCAGGTCCTGGGGAGCCCCCTGTGGGGCATGGATAGGATAATTACCTGGAACATAAGGGGCTTGAATAGCCCAAATAAGCAGCAGGAGGTGAACCTCCTCTGCAATGTGAATAAAGCAGGCCTTGTGGGAATTTTGGAAACTAAAGTTAGAGATGTAAATGTGGAAGAAATCAAAAAAAAGGTGTTATATGGCTGGAGTTCTTTCTTGAATAACCAGGATCACCCAGGAGGGAGAATTTGGATATTCTGGAGACCACGTGTCTTTTCTGTAGATAAAGTGCAAACATCTGCACAGATGGTAACTTGCAAGGTTGTGCACATACAACACCAGACACAGTTCTTTGTGTCATTTGTATATGGACTCAATGAAAAGGAAGAGAGGAAACCCTTATGGCAGGATATGGTGCAGTTTGCTCTGAAATGCGATGACCCATGGTTGGTTGCAGGAGATTTCAACAATGTCTTACAGCAACAAAATAGGATCACTACAAGAAAACCCATTTATTGCAACGACAAAAGTCGTTGCAATAAATCAAAAATCGTTGTTGTAAACATCTTTTGCAACGACAATTATCGTTGCTGGTACCGCCGTTGCAAAAGCCTCTTTCCAATTTTTAACATTTAATGGAGCTCTTGTTCTTACCACACGACCACACTCGTTCACCAAATGCCGAGCATTCTCACCAATGGCCCGGTCAATGTCTTCAAGCATATGTACTTTCAATTGATCTTTTTCCTTTAATTTTCATGTCAACTATATAACTCTTGTACTTTCCCCTTTCACCTTGGCGCTTCTTCTGACTTGTAGCTAATATCAACAAAAATATAAAAAGGAATCTTAATTTGACTGAAAGAAAGAGAAGCATGTTTTTTTGAGTTGAAAAGTAATTTGTAAGAGAAAACAAAATGGAGGTTTTAATGTCAAGGAGGCACTTGGCTGGAAACGAGCTCTCATAATGAAGGGTATTTGGAGGTTAGATCAGGGGACTCATTCTTTATGGTTTGATTGGGTGAGTAAATACTACTTGCAAGGTACTACTATCTGTGATGTTAAAAGCAAGGGGTGATTCATGGGGTTGGAAGCAAATGTTACATGTGAGAGATTTATTTACCCAGGCTGTTGGGGGTGTTCTGAATAACCAACAGTTGCTGAAAGAACAAAAAAACAGGTGACAAAATTCATGTGCAGTTCTGGCAAGGTACAAGTTATTCATGTTTCTGGTATAGAACAATATGGGATACTGCAAAACTACCAAAGCATTCACACATTACAGCTCTTGCTGCACATGGTGCTTTACCCACAATTGATAATCAGTGCAAGAGAGGGCTGCTGTTAGTTAAGAGGTGTGAGTTGTGTTGTGCGGCAGAACAGACGATAGAGCAATTGTTCTTTAAATGTTCATTTTCATCTAAAATCTGGCATCAGTTATAAGGATGCATGAACTGTAGAGGACTAGCAAGGGGTTTACAATAAATTCTGAGAAAGCTTAATAGAAAAAACAGAGGAACAAACTTGGAGAAGCGAAGAATAACCAACAGTTGACAGCAGCTATATATAAAATCTGGTTAGAGACAAATCCCAACATGATTTAAAAGACCAAATATGTAACTTTATTACCTTCACCATTAGTTCCATTAACAACTGAGTGTGCAGAACCATGTCCACTTCTTCCTGCCTCGTGTTGGTTCTGGTGATCAGCATTTCTTGCATTGTGCAAAAGTTCTTGTGTTGGACGTGCAATGACAGCTTCACTAGCTTGTAAAGCCATAGCAAAGAACACAAAGAAGTAAGAATGAAAGAACGGATTAATTATACTAGGCCTTAAAGCTAACAACAGAGATTAAAAAAAAGTTCTGTATACACATGCTAAATCTACATATATAAAACTGTAAGATAAACAAATGGGTTCCTTTTTATATGCCACTAACAGTGTGTGTTAGTGATACTAGTATTGTCTTAATGGATATGCCAATAACAGCCAACAAAAACTAAATTTAATCAAAATCAATTGTTGAACCCTAGAAACTCAAGTACATAGCACTAACAATTAACATTTAGTAGTCAACCATACATTTTTAAACAAACAAAAAAATTAAAAAAAAAACCTCAACCAACCTTGCTAATAAAATACTGACAGAATACATGAAAACCCAGATTTAGATTTCGTTCATACTCACCTTGTCCTTGCTACAAGAAACCGCTAACTTTGAGAAGAGGTGGATAACAAAGTCTACAATTATACCCAAAAAATTCAGATAAGTGGGCAATTATACCCAAAAAATTGAAGCAAATATAGATAATTAAAGGTTAAGATTGAACAGATTATACCTGGGCGTTAGAGGTTGAGCAGACTGAACAGATTGTTGGTCGCCGGATTACTAGGGGCTGAGATTTTATACAAATTAGCTCTTCTTCACCCAAAACTTAAAAATAAAGGAAATAAAAAGTTGGAGAGAGACTGACCTTGCAAGATTGAAGGAACCCTTGCGGAAATTGAACCCACGCAGCACTTGAAATCCAATAACAGAGGTGAAAACCGTGGAGATGGTGAAGGAGATGATTGATTTTGGGGTGAGAAACCCCAAATAGCTTGTTGAACTGGTTATGGAGAGAGAAAGCAAGGAGGAGCAGCAGGGGAGGGTTTTTGGGAGAAAGTGAAAAGTTGACTTCTTTTCTTTTGTTTTTGATAGGTTTAACACGTCTCTTGTTTTTTTTTTTTTAGTTAAGGTTTTCAGCAACAACAAGTCGTTGCAATATAGAGCCCACAATAGCTGCAACGACTTTGTTCGTTACAATTAATAAGTACCCTCTACTGCAACGACAGTTGTCGTTACAATAAATATGTACAATTTATAACAATGACTCAAGTTGTAGCAATTGCTCGGTCTAAAATTTCAACCCACCGCGCCTTTATTTCGTTGTGGAGGGAAATGAAATTCTATATATAGCAACAACCTATAGCAACGACATTTAATATCGTTGCCTTAAATATTTTTTAGCAACGACAATATTTTTGTCGTTGCAATAAATGGATTTTCTTGTAGTGGATTGGAGGTGCTCTTGTCACTCATAGTGAAGTCGAGGACTTCTCTAAATGCATTCAGGAAAGTTTTCTCATGGAATTGGCATATTCTGGCTGTCAATATTCATGGAATAATAGGCATGAGAAGGGGCCTAGGATCTTTTCCAAGATTGACAAAATTCTGTGTAATGCAGATTGGCTTAAGCTATTTGAAGATTGTGCTGTACATTTTCACCCTGAAGGGATATCAGATCATAGCCCAGTTGTTATCACTCTGACATTGGAAAAGCATAAACCATCCAGATGTTGCTATTTCAATATGTGGGGGAAAAACCACAAGTTTATCCCTCTTGTTAAAGAAGCATGGGAGGGTAATACTCAAGGCACCTTGATGTATTCAGTTGTGCAGAAACTTAAAGAAGTGAAGAGGGTTTTGAAGAAGCTGAATAGATGTGAATATGCAGATATTCAATCTCAAGTGCAGCAAGCTAGAAGCAAGCTTCAGGAAGTGCAGGAGAGGATGAACAGTTCTCCATACTGATCCTATACTGCAGAAAGAGGAGAAGGAAGCTAGAACCATTTCCTTGCCCTACATCAAGATGTGGAGTCATTCCTGCATCAGAAGAGCAAAACAAAATGGCTCCAGTTGGGGGATTCTAACTCACATTATTTCCACTCAATTATGAGGCAGAGAAGACAGGCAAGCAGAGTTTACACTCTGAAAGACAAAAATGATGTTCAGTTACAGACTCAAGATTAGGTTCATGAGGAACTTGCAAGATTTTATAAGGAGATGTTGGGAGTGTCTACTGTGAGAACTAGGCCAGGCCATAGAGTTTTCTACAGTGGTTACAAGCTCAGGATACAGCAGCAATTGGAGTTGATTAAACCAATAACAAGAGAGGAGATTCAAGTTGCCATATTCAGTATTGATGTCACTAAAAGCCCAGACCCAGATGGGTTTGGAAGTGAGTTTTTTAGAGATGCATGGCCTGTGATAGGGGATGATATTATTGAAGCCATCCAGGATTTCTTCAGAACTGGAAAAATGCTCGAGCAGGTTAATTCAACTAATCTGTGCTTAATTCCAAAAATAGATGTCCCTGTTTATGCATCTGACTTTCGACCTGTTGCTTGTTGCAATACTATTTACAAATGCATCACAAAAATTCTACGTGGTAGATTAAAGCATGTATTACCTGATTTAATTTCCATGAATCAAGGAGCATTTGTAAATGGCAGAAGTATTGTGCACAATGTCCTCATCTGCCAAGACATTATTAGGCACTACAGAAGGAAAAAATACATCTCCTAGATGTTTATTGAAAATTGACCTCCGCAAGGCCTATGACACCATTCATTGGGGGTTTATAGAAGACATGTTGCCTGGCTATGGGCTTCCACCTAAATTTCGTGAATGGATAATGGCTTGTATTAAATCTGCCAATTTCACTCTTTCTGTCAATGGAGAGTCCTTTGGATATTTTGAAGGCAAGAGAGGCATAAGACAAGGTGATCCCATGTCTCCCCTGATCTTTGTATTGGTCCTGGAATATTTGACTAGGATTCTGGAAATGGTAGGTCAGTTGCCAGACTTCAGTTTCCATCCCATGTGTGCTAGTGTGGAATTGAATCACATTTGTTTTGCTGATGACTTAATGGTGTTCTGTAAAGCTGATAAGAACATTGTGGGGAGAATTATGGAGGGTTTTGAATACTTTTCAAGGGTCTCTAGGTTGCAAGCAAACTCCCAGAAATCTCAATGCTATTTGGCAGGGGTGCACAGAAGAGACAAGCACAGGTTATTGGCAAAGACTGATTTCCAGGAGCGAGAGCTTCCTATGAAATATCTGGGGGTCCCTATGACTCCTGCTAGTTGGACTAAGCTGGAAACAACTTTCTTGGTGGAGAAGATAACCAAGAGATTGAATTTTTGGGCAACCAAAAACATGTCTTATGCAGGAAGAACTCAACTAATGAATCCTATCCTTATGTCCTTGCATATTTATTGGTCTAGTATTTTTGTTCTGTCTACTGGTCTGTTGAAGCAAGTAGAACAAAAATGTAGGCAATTCCTTTGGGGAGGGGCTCAAATGAAACAAAAGCCTAATCTTGTAGCCTGAGATTGGATTTGTCAGCCTAGGAAGAATGGTGGCCTTGGCATGAAGAATTGCAGAATATGGAATCAAGCACTTAATGGCAAGCACATATGAGCCATCTCTGCTAAACAGGACATATTGTGGGTTAAATGGGTGGTGTCTATCTGAAAGGGATAAACTTTTGGGATTGCACTTAGTGGACAGCAGCTGGTACTGGAAAAAGCTTATTAAATTGAGGGAGAAATTCAGGGGTATGTATGATGCTCAAGGGGTTTGGAGAAGCTCAAGAGACTACACTATTTCTGCAGGCTACACCATGCTCATGGGTGCCAGAGATAAATACAGACATGCTGATTTGGTCTGGGGGAAGTTCAACTTGCCTAGACACAGTTTTATTCGTTGGTTTGCTCACATGAAGAAGCTGCTGACAAAGGACAGAATGCACTACATGGGGTTCTTGCAAGGGGATGACCAATGTTATTTGTGTAATGCACATGCTGAAGATGGGGATCATCTTTTCTTCAGGTGTCACAAAAGTGAGGCAATTCTGAGACAAGCTACAAACTGGATAGGATGGAAAACCACAGCAAACTCCATTCAGGGGCTGCTCAATGGGGCAGCAAGAAGGAACACAAAGTTTCAGAGACAGTTGGCTGCTGCTGTGACTTATCATGTTTGGCAGGAAAGGAACAATGTTTGCTTTCGTAAAACTCAGGCCACAGAAGAAACCATACAGCACCAGATCAGGTTTACAGTCAGAGCAAGATTGCAGGGAGTTCAGTTCACCAAGCTGAAGGCTGGAGATAGATTTATTTTTACACAAATTATGTAATTACATTAAGTACAATTTTGATAGCTGTTGTGTTTAGGTTACAGAGTTTTTGTGCTGTGATAGAGTACAAGGAATGTTTGTACATAGATTAGGGGCCTAGGTTGAAGGATACCCTACATAGTAGGTGAGCCTTTTCCTATGGCTGCCTTTTAGGTGTATTTCACAAATTCAGGAAATGGTAATGGATCTAATTCTTACCAAAAAAAAAACAAAACATCGAATGTATGCATGGGTGATATCGAGTTTGGGGATGCGGATGACCCTCCCGAGTTACCAAGGATCCTCTAGGGTCATGATAGGCCCCCTGGAGAAGTTTGGTAAAAAATGACTCTCGAGCCTCCGGAAGCCGAAAACGAAGGCTATAATTCACGTGTTTTAGGCTTCTGGGAGGCCCAAGAACAAAAGTAGATATTTTCTCACATCGCACATAAAAAACCCCTAGGGGATATGGGAGACACTCGGGTTCTATTATCGGGTCCCTAATAAGCTTGTAAGGGCGTTTTACGAGACACTAATGTAAGGGGCGGAACATCGAATGCATGGGTGATATCGAAGTTTAGGATTTGGATGACCCTGATGGGGCACCGAGTGTCCTCTAGGGTCATGATAGACCTCCCGGAGAAGTTTGGGCAAAAATGACACCCGGGTCCACCGGAAGCCGAAAACGAAGGCTATAATCCACTTTTTTGGGCTTCCAGGAAGCCCCGTAACGAAGGTGGAAATTTTCGCACCACATCACGCGGAACACCCCTAGTGGACATGGGAGGCACTCGGAGTCGCTTATCCGATCCTTAATAGGCTTTTGTAAGGGCTTTTTACGGGACACTCGTGTAAGAGCTAGAACGCCATGAGGCATGGGTGATATCAAAGTTCGGGGATCCAAATGACCCTCCTGGGGCACCGAGGGTCCTCTACGGTCATGATAGACCAATCGGAAAATTTGGGCAAAAATGACACCCGATCCCGGGAAGCCGAAAACGAATGCGATATACATCCACATTTTTTGGGCTTCCAGAAGGCCCGAGAACGAAGGTGGATATTTTTGCACCACATTGCATAGAACACCCCTATGGGACATGTGAGGTCCTTGGGGTTGCTGATCCAGTTCCTGATAGACTTGGTAGGGCGTTTTACAAGACACTGGTGTAAGAGTAGGAACACTAAAGGCATGAGTGATATCAAAGTTCGGGGATCCGAACAACCCTCCCGGGTTATCAAGGGTCCTCTGGAGTCATGGTAGACCCCTCGGACAAGTTTGGACAAAAATGATACCTGAGCCCCGGGAAACCAAAAACGAAGGCTATAATCCACGTTTTTTTGAGCTTCCAGGAGGCCCCGGAACGAAGGTGGATATTTTCGCACCACATCACACGGGACAGCCCTAGGGGACATGGGAGGCCCCCGAGGTAGGTTATTTGGATCTTGGTAGGCTTGAATGACCTCTTACTCCATCGGAGGCTAATCCACAGTTTTTGGGTACCGAGCATGGCTCCCCACCAAAGTGGGAGTGGTTGCACACAATGCCATATGATACATTGCTTTGCGATCCAAGTCATTAAACTCCATTATGTTTTTGTAACGTCTGATTGTTGCTACTTTCTCTCGTTTCTTTTTCCTTTTTTTACTAGCCATGAGACACGTCATTTGGCAATTCAGCTACTGATGTGGCAAGCTCTGATTTAATCATTGTGTTTTAATCTAATTGTATAGATATATAAATTTAAAAGTTAATGTGTCAAATGTATAAAAAAGTGAGACATTAGATGCCATACAAAATGAGACACAAAATCCTTATAATGATTTTCTAGTGATGTTTTTTTTTTATTCATCTGTCTTCTTAAATGCTTTCCTTCCTTTTTGGCTTAACTTTTTTGGCTCATAGTGCCACCTATCATTGTAGGCATTGTTACCCTTATAAGTTTCTTACTACCCTTAAAAGAAAATTATTATACAAAACAAAACATTTTCCATTTTCATCTTTCCCTATTTGCTTCTAATATAAAAAATTAATATACCAATGACACATTATCATTTTGCCAGCAAATTCAGTTACAATAAGTTATAATAATTTTTTTTTGTATAAGATCGATTTTTTCATAACTTTTATTAGGACGAGAGTCACATTTAAGCCAAGTTACAATAATGGTCCAAGTAAACTTTTGACAAAAACACAACTATACCAAATTACCAAGTGAAATTTAAAGACCATCAACCAGCATTTCCCAACTTGAATTTCCCCCAAAACTTGCTCGGGTCCCGGCAAATTTAGCAATTCCTTTCTTTTGGGAGCAACTGAGCAAGTTGATGGGGCTATTACTGGGAATTTTTAATAGTTTTCATTGTTTATTTGTTTCCTCAAGTTAAACAATGACTTGAAGATGGAGAATACCAATTTGATATGAACATCTACCTAAAACACAATACTCATGTGGATCTTCAATTCTCAGGTAATTGATTTACTATTTTAAACTCAATTTATTTCTTTTTTAAATAATCTAGCAATTGTATACTATCAAGTTGCAAGAATGTACCTAAGTTTTTGCAGATAGGCCATTAAACATTCACAATTCTAGATTACTGTGGATCATTACGTATGGAAAGCTACGTGAAACTAATTACTTTAGCAAATTGTTTTTAATCTAAGTGTTTGAGTTTGACATTGGGTGCTTAAAGATTATGTCTTTTCTGACATGGGTTTTGTATCCTGAAAATTTCATGTCAAGTCCACCAGATGTTTGATGATATGCCTCTAAGAGTTTTTTTCTTTATTCTTCATTCTACTGTTAAGAAAGAACAAGCAAGTTTGTACCAAATCTGATTGAGATATTAGCCTGTTTAAATTCAACCCATATGAAACCAATTTAAGAGATTATGGGTATATTTATTGTCTGCTTCTTCTTTGCTTGGGGGCAAGGGATTGGGGCCAGGAAAGTGAGATTGTTGCCCACTTCAAGTGCTTTGTTTCTCATCATTTCCTAGTGTGGATGCCAAATGGGGGGTCCCTTAAATTCTCTTTCAGTCCACTAATTTTCATACAATATGAATCTTCCTAAGAAAAGCTTGTCATCATAAGGCTAAGGATGATATTTAACAAATTTTTTGTGTCAGCTATGTACTACCTTGTCTCTGTTTCGGCCCACTGAAACAAGTAACAGCCACAAGTTTGTCCTGAATTTTCAATTCTTTCGCTGAGATCATCACACTTTCTTGAATGATTGGTTCATATAGGATAAGTTCATCATCACCTAACATCCCCTTTTCATAGGATTAGTCTAATCCCATCCTCTTAATTTAACTTAGTACAAATATATGGCGGTATATTAAGACTGTTTAAGTAGGCAACTCGTTACGTTTAAAATTCTACGGATCTTTGGGAGGGGGGTGTTGTCAGCAAATGGTGAAGAATATATAATGATGATCATGGGGAGTGATTTTTGAATAGTAGCACAAGTGCCCACATGCTATTTGTGCTTATGTGAGGTATTGTGGTCTTAATCCACTAACATACAAGCTTAGTGTTAAATATTGGTTAATCTTGAAGTTAGAAGCATATGAACCAAGGATTAGCAATTTCAGTCAAAGAGCATCACGTCATTAATTTCTTATCCACTATTTTGGAGAACTACGTATCGTCTTCTGATTATTCCATAGGTAAGTAAGCAAGCCATTAACATATACATAATCACCTGGATGTGATATACCTGTCACTCCTTGTTTGACCCAGTATAGCAAACATAGCATGCAGTTATGAGTACTGTGGTGGTGACTAGTCAGTGTAGTGCTGAATTATGAATGATCGACATCATTGTATTTCTCCATATACTAATTTTAAGATAATGGAAGAGACGTAAAGTTCGGAAAAAGAAAGAAAATTAACCACACAGGTACAACATTTGTCGATAAAGACAATACCTGTGTCCCTTGTATGACTACAAGCTATGGGACAGATGTGTTGAAAGTAGAGTAGGTTTAAGTGTTTCTATAGTATAGAAAGGCTTCTTCTGATAGAGTCAATAAGCTTCAAACATGAAATTTTGATCACCTCAATTAGTTTGTTGGCAAGACTCAATATCTTTTAATGTAAGTTTTAACCCGAGTAGTCCTTTAATCCTCTTTATTAGCTCACTTGTTCAATTCAGTGTACTAGTGTAGTAGGTTTTTATGCATCCATGTATTTGGTTCTTACATTTTCTATGCAGATTATGAAGGGTGCAATGTGTTTTACTTTGCAGTATATGTGAGCTTGTAAGTGTATTTGAGTTTAACTGTGTGGAATTAAAGGTGTTTTTGTGGGCCACTTGAAATAGCCTAGTCTCTGATGACATCCTGGAATGCAAAACTATATACTCGACACTGCATCATGGCAATGCTCAATGCATTACTTATCGTCATCGTTGAACTTTAACACTAAAATGTGGCCCAATAAAATTTGTCTTCCTCAAATTCTTTTTTGTGCTTCTAACAGTACCTTATACATCATGTCAGCTACTATTTTCTTACCCTAACCAACCATCTTAGGTTGGGAAGGAAGGTGGAATTTTTTTTGCTAAGGGTCTGAAAAAATCGATAGCTAAATTGGACAGAGGACGGGTACTGGGGATATATTTTAGGTTGGTGCTCTGTTTCTGAAGTTTAATTCTTACTTCTTTAGAAGTCGAGACAAAATTGAAAAATCATGTCAGAATCAAATCATTTTACTAGGAAACCAGCTTCAAAAACACTAGAGTCCAATAATCACTGCCACTTTGATTTTGCTCTGTAGTTGAGACACTTCAGGTCTACTGCTCCTTTCGGGTCAATGAAAGAGACAACTTTTGTTTTGTTCTCTTTATTCCTTTTAGTGTGTTGGAGAGTCAAGATTGATGGAATGAATCCAGAGAAATTTGTGTTCAAGTAATTTATTGGCTTTTTCTCTCTGTCAATGGCATGACTCATTTATTGATCATCTTGAGCTTTTATCTTTTTTCGAACAACAAATAAAATTATATTGAGGCAATTTTTGGCCAAATATCAACAGTACCTTCTTAAGCTTGTTTTAGAATGTAGAACATGGGTTTCATAAAGACTTAATATGACAGAGATCAATGCAACTCCTTGGAAAATGGGTTTAAGCTGCATACTTGTGTAGTGTTGACTGCATTTGATTTTGTTCTCTGGAACAAAACTGCCATCCATCATATGTAGGTTTCCTGTTGTAGTTTGTAACTTTCAGTAAAATCCAGTTAATTCTCTCCTGTTGGATGCATGGTTCTGTCATTACTTTCAAGAGTTGTGTTCAAATTGACGTTTTTGGATCACTCTTATAATTAATTAATTATGACTTGATGACCTGCAGTAGAGTTAACTGCAAATTCATGCGGTGGCTTTAGGATTTAATATTCTAATATAACGACTCTTAGAAATCAAGAATGTTTGATTTTCTTGATAAATTTGGCTTTTTTCTTCTTCTTCTTTTTTTTTTTTTTTTTCCGCTCATCTCTTGATAAGTTTGACTTGGTGCCTATGCTAAATCCTAACAGCGTGCTTCGAAAATTGTCTGCAGTTTCAGTAAGTAATTGGCTCAGTGGAACTGCAAGGATATCACTTGTTCTTCATTCATCTTTGATATGGAATCTTACACATCCCCGGAGGGTCATCAGATGAGAGTTTGTTGCTCAGTTGATAGTTATATTCGACCATCCGATGGCTGTAGGCTGAATTCATGGATAATTATGCAAGGTAAGAGCTTTTAGTATGTCACGGCATGTTTGGTGTACATTCCTTTTATATTAGACTAAGCGGAAACACAATGAAGCTAAGCTAAAAGGAGATCTCACAATTCCTAATTCACACTGATGATTGTGTCCACCTTCAATAAGTTTTAACTGGAAGCGTTAGATCGAATAATGTATACCAATTACAAATGATAATGCTGCTGATGTCATTTTGATGGGTTACCCCTCTCCCCCCAAAAGTTTCATCACTCATTTAGCACTTATATATTGTAACTTAGAAAGTTGTATGTGATACTGCTATCTAATAGGAGCAATGCACTTCAGCCATGGAAGTTTACATCCAGTTAAGACTATAGAGAAAAGGAGCGCTGTTCTTGCATACCCTTTCCTGCCTTCTATTATGTAATTTTGTTGGCTTTTCGCCGCATCCTTTGGTCAGCTAGTTGCTCCTGTCGGGTTCCTAATTTTTGACTTTTGTCAAAATGAATAGTAGATGGCTGATGAGTGATGACACCAGGTTCAAATTTTAATTGTCCTGTATGTCAATGCAATTTCATGCATAAACTTTCTACAAGTGGCCTAGTATTTCGTGAACTGAGAAGGACATTAGATAAAATGCAGGAAATGAGAAAAGATTAAAAGAAAATGCTTCTTTATATAACCTTTAATCCAGATTTTTTTCTCGTACTTGGGACTTGGGAGGGCTGATATAGCCATGCTCAGTTTTATTGTGGTTTGTGGTCATTGTAGATGGTAAATTGGTTTTAGCTTTTGTTACCCAAGGTTTTGGAGAGTATGTATGATAATTGTATAAAGGCACGGTTATCTGTCATAGTGTCATACACAAACACATTTGTTTTTTTCAATCTTTGTTGTTATATTTGCAAGGATCTTGGAAAAGGCATTTAGTTGCTAGAATCTCCTTTGACTCATGGTTGCATCTCCTGAATATTTGAATGGAGTTTAAGAGGAAGAAAGTAGTTGCTGTGATCTTAGATGTCATTTTGATAGCTTGTCTGGGTAGAAGTCATGGGCGGGCTCAGAACTCTGTACTTGGGATAACTCCAAGTTGACTCCTTCCTTCCCCTTCTTTGCCTAAGAATATGGAATTTCCTATCTACTCACACCACTTTTCCCTGAAAGGCTGAACCTACCATATGAAAGTTACCAATACAAATTGAGTTGAGACAGAGAGCATATATACTGATTGTCATTACGAATACAAATCAAGTTGAGACAGAGAGCATATATACTGATTGCTGTTGAACTCTGTACAGGATACTTAGATCTTAGCCTTTGCCTCATTGTTCATCTGATATTAATGATAAGACTAAAGAGTGACAGTTATTTTCAGTTGGGTGACATCACTGTCATAAGTACGACAAAAGTGTCTTAGTGAGGATCTCAATGAAGATAGGCACGAAGGGGGTTTGGATTTATACAGTAACATACAATCTTGGCCCTAAGTAACTAAAGCTGGATTTTTCACTGAACAAGTCAAAGTAAATGGTTAGATAAAATAATAAAGGTGGTATTGCAAGTAGGTTAAAGTTAAAATTGTACTAGCTTTAATAAATATGAGAATTTTAATAAGCAGCGATGTGATTATAGTGGTCATAGATTATTAGTTATAGCCTTATAGACTTATAGTTATAGGTGACTGATAGTTGTAGTTAATCGAACTACAACTTTCATTTTGATTCCTTGAGTAGAGACGAGCTAGTGATTCTGACACAGTGTATAAAAGAGAGAGATTTGTTTTTCTTCTTGATATGTCTAGTTCTGAAAATAACTGTGAAGATCTATATTAAATATTGACTAGTTTTGATTCAATCAGTGGAGGATAATTCTAGAGGGTTAAATTCCAAACTATACACCCATCCGCATAATGTGAATGTAGTTGATCTCATGTTTAGATACCTTGTGGTCGAAGGAATCATATTGTTGTTTTAGATGCCTCATTTTTTTGGGAAGAAATGATTATGTAATCGTGCTGTAGTTTCCATTCATTGTGTTCATAAAGAACTAGCAGTACCCTAATCTTCTCTCTAACAATTGGTTCTTATTTTAAGAATATCATACTTAAATTACACCATAGCTAAACCGCTCAACCATAATTGTAGTGTTTTGTACATCTCTTCCTTGTCTCAAATTTTCCCCTATCCATACAACAGCTTTTTCTCAATTTTTTCCCTATCTCATCATGCTGTACTGATTTGTCCAAATTGGATAAGCTCACCATGACTTAAACTACAATGCGTAATTCTTATTTTTGCTTTGTTTATTTTCATCTATTTTTATTTCTCTAGAGACGTGTGTGTTAGGAGGTGGAATTTTGCTTCGTGGTGTACACTCTCTTGATCATTACAACATTGTGATGCAATTTGGTGACTGCTGGTTTTATTTTGAATAAATTTTCTATTGATCCTGTCAGAAACATAATTTGTGATGCTCCTAAAAAATCATAGTGATAATTATGGGTGAAATTAAATAGTGTAAACTTAGTGGAAAGCTGTTATTTATTCTATGCAACTTTGTCAAAATCTCAATCCACTAACAAATAATGGATGTTAAGAATTTGCTTAAAGAAAACATCATCATTTACCCTTCAGTAACTGATCTATGGTCTAAGTATTGCATCATTGTTCTCCAAGCGAATTAAGTGTTTCCTTTAAACACGTGTCAGTGTCCTGGTTATCTGAGGTAATTTCAGTCAGGGAAGCTATAATTCATCAATCAACATGATGTGTCATATTTGTTTTAGTCATTCTATGGTCCCAATGCAGTATAAGTATGTATATATATGCAATTATAGATGCAAGAACATCAAACTTCTAGCCTTGTTTTGCACTTTTGAATTTGGACTTGGTATTGAATTCCCAACATCATTAGTAGTTTAATATGAAATCACGTCACAAATATCAGATGCATTGTTCAAGTGCCAAATATTGAGTTGCAAATGACAATTTTAGAACACATATTGGTGTGAAATCTGGAAGAAATGGGTGCCAACCATTGAACCATTATCCGTAGTGACTTCATTAATAGGCAAATGTACTTACTTTTGCCTTTCCATTTCTCTTGACTCACGTTGATCCATTTCAGCATGAAATGTAGTATGTTCAGAGTCTGATTTGGTGAGCTTGACTCATTGGTAATTGTTGTAATCATTGTCTTGTCTAACTATAGGATGAGCGGAGCCGCCTAAACTTTCCAAGCCTGAAACACTATTTTTGGGTGCCTTGACTATCTTTATGCACCTATACATAAGCTCCTGTGTCTGGAGCCTTTATTATGCATGTGCATGTGAAAGTTGCTTTTTGGCCATTTCTGGTCGATTAGGTGGTATCAAGCCAGGCTTCTATGAGTAACTTGGAGTTTATAGTTTATTCTCTTTATTGAGTTGTTAGTGAGTATCATCCTATGGGCTATCCCTATTCTATTCATACAACTTGCATCTACTAGACGAATACGCTGTTTGGTACAATAATTGAGTTGCACCAAGACATTTTGCCCATGTGAGCTTGCTGAATGGTTGGGAGTATTTTCTAGGCTAAATAATGCAAACTATTGTTCTGATTAACTAATTTTTACTGTTACAGGACACTTTAAAAGTAGTACCCATAGAACTAGGGCTGCAGTGGTCTGAAGACTGGACTCTAAGATGAGGCTGTGATGCATGGGATGGTTTCTAGATCTTCCAAAGAATTGTGAAAATCGTCACTGGCGCCTTGCATGCTTTTTAGCATTTGACGAAGGTTAGAAGCTTCTTGCTTGAGCTGGATATTCTCTTGAAGAACCTGGTCGTGGGATTCAGATACATGATTGAGCTTTTCTAGAAGATCGTGGTTCTCCATCTTGAGCCACAACACTTGTGACCATAGCTCATGGATTTGCCCCTTCTTTCGCATCCTTGACCGACGAGCGGATTCCCTGTTTGAAAGCATTCTCCTCTGTTTCCTCTCATTGATAAATTTCTGATGTTGCTCCGCTACGGCTTCTGATGTTGAGCTGCTGCAGTTGACATGCCGTGGCTGAAAGGTCAATTCTCGGACAACCAGGGAAGTTTCATAGCTCAGTAAGTCATTGTTAATTAAGCTAAAGTTGGATGAAAATGAGTTGTGACTTCCAAAATCCATATACTCAGATCCTGCTATCTTATATGTATTGATGGATCAGATGTGGTTGGAATATACAGAAGATGAATGTTGGGATAATGTTTGAATTTCAAATGGGGTAAGATGCACATTCAAAAGAGAAATGTGTTAATATAGGACGAGAATTAAGGGTTATATTAGTGGGATGAGCTTAGCATCGAAGAGTAAAAGTGTGACAAGCTTACGCAATCTCGTAATATATTGTGTTATTGGAATACCACATCAGAGTGCGCACGTATGTTCTACTAATTGGTTTATCATATTATTTGTATATTAGAACATTTCGCATACGGTTTTCAAACATCATGCGGTGTATATTGCCTATGCTTTTGCAATTGACATGTATTGATGGATAGAATATTTCATAACTAAAACGCATAGGACATATGCTTCTAGGAGCGAAAATAGGAAGGTATACTTTGCGTATTTAATTGACAACAACAACAACAACCCAGTAAATGTCCCGCCGAGGGCGTATTTAATTGAGTAGAAGGAAATATTATGCAAAAAATGGAAGCAAGTGGAGTGTTCTGATCAGAAAGTCAATTTTAGAGGTCATCCCATTGAGCCTGTCTATGTAAATATTTCTAGACTTAAAGCTCTGATGCAATCGATGTTGACTTTTGGATGGCTATGGATATATAAATAAGACTAAGATTTTTGTTTGTATTGTAATTTTGGTGGCTCAATTACCACTCTACGGACAGCTTATTGGTCACATTAGATAAGTAGGAATTCTTGGTTCTTTGATGTCAAAATGAACACTGGCAAGATGTTTTTAAGCCAATTAAACACATAACTGATTGGTGGATCCAAAGTAAACACATTACTTTTACATTTCTGTTCAAGAATTGGCTGTTCAGCAACTCAAGTGGTCATTTGTTCTTTGTATTCTAACTTCTCAGACTACTTGTTTTATGTTTGTTAAAAGGTGTTTCTTTGCAAATTATGCAGTTTAGATGTATGTCATTATATGGAGAATGGATGATTTTGATACTGTTTATATATTTCTCTTTGTATTGATGGACAGCTTCTTTCATCTGTTGATTTTACCTAAATTCTATGGTTTTAGCTGTATGATAACTTTTGCCACCTTTTTCTCCTTAATTTGCTTCATCTGTGTTTGAGGGGAGCGGATTTGTGATATTTGATTCTCGTGAAAACATTAATAAACACCTTACTTCACATCCTCGGATGATCCAAATTTTAGTTGCCTTTCTGTAATAATAGTAGCTGTCTAGTGTTCATGTTTGCCATGCTGCCTGTTGAGCTTTTTCTCAGCACACAATTTATGTACTTATATGGAGATACAGCTGGTTTTTATAATATATCTATGTGATTTCCCCCAACAGAACTTTCAGACTTGCTTTGACAAGTTTCTGATCTCTGCAGTCAGGTGCCTGGGTACACGTTTAGTTATTTGGACTGCTGTATGACGGTATGGCTATAACTGCTTTCCACCGATCAGATTTGAGAGCAAGACTTTTTGTTTACAACCAAAAAGCTAAGAGAAGAGTGTAAGGAGGTCGCAGAGTTTTACAAGAAGAGAGAAAAGCCAAGGTTTTTCTTATTGCAGTCTCTTCTTTTGCTTGATCGTATTTCGCAACAGTTAACGGTCATTATTGTTCATTCATGGTTGCATTTTGCAGGAAGGGTAGTCCTGATATCTGGAATTGTGTATTGAGGAGCTGAACTCAAAAACTCCAAGCTCATCATTGGTGTATCAGTTCAAGGGGGAGGCCGTCTTCGCTAAACAAGTTAAGGTTTCAAGTTTCAACTTGAGAGGTAGGTCGAATGATAATTTTGTCTTAAAGAGTGTCCTCTGCTTTTTCTTTGCCTCATTTGTTTAATATTACAATGTCAGAAAGGGAATGTCATTTCCCTTTTTGTGAAGTGTGTTGATAAAGTCTTAACATACAAACAACTTACCTTGGGCTTTTGCGTATGGCGAATGGTCACAAGATGGAAAACAAAAGTATTTATGAAAGGGCACCAATCCCTTGTCCAGCTTCCTGTGCTTTCCAGTATTCGTATCCTGATTATTATTTTCTGTAAATTAGCGACATTCTCTTCTTGACTTCACCCGAAATATTCCTTTTCCTTTTGTGCATTCTGTTAAATGCATGACGGAATAATAGCGGACCACTTCCATGGGCAGGATCCACTCTAGGAGTCTATAATATTGTTGCTCTTGTATATGGGAGTAATAAGAATTTGACTGTCATCACTTACACTGTTGCTGTGCTTGATGTTACATGAACTCCATTTCTACTTACAAGTACCTGTATCTAGATGAAAGAAGATAGAAATAAGAAAGTAGGACGGTTACTGATGATGGTCTGATGGAGTAGTTGATACTCGAGCAGGGTGGAAACTAGGACACTTGATTGTGAGCCATTATGCAGGATATTTGTGTTTGGCCTGACATTCATGCTGGTTAAACACTTGAATGTTATCGTTATTATGGAGTATAAGAACTCTAGAACTGATCAGTTAGTCATTGGACTAAAGAAATCCAGACTTTGACTTTGTCTTGGGCCAGCCCAACTCTTCTGTTATATGGGCCAATATGTCTCTCGAAATTTAGGGCTTTAGGTGGCCTTCAATAGGCCCAAATAGTTTCTCAAACTAGAAATAAATTTTCTTAAGAGCATATCACCATTATTATTTATTACCTCATATCAATACTTTACCTAAGAGGCCGGGGGAGGAAAACAAGATACTACAGAAAGGAAACCAAAATTGTACATGCTATATATTAATATATGGGAAATACGGGGGGTGGTAACAGTTGGGCCTTGACCCAGCTGTTTTGGGTTGGGGCGGATCCAGTCCGACATGGGATGGGCTAGGTGGGGCTGTTCTTGCCGTCATAAAAAAAAAATATACTCCCTCCGTCCCGCACCAATGTTATTCCTTTCCTTTTTCATCCGCCACTAATGTATCACTACCTAAAATGGAATATTTTTTTTAGTCTTTTTACTAGGATACCCTCACTTATATACTCATCTACCTAAGAGGGGCCACATGTTACTCTCTCATCTTAAATTAAAAAGTTTGAATTAAGAGTGTGGACCACATGATAAAAAGCAACTCAACCAAGGGCAAAGGGGAGAACTTTGCACCCTTTTCATTTTTCCTTGGTATCACGTGCCCAACACAAGTGATAACATTAGTGTGTGACGGAGGGAGTATTTGTTAAGTGTATGCCAAATTTCTCTTGTTTTAGCTTCTTGATTCCAAAATTCGATATGTCAAGTTTGAATGCGGAAGAGTATGATGAACCTTGTTTTCTGAATGGAGTTCATTTTTTTTTCGGAATTGCTTAACGTAAATCCTAAATTACTAAACGTAAATCTTTTTTACTCAATACTTCCGAAATTACCCTTTTCATTTGCAAGAGACTTTTTCCATCTCATTCATTTTTCTCTCAGATCTCCCTCTTG
Organism: Tetragonia tetragonoides; assembly: GCA_038025085.1. Classification (NCBI taxonomy): domain Eukaryota; kingdom Viridiplantae; phylum Streptophyta; class Magnoliopsida; order Caryophyllales; family Aizoaceae; genus Tetragonia; species Tetragonia tetragonoides. The sequence continues at coordinate 36,644,538 of CM076148.1, forward strand.
TATTCCTTCAGTTCATTGTTGAAAAACCTAGAATTAATGAAAGTTTATCATGATCAGCGCTTGCTACAATAAATTAATGAAAGTTTATCACCATGATGAATTGATGATAATGGCGTAAAGGGGAGAGCGGTGGGGTGGAATTTTATCACCTCAACCCTAACTTGGGTTTTATGAACTCCATTGATTGTTTACTTCAGATCATTCATCTGTGCCTTCATCTGTGCCTGGTTGTCTATCGACTTGGCTGCCAGTCTCATGCCAGGGCCAAGCTACAGAATTTGGCATAGATCATCCATGCCTGTCTAGCATAGTCCAAAATAAAGGTCGTTTAGTGAAGAAACCATCCTATAGTGTATGCACTACAATCAAGCACAGTGACTCCATTCAGATCTGGCGTAGTTGATTGGTCTGAGATCAATCAATGCAAATTGTCAAATGAATCCATTGATTCAAGCTTGATGAGGACTACGAAGAAGAATTATAATCTAGGATTTGGGTGGGGAAAATCGGCAAGAGTGGCGACGGCTGGCTACATGGTGGAAGGGCGGGTGGCTGGGACGTTTTGTGGGCGGGTGGCTGGTGGTGTAGTGGGGTGGGCGCAGGTATGGAAGGAGATTGAGAGAGAGAGAGGCGGGGCAGGAGAGAGTTGGGATTGGGTGTTCGACGGCGTCGATCCACCACCACCAAACCCCACCGTCGGCGAGCTCACTTCCACCACTAGTCCCGCCGACCCACCCACCCTACCTACCGCCGACCCACCCATTCCCTCTCCCATCCCGACTCCCCAGCTAGCCACCGCCGTACCAACATGTCCCCAGCCACCAATCCCTCAACCATTACGCTCCACCCATAAACCTATCAATCAATGAATAATTAAAAATTTTAATTCTTATGGTTTTCTGAAATTGAATATCATCATCAATTCAGTTTTTTTTTTATTTTTTTTATTCAATTTTTTTTTTTGGTTTTGGGTTTTTTGAGAGAAAAGGAAGGAAGAGAGAGAAAGGGATGAAAATTACTTAGGGGTATTGTGGGAAGTGGGGATTTACGTTTAGTAATTTGCGATTTACGTATAGCAACCCCCTTTTCTTTTTTGATAGAAGGATGGAGTTCATTTAAAACAAGGCAATATTGGAATTATTTCAAAATATATAAGTACACACTAGCAAAATTGGGCGACCAAGAGAACTCTTGGGTCATGGGACATTGATTTAAAACCCCTTGGTTTTAGATGTGGCATCGATGGTGATAAGCTTAGCTGATATTCGAAGTGTTGGGTTGGAGATACCATTTTCTCTAACAAGTTTTACTATAGAATGGTTGAAAACAGATGATCTTCAGTTTAAGTCAGTCTTGAGACAAGGTTAGCTGTTAGAGAGGGAGGCAAAGTCAGAGAAGCAAAGAGGGGACTTCTAAAATGAAGTTTCTCCTTGGCTTAAACACCCAAAATGGAACACAAGATTCTTTACCAATAGGGGGAAATGATCTCAATGACAACAGAAATAAGTAACAGTGCTCTTTGTTCTATATGACAATGTAAAGTAGTTTCTTGTGCGAAATTTGTAGATTAATGTCACATGGGCCCTATAGTGCCTGAACAGGGAATTTTCGAAATACAAGAAACCGCTAGGTTAAAAAGTTTCATATGCTGAATAATTCCAGCTCTGTAGTTTTGTGATAGACTTGACGGAACTCTGTCATCCCCTCGCCTTGTAGCCATGTGAGTTAGAAAAGAATAAGCAGCACAATGCATAAATCCAGCAGATGATGGAAAAGTAGCCACAAACTAGTGTAACTGTAGACTTTTGTTGGTTTATCACCGCCGCAAGAGAGCTAGAAAAGGCAAACATGAGAGAAATTTGGATTAGCTGGGAATCATTGGGCGGTACGTAGGAAAGTTTAGTAGTCATCAAAGAACTCATCAAGCAGCTCCCCAGCATCATTATTTTGCTGATTGCAGTTATGATCTTCTGGTGTGTGAATTCCGAGGGAAACCAAAAATTTGAATTCTGTCTTAGATCTTGTGTCATGGTGTTCAATGCCCCAGTTCTTGTCGCCTTTGATCCTGCAGCTCCTTATCCAGCTCACAAGTGGCAACTAAAACGCCTCACAAATATTTTTTTCAATGATGAAAGGGTAAGTATGTTCTATGGACAATTGTTATGGGTGAACCGAAGGGAAAAGAAAAGGGAGCACAGCTTTTGTTCTTTTTGAAGATTACATTGGAAAGAACAAAAATGATGGTCCCAACTCCTAAGTGCCTATATTAGAGAAATTAGTCTAGTTATCCCCTTGACTCGTCTTCTTCCTCCTCTTTTTAATGGCAAGGATTTTGATAACGAGCTGGGAAAGTTTCTATCTAAAACTTTCGACTTTTGACTTTCGAGTGTGACTTGAAAACTACTTTCTGATCAGTTCTTGACCTTTTCAAAATTACGTTTACAATTTTATCGAATTTGTTTTTGAGGGAACGTCATGATGTGACAACTAAATTTTGGATGGAGAGTATTCTCTTCTTCTTTTTATTCGATTTTATATTTTATATCTATCATCTTTGTGGACTATGACTATAATTAATGTATGATTTCTAGTTGCGTAAGTCATCTATGGAGGCTGCAGTCTGCAAATGCATGCTTTTCTTAATACAGTCATGTAAGCGATCTATTGAGTAAACAAACAGTAATAATTGTAGAAATTAATTTTTTTTTTTGTTTTGGACGGCAAGAAAACAGTTTGTTAAATATGCCGGTTCCATTTGTTGTTTCTATTGGTTAAAGTCGAACTGCCAAATCACTCTTTCTAATTTCTATGATTAGTTGTAGTTGTAGACTTAAGCTGCAGTATATTGCTCTTCTTTGCAGTATCTTCTGGAACAGTCTATCTGAAATTAAGAAATCTTTTGCTCTTCCCTCTTGGTCTTCGTAGATATCGTGTTGAGAAATCAGGTAGTTATTTAATTGAGATCCTGGGAGAAGGCCACAAGGGGGGTTTAGCACAAGTTTATGCCAGGGTGTATAAATCTAATAAGTGGTGGTGAAGTGTTTGCAGGTTTTGACCTCTTTCTAGCTCCATTGAGGCCCATAAGCATAGTCGTTGTGTTGACCATGCATACGGTATACTTTAAATGAAGCTAGAATCCATCCTCTAGAAAGGAATGTCATAGGTAAATCAATGTTAATCTTTCTCTGCTGCTCTCTTTGACTGTCTTAATGAATAGATTAAAAACATAAGGTGAAAAGGTCCTGATAGTTTCTGGTTGGTTTGATGCAGTGCTGCTCAGCCTTCTCCTTTTGTTTCCAGGTTGTTTCACAAGTCACTTGGTTCTGATTTCTTTGTATTTATATATTTGGGTCTCTGTATAATACAACCAGCGATCATATATCACTCACCAGGACCAACATTATCACATTGAGCCTCTCCTGCTGGCACAGTACAACTGTACAAGGGGTTACAATGATTCTGAGGGGATTGAGGAAGAAAGCTGATGCCCTAGGGAAGAAAGCTGGGTATATAGAGGATGATTTTCTCCTTACGTTATTCATGTGCACAAGTACCTGTGTCCCTGAAATTTCATCGTGGTTATCATCCAACAGCTTCTCAACGAGTGTTCTGATGACACTCATAGCCTGTCACGCAGGCTACCTGTTATCTTTATGTGGGAAGTTCCTGCGCTCAAGAGGAAATGTTTTTGGTAACGTGTTGATTTTGTTTGGGGTTTTTCTGTCTGCTGCTGAAGTAATATTGACCACTTCCATTGGCAATTACATGGTGTTCGGATGTGCAGTCCCTGCAGCTTGCTTGCTACTTGTGCTAGCTGCAATACTCTATTGAAAATCTTTTTAAAGTTCTATTTTCTTGATTATTGTCCAATGTTGTAAACTTTTAAATTTTTTTTTGGATGTATTGTAAACTTTCTTTCACTTTTTCATCCAGTTCTTCATGAACACCTTGGTGAAATAATACTAGAGGAAATCTTATACAGAACCTAATGAAGTTTATTTTAATCATTCTGTGTACTCCTAATTACTTTGAAAGGCTACTGACAGTATTAAGCCAACATTTGGTGGAATGCATTCATCTAGAAACGTTTGCTTGCTTTGCTTCATAGATATCATTGGGAAAAGGGGGTAGCCTCCTCTCCTAGACCCATCTCCAAGGAATTTTTTGACTTTGAATTTTTTTGATTGTTTTGATTTTTCCCCCCTGGATTATGTCGTTTCTTGCTCAATCTTTACTTCTGTTGTTGAATTGCTAGACTGTAAGATGAAGCACAGGAAGAAGATGACGAAGATAGGCAGATGAAGTCCAGACCGGACCCTTGAAGACTGTTGGATGAAGATAGGCACGGATTTTTCTGGGACTACTACATATCAGTTTTGGGTTCATAAAGGATATTAAGAGAGCCTTTCCTATAAGGTACGCCCTCCTTATCGACGTGATCTATACCCTCTCAATGTTCTAAAACTAGAGATATGAAGTGAAAAATACAGGGTTACTCTAATGAGCAGAAATATGTACTTGACTATATTTTAGTTGGAGTCGACATTCTATAAAGATTGTGCTCCCTATTAATCCGAATTTCGACTACAATGATCTTTTTGCTTGTTAATAATATTATCATTATTTATTTTGTGGCACGTTATTAGGAGAGGCATTTTAAATCAATACCACTCCTAATATGCAACAAAAGCCCTCTCCAAGCTCTCGAGTTCTGCAAACCATAGAGCTCAGAGCATGCAACATTGAAAAAAACAGAGCCTACTCTTGCTCTTCCTTCCAAAAAGCGCCAGGTAAGATTTCAACTACAATCCTTGCCAATGTGTTAATTTTTCAGAACATAGATAAAATTACATCTGTCCTTGATAGTTACGCAACTTCCAATCCATGAATTGAGCTCAGACAATTGATTCCCGATCATATTAAATGCAAACCAGTAGTAATAAGCCCAACACTTGTTCATAGAAATGTCAGCAAATTACGGTCTTTATGCAAGCAACAGCGCTGAGCCGCCAAGTGCTTGGTTGAAGAGGCCACTTGTATTTACATTCAATAGAAATGCATAATATTTACTGTCTCTTAAACAGCTGCATTTGTGAACCATCTCTAATGTGAGACTGAGACTACCACCAAATTAACTTGCTGAGTTCTCAATTTCAGATATCAATGGCAATAGCTGCTGATAATAATCTTCACATAGTAATGCTTCCATGGTCAGCCTTTGGGCATATGATCCCTTACTACCAGCTCGCCATAGCCTTAGCCAAAAAGGGTGTGCATGTGTCTTACGTGTCTACCCCCAGAAACATAGAAAGGCTCCCTAAGATCCCTCCCAATTTAGCTCCCCTTATGCAATATGTGACCCTGCCATTGCCAACAGTACCTAACAGCAGCCTACCCAAAGAAGCCGAAGCCACTGTTGACATGGAATTCGAACAGGTTCTCTACTTGAAGCTGGCTTATAATCTCCTACGTGAACCCTTCAAGCAGTTTGTTCTCAGTCAGTCACCTGATTGGATAGTCTCTGATTCTAATGCTTACTGGATGCCTGAGGTTGCGCGGGAATGCCACGTTCCGTTGATGTTTTTCACTGTCTTCACAGCCACCATCTCGTGTTTTGTTGGTCCACCAGAGTACCTCAAAGGGGAAGGGCAGAAGAGAGTAAGGTCTACACCAGACACTTTGACAACCAAGCCTCCATGGGCCGAAATATTCCCCCCACCAGTGGCTCTTAGGGGCTATGAGGCAGTTGGATTCCACGCCGGATTCTACTCCAAAAATGCAACTGGGGTAACAGAAGGTGAGAGGATCGCTAGTGTGATCCAGGGGTGTCAAGCAGTAGCTATACGTACATGCAGAGAATTCGAAGGAGAGTTCATTGATCTGTATCAGAGTCTGATCAACAAACCTGTCGTGCCAACAGGTGTGCTCCCGCCAGCAGATCCTGTAGAAGAAAAGGAAAACACAAGTGCAACATGGAGTGAAATCTTCAAATGGCTTGATCAACAGAGCTGTAGATCAGTTATATATGTGGGATTTGGTAGTGAGTATAAGCTCACTAAAGATGAAGTTTATGAGATTGCTTACGGTTTAGAGCTTGCCCAAATGCCATTCATTTGGGCTCTTAGGAAACCCACCTGGGCCGCGGATGATTCTGAAGCATTACCACCAGGATTCATGACACAAGTATCAGGTAAAGGGATTGTATGTCTTGGATGGGCACCACAGCTCAGAATTTTGGCTCATCCATCAGTTGGGGCCTCCTTGTTTCATTCTGGGTGGGGATCAATTATTGAGACTCTGAAACATGGGCACAGTCTTGTTTTATTGCCTTTCATTATTGATCAAGGACTGAATGCAAGATTGATGGTAGAGAAGGGTTTGGGTATTGTAGTAGCAAGACGAGAAGACGGATCGTATACTAGAGATGATGTAGCTGATGCTCTGAGGCAAGTCATGATCGGGGAGGAAGCAGAGAGGATCAAGGCTCAAGCTAGGCAGGCTGCAGAGATATTTGGTGATGAGGAGTTGCACCAGGAACATTACATTGGTGGGCTTGTTGAATATCTGAGAAATGAGAAATGCACAGCAATAGATAAACACTAGCAATGTAATCAATCTTCTATATATTAGCAGGAGCTCAGTTGGTAGAGCTCCCCATGTATCCAACCTCATGGTTGGGGGATCGAGGCTCTTTGCGAAATTGAAGGCAGAGTGATAATGGTTGTTCTGAGCCATTGATCCACCCCTGCTCCCATAGTTACATATATTGGCCTAAGAGCCCGACCCTTGTTTATTAACAAAACAAATAAAATTCAATAAGTATTTCCTGGATTACCAATATCCAAATGCCACCATACAATATCTTGCATTGATCAATAGTTCTTGGAATCCAATATCAAAGGGGCAAGAGAGAATATGTTGAAAATAATTCATGGAAAATTCTTACAGGCCCGGGCGAAATACGGGGTAAAAAATTAGTACTCCCTCCGTTCCAAATTGAGCTTCCTGTTGGACTTTTTGAGTCAAACTTGACTTTTGATTTGTCAAAGAAATACGAAGATTTACAATATCAAAATAGTATTCTTAGATTCATCTTTAATTATACTTTCACAATATCAACTTTTTATAATTTGGATATTAATATAATTATAGTTATTGATGGTCAAAATGTTGTCTCATAGACCACTTAAAAAGAAACAAGAAGCTCAATTTGGAACGGAGGGAGTACTATATATTAGAAAATAAAAATAAAAAGAGGCAATGCAGCTAGATTTTGAAACTTGGCAGCCTCATTATACCACAAAGTAATTATAAACACGTCTAAGCTCTGTTTTCTTTTTGATGTGGGACATGACACTTAGGCTATATTTGGCACGAACAACTAGCTTTTCAATAAAAGGTATAGGTTGAAGCTGCAACTAGTGTTCTTTACTCTCGGCTACCAAACAGTTTGTCATTAGATTTATAGTCTGCAGCTACAGCTACAGCTACAGCTTATTTTGTGAAAGCTATCCCCACCTGCAGCTGCAACTAATTTATTAGCCTTTTGTATCACTTTTTAGCAGTTTTCTACTAATTTCTTTCCTTTAATAACACTTGACAACTACATCTACAACTAATTTTGCCAAACATAACCTTAATGTAACACTCTTCAATTAATCATTGATAGAAAGGGTTATCTTGGCTTTATGCTCAAATTTATTGGATCGGGCTAGGTCATTAAAGGCCCTTCCCTAAACCGCCCTTGAGTCAATGCCTAATTGTTGTCGGTTACTCGCTTCAATACTTCAACTTGAGACAAATGTCTATTTGAAAATGAGACAAATTCCTCTTTTTTCCATTAAAAAAAAAAAGAAAATAAATCTATTTTTATTGCACTATTGATCATAAGTGACTCCTACTTATTTAAAAAGTGACTATATATATATTTTTTTTTGAGTTTGTTTCACACAATACTTGCTATTTACTGCACGTACTATTTATACATATAGGATATTTTGCCGAAAACACCTTAATAACTTTTTTTTTTTTCAAAAACACCCCCAATAAATTTTTTTTGGTTACAAACACCCCCATAAAGCAAATCCACCTTGGGGATCACTCCACACTCCTTAGCCTGATTGTGTCCGGTCAATTTAGACATAGGTTTTCCAAATTGCCCCCAACTTAATTCTCACAAAAAATAATTTTTATTGGGGTATTTCCGAGCAAAAAAAATCCCTACCTACTTATAGAGGAAACACCCCCAAAGGTCCAAACCCCCAAAGGTCCAAACCCTGGTTTATCAGAGAGAGAGAGAGAGAGAGAGAGAGAGAAAGAGACGGTCATTACCAGAAATTCGCCGCGAGAATTGCGATCGAAGAGATGGAAACGAGAGAGGCACGATTGAACATGCTCGGATGTCCGGGAACTGGTGAGTAATTGATCTTTACTTCGATTGTGTTTTGGGAATTTTAAAAAATCTTTTTTTGGTTGATGGATTATTGATAATTTTAGGAAAATTAATTTTCTTGCTAGATTTTGAGATTGAAGATGCTTAATTGTTTATTATTATGATAATTTAGCTACAGATTTTTCGATTTTATGACTTGCGTGAATCTTGATTTCTATGATCCATTACTGATTTTGTTTGCAAAATTCATGGTGTTGTTGACAGCTGAGTAGTTTAAAACCTAGGGTTTGGTAGCCTATAAATTTGTTGTATTGTTTGTGGATTTGATTATTGTCAATTGAAGCTACAATTACTTTGATATTCTTGTTCGAGCTGAAAAATACTCCGTATAGGCAATGATGTATGCTGTTTTTAATTTGAGTATGTTTAGGAAGAGAATTGTTTTGTGGGATATCACATGAATTTTAATAAGTTTGGCATAGACTTTTTTTTTTTTTTTTTTTTTTTCCGCTTAAAACGAGTGCATCAAATTAAATTAGCTTATAACCAAGCGAGAGCTCAAAGCGCCGTTACAGTCAAGTCAATGATGATATATGGTACAATTACTCTGTATATGCAATGATGTTCTTGTTTGAGCTGAATAATACTCTGTATTGGCAATGATGTATGGTACAATTACTTGGAAGTTCTTGTTGCTCAGTGACCTCTTTCTTTCTTACTTGCAGATTCCGAAAAATCTGAGGAACTTGTCATTATAGTTGGGGAAAAAGATGATTTTGACTGTGAAAAAAGAATCGTTACTTTTTGGATAAAAGGCTTTACTTTTCAGGCAATAATGTGATATTTTGAATAAAAATTGTTACTTTCAAACTATCATGAAGCTATTTTACATAACATCTATCGGGTGACAGGATATTAAAACAGGAAAAGATCGAGACATACAAAACTTATTGATAGCCAAATTCCAGGTGGCAGGATAATAATGACGGATTTAGCAGTTAATCACAGTACTAAAAATACTCGGATTTGGTTTGACCAGGTGGACAAAGAATTTCCTTTTCTAGTGGAGTTCACTCCACAACCACAAGTGTCTTTAAAGTTAATTAGGAGATGTAGTATTATCTTTCTTATCCTATACAAATTAGGTTTGAGTTATGTACTACAGTACTTTGCAGGAGAATTAGAGTAACCCAATCATTTATTAAACGAAATTGAGGTTTAATAATAATAAAAAGACTCTAAAAAAAAAAAAAAATTCAATAATAATAATTTCTCGTAGAAGCGGGTGTAAGCAACTCTTATAAAGGGTGCTCGAGTTCGATAACATGTCTTTTATTTCCTACATACGTGATGGTTTCTCTTCTTTTATAGAAATAGGTGTATGTGGTCTTAGATGATAGAATTCTTTCCCACGGAAAATTACAACTCCGGAAAGTATTTCCTTTGCTAGTCGTAGTTTTATATAAAGCGTGACAGGAACTTTGTCGCCAATCACCTAACTAGAGTTGATACGTCTATGGGCGAGCATTGTTGGGTCGATTGTTATCCCGAGACCATCTCCTCTCATGTACTTGTGGATTCACTGTCTTTGAATTAATACATGACTCATTTTCCTCTCAAAAACATGACCTTTAAAAAAAAAAAAAAAAAAAAAAAACAAACAAACTTATAAGAACATCCATAACGTCCTAGCAAATACTTCCTAAATATAGCACCAAAAAAAAAAAACTTCCTAAATATCCATCTAATATCGGTTGACAACAATTCAGAAATAATTGACATTAATTTAATTAATTAATTACTAAGTCATGACCCAACAACATATGCGCACTTGATGAACCTTCCTATTCTGTAGGCGGTAGAGCGAGAATAAACACAGAGTCCAATAAGACCAACAATACCCCAACACCTGAAATATTTCTCAAATATTCTGTTCGTTACTACAAAAGTAAACCTCAAATAATAATAAAAAAGCAAACATGCCAATTGATTAAGGAAATATTTGCCTAATTCGAATCATATTCTGATTGTGTTTACTCCACAAATTAAACCGAAGTTACTTAGTAAATCTACCACCTCTATATAATACCCCCATGTAAACCACCCTATGACCCTAATTTTAGCTCTCAAACAAACGAGTACAAGCAGAAATTGAGAGAATTTCAGAAGAGCAAATCTCACATGAAGATGAATATGAGATCATCAACTTCAGAGATCCCACAAGACATGATCTTAGAAGTTATGTCATGGCTTCCTAGCAAATCTTTAGCCAAATCCAATTGTGTTTCTAAGCTTTGGTATCACACTTTCACCACCACTGCTTTCTTCCAACACCACTTCCGTTCTCCGGCCCGTAACGCTTTCGTTGAATCATGTATTTCCTGTGGATATCTTATCGAGAGCTCCACTCCTCCTCCTCTCCCATGCCCTAACAACGACAACGACGACAGTTCACCAAAAACTAAAGGTGTTTGTCTTCCATTGCCAACCAACATCCCTACCCAATTGCCACAGTTCTTTTATGTGTCTAACTTTTGTGATGACCTCGTTTGTCTCTTTGATTCTTGGGATTTAAGTTCGCCTATCTTGCTTTTTAGTATTAGAACCAAGGAATTTTTAGTTCTCCCTACAAAAACAGTAGTGGATCATGAGCCTTTATGTCAACAATGATGTTCCGTTGCTTTCGATTCAGTTACAAAGGAGTACAAGGTTTTGAGGTGCATTAGTCGAGATCATCATCAAGACAATGAAAACCATAATAAACAATGGCGTAGTGAGTATGAGGTCCTCACTGTGGGATCGAAAACATGGAAACAACTCGATTGCACTCGTGTTCATCCTTCCCTCCATGAAGGCTTAACCGAAGATGGAAGCTTTTGTATCAATGGAGTGATATATTGACCATCAAGGTTTTGCTTCAAGTGTTTTCTTCATAGCTTCATTCGATTTGGCGCATGAGGAATTCGAGCTTTTGAACTTGATCAAATAGTTGGTTGCTCGTATGATAATGATAACAAGTATTACCTAACACACATCAAAGGATGCCCAACTTTGTTTTTCCAGGAGCACAACAACGATGATGAGATATTCCAATACACATTGTCATCGGATAGCGAAAACAATGCGGTTTGGACGCCTAGCAAGATTGTTACCTCGCATGTTATCTCAAACATTAACCTATGGCATCCACAAGTAGGAAGAAACATTGTCCTAACAAGAAAGGAATTGAAATCGAATACGATTTCTTGCTATGAAATTGAGAACAACTTTGATTGGGTTATTGATCTTGAAGAAAACAATGCATGAAGATCAAAAAAGAAGTATACCATAAAGTATCAGATATGAGCTGTATTTTGATTTTTAGTTGAAATTTAGTTTGTACTTTCTATTATTTTTGAAGTAAAAAGTTCTGATCTGTATTAAAGTTGGAAATTTGGAATATGTTAGTTGTTTCACTGATTCTGTCTCTATTTCTTTACCCCTTCTTTTTTTTCTTCTTTTCCCTACAAGTATTCTTTTATTTGTTTCGCACATATAATTACCAAAATCATTAGCTGCACAGTATGACGAGGTATTACTTGTAAGGACTGATCAATCTGGCTTTAAGTGAATGTGAAGGCCATCACAGAAACAAACAATATTAACGGCCAAGTTTTTTTAAGGAAATTGTCTATTGTTGTCTACTACTGTTATGTGATATATCCTGAACTATATCAGAGCTTTTTGAAACTGTTTGGGTGTATGATATCGCGATTAGGAAACAATTCTCGCGATTGTGGCACAGTTCGGAAAAGAATCTTGTTTCTGGGAGGGTTGGTTTAGAAGTGGTCATGGACATCTGCAAACACAAAGTAGTCTTAAGATGCATCTAGCTAACCAAAAATAGGCAACTGAACAGCTAGAGAACTATCCTTACCAGAGTCTTAACTACTAATCTTAGTTAAACTACTAAATACGACAGCAAATCAACAAAATGAAACAGGGAGACATATGTCAAGTAAGCTGAGATAGATTGGCTAACAAGGCAGGAAAGGCGCCAATCAGACAAGAGGTTTGGATATATCCCTTAACTTTCGGGCTAATCCACCTCCTGGTAAGCAAAAAACAAACAAACAAACAAACAAACAAACGGGATTATCACATAAGAGAATAGTGTACTACAGATATTAAACTACCAAGGTTCCATAAAGATTCAGCACATATGAACCCAAACTCAAATTCACTTCAGATTCAAATGTTAAACTAATTTGCACAAATATAAGTCAACCACTCACCAGCTTCATATAGAAGAAACAACTTAACAATGAGACCTAACTCGTATTTAAGTCCAAGATCTCTGCTTATACTGAGAGAAAAGAAAACGCGAAAACTAACAGAAGGAGATCAAGCCGATATCTGAGTATAGCAGCTGGATGACAGACGTAAACATTACAAAAAAGTACTAACTCAAAGACCTAAACAGTACAAAAAGATCTATGATAGATCAACAAGCACCAACGTTTCGTTTTTGTACCCCACGCACCCTTGAAATATATGTTCATCCGGGCATTCCCGTTAGCTGAACCAAATTACAGCTTTAAGTACTACAGAAACTAGCTAGCAGTATAGTTTTTCTTTCTAAACCACTCACCACCACCACCAGGAGTCATAGCAAGGCTTTCATTATATAAAAAAGGCTTGGGTAAATATGTTCTTGCATTCACACGCTCGAGTTCAGAAATTTTTTGTCGTTGATGTTGTACCAGAGAAATTTGCGCCTGAATATATGCCAAAGCAAAATTTCATCACTACTTGGTGTTCTAACAAAAGCCAAAGGGGATACCACCAACTTCATTGTCAGATCCATATCTGAATTCGAAATACGCAACAACTTGAACCAAGAATCTTTCACCCCATACACCTTCATGACCCAAATATCAACTGCCAGATAACATTCACAAATAGCCTATAGGCACAAACACCCATCAAGCACTCCTAACTGTAGCATATATATACCATAGTCCTTTGTTCTAGCCGATAGGCAGGTTGTTATGCAATTTGTAAGGTGATCGTCAGGTGACGACACATCATTGCCCCACTGTTCCTTGCGAAAATCAAAACAACCAATACGATGTTTAAACTCAGTTGAATTCCAGAAGTTACAGTGGAGTAAATGGTTGTCTATAAGGACATGACAATCCTTTGAAGCCAAGGAGTCCAAACAATTAGATGTCACACTAGCCAATTTCCAGCCATGGTCCGACTTCCAGCTATATAGGAACACCTTCCTCTTCGAAATCACTATAGTTTTATAATCATCATTGCCATCATCACCCAACCCGAACCCAAGTACACCAGCATCGATCCTACCTATAAATATATTGATGTCGTCGCAACTGATTCTACGATAAATACGGGTTAATGGATTCATCAAGACAAGGGTGGTGTCAAACCGCAGGCATAGCAAGCCATTGCAGGCCCCAATTAAGGACAAATTGCGGGTTTTACTATGCTCGTATGGTAGAGTTAAATTGGTGATGGGGAAATTCGGCAAGTCCAATTTGGCAGAATAGAGGTAGTAAAAGTTATCAAGTTTGTCATAGCTTGTTTTTTTAGTTTCGTACCCGTTGAATACAAGTAGGCGATTAGCGTTAGAGGATTGAGAATGAGGGAGATGAAGGTTGATGAATTCGGGGCTCGAGATTAGTGTTCTGAACAACTTGCAAACACACTTGAATCGAATGAGAGATGTCGCGGGTAATCTTGGGAAGTATTTCTGAGGTTATTATATCTATGGGAAGATTTACAGCCATGGCTCTAACTAACTGTAAGGTTTGGATATGAGTTCGTTCTATGTGCTCTCTTTCTTTAGGTAAGAAAGGAGAAAAACGTTTTGGAGTTTGTTCTCTGTTCTCTCTTTCTTTATGTAAGGAGATAAACAAGTGGGTGTAAGAAAACAGAGTTCAAGTTCAACTCTTATTCGAAATCATAGTTGGGTGGTTGCCAATCACTACAAATCTACAATATAGGGTTAGAATTGCAATATGACCACTTTAACCCTTAATATTGATTCGAATAATCTGGGCCGTTACTTAGTTTATTTAAAATAAATCCAAATTATTTGTACATATTAGTCATGACTAAATAATTTGTCATTCACAATTAATATTTATAATATATTATTAGTATTACCTAACTAAAATATTTGTGGAACCCAAATAAAAAATACCACAACTTATGGTGACTAGCCCTAATTTATGATGGTTGACAACTACAGAAGAGTTTTTCGCTCGTAAATGTCATAGCCTTGTTCTTTTCGTCGATTCCATGCTGCATTCCGTTCCGTTCCGCGCCGCATTTTGTACTTCATTTTGTCTCACATATTTTTGAATTATCCGCGCCGCATTCTGTACTTCATTTTGTCTCACATATTTTTGAATTATCCGCGCCGCGCCGTTTCGTTCTGTTTCGTTCCACACCGTCCCGCACCATTTCGTTGAAGAGAACAGGGCCTAAAACTAGATTGACTTATTCTTTCAACCTAGAAAAATAAAATTAAAAAATTGCTCACTACTGGTGTTGTGCTTGATTAAGCTGCTGAAAGAAGACATCCTGAATAGGTACAAAAGATCCACAATAGTGTAGGTTCAAGTTCATGGAGGCAATATGAGACAACAGGGTAAAGGGTTACCCACCATAATCAGCTTTTCTCACAAGAAATTCATTCTCGACAATAACAAAGAAAAAGATTTACCAATAAGAATACTTTCCTTCTTGAATTAGAGATTGAGAATCTCAAATTTTAGAAGTTTTTTTTTTTTTTTTTTTTTTTTATAATTAGAAACTTTTTATTAAGCCAAATCGGCAAAGAGCTCATAGTCAACGAGCATCATAGTAGATCAAACTCCCTTTTGCCCATCTAAGGTTTATCTTCTCCAATGTACTACTTTGACCATAAATATTTGTGTTTATATGAAATAGATTTTTCAAAACTACTAATTAAAATGAATCCAACGATAGTATTTTTAAATTGTAAATCCTTATATTTTTTCCGAAATCAATGGTCAAAGTTTGTAAAGTTTAACCTTCAAACAGTAAATGTTATCATTTTTCCGAAACGGAGGGAGTATAACAGAAAACAAAAAGGAAAGCAAATGACATTATCTAAAACCTACAGCTAATTAAGAACTAAAAGGGGAAAAACAAGAACTGTCTACCGTCAAAGTGCTTCTGGGTTACTGATATACTGAGACATTGTGTGCTTAGGACTTAAACACTCTTTGAGCCATCAGACACTTATGAAATAGATTGCTGAAATAAAGTGCACAAAAACTTGCGTCTCATGGTGGGACGGGGTGATTTCTGTGAAAACAAAGGGTGAATTGAGTCATTATAGTTCTTCATAAAAACCATCTCATCCCACCATAAGACGGTCTCATACAAGACTTACTGAAAAGACTTGCTATGCTTTTTACCTGAAACCTTGGGCTTTTCACCAAGTTGTAAAATGCCCCATCCCACATAAGATTTTGACTCAGCCAAAAATATTTACCTCTGCTCATAATCACAGTAAAGAAACCTGCCAAAACTCTTCCAAACACCTTCTAGCTGTGGCTTCCTCAAAGATGACAGTGGCTCTCATCTTTGAGGAACAAGCCACCTAATCTAAGAAGCCAATTGCCTTGCAAAGAATTTACCTTCATTCCCCCCCCCCTAATGTTCCTATAAAGAAGGTAATAGTAACTATGAGCAATCCTTATTGCTTCAGTTCTTTGATCAGTTTCCTTACATTCCTACGCAGCCCATTGACATTCCCTGATCTGCCCCTTGTACCTGCTCTGCCTCTCAGTCTCAGACATCATCTGATGCTCGTAGCAAGGCGCATCATGAGTCACCTTGATGTCAGGGGCATTGAGATATGATCATCTGTCCATGTTACACTTGCTTTGGCTAATTATGATGGGTTTGTCAGTCTACATTAAGAATTTCACTTCTGTGATAAGGAAGTGTTATTCAGCATTCTGCGGGATTGAAATGCAGAAATTTCTGTTCTTTTATGTGAGTTATGTGCATCTCAAGTCTCATATCATGACCACCAAGTTGTTTGTCTCCCGTCATGAAATATAATGACAGATTGAACATCTGATTCTCGACATCATTCAATATGTAAAAGTACATTCTGTCATTCTCTTTGCTAAAGGCGGTATGATATAGCTGCTAAATATCTCCAATATGTCATATTTGTACATAACTGGATGTGACCATGAACATTAAAGCAGTCCTAAACCGCCAAATCTCAGTCTCATGCCCTAGCACCTAGTTCCACCCTTTATTAAAAAGTCAACTTTCAGATACCTCACCTTGTATACCAATTACCAAGTATTTATATGATAATATGAACCCTTTTTTATTTATTAATTTATTTATTTCCTCAAACAAGCAATCAACTTAGATGGTGTTTCTTCTTCTAACATTTATCAAAAATTGGAATGATCCACTCCTTAAAATTGCAGTGTTTGTCATTGAAACAAACATATTAGATATTACCAATCCCTTTTAATCCCTAAAAGGTAGAAAAAAATCACCTTTGAATGTAAGTGCTAGACATTTAGTCAAATTAGCAAATCCCATTCAATCCATAGTCAATAAAGATTGAAATTTAAAATGCAGTATGGGATCCATGGTGTACCTTGAACTCCAAATTGAACTTTGATCAGATATCATGTACAATTCCAAGAGCCAGGGCCTCAAACTGAGGTACTAATGTATTTGCACCAGAAATTCGAACAGGTGTATAAAATGGGAAAAACAGATTATAACTGGGACTTGATGAACTGAGACGAATTAAGGTCATAAATGAGCACCAAGATTCTGCTCAAAATTATTGAAATTAGACCAAGTGGCAAGTCAACCAAGCAGAAATTTGACTCCACATAATGAACAAAGGCAATCTCTTCAAGAACTTTTTGTTTTTTGGAATAATTATGTTTTCAAGAACTTGCAGAAGGGAAAAGATGTGAACCAGCAGCTCCAGATGTTCTAATTACCACAGCTCGTGTCAGACACCCTTAGGCATAACCAATGGCATGGAATACAAGTGATCCGAGAATGAGTTGAAGAACTGCAAGAGAAGATGATCTTTGATCATGGAGCTATACATAGATACTGAATCTAGAATGAATCAGATGTGTCGTATGTACACTTACAGAATAGAGATATAGGACGTCAACAATAGTTGTCGATCTCCACTCAAGCCCATTCGCGAATAATCCTCGCTCCCAACCACAGTTGCTGGCACAGTCTTGCATAGCACTGGTAACACCAGTATGACCAAACTGGAAACTAGGTACTCCACGATCCACCATGGGCAAGAACCTCATTGGATAAACAATGTTGACAGGATAGTGTTCCATGGTACGGTAACAAGTGGAAACTAAATAGTTGAGGTAAACGAGATGACATCAACTAGAATTTGAAGCCTCAAGTTTAGTCATCAAAAACATGAATACGACATGGGTAAAAATGCTGCATTCACAGCATAAATTGTCATGTTATGCATTCCAATTAGTTATCGGAACATGAAGACAACATTGTTCAAATGTTTAACCACGGCATTTATTACCGTGAACTGTAATACCACACTCATACACTTCAAACAGTACACATTCACTAGAAGAGACATGTTGTACATTGTTTTGAACTATTACTATGAAGCAACTACCAGGATGGTTGATAATTTTTCAAAAAAAATAAGTTCCCAATTGTTTGCCTATACATCACCTTCAGGATACAAATTTTGTAAATTTAAATTTCCTCAAGACATCAACTTTCAGTGTGGTAGTGCTTGTTTCTAGAGAAGACAGAGAAGCAGGTTTAAATGTAACAAATGCATCATCAAATCTGCTGCTTACCGTTGGAAAGAAGACAAGAAGAAGAACAAGGAAAAACGAAAGGAAAGAAAATGACAGAACCTAAATTCCTTGCAGCTGCTAGAAACGAATTGCTGCTGATTTAAATTGCCGCTGCGGAGGATACTGATACTATTTGGAGCGAGCAGAACGCCCAACGTCTCCCGTCCATGAAGAAGACCCTGCTATGTCCTGGTGCTACCCTTTCTGAAGCTGCTGATCATAGGGACCAGGCTTAATAGGGATAAGAGATCCACGATATGGTAAAACTTGTCTAGAACAATTAACATGACAATACACATGACATTCTTGTTCGGGTACAGGGGCACGGAGGGAATAAGAGACAACAGGTCCATTATTGTTTTCTCTCACAAAAAATTCATTGTCAACAATGCCAAGGAATTCACCGAAGCACGACTTTAACATAACTCTGTATGCTCTTGTCCATGACTCTTGCACACCGTACTCACTCATGACATACACATCGAAGATACATTCCCCTGAATATCTTACTTTCAGACAAGAAATAGCCGCCAGACAACCATCTACAGACCTAATTTTGTTATCTAAACTCTGCTCACCAATAATCGGTGGTGCTGAATATACTCGGAAGACTTGACCACCAAAGTCAAACGAGATCATAGCTCTAGAAGGTGATACACAAGAGCAATAAAACCAATGGCATGCCCCATTGAAGTAAAATCCACCATCCCAGGGTTGTAGGAAGGGCCGAAGATAATGCCCATTTTCGCTCATCGTGATCAAGTCAAAATGATCATTAGCACTAATGGTCTCTAAAGGGTCGAGCTTTTTCCAGGAATTGGTTGCTAGCTATAGAGATAGAAGCACGAGATGTGATCATATAAGTTGCCATAAGTGAAAATTCCGATGACCTGGTAATCGTTTTTCGAGGAATTAAACCCAAACCCGCAGATAAAGGAACATTCGTCCATACCATCGGGAGTGAAAGGTATTGGAGGGAGAACAAGGGAGTGTCCATTACCAGGATTCCAAAGGATAAGGGTGCGTATGGTTGACTCGAAGTTCTGGATTCTGATGCAGTATATCCCATTAATTGGGCCCCACAAAGGGCTAAAGAAGTCTTGCTCTTCTCCAACTAGTTCCTTGCCAGGAGAAGGCGGGGCACCCTCAAGCTCCATGACGTGGTCAACTGACTTCGAGAGCAAGGCAGCATTAAGAGCTGGTCCACTTCTTTCCCCAATGCCGAAGTTGATTAGGTGGGGGCGGTTAGCGGTGGCATTGTTGGTGATATCGAAATCAAGGTGGCGATATATGAAGTAAGGGCTGTCTATGAGGGCATACCAACATTTGCACACGGCTTTGAAGCGTGTCAAGGATTTGGGAGGTATCCTTAGGAGGATCTCGATGATTATATCGTCAGGAAACTCAAGGTTGTTTTGGTTTTGATTTTGAGTTTTAGTTTGTGAGTCTCCTCCTACACTTGAACTCAAACCTGATGCTATTGCAGACATTTACAGATGTTTGGGAAGAAGTAAACAACTGTTTCAAATGCACAAAGAGGGTTCAATTCAGTAGAGCAATCCTTATACTTTACACGCAACACAAAGGCTCACTGTACCCCCTGTATTCTTATACACAGTCCACAAAATTGCACAAAACTCAATTAGAACCCCATAAGAACCACACACCAACACAAAGTCTTTCAAATTGTTCACTTTCTTTGCCCAAATCTTCAAATTCCCAACTCTTTACTCACTGTTTTTGCAGCCAAAGGCTATAAGATAAAGACCCTGAATATCAGTTTTCTCTTTTCAAGGGTAGAAATTTAGTGCCTTGGTAGAAATTACTTCTATAATTCAATGGGGGTTTTGTCTCAATTCAAGGGGTATCTCACATAGCAATTCATCAAATAGATGGTGGGCAAAACTCTGATTTTTGTTATCTGCACCAAACCCCAAACCCTAAACCCCAAAATCACCAAATTATGCAAAACAAGGATGGCACAGAATTAAACAAGTAGAAACATTTGTACTTCATCACCAATGCTTACCTGAAGGAAAAAGAATGAAGAAGAGAAAGCTTGGGAGTTTTTGCGCAAATTACGGAAGCCCGTAATTAGTGAACAGAAGCTCGTTTTGGCCCAGGAGATTAAAAAGGCTGGAGTATGTTTGATCTTGTTTGGGACACCATCCCTTCATGCAGAATGTGTTTTACGCTCCATTAATCAGGGAGAAAGGACATGAGTATTATTTTCAAGTAGAAAAAAAAGTAGTGTTTTTGTAGCCTTGTAGGGATGAGGGTATTACACTATTCGGAATCAGATCTACCATGCGCATAATACTCAGGAATTGCAATTAGAATTTAAAGTGGAATTGATTGCTATAACTTTTTGGTTTTGGAAATTGGAATTAATTGCTTTAGGTTTTTAGTTTTGCAAATTGGAATTGGATTCACGAGTTCAGATTACGGTATTCGGTATTTTTGCTCACCCCTATTCAAAAATAGGTCTGGGCAATTGGTCGGGTCGGACCGGATCGGCCCATTTAGCGGATAGGGTCAGACATGTTTGTGGGTGGGGCGGGTTGGTCATGGGTTGAGTTGGCCTATTTTGGCTCGTTTTAAATTTAAAAAATATTTTTTTAATAAAAAATAAATATTAAGTGAGTCGGCCCATTTGTGACATGATATGCCCCGACTAACTTTTAAATAAACCGGTTTATTTTAACCTGCCCATTTATAATTATAAACGGGTCATGACTCGTTGATGGGCCGGGTCGAATTGACTATAAGATCCCCTCCCACTTTGTCACTCAGTAGTCATTGCTCCGCAATTTGAAACAAACCTTTTTGAATAGTGTAAGAAAGTCGGATACTTAAGCCTATCACATGTCAGGGGAGTGGAATGGGCTAAGACCATAACAATAATAGTACCACTTAAATCTTTGAAATTGAGAGCAACCGGTCTCGAATTTCCAACCTTCATGTTGGAGGTGTGGGAGCTTTACCATTTGGCTCCCATCTTTTGCTTGAGTATGATGCGTTATTAGTTAAGTGGACGCTAATTTGTAACCAGTATTGATTGGTCTAGTTGTATTCCTCTTTGTGGTGAATCTCACTAACGACATTTGAGGTTCCCCTTACCATTTATCCCCCTTCCCCCAAATATACGTGACCTTTAGCTCCTGGACCAGTCTCGGAAGTGCCCTACTCACCTTATAATAATAAAACAAAATAAAAAGGGGTCGGGATACTATTTTGTTATTGTTTCTATTTTTCTATTCCCTCAATTACTAAATCTCCTACCCACTTTACTTTTACATTCGTTCCAAAATCTCCTATCCATCCACTTCCCTTTTACATTCGTTCCAAAATCTCATACCCACTTCCCTCGGGTCATATTGACACCCCTAATTTTAGATTTCACTCATTTTTTCTTTGGCCATACTTTTATTTTTCTGGATCCGCCACTGATGAGTAACATGAGGTTTGGGACAAGAACCACAAGAACCTTCGATGAACCCTAAGAAAGTTACCTCCATTAAAGAGAGTATTGGTGAGCACCATACCTGCTGGATGATTGGTACTAGTGATATGAAGAGGATCATTGATTGACTACTCATGCTGATCAGTTGTCGTATTGAAGCAAATTGCAATCAATAATTGATGGTTTAGTTTGCGGGGAAATAAAAAATCATTAAATCAGTGTTCATGAAATTTGTGGCTTAGTTTGATCAATTGATAATCAAATCCAATTCATCGAAGAAAACCAAGAAACATAAGAGAATGTAGGGATTTGATTGAGCCTCGTGGAAGTATCTTTCATTTTAATTGAAACCGCCATTTCTCTTTCCTCTAGAACAATTTTGCCATTTCTCTCTCCTCTCTTCCTGGAACTTCATAGAAGCTTCACATCTCATCAACGACGATCTCTGATTCATCGGAGAGCGCCGCAACAACGGCAAGCGAATATTCCCTTTGCCGGAGAACCACCGCAACCACCTCTACCGTAACCACCGCAACCACCTCTACCGTAACCACCGCAACCACCACTAACGTAACCACCGCCATGGATGAATCGGAGGTTGTGAAAAAGACCAAGGTGACAAGATCGTGGATGGTACGGGTGGACAATAGGTGGTCAGATTAATTCGGAAACCTTGTTAGGGATGTTAATGGCGGTGGTGGAGTTCAAGCTCAGAATTGTTTGGAAGGAGTGTCTCTCACGCCTTTAACTAGTATTAGGAAGGGTAAAATAGTCATGAAATTTTGATTTAAGGGAGTAAATGTCAAAATTGTATACAATGTACATTAACCTTTAAGCACAGAGGTACGACATATACGAAACTTAAAATGCGAGCACAGTGAACATTTCGTTAAACTACAAGGGTACACCATGTAATATCCTTTTAATTTTTGTCCTAAATAGAGATCAATAAGTAGTCTCACCCGGTTCGGTCCGGATTTAACCAGACGGTCTCAGATCAAAAAAAATTGAGATCAATAAGTATTTGAAATAAAGATTCTTACATTAGAAAATGGTAGTAGAACATTTACACATTCTAAGATTTGTAGCTACCGTACATATGTGTGAGTGTGTGATCATCAAGTTTTTGCAAATAAAGTAACAAGACATTTTGTTACAAATATACTGTGACTCTGTGAGTAGCACGCTGATTTGATTAAACTATTGATACCCTTGTACAAGCTCCATGAAAAATTAAGTTCCGAGTACAACAATAAACAACCATAGTTTTTCCCTCTCTTTTAATTACCAAGGAAATAACAAAATACTATTTATAAGCACAACCAAAAATAGAATATATCTTCAAAGAATAACATAAGATAATTGACTTAGCTGGAAAAGTTAAATGACAAATTTTCCATACATTTTCTGTATAATGACATTTAAAACTTATTCGGGTTTTTCTACCAAGTACAAAGCCTAGTACGAGTATGGTTCAACTAGTTCGAAATTAAAAAAAATGCAAAATCATTTCATATTACTATTTTGAGTAGTTTACAACGCTTTGATCATCTATAAAGTCAAAGCTCGGGCCACAATCGTTATCTATCGGGCAGATGGTCCTACAATCGATTAACGTCTCCGCATCAAGAGCAACGCAAAAATATAATTCCATTAGAAAAGCTTTACTTGGACCGCAATGTATATATGGTTCTTTAACGTCGGATCTCCCAGTAAAAGCAGCTCTTACACGTGATGCTGTTAGACCTTGATCTCCTGGGTTAATTCCTGGAATTGATCATGAACCGATTATAATGAAATATTATGGTTGCTACTTATTAAATAACATTTATTATATATGCAAGAAACTTATTACCTCCATCTTCTAACATTTTTAGGATGTTACGACTACTGATAAGGTCTAGGGCACTTTCAAAGTACCTTTGTTGACTGAACATTGGCACGCAACAAGTACCATGCTTCGTCCATTCATTTGCCTAGAACCCATAGTAGTCCGATTCTTTCATGGTTGAAAGTCTGGGCCAATATTTTCTTAGACTCCTCAGAAGAGGAGCGACGCTATTTGCATCCCATGCTGGTCCACCACAATTTGTGTAAGCAGTGTCCCAAGGTGTTCTAGCTCCCGGTGCTAGTTCCCTTTGGGGCCATAGACCATGCAATACGAAATCCCTAGGCAACTTAGCTGGTGAACTACATGTATACACCCGACGAAGTTAATCGGCCATGTCACGGTAAGAAGAGAATGGTTTATCTGGTTGCTCGGTCCAGATTGAGGTGGTGGAGGGGCTCCCTTTCCAGGGCATATGCATGTCAACCAGAAAAGAATAAGAACAAAGGCTCTTAGTACATAGATGATTGACATATTGTGGAGAAGATTTCTTCTTTTTTTGCAAAGGGGATTGTGGAGAAGACTTAAACCAAGTTGAGAATACATATGGAGTATTTATAGTAAAAGATAGATTTAGTAAAAGATGGGATTTTCAATCATGGTATTAGGTTGCTCATGCATGAATTGATAAAATTAAAGAATTTAGTCTTTGGTAGGTTGCTCTCTCCAGCACCTTTATGTGCATGAATTGATTGTGTTGATGTTTTTATTAATTTTGTTTTCATTGGATGCAATATTCTGTTGGCAATGCTGTGCTTCTTTGCATTGTGTTATTTTATTCCTCTTTAATAACTAATTTTCAGCAAACTTGTGCTGTTAGGTGACAAACTGACAATAACTTGAAGGGTTATTATTGTTTACAGAACCTTCTTTCCTTGTTAAAGACAGAGAAATATAAGAACAGTAGTGGCCAGCATATAAATCAAATTGTAGCTACACCTATTGAGTTTCATGTTACAGGATTATTGATTTGAGCTCTACAAACTATCCCTAAAGCAAAGACTTCAACAGGACCAGCTATCTCAGCACAGTGGTGATCTACTTGACTCTGGTACTTCATCAACTTCCCTTGTCAAGACTCCAGAGTTGATTTGCCCTAACTATTTACCAGAGTTGATTACCCCAATGATTCAATTGACAATTTCCAGATGCTTTATAATCCTATAACAAGTCGGAGCCCCTGTCCTCCGTTCTCTTAAGTTCACAATAACGCGCTAACAAGAAACTGGACACATCACCCCTTGCACTCTAGAATGATCGGCATACACCACACATAACTTCATCTTATTGAATGTAATTACTCTGAGATTAGTAATAGAATAATAGGTGTCAGCAATTAGCTACCTCTTTAATCAACAAAGGTCTCAATGACTAACAGAGGGAAAGCAATAATAGTGCTGTCATAATGCAGCTTATTGCTAGAGGTTCAAAGGATTAAGCCAAGCTAAAGTAGGGGGGGGGGGGAAGAAAGGTGTATGTAACATCATAATCTGCTCCAAAAGTTATCATACCAGCAATTGTTTGTGTTGTTTTTGGGTTCTTGCACTTTATTTTTCCGATTATCTGTTGTTGTGATTGTGGGTAAATACCGTAGTTTTCCCCAACAGAATTGCATGAACAACCTCCATATACCTGCCCACAAGTATGGAAACCTGGTTGCTTGGCTTCTGCAATGCCAAGCGCCTACTCAATCTCAAGTACGGACTATAAGTTTTCTACAATACCAATAATTAAACACAAAACCAGCATGTTTCATAGTGAACCATATGTTAAACACAGGCAAAATATATGGAATATTGTTTCAAAGATTCACACAAAAGTTCATACAGTGGAAACTGGAAAGAAAAGATGCTCAAAAGACACTGGAGCATGGAAGGTCCACAGCGTAACATATCACTGAAAAACATTCAACAATTTTTGCAGGTAAGCTGAGATACTTCCTTGGATTTGAAAAGCTAGATTAAAACATACAAGGTATTTTTGTCACACTCACACCGGACGCAAATATAACATTTATTAACCATAGCAACACCTCTCTTAGAAAACAGATACGATTTCCTAAACAAATAAATATTTTTATATTTAATTATATTCAAAGTACAAAGTACTTATTCAAGTTCAACTCCAAAGTCCAAATCACAGTGGTACACGGACGGTGCACGTAAATGTCAAAACATACAAGGTTTTGACTTTTGAACTCTCTAAACAAAACTAGCTTGACCTTCCTTTTCAAAAAAAAAAAAAAAGAAAAAGAAAACTGGAGATACCTTGTACTTCTCGTGTAACAACAACTTAGCATAGGTTTCAAACCAGCGAACTCACAGTAGAGAACTGTACATCAGGGGAGGGGAGATACCTTGTACTTCTCGAATTCTCGTACCCGATTTTCGCTATGTGAACTTTGATTTCACTAGCAATTAACTCTTGAAATAGCTGCAAATAAATGTGTTGATGAGGACCAGCCTAGTATGAGGCCTATCATAGATGGAAGTTGTTGCACGGATGGATGACCTTGCTTATCAGAAAAACTATTCCAAGACTAATCTTCACCCTGCATTATTCCAATTTCAGTAGCAATTAACTCTTAAGACATTTTCTAAAGACTTTAGCCTAACACTTTTATCGGGGAATTGGTTATGATATTGCTACTAATGATTGTAAGGTCCTATTAGTTGCTAAGTATGTGCACATTACGGATTTACTTATCTACAGCTTGCAAAGGAGGGAATGGAGCTTCATGAGCTTCATTGAAGACATCGACGATTATGATCCTACTTGGATTCGTACTGATCATTGCAATGTCTCCTATGTTCATGATGCTTGTCACTTGGTGTGTATTGTTTCGAATGTTAATTCAAGATTGTTGACATTTGATGTACCCAAGGAGGTATTTGGTTCCTTGCCATTCCCGGAGGTGGCCAATTATGAGTGGTCTGTCTCATCCACGGTTGTGAGTTTAAACGATTGTCTTGCATTGATCCATGCCCAAGAAATGGATGAAGAAAGGAGATCGCCGTCCTTTGATGTGTGGGTAATGAAAGAGTACGGTGTGAAAGAGTCGTGGCAAATTATGTATCAACTATCTTTACCAACAGGGGTAGTTGGAATTGTTGGGGTTCGTTTTTTGTTGATGAAGAAGATGAGGAAGGACTTGATTCTTATGATCTTGACACCAAGGATGATGATGACCATTACTGTTTTCTAGCTCCGAACATGGAGCGTATACTGCCATATGTGGAAACCAGGGTCCTATTGAAGTGAGCATAGTCTGTATTCACCAACGACGGTAGCATTTCAATTCAACCATATGACTCCAAAAGATAGAGAGTAAACAGGACTTCAATTGATTGACCCAAAAAAATGGTGCAGATGCATTGGTTTCTCCTATTGTAGTGTTCAATCAATTCATGATTCGGATATGATTGTAACAACTCTTCTTAATCAAGTAAAGGTTATCTTTTAATTAAGCACCAAAATATTAAACAAATACTTCACTACAATCAACATAACAATTTCCATTGCCTGGCTGGGCCTGCTCTTTTATTTCTTATCACGAATGAATTTGGAAAACATTACACTACTGGCATATCCTTATTACTTCTTTTCTTTTTTTTTTTTTTTCTTCTTCGGTTCGTTACGCATCAGTCTTGTGATGAAAGAACAATGTAGGGGAGACTCTCTCTTTATTATCACTACTCTCCTTACATAATGCTCCTTGTTCTTTACCTCGATATTAACAATGTTTATTCTGAAGTTTCGATTTCAGAATAAACATTGTCTCATGCTCTTATCTCTTAGGGTGCTTGTTTATTCTGTAATGATTTTCATGCTGAGTGTTCTGCCTTAATACAAAACTACTTGCAAAATAAAAACCAGAAAATGTAATTTCTCAGAGGCAAAAGGTTCTACTTTAGTCATCCATTTTCAGCAAACTTCTCCTGTTAGATGACAAACTGCAATACCCTGAAGGGTTATGATTACTTTCAGAACCTTCTTTCTTTGACAAAGATAGCCAGATAGTAACTATAAGAATAGTAGCAGTCAGCATATAAATTTGCTCACAATTTGCTGCACATGCCCTAACCACCAAACAAGATGTGGTCTTTTCTTTCCAAAGCTCATAGACAGTGGTCATCAGACCAGCTCTCCGCACACAGTGGTGATCTACTTGCCTCTGGTACTTGATTAAGCAGTCAAATTCCCTTCTGATAAACCGAGGTCTTTTGTATGTCCTCATTTACATCAAAACTAACTACCAGAGTTTATTAGCCACAGGGCAAGAAAGAATTCATGACTGCGGTCTTCAAGAGCATCACGGCATATATGACATTTGTTAAACATAGCCACACCTCTTTCATGAACATTATCCAGAGTAGCTGATCTCCCATTATTGGCAAACAAAAACATGGCCTTATGTTTAGAAACAGCCACCTTCTCATGGCACTTTATTTCACCTCACACATACACCCTTCTGCAAAACTCATAGGCCTTTCCAATACAAAATCTCAGCTTCACGAGCTACTCCGGGTATAAAAAAGACCAGAGAAGAAATTATGTTCTCCAGCTTTTAATTTTCCTTATGAACTCAAAGTAGCCATAATCTATTAAGTGAAAAAAATCTGCCATTGATAAATCAGCAGCAATGGCGTTATCAAGAAATTGTCTAACATCACCTAAAAAACAGAAGAGATTGTCTAACATAATCCAATTTCCCAAATAACCAAACAGGAAAGTTTTCATGCAAGGAACAGGAAAGAGAATTAGGCCATTGAATCAATTTCCAGAGGCTTTATAATCATTCACAAGTCAGACTGTCAGTAAATCAGCAGACACCACACACAACTTCTGGTTGAAAGTAATTGCTCTGAGATTAATAGGTGTCAGTGACTAATAGAGGGAAAGCAATAAGGGCATCATAGTCAGCTGATTTCTAGAGGTTCAAAGGACCTGGCTAATCTAAAGCAAAGGGAAAAGAAAGGTGTACCACATCACAATCTGCACCATTATCATATTGGCATTGCAAATGTGCTGATTAGGCAAGCCTGCTCGAAGAATTATCATGCCAGTGTTAGCGTCCTAGGACTGTATGAAGAACCTTGCCATTTATAACCCTTGTATGGGAACTATAAGAACAGTAGCAGCCAGCAGATTTGCTGCACATGCCCTTAAAAGATTTGATCTTTTCTTTCCAAAGCGACAGTGGCCATCAGACCAGCTCTCCGCACACAGTAGTGATCTACTTGCCTTTGGTAATTGATTCAGCAGCCAAATTCCCTTCTGGAAAACCAAGGTCTTTTGTATATCCTCATTCGCAACAAAACTAACTACCAGAGTTCTATTTACAACAAAACTAACTACCAGAGTTAGTTGCTTAGCCACAAAGGCAAGAAAGAATACATGACTATGGAAAGTTTCGTTTCTTGTAGCTTGGGTTGCAATTAAATGAAATTCCTTTTAAAATAACCAACACATTACATCCTTTGTGGCAAAAAACCTCGTATGTTCTAAAGAAAAGGTTCAACTGACTTGAGAACCACCTGTGTAGCTGAATGGAGAAACATTAATCATTAATGTGGATGCAGATTTTAATGACAAGGAATAAGTGTGATAAGAGGACATGAATACATGGAGTTTAGAGCAAGAGATCAGAGATGCGCTTACTGTAGAATCATTGCTATAAGAGAAACATTCAAACTCACTCAAGATAACAATGGGAACTGCATTATTAACATCACTTCTGACTGTCAAACTTTTGTGTAAAGATAATATTCCCATATTTTGCCTGCATTTAACATATAATTCACTAGGAAACATGCTATTTGTTGTGCTTAATTAGTGACTGTGTAAATCTATAATTGAGATTGATGTAGTACTTGGCATTTCAGAATCCAAGTAACCTGGTTTCCATACTTGTTAGCAGATAGGGCTATAAATGGCGAGGCTGTTCATGCAGGAGGCTTGCAAGCAGCACATGTATGTGCAATGCCAATATGATGCGTAATGGTGCAGATTATGATGTTAAGGAGCATCTTTAATTTTATTCTTTCCCCCTTACTTAAGATTGGCCTAAACCTTTGAACCTCTAGCAATCAGCTGATTATGATGCCGCTATTGCTTTCCCTCTGTTAGTCATTGAGACAGTTATAGTCTATTGCTACTCTCAGAGAAATTACTTTCAACAAGATGAAGTTGCGGATGACTAAGTAAAAGCTTTTTCCATTCAGAAATTACAATTTCTAGCTTTTGTTTTGTGAGTAGTTGTATTAAATCATTTCACAGAGAACACTTCACAACAAAGAAATTAATAGAGAAGAAACAAGTAAAACGCCCTGACAATGTTTATTCTGCAGAGAAACTTCAAGCTTCAACAAATGTGTAAGATATACTTTCAAGAGAAATGCCATCAGTAAATAGTCATCAGTACAAGTTCACAGTACAATGATATATAGCAGGCTAATATATGAAAAGATAAATTAGTCAGAAAATGTGAAGGGTAGTATTTTAATTTGTTCAAGTAAGCTTTGCGTGATTGTAAACTTTTGATGCAGCTAGCATGTGGTAGTACTGATTTCAGTTTTCCTGTATGGCAAATATGTTTGACAGAAATATAAAGGGATGATCTCTTGTACAAGGAACCAATATTACAGAAAGTACCAGGGTATAATATGTAACAAGAGATTAAGTTAATGAAGGGCCTCAATAGGTACCAGGGATCCTCTGTATGGTAAAACCTTAATGCTCCAACAATCGATTGGGCAATATTCATGGGTTTGTGTAGGCTCTCGCTCATTGAGGTAGTAGGACACAATGGCGTACGCAGCTCCACTACCATAATCATCAGCTTTCCTAATGAAGAATTCATTCCCCACGATCCCTAGAAAATCACCAAGTATGAATTTATTGTAATTGTATACGTTCGTTCCCACGATTCTTGCACACCATAGTCTTTCATCAAATATACGTGGAATTTGCAGAAATCGGAATCTGATTCCAGACATGAAATTACAGGAAATTGGTGTACGGAGACGATTCTTTCATCCAGTGTCTCATCAATGAGAAGAGCTGGAGCAGAATAAACTTTGAATCCTTGGTTGTTAAACTCGAACGAAATGATTTTTGGCACTATTGAATCTTTAAAAGGAAATTTATGAAGGCAGTGGAATGCGCCATGATAAAAAAAAACCCATTTATGTACTTTAGCTTAGGCCAAAAGTGTACCTGGCCATTGTTTTGTATGCTTAGCAGCTCAGGATCAGTGGCGTTAAATTACTTTCCAGATTATATAGGTGGAAGGTTGCTGTCATTTGATCA
Source organism: Tetragonia tetragonoides (assembly GCA_038025085.1). NCBI lineage: Eukaryota > Viridiplantae > Streptophyta > Magnoliopsida > Caryophyllales > Aizoaceae > Tetragonia > Tetragonia tetragonoides. The sequence continues at coordinate 36,675,482 of CM076148.1, forward strand.
AAGTGGGCTCTGTAATTTGAAATCGCCAGCACCTTGTAGTCGGTTGCCTCCATATCAAAACCGAAACAGGAAATTACATCCTCAAATTTGAGACTATTATAGACTATTATCCAGGCGAGGAAGAGGAGGGAGAACTCGGCATTGGCGATTCCCGGGGTTCCAAAACAAAAATCTGCCGAAAGATATAGATTTTATGCAATATATGCCATTGACAGGCCCTGTTATAACGGAAATTCGCTCAACTAGTACTTTGTTATATCAGATGCAAGAAAGATTAACAGATTCAGGAAATCAACACAAATATTTAACGTGGTTCACCAATTAGACAATTGGCTGCGTCCACGACCAGAAAAGGAGATCAGATTTGTAGAGACCTCTCTCGTCGTCACAGATGGTACACTGTCTACCTGAACGCCCCCCCTCCTAGGGTGCGTCCCCTACGGTGCCCCTTGCCCCGTTTATATATTGACCCTCTTTCTCTGTCTTGTCTCTCTTTGTTATGGGTTACACATTACAGTATATATATATATAGGAGTTCCCTAACCTAGAATCCTAATCAGACTGGGCTTTATTAAAGAGCCCGTATGGAATAACATAATGTAACATCCCGTAACATAATATACCATAACATAACCTAACGTACAATAACGTAAGGCATTGGCCCAACAGCCCCCATAACAACAGTTCTTGCTCTGCTCCCTCAAAGAATTCAGGGGCACTTTCAAGCTCCCTAATATGGTTATGATTTCTTTCGATTAACACACCTGGTCCACGTGTATCAAGATTCACAAGGTGGACTGTTATGGAGGACTTCTTGATGAATTCAACATGTGTATCATTATCTTCAAAACCTTCATTTTTCTGCTTGCCGAAGCGACGAGGCGAGAAGCGCGAAGCGAAAGCGCACGCCTCACGTATGCGAGGTGCACTTTTTTCCCCAAAATGCTTCTAAATTGATTATAAATCATATTTCCCACACAAGACACATAAGAACTATACTTATAATGAAAACACACCAACATATAGCATACCATACCACAAATAGTCTCATAGTAACCAAGTAGCACAATAAACAACATAACTCCATAAAGTTCTGACTAAAAATAAAAGCAAAATGAAAGAAAACATAAGCATAGGTCATAAGGTCTCTAATCTCTCTAAAGCTCCACTACATATCCTCCTCCTCGTCTGAATCAAGATCAATACCGAGCACTACATCTTCAACCCCCTCATAGTCTTCATCTTCGATCTCCTCTTCCTCCTCCTCATCTTCATCAACCAGCAAACCCCTACGAGATTGTGGAGTGGGAGTGGGAGTGGGAGTGGGATTAGCAGGACCCTTTCCTTTATCAACTCTTGATGAACCTGCTTCACCCCTCAATCTTGATGCTCTAGTGGCATAAGTACGCTCATTTGCCCCAGAAGCTCTACTAACATCCCTCCATGTTAAATCCTCACTCTCAAAGACAAAATCATTATCATTTAAAACATCGTCATCCTCATCCATCCTTCCTATCAACCACTCATTGCTTTCATCAATTTCTTGCAAGAGGATAGGATCAACAATCTTCTTGGATCGACGGTTCAAAGCACGATTGAATTTGACAAACACTAAGTCATTCAATCTTTCTTGAGCCAATTTGTTCCTCCTCTTGGTATGAAGCTGTTGTTACAAATAAAAGTATTATTTTCATCAAAATAATGTGAGTAGTGAGTTAATAACAAAGAATATTAGGATAGTTTGCTTGACAACTTACTTGCTGGAATACTGCCCAGTTCCTCTCACAACCAGTGGCACTACAAGTGAGACTAAGAACACGGACAACAAACTTTTGCAAGCTCGGAGCCGATCCTCCATATGCCAGCCACCAATCAGCTATTAAAATTATTAATAAATTAAAATTTAAAATAATCACTAAGTGTTTTCAAGTTTATAAGTTGTAAAAAAATAGTAGAGATGATGTCAGAATGTTTTACCAGGAGCTTTAACTTTCCTTTGTCTTATGGCCATGGGATTACGAAAAAGACCAACTTCATCTCTGTAACGATCCAACTCGGCTAATATCTTGTCTTGAGTTTCTTGACTTGGTACCAACCTTTGAATGCAACTATACAAGCCTGACATGACTTCTTCACAAGATGCACCTTCGGTGTTATCATAATATAACTCCGGATTCAAGAAGAACCCCGCCGCATGCAAAGGCCTATGAAGTTGGCATTCCCACCTTTTATCAATAAACTCAAAAGCTTCCTTATAGTGAATATCCTTGTTTGCAAAGCTAGTTGCAATAGCCTCTTTAGCCCTATCCATGGACTCATAAATGTACCCCATGGCAGGCTTCTTCTCCCCATCAACGATTCTAAGAACCTTAACAAGAGGACCCGTCAACTTAAGAGAATAAACAACATTCCTCCAAAAGGTGTCTTGTAGAATGATGGATGCTACCTTCTTTCCTGGCGCTTCCTTTGCCCACTTACTAGCAGCCCACTCATCAGAAGTGACCATTTTTCTCAAGTTGTTTTGTTGCTTGTGTATTTGTGAAAGAGTAATGAAAGATGTTGCAAATCTAGTGATTGTCGGCCTATGCAAATTCCTTTGATTTGTGAACCTCCTCCTCATGTTTACAAGAGGGACACGGCTATATAGATAGCCATGCATGAACATAGCCTTCTTCAAAGCACTATGCACTTTTGGAATCTTTCCAATGTCCTCTAACATAAGATCCACACAGTGTGCAGCACATGGAGTCCAATATAAATGTGGTCTCTCGATTTCCAAGTATTTGCCTATAAATATTTGAAAAGAAAATTAAGTAGTATTCAAAATATGGCAAATAAGTACAAAAATGTGATTTAAAAACAATCAAGATTAGTATTCATACCCGCTTTCACATAGTTTGATGCATTATCCGTCACCACTTGGACCACATTCTCCTCTCCAACTTCCTCCACCATGTCATCAAGCACTTTAAACAATAGATTAGCATCTTTGACAACTTCGGAGACATCCATGGACTTAATAAAGACGGAACCCTTAGGAGAGTTCACAAGAAAGTTGATAATATCCTTATTAACAACGGAGTCACGCCATCCATCGGATAATATAGAACAACTTTTTTGTGCCCATTCTTTCTTGTAGTCCTTCAAAGTCAATTGGACTTCATTCAAGTCTTTATTAAGGAAAGGAACTCTTATCTCATGCATGCTAGGTGGTTGCATTCCGGGACCAAATTGTCCAACCGCCTCAATTGCAATTGCAAAGCTTGGATAAGTAGCCGCATTGAATGCAATTCCGGCATCATAGAACCACCTAGCTAATTCTCTACAAGCATTGTTCCTTAACTCCTTGTGACACAATTCATTTATTGTTTGTTGCCTCCCACTAGCTCCTCCTTTTCTACCTTTTATTGCATCTTCCGGATTAGGAGTGAAAAACATGTCAATAGGACCCTTTTGCCTAGGCCTTTTGGGAATTGGACACTTGCTACTTCCCCCACTTCCACTTGCATTCTTGGAACCCAATCCAATACATTCTTCCTCACCACCATCATCACACTCATCATATTGTGACATAGATGGGAACATATTACTTGCCTCCTTATCCATTTGCTTCTTAACCATAAAATTTTTCATTTCTTCCCTAACATGTTCCGGACAATTTGGACATTTACGCACATTCCTAAAGCCTCCAATTAAATGTTGTTTCAAGCGATATGTTCCTCCACAAGTTTGCATGTCACAAAAATTGCATTTAAACTTGGTCCTATTTAAAGGGTCTTGTTTTCCATATTTTCTAGATGGGTTGGTTGATCCCGTAGAGCTCGAAGTATTAGAAGAATCCATTAAACAAGCTGAAGATATAAAAAACAAGAGTTAAAATGGTGATTAAAGCTACTGTTAAGGACTCAAAAGAGTTTTTTTTTTTTTAAAACAAAGCTATTGTCGACAGAGGGTTGAAAACAAAACAAAGGCCAGGGGCCCAAGAGAGAAAGTGAGAGAGTAGAGAAAAACAAAGAGAGAAAGAAGGATAAAATAAGTGAAAAAGGAAAAAAAATAACGAAGAAATCAGAAAAAGAAAACGAAGAGAAAGAGAGAGAAAACGAAGAGAAACAGAGAAGAAATCAGAAAAACAGAGAAAGAGAGAGAAAACGAAGAGAAACAGAGAAGAAATCAGAAAAAGAAAACGAAGAGAAAGAGAGAGAAAACGAAGAGAAACAGAGAAGAAATCAGAAAAACAGAGAAAGAGAGAGAAAACGAAGAGAAACAGAGAAGAACGCAGAGAAAGAGAAAAGGACGAAGAGTCAAGAAGATGTGTACCTGGTTTCGAGTCGAGTTGCCCGGAGGTCGGAGGAGTCGCCGGAGGGAGCAGTGTTGATACCTCGATTGCTTGATATGCTAGGGTTTCATCTCCTCTTTTCTCTCTCTTCGATTTCTCTTCGTTTTCTTTAGATACCTCGTGCTTGGTTTTGTTCTGAGGTAGCAGCAAGTCACGTGCCCTTTTTTTTCTTTTTTTTTTAACGCGCATGCTGCTGGGCAGCATTATGTGCGCCTCACGTCAGGAAGCGGCCGCTTCTGGCTGAGGCGCGCTTCTTCGTGAAGCGACCAAAAAGCGCGCTTTTTGGTCGCCTCTTGTAAAACGCGGCGCTTTGGCTTGCTGAAGCGATTTCCTATGCGCCTGAGGTCGCCTCGCGCTTAAGCGCGCCTCAAGCGCGCTTTTTAAAACCAAGGCTTCATTATTTATGATAATGGAAGTAATTATTTGCTTAAAACTAAAATGAAAACAGAGAAACTTAAGTGGAAATCAAATGATTATAAGAAATTTTAAGATCAGATGAATCTCGAATAACTGAGCAAATGAATGATGGTATAGGGTAGGATTTTTACTTCAGCAACGTAGATTAAGTAATCAACGAAATGAGAATGGTGAAGTTTATAACAAAATGATGCATAAGTTTCGAGTGATTCCCGCCTTTCAAAGTGTATGCAAGAGAGTTAGTTTGGAAAGGAGGTCACGCACTCGCAATGAAATTGTATTCAATGTTCTACAATTTCCTGGCTATCAACTTTCATTTACTTGTCATTTTAATCACCACTAGAAAATCATCATCTATATACCCAGCTTTCTTCCCTAGGGCTTCAGCTTTCTTCCTCAATCCCCTCAGAATCATCGTAAGCCCTTGTACTGTGCCAGCAGTAGAGGTTTAATGTGCTGTTGTTGGCCCTGGTGAGTGATATATGATCGTTGCTTGTAATATAAAGAGACCCAAATATATAAAAGAAATCAGAACCAAGTGACTTGTGAAACAACATGGCAACAAAAGGTGAAAAGGTTGTGCAGCAGTGCATCAAACCAGCCAGAAACTATGAGCACCTTTTCACCTTATGGTTTTAATCTATTTATTAAGACAGTTAAAGAGAGAAGCAGAGAAAGGATAACATTGATTTACCTATGACATTTGTTTCCAGAGGATGGATTCCAGTTTCATTTACAGTATACCGTATGCAGCGGTCAATACAACGACTATGCTTATGGGCCTCAATGGAGCTAGAAAGAGGTCAAAACCTGCAAACACTTCACCACTGCTTTTTAGAATTATACAACCCTGGCATCAACTTTTACTGTTTGTTACTCAATGAATCGTTTTCATGACTAACTTCAGGATACCAGACTCAGCGCATGTTCATCAACATCAGCGAGTCAGCAATTCAATATTAAGAAAAGCATGCATATGCAGCCTCCATAGTTATGCAACTGGAAATCATACATTAATTACAGTCATAGTCCACAAAGATGATAGATATAAATTATGAAATAAAATAAAAAAGAAGAAGAAGAGAGTAATCTCTCCATCCAAAATTAGTTGTCACATTATGACATTCCCTCCATAAAAATTCGATAAAATAGTAAATGTAATTTTGAAAAGGTCAAGACTGATCATAAAGTGGTTTTCAAGCCACACTCGAAAGTCTTCTGATAGAATGCACTTCAGGAGACACAAGAAGGGGGGTTGAATTGGGTCTCCAATTTTCGACTAATTTTCGTTTCTGATGGAAAAGGACCAACCACAGGAAGGGTGACCCCTTGGTTGTTTCTATTGGACAGAATATAGTGCGGAAACGTGATAAAGATAGAGTCAAGGAGACACGATATTTTAGTGTGGAAACCATCCAAGGCTCAATTTGGATGTAAAACCACGACCCACCTTAGTGGGATTTCTCAAATACTTTCTCTTAAGACTAAGTACACACGCACCAATAAACTCTTGTTGTTCAAAGAGTTACTTCTCACTCACTTTAATGTGTTTCACCTCCTTGTTACTCCACACACTCGATCTTGTGATTTTCACTCACCAAGCTAACTCTAACTTGGATTTACGCCGAACTCCCTCAAGCTCGCAAAGTTCACAAACTCCCTCAAGTTTTGAACTCACTCTTTTTACACAACTCCCTCCAGTTGGTAAGGCTCACAAACTCCCTCAAGTTTTGAGCACTCTCTTTCTCCCACAACTCCCTCAAGTTGGAAATGACACAACTTCACTCAAGTTGTCAAGCACTCAACAACATACTCACAAGTTGCCAAGCCCTCACAAGCTAACTCTAGCTAGGAAAACACTCTAAGAAAATAATACAATTTAACCTTTGAATGTTTCTAGCAAAGCTAATGAAAGGTTATAAATAAATCCTAAGTGCCAAAGAATCGGATTTGAGAAGTGAACAATGCAGGGGAACAGCTGCTGGAACAAGGTGAGAAAATTGTTTTACTTCACTAGAAAATATATGACGATTTTACTCAAGTGAAGGAAGGAGGATTTTGGCTTGAAAGGTTTTCAATAAAGCTCTGAGCATTCCTCCTTAGAAAATCAGTAGCACAAGCTCCCATTTATATAGGAGAAGCCACAAACACTTTATGTTAAAGTAGCCAAAAGTTAAAGCACTCTAAAATCAACTTTAGACAATGCTAAAGCTTTCATGTGATGTCTAGCCCACATTTGGGAGCCAAATGTTGGCTAAACCACCAGCCAAGAATCTTTGCATTGAGTAGAGTTTTATGGACAAACTTTCGGCATTTTTAATGAAAAAGCATAAAGTGAATCTTTTGAAAACAAAACCTTAACCCATGCTAATACTTTCATGTGATCTTAGACCACATTTAGAGAGCTAAATGTTGGCTAAGAAATCACCAGCCAAGAATACTTGCATTGGGTAAAGTTTATGGGAAAGCTTTTGACGAATTTTATGAAAAAGCATAAAGTGAATATATTGGAAATCAAACCTTAACATAAGCTAAAACTTTCATGTGATCTTAGACTACATTGGGGAACCCAAATAGCCTTTGAAAATCAGAAAGTTTAAGCATATGTGAACATTGCTTGTTCAACATAAAGTTAGCACAAGGCTCCATAAAAAGATTCCCATAAAGTGCTTTATTCTAACCCATTTTAACACTCAAGCTTTTGCCTTGTAAATCAATGTTTTTATAGCTGGAAATCTGGTGAATAAACTTAAGGAGCCTACAAAAACATTTTAAAGAAAAGTTGCGTTAAAACCGAATTTTTATTTTATAATAAAAATGTTTACCACGTCTGGGCAAGGGAACAGGCAACTGAAGATGGTCCCTTTGCACCAGAAACTTCGGTTTTGATTTTTGTTCCCAAAATCAATTGTTCCACTCTATGATTCCGAATCTAAGGCACATATAAGACATCTAGGAAGCCAAACACTTGATCTTCATTTGTTTCTTCATACTTCCTTGGTCTTGTCATCATCTAGCCATCCTTTAATGTTGTCACTCTTTTGGTTTCCATATGCACATTTTTGAACTCCATGTATATTGAGCTCTACCTCTTTTGGGCTACAATACATTGCTCATATAGGACATTAGTACATATGTGCATAAGCTCATTGGTTTGTCAATCATCAAAACACATACAACTCAACATCTTCTTAGATAAAAACTTTCCCAGCTCTTTATCAAATCTTGCCATAAAAAGGAGGAAGAAGAAGAAGACGAGCCAAGGGGACAACTAGAACTACTTTCTTTGATATTGGCACTTAGGACCATCATCAATGTTTTTTCCCATTGTACTCTTCAAAAAGAACAAAAACTGTGCTCCTTTTTTTCCCATATGTTCACCCATAACGATTGTCCATAGAACATACTTACCCTTTCATCATTCAAAAAACAAAATTGTTGTGAAGCGTTTTAGTTGCCACTTGTGAGCTGGAAAAGGATCTTCAAGGATCGAAGGCGACAAGAACTGAGGCGTTGAACACCATGACACATGATCTAAGACAGAGCTCTAATTTTTGCCTTTTTTGGCTTCCCTCAGAGTTCACACACCAGAAGACCATAATTGCAATCAGCAAACCAGTGATGCTGGGGAGCTCTTGATGAGTACTAAACTTCCCTACCTATCGCCCCAAGATTCCCAGCTAATCCAAATTTCTCTCATGTTTGCCTTTACTAGCTCTCTTGCGGCAGTGATAATCCAACAAAAGTCTACAGTTACACTAGTTTGTGGCTACTTCTCCATCATCTGCTGGATTTATGAAATTGTGCTGCTTACACTTCCCTAACTCACATGGCTACAAGGCTAGGGGATGACAGAGTTCCATCAAGTCTATCACAAAACTAAAAAGCTGGAATTATTCAGCATATGAAACTTTTCAAGCTAGCGGTTTCTTGTATTTCGAGAATTCCGTGTTCAGATACTGTAGGGTCCATGTGACATTAATTTACAAATTTCGCAGAAGAAACTGCTTTGCAGTGTCATATTGAACAAAGAGCACTGTTACTTATTTCAGTTGTTATTGAGATCATTTCCCCCTGTTAAAACAAAATGCTGAGATTGATTTTTTTGGCCCTTTGGTTCGGGAAGATTAAGGAACAGTTGAAAACACCACTTGGAAAAGAATCTTGTATTCAAATTTTGGGTATTTAAGCCAACGAGAAACTTCATCTTAGAAGTACCCTCTTTGCTTCTCTGACTTTCTCTCCCTTTTTAACAGATAACCTTGTATCAGGACTGACTTAAACTGAAGTTCCTCTGTTTTCAACAATTCTGTAGTAAAATGTTGTAGACATTAGTATCTCCAGCCCCAAGACTTCCAATATCAGTTAAGTCTATCACCATCGATGTCACAACCAAAATCAAGTTCCCATGAAAATTATCCCCAAGACTTCTCTTGGTCGTCCTTGCTAGTGTGTACTTATCATCAATTTTGAAACAATTCAAATATTGCCTTGTTTTAAAGGAAGTCCATCCAGAAAACAAGGTTCATCATATATCTTAACCATTCAAACTTGAAGTAATGAATTTTGGTTTCCTTTAAAGTTTGTATAAAAACATAATAAAATATTTTAAAAAAAGCTTAAAAAGTACTTTTCGGTTTTCCGGTTAACCGAAATATCCAAAATCGTGAACCTAAACCGAACCGAGAAACTGAAAAAATATTCGGTTCGGTTAACCGAACCGCTTTAAACGAAAAAATAGGTTCTGTTACCCGAATTTTCGGTGCGGTTTTTCGGTTCCTAATGTTTTCCATAAATACTAATGTTTTCATAAATACTAAATTTTTCCATCTTCTGACCATTCGCCATACGCAAAAGCCCAAGGTAAGTTGTTTGCATGTTAAGACTTTATCAACACACTTTCAACAAAAAGGGAAATGGCATTCCTTTCTGACATTGTAATATTAAACAAATGGGGCAAAGAAAAAGCAGACGACACTCTTTAAGACAAAATTATCATTCGGCCTGCCTCCCGAGTTGAAATCCTAACTTGTTTAGCCCGAAGACAGCCTCCCCCATGAATTGATACACCAATGATGAGCTTGGAGTTCTTGAGCTCAGCTCCTCAATCAACAATTCCACAAATCAGGTCTATCTTCCCTGCAAAATGCAACCATGAATGAACAATAATGATTGTTACTGTTGCGAAATATGATCGAGCACAAGCGGAGACTGCAATAAGAAAAACCTTGGCTTTTCGCTATTCTTGCAAAACTCTGCGACCTCCTTACACTCTTCTCTTAGCTTTTTGGTTGTAAACAAAAGGTCTCGTTCTCAAATCTGATTGACGGAAAGCAGTGACAGTCATACCGTCATAGAGCAGCCTAAGTAACTAACTGCAGAAATCAGAAACTTGTCAAAGGAAGTCTGAAAGTTCTGTTCGGGGAAATCACATAGATATATTATAATTTTATAAATACCACCCGTATCTCAATATAAATACCTAAATTGTGTGCAGAGAAAAAGCTCAACAAAGGCCGAAGGGAATTGGCAAACATGAACAGTAGACAACTACTACTGTTACAAAAAGGAAACGAAAATTTGAATCATCCAAGGATGTTAAGTAATAAGGTTCCTATTAATGTTTCCACGAGAATCAAATATCACAAATACATCTTCCCTCAAATACAGATGAAGCCAATTAAGGAGAAAAAGGGGGGCAAAAGTTATCAAGCTAAAATCAACAGATGAAAGAAGCTGTGCATCAATACAAAGAGAGATATAAAAACGGTATCAAAATCATCCATTCTCCAAATAATTGTCATACATCTAAACAATGTGCTTTATAAGGAAACGCCTTTCAACAAACATAAAACCAGTAGTCTGAGAAGTTAGAATACAAAGAACAAATGACCACTTGAGTCGCTGAACAGACAATTCTTGAACAGAAATATAAAACTAATGTGTTTACTTTGGATCCACCAATTAGTTCTGTGTTTAATTCGCTGAAAAACACCTTGCTAGTGTTCATTTTGACATCAAAGGACAAGGATTCCTACCTATATAATGTGACCAATAATCTGTGCGTAGAGTGGTAATTGAGCCACCAAAATACAATACAAACAAACATCTTAGTCTTATTTTATAATTTCATAGCCATTCAAAACTCAACAGCGATTATATCACCTTGCATGACTACTATAAATTTACTAGATGTGAGAGCTTTCACTCAAGAAATATTTACACGGACAGGCTCAATGGGATGACCTCTAATATTGACTATTTAATCAGAAGTCAGAACATCCCACTTGCTTCTATTTTTTGCATTATATTTCCTTCTTCTCAAATAAATACGCAAAGTACATGGCAATTTCTTGGCTACTCCTTGGAGTAGCCAAGTTGACTACACTTATAATGAAGTAGTAGGTCTATTGTAATGAAGTAGTAGGTTAGTAATGATGAATTGGACTACATTTCGAAAAAAAAAAAATTAAAAAAAAAACAAAAAAAAAAGAAACAAATAGTGTGAGAGGATGTAGCCAACTAGCCAAGTTGGCTACATCAAGGTGTAGCCGAGAACCATTGAAAGTACATCTTCCTATTTTCGCTCCTAGAAGCATATGTCCGATGTGTTTTAGTTATGAAATATTCTATCCGTCAATGTGTGTCAATTGCAAAAGCATAAACAATATACACCACATGATGTATGAAAACCATATGCAAAATGCTCTAATATACAAATAATTCGATAAACAGATGCGTAGAGCATACGTCCGCACTCTGATGTGGTATTCCAATAACACAATACATTACTAGATTGTGTAAGCTTGTCACACTTTTACTCTTTGATGCCAAGCTCATCCCACTAACATAACCCTTAATTATCCTCCTTTATTAACACATTTCTCTTTTGAATGTGTATCTTACCCCACTCGAAGTTCGAACATTATCCCAACATTCAACTTATGTATACTCCCATCACATCTCAGCCATGAATACATATAAGATAGCAGGAACTGACTACAAAGATTTTGAAAGTCACAACTCATTTTTATCCAACTTTAGCTTAATTAACAATGACTTACCGAGCTATGAAACCTCCCAGGTTGTCCGAGAATTGACCTTTCAGCCATGTGTCGACTGCAGTAGCTCAACATCAGAAGCCGTCGAGGAGCAACATCAGAAATTTATCAATGAGAGGAAACAGAGGAGAATGCTTTCAAACAGGGAATCTGCTCGTTGGTCAAAGATGCGAAAGAAGGGGGCAAATTTATGAGCTATGATCACAAGTGTTGTGGCTCAAGATGGAGAACCATTATCTTCTGAAAAGATCAATCATGTATTTGAATCCCATGGGCCATGACCAGGTTCTTCAAGAGAACATCCAGCTCAAGCAAGAAGCTTCGAACTTTCGTCAAATGCTAATAAGCATGCAATGCGCCAATGACGATTTTCACAATGCTTTGACAGATCTAGAAACCATCCCATGCATTACAGCCTCATCATAGAGTCCGGCTTCCGACCACTGCATCACTAGTTCTATGGGTACTAAATTTAGAGTGTCCTGTAACAGTAAAAAATTAGATAATCAGAACAATTTGCATCAGTTAGCTAAGAAAATTCTCCCAACCATTCAGCAAGCACACATGGGCAAAATGACTTGGTGCAATCTCAAATATTGTAAGTTGTACAGAAGGGTTATTATTACTTACAGAACCTTCTTTCTTTGTTAAAGAAAATGAAGTATAAGAACATTAGCAGCCAGCGTATAACGGTATAAGTAAACTTGTAGCTACCCCTATTAGAGTTTCGCGTTACAGGATCATTGAGGTGTGCAAGGTGTATTGAGTTCTAAAAACTATCCGAAAGCCTAAAGCGAAGACTTCAAGAAATTATTTACAGTAACAGTGTCAGAGAGCAAATAAAGCCCAAAACAAACTTGGATTTTGAATTTGCTCACAATTTACTGCCCAGTCCCTGAGTCCCTGACCCGCCTGCCATCAAACAGGATGTGGTATTTTCTTTCCAAAGCTCATAGAGTGGCCATCAGACCAGCTCTCCGAGCACAGTGGTGATCTACTTGCCTCTGGTACTTGGTTAACCAGTTTATGTCCCTTCTGAGACAGAGCTTAAACCAGAGTTGATAGGCCACAGGGAAAGATAGAATACATGACTGCAGTCTTCAAGAGCATTACGGCACATATGACATCAGTTCATAGGTCCATAGAAACACCTCTCTTAAAAAGAATATGCAGAGTAGCTAATCTTCCATGATGACCAAACAAAAAGATGACCTTGTGTTTAGGAACAGCCACCTTCTCATGATACACTTCATTTCACCTCACACATGGACCCTTCTGTACAACTTATAAGCCTTTCCAATTCAAAACCTCAACTCCCATACTCCTGGTATATAGAAGGCCAGCAGCACCTATACTACAACAACAATGTAACAGCTTTCTACAACAATCCAAAAGAGGAGCCTCCATGGTAGTAGCTTTTGACCCATTGCTCTGTTACTGAGTCTCAACTTTTCTCAAAAACCCAAATTCATTTTTGTATCTTGTGCATGATCATAAAGCCCTATTACAAAGAGCGCCTGCATTGCTAATTAGCCATGAAGCCTGTCCTGATTTTCATCTACTGTGGCTCCGGATTTTTGACATACTTTCTGTGTCCTAAAAGCATTATCACACATTTTCTTTCCAGGATACCCTCAAAAAAAGCGTTCAGTTTCTGTGAAGGGTCACCGATCTCAATGGTGATTGTTTGAAAGTACAGAAAAATACTAGGAGACGATAAAAGAAATGATGTTCTCCTAATTTTAATTTTTGTCGTGGATTCAAAGGACCCATAATATACTTTCTTCTCTGACAGTGGCCAAAAGAGCTTAGCAACAGGTACTTTATTACATGGATGTAAAATTTCTTAACAAATATACATCTAACCTTCCATATCTCGAGGGGAAATTAACTCATGAATCAACATATGAGTTGCGAAAAATGCTAACTCAAAAAACCAATGCAACTTCAGCACATCAATACAATCTTCAAAACTGTGTCAGAAAACAGGAAAGATTTCACACAATGAAAGGGGAAGAGAATTGAGCCACTAATCAATTTCCTGAGGCTTTATAGTCCCATCACAGGTCGGAGCCTTGTCCACCGTTCTCTAACTAAACAATGATGCACTAATGACTAATCAAACACGTTACTCCTTTCACTCTAGAATAATCAGCTCTACACCACACACAATCTCATCTTGTTTGAAAGTAATAGAAATTTTAGTTGTCAATATTGAAGTCAGCACAGAGAGGCATAATGAGGGGCCCAAAGCACTTGATTTTCCAGATAAGTAATCAGAGTGCTTAACCATATCAAGGATCATACACACAATCAATGACCAAGATCATATGCCTGTAGTCTAATTTTAGCTCACTGCTACCCTCTGATGCAAAACATGTCAGATAATACTGGTGACCCACCCATGGCATTCAAGAAAGGGCTAATCTGTAAGGTACTCCATACCTTAATAGACTTTGCAGACCCTCGATCTCTTCTTTAGGAGATGGCCTCATCAGGATGAGTACGTACCTAGCCCACTAACTGCATTAAACTTGTTGGAGGTGTTGATAAAAACAACATAATCTGCACCATTATACACCATATTGCCATTGCCAATATTCTGCTTACGCAAGCCATTCTTAGCTTCCTAAGAGCTTCATGAGTACAGTCCCACCATTCATGGCCCTTATATTTGCTCACAAGCATGGAAACCTGGTTGATTGGCTGCCGAAAACCCAAGTACCTACATCAATCAATATCAAGTAAATACAATGTCAATAATGAAACCTAAATGTAGCATGTTTCCCAGTGAACCATCTGTTAAAAAGGGGTAAAAGATGAGGATATTTTTCTAGAGAATCACAATAAGCTAAGTGTGGCATAAAAGAGTACAGAAAATTCAAAATAAGATGTTCAGGAAACACAAGAGCATGAGAAGTGCACAGCAAAAGGTGCCTCTGAACAGAGATACAAAAAATTCAATATACAGGTCAGCTGATACTCACTTTTATTTGAAAAGACCAGATTGAACAATATTTATTGTGTTGAACTTGTTAAAGAGGAATTTGGTGTTCACCATGTTAAGCTAGTGAAGCCAACACTGGATCAACACTAGAAACCCACTGGTAATAGCTACTACTGGCGCAGCTTTAGAAGACCCTGATTCCTGACACATTTAGCAGGCTCACTAGCAAACAAATTTCTCCCACGCTCATCCAACCAGATATAGCCTACTCAGTGTATCTTTTGAGTAAATTATTCATGCTCCCATTCTAAATCAAATTGTTGCTTCTTTCCATGTCGTGAAATACTTCATATCATTCCCTGGTGGCCTGGTCAAGGAATTCTGATGGTTCACCCGTTCAGCTGCCCATCTTGCATCTTTTTTCTGATTCAGGCTATGCTAGCTGGCCTATTGCAGAATGATAAACTACTTCTTGTTGTAACCTTCAACTCAAATCGCCTATCTCATGGAAGCTTAAGAAGCAAAATGTAGTTGCAAGATCTTCTACACAGGCTGAATTTCTGAATCAGAATATGCTAGCTGGCCTATTTCAGGATGTCCCCTACTGATTGTCATATCCTTCTAGGAAAATCACCTATGTCATGGAAATCTAAGAAGCAGTGTAATTTCATGATCATCTAGTCATGCTGAATACAGGTCCATGGCCTTGGCTACATGTAAAATGAGTTGGCTGGTTACTTTACTCGAGGATCTAGGCATTCACAAAGATCTCAAGTGTGACAACCAATTAGCTGCTTTGAACATAGCAGAAAACCCTGTGTTCCACAACGAAAGGGGGTAGATAAATGAATGTTTTCCCGCCAAGGTGCAATCTCTAAAAGTCGCCATTGGGCCGAGTACCTGGTAGTGTAGTCCTCATCTGATGATATAGAAAGATGTCATACAAGCTTAGTTCTCTTAAGTGACCAGAATCATTAGTACACACTTTTGTCATGACTTCTCTTGTGATATCTATAAGCTAATTGTACTGCTACAGAAAATAGCACAACTAAATTGGCAAAATTGAAGTTGTTGCACACAATGTACGCAAACATGCATTATGAAATTCCTAGCTGGCAAGGATTGAAGGGAGATTTCAAAGAATCGCTTAATAATTTAGCATAATGCATAAAAATTTCAATCTGAATAATAAGTTTAGTGATGAGGACAAATTAAAACAAATAATTGTCAATGGGAACAAACAAATCACCAAACCCATTCAATCCTTTGAATGTAACTGAGCTCTAGGTAGAAAATCACCTTTGAATGCAATGCTAGATATTTAACAAGATTCCCTTCTACACTGTCAGTAGTTGTAACTTGTAACCACTACATTAACTTGCAATGATACATAGTTTTCATTTTAACATTGTCATAATACAATATAACCACAACATTAAAAATGCAACAGTGCATAAGCAACTCAGACACTCTACTAGACTGTAGATTGCAATTTAACATTGTCAAACAAGACTAAGAGAATGCTTAAAGCATACTATCCTCATAAGGTAAACATAATACAAGCATTATTAATAATTTCTCAATCTAACTCAATGAAGTGCTTCAAATTCATAGCCAATAAAGAATGACATTTGAAATTCACAAAGAGGAAATATTTCAGGCATTCGGATACATAATATAGTACTGTCATCAGATATTGCTCAATCACTTTTCATGGCTAATTTATAAAGTAAAAGATATATCCTTAATTTGGTTCCACTTATTCTCCTCCTGCGGCTGTCTAATGGCTATGACACAGCACATGGCAAACATGATCATAGTTCTGTTCAAGTTTTTGTCTTTCTCAGTTTTCCTGGCTATGTCAAACTTGGCCAATAACATTTTGCATATAAGTACAGTCATGGACTCATGGTTGCATACAGTCATCAATAAGTAACTAAGCAAGCAGAATCAGATAAGACTCTAAATGTAATCATGGGGCTGTAGGCAGACATTTTGGCAGAAAATGCTGACTCTCGTATGCTAGGAGGCTAAAGACTCTGCTCTAGTTCCCTTTGTCAATTTTTTATATCATTTCAAATTTGAAGCTTTTGAACAGTAATAATCAGGGCTTTCATTGCTTCCGAAAGATAGTCAAATACAGTACAAGCGTAACAAATACCCATACTACCGAATGACAGCAGCAGATTTGCCCAGCTATAAGCATCATAGCTTTGATAAACCACCCACCTTCTAGGAAGGGTGTTGAACGCAGAGCAAAACCATCTGCTGGTAGGCAAATACCAACTGTTCTATAACTCTTAACCTTACTGGTGAAGGTGGTTTGGCGGCTGAATCATTGTTGGGTATCTGGTAGCCGTTGGATCTCTGTGAGCGTTAAAGTCACCTCCCTCATTGAGGGTCGTTCCTCCGCCTGCTCCCTGACACATATCATCGCGATATAGAACATTTGTTTCGCTTGATGGAGAGGTACTGACTCGAGCGTTGGATCCAGGACCTTGGACACTTCTTCCTTCTTCCCATCAGTCCTTTCCCTGACCCATCGAACTAGATCAACCCCTTCCTCGAATTCCCCCTCTGGGTTTCGACCAGTTATGAGTTCCAGGAGAACTACCCCAAAGCTGTACACATCACATTTCTCATTCAACTGGGACGTGTGAGCATATTCTGCAAATAAAAGCAAAATGATGCAGTTGATGATATCAATAGTCCTGGTTATTGATCTCTAGTTTACACAAACATAAATAGTTAATGCCTTAATCCAACTAGAAAATTATAAACCAAATGCGTAGACTCAGGTTAAATGCATTGCCAAATAAAAAAAAAGGATATTAAACATACATGCTAAATATGGTTAACACTTGATGCTCATGTAACAAAGACCAATAAAGAAGATTGAGGCTCTCTGTAGAGACTACTTATGGGGCTCAACAACAGAAAAAAAAAAAAAGAAGGAAAGTTCCTTTGCTAGCATGGGATCTGGTTTGCAGGCGAGAAAGTAAGATGGGCTTAGCATCAAGAGATATCATGACTTGAACAAGGCTGCACTCATGAAACATGTGTGGGTTGTAGGAACTGAAGCAGAAAACTTGTGGGTGAAGTAGATACATGACAAATACATAAAAGGCCAAAATTTCATCCATTATATGGCGACAGGGCTTATTGGCCTTAAATTCCTGAATGAGCGACTGAATGAGTTACAAGCTGTAATTACAGTTACGTCATATTTGGTAATAATATACTCACATCTGTATAGGAAAACAACAAGCCAGTCGTATTAATTTGAAACATATCACGACGATTTGACAATTTCTATAGCTTGTGATGATCAATCAGAAAATTACAACATGAAACTAAGCTTCTCAAATGTAGTTACAGATAGGATTTTTTAAAATTTTGAACAATCATTTCACAAACTGAAAAGGTTTAAAAAGATCACATACAACAACAAAAGAAATAATGTTAATGTTCAAATAGGTATGTTCGAAAATCATACCTGGGGCAAAGTTACCATAACCAGCAGCTCCATCGCTAGGAATATTTGACTCATCCACCAAATTTGCAATCCCAAAGTCAGCCACATGAGCCTCAAAGTTGACATCCAGAAGTATCTCCTTAGACTGAAACCAACCATGAATCAACGGGGAATCATGGTTAAAAGAGTGACACTCATGATGGAGATAGCATAAACCCTTGGCTGCGCCAACCGCGATTTTAAGTCTTGTATCCCACTTCAAATCAGCTTTGTTATCAACATGAAGGACTTTCCATAAAGTCCCATTTGACATGTATGGGTATATCAACAAGTCCGCATCACCATTGGAGCAACATCCCCATAGACCAACAATATGTTGATGTTGGATTCTTCCTAACATCTCAATTTGCGCATTGAGCCGGTCCTTGTCATCATATGAGGCTCCCCTGCTTGATGTAGGAAGATTTCTTATCACAATTTGATCCCCCATTGGCATCACCCCTTTGAGAACGATGCCCCAACGACCTTCCCCAAGTATGTTGTCTTGAATATTCAAACAACCCACCACATCATTCACTGTAAATCCTAATGGACGAAATTCCACTAGTTTCCAAGAGTCCATTTGTTTGGTACTAGCTTTTCTGATTGCAACACATACAACAATGAGAAAAGCTATTGGAACACAAATTTCAAGTAATAAGCGCCAGGTAACATGATGTTGTGGTGTAGAGTCAGGATTAGTATGGTAATGATGACCTCTTTTACAAGGACGCACATGATGACCACAAAGGTTGAGGTTGCCCGAGAAATCAACTGTGGTCAAGTTCTTCATTTTAAAAATTTTCAGGGGGGAACAACACCACTGAGATGATTGCTCGAAATGTTCAAGTAGACTAGCATCTCCAAATTTGTGATCTCCGGTGGAATGTCGCCGGAGAGCTGATTCCGACTTAGGTTAACAAGCACCAATGATTTACACTCCCCAATTTGCGGTGGAATACTCCCGGAAAACTTATTGTGATCCAGAAGCAAATACTCAAGATTTGACAATTTCCCCATGCTTGCCGACAATGTCCCCAAATAAGTCAAAAGGAACATGTCACATGAATGGATGAAATAAGACATTGTCACAACAAATAAGTCACTCCATTGACACAGTACAGCAAGCATTAGCAGGGAGAGGGAGTATACAAATGCCTTCATGTACAGCACTTACAAATTTAAGGGCCAAAAACAACAGTTCTCTAACAATTATGCTATATGCAAAATCAAGCCGATTCCTAAAGCAAAGGTAATGGTTACTTACGAAAGTCCTCCGACTTTGGTCTTCAAATGAACCATAGTTCAGTTTGTGCCCAATAAACATATTAAAACAGCACATGACATGAACACAAATACACTCCAGCTATCAAATGTAACATCCATGTAGAAGCCAATACAGAGCTGATGACTCTTAAGATGATCAAGAGTTCTCTAACACACACACACCCCCCCCCCCACACACACACACACAAACACACACACACAAACACACACAAATGAACTAAAGTTAGCAACCAATACAATTTAACACCCTTTTGTCCAATATTTCTAACTGACTAGTGACACCAAATTTTCAATTTTTGCTTCCATATTTCTACCTCAGCATGAACCTAACCCAAATAAACAAGCAAACAGTTACTGAAATACAGCAAAATGACTCCAAACCCACACAACATACATGAAACTAAACAGAGATACAAACACAACCTAACACAACAACATTAAAACAACTACTCTAAAAAAGACCAAAACTTTCATAAAACCCAGTTGGAGTATTTAGTATTATACCTTCAGAAACAGCATTACACTGAGTAAGAACATCAAGGGCACTCTCAAAAGCTGAAAAGCTGTGAGGTTTACAGCATTCCCAAACCAGTTAAGCTGTGAGCTTCTGTGTTCTGCCCAATTTCATGAAGCGCATGAGCATGTAATAGAAAATACCCAGATGAAGATTCAAAGAGCAAGCAAGTACCCAAAACCAATGACTTGAAAATGAAATATATAAAGTATTTGATACTTTTAGGCATAAGTTACCTTGCGAAGGTCACAGGTTCGAATTCCAACAAGTTCAGTTTTGGTCCCATTTTTATTTCTCTTTGGTGAGTCAATTTACTACTAAGTTTGAGTTGGTTGTAGACTTTATTATTACTGTTCAAAAGCTTCAAATTTGAAATAATATAAAAAATTGACAAAGGGAACAAGAGCAGAGTCTGTAGCCTCCTAGCATGGGAGAGTCAGCATTTTCTGCCAAAATGTCTCCCTACAGCCTCCATATACCATGATTACATTTGCAATCGTATCTGATTCTGCCTACTTAGTTACTTTAGTTTCCTGTTTTCTCGTTTCTTATTGATGACTGTACTGTATCAAAATGTCATAGCCAGGAAAACGGAGAAAGACAAAAACTTGAACAGAATTATGAGTGGATCATGTTTGCCATGTACTGTCATAGCCATTAGACAGCCGCAGGAGGAGAATAAGTGGAACCAAATTAAGGATATATATCTTTTACTTTATAAATTAGCCATGAAAAGTGATTGAGCAATATCTGATGACAGTACTATATTATGTATCCGAATGCCTGAAATAGTACTGTACTATAATGCCATGAATGTCCGTACTTCAGGGGAGAATCAAAACAAAGAAGTGCAGCTGCTGCCGTGACACAATCAGGTTAGAACACTGACAGCACTGGCGCACTAGCAGCTTGTTCCTTATGTCTGCAGATTGTTTTCAGTTCTAATTTCTTCTATGTCTGCAGGTAACCGACTACATTAAGTGCTCTGTTTTGCTTTTGGTTTTACTTTTACATAAGGATAGCATTGAGCTTGATTTGTTGGATAGGCATTTATCTTTCCAGAATCTTAGTCCACTTACATATTTATTGTCCTTTGACATGTAGGACTTCACAATCCCCTGACAAGTTGCAGCTCTGAATTTGATAGACAGTTGCAGCTAAAAGAAGGCCTAGTGCACTAGTTGTGAGACTATGAGATCTTGCTCATTTTTTCAATTTGTAATAAGCTTTGATTACAATATTTCTCATTCTTTATAGGATGACTATAATGCATTCTCCGCTATGTAGTTGTATAGATCTTATTTGTGTGGAGGGAGCAGGAAGAGTGGTCTTATTCAATACCAATAATTCATTCAGCATATGCATAGATACCTTAATCGGAGTCTGCAGTAAGCATAACTGGGTCTCAAGGTGCAGATGGTGATTGTCTGGACTTGATCGAGTTGATTCTGGACATCTAACTTGGGAAGGAGATACAGTAAACTAACATGGATGAATTTCTTCATTTTCATAGTTTCTTCAAAAGCTATCTTGAATTTGTTGTCCAGGCTAGCTTTGATTGCAGTTGTAGATAGGCAGAATGTTAGAGAAAGTTTGAGAGACAAAAGTTCAGGTTTAGCAAGTGCTTACATTGAGTTCATATGCTGAGGCCTTAACTATAAGTTCTGAAATTTGTATTTAAAAATTTCTTCTTTTGTGGAATCAATGAAAATTTGTGGTATTGTTGTTCATAATGAGAATGGCGTACATGGAATCTAAAAATCAATCATAGATACAGTGGGTCAAACATATGGCTTCCCAATCCCTTAGGAGTTAAGCCTACCCGTAGAGCCGGCTGGACCATGACGAGGAGTTCACTGTACTGGAGGTAGCTCATGCACCCACATGCGCTCATAGTCCAAAACACCACTTCTGGTATCCCAAACTCCTTAGCAGCCTATTCATGGTGAAGCCCATCACCCCATCAGACACTATGCACGTAACTGGCGGCCCATTTTGGTCGAGTCTAGCGATCAGTTCCATGATTGGGGCTTAGCGAATTGGAGGATTGGTCTTATGTGGCCTTGTGCTCGAAATGGTACGCAAACTGCATGTCTTGCCATACTTCCCATTATCTCTAAAATCTCTTTAGCAATTTTGCACCAAAAAAAGTTTGGAAGTGTAACAACTGTTAAATAAAGAGTTTTGCAACTTGTAATTTGTAAGTGTTGTAACTTGTAACTTGCTTATTATGGACAAATAAAAATGTACGTATGATTGGTGAGGTAATAGTAACTTGGAGTATAATCCCTCAAAAAAAAAAAAAAAAACCAACAAATAACTGTATAATACTACTCCGGTAATAGTAACTTGGGTCAATCATTATTCATTCAGTAGATAGGCGTCACCAAATCAGTGACACCAGAACAACCAATAAGCATAGTATAGGAACAAATATACCTAACCACCCCGTAACATTGGCCGAATATATTATACAAAACAAATGCCAATAACACTGAAGATTACCCCAAGAAAAAAAATATACCACATTGATACCCCCTAACTCGGTATATGGATCCACATATTAGAAAGGTGAAACCCATGAGGTTTGCGGTCATAAGCCCATTTTTCTCAGCGTTGCTTGAATGTTGGGGAGCTTGCATTAGGGATTGACCGGTTACTGTCACAAGATTCAAAGCGAGCTCGACGCTGACCCCTTCTCCTATCTTGTGGACGGTTGCTAGAAAGCTCACAATTGGAGTTTTGATATTATTGCACATATTAACAAGCATCGAAAACCAGCAGAGTAATAGAACCCACCGAGATAAAGAAACATCAACACTCCCAATCCCCCCATAGGTTGAGGTTGGACTACCCCATTTCAAGATCGTCAGGATTATGATTATTTTCAGTATTTGGTGAAGTACCCATGTTGGAAGGTTGTTTTTGTGTTTTTTTTGTTTCGTAGCATATATCGATCAACCCACCCTTATGTTTTTGAGAATTTGAGTTTGGCTTATGTGCGTGTAATATAACACTAGTTATAATATTGTGTGCATGGCTTATATACACAAGGCATTAATTTTAAGCTTTCTATTAATAACATAATGGAAGTTCCAAGCCACCTGCGTGGGGAAAGCAAAGAAGTTTCCCTTCACACTGAAATATTACTACTTACAGATGAAACCATTTTTCATCAAAAAAATTAAAAATGAAAAAATGAAAATGTCTATCATATATCAGTGACCATTTGTTACTGATATGCAAGGTGCCACTAATTTATTTATTTTTAATGACAAACCTTAACTACTGCCCATAACCTCCAACAAGAGTAGGGAAGTAAGGGAACCACAAAAATTCATGCTTCAGTGGCGTCTCTCTCACGAACCCAACCCAACCCAACCCAACCCAACGAACGTTGTTTCCTCTCTCTTACGGCTGTGACTTCCTCCGCACAACAGAACCACCGAACCGGACAGCCGACCGCGCTTCTGGGCCGCCTTCATCGCTTCCGCTGCCGACTTGCGCTAGCCCGCGCCGTCTCTTTCTCTCACTTGCCTGTTGTCGAGTGGCGGTAATTCCGTCCCTCCCTCTCTCTTCAATCTTTCTTCCGTGTTTTTTTTTTTTTTTTTTGTGTTTTATTGTTTGTTTCTTGTGTTTGTTATGGCTGCCCCCAAACCACCACCACCAGCTTATGGCATCACCAACATCAAAACCTATATCCGCTTCAACTTGACCTTAATGCCTTAAACTATGATGCTTGGCATGAACTGTTTGAAATCCATTGTCTTAGTTTTGGGGTACTTGGGAACCTTGATAGGACCTCTAAACCTACTGGGGCTGATGATAATGATTGGAAAAAACTGGATGGTATAGTTAAATTATGGATTTACAGCACCATATCACAATCTCTACTTACTATGATCCTTAAACCCGAAGTCACTGCTTATAATCTTTGGACATCTCTAGAACAACTTTATAGGGATAATAAGGAAGCTCGTGCCCTTCAATTGTCAAATGAAATTATTAATATAAGTATGGGTGATATGAATGTTCATGACTATTGTCCCCGTATTAAATCCATAGCCGACCTCCTTTCTAATATTGATAGCCCTCTCACCGAACGTCAATTAGTGATATACACCATAAATGGCCTTTCCGATAAATTTGAGAATATCACCAATGTCATCCAACACCATCAACCATTCCAACCTTTCTCCAATGTCGATCCATGCTTACCCTTGAGGAGCAACGCCTCGACAAATAACCCCGAGTCACTTCCTCTCACACTGATCACTCCTCCAACTCTATGGTCCTTTACTCCCACCCCTACCCCCCGTCCCCTCACCCCACCATGGTCCCCCCACCCGTCTCCTTCACGCACCACCCCACCCCACCTCCCCAAGCCTACTACCATGCCAACCAACTTCCCCTCTACCCGACCTCCCCTTACCAACAACAACCCTCCTGTCCCTACCCGTACACCACCTCACCAGCCCACACCGCCCAGCACGCTCCCACTAATCCCCAGATCACGGCCACCCCGGACCCACCCAAAACTCACCAACCCAAGGGCAGCCGCAATCACAAGGGGAAACACAAGAGCGACACTGGGCACGACGGACAGGTTATGACGGGCACCACCGCACAACAGGCCGCACAGCAACCAGTCACCGCGCCGTCTGCCACGGCCCCTCCAGCCGCCCTCACCCCTGCTGCAAACAGCGGCGGTGCGGGACTCCTGGGCCCTCGCCCCGGGTCGCAGCCCGCAGCCTAGTTGGTCCAGACCGGCTCCTTTGGCCCCGCTCCAGCGGCGTCCAACCCCTTGTACCAGGTCCCACCTCCTTGGACCTGGTTCGCAGCGGCCCCACCCGCGACCGCGGTCACTACATTGCCTTCTTTATAAATATATACTAGTTTTTTACCTCATATTTCGCACGGACTTGTGAGAATCTTTCATGAACTACTTTCAACATTTTCTCACTTGCCCCTTTGATATTGGAATCCAAGAACTATTGATCAATGCATGACATTGTATGGCATTTGGATATTTTTTCGGGGGTTTAGATGAGGCACATAGTCCAATACAATATACATATATATGGAAAAAGAGGGATTCGAACCTCAGACCTAACATACCCAACACCTCAGTCTTAACCATTAGGCCAAGACATCCTTAATATCACTTTTGGATAATGATAATGCTGGAAATACTTATTGAAATTTTTTATTAGTAAGCAAGGGTCAAGGCTCTTAGGCCATTACATAAAACTATGGGAGCAGGAACAAAATTATTGCATTGTTATCCGTACCCTACTTGGAATGGCGTGATTGTACTATTCATACTACATTCCCTTCTTTATAAATATATACTAGTTTTTTACCTCATATTTCACACGGACTTGTGAGAATCTTTCATGAACTACTTTCAACATTTTCTCACTTGCCCCTTTGATATTGGAATCCAACATCTATTGATCAATGCATGACATTGTATGGCATTTGGATATTTTTTCGGGGGTTTAGATGAGGCACATAGTCCAATACAATATACATATATATGAAAAAAGGGGGATTCGAATCTCGGACCTAACGTACTCAACACCTCAGTCTTAACCATTAGGCCAAGACATCCTTAATATCACTTTTGGATAATGGTAATGCTGGAAATACTTATTGAAATTTTTTATTAGTAAGCAAGGGTCAAGGCTCTTAGGCCATTACATAAAACTATGGGAGCAGGAACAAGATTATTGCATTGTTATCAGTATCCTACTTGGAATGGCGTGATTGTACTATTCATACTACATTGCCTTCTTTATAAATATATACTAGTTTTTTACCTCATATTTCGTACGGACTTGTGAGAACCTTTCATGAACTACTTTCAACATTTTCTCACTTGCCCCTTTGATATTGGAATCCAAGAACTATTGATCAATGCATGACATTGTATGGCATTTGGATATTTTTTCGGGGGTTTAGATGAGGCACATAGTCCAATACAATATACATATATATGGAAAAAGGGGGATTCGAACCTCGGACCTAACGTACCCAATACCTCAGTCTTAACCATTAGGCCAAGACATCCTTAATATCACTTTTGGATAATGGTAATGCTGGAAATACTTATTGAAATTTTTTATTAGTAAGCAAGGGTCAAGGCTCTTAGGCCATTACATAAAACTATGGGAGTAGGAACAAAATTATTGCATTGTTATCAGTACCCTACTTGGAATGGCGTGATTGTACTATTCATACTACATTGCCTTCTTTATAAATATATACTAGTTTTTTACCTCATATTTCGCACGGACTTGTGAGAATCTTTCATGAACTACTTTCAACATTTTCGCACTTGCCCCTTTGATATTGGAATCCAAGAACTATTGATCAATGCATGACATTGTATGGCATTTGTATATTTTTTCGGGGGTTTAGATGAGGCACATAGTCCAATACAATATACATATATATATGGAAAAAGGGAGATTCGAACCTCGGACCTAAAGTACCCAACACCTCAGTCTTAACCATTAGGCCAAGACATCCTTAATATCACTTTTGGATAATGGTAATGCTGGAAATACTTATTGAAATTTTTTATTAGTAAGCAAGGGTCAAGGCTCTTAGGCCCAGGGGCGAAACGCGGATTTTATGAGTAGAGGGACCGAAATTTATAGAAAATGATAAATATTTTTTATTATTACTTTTATAATCAACAGCTAAAATTTTTTGAAAGTAACAATAATTTTCTCTTCAATCTCAGGTGCGAGCAGTGAATAACTTTAATTTTAATCTTTTTTCATATTATTAATCAAAATAAAAGAAACATTGATAAATGAAAACAAAAGAAAAAGAAAAAAAAAATCCACATATTTACGAAATGGAATACACATGATGATGAGTTAGATAGTTTAAGTGTTCTACCCTTTTTTTTTGGTGGATTGCTATTTACCGCCCAAAATTACTCACCACCGCCTTTGGAAATTACCCATTTGCCCTTCACTCTCACTCACTCCTCACTCACTCCTCACTCATCCTCACTCATCCTCACTCACTCCTCCTTCCTCTCTTCCTCACTCTCCTCACCACCACACCATCACAACGGAAATGTCAGGGGCTAGCGGCAGCGGCAGAGGCGGCGACGGGGACGGAGGCGGCGAGCATCACGGCGGGGGGGTATACATTCAAAATTTTTTTGCTTTATTTACTCTAATTTGCTTTGATTTTTACGAAATGTGTTGATATAGGAGTGTTTTTATTCAAGTTTTATAGACAATTGAATTGAATTTGTGTTGTTTGAAGTTGTGTTGATTGATTTGTGAGTTCGGTGTCGTTTTTTTCCAGTTCGGAGAGTCGGGCGTCTGCAATTTCCGCCTGCCCTATGGGTGAGGCGCCACTTTCAGACGCCTTACCCATGGGTGAGGCGAGATCGGCAGACGCCTCACCCATGGTAGAGGCGCCATTTGCAGACGCCTCACCCATGGGTGAGGCGTCTGTAGCAGACGCCCGAGACAAAAAAAAAATAGTGTTATTATTAATGTTATTATTATTAATATTAGTGTTATTATTATTATTGTTGTTATTATTATTGTTATTGTTATTTTTGTTATTATTATTGTTATTATTATTATTATTATTTATTATTATTATTATTATTATTATTATTATTATTAATATTATTATTGTTATTATTATTTGTTATTACAATTACTATTAGTTGTCAATTATTATTTAAATTGTTTATTACTGATTATTGTTTAATTAATTAAAAATGTGAAATGATAGAGGAGAGGAGGAGCCGGTAAATCGATGCCGAGGTTAGTCAGTGAACTAGCTGGTTTAGGACCGCGTCACACGAGGACGCGCGGGATTGATGCCTCTCTACGGAGACAGAGAGAGGCAGTTCGGATGATGGAGATGACTGACCGTCAGTTATATCGCGGTGATGAGGCTGAGCAACACGATTACGGATCTAGCGAGTTCTACTCCGGGGATCAGTCCATGGACGATGATCAGATTGGCATCGAATCATCCTCAGATTGGCGCGTGGTGAAGGGCAGAGGCGGTAGGTTTGTTAGTACTGGGTCGTCCAGTACTAGCAAACGATCTAGAGCGGAGGACGATACTATGTGGCTTGTTACAGGGGCTGTGCCCGGTGGACCGGCGGATGATAGCGTGATACCGAGCTTCCTGGGCCACGTAGCGTCTCGTATGTGGAAGGGAGAGACGAGGGGTCTCTTGAAGTGTCAGAACCGATTCAGTGTCTGTCAGCGGCTGAGTGAGTGGCGAGCGGAGATGTCGCCCGAGGTGAGGGCGCAGATCGAGGGGACTGGGTTATCACACCTGACAGACATTATGTTCAGACATATCGACTTCCCCCTGATATCTGCATTCGTTGAAAGGTGGCAGCCGGATACGAACTCGTTCCACATGCCGTTCGGAGAGATGACCATCATGTTGCACGATGTATGGCATATTCTTCGGATTCCTGTAGAGGGACAGCTCGTTTCCAGTGAGGGACGGGATGGGCAGCTGCAGGCGACGGCCATGGAGGTTCTCGGGGTCACCCGAGAAGAACTGATGCATAGCCACTGGCAGGGCGGTGGGGTCCTCACGGAGTCGGTTTTTGACCTTTGCCGAGTGGAGGACCGAATGGAGGACATCCAGGCGGTAGCTTGGATGTGGTTACTTATTGGATCCACCTTGTTTGTCGACAAGAGTGGTAACCGTATTAGACCCTCCTGCGTGATGGAGGTGAGGGACGGTGTCGAAACGACGCATGAGTTCTCTTGGGGATCTGCTGCCCTCGCCTTCCTATATCGTCAGCTCGGTATAGCTAGTCGGGGGGATTCTCAGGGCATCTGCAGATGCCTAACTCCCCTCCAGGCATGGATATACGAGTACTTTTCCTGCTTCCGACCTCATCGGGAGCGGATGGTTGTCGGGGACGGCGAGGCTCCCCGTGCGTGCGTATGGAGTGCCCAGGCTGAGGGCAAGGACGTGGGTCGACTGTGCTCCTTACGTAGACGCTTGGATCAGCTGCGAGCGTCAGAGGTACGTCATGCAGTTATCGGTGTTCATGATTTATTTCGTCGTTTGCTATGTTTTTTTTACTTCACCGTAACTTGAACATTTCTACGTAGGTGGTGTGGCTGCCGTACGGTTCTGACCCGTTTGCATCTGTACCGAGGACTGTATTCATGGGGTGGCTATGGTATCGGGATATTATCGAACCGTACATGCATGGTCGTTGTTTACGACAAATCGGGTACGTACAGAGTATCCCTTTCCCGATCACTAGGCCAGAGAGAGCGATCAGGTCATGGAGCAGTCGTTCGTACAGGGTTGTCTACCCCGTACGAGTATCATCTGATTCCTGGCGTATGTTCCCGGGAGGTTACATTCTTGGTCTCCATGGGTTTCAGGCATCCACGTCAGATCCCACAGCATGTACGGATGACTACCTCGAGTGGTACTACCGTCACTCCCACCCTCTGCTGACACGTGACGATGCAGCACCTGGATCTGTGATTCCTCCACTATTCAACAGCGATTATGTAAGTGATTAACTAAAATATATATTTTTTTACGTATTACATATCTCTGAACTCACACTCATTGTTACTTTTTTGCAGTGGGTGAATCGTCTAGCCGTCGCATTTGAGTCTTTCATTACTTTGCTTCCTCCGGAGCAAGCGGAAGGTCCTCGATCGGTTACGGAGGAGTATATGAGAGATTGGCGGGCTGCCAAATGATGTATTGACCCTAGATGAATTTGTTATATATTTATATAAGAGTTTCATTGTTATTGTTATTTATTTGTGTTATTGTAATTTGTTGTTTCTTATTTACCTTTTTTGTTTTATTGTAATTTATTGTTTCTTATTTACCTTTTTTGTTTTATTGTAATTTGTTGTTTTATTTACCTCTAATAATCACGAAAAAATACAACATGCAAAATATAACAATCACACAAAAATGTGACAATGATATAAGTAGAAAAATATAACAATCACGCAAAACATTCAATTACGTCGACCTCGCTAAACGATCCCAATGTGCTCTTCGCCTAACATACATTTGCTCCCAACCAGCGACACTATCAGAACGGGAAGTAAACCATGCTGCACATATCGGAGGAACAGGGAAATCTGAGGCTAAATTCAGACGGATATAATGCATGTACGAATCACCTAAATGACCTATGACAATTTCCCTACTTGGACGTGTAGCAGTCGAAGGTGCTTGCAACGGTAGCACTGTGTAACAAGCATATAACCCCCTTCCGCTGCCGTATCCGAATAACATAATCGCTGCATTGAAGAGGTTGGCAATCGGGAACAAATCCTCAAGTACTATCATCCAGTGATTATCGTTACACGCACCTCCGTCCCACATAATACGGCGGTAACCAGCGTCGACCCCGTCAACGTATATGTTTTCGTACAATGCTCGGTTAGTTAAGAGTTCGTTTGCAATGCAAACTCTCGTCAATCGCCATTGATCTTGGTCTCCGAAAACGTAGTCCGCAATGACACGGAAACCGCAATTACCATCCCCAAGCACATCGAGATATCCTTCAATGAAAGGTATGATGATTCCCGGAATTTTGTTAACATGATAGAATTCAGTGATATCTATTCCGTGTCCAGCTGCAAGACAATATAATAGAAAGTCATTAATAGTACTTATCAAAAAGTAATTAACAACATTATGTACATGTTAATAAATTATGGGTTTTCATACCAGTACTCCGCACGACGTTACTCGATGAGGATGAGCTACGTCCACGCCCGCGGCTCGAACTGGATGACCTAGGGCGACCACGACCCCTCTGGGAGTCCCATGAACTAGGATCACGTCTGGTAGAGGAGCTCCCTCTCGGTCGACCTCTGACTGTCGTGTTCGCTTCCGGCTCGACGTAACTCGCTTCCTCAGGATGAAGCTTCTCATTCATAAGGACAGATATGTTGCGCACAACTGCCCGGTCGCTTGAGTTAACCTCGTCGACGAGAGAGTGAAAGTATCGATGGTCCTCAGATGGATGCTCAGTCATGTCAAGCGTAGCTATCTCCACTGCATCACTAATAACGAGTGTTCGCCAAAATTTGTGGACACTATTCAAGCTAATTGGCGTGCCCGTATCCGTGGCCGTTTTCAACTCACACGCACACGGGATCTGATGAGTGGATCTCAATACACAACCGCAACGATCAAATACTTGGTGACTCAATTCTCTCATCCTCTTCAGCTCATCCGATAATATTTCTAAGCAGTAATGGGAAACATACCCGGTCAGATAGTTGAATGGGAAACCCGAGTACATCACACTTCTTCGTCTTCTGCACTCTTCAAGTGTGTACTTGATCTCAGTTAGTTGTGACTCGATTGACTTGTTGACCTTGTTCCAAACATTGTCCAAAGCTCCAGTTGAGGAGTTCAACCACTGTTTTAGCGCGGCATGTGCACTCTCCACCCTGCAAGTCGTAGTGTTGCCAAGGTGTAGCACCTTATTCGTCCACGCAGCTACAAACATCTCTTTGTATCTCAGCCAGGTCTCCTCTACATAGGATATCACGTGAGGGTAATTCCTCCAACTATCCTTCATCATACGCACTGCTCTCTCGTACTCAGCTTCTGTGGAAGCTTCCATGATAGATTTCCACTTCCCGTTCTTGAACCTCTGCGCGCCGAGCTTATCTTTTCCACAAAGTCTGTACACTTTGTCTTCAACGACTTTGTTAATGTGCCATGTATAGAACAAATGGGCACTCTCGGGAAATATCTCTCTAATAGGTGTCATCAACCCTAGCTCACGATCGGTCAAAATTGTTGTTGGGTGTACATCATTTCCAATAAGCATCCTCAACTTATCTAAGACCCACGCATAGCTTGCCTCAGTCTCA
The DNA here is from genome assembly GCA_038025085.1 of Tetragonia tetragonoides. NCBI lineage: Eukaryota > Viridiplantae > Streptophyta > Magnoliopsida > Caryophyllales > Aizoaceae > Tetragonia > Tetragonia tetragonoides. The sequence continues at coordinate 36,707,452 of CM076148.1, forward strand.
TCCTTCATAATGGCATAAGCTATGAGGAAGTTCTTATTGCTTGGAGTCATCCCCACTATCTCAAGAAACGGCATCTTATACTTGTTTGTTTTGTACGTGGAATCTAAGCCAATCAACCAAGGAAAAGACCGAAGTAACTGAATTGATGTAGGGTGTGCCATGAACACGTGAGTTACCTCATTAGTAGCTGGGTCGGCTCTTGTCCAATGTACGTACTTATTCTCCACAGCTAAATGATGAAACTGACCAATGACATCTCTCTCTTCAAAATCAAGTTTCCTTATACGATCTCTGTAGTTGTACACATGCCGTCTAGTTGCATTGTCCTCGGGAAGTTTTTCCTTAATAGCGGCCAAGATAGCACATGGCTTTGTTTGTGCCGAAGTCATGTCACGAACGAGTTTCTTTGACCCAGGACTAAGACCACTCATCTGACGATATCCCTCAGGAAACACAGCAAAGTCATGGTTGTGCGTACCCCTAATCCCAGGCAATATGACAATCATCCAACTACTGGACCCATACACTTGCTCAGCTCTTAACTGGAACGTACATTTACAAGCCTTTGTTTTCGAATTCTTCCGAGCAGCAGTATCTAAGTCTCTTAATTCCCCTCTGTAGCGTTCACCTTGATTGCATCTTAACAATTTTACGCTTCCATTCTTCTTGTGTGACGAAATTATCAACTCAAACCCGATAGTAAGGGCAATTTATTTTGCCCAATTAATTGCATCTGTATCACTACCAAATAACTCATCAGTGACGAAATGTGTACTGTAATCAACACCATCACCACCGAACCGCTCCAAAGGAACCTAACGAAAACAACGAAAACAATGTTAGCTTAATCTTAAATTCAAACGTCTATCAAAACCGACTGAACCAAGGGACAGGCGTCTGAAATTTACGCGTGGACCATGGAAGGAGCGGAAATCACGAACGCCTTTGCCATGGGTGAGGCGTAAATCTCAGACGCCTGAACCATGGTATAGGCGTCCGTGATTTACGCCACGTCCATGGTCTAGGCGAAAATTTCAGACGCCTGTTCCATGGACGGGTCGTAAATCACGGACGCCCGTTCAAAATATGCGGAAAAAAAAAAAATTTACCTCGGCCACCGTCGACGGCACTTCCTGGTCGCCGGCAGACATCCGCGGCCGTTGCTTGAGTGAATGTTGATGAAGGTTGGGTATGAGAGTGGGTGGTAGAGAGGGAGAATTGGTGTGAGAGTTAGAGAGGGAGAGGATGGGTGAAAATGTGAAGAAGGGCAAAATTGTAATTTCTAGGGGCGGTAGGTAGTAATTTTATGGCGGTAAATAGTAACACCCAAAAACTAAAGAAAAGTAAATAAATAAGAAGCCAAAAAACAAAGAAATTGCAAGTATGAAGATTTGGACACGCGTTAACTAAGGAGGGTATTGAGGCGCTGAATACTAGCTAACAACCACTATAGCAAGTCATTCTTGTTGCGCTACTAATGCGCCATACTTAAATATATTCGGTATTTCATAGGCCAGAACGAAAACAAAAGGATATTGGGTTGGGCTGCGGAGTGGCCACGCCTGCGCCAGCCCCCCACGTGGTTTCGCCCCTGCTTAGGCCATTACATAAAACTATGGGAGCAAGAACAAAATTATTGCATTGTTATGAGTACCCTACTTGGAATGACGTGATTGTACTATTCATACGATATGTCGCACAAATTCAAATACGAGTTATATGTCAATTAAGGTGTAGTTTATTTTTCATGAAGCCAAACGTAAGAAAAAAAATGTGCTTGGTTGAGAAAAGTTCTCTGATGAGTGTGCGATCTTCTAAAAAATTACAAGAGCATTGTTATCCTTGAACATTGCATTGGTCATGGAGGAGAGAGAGAGGATGACCAACAAAAATTGGGTATATCCATGACCCAAAGATGGGTCATGAGGAGAGAGAAAGATGACCAAAAAGGGTTTGGGGTGTTTTTGGGTGCAAAAACGACCGAAAAGCATAACCGGTCGTAGTGGGCCCCACGCATCAAATCTTCATTTTTTATTGCTGAAAAACGCAAAAAAAAAATAAAAATAAATTAAAGCAGCTAGGCGCTGATACGTGCGTCAGGCGCCCAGTCCTGGCGCGCCACGTGTCGCGCCCTCGCTGGGCTCAATCTTTTTTAATTGTTGCATCTTTGCAAGAGCAATAAATAAAATAAAAAAAAATCAAAAAATTAAAATAAAAATATCAACGACTATATTTTTTCGAGATCTATAAAATGAGACCCATTTTAGTATAGTTTTGCAAAATAAATATAAAATTGGGAGGAGAGAGAAGATAGTATCAAAAGTAGGAGAGAGAGGGTGATGACCAAAACATTTTGGTTCATGGATAAACTTGTTTTTTTGGTGATGTTCAAAGTATTTGTCATGGTGAGGTGGAGGAGGGAGAAAGTAGGAGAGAGAAGGATGAACGACCAAATTCCCGGTCATGGATAAGAATGCTCTTAGGGACGAGTAAGGAGACATCATGTCAGAAAGACTTGTGGTGGTCTATAAGGTCATACCGCATTTTTATGAAACTAGTTTTTGGTGTTACCACCAGTCCACCAGTCCATAAAGGGCCAGGGTGTTACAATAGTCCTTAATAGTCTTAGGGGAAGCTTGGTTGGATTTAAAGTAATGGAATGAAATCACTTAATCCATTCCTTGTGTTTGGTAGACTACATTTGGGCTTGGAACTCAAATCCCTCTGAATTCAAGTCCCCCCAAAACTAACACCACTTCAATCTCCCCAATTTCTAGTGGAATCAAACTTATACCTCCCATTCTCACTAAAAATAATAAAATCAAATTCACAAATCAACAATAAAAAATAAAAACACAAACCCACCAACAAATGTCCACTCTCTCTCCTTACCACCATACCACAGATCCACCGGTATTCCATCACCGCCGCCCGTTTGGCCACCACCGCCGCCCATCTAGCCACTGCCTCCGTCTACCGACCACCACAACCTTCTCTCTTTACCTCACTCAAGCCCCTACATCTCCACAATCCCGACCCATCTCCTCTCACCACTTAAAAAAAACTCCGACCACCACTAAAAAAATCCGACCACCACCCTTCCTCGACCTCGGTGGGGCTGGTGTGATGGTTGGCTGGCGGTTTTTGTAGTGGTGGGGCTGAAATCAGAGAGAGAGAGAGAGAGAGAGAGAGAATGCAAGGAGGGAGAGGGTGTAATACATAAAAATATTTTTGACTAATTAACATTGTGTTAGTACTAATATATATTATAATAGTCTAATTAAACCCTTATTAATTTTTCATTTTCTTTAACGATGCCTATTATTATTTTCAGCTAGATATCTACATAGAAATTAAAATATTATTATTTATGATATATAAGTAATTTCTATAAATAGTATTTTACTAAAAAGAATTAGAATGATTTTCGTTATAAGTATTTACGTTAACTTCTTAAGTAAGCTAGTAATAGTGAGAATTTAGCTAATACACCTACTTATGGCAAGACTTGCTACGTGTCACGGAACGGGGAAGGATTTACCATGAAACCACTGCATGGCACAACCATAGCAAGCCACTTGTTTTTATTAAGCAAATTATCTTCTTAATCTCATTTACTTGCATGTACCACTATTCACTTCAGTGAATATTTGCTACTTGTCATCTTACCTCTACATTACCATCCATTCCACATATATATACATACAAATGACTCTTTTCCACATGATTCCTTCCTACTTGCAAAACACTGGTACTTTCTAGAAAATAAGAACAAAGAAGCCGTGAGACTCCATTGCTAAAGTCTCACGCCATACTCCATCGATCACCATCGTTCTTCATTTCCCGCTTCCTAGCTTGAGTATCTACACTTGCATGTCTTATAATATTTAGCTAGTTCCTTCGTTTATCAAGTATTAAGGTACATGTACTTCCTTTGTTCAATTACCCACTTCTTGAATTCCTATCTTGATTGATCTAATTATTTTGTTCTTGTTTGTTTATATTCCTTGATCGTTAGATCACCCACAAGCTTCGACACCAACGTCCGACCCCGGACCGAGCCGAAACCAAGGGAACCTTGCACCTCACGGTATTAAACATTCTCACTTTAATTTCGTTGAATTATAATTCCAATCGATCATAAGGACATATAAACTAGCTAGAAATCATGCCTAGGACGTGTTTAAGGACGATCGGTAGTGAAATCGAAGGCCAGAACCTCTTCGTTGGTGCATCCCAAGTGCTGGCCGAAACATAACGTATTTGCATGTAATAGTAACAAGGGGGATTAGTACTTAATTTATGTTATTATTGCATGATTAATTGGGCTTAGTGATAATTAAGTATGTTTATCAATGGATTATAGGTCACCTAGTAATTTATCCACTAGTGGGAAGTGATATCTAAGGTTGCATGTGACCCGAATTAGACTAATTAACGACGAGTTAAATTACTGGTTATATGAATTTTGGGTGAATTTTTGAATGACTAGTATTTCTTAATTTTTATTAACTAGGAGCTACGTCAACCGCACACTAGCTGGAAAACGAGGAGATGAGGTAAATACATGTTCACGACCTCCCCCGCGGCTAATACGGACTAGCCAGATAACCACCATTTTTACAAAATTATGTGTTAGCTGCCTATTTATGTATTTGAAGTATAGTATTGGTTGCTTACCACTAAGAAAGATAAAAGCATGATAAATGGCATTGTTTGGTGTTTTTACGCAAAAGTCCTATATACTAGTATTTGCCTGTTTGTTCAGTTCAGTTGCCGTGACTAGTGAAATGATGTCCATATTTTATGTGAGCTAGTTCTATGGAAACTATGAGGTGTTAGCTATATACTACAAGTGATTATTTCAGTATAGAAATTAGATATGAAGCCCGTGCGTTGCACGAGTTAGGTATTAATATTTTAAAATAAATACACTCATATGATGTTAATAAAAATAATATCGAGGATCGAAGTACGTTGACAATTTGACTTTGGTAGTTTGGATTCATATTGGACATGAAGATAATCTTGTGCATTGTAAGCTAAGGTTTAGTGAAAATGTTACATTCAATATTATCAGTCATATGCATATATGCACCAAGAGAAAGGAAAAAAAAAATTTGCCATAATCTCTTTTTTTTTCTTATAGATTTGTCATTACTTTTCTAAAAACTTTTCAAGTAATTTTTTTTTTTCTCTTACGTGATGCTATATGGACTATGAAACTTTGTTAAAACTCTATAACTTATAAGTCAAGCTCTTTTATCATCCTAAACTTTAATTATTTGTGAACTTTACATGTTCGTTTATGTGGTGACATACTTCTGGCCGGAGGCTACGTAGTTCTTCATATTTTTGAAATAATTTGTCAGAATGACATAAACTATTTGTTATTTATATTAGTTTTATACTTGTATATAATATTTAGCGGAATTAGCGTTGTATACTAAGTTAATCTGAATCGTTCCTTTCCAATCTGCACTGCATCTCATTTTGTATTTTATTTCTTCTCACATTCTGTGTCCATTATGTCATTTTGTTCCGTTATCTTTCGTGCCATTTTGGTCTGCTCTGTTCTGTTTTACACCATTCTGTTGAAAAGATTAGGACCTTGGGGTTTGTTCTTTTCACCTGAAAAACTACAAAATAATGTTACAACTTAATAACACCAGAAAATACCTCCTTAATTTTATATCTTATAATTAATTATAACTTATTCTTTCACTTGTATCAAAAAAATAAAATAATAATAACTTAGAAATTGTTAGGTGACTTACATAACAAAATCTGATCAGAAGGTCATTTGTGCATATATCTCTGTTTAGCTGCTATATCCGCATTATATGAGAATTTTGGTACTTTGGAATGGACCTATGAATGAGAATGTGAAAATGTAAGAGGTGTACTTATTTTTGACATAATGATAGCTATGTTATCCCAACTATATGAGCTATTGATGTTATTTACAGAATTATGGCTACACGCATAACATGAGTTTAGTAGTAAATATGAGCTATTGATATATGAGTTGTATGATGAATATGAAATTATATGGATGACATACTTTGATACGGACTTATATGTTTTTGGTAGAGAGTTTCGGGTATACTATACATGGCCTATTATTGGTAGGACTCTTGTATGGCATCTATAGAGTAAAGTGAGCACGTTACATCAGGGTAGAGACTGGGATAATTAACCCGAGATTCCCAGGGTATGCACACCTTTAACCGCATAGCGGGTTGATATTGTTTTGGGCCCCCGACGCATAGTCGGATGATATGATGAGATATGACGCATAGCCAATGGAAAATGATTTTGAGATATGTTGTATTATGGAAATGAGAAAACAATACAGAATGGTAGAGAAATGTGATGAGATACAGTGATACGAGTATGAGATGATTGATATGCTTGTCCGGCACAAGCCGGTGTGGTTAGCTGATGGGTATTCCATCCCCAGGCTAATCCGTGCTCTCTTATCCATAATTGTCCAGAGTCTAGTAAACCATTGAAGTAATGTTGTCTGCATTCTGATTCTGTGATAATACATGTTATTCTATAGAATATGTTGAGTTATAGATATACTGATCACTCATGACTTGGCAGGTAAGAAATAAAATGAACACACCATATGTGTTATGTGTTACGTGCTAAACAAGACCACCTAATAAAATATTTTTACGCGGTGGGGTGTATTTACAAGCATTTATGCTGATTTTCCTTCTTTTCTCTGTTTTTCTATGTTTTCTTTCTTTGGAATGGAATTGCTTAAGTGCAGATTTTGAGATTGGAAAGGCGTGGAGTCACAAGAGCGGTCACGATCACTTATCTAGTACTTTTGGTGTAGACTTTGGATAATGGAAAATATTTTGGTCCGTAATAACTATAATTACTACTCCTAAGTTTCCATACAGAGGCTTAATTATGTAAATGATATAAATTATGTTATGTTTGGATTTTATTGGTGAGTTGATACTATCTTTAGCCTTGTGTTTGTCTAACCGGCAAGCACGGCGGTAATGCTTCGGAGGTTAATCCTGCTTAGTCCGCTGCGAAAAGAATATTATATTGTCTTTCAGCAGGCTTAATTTCCGGGGTGTTACAGAGGGCGGTGGCGGCGAGCCTGGGCTGGTGTACGGGTGGAGGCAGTCTCGCCGGCGACGGAGGTTTGATTGTGCAACAATGGCGTGAATCAAATATGGGTTTGAGGGACAGAGGAGAGAGAGAGAGAAAGGGGTTTGTGGGTTTCTATTTTTTTTTAATCTAAAGAAAATGATGGTCTTTTAAAGAAAATAACGATAAAAATATAATAATACAAATGAATAGTAAATCTATATTTGATTCCATACCCTAGCTAAACCAAACAACATATAATAAATATGGAGTTTCCATTCTATACCTAAAAGTTTCAAGTTCCATACCAAATTCATTTTCTTTAAACCAAACTGACCCTTAATAATCCCATATTGGGTTATGACTTATGAGACAAATGACAGTTTGACTTATCTCAAATGAGATCTCGTCCTCCATAAACACCTAGTTGCATAATCAATGACTTTATGCTATCTTTTTTTGAATTTTGATAAATGATTATAATCAACCCATAGTGATATTATTTTCTTATTTTATTTTTAGGCACCATTCTTACAAAGCAAACCATTTTGCAAAGTATTCTTCCTCAACAAATTTAATTTTTTTGGGCTGACAACTTTTTATTTTTATTTTCGACTTGGGAGTCGAACCTCAATCGGAACCTTTGGTTCGTAAAGATGTACCTGTTAAATAAAAAAATCACAAAATTCTCGCGTCTCTCTCTCTCTCTCCACCAAATTCGCCGTCGTCCACCGCCTTTCTGGCCGCCCAACTCGCAGGTGATCTCTGTTCGAATTTAGGGTTTACGTCTGCACTCAGGTACCCCTTCTTTCTCTCTTTCTAATTAATCTCTTAGGTCACAAAAATGGAACCCTTCTTCACGAGAAATCCCATAAATTTTTAGAAAATTCGCACAATTTTTATCGATGGTTTTCCGGTTGACATCGAAATTGAATGGTTTTGGAACGCATTTGCGAAATAGGGGAGGGTGATTGATGTTTTTGTGCCCCAAAAACCCAAAAGCATGGAGATTGAATCAGAATTTGATACTGAGAGAATTGCAGCGCAATTTGATACTCTACTAATTCAGAACCACAAATTGTTTGTTAGTCCTGCCAGGTTTCCGAACTCAGATGGAACAACAATGGTGGCTACGAGGAAGGAGGTAGCATTGCAAGACGGACCGCACAAAAAGGTTGTGGAAACAGGTATCTCTCATCCCATTACACTATCTGTAAATGCGGGTAGCCTAAAATGGTTAGAACTCTCTATAGTGGGTACTGTTGTCATATGGGTTCTTTGCATCTGTTGAAACAAAAGCTAGCTGAGATGGGTCTGTTAGATAACATGATAGAGGTGAAAGCTTTACCTTTTTGAGGAGTAAGCTACGGAGTACTATGTGTCTATGTACATGCATATATGTGGGTGAAATGTGACCTATATCTTTTGTTCCATAATAGACCATGAACATGAACATCATGTATGTGACTCGTGAGGCGGCATTGGCACAATAGCTGCTACATTAATGATATGTTGGTCATATAATTGATGAGAATTGGAGATGGCCAAGTTAAACCAGTTTGAGCCTACTCAATCCTGTTATTAGCTAATTTGCTCTTGGTTCTGTAAGAACACAAAATGGTTAGCCATTAAAGGCTTAGCAATTCATGTTTGTTCCATAGATAATATGACAAGAATTGGAAACATTAGGGGGAAATTGCAGGAATAGACTTGGAAACTCTTGGTGGGGAAAGATATGATGTAGCTTGGGTCAAAATCTTGTAAGATAGGGATGCAGAACTCATAAAGAAATTGATTGATATAGTGGTAGAAGGTCGACCGTACAAACTTCTTGGTGAGGGAAAGTGCAAGAAAAGTAGGGATGCCAATTTTGAGCCCTTTTTTGCTAGCTCACAAGTTCAGAATAGTCCAGGAAAAGAAGAAGATGACATCTTTGAACCAATAGAGGAGCATTTTGAGGATGCTCTATAGGGTGTTGACATGTTGGAATCAGAACAAGGGGTTTATCATGAGAGTGAACACCCTAGGGATGATGAAAAAGCAGATTTACTGGGGAGCTAGTGGTAAATGCAGAAACAGAGTTAGTGCAGCAAGTTGTGGATAGTGCAACTACTCAATATGATATTGGTGTACAGGAGGAAACTCAATTTCCTTCATTGCAACATGTCATGAGTGTAACTCCAGTGTCAGAGACAACAAAAGGTAAAAGCGGGGTTCATAAAAAACTGAAGCAGAAATCTTTCCTGGATTTGGGTTATCCGGTGCTCGGTGCTAGGAAGCAAGTACCTAACAGGAGGAAACAAAAACCAACAGGTGATACACCTACTAGTGGGGATACCTGAGCTACTGATAGTGGCTTCATGAATAGGAATGTCCTTATTTTGCAACAAGTTAATTCAACATGATTGGTTGGTCGAAGTTTAGGCTTGTGTGAAGGGGTGGATAAAGATACTTTCATAGGAAGACTCCAGGAGATTTATACAGAAGAGGGAGGGACTCTCCATAGGGTACAAAGGGGTGAAATGGTTCTTCATGAGTCTTAGGTTAATCTCTTGGAATTCAAGGGGGTCTGGTGATGGAATGAATTGGGGGTTTTGCAATATTGAACAGGTTACTTATGTTATCCACAATATGGTATAAGTTGGATACTCAAGAAGGTACTGTAACCCTGGGATCACTGGAGCATTTTCAGACACAGAGACAACTTTTTGCTAGACTTGAGGGATGTGCTATGGAGTATACAGTTAGAGGGAAAAACAATGATGCAAAACTATTTTTAAAATTGGGTGTACATGGGTGGAGGATTTCTAGAGTTACAGACATGTATAGATGTGATGTTGGCATTTAGTTGACTGATGCAATGAATAAATTGGAATATTACAAAGCTAGAGGACAAGGAGAGAAATATTTTGCTGATTGTTCAATTATTATTGGTTATTTAGCTTCTGCAATTGCCCTTCTACTATGATTTTGTTCCTCTTTTTGTTTCTCTACCTCAATTTCGGTAATATTTGTTCATGACTTTTCGCATCTATGAATGAGCTGCAAAACTATAGGCCAATAAATCAATCTGCACTTAATTTATCATTTAGTTTCCTCATTTAGCAGGGTATGCAAGAGAAGTAGAGAACATAATTTAATGGATTGGTTAAAACATTTTTATAAGATACCATCACTAGATGATTGACTTGTAGCTTTGATCACTAGGGCATCTAGTAATCAGGAAGTAAACTCTTAGAAAACGTTTTGGTTAGAAAGAATGAATCAAGTTCTTGTGTAAAACCGTATCATGGTAAGACAGTAAAAAATAACACTTTTTATAAATGTAACCTTTTTTTTTTAATACTTTATAGTGTAAAATTAGAACTTTGTTCAAAATGTAACAATTGTCTCATGGTGATGACACGTCTTTTATGAGTTTTTGTGACCTTTATCATCTACAGTAGTGTAATAATGCTCATCTGAATGTATAGAAGGACTAAAAATATTTTCGTGGAGATCTTAATCTCTTTTATAAAGATGAAGTTGGTTTATTATTGGCATCATAATTAACAGTCTCCTTTGGTCATCTGACAAGCGCAAGAAGCCTGCAAAAAAGCTTCCAATGTAGATGACACAGAAAGATAGCGGTTAAGCCAAATCAGCTAAAATCTTCATGTTCTTTGCAGAATCGAGGTATTTTTATTCCTCCTAAAACAGTCTTTCAAATAATCTGTAATGTATCAGCTCAACTGATTAGCTATTTGTCCCAACAACCCCTACAGCGGCCAAGGGTGAACTTCTCTATTTGCGCCTAAGAAAAGTTTATAGGAGAACTAAGCAAGCAAATTGACCAAAATGCCTTGGGAGTGTAGGACTGTGAATGCCAGGTATGATGCATCTTAGCTTAGTACATCTTGTGGCCTTGTTTTTGAGGATATATCATATATGCCAATTGTTTTGCATGAATTGACCGGAACAGTATCATTGGACTCCATTCCCTGAAATAAATAAATTTTGTTTCACATGAGTCAACACATATAGCAATTGTAAATAACAGCTGAAAGAATTCACAATGAACAAAATAAGTTAAAACAGACAGACACAAATCATTATTGTATCCTAAGCACAAGAAGAAGTTATTTATAGCCATCTTCGCCTATGAAGCATGCCTAACTAGATAAAGAGGAACATCTGGGGAGCTTGTTAAAGACAACATAGAACCTTGGTCTCCAATAGTCCAACTCCAAGGCTTCTAATCTTCTACATAGGATGAGCTACTGCTTAGGCTTGTGGAAAACGACATATTCCATCCTTGTCTATAACATTTGGCCACTTGTGATCATCCTATGGACCAAGCAACCAATATTAACACATACAACATCATAAGGCTTTTCCAAACTCCCTCCAAATCCAAATTGTTGGATATATAAAATTAATGGAAGTATTTGATATGAGATTTGGGAGATCCAAACATGTCTCACATGGCTGGGTTTTTTTCCTCACTCAAGTCTCACCTTTTAATTTTAATGGCCTAGTATTGTCACTTGAATATCCTGTATCTAAAGTGTGTTATTCCATATTTGGGTTCTGAAATCCACTTTATAAGTTAGTCTTTGCTAAGCACTTACTGCTTTTGTTTTGTACTGTTTTTTCTTCCCTCCTAGGCAAGCAACCAATATGGAGCATGAACAGTTGAAATGGTATGATTTTCAGCTTGCTGAATGTGTTAATCTTATGCAATTATGTTAAGTTAAAATACCAGTGTTCTGAGATTGTTTTTCCCCTTACTTCTAATTAATAGATTTATGCGGAAGCCACATTATTGGGTTGTGATGATGTGACTGCTCCTGTTGAAACAGTAGGTATCTCTTTCTTCCTGGTAAAGTGGTAATGCTTTTACTTAAGATTGCCGTTTTTTTGTCTAAGTCAAATGCTTCCTTTGTCCGGTGGATTCTCAAATTTTGTTTTTGTGCTGATCCATAATTCAAATTTGTCTGTAGAGAAAATGCCTCATCAATGTGTCCATTTTGCACGAGTGTTTCGTCACAGACTGCAAGCTTCACCAATATGGTATGTACACTTGATTAGCCATTTAAACATATTATGGATCTGTTATTCTTGGCTTATTTATTGTTGAGGTCCTATGCTTAGTAAGAGACAAGAGTGATAAGTTCAAAAAGCAACAATGTTAAAGTTTTAACTGGACTGGAGGAAGTGCTTATAAGGTAAAGTTATTACTTGTTAGTATTGCCACTCCAAAAGGATATACAGATTACCTTTGCCCTAGTGCTCCTCACAAGGGTCCTGCCTTAAGAGGCTGCAGGGTCCTTCAGCGGTGGGGGATGAGGAGAGATACAGAGAAAGAGGGATAGGTCACAGGGGTTCCTCATGGTTGGAAGTCAGCCATTGACTCTCTCCAGGGTCCTATTAGCCACCGAAACTTACTCTCTCTATTCCGAGGGAGGGGAAGGGAAAAGTGAGGGAGAAGGCAGATTATTGTCTCTATTTTATTTTCTTTGGCTCCATCAACACCATTTATCAAAGTACCTGTCTGAACATATGCTGCATCACATGAAGCAACTAAGTGGGAATGGGTTTTTTTGAAAGGACTAGTGGGGATGTTGAAAACACAGGATACCCATTAAAAATTGAACCAAATGTGAAGGTACCTAAATGCAATTCCCCTATAATTTATTGTAAATTTTAAGTAGCTGCTTTTCTGTTTAAGTCTCCATATTTACCCTGCCTGTAGCTTGTGTTTAAATCTCTTTTTAACAGATAAGGTACCTAAGTACTAGGAAAGTTCCTGCTTCTTTTAGCATTTAAAGGTTTTTAATCTGAACAGGCCTCTTACACTACAAAGTCCAGTGTCTTGGAATTTTTTTCTATTTTAGTGTTAATATCTGAGATTTCATTCTATTGATGATTTTTCTTGTTCTTGCTCCGTATAAAAAGTTCAAAACTGTTTGTTTTAAGGAGAATTTGATAAAAATAATTCGAAGTTTCACCAATCCGACAATAGTAATCCGAAGATGGGAAATCTATGTCATTAATCCGAAGTTGACACCCGTCCCACAATATTGGTTCTATGGTTAACACCGTTAACCTACCGTTAGTTTTTGTTGTTTAATGATGCAATTAGCATTAATAGTTATGATTAGTAATTTAATTACTCCCTCCATCTCAAAAAAACCCGAACCTTTATTTTTTCACGGTCTCCAAGACACCACTTTGACCGTCAATAACTACAATTATATGAATATAAAAATTATAGCAATACAATTTTTTGAAAGTACTTTTAAAAATGAATCTAACAAAAGTATTTTCATAATGTGAATCTTTATATATTTTCATAAATTAATGGTCAAAGTTTGTTAAGTTTGACCTTCAAAAAGCAAAGGTTCAGGTTTTTTTTAGACGGAGGGAGTATAAATTATTTTAACATAAATTGGGTTTAAATCTAAGTTTCTTTGACATAATTAATGATTAATATGTAATAGTTTCACAGACTCTCTCTCCCTTAACACACTAAACATGAGCACAATCGGCCACGTCGACCATCGCAAAACCACCTTAATCGCCGCCTTAACCATGGACTTTTCTTCCCTCAGTAAGTTTGCCTCTAAAAAACGACAAAATTTTGGTGATGGTGGTGCCTCCCGTGATTTCGTTCAAATTGCGAGTCATCATCGATCTGTAAAGCGTCAATTATATGAATTCAATTGAAGATTTAGGTTTATATCGGGGGAAAATTTGGAACTGGGGGAGGCTTTGGGATACAAGGATGTTTCAAATAAGGTACTTGACACATGATTAGCATAAATTCTTCTCTCTTGAAGTCAGAATGACTTAAACGTTTGCCTTGTTCTTGACTTTATGATCTATTTTATTTGGAATTTGGCATATAGCGTTGCTCCATTCTTGACATCTTTGCTTTGTTTATGGAGGAATTAGTAGAGCAAAGCTGAGAGTTGTTTGTTCTCTTTAGTGGTTTTGTTCTTCTACTAATTGAATTGTGAAATTTTCATTCAAAAAAAAAATTTGAATTGTGAAATTAATAGACAAGGTAAGGAAGTCACTATGTGGAAATGAATATTATGGAGGGAAAATAGGATTTGGTAATGGAGTGAATACTGAATTGATTGAAGGGAGAGAAGGAAAAGATGGCGTTCAACATGATTGAGAACCTGACACTAAAGGAGAGAGAACGAATTTTTTTTAATTTTATTTTTAAGTACTGCCACCTCATCAAATTGATGACGGAAGTTTAACACCGTTACTTGTGGACCAATATCGTGAGAAGGGTGTCAACTTCGGATTAATGACATAGATTTTTCATCTTGGGATTATTACTGTCGGATTGGTGAAACTTCGGATTATTTTTATCAAATTTTCCTTGTTTTAATGGTAGATATCTATACTGGTGTGTGAATGCAAATAAGTACTGCTTGAAGTGTATGGGGTTGCACTTCATGCTAGAAATGCAGCGGTTTAAACTATTTATGTTTCAAACGACTAATTGAATAGTATCTATGAGGTGTCAGTTCATGCTAGAAATGCAGTGGTTTAAACCATGTCATCTTCATGTTGCATGACCAAAACATCAGGTTTCATGATTTTCGTTTCACAATCTTTAACCTCAAATGTGTAGTGGGTCAGATTACTTAGTTTCCGCGTGTTATCATACCATACCACGCCCTAAGTTCCTCTGAAGGTGCGGGCCTTTGTGTGGACTTTGGTGTTAGGCAGGGTGAATACGCATGACATAATGCAGCGTCGGAGCCCTAGATGGTGTTTGTCACTGGATTTGTGTGTAATGTGCTATCATGATTATGAGGATGGTTTGCATCTGTTTCTGTTGTATGAGTTTGTCAGGTTGTTGTGGGGTAGATTGTCTGGGGGGAGCCTTTTGCTAGTCCGGCTATGGTGTGCCAGTTTCTACAGATGCGATTTTTGCTGGAGGGTGTGCTTGTATGGCTATTATATGGTGTAGTTGGTTGGAGAGTAATTCGAGGGTCTTTTCTGGAAAGGGGTTGATTTCGTTTGAGACAATATTGTTTATTTGGTATCTCTTTGGGCGTAGGTAGTTGGGGCTTTCAAGGGTGTTCCCCTTACATTTATTCAGCTTCAATGGCGGAATTTGTAGATATGTTTTTTGTTTTCTTTTGAGGACTTCTTGTCCTCCATTTGTATTTCGTACACTATTGATTAATTAAAAAAATATCTTATCCAAAAAAATAAATAAAAATACCATACCACGCCATACAGTCCACTTAGATCTTACCATGTGTTGCTTGCTCATGGTGGGTCTTAGAGTTCATACGAATGCATTAAATAGATTATTACCCTAGCAATCAGATGGTCACATTAGATTACTACTTGTAAGAGCATCCCCTCACCTGTTGTTTCAGATAAATATATAGTGTAGGACTGGTAAGTTTTGTTAGACCGCCCCTTTATATTCCGTACCTGAAAGTTCTCCAATAACGAGTCTGTTAGCTCTATCAAAATAGACAAATTGCTTTCCAGTTACTATTAGCCTTTGTTGGGTTCGTTTATGGACGACAGTGTTTTCTCTGTACTTTCTCTGTTCACCATCATTTTGATTTGATTGTTGATATATAGTGTTAAATCTGTTTCTAAGTATGCATTCCTGTTTCTAAGTATGCTATTCTGCAGGATTGTGCAGTGTGCCAGCATCAATTCTGTGTGGGTGCTAGTTATAGTTGAGGAATGTTCACGACTTGGTTGCGTCCTTCAGAATGTCATGTGGCTGGCGCAAATCAAGCAAATAGATCAGGTTCGTGATGACTAAAATGTATACATTGTTTGGCTTCGTGACTTTTGGAACTTGCAAACTCTTGCTACTTTTATCACATTACCTGCGCACCATGGAGTTCTGTTTTGAATTCGTTTCTGGCACAGCACTTTGTTATTACTTGAAGAGGAAATGTAAGGAGTGTAAGTTGTGGTGTGGTGTGATGATTAGGATGCAAATCTTGGGCCTTGGGGGCACAAGCAAAGCACGGAGGTCAGAAAAAGGGAGTTGTTTGCTTGATTAAACTCTTTAACTCTGAATTTTGGGTGATTCTGGGTGATTTGAGAAGGAAAGAAAAACTATCAAGCCTGATAAGATACCTTTAAGTCGTATACTTCATGAGGATATAGTAGGAGTTACTCTCGAGATGAGTGTCTCCTAGCTTCACTCCTTTTCCCTCTTTACCTTTTTTTTTAAAATAAAAAAAGAAAAACAAAAAGACACCTATTTTTTTTTTTTATTTTTTATCAAAGACGGGGAGTTTATTAAGTACTCAAAGAGTTACAAGAGTCCGAAGCAGCTATTTCATCCAAAAGACCTACCGGTCCCCCGCCAACCCAAACTCCAACAGAAAAGGAAATTGGGTTCAAGTGCGCCATAGAAATGGGCTACCTCGTTCGCACTACGTCTAACATGACTCCAAGTCTCACAAAAAAAAAAGAACTTGGGAAACAAAAGGTCTTCTATGAGGCCGCCTCAATGTGAGGCTCCCTCTATGAACAAACATGACTTAAGCATGACGTCATGCTTGTTAGAGGGTGCCTCACCTTAAGGCCGTCTCACACGAGTTTTTGTGCTTGGGAAATAATGTAGTGAAGACCAAATTACATGATCACTAACATAACTACCATAGTTCCAAAATATTTTAGCTTCCTGCAAAGAGCTTCTGCTACGTCACACAAACGTACACCACAATCAAAATATTCGATTACAATCATCTTGCTCTTCAAATAGAAATATTAGACGACGATTGATTCCCAAGAAGTAATGGCATGTCAGTCTCTAGATCAGCTCCAAATCTCTCGACCTTGTCTACTTCAAATTCTATAGCCCTGTGAGCACCATTCTCAAGATTATAACAAACATACCTCAAAGGAGAGAGGCTCATACGTTCTGTAATGATGCTGCCTGCTCCGAAATAGTAGCAAAAACGACGAATTCTAGTGCTTGGATGAACGAGAGATGTAACAATCCTTCTTTTCTTACCCACCACGTTTGGATATCGCGATAGCGTTAACTGGAGTAACTCACGGTAATTCTTTGTCCAAACAAATAGAGTTGGACAATCATTCATGGGTGTTAAGAAACACTTATCGATTTTATTAGGTACCTCGTTGAAGCAGCTAATTACCTCATCCACCTGAAAAGTTCGAAATTCTTCCCGTGCCAAGTCAAAAGAAGCTATTGTTCTAATGTAAGTACCATCCTCATTATCACGCTCATGGAACCAGTAAATCACTCCATGGAGACAAAAACCTTCATCATATGGGCGGCCTACATGAAGGCAAAAGAGGTACATGAACTCGATCTATTTGTTTCCATGAGTTGGACCCTAGAGTTAGAATAGCAAAGTGGCAATCATCATAATTGTGACTACTGATTCCGAGAATTTTGTACTCCCTTTTGTTAGAATTAAATCCCAAGAAACACCAATACTCTTTTCTTTTCGTGAAATCTGGGAGGTGTAAGGGGTTTTCGCCTTTACTAGGAAGAACTAAGAAATCGTGGATTCGAACACTGAAAAGCAAATGAGGCGAATGCAGGTCTCTATAGAGACAAACGAGTCCATTGCAGAAGTTGGAAACATTAAGGTATGCAGATACTCCGCGAGTAGGAGGCAAATTTGGCAAGGGCACACGAATTGCTTTAGTTATTTGGGTATTAGAACTGTTGAGAATCTTGAATAAGAACAGTTGGATACGGTGGCTTGTTAAATGGATAACCGAAGGCATAAAAATTAGGAGATTTGGTAGGAGGGTTTGAAGAGTGCCTTAACAAAAAAAGCATTGGTTATCAACAAATTACTCCAAAGCTTACAAACACAATTGAATCTCGTCTGAGACTTGCTTGGCAGCCACGACACGATTTCTGTATGTAGTTCTTCTGGAAGTTCTCGAAAATCCATTGCGTTCTTTTCTGCCATGGCTAAAATGCAGCAAGCAAGCTCTGTTTTTGAATTAGGCAAGGAAAAGGATACGTGGTTTTTAAAACTACAGAGCTAAGGGCATAAATACAGAGTCTTATAAGAACAAGGAAAGTAATTTCTTTTTTTGCTTAGCAAGAATAAGGGAAGTAATTAATAACCGGCTATCTCCATCGACCACCAACCTTTTATTTTATTTTATTTTTGTGGAAAGATTTTTCTGATTATTCTAACTTCAACCAAAACTCCTAATAGATTCCTAATTAATAATTACAAGCTTGTAGTTGTAGGACTCTGTACTTCTTTTTTTTCCCTTTTTTTTTTATTTTGCCCTTTTTTTGATCACAGGAATTTGTAATTCTAGGATTTGTAATATTTCATATATTTACAATATCAGAACATTATTTCCTAGAGAATCCTAAATTTATAACAAAATTATAAACAATCAACAAATTAGAACTAGAAACAAAAACTAACAAAATCATAACACAAAAACTTCTAAAAAACGGTCTTTTCGTAACCAAATCATAATCTATATCTATATCTATACCTATATAGTATTCACTATTAAGAACTAAAACAAATTGGGAATTATCAAAATATTTCCTAGTGATGAATTTTTCTATGATGTGTCTACTAGATCAATGAAATAGAATAAGTTCTTATAGAAATTGAAATTTAGAATTAGCTCTAGATTTTAATTTTTCTAGTCAAACCAAAAAAAAACAAAAAACAAAAAAGGATTGAAAATTGAACTTCCATGCAATCACTAATGCTAAGTGAAGCCGAATTGGGGGGTTGCAATACTTTGAACAGGGTACTTATGTTATCCACAAAATGGTACATATAAGTTGGATACTCGGTACTGTAATCTGTAAACTTGGGACCACTGGAGCATTTTCAGATACACAAACAACTTTTTTGTTAGACTCGAGGGATGTACTATAGAGTATACAGTTAGAGGGAAAAACAATAATGCAAATCTATTGTCAAAATTGGGTGTAAACGGGAGGAGGATTTAATTTCTACAGTTACAGACATGTATAGCTTTGATGTTGGCACTTAGTTGCCTGATGCAATGAAATTTCAATTTTTCTGTTCAAAAAGAAAAAAAACTCTTAGGTCAAAATTTGTAAACCCTAAATTTGTAGAAATATTTTGCTGATTGTTCAATTATTATTGGTTATTTAGCTTCTCTGATTGCCTTTCTACTGTAATTATTTTCCTCTTTGTTTCTCTACCTCAGTTTGGGTAATATCTGCTCATGACTTTTGCATCTAATGAATGAGCTGCAAAATGATAGGCCAATAAATCAATCTGCACCTAATTTATCATTGAATTTACTCATTTAGCTGGGTATGCAGAGAACATAGTTTGTTGGATTGGTTAAAACATTTTTATAGGACCATCACTAGAAGATCGATTCGTTGCTTTGATCACTAAGGCATCTAGTAATCAGGAAGACTAAACTCTTTGAAAATGTTTTGGTTAGAAAGCATGAATCAAGGTCTTGTATAAGACCGTTTGACGGTAAGATGGTTAAAAATAACACTTTTTATTAAATGTAACCTTTTTATTGGTACTTTTTAGTGTAAAAGTAGAACTTTGATCAAAATGTAACAATTGTCTCTCGGTGAGACCGTCTTTTATGAGTTTTTGTGATCTTTATCATCTACAATATTGTAATGATGCTCATGTGATCATTTTGCAAAGATGAATTTTGTTTATTATGCATCATAATTAACTCTCCTATGGTTATCTTACAGGTGCAGGAAGCCTGCAAAGAAGCTTCCAATGCTTAAGCCAAATCAGCGAAAATCTTCATGTTCATTGCAGAATCGAGGTATTTTTTTTTCCTCCTTCGAAAAACAGTCCTTCAAATAATCTGTAATGTACCACCTCAACTGATTAACTATTTGTCCCAACAACCCCTACAGCGGCCAATGGTGAACTTCTCTAATTATGCCTAAGAAAAGGTTATAGGAGAACTAAGCAGGCAAATTGACCAAAATGCCTTGGGAGTGTAGGACTGTGTATGCCAGGTATGATGCCTCTTAGTTTAGTACATCTTGTGGCCTTGATTTTATGAAAATATGCAATTGTTTTGCATGGATTGAACGGAACAGTTGCATTGGACTTCATTCACTGAAATAAAAAAGATTTTGTTTCACATGAGTCAACACATATAGCAATTGTAATTAATAGCTGAAAGGATTCACAAATGAAAAAAATAATTTAAAACGGAGTCGGACAGACACACAAATCATTATACTATCCTAAGCAAAAGAAGAAGTTATTTGTAGCCATCTTCCCCTATGAAGCAAGCCTAACTAGATAAGAGGAACATCTGGGGCGCTTGTTACTTCTGAATCTAATAATACAGACAATATAGAACTTTGGGCTCCAAGGCTTTATAGAACCTTGGGCTCCAGGGCTTCTAATTTTCTACATAGGATTAGCTACTTCTTAGGCTTCTGGAAAACAACATATTTCGTCCTTGTCAATAATATTTGGCCACTTGTGATCATCCTATGGACCAAGCAACCAATATTAACACAGTATCATAAGGCCTTTCCAAACTCCCTCCAAAACCAAATTGTTGGATACATAGAAACTAATGGAAGTAATTGATATGAGATGTGGGAGATCCCAACATGTCTCACATGGCAGCGTTTTTTCGTCACTTAAATCTCACCTTTCAATGCTTAATGGCCTAGTATCGTCACTTGAGTATCCTGTATCTAAAATGTGTTATTCCATATTTGGGTTCTGAAATCCAATTTTTGAGCTAGTCTTATGCTAAGCACTTACTGCTTTTGTCAGGGCCACTGGAGGTTTTCCTGGTCGTTAACTTGAGGCTCAATGGAATTAGTCAAGCAAGCTTGGACACCTTTGTTATCTAAAAAGTTTTTTTACTGTTTTTTCTTCCCTCCTAGGCAAGCAACCAATATGGTTTAGCATGAAAAGTTGGAAATTGTATGATTTTCAGCTTGCTGAATGTGTTAATCTTAAGCAATTATGTTAAGTTAAAATACCATAGTGTTCTAAAATTGTTTTCCCCCTTACTTCTAATTATTAGATTTACGCGGAAGCGACATTATTGGGTTGTGAATAGTGATGATGTGACTGCTCCTGTTGAAACGGTAGGTATCTCTTTCTTCCTGGTAATGCTTTACTTATGATTGCCATTCTTTTTGTCTAAGTCAAATGCTTCCTGTGTCCGATGGGTTCCAATTTTTTTTCTGTGCTGATGCATAATTCAAATTTGTCTGTAGAGAAATGCCTCATCATTGTGTCCATCTTGCTTGAGGCTTTCGTCACATACTGCAGCTTCACCTATATCGTATGTACACCTGTTTAGCCATTTAAGCATATTATGGATTTGTTATTCTTGGCTTATTTATTGTTGAGGACCTATGCTTAGTAAGAGACAAGAGTGATAACTACCAAAAGAAACCATGTTGACGTATTAACGTGACTGGAGGAAGTGCTTATGACGTAAAGTTATTACTTGTTAGCAAGGTAGCACGAGTACGGGTACGCGGACACGGGACACGGCAATTCTCAAAATCCCAAATACGCAGACACGTCAAAGCAAAAAAAAAAATTAAAAAATATTTAAAAAAAACAGAAAAATTATTCCCATAGTTTAATTAACATAACAAACCAAAATAACATCACGAAAACAACTCACAAGGGTTCTTTTAATGAAATGAGAAGTTTAGAACAAATACTAAATACTAAGCTGTTGAAAACAAAAAAAGGGAATGAGCTGTCAGGTTCATTTGCTCACTACTACTATAAATTTTCCAGGACACACAGCCACATTACACAACAAAAATTCTAATTAACAAAGAATGAAAGAAATAACATACAAAACGAAATAAATCAGAAAATCAACACGAAAAAGAGAGAGATGAAGAAGGAAGAGAGGACATCAGAAAGTTATTTACTTGGAGATGAAGGAATGAAGACTTGAAGAGTTGAAGAAATCAATTAGCAAGCAATGGAGATTGTGATTTGTAGCCTTGAAGATGGAGAGAGAGAGAGAGAGATAACGAGCCAAACTGAGAAAAAAGCTAGAAAAAAAAATGACGGCAAGTTGAAATTAGGTCAAAATAGGTTTTTTTCTTTTCTTCTGGGCAAAAATACTAACTCCCGTGTCCAGTATTGTGTCCAAATCCTTTGACCGTGTCCAATCCCGTGTCTGACTGTCTTTGCCGTGTCCTGCTTTATTGGACACATACTCAGCCGTGTCCAACGCGTGTCCAACGCGTGTCCGTGTCCAGTACGTATTGGACACGGGACACGGCACCCTATAGGCGTGTTCGTGCTTCATAGCTTGTTAGTATTGCCCCTCCAAAAGGCTATACAGAATATTTTTGCCCTAGTGCTCCTCACAAGGATCCTGCCTTTAGAGGCTGCAGGGTGCTTCAGCGGTGGGAATGAGGAGAGATAACAGAGAAAGAGGGACAGGTGGACCTAGGCTATTGGGGTTCCTCATGGGTGGAAGTCACCCATTGACTCTCTCTAGAGGTCCTATTAGCCACCGAAACTTGCTCTCTCCATTTTGAGGGAGGGGAAGAGAAAAGGGAGGGAGAAGGCAGATTATTGTGTCTATTTTATTTTCTTTGGCTCCATCAACACCGTTAATCAAAGTGCCTGTCTGAAAATGTGCTGCATCACATGAAGCAACTAAGTGGTAATTGTTTTTTTGAAAGGACTAGTGGAATGTTGAAAACACAGGATACCCATAAACAATTGAACCAAATGTGAAGGTACGTAAATGCAATTCCCCTATAATTTATTGTAAATTATAAGTAGCTGCTTTTCTGTGCAAGTCTGCATATTTACCCTGCCTGTAGCTTGTGTTTAAATCTCTTTATAACAGATAACGCACCTAAGTACTAGGAAAGTTCCTGCTTCTTGTAGCATTTAAAGGTTTTTAACCTGAACATGCCTCTTACACTACAAACAAAGTCCAGTGTCTTGGAAAGTTTTTCTATCTTAGTATTAATATCTGAGATTTCATTCTATTGATGATTTTTCTTGTTCTTGCTTCGTATAAAAAGTTTAAAACTGTTTGTTTTAATGGTAGATATCTATACTGGTGAATGCAAATAAGTACTGCTTGAAGTGTATGGGATTGCACTTCATGCTAGAAATGCAGCGGTTTAAACTATGTTGTATTTATGTTTCAAATGACTAATTGAATAGTATCTATGAGGTGTCAGTTCATGCTAGAAATGCAGTGGTTTAAACCATGTCATCTTCATGTCGGATGACTAAACTTCAGGTTTCATGATTTTCGTTTCACAATCTTGAACCTTAAATACTTAGTGGGTTAGATTACTTAGTTTCCATGTGTTATCATGCCATACCACGCCGTAGGTTCCTCTGAAAGTGCGGGCCTTTGTGTGCACTTTGGTGTTGGACAGGGTGAATACGCATTACATAATGCAGCGGCGGAGGCCTAGATGGAGTTTTTCACTGGATATGTGTGTAATGTACCGCCATGATGGTGAGGATGGTTTGCATATGTTTATGTTGTGTGAGTTTGCCAGGATGTTGTGGGGTAGATCGTCTGGGGGAGCCTTTTGCTAGTCTGGCTACGGTGGGCCAGTTTCTATTGATGCGATTTGCTGCTTGAGGGAGGGGGAGAGAGAGAAAGTTGTGGTGGAGTGTGTGCTTTTATGGCTATTTTGTGGTGTATTTGGTTGGAGCGGAATTCGAGGGTCTTTTCCGCCTCTGGAAGACGTTGATTTCATTTGGGACCATATTGTTTATTTGGTGTCTCTTTGGGCGTAGGCAGCTAGGGCCTTCAAGGGTGTTCCCCTTACGCTTATTTAGCTTCATTGACGGGAGTTGTAGATATGTTTTTTTTTTCTTGAGGACTTGTTGTCCTCCATTTTGTATTCTTTACACTACTGATTATAGTGTAGGACAGTTAGGTTTAGTAGACCACCCCTTTATATTCCGTACCTGAAAGTTTTCCAATAATGAGTCTGCTAGTTCTATCAAAATAGACAAATTGCTTTCTAGTTGCTATTAGCTTTTGTTGGGTTCGTTTATGGACGACAGTGTTTTCTCTGTTCAACATCATGTTGATTTGATTGTTAATATATAGGGTTATATTATATCTGTTTCTAAGTGTGTATTCCTGATTACTTTGTCTCTTTATATTTCTACCAGTTGGGTCATACTGGTGTCAGCAGCGATATTCTGCAAGATTGTGCAGTGTGCCAGCATCAATTCTGTGTGGGTGTTAGTTATAGACTTATAGTTGAGGAATGTTCACGACTTGGCTGCGCCCTTCAGAATGTTATCATGTGGCTGGAGCAAATCAAGCAGATAGATCAGGTTCGTGATGACTAAAATGTATACATCGTTTGGCTTCGTGACCTTTGGAACTTGCAAACTCTTGATACTTCATCACATTACCTGTGCACCAAGGAGTTCTGTTTTGAATTACATTACCTGTGCACCAAGGAATTCTGTTTTGAATTCTTTGCTGGCACAGCACTTTGTTATTACTTGAAGACGAAAAATATAAGGAGAGGTGTGGTTTGATGATTAGGATCCAAATCTTGCGCAAATTTTTATATACTCCCACCTCCAAGGAGCTGCGTGGAGCTGGGAGGGGCAGAAGTAAAGCATGGAGGTCAGAAAAAGGAATAGCTTTAGATTTTGATTTTTATGTTCCACAAAAAAAAAAAAAAAAAAAAAAAAAAAACTTGAGAAATAATATAGTGAATGCCGAATTACAAGATCACTATTCACTAACATAAAAATACCATAGTTCCAAAAGATTTTAGCTTCTTGCACAAACGTACACCAGAATCAAAATTTTCCATCACAATCAAATACAAATATTAGACGTCTCAAGAAGTAATGTCATGTCAGTCTCTAGATCAGCTCCAAATCTCTCGACCTTGTCTGCTACTTCAAATTCTATAGCCTTGTGAACACCATTCTCTAGATTGTAACAAACATACCTCAAAGGAGAGGGGCTCAAAGGAGAGCGGCTCATACGTACTGTGATGATGCTGCCTGCTCCGAAATAGTACCAAAAATCACGAATGCTAGTGTTTGGATGAACGAGAGATGTAACAATCCTTCTCTTCATACCCACCACGTCTGGATATCGCGATAGCGTTAACTGGTGTAACTCACTGTAATCGTTTGTCCAAGCAAATAGAGTTGGACAGTCATCCAAGGGTGTTAAGAGACACTTATCCATTTTATTATGTACATCGTCGAAGCAACTGACCACCTCATCTACCTCGAAAGTTCGAAATTGTTCTCGTGCCAAGTCAAAACAAGCTATTGTTCTCATGTCATGATTATCCTCATCAACATGTATCCAGTAAATCACTCCATGGAGACAAAAACCTTCATCAATTGGACGGCCTATGTGAAGGGAAAGCGGTACATGAACTCGATCTATTTGTTTCCATGAGTTGGAACCCAGAGTTAGAATAGCAAAGTGGCAATCATCATAATTGTGACTAGTGATTCCGAGAATTTTGTACTCCCTTTTGTTAGAATTAAATCCCAAGAAACACCAATGCTCACATCTTCTCTCAAATTCTGGGAGGTTTAAGGGGTTTTCGCCTTTGCTAGGAAGAACTAAGAAATCGTTGATTCGAACACTGAAAAGCAAACGAGGCGAATGCAGGTCTCTATAGAGACAAACGAGTCCGTTGCAGAAGTTCGAAATATTAAGGTATGCAGATACTCCGCGAGTAGGAGGCAGATATGGCAAGGGCACACGAATCGCTTTAGTTGTCCGTGTACTAGAACTGTTGGGAATCTTGAATAAGACCAGTTCCATGGGTATATCATCTAGGTAGGGTAGCTTGTTATATGGAAAACCGAAGGCATAGAAATTAGGAGATTTGGTAGGAGGGTTTGAAGAGTGCCTTAACATAAACGCATTGGTTATCAACGAATTACACCAAAGCTTACAAACACAATTGAATCTCGTCTGAGACTTGCTTGGCAGCCACGACACGATTTCTGTAAGTAGTTCTTCGGGAAGTTCTCCAAACTCCAGTGCGTTCTTTTCTGCCATGGCTAAAGTGCAGCTAGCAAACTCTGTTTTAGAATTAGATGAGGATGGCCTGGTATGTTAAACTAGAGAGCTAAGGGCATACAGAGTCTTATATAAATAAGCAAGCAAGCTCTGTTTTTGAATTAGACAAGGAAAAGGATACGTGGTAAACTACAGAGCTTATAAGAATAAGGAAAGTAATTTCTTTTTTTGGCTTAGCAATAATAAGGAAAGTAATTAATAACACCAACCTTTTATTTTCTTTTTTTGGAAATATTTTTCTGATTATTCTAACTTCAACCAAAACTCCTAATAGATTCCTAATTAGTAATTACAAGCTTGTAGTTGTAGGACTCTGTACTTCTTTTTCTTTTTTTTCTTTCCTTTTCTTTTTTTTTCTTTCCTTTTCTTTTTTCCTTTTTTTGATCAAAGGATTTGTAATTCTAAGATTTGTAATATATCATATATATTTAGAATATCAGAACAAAATTTCCTAGAGAATCCTAAATTTATAACAAAATTATAAACAATCAATAAATTAGAACTAGAAACAAAAACTAACAAAATCATAACACAAAAACTTCTAAAAAACGGTCTTTTCGTCACGTAGTCTCCAAATCAATCCCAAATTGATCGACGTAATCTACTTCTTCAAATTCTATCTCCATGTAAGCACCATTCTCCAGATTATAGCAATGATACCCGATTTCATTAGGCTTTACTGGAGTTCTTATGATGATGGTACCTTCAAAATATTCAAAAAATTGAGGATATGGATAAGTAGTGCGTGGATGAATGAGACACGGAACAATCGTACTGGTTTTGCCCACGACGTATAGGTAGCTACCCGATAATGTAAACTGTGGTAACTCACGGCAATTATTTTCCGTCCAAACAAACAGAGTTGGACAGCCATTCATGGGTCTTAAGAAACAATCATCGATTTCAAGTTCGTTGTCGTAGAACTTGCTGACTACCTCATCTACCTGGATAGCTCGAAGTTCTTCGCGTGCCAAATCAAAAGAAGCTATTGTTTGAAAGCAAGTAAAGTCATCCTCATGATCATAGTCTGGCGTCTGAACAGCGCGCTTATTGATCCAGTAAATCACTCCATGGAGACAAAAGCCTTGATCGTAAGCATAACCTACATGAAGGGAAGGCGGTACAAGAAGTGGATCTATATGCTTCCATGACTTGGACCCGAGAGTCAGAGTAGCAAACCGGCTATGTTCATCACGTCCAATGATCCTCAGAACTTTATACTCGTCCCTTGGTTTAGGATTAAACCCCAAGAAATACCAACACTCATCAGTAAGGTCTAAGGGTTTTTCGCCTTTACTGCTAGGAAGAAGTAAGAAATTATTGCTTCTAACGCTGAAAAGCAAAAGAGGCAACTGAAGTGACCAATTATAGAGACAAAATAGGCCATTGCAGAAGTTGGAGATTCTTACAGATTCACTAAAGGTAGGAGGCAAATTTGGCATGGGCACACCAAAAGCTTTCGTTATTCGTATAGTAGGACTACTCTTGTTGGTGTTAGGGATCTTGAGTAAGAACGGGTCGATGGGCTTATACGGTAACACTGACTTGTCATGTGAATAACAGAAGGCATAAAAATTGGGATATTTCGTAGGAAGGATAGAAGAGTGCCTTAACAAAAATGCATTGGTTAACAACGAATTACTCCAAAGCTTGCAAACACAATTGAATCTTGCAAGAGACTTGCTCGGTAGCCATGACACGATATCTGTATGTAGTTCTTCTGGAATTTCTCGAAAGTTCATTGCCATCTTTTCTGTCATGGCTAAAGTGCAGCAAGAAAGCTAAGCCCTAGATTTAGGGGAAGGTGTGTATATATATATATATATATATATATATATATATATATATATATATATATATATATATATATATATATTTTTCTTTTTTTGTTCACGACCAAGGGTATCCACCGTCGACTACAGTGACTATCCCCCGCGCTGGCTTGTAGGCACGTAGGACAGCTGGCCAAGGAATTTAAAGTTGCTCCATGCCCAAGATGAGATTCGAACTCTCGACCTTGGTTAAGGGTGGAAATATAGAGTATCTCTAATATAGTAGAGTATCTCTTATCAATCAATATATATATATATATATATATATATAAAGGAGGCATATTACGGGCGCAATGAAGCACGTAGGCGAGAATTTTAATAGCGCGCCACCTAAGCGTGAATAAGGACAAAAAATAATGAGTCTAAAACGTTTAGGAGTCTTAGCATCCATTAGAGTTTTATGAGGGTTAAAACTGATCGTCGTCATATATTCAAAATCATATATAACATTTTCTATACTTCTCAAAAAAAAACAAAATTGCACCATCAAATTCAAATCGAAAAATACTTCAAAACGAGATGCGTCTACAATATGTTTAGAACATATAAATAGACATTTTTGGGGTAACGGAGGCACGCCACATCATCAAAGAACATATTACTAAATAAACAAAAAAAGACTTCTATATGAACTAAAAGACTTTAAATCAATAAGAAATTGAATTAAAACTAACAATATTATCATAAAAATAAATAAGAATTAAAACTAACACTATTATTAACATAAAAATAAAAAAGAAACAAAATGCCAAAAAAAAGTACACGGATTCTCAATCAGCAAACAATTCTCAATTGTGATATTTTCATAATAAAAAGAAATTGGAATACTTAAATATCTTAATAAATATTAGCATTAAAAATTTAAACAAAAAGCAACATATAAAACTATATGGTAGTTTTTGAGTAGAATTAGAATACTTGCAATTGTAACTAATCAAATGAAAGGGTTGGCAAATTAGTAGTAGATTTTCTTTTTTCCGATTTTTTTATTTTGATCGATGATCACATACAAGTTTCTCTTTTAATACATGTGTTTCTATAGTCTGATCATATGCTTTATGTTAACTTTCCATGACTGAATAGTCTAATAGTATATATTGTTAATTAGTATGTAAATGCTGCTATGTTTACCCGTCTTAAGGTACGTATCTGTATAGTGGTATTACTTTTTTGGAGTTATCACATTTAATGTATAGTGGTATCACTTTTTTGTTCACATATATCCCGCTTTATATATGAGGCCGCCTCATGTGAGTTATTGTATAGTGTTTTGCCTACCATGCCATCTAATTTGCATTGAGGCACAAGCAATGCAACACAAGGAGTTAGAATGGTCACTCCTCCTTCACGTTTTTCTCCTTCTTCTTTCTTTTCCCTTTCCCACCCTTCGATATCCTACTTTGTGTTATTTAATTAATTTTTATACTAACCTACATTAAGTGATTTCTACAGGTTATACTTGAATTTACTACTTAAGATAGTCATATATTAAACTATGACAAAAATCACGAAATTCAATTAGGCTAAAAGCATTATAGCTTATACTATATAAAATTTGAGTTAGGAATTACTTATTACAGTAGTTGATAGTGATCGGATGTCATCTATTTCAAAATTTTTATAGACTTTACATCATTGGACATTGAAAAAGTTGACACCTGAAATTATATATGTTATCAACTCATATTTATTAATTTTACCATACTCAAATAAAAATGTAACTACTAATCATGCACAAGTGAGTGATGATTATGCTAATAGGTAAAGGATATTAGAGAGTAAAACGAATGGAGTTATAATTAAAAAAAATCAATTTTTTTCTTAAACGGTAAAAAGATCTAACTTAAATATGTACGTCATCATAATATAAGAGAATTGACCATTAATTTAAAAAAAATGACCTAAATTAATATTAAAAAAATTATGGTATACACGGGCTTTATAAATAATTATGATATGCACGGGCTTTATAAATAATTATGGTATGCACGGGCTTTATTACTTCTTTATATATTTAAAGGAATATTTTCTGGGAGTATAGAGCACGCCACATAGGGATACGGCCGGAGGTAGTATTATATACGAGTGTATTAACTTGAACCCATGCATCGCACAGACTTCAAACTAGTATTAACCAAAACAGAGCTAAGAAAATATAGAGTATCTCTAATATAGTAGAGTCCAAAAATTATGAATAACAATAATTCTTAGCAAACAAAAACAGAAAGAAGAAAAGAAAAAAACTGCTAACCTAGTCAACAATAACAAACGGACTTAAGTAAGGTTAAGTCCAAAAAAAAAAAAGAGTAAAGCCCAAAAATAATGTGTAGTCGGTCTCCAGATCAAGAAATTATTGTGTAGTCCCGGACTATTGCTCCGCCTCTCACACAGATCAGCCCTAAGGCCCCCAAATCTCTCAGACTTGATTTAATTCGAATTCGAACTCTATTTCCCTGTAAGCACCATTTTGAAGATTATAGAAGGCACACCTTAGAGGTTTGCTGCTTACACATTCTATGATGTTGCTACCCATGGAATATTGAAAAGAACGAGGATGTCTAATGCTTGGATTAATGAAAGATGTAACAATCCTTCTTGTCATACCCACCACCATGTTTGGGTACTCCGATAACGTTAACTGGAGTAACTGATCACAATCCATCGTCAAAACAAATAGAGTTGGACAGTCATTCATGGCTGTTAGGAAACAATTGTCGATTTCGAGTACATTGTAGAAGCTGCTGACTATCTCATTGACATCGAGAGCTCGAACTTCTTCCCCTGCCAATTCAAATGAAGCTATTGTTCTAATACAAGTAGAATCATAACCATCCTCATCAAAATTTGGTGTCCAAAATTTATGCTCATGGATCCAGTAAATCACTCCATGGAGACAAAAGCCGCGATCCAAACTATTTCCTACATGAAGGGAAGGCGGTACATGAACTGTTTCTATTTCTTTCCAAGACTTGGACCCAACAGTTAGAATAGCAAACCGGCGGCAATGATCAATATTATCGCCCTTAGTGAACCTGAGAACTTTATACTCCCTTTTATTATTAGGATTAAACCCCAAGAAACACATATACTGACCTTTGTACTCGGGTAAGGCCGGGTTTTCATCTTTACTAGGAAGAAGTAGGAAATTACTGCTTCTACCACTAAAAAACATAAAAGGTGAATGCAGTGATAAGTTAAAGAAACAAACTAGGCCATTGTGGGAGTTAGAAACATTAAGGGTTCCAGATTGTTGCAAAATTGGCAAGGGCACATAAATCGCTTTGGTCCTTATTGTTATTGGTGTACTGGAATTGTTGTTGTTGTTGTTGTTGTTGTTGTTGTTGAAAATAGGTTTGGGAATGTTGAATGAGAAAAGTTCCCTAGGCTTGTTGGGTTCAAGCTTGCTAAAACGAAAGGTATTGGGACATTTAGGACCTGAAAAGTGCCTTAACAAAAATGCATTGGTTGTCAAAGAATTACTCCAAAGCTTGCAAACACAATTGAATCTTGCAAGAGACTTGCCCGGCAGCCACGACACGATATCAGTATGTAGTTCTGCTGGAATTCCTTGAAAGACCAGTAGTGCATCTTTATCTGCCATAAGTAGGGTGTGGGAAACTTCTACCTTCTTAGACATGGGTAAGGCAAAAGGGTCTGTAGAGTGGAAAACGCATTTTGGTTTATATTTTATGAGATGTGTCAGGTCACTTGTGTAGTTGTGTGAATAAAATTGGCAGTAGACTTCTTCTCGAGCATAAACACTTGTTTGGCTAAATACTCTCACAGTCTCACTTGCTAACTGGACCTAAACACAAGGAACTAACTCTGAAAAATAGGAACTGATTTAGCCACTAATTTTGAAGAATTTTTCTTTTTTTGAAGAAATTTTCAAACAGATTATTACCCTTTGTGTTATAATAAAACTTTTACTTTCTATGTGATCTTACCGAACTTTTAATCCCAAGATTTGAGGCTGTTTTCCGTAGAATTCTTTTTCTCTTAGCTCTGTGATGGGAATTTTTCCACTATCTCCAGGTTTCATAGCCTAAGAAATTCCAGAGAGGCAGAGGAGCAAGTTAAGGCAGAAAAGAAGGCAATTTGCATTCGAGAAATTCCAGAAGAACTGCAAACTGAGATCATGTCCTGGCTGTCGGCCGGGCAAGTCTCTCGCGAGATCCAGTTGTGTTTGCAAGCATTGGAACCATTGTTTCGCAGCCAATGCCTTCTTGTTACGCCACACTCGTTCTCATTCTCAGGTTCCTACTGTCTCTTATATATGAACTAGTTGTCTAGTACTAGAATGATTGTGGTTAGTTTTCTGTTGTGATGTTAGCATGACCCTCCTATAGAGATAAGTCAAAACATATCAGATTGGTTTTTTCCTAGTGACCATATTTTAGTGTTCCGGGATGTTTACTTCCCAGCTGGTTCCTTAAAGTAGATAAATATCTCATTGTTCACTGAAAAAAGAAGGAAAATGAATGACAAATAAGTACTGGTTCTGTTTTTCAAGTATTAGATTGCACATTGAAGTGTTATTTGGTTGATGCCCATAATGCAAGAACACATTGAACTTGGTTTGGAGTTGAAAGGCTTGAAATAATTAGACACCAAGTTGATCATAATCTAGCAGAAATGCCCTCCCTTCCACTGTTCCACTAGAGGGCCAGGAATTGAAGAATTACCTTTCTGGTACCCTAGCAGTTAATCAAACATGTGAGTCCTCTTCAGCAAACATTTGGATTCCGCAAATTGTTTGAATGGTACTCTTGCCACTAAGGATGATTGTCTGGCGATAGTTCGTTACAGTTATCCCTTACTAGAACTAGGAGCTGATTTCATGTCGTCACGTGCATGTGATGTGTATGTGGTTAGAGAGTACTGTGGGCAGAGTCGTCGGTGAGAGCATACATAGTCCTATTAACTTCATCTCCTGGCAAGTTTGTTGCAATTGTGGGTGATGAATATTTCGTGCATGAAGCTGATGGGACGCTTGGATGGGAGGGTGGTTTCTCCTTGCCTGGACGCCCCTGGAACTGAGGAAGAAAATGATGAATACTTTTGTGTTGGTGATCATTGGGTTCGTATTTTACAATATAAGGTATCTCTTGTTCCAGTTAAGCCTCACAACATTAGGATTAGCTCTTGTTAAGACAAAGCAATGTATGTCTTGCCTTGCAAATGCATATATTGATATATAACAAAATAAGGACAAATTACTGCTCAATGTAGGGCTTCATGATAGGCAACCTGTTGTTTCTTGCCTTAGCTTCTTGGATAATAGTAAAAGTTTGCTGTTTGCTCCTTGTTCCACCCTGTGTCTGGTGATGTGCGATAATCTCTTCTGTATTTGTTGATTGATTTGGTTAGTTTCTTAGACATGTGTACTAACTCCCTTATGGAAAGGTTAGCAAAATTACAAGTAAACAGATCCATTAATTTTTTTCTTTTGTCACAGACGGCGGTGATAGATATCTAACATCAGCATATGTCTATGAGCTGCTCAAAGCATTTCCTTTAGGACATTAGGTCATTTTATCCTATGGCACTGATACCCACAGTTGGGTTATCAGATGCTCAAGGTTCGCGTCCTACGTATAATTAGGTGATGAATTTGACCTTTCTATGGGATAGGGAGGCAATTATGTGAAAGCGCCCAAGATAAGATAGTGTGGGGCTGACAACAGAGTTATTTGCAAGTCTGCAACCAAACTCTGTAAAGCCTTATTACAGTAACTGAGGAGAAATCTGCTGGGTTTGATAATGTGGAGAATGAAAGAAGCATAATACATGTATCAGAAATTAATAAAATTTGAGATTGTCAGATCAGGTTCAGCATATGTGTTGAGGTTGAGAGAGGCTTAGCATGTCAAGCATATGTACAACGATGGTAAGAGGAACGCGAAGATACAAAGCATTTTCCTAGAGGACTGATCTAAGATTTCAATTCTTCCATGTTTCAGCAGTAGCATATTGTTCCACGGAGCTAAGGTCCGAAATATGGAAAAACAAGTGTTTCCACGACTCTACCACCCAGTCAATTCTGTTCCACTTAATCCCCCTTTCATTTCATGGCCACATATCTTTCCGGCTAAGGAATGGGAAATCTTTCTCCTCTTACATGAATCCAATTTTCATTTCATCCGGGAAAAGCCATCTTTTTCTCAACAATGTCTTTGTCATTTGATCCAATAGTGTTCCATTAGATAGGAACAGATCATCTCTTTTTTGGGATCACTAAATTACATGTTTAGTTTCTTCCTCTGTTACTTCTGTTTTCCTAAGGACTCATATACATGGTTTGGCTGTTTTCCTTGAAGCATCCCAAGAACTTCAAATTGAACCAAAGCTTATCAAGTCACAAGATGTTCATTACAATTACATCACAATACTAAAACTTGGGTACCACTTCATTTATGTTTTTTCCGATGAATGTCTAGCCTACAAGAAAAATATGACTACTTGTCTGGCTCCACTTCAGGGCTTCAGATACCACGCAGGAACAGGCTTCGGTTATCTAGCTCGATTGTCACGACGGTCAACAGGAACAACAGATTCCCTATACGGTAATATATACAACGGTTGATCAGTAAAGCAACAACACTCACGATATATTTCTCGAAGTTCAGGGGCATCCAGGCGAAAAGAGACCACCCTTCCATTCTCTTTATACTTGACTTCTTGCACAAAGAATTCGTCGTTAACAATGCCCATGAACCTGCTATAGCTAAGCGATGACGTTGATGATATTCTGTATGCTCTCACTAATGACTGCCACACAGTACTCTTTCATCACATACACATCAAACTCTCTCGACACCCACCTTTTACCACCTGTTACCGTATGTATGGGATGAACATAACAGACTATGGCTAGGCATTCAACCACAGTTGCAAGCACATCCAATGTTAAACCTTGCGAAATCAATATGGCTATTGGGAGAGAAGTTACTCGGAAGGTCTTAAATGTTGCAGTAGGTAGAGCTTTGGTAAACAAATCTGCCAAATTGTCACTTGAACGAACTTGTTGAACACGAATATCACCATTCTTCTGAAGATCATGAGTGAAAAAGAATTTTGGTGAAATGTGTTTTGTTCTATCACCTTTAATGTACCCTTCCTTAAGTTGAGCGATGCACGCAACATTATCTTCATGTATAATCGTTGGTGTCTCCTTTGTTGATGACAGTCCGCAAGCTCCACGTATGTGTTGAATCACAAATCTTAACCATACGCACTCTCGACTAGCTTCATGGATAGCTAAAAGTTCTGCATGGTTAGAAGAGGTGGCTGCAATAGCTTGTTTCATGGAGCGCCATGATATGGCAGTGCCACCGCATGTAAACACATATCCTGTTTGCGATCATCCATTATGGGGATCAGATAAATAACCTGTATCTGCAAAACCAACCAATTCTTCTTTGGGTAGGTTAGCAAAATATAAACCCATATCCTTTGTACCTTGGAGATAACGAAGTATTTGCTTAACTCCATTCCAATGTCTTCGTGTTGGACACGAACTATATCTTGCCAATAGATTAACTGAAAATGATATATCAGGTCGTGTATGACTAGTAAGATACATCAGTGCTCCTATTGCACTTAGATATGGCACTTCAGGGCCAAGAATCTCATCATCATTTTTTGCGGGTCGAAATGGGTCTTTATCTACATCAAGCAACCTTACGACCATTCGAGTGCTCAAATTATGTGCTTTATCCATCATAAAGCGTTTTAACAACTTTTCTGTATAAGTTGTTTGATGCACATGGATTCCATTGTTTAAATGCTTAATTTGTAATCCTAGACAAAATTTTGTCTTTCCAAGATCTTTCATCTCGAATTCTTTCTTTAAGCACTCAACAACTTTTGGAAGCTCTTCGGGAGTTCCAATAATATTCAAGTCATCAACATATACTGCAACTATGACAAACACAACTCCAGATCTCTTTATGAAAATACATGGGCAAATCTCATCATTTTTATAGCCTTGTTTCAATAAGTACTCACTAAGGAGATTATACCACATGCGCCCAGATTGCTTCAATCCATATAGAGATCTGTTTAACTTGATTGAGTAAGCTTCTAGAGAATTAGAATTGCATGCTTGTGGCAGTTTAAAGCCCTCAGGGAGTTTCATGTAAATGTCATTATCGAGTGAGCCATATAGATAGGTTGTAACGACATCCATCAAACGCAAATCAAGTCCCTCTTGTATTGCAAGACTAATTAGATTGCGAAAAGTAGTTGCATCCACCACGGGAGAGTATGTCTCCTCAAAATCAATACCAGGTGTAACACCCCGAATTTCCATCCAATTTAAAACCATTTAAAATCACGAGTTGCAGCGGAAAAACTCTGAAAATCCGAAGCGTTACCGCCGTATTTAATGTTCAAATCAAAATACAAGGCTAGAAATAAAAACAAGTGCTAGAAACCTCAACCAAACATACTAGATAATTAAATATTAACTATCTTCCAACTAACTTAAAACAATTAGTCTAAATAAAATAAAAGTATTAAACTTATTAATTCTCATGCGAGAGAATTAATCTCATTCAATAAATAAAAATCCAAATAATAGAAGTTTCAGACTAAACAACAAAATAAATGTTTTTAGAACATATACTATCTTCTTGGCACGCCTCCTCTCTAGCTCTACTCCTGGAGCTATAATCCTGTCAATCTACTCCCTCATATAGACAAATTCCATATAGATTCATCATAGGCCCACCATTGAAGAGAAATGGACAACAAACACAAGTAAAAAGAAAAACAACTAATCAGCGATGTTGAGTAATTCATAACCACATAATCCATCTCAATCTCCAATATTAAGTCCTCAAGCTTAATCAAATAAACTAATCATGCTTTAAGGAATAAAGACAACATGCTTTAAAAATAAAACACAATAATCACCAAATAATAAATCTCATTATTTATTATTATCCATTAACCAAGTTCATTAGAGAGAAGAGAATCGCAAGAATTGTCAAATCAACCGCAGTCGATTCAATAGGATCTTAGTCCCGTGCACAGTGGCAAAAGAGCGATCAACCGTCCCGGAGTATAGATGACTCCCGAAGTACTTCTACATGTTCCTAAGTATGCATACCCTTTCTCAACCCTTAGGTTTACAAGAAGAACAGTTTCATCGACAAAACTTCACTTGCCCAATCATTCATACATGGATACAAGCTTTAACTAAATACATTGAGGCCATAACCAATGGAACCACTCAACATATCAATGACAAATTCTCATTCGCATTCTTTGGTGGATCTCTCACACAAAGAAGTCTTAACTCTCAATTCAATTTAATATGGTGATCACATAACAAGTAATACACATAATCTTGGCACTCAAGTAACACGATATGGTTACAATTTCCGATGGCATTTTACATGAAAGGGCATCTAGGCCTTAATTCAAAACCACCTAATCAATAGTTAAAGTTCATATCAACTCATTGAAGTAACATGCTTCTAACATGAATCCACATGCTTACTAACATGATACAAAAATAGCATTTTCGAGCTATATCCAATTGAACAATTATTAACATAATTTTTGGTTCAATCAACCAAATAAACATGCATCTCCTCACATGAATATTAAACAAGTAGACATTGCTACACAAGTGAATTTCCAACATTATACATGCATTCACTATCATATAATTCTATACGAATTATCACAAGGAAATAAACATCAATTATTCCTTCTCAAATATTCACAAGTCCAAATATGAATTCACACACCTAATTCAATACTAGACGATGAATACAAATCCCAACGATATAAATTATGACAAAGAGATTACATAATTCATAGAGACATGAATTACCTTTAGCAATAGGCAATCACACAAACAAATAACGTAAGCTCCTTATGTTCAAGCGCGGTCAACGGGTCATAACAAATCCACAATGTAACAATAGTCAATACGTTGACTGCTAAACCACTTTATTAAACTTTAAAGATGATTTAGTACCCTTAATTTAATTAATTAAGTTGGTGGAATTTTCAGTTACTCATGCATGCTCAAAGTTTCCAAAAACGAATTTGCATAAACAAAATAGGAAACTTTCCAAAACCCTAAACAAGTCAACTAGTCAAAGCAAGTCAACACCAAATACCAACACCAACATCACCACCACTAGCGGGCCCCACCACCAACAGACCCGCTATTGGGCCCGCCGGCAAGCGCCTGGCGGCGCACGGCCGCCAGCGACGGCGCTGCAGCGCCGCCCGACCGTGCGTCGTGCAGGCTCGGCCGTGTGGCCCTAAATTTTTTTTTCTTTTTTTGTTTTGTTAATCAATTTAACAAGACCCTAATCTAATTAAATCTAAAATACATAAATTTCCAGATTTAATTAAATTGTAAAGATCTAACCTTTTTCATTCAAACTTGATTCAATTTAATAAAAATCACAAATCAAACCCTAATCATGATTCTATCATGCAAATTAAATAGAATCTAACAAACCCTAGATAATACTAAATTAAGGTTTATCATACAATAGGGTTCATGAAAACATACTTGAATTGAATCAAAAACATTTAATAATTCAAAGAAAATCAATTTAGAATACTTACTTGAAGATTCATGGGATTAAAATTGAGCAAGATGGACTGTGAAAAGTGATGAACTTTTCTCCTTCTTTTTGCTCTGGGGTTCGGCCGTGTGTAGGGAGAGAGAGAGAGAGACTTTTTTTTTTTTTTTTTTGTTTGGTAAAGAATCAGTTATGTGAGGAAGTTGAGTATATTTAGGAACCCCCAAATCTACTCCTTCTTTACTGAACTGCTTCTTTCCTAAAAACTCTCCTTAATTCCCTCCACTTACCAAATATTTTAGGAAATCAAATTTTGCAAAATAAAATCTGAATATTTGGTCCCATATTTTCGGCCATATGGTCGAAAATATTGGCCCAACCCTTTTCTCATAATTACCAAAATTATGGCCCAAAATTTCCTTTTTATTTATTTGGCCCAATTATAATTTAATTAGGTCCAAAACCAAAACCCGTATATTAATTAGGCACTTTAAACATTTTTGAGCCCAATTAAATATTTTAAATATGAAATTACATTTTCTTTTTAAGTAACTATTATTCTAAAATGAATAAAAATTACGGGGTATTACATCCTTACCTCCTTAAAAGAAGTTTCGTCCTCGAAACTTAGGATCACCACCAAAGTGAAGCTAGTTCCATAACGCAAAGTTTTTCCACCACACTTTCAAAGTTCAATACACAACATGTAACTTGAAAGTTTAACAGTTTCACACAACTTTTCCAAATAACAAAATGAGCATGATGCAATGCAATGCAATGAGTTTTCCAGTCTTTGTTTCTTTTCTTTTATGGATTGTTACACCCTTCCCCCCTTAAAAAGGTTTCGACCTCGAAACCAAGGTTATGTACATTGTTCGAACAATTGAGGATAACGCTTGCGCATGTCAGCCTCAGTTTCCCAAGTCGGCTCTTCGACTTTGTGGTTAGCCCACAACACTTTCACAAGATTGATCGTAGACGCACGAGTTTTCTTCGTTTTCTCGTCTAGGATCCTTACAGGTTTAGTTCACTCCTCAAGGACTCGAACTGGTTGCTCTTCATAGGTAAATGTGTCATCTAACACTACCTTATCTGGGTTCAGCACATGACTCGGATCATGGTGATATCTCTTGAGTTGTGACACGTAGAACACATCGTGCACTTGCTCCAAATCCATAGGCATAGCAAGCCTATAAGCGACCTCTCCAACTCTTTCAAGAATCTTGTAAGGTCCAATGTACTTTGGGCTAAGCTTCCCTTTACGCCCAAATCTCATAACTCCACGAGTAGGCAATACTTTGAGAAGTACCTTCTCACCTACTTGGAATTCCTCCATTCGTCGATGTTGATCTGCATAGGCTTTCTGTCTATCTTGTGCAGCCTTCATCTTCTCTTGGAAAAGTTTCACTTGATCCACAGTCTCTTGGATAAACTCCGGACCCAAAACAAAGGTTTCACTTATGTCGCTCCAACACGTAGGAGAACGACACTTTCTCCCATACAACGCCTTGTAAGGTGCCCTACCAATGCTCGCATGGTAGCTATTGTTGTAGGAGAACTCAATCAAAGGCAAACTAATCTCCCAAGAGTCCTTCATCTCTAGAGCACAAGCTCGTAACATGTCCTCCAATGTCTGAATAGTATGCTCCGTTTGACCATCTGTCGCATGATGAAATGATGTACTAAATTTCAATTTCGTACCAAAGGCTTCTTGCAGTTTGCCCCAGATATTTGACAAGAATCTCGTATCCCTGTCTGACACAATGTCTTTAGGTACTCCATGCAACCTCAAGACCTCTTTCACATAAGTTGCGGCGAGTTGGTCCATTGACCAAGTCTTCTTCATTGCAATGAATCTCGCCGTTTTTGTCAGTCGGTCGACAATAACCCAAATGGTGTTCGATCTTCACCTTTTGGCAAGTAAGACATTTTGCCACATACTCAGCACATTCTCGCTTCATGTTCATCCACCAAAACTGGAGTTTCAAGTCTTTGTCAACTTATCACCTCCTGGGTGAACAGAAAACGCAGTTCCATGCGCCTCATCTAGAATTTTCCTCTTCAGCTCGTCATTGTCAGGTATACACCATCGTCCCTTCATCTTGATCGTACCATCATCAAGGATTTTAAAATCAGGATGCTTCCCATCCTTTATCTTGACACGTACTTCCTCTTGAAACGGGTCATTAACATGCAACTGTCGGATCTCATCATAGATCGACGGTCTCACCACAAGTGCATTCAGTAGCACTGCAGTCTCACCTTGTTGAAC
The DNA here is from genome assembly GCA_038025085.1 of Tetragonia tetragonoides. Classification (NCBI taxonomy): domain Eukaryota; kingdom Viridiplantae; phylum Streptophyta; class Magnoliopsida; order Caryophyllales; family Aizoaceae; genus Tetragonia; species Tetragonia tetragonoides. Next base: position 36,748,266 of record CM076148.1, read on the forward strand.
AACTTCTAGGTCCAACTTTTTGAATTCCTCACAGAAGTCATAGTGTAGTTCCATCATGCTATTCACAATATGTGAAGTCTTCCTACTCAACCCATCAGCCACTACGTTGGCCTTTCCTCGTGATACTGAATATCCAAATCGTACTCATATATCAACTCGAGCCATCTTCGTTGCCTCATATTCAACTCCTTTTGAGTGAAGATATACTTCAAACTCTTGTGATCTGTAAAGATCTTGCAACGAGCTCCATACAAATAATGCCTCCAAATTTTCAAGGCAAAAATCACAGCAGCTAACTCCATGTCATGAGTAGGGTAGTTCTTCTCGTGCACTTTCAACTGGCGAGAGGCGTAAGCAACCACCTTGCCATTCTGCATAAGCACACACCCCAACCCATTCTTTGAAGCGTCACTATAGACCTCAAATCCTTCCGTTCCAGACGGTAAGGTCAACACTGGTGCTATTGTCAACCTCTTCTTAAGCTCTTGAAAAGCTTCTTCACATTGTTTAGTCCACTTGTACTTCATCTCCTTTTTCATCAGATTTGTGATAGGTCTAGCCACCTTGGAGAAGTCTTGCACAAATCTCCTATAGTAGCCAGCCAAACCGAGGAAACTTCTCACCTCAATCACACTTTTCGGAGCAGACCAATCCATGACAGCCCGAATCTTAGAAGGATCAACTGAGACTCCTTCTTTAGAGATAATGTGCCCAAGAAAGGCAACACTCTCTAGCCAAAATTCACACTTTGAGAGTTTAGCGTACAACTTCTCATTTCGCAAAACCTCTAAAATAGTCCTCAAGTGTCTTGCGTGTTCTTCCACATCCTTCGAATACACCAAAATGTCATCTATAAACACGACCACAAAACTATCCAGATATGGTCTAAAGGTGTTATTCATCATCTCCATAAACTTGGCAGGTGCATTAGTTAACCCAAATGGCATAACAGTAAACTCATAATGGCCATACCTTGTCCTAAATGCAGTTTTCGCAATGTCGACCTCATCAATTCTCAACTGATGATAACCAGATCGCAAATCCACCTTTGAAAACACTCCAGCTCCTTGGAGTTGATCGAACAGGTCTTCAATTCTAGGTAGGGGATACCTATTCTTGACTGTGACCTTATTCAACTCTCGATAGTCAATGCAGAGACGCAGACTACCATCCTTCTTACGCACAAATAGAACTGGTGCGCCCCAAGGTGACACACTAGGTCTAATGTACCCTTTATCCAACAACTCTTCTAATTGCTCCTTCAGTTCTTTCATCTCTAAAGGTGTCACTCTATACGGTGCCCTCGAAATCAGACCTGTACCAGGAACTAGGTCGATCTGAAACACAGTATCTCTCACTGGTGACATACCAGGAATCTCCATTGGAAAGACGTCTGGAAACTCATTGACCATGTCAATCTTTGAGATTTCCTCGTCTACCCCCTCCATATTCTGAATGTGACACAAAAATCCCTTACATCCCTTCTTTAGGTGCTTTTTCGCCACTAACATTGAAATAATCCCAAGTCCTCCCTTAGTGACTATTTTGTTCACTATAATCGATTCTCGCTCTATACTTGCTAAGCCAGTTCATTCCTAGGATAACATCAAAATCTTCTAACTGAAACTCAATCAGGTCCGTAGGCAATTCAGACCCTGCAATGTTCACTCGGACATTGTAATGGATTACTCTACGCAATACCACCTTCCCAGTGGGAGTGGTTATGCTAGTCTCTAATGGTTCTGTGACAGTTGAGCCTTGAAATTCCTCATGTTTCTTAACAAAGTTCTTAGATATGAATGAATGTGATGCTCCAGAATCAAATAACACATAGGCAGGCAAAGAATTTACTAGAAACGTACCAGTCACCACATTGTTTGCCGCATCATCCTGTGCTTGATTCATCACAAACAAACGACCTCCATTTCTGTTCTGGTTGCCATTGTTGTTCTGAACATTTCCAGCCTGTCCATTCAGCCCATTCTGTCGATTACCACCCTGGTTGTTCCCATTCTGACCCTGAGCTGCAGGAGCTTGAACATTGTTGTTGCCCCCACCATTGTTCACAGCTTGCCCTTCTGAGGACAATCAAAAGAATGATGCCCCATCTCTTGACAAGTGTAGCACCTCACCTTATTTCCAGCACAATCAAGCCCTGGGTGATTCTTGTTCCTGGGTGATTCTTGTTACATTTCTGCAAATGTAGGGTTTACCCTTCCAACCCCCATTACCTTTATGGCCATTCCCATTACCATTTTTGCCATTTCCATTCTTGGAATTCCCACCCTCATTGTTCTGATTGTTCCCTCCCCGGAACTTTTCCTTCTTCTCACCACCACTAACCGGCGGTTCCTCAAACTTTCTCTTCTTCCCAGTCACCTCCTCCCGTTGCTTATAAATCGCAGCTTGATTCGCAGCCCGATTGTAAGCCTCTTGCACAGTTCGACACTTAAAACCTCCAAAAGATTCGCGAATGGTCCAATACAACCCATTCTGGAATCTATGGGCCCTTTGCTCTTCTGTAGAGACTAACTCTCCAGCAAAACAAGCAAGGTCATGAAACTTTTCCATGTATTCTTGAACGGTCATCCTTCCCTGGATAAGGTTCAAGAATTCGTTGTATTTCTGGTCTTGGAGATATTCTGGGTAGAATTCCTCACGAAGAGCCGTTTTGAACATCTCCCAATTAAAGCTTGGTCAAGCTCTAATTGCGGTACCGTTGGTTGTCCACCCATCGATCGGCCTTCTTTCGGAATAGATAGATAGCACTATCCACCTTGAGTTCCTCTAGGCATCCCGTTATCGCGAAGATCTTCTCGAGGTCTCGCGTCCAATCATCAAGCAATACTGGGTCCTCGTGCCCCTCAAAGATAGGCGGGTTATGCCCTTTGATCTTCTTGGATACAACGGCGAAGTCATCACCCCCAGTAACCCTTGTGTCCTCTCTTTACATCATCAGAGCGATGAATGCGTTGGACTGCGCCAGAGCTTGCTGCGATTGAGCAAGTTGCGCCAGTAAGGCTTGCGCCATCTGTTCCCCATTTTCGACACCTCCATTGTCGTCATTATTATTATCCCCCATTGAACTGTTCGAACCTTCGATTCTCTGTCTGTTTTGTCTAGGTGGCATCTAGCGACCTAAATGATCAACAAAAAATCAAAGAAAAGGGTATTAGATGCCCCTTTCACACTCAGGTGCGATAATCACAACAAACATATACACTTGACTCATATATATGTTCACTAGCCAACTAGGGCTCTAGGCTCTTATTGCGTTTAAGCATGGCCTTATCAAACTCTTGCGTACTAGCAAGTTCAAGTTTCAATTGACTTTGTTCTTTCTCATAAGTAACAAATAACAATCAAAAAGAAACATCCATGCCTTTCATAGGCGTTTTCACGATACTCATTTCTTGCAAAAATCAATCTCATATATTAAATAATCAAGTATTTGTTCTCAAAATGAGGACTTGTCAAACCTCCATAGCATGAATAAAGTAAAAGCAATAATATTCTAAAATAATGTCAAAGCAATTGGCTCACAGGCCCAAATATTGTCTCAAATAGTTTACTCAACTAAAACTAGATAAAACTAAGAACTACGCTCCTCTTGCGCGGTTCCTCAAAGGGTAGCGACACACATGTGTCACTATGACCTCTTCCTCCTCCTCCATGGGTTCTTCTTCCTCTGGATCCTCATCTTCCTCAGTAGGAGTCCTTGGCTCGTGGATTTGGCCGTTCTGGCCCACGGGCCAGTCTCTCACTGCACTAGGCCTAGGTGGCCTTGCAGGAACCTCAGGAACAGCAGGTACAGGATCCTCCTCCACTTCTGCGGCAGGTGCTTCAGACCCCGCGGCGTAGAAGTCTCTATCGAATGCCAGTTTGAGATCGGCGTCTGCCTCTTGTGGAGTCATATCGTCGTCCACCTCGCGCAATGGGTCGCACCCTCTCGCATTCTCCACGTACACATCGGAGGGATCTCTCAACAAGTCTGGTTGGTCTCGATCCCATGCATACGCCTTATCCATAATTGACTCCAAGGTCTCCTCGTAGGGGTACTCTCTATCAAGACGTAAATCCCAGTCCATTCGCCAATCCCTGTAAAACCAGTACCACTTGAGCGACGCGTAAGCGAAGCTGTTGATGAAGTGGTAGGCTTTCATCCTGTTTGAGCGTGTCGTGGAATTAACGCCTTTCGTTGTATCGTTCGAACACTTCCCGAACGAGATCGAAGTACTCCTCCAGACGGCCTCCATCATACCTAAGATCACGTGGATTCATAGGCATCACAGGTCGTTCAAGCTTTACCATCTGCAAGCGAGAAACAACACGTTAGTACTTCACTCGAGTACTTCATATAATACCAAAACAAGTAAACAATAACTAATCAACTCATTTAGGCTTTATAAAGCTTTTATTCACATAACTTAACTCTATTTAAATTTTTGACTATGAGTACACCATAATGATATACTTTTCCCAAAATGTCATTCATACTCTTAGGTGAAAATCCTAACAAAGGTTTAACAAAGGCTCTGATACCAACTTGTAACACCCCGAATTTCCGTCCAATATAAAACCATTTAAAATCACGAGTTGCAGCGGAAAAACTCTGGAAATCCGAAGCGTTACCGCCGTATTTAATGTTCAAATCAAATACAAGGCTAGAAATAAAAACAAGTGCTAGAAACCTCAACAAAACATACTAGATAATTAAATATTAACTACGTTCCGACTAACTTAAAACAATTAGTCCAAATAAAATAAAAGTATTAAACTTATTAATTCTCATGCGAGAGAATTAATCTCATTACAATAAATAAAAATCCCAATAATAAAAGTTCCAGACTAAATACCAAATAAATGTTTTTAGAAGGTATACTATCTTCTTGGCACGCCTCCTCTCTAACTCTACTCCTGGAGCTATAATCCTGTCAATCTACTCCCCCATATAGACAAATTCCATATAGGTTCATCATAGGCCCACGGTTGAAGAGAAATGGATAACAAACACAAGTAAAAAGAAAAACAACTAATCAGCTATGCTGAGTAATTCATAACCACATAATACATCTCAATCTCCAATATTAAGTCCTCACGCTTAATCAAATAAACTAATCATGCTTTAAGGAATAAAGACAACATGCTTTAAAAATAAAACACAATAATCACCAAATAATAAATCTCATTATTTATTATTATCCATTAGCCAAGTTCATTAGAGAGAAGAGAATCGCAAGAATTGTCAAACCAACCGCAGTCGATTCAATAGGATTTTAGTCCCGTGCACAGTGACAAAAGAGGGATCAACCGTCCCGAAGTATAGATGACTCCCGAAGTACTTCTAGATATTCCTAAGTATGCATACCCTCTCTCAACCCTTAGGTTTACAAGAAGAACAGTTTCATCCACAAAACTTCACTTGCCCAATCATTCATACATGGATACAAGCTTTAACTAAATACATTGAGGCCATAACCAATGAAACCACTCAACATACCAATGACAAATTCCCATTCGCATCCTTTGGTGGATCTCTCACAAAAAGAAGTCTTAAATCTCAATTCAATTTAATATGGTGATCACATAACAAGTAATACACATAATCTTGGCACTCAAGTAACACGATATGGTTACAATTTCCGATGGCATTTTACATGAAAGGGCATCTAGGCCTTAATTCAAAACCACCTAATCAATAGTCAAAGTTCATATCAACTTATTGAAGTAACATGCTTCTAACATGAATCCACATGCTTACTAAGATGATGCAAAAAATAGCATTTTCGAGCTATATCCAATTGAACAATTATTAACATAATTTTCCGTTCAATAAACCAAATAAACATGCATCTCGTCACATGAATATTGAACAAGTATACATTGCTATACAAGTGAATTTCCAACATTATACATGCATTCACTATCATATAATTCTATACGAATCATCACAAGGAAATAAACATCAATTATTCCTTCTCAAATATTCACAAGTCCAAATATGAATTCACACACCTAATTCAATACTAGACAATGAATACAAATCCCAACGATATGAATTATGACAAAGAGATTACATAATTCATAGAGACATGAATTACCTTTAGCTAATCACACAAACAAATAACGTAAGCTCCTTACGTTCAAGCGCGGTCAACGGGTCCTAACAAATCCTTAATGTAACAATAGTCAATACCTTGACTTCTAAACCACTTTATTAAACTTTAAAGATGATTTAGTACCCTTTATTTAATTAATTAAGTTGCTGGAATTTTCAGTTACTCATGCATCCTCAAAGTTTCCAAAAACGAATTTGCATAAACAAAATAGGAAATTTTCCAAAACCCTAAACAAGTCAACTAGTCAAAGCAAGTCAACACCAAAAACCAACACCAACATCACCACCACCAACGGGCCCCACCACCAGCAGCCCCGCTGGTGGGCCCGCCGGCAGACGCCTTGCGGCGCACGGCCGCCAGCGACGGCGCTGCAGCGCCGCACGGTCGGGCCGGGCGTCGTGCAGGCTCGACCGTGTGGCCCTAATTTTTATTTTTTTTATTTTTTTTTTGTTAATCAATTTAACAAGACCCTAATCTAATTAAATCTAAAATACATAAATTTCCAGATTTAATTAAATTGTAAAGATCTAACCTTTTTCATTCAAACTTGATTCAATTCAATAAAAACCACAAATCAAACCCTAATCATGATTCTATCATGCAAATTAAATAGAATCTAACAAACCCTAGATAATACTAAATTAGGGTTTATCATACAAAACTAGGGTTCATGAAAACATACTTGAATTGAATAAAAAAACGTTTAATAATTCAAAGAAAATCAATTTAGAATACTTACTTGAAGATTCAAGGGATTAAAATTGAGCAAGATGGACTGTGAAAAGTGATGAACTTTTCTCCTTCTTTTTGCTCTGGAGTTCGGCCGTGTGTAGGGGGAGAGAGAGAGAGAGAGAGAGAGAGAGAGAGAGAGAGAGAGAGAGAGAGAGACGTTTTTTTTTTGTTTGGTAAAGAATCAGTTATGTGAGGAAGTTGAGTATATTTAGGAACCCCCAAATCTACTCCTTCTTTACTAAACTGGTTCTTTCCTAAAAACTCTCCTTAATTCCCTCCACTTACCAAATATTTTAGGAAACCAAATTTCGCAAAATAAAATCTGAATATTTGGTCCCATATTTTCGACCATATGGCCGAAAATATTGGCCCAACCCTTTTCTCATAATTTGCCCAAAATTTCCTTTTTATTTATTTGGCCCAATTATAATTTAATTAGGTCCAAAATCATAACCCGTATATTAATTAGGCACTTTAAACATTTTTTAGCCCAATTAAATATTTTAAATACGAAATTGCATTTTCTTTTTAAGTAATTATTATTCTAAAATGAATAAAATTACGGGGTATTACACCAGGTCTTTCAGAAAAACCTTGTGCAACTAAACGAGCTTTATATCTCACAATTTCACCTTTCTAGTTTCGTTTTCTCATAAAAACCCATTTGTACCCAACTTGCTTTACACCATTAGGTGTACGGACTATTTGTCCAAAAACTTCTCGCTTTGCGAGGGATTTCAGTTGTGCCTCAATTGCGTCTTTCCATTTTGGCCAATCATTCTTACGTCTACATTCCTCAATAGACTTTGGTTCATGATCCTCATTATTATCCATAACATCTAGCGCTACATTATATGCAAAAACATCATCGACGTCGACATTATTTCGGTTCCAAACTCTTCCTGACACGACATAATTTATCGAGATCTCTTCATTTTCACAAGTTTCAGGTACCTGAGTCTCTTCTGAGATAATATTAGTCATGTCGATAGGCTCCTCATGAGTTCTTATTTCCTCGATTATTTGGCCAACTAGTATCCTTGCTCCTTTCTTTGTCGAGGATTTTTGTCTTTGGAACCAAGTGGTCTACCACGCTTCAAGCGCGCCACAGATTCATTAACAATAAGTTTTTGTCCTTCAGGAACATCCATTCTAATTGGAGCATTAACAGTTGGTATATGTGACCTAGTCACTCTCTTTGGGTCAGTAAATGCGTCTGGCATTTGATTTGCTAATCTCTGTAAATGAATTATCTTTTGAACTTCCACTTCACATTGCTTTGTACGAGGATCAAGATATGATAATGATAATTCATTCCATCTTATCTCATTTTCCAGCTGTTTAGTTTCTCCGCCTAATGTTGGGAAAACTGATTCGTCAAAATGACAATCAGCAAATCGAGCAGTAAATAAATCTCCTGTTGATGGCTCAAGATATTTGATTATAGACGGAGATTCATACCCAACATATATTCCCAACCTCCTTTGAGGTCCCATCTTAGTGCGTTGTGGTGGAGCAATTGGTACATACACAACACATCCAAAAGTTCTTAGATGGGAAATATTTGGTTCCTGACCAAAAACCATTTGTAAGGGGGATGATTCATGATAACTTGTTGGCCTGATGCGAACATGTGTTGCCGCATGAAATATAGCATATCCCCAAGCATTAATTGGAAGTTTTGATTTGAGGAGTATTGGTCTTGCAATCAATTACAAACGCTTGATTAGTGACTCCGCAAGACCATTCTGTGTGAACATGTACAACAGGATGCTCAGCACTTATCCCAATTGACATGCAATAATCATTAAAAGTTTGGGATGTAAATTTACCAGCATTGTCAAGACGAATTGTCTTTATTGGGTAATCTGGAAAATGTGCTCGTAAACTTATAAGTTGAGCAAGTAATCTCGCAAACGCCAGGTTGCGAGTTGACAACAAGGATACATGTGACCATCTGGTTGATGCATCAATCAAAACCATAAAATATCTAAATGGTCCACATGGTGGATGTATATGTCCACATATATCTCCTTGTATACGTTCCAGAAAAGTAAGGGACTCAAATCCTACTTTAGTTGGTGATGGTGTAATTATAAACTTTCCATGTGAACAAGCAGCACACGAAAATTTATTTGTTTGAAGAATCTTTTGGCTCTTCAATGTGTGCCCACAAGAATTATCAATGATTTTTTGCATCATCAATGACCCGGAATGGCCCAACCGGTCATGCCAAACAATAAATTGCTCATGGCCTGTAAACTTCTGGTTTACAATTACATGCGTCTCAATTGTACTGATTTTGGTATAGTACAATCCCGAAGAAAATGCGGGTAATCTTTCCAACACACATTTGTTACCCGCAATCATACATGTAACGTGAAGGTACTCATCACTTCCTTCACTTTTTGTCTCAATATGATATCCATTTCGGCGAATATCTTTAAAAGTCAATAAATTTCTTTGAGACATGGGAGAGAACAATGCATTATCAATTTCAAATTTTGTTCCTCCAGGCAATGATATATTAGCTCTTTCGGAGCCATCTATTGAATTTGTACTACCAGATATAGTACTAACACTTGCCTTTTGCATCACCAAATAAGAAAAATATTTCTTATTTTTCAATATAGTGTGTGCGGTTGCACTATCCGCGAGACATACTTCTTCTCCATTGATCACTGGTGGAGCCTCCATATTCTTCATTTGAAATAATAAACATGTTTAATAAAAATAAACTTTATGAATAGCAATAATAATTATAATGTTTATCAATAACAAAATCATGGTCCAAACACGACCAAAATTAAGTAATTAAAGTCCATAATAAATTAAAACACACTCAAAATAACTCCAACATGATATGAAAGCAATGTCTAATAAGTCTAATAATTCAAAATTCATTCTTCTAGAACTCCACCGCCAATTAGGTGATCAATCTTTCCTTCCGGATGAGAAAAGAAGTCAGAGACATCATAATGGGTGACATCAACATGGCCATGAGGTCCAAACTCTGCAAAGTTTCCTTCCACTTGTCCATATTCTTTCACATAATTAGTCTCTATCATTTTTCCTTTTCCGTTTAGTGATTGTTGATAGAGATCAACAAGATGTTTGGGCGTACGACAGGTACGTTACCAATGGCCTTTGCCTCCACAACGATGGCACAAGTTTTTCACATTCTTTCTTTCTTGCCCACTTTTATGGTTATCATGTCTTCCTTGCCCACTTTTAAATTGAACACCTCGATAATTACCTCAACCACGTCCTCGCCCACGTCCGCGGCCACGACTTCTAGCGTGGCCTCTATTATATGCAATTTCATTTGCTTCAGGGAATGGAGCAGAATTAGTTGGACGGGTCTCATGAACTTTATTATATGCAGTCACATTCGCTTCAGGGAATGGAGCAGATCCCGTAGGACGGGTCTCATGATTTCTCAATAATAGTTCATTGTTTTGCTCAGCCACAAGAAGGCATGAGATCAGTTCATGATATCTCTTAAAACCCTTTTCACGATATTGCTGCATAAGGAGCAAATTAGAAGGGTGAAAGGTAGAGAATGTTTTCTCTAACATTTGTTCATCGATAATTTTTTCACCACATAAATTTAATTGAGAGGTAATTCGGAAGACAACAGAGTTATATTCAGTTACAGATTTAAAATCCTGCAACCTTAAATGTATCCATTCAAAATGAGCTTTTGGTAGAATCACTGTTTTTTGGTGATCAAATCTCTGCTTTAGATTAGTCCAAAGGGCAAGTGGGTCTTTCACAGTCAAATACTCATTTTTGAGACTCTCATGGAGGTGACGACGAAGGAAAATCATCGCATTTGCCTTGTTTTGGGTAGATGTTGTACTCTTTTCTTTGATAGTATCTCCCAGGCCATTAGCATCCAAATGGATTATTTTAGCATCTAGCACCCATGATAAGTAGTTCTTCCCATAGATATCCAAAGCCACAAACTCAAGTTTTGAAAGGTTCGACATTGATACTATCATAAAAGTATAATAAGTTAAAAATTACAAGATGAGATTTACTATATAAACAACTATGTAGATATTCACGAGATAATCAGATCTTATGTATGATATCAAAATTCTATAAAATATCAAGTCACATAGTGCTTGTAATGATCGAAGTACAACTCTAATCAAATCCACACATAATACATGTTAATATAGCCATATCAAACGTATGTTATCATGCCTTTTTCTTTTAAAAACTTAGATTGAGAAGCAAAATCTATAAATCTAATACTGGAAGATTTATAGAACACAAGGGGGGGCAAACAAGGGTGCAATCCTCTACATAACTAGTGGTCCACAGATCATTAAATACATGCTTGAATCATAAAATATTAACTAGCATCATAAAAGTATTACTAGAAGATAAAATATTATCATAAAAGTCACCCGCTTTGTAGTTGAAGAACAACTCCCCCTTTAGATGATGAATCGTTGGCCATTATAATTTGTGCTTCTACTGAGGGTGCACATGTTAGTGACTCTGATATTGAGTGGGTTGTTGATACGGGGACATCGTATCATAGTGTTTCAAAGAGGGAGTTGTTCTTCAACTACAAAGCGGGTGACTTTGGTAATGCGAAGATGGCAAGTAAGAGTACCGCTAGTATCGTTGGTATTGGTGACATTGAGGTTGTGACTAGTATTGGGTACAAGTTGACTTTGAAAAATGTTCATCATGTTCCTGAATTAGACCAAAATTTGTTGTTTGCTAGGGTACTATATAAGGAAGGGTACCGACACAATTTTGCCAATGATAAGTGGAAGATGAGCAAGGGAGCAAAGTTGATTGCTAGAGGAAGATTGAATGGCACATTGTACAAGACACACTTGAAAGGGTGTGGTAGTAGTTGTCACTGGAGATTGGAACACAAGAGTGAGAAGAGAGTGAAGTTCTCACATGAGGTTGTAGCGTATGATGAGAAGGGGGAGCGGTCTACTTCCCGGATGTCATGTAGAGAGCAAAATGATGAGGGTGTTGCTAGTACGGGGGAGCTAGAGAGTCTCTATGAAGTGCAAAGAAGCAATGTTGGGGAGTGTCCTGAAAATGTGAGTGAGTTGGTTGCCGACAGTGATGGTAGTATAACCAGGATGTCGCTAGATGATTGAAGAAGCGACGTATCTTCTCCTAATTGAGCTGGAGGGGGAGATTGTTAAGTCTAGCTCCAATTAAATTATTATTTACTAATTAAGTATTTATTTTTCAGCAAAAAGAAAAGAAAAAAAAAGGAGGCACTAGCTACTGAACCGAATTGATTTCGGCTAGCACTAGTGAGATGGTCTTATGTGTTTTGGGCCTTAGTTCAATTTTGTGTAGCACACTGGCACGTGAGCCCTTTTCTCGTGGCAATTGGCATGCCTTTGGAAGCACTTTTCTAGAGGTGAGAAAAGAACAGTGGTGCAAGACACATGACAGAAGACAGAGAGAAAAGAAAAAGAGAGCAAAGACACACAGATAGAAAAAGTGAGAGAAAGAGCAAAGTGAAGATGCTCAACTCAGATCTTTAGTGATACGGGGCAGATGACAAGTTGTGGAGTTTAATTCTGGGTCGTGGTCTAGCTTAGTGAGGTGTGTAGTGTTTAATAGGTGGGTTCTTTAACAAAGGTAATTTTTCTAGGGATTGTTTATTTGGGAGTAAAATTGATAGAGTGTATCAAGTTGTACTTGTTTCCTAGAAATTGGCGGGTTACCTATTGTTGATTGTTGTTGGCTTCAAGTCTAATTTCTTGAGATGGTTGGCTTTGACGTTGTAATCACTATTTGAGGTTTATTAGTGGATTAATCGTCGGTTTGGCCCGTGGTTTTTACCCGTTTGGAGTTTTTCACGTTAAATCTTGTGTTGATTACTTTGTTGCTATTTTTCTGGTAATGTGTGTGTTATTATTGTCTTGGTGAATTTGGTTGAATATTGTTGTCGATCCCAACAACTGGTATTAGAGCATAGGTTGTACCATAGAAATGAAAATCGTTGGTAGTGTTGGTAGTTCTATGGTGAAATTAACTTCAACCAATTATTCGATTTGGATACCAATGATGGAGGATCTCTTGTATTGTTGAGATTTATATGAGCCAATTGAGGTGGACAAGAGTAATGAGGGAACGGTCCCTACTAAACCATAAAAAATGAGTGATAAAGATTGGGAAAAATTAAAGAGGAAAACGTTGGGTACTATTAGACAGTGGGTTGATATTAGTATTTTCAACCATGTATCTCAGGAGAGTGACCCGTATGCTTTGTGGCAAAAATTGGAGGGTCTTTATGAGAGGAAAACAGCCCATAACAAAGCCTCTTTGATTAAAAGACTTGTGAAGGTGAAGTTGAAAGGAGGGAAATCTGTGTCAGAACACTTGAGTGATTTCCAGGATATTGTTAATAAGTTAACTTCTACGAAGATTGTGCTTGATGATGAGTTGCAGACACTATTTCTTTTGAACTCCGTTCCAGACAGTTGGGAAACATTAGTGGTGTCCCTTAGTAATTCAGCTCTTGGTGGTGTGTTGTCTTTGGACGTGGTCAAAGATAGCATTTTCAATGAAGAGATGAGAAGAAAGGAGATGGGTACAGATAATTCACAGGCTCTTGTTATGCAGAACAGGGGTAGAAGTGATAATAGAGGTACCAGGGGACGCAGCAAGTCTAGGGCTAGGTACGAGTCGGGTAAGTTCAAGGAGACCCGAAAGTGCTGGTTTTGTCAGAGAGCTGGTCATATTCAGAAGGATTGTCGGTATTGGAAGGAAGCACAAGAGAAGATGAGGGGGGAAAAGGAGGTGGATGACAAGAACACCTCAGCTGTGGTGGAAGGTTCAGATGATGAATCGTTGGTCACTATGATTTGTGCTTCCACTGAGGGTGCACATGTTAGTGACTCTGATACTGAGTGGGTTGTTGATACGGGGACATCGTATCATAGTGTTCCGAAGAGGGAGTTGTTCTTCAACTACAAAGCGGGTGACTTTGGTAATGCGAAGATGACAAGTAAGAGTACCGCTAGTATAGTTGGTATTGGTGACATTGAGGTTGTGACTAGTATTGGGTACAAGTTGACTTTGAAAAATGTTCATCATGTTCCTGAATTGGACCAAAATTTGTTGTCTGCTAGAGTACTAGATAAGGAAGGGTACCGACACAATTTTGCCAATGGTAAGTGGAAGATGAGCAAGGGAGCAAAGTTGATTGCTAGAGGAAGATTGAATGGCACCTTGTACAAGACACACTTGAAAGGGTGTGGTAGTAGTTGTCGCCAGAGATTGGAACACAAGAGTGAGAAGAGAGTGAAGTTCTCACATGAGGTTGTAGCGTATGATGAGAAGGGGGAGCGGTCTACTTCCCGGATGTCATGTAGAGAGTAAAATGATAAGGGTGTTGTTATTACGGGGGAGCTAGAGAGTCTCTATGAAGCGCAAAGAAGCAATGTTGGGGAGTGTGCTGAAAATGTGAGTGAGTTGGTTGCCGATGGTGGTGGTAGTATTACCGGAATGGTCGCTAGATGATTGAAGAAGCGACGTATCTTCTCCTAATTGAGCTGGAGGGGGAGATTGTTGGGATCCAACTCCAATTAAATTGTTATTTACTAATTAAGTATTTATTTTTCAGCAAAAAAAAAGAAAAACAAAAAAGGAGGAACTAGCTACTGAACCGAATTGATTTCGGTTAGCACTAGTGAGATGGCCTTATGTGTTTTGGGCCTTAGTTCAATTTTGTGTGGCACACTGGCACGTGAGCCCTTTTCTAGTGGGCAATTGGCATGCCTTTTATTAGCTTCCAAGGGAAGCTTTTCTAGAGGTGAGAAAAGAACAGTCGTGCAAGACACATGACAGAAGACAGAGAGAAAAGAAAAGGAGAGCAAAGACACACAGAAAGAGAAAGTGAGAGAGAGCGCAAAGTGAAGGTGCTCAACTCAGATCTCTAGCGATACGGGGTAGATGACAAGTTGTGGAATTCAACTCTGGATTGTGGTCCAGTTTAGCAAGGTGTGTAGTGCTTAATTGGTGGGGTCTTCAACAAAGGTAATTTTTCTAGGGTTTGTTTATTTGGGAGTAAAATTGATAGAGTGTATCAATTTGGATTCGTTTGGTGAGTTACCTATTGTTGATTGTTGTTGGTTTCAAGTCTAGTTTCTTGAGACGGTTGGCTTTGACGTTCTAATCACTATTTGAGGTTTATTAGTGGATTAATCGTCGGTTTAGCCCGTGATTTTTACCCGTTTGGGGTTTTCCACATTAAATCTTGTGTTGATTACTTTATTGCTATTTTTCTGATAATGTGTGTGTTATTATTGGCTTGGTGAATTTGGTTGAATATTGTTGTCAACCCCAACATGTATGGTTACAACAACTAACATTCTGGTGCAGCACCAGAAGCAGAAAGTGGTTCACAAGGTTAGTTTCTCAGCATACTGACAAAGAGTTTTTACCTTTAACGTTGAGATGGCCGGGAGGCAGAGAAGGTTGAAGAGACTGGTTCAAAGACTTCAACTCCTATGCCTTTTTCACAACATGGAAAATAAATATTAACCTTTGACTATCGGTGTATGAAACTAATTACCCTCTTAATAATAAGAGTCCAAAAATCAGAACCAAGACGATTTTAGAAAAAGAAAAGGAGAAAACCTTTCACAGAAAATGAGAAAAATAGAATGAGGTAGGTTTTGGTTGGTGTTAGGTTCCTAGTTTTGATGATAACAAATGATATATCCTTATCTTTAATGGAACTAACAATGATGACAGGTTTATTTAAGAATGCAAGAAGTTGAAACACTTGATGCATGATTGCTCATGAAAATGCTTGGATTCTTACAAGACATGAAGACTATGTCTTTAGTCGGTATTTCTATTATTAATCTTCATGTACTATGCATTGAGTGTGTTATAGGTTAGACTCAAAGTGGTCTTGACAAGGAACGAACATCCACAAAGGTTGAAGTGCACAAGGTTCAAAGAGTACAGGGGTACAGTCTTGTGAACCCTGTTCTCTATGACCTGCACTGAAGCTTGAAGGAACCTCAAGGGAACAATGTGTTGGACCCTATTCCTTCTAGCTGAGTATCTGGACGAGCATATGCATATTTCGTATTTACTATTTCTATGAATATTTTGTGTATAATCTTTTTAGATCTTTACACAAATATTCTTCTGGTGAAATATAAATTGTTTTAGAAATTTAGATATTGCAAAATCGTTTTTACAGAAAAGAAAAAGATTGTATTTTGAAAAAGATATTATCTTTTACTTTATGGCCAAACATTATTTAATATGGAAAGTATTATTTTATGGAATATCTCTATTATCTTTTAGAGGTTATATTCTGATAATAAATCTATATTAGCTGGCCTATATCTTCTGTAATATATGTTGGTCGAATTTCCATCGAGATTCATTAGGATTTTATAAAGTAAAAGAGTTTTGCTTTATCTCAAACTCTAGGATATCTTTTTGGAGATATTATCTTATCTTTTGAAAAATGATTTTAACCTAGAAGGAAACTGAACCTTCACGTCCCCTAAATAAGGTGGAGAATAGCTTCATTTTACTTGATGCTTTGAGAGAGTTTTGACGTGCAAAAAGTGTTTTCAAATCATATTTAAAACATCCAAGTCGTCCAGTCCAACATTACACTGAGAACAACATTTGGACTATGCTCCCTGTCAGATCCGTTTGAGTCTTTCCTTTGCGTACTCATTGCATAATAGGTTTTCATTGTAGTCTTATTTACTTATTCGAGAAGTGAGGTGTAAGGCATTTATTATACTCAAAGAGATCTGTAATTACTCTAACTTAGTGAGGAACGTAGAGTATTACTGCGAGCCAGTGTGTGGTTTGGTAAGAATTGCATACTAGTGACAGTGTGTTGTGTGGTTAGGGTATTGTACTATATCCTGTTTTGGCTCATGTTATAACATAAGTAGTGTGAAAAAATCACAAGTGACTAGGTCATTGTTTTTACTCCTATTCAAGCCTAAGAGTTTATGAAATTGAAAAGAAGTCGTCAACTTTATTCACCCCCTAGAATTTTCCTAGTGCACCCTTCAGTTGGCCTAATTTTGGTGCATGATTTCCAACTATGTGTCTCTTCTCCGTTACAACCTGAGAGAATCAAATCAAACCAACAAAAAAGAAAATTCACAAATATTGAATCAGACTATCGGGTAAAGTTTGACAATTATTATATACCTCTATTGTTGAGAGAAAAGAATTCACTTAAAATTTGCAAGTAGAGTGTTATGCATGTGATTTCGGCTCTCCAACACAAATTTACTACAGGCCAAAACATTAAGCAATGGCTTTAGGGTCAGACCAAGTTGAACGTAAGAAGATGCATACCTGGACTAGCAAAAGAAAAAACAGAAGATGCATACCGTACTCAATGGCCAGGGCAATTGGTTTTGGCGGTTTGCACCATTTGGGGGTAAGCATGTTCACTACCTACAATGTGGTAAACAAGTCAATCGTATCGGTTTCGGGCCGGGTCAACTTTGGATACGGTCAATCAAGTCAGTACAACTATGGTTTGATTCACATTCAGTTTGTACATGTTTGAGTATCAAGTTGGGTCAATTGAATCGAGTCAATCGAGTATGTTCTTGTTTTGATGGTCGAGTGGCTTGTGTTATGTTTGAGTCAGTGCTAATGCGAGTTTAAATCGTTGAGCCAATATCGAATTTTGTTCTATATGCTTTGTCGATTTTCAAATTCGGGTTGATTGCGAGCCACCATTTATTTTAGTTGAGTTCTTAAATCTGATCAAAATCCCAAATAAGATGCACGGAAACATTGAAAATTGACAGGCCTCGCCGAGGCCCATGGCCAGGAGACAAGGTGATATTGTCAACTGTGCGTGCACCTTGGACTCTGGGCAAATGAGTGTCGCTTTGCTTGTCTGATGTGATCGCGAGTTTGAATGCTTATGAGCAAAGCTGCTGAGCAAAATGCAGCTTGAATTCTCTATTGCTCAATAAATTAGACGGCTGGACTTTAACTGAAGAACGAACCAGTTCGTAGTAACTACTCTAACTAGTAAGTACAGATGATGATAAAAAAAAGTACAGAAATAATCTGTCTAAATTGGCGCACCGAGACATCTATTGTTTGGAATCCTTGGCTCTTTTCCGTTTTCGCGACTTTTCCTTCAAGAGTCCTTTCTCTGCTAATGTTTTCAGTTTCTGCTTCTTACGCTCTTTCGCTTGGTCCTCAAAGCCATCGTCCAACATCTTCATCGTTGCAACTCTTTTTGCCTTGTAAACCTACAAAATGCAAATAAGAGGTGAAAGATGAAATAAAACTGATGTAAATTCTAATTTTACCGTTATTCTTAATGATTTGAAGACGATCTTAAATTCGCTTGGGTGTCCATGTCATGTAGAAGACTGATTGTATGAATAATCCAGAAGATAGTCAAAGATAATACAATATACAATTAATGGTCGAGTGAGGACATGCACTCAAATGTGAGGCGCCTCAAACAAGCATGACGTCAAGCTAATGTTATGCTTGGCTATAGAGGTGATCTCATGTTGAGGAGGCCTCGCAACAGACCTATTGTTCTAATATCTCATAGACAATGCACACTTTATGTAAAGAACTTCTATTAAGTCTTGTTTATTACGCGGCCTAAGAGTACAGGACACACTCTAGTGAACTATGGCTCTAATTTATGTAAGTACAAAGATATTATGAATACAAACATGAGCAATATACACAAGGGCTTTACAAGTCATCAGTGGCAACCTCTTTACTGCGACAATCAAAATTAAACTTTATCGTAGCAAGTGGAAATAAAACATATCATATAGGCTATGTTTGGCTGAGTGCTTTCAAAGGAGCTTAAGATTTTGGGTTAGTTAAAAGCTCCCAAAAGTTTTGTTTGGATAGACAAGCTTTTGGGGGGACCTTTAGCTTTTATTTGTGGCCAAAAGCTAATTTTGTGAAAGCTACCTAGAGTAGCTTTCAACCAAAAGCTGAAGCTACTCACAGCTACGGCTCACCACTACACACCTACAACTAGTTTTACCAAACATAGCCATATTATGCTGGTCAGGAACGAATAAATAAGTTTGAGGGAGTTGCAGGTCATGCACACACATAAACCTAACGCCTTTCACTAGTGAAAGGGTCAAAGAACCTATGCTTGTAAAAGCAGGTAATAACTCCTGCGCAAAAAGCAGCTTCAAGAACAAATTTCCTGCTCCACCTGCATGAGTGAGAAAAAGGGAGAGGGGGGGGGGGGGGGGGGCGCTTTAAAGCATAAGAATAATATTTTTCAACCAACTAAACACTGCTTAAAACATATACTATTCGCTCCTTGAGTCCTAGTCATAAAATTCTCCAAAACTCCAAGTCACTTTTTTATAATATCCCAACACTCCTGAAAGAAAGCCATTGTGAAGCGATCAGGACCTGAGCCCTTCTTCCTCTCCATACTACCCTGCTGCTTTCACCTCATCCTCCCCAAAAAGTTGCTACTGCATACAAGCCCCTGAATGTGAAGGAATTGGATGCCAAGCCCTTTCATCGATGTAAGGTCCCTTCTCGGACCTCCTCCCCACATCATAATCGCTCCCACATCCAAAACCACTTCCCCATTGGCACACTTCAGCTCCTTAAAGAAAGCCCTCTTCCTCCTATTAACTACCCTGAACAAGAGCCAAGAATATGCTTCGCCTTCCCTTGCCCATTCAACTTTCATCTTCTGCCGTTTGCTTCTCCCCATTAACACCTCCTCTAGCTCATTTCTCAACATGGTGTTGTCATTCCGTTTTCCAATAATTTCAGTCAACCATAAATCCATTTTCCAAATTGATGAAAATGAACCCAAACACTGCATAGTTCATTTGTACTTGAAATGTTATTCACTATGACATGATCACCAATGCTTGGTTTCACAAGTCACATATGTTTACTTTTTAAAAGGTATTTTCTGTTTGAGATACTCTCCAGTTGTCCACTTATTGGTCATTTGGTTAAAAAGAAAAAGCATAAAATGCAACTTCTTGGAAAGTAGAAAATGTTGAGTAGTTTGGTTGACAAAAAGTGCAGGAAGTTGTACGTCTCATGAAGTTCTACTTCCCACACAATAGGGGGAGTGACTTACCTAGGTCCCCTTAGGTAAGTATAACTTCGGTAGAAAGCTACATCCTATGTTCAACCAAACAACTTTGACACTTTCTAGGAAGTTTCAATCCTGAGAATTACAAGTACCTGGGAATTACAACTTCCCATAGTGAGTATATTACATAATTAACAACTTACAATTTAAGGAAACATGCTAAGATATTGGAATAAGCATAGATAGTTTTTGTATATCCAATGTGAATGGAAATGAAAACTAAAAATCCATGTCAAAAAGATTTAGTGTTTAATTATTTACAATCACAAATTCACAAGATTTCAGATTAAAAACAATTATGAAGGCTGTATCCTTCTACCCTTTAAGAAGGGAACAAGCCAACTGACAATTAACATCTACAGTTAAATGAATAGCAACCCCAAAAAATATGTGATGTAATGTGGGTACTGATCAGAATTCTTCAGAAGTCATAATTATGGCCAACATCAAAGCCAACAATGAGCTTAAAGCATTCCTCAAATGGAAGTCTTAAATCTGATATCATCCCCAAAACATGTGTGATGTAATGTGGGCAGTTGGGCACTGATCAGAATCCTTCAGAAGTCATAATTATGGCTAACATCAAAGCCAACAATGGGCTTTAAGCATGCCTCAAAGGAAGTCTTAAATCCTATATCCTCTCCAAAAAATATGTGATGTAATGTGAGCACTAATCAGAATCCTTCAAAAGTCATAATTATGCATATCATCAAAGCCAACAATGACCTTTAAGCATGCCTCACAGGAAGTATTAAATATATATCCTTCCCAAAAAATATGTGATGTAATGTGGGTACTGATCAGAATCCTCCAAAACTCATAATTATGCCTATAAAATGGTGTGGACTCAGGACTCCATTTACAAATTTTTTAGCTAGAACAGACATTTTGACTTGTATAATATAATTTTCCCTTTTCACGTGAAACTAATATAATTCAAGTTAGTATTACAATTAAGTACATTTTTACTAACTACTCCCTCCGTTTCTGAGAAATGTTAACATTTACTTTTGCACAGTTTCCAATGCACTACTTTGACCCTAAATGTTTGTGTTTATATGAATACATAAACTATAAAAAATAGATTTTCCGAAAGTACTAATTAAAACGAATCCAACGTTAGTATTTTTACATATTAATTTCTTATATTTTTTCCGAAATCAATGGTCAAAGTTTGTAAAGTTTGACCTTCAAAAAGTAAATGTTAACATTTTTCCGAAACGGATGGAGTATTATCTAGCATTTTAAATTATACTGACCAACTTGGGGGGACGCGTGCATCACACACGTCCCACCAACTAGTCTATTCAAATTGGAGCAAGAGTGACTGCCATAGTTGATAGCAAAA
Organism: Tetragonia tetragonoides; assembly: GCA_038025085.1. Taxonomy (NCBI): domain Eukaryota; kingdom Viridiplantae; phylum Streptophyta; class Magnoliopsida; order Caryophyllales; family Aizoaceae; genus Tetragonia; species Tetragonia tetragonoides. The sequence continues at coordinate 36,769,597 of CM076148.1, forward strand.
CTATTGTTTAGTGATCTAGAAAGATGGAATAATGTCCTGTTCACAATGGGATTCTTTAATATTGAGCTTAGCAAATACTCCCTCCGTCCCACTCTTATGTTAGCACTTTCCTTTTTCATCCGTCCCACACTAATATTAGCACTACTTAAAATAGAACTTTTTTTTACAATGCTTTTACTAGAATACCCTCACAACTCCCAAGTCATTAGTTTACAGAGTAACCCACCCACTACATCAAATTCCCTAACCACTCCTTTCATTATACTCTCTCGCGTTTCAACCAACCCAAATTAATTTAACTTGTCCCTTCTAGATTTTACTTCATCAACAGAACCTTTCATCTCCCTCCCCTCAAATAAATCAAAAACCTTTCATCTCCCACCTACCTCATGGTCATCTAGATCTAAAATTATCTCTCTTTCTCTTAGGGTTTTGTTTCACTGCTCAACATCATCTACATCTGAAATTAACTCTCTCTCTCTCTCTCGTGTTGGCCCTTTGGTGCTGTTTTTCGTTTCTTGTTCTTCGTGTTCTTGAATGTAAAAAAAAAAAAAAAAAAAAATTGGGAGTTTTTTTACTCCAAACACTCATCTACATCTGAAGTTAACACTCTCTCTTGCTCGATTTGGGTTTTTTTTTATTCCTAAAATCGACACTACCCACTGATTCATCGTGTCTTTTGTTTGATTTTGATTTTGTTTTTATTCTTCATCGATGTTCTTCGTGTTCTTAGTGTTCTTCGTGTTCGACGTTCGATTTGGCCATCTTTTTGTTTCTCAGTTCTAAATTTCGCAATTGAAACTCCTTTCCACTGATTTTGTGGGGTTTGAGGCTTCTTTCTCTCTCCTAGGGTTGTGAATCTTGTGATTTTTCATGATGTGAAGGTGATGTGTGTTCTGGTGGGATTTGATGAAGTGACGGTGGACTGTTTTGATGAATTCGTGGTGGTGTATGAACTGGTGGTGGTGGTGGAGAATGGAGATGGCCGGGGACGTGATGTTGGTGCTAGTGTTTTGCTTCTTTTGATGACTAAACTATAAATGATGTTTCTAAAAAAAATGACTACAAATGATGAAATGAACAAATGATGATGGGTCAACAAATGCAAATGTCTCTCTCCTTGGGGATTTTGGTATTAGCAGAAAAGGACATAGGTTACTCTCTTTGTGGACCCATGATAAAACTAAGGGCAAAGTTGAGAATTTTGAACCTTTTAATTTTTTCTTAATCTCCGTGCCCAAAAGAAGTGCTAACATTAGTACGGGACGGAGGGAGTAAGAGAAAGGAGGCTTCAGTGATCTCACCTTTGTGATGTCTGCAAGAACCTCTTTTTCTTTACATTCAAACTCCTCCAGTTGTTTTCCAAGCTCAGCTTCAATTTCATGTACAAGATTTATGTCGTTCTACAATGAAAATGATAAGCAACTGTGAGACGAATGAATTATTCAGAGGAGAACACAGCACTAGGACATAACCCTTGAAAAATGCAAAATCACATTCTCACTGATCAGTAATCACTATAACAACTAGTGAGTAAAGGTTGGTTCTTACCTGTGTAACAAAGGTCACAGCAAGCCCTCCTCTACCAGCTCTGGCAGTACGCCCCACACGATGAACATAATCTCTAGGATACCTGCAGGAGTACAAGTAATATCAAGCACTGATAAGCCACTATTTATTTTTTTAACAAACGACATAGGTGTGAAATATGTGACCTCGGTATATCATAATTTATAACAAGATCCACGGTTGGAATATCTAGCCCACGACTGGCAACTTCCGTCGCTAGCAATACCGGGACCTGACCAGATTTAAAACGGTGTAAAGAAGCAAGCCTTAACGACTGGGATTTCATTGAATGCAGTGCTGCCACATCTTGATCAAGCTCTTCCAACAGTAAATTCAAAAGGTTACACGTTCTGTTTTAAAAAAGCAAGCCAGCAACGATTATCCTTTCCAAAATCAATGCAAAACAGCAGACAACCAAAATGAAGCAAGCTTAAGTTTCATGCAAAATCAGCAATTAGTCCGTCATAGCATGCTTCATGATTATCTAACGCTTAGTCATAAACTAGCAGGTGGAGCTACGTACTGGACTGAAGCTCACTAAGGCACTGGCCCAATGGACCTCCACTTGAACCAACAAAAAACATGCACTGTTGAGACAAAAAATGAAAGGAAAAGACCCTCAATGACCAACCATAAAAATAGACATGTCAGTCCTGTATAAAATCATACCTGCATCTATTTGCAAATATAATGGCTGACCGCACTCCCATATCTCCCATCTTTGACAGAATATGCAGCAGATAGACATCTTTAACATTTTTGGGAATGAAAAGATACTGTTGTTTAAGAGATTCCACAGTCTTAAAGCCTTCATATGCCTCATAGAAGTAGGCCTTGTTCGCAGAAAGCTCGAGTGATGTTTGTAGGTTACTGGTCATAGTTGCTGAAAATAATAAAGTTTGCCTGTTTTTTGGCAAGCACTGGAAGATCACTCTTAATTCCTCCTGAAAGCCAACATCGAGAACTCTATCTGCTTCATCCAATACAAGATACTGAAATAGGGAGAATAAGGTAATCAGATATCCATACACTATCTGTTTTTCAGCTTGATGGAAGATGTACGACAGTACAAGCAATCATGAATTGTGATTCGTGACAAACATGTAACATAAGATGTTTACTGACTTTTGTGCAAAAGCTATTTACTTTCATGCATTGTCAAATGTCAATTAATAAAAGCGGTAAGCAGAACAGTGAACCATGGGATTTTCATTATCATATTCTGGTTGAAGACATGCAGCAAAAATGTAAAATACACACTGTCCAACTGATTGCAGCGCCATATGTAGTGAAAGCAATGTGAAGTTCAGGAAGTTTAATGATTGAGAAAGCTGGTAGAAAGTTGATCAGAGGGCAATGACATATACAACAATTACATTACCCAGTGCCTCCAAAGAGGCTACCATCCAAACGGTACAGAGGCTCGGCTGTAAGCAGTCTTACCTCAGTGAATACAATTCATTTCAACCAAAGAGGAAAAGAGGGGGGGGGGGGCGGAGTTTGCATGGTTCTAAGATGATTATAACAGTAGCTTTTACTGTTTGTGGGAGGCTTGGGGGGCTATCTGAGAAGCTCAACCAAAATACAAATAACAATGCATGCTCCACAATTAGACATGGCAAACGGGTTGGTTCTGGTCGGGTCACTTCGAGCTCGGGTCACTATCAGGTCGAGTCATATCGGGTTGTCGGGTCAAACAACTCTTGCCTCACAAACTCGGGTCTCGGGTATGGGCCATTAGCGGGTCAAACCTTTTCGGGTCGGTCTTCGTGTGGGGTCAGATTTTGCCAGCTCTACCCGCAATGGAACATATCACACAGAACAATAGGAGACATATAGTGTCCACCCTTTAAGAACCAAAACATAAGGCCTAAGCCCTACATCACAGACTACCTTGGTGACACACTCTGCCCATATAATCTGATTGACTCACTAGAAAAGAGGGTTCAATGCTAAATATCCTTCCCAAAATGAATCTTCATTTGGGTGTATCCTATTCAAAAATCAGCTAGAACAAACAAGCAGAGTTCATTAAAGTCAAGGAGCAAATTATGAGACATGCATGGGACTTGGGAGGAAGGGAAGAATCAGTCGCACTAAAATCTTTAATTTCCTAAAAGGCTAAAACCCGAGCGACAGGCCTAGAGTTACTCAGTTACTCCAGAAATTACTACTCAAAAGCCTCATGTTCAAACTGCAAAACTCAGTAGTCGCAGGGCAGCAATTAGTTCATTTTCACATAATATAATTAAAACGGGCAATGAACAATGACGAAAATTGAGGTTTTATTTGTGTAGCGACTCTAGAGGATATGGTGAACAAAAACACAGCAACATGATAAACCTGTTTCATATTATATGAGATAAATCCCATAGTAGTTATTCCGGATGAAAAGAAACATCACTTGAATTAAAATCTATACTAAACATCATAATTAGCTCGCAAAAGTTATTTCTCCCGAATCCAACACAGCATTAACATGAAATTTAAGAAGCAAAATATAAGGTAACAATCACCTTGGTTTTCGAAAAGACTGGAGGTATATCTGGGTTCTCTTCAAGCAGGACCTTAAGTCTTCCTGGAGTTGAAATAATCACGTGAGGCCTTTGCATAAGTGTCTTTGCCTGGGTGATCATGTCCATCCCTCCAACCACAACAGCACCGCGGACATGCAAGGTTGATCCAAGAGCACGAAACTGCTCCGCCAACTGATAAGCTAATTCACGAGTGGGAGTCACAACGAGGGCAAAGACGCCATATGGGTCCTCTGCCAACTGGTGAAGGATTGGGAGAGCAAAGGCAGCAGTCTTTCCACTACCAGTTTGAGCCAGACCCAGTACATCACAACCCGCAAGGATTTTGGGAATGCAAAAGTGTTGAACAGGGGTTGGTTTCTTCATTCCGAGCTCAGAGCAGGTCGTAATGGCCCATTCCGAGAGGCCCAAATCAGCAAACGTAGAGGAGGGTGCGCTGGACTGGCTCTGTTTTTCAACTTGCTGATGCTCATCAGAGATTTGGGTATTATTTTCTTTGGGAATGGAGGGCTGTCGCCGTTTGGACGAACCCTTCGTTTGCTTGGAAAATAGAGGAAAGCTCTGATCAACTAATGTATCTTCATCCATTATTTTTTTCTGAGAGATTGATATACCCTTTGCCCTACAAACAAATGGACAGAAATATTTACAAATTCCAGTTACATTATACCGTATCACCGCCTAATTAGAAATTGAAAAAAAGAATAACTCCCCAAATTGAGGCATCAATATCACAATTACATATCAGATTCACTAGTACTTTTATAGTTCAATCTCACCAGTGAATGCATTTCTAATTTTTGGTTCCAAGGATAATTCAGCAACGATTTCCCACAGTTCTCCAAGTACATGGTGTAGAATGAATCATTCATCTATATATGTACTAGATAACAATAGGGAAATGACACCTGGATTCTCCTTGGAACCGAAAACTATACATGCACTCACATCTTAAGTGAGATAGAACATTTAAGGACAGTCCTAAACCGGGGACTATCAAAGATTTACTCCTAATGAGTAATGTTTAATGGATATCTAGGCACATGACACATTTCAGATTCAATTGAACAGCAAGTATAACACTCCTTAATATCCAACACCACAAGCCATAGGGTCAACACCAACCCACCATCATAACAGATACCACAACCACAACACCACATCAACAATAAGCTCAACACAACTTACATTTAGCTAAATTCTAAATTATCATAACTAAACGCGAAAAACCTACACGGGTAAGAGAGAGAAAAGTAAAATCTCCCTTGTATCACAAAATCTCAACATCAAGTTGAAGACTACTGCAAATATAAACCAAATATTAGCATGATTTCTCTGTCTTTTACTCATCCACACCTCAAATCATGCTTAAATCATTGGGTAACATAAAAAACTAGTAGGTCTAAAGAAAACATAATTCACATAGCTTACACTTGCTGAAAATCACACAAATATATACTCAAATATAATTCCATAAATAAAACGTATAAATCAAAAAGTAAACTTATAAGCATTTGCCCTCTGCGCCTGTTTAGAACAGAAGACGACCTTCTTTTTCTTTTCCTTTATTGAGGTAACAGAAGACTACCTAACGCAGTCAAACATTAAAATCTCAAAATTTGTCACTCATAGCATAACCCCCTATTGAGCCTCTATTTTTTTCCCAGAGAACGTGTAAAAAAGGAAAAACACTAACCGTTAAGAAATGAAACAACCAAATGATATTCTGATTTTGAAAGCAAACAATTAACAATACAATACTTGGTCTCAACAGGTCAAAAGGATAACTAAAAACACAAAATCAATCATTCACTTGCCCAGTTTTAAGACTTTTAATAGCCCCACCAATTCAAACAAACTTAACCCTAGTAGAAAAATTCGTAAAGTTTGAGAGGAAGATGATGAAACAAAAATTTTGTGACTAAATTATAGCGCTACTTAAGAATGGGAGCAGCAAATTTGACATTACTTCGAGCAAAAAGAGAAAATCAGTCAAAAATATTTTAATAAGAGAGAGAACCGCAGCAAACAAAACATCAATTTCACACAATCTCGAAAATAGAACTAAAAGAAACAATCAAAAAAAAATTCAACTTTGATTGGGGGCCTGTAAATTATCCCCATGTGACCACATAACACAGGCCCAACAAGACATAACAAGTGAAGGGGCCCAGTCCAACAACCTATAGACAAGCAACACTTGGCTATAAATTCCAAGGAAGAGCACAAAGGTAACTAACTCATCTCTACACCATATACCCTACTCATACCCTACTCATACCTTGCTCATCTCCAAGATATCTAACTTCACCATTGGAGGGGGATTCCTCACCTACCCCCGAGGGTAGTCTGATCTGTCTTGCAGGTGACGTGGAGGGACCTACCGAGACGGACCCACCGGCAACCCGACATAAAGAGAAAAAAGGGGGCTAAATAAGTAAATTTGGTTACCACGCCAGCCAAAAACTCGTCACGAGCTACTAACTCCGTGTGAGGAAGCCAACCCTTAGGGACTTTTATCCCCAACTCGTCACTCTCATCTACATCTAAGGTGAATACACCTCGGGCCTCGTCAATCTCACCATCATCAGGATACCTGATCCCATAATTAAGTAGCACAGCCCCAATCACGCCTAACGGGGAAATCAGGAGGCACAGAGAGATAGAAAAAACGATCATGCCACCTCTTACAACTCCCTTTCTTGGGATACATAGTGATGATGTGTTTGCGGTTACTGAAACTAAACCAACCAGGGTACTTGGGGACACCATCACTCTTGATAATATGAAGAGAACGAAATAAGCGCAATGACTCAGGTAACTTGAAATGCCTAACCGTCCACAGCCAAGCGACCACGGTACGCAAAGACAAGGGCGTCAACTGCCCAACACAAAGATTATAGTTGTTTAAGAGACGAACCAAAAAAGGATCCAAAGGAAATCGGAGTCCATACTCTAAAGCCTTCATGGGTACAGTCACACAGTTGGCTGGCGGACAAAGATACTTGTCCCTCTTACGAGGAAGAGAAAAGGAGTAACCCTCGGGGAGATGATAAAAACGATTGGCAAAATTGGCCAAATCAAGGGGAATGGCAGAACCACACAACCATTTAGCATCTACAACCACCTTCCTAGCTCTGGCAGCATTCGGAAAATCTGTCCACTCACCAACATAATCCTCCTTCCCATCTCGTTCAAGATGACAAAAATCTTGGGTATCATCGCTATCACAAGAGTAGGGCTCCTTCAACTTAGAGTCATCTACACGTTCAACACTACCACCCTCGTCAGAGGGAAATTCTCCCACATCATTTAAATCCAAATCCACATCCTCACCATAATCACCCAAGTCACAATCCATTTGAGAATCAAATGGAATTTCCTCAATTGGGGACAAAGGACGGTCACACCCGCCATCAACATCCTCAGCGACTGGACGACGAGCAAGGACCTGAGGATTCTTTGACCTCATCTGCTCAAGCAAAGAGTGGTAAGATTGTAAGGAGACCGTAACATTAGCAGCAAGCTCAAGACAACTCCCTAACGACACTACCCCATCAAAATGGCGGCGTAACCCAATGTTAAGGCCAACCTTCCGAAACAAACAATCCCAATCTAGATCAGAGGCATATCCGCCACAACGAAGAGGAAGACCCCCAGAGGAGGGAGACCCAAGATCGGGGAAACCCGGGGGATAATGCCCACGGCCCATCAATTTGCCTGAGGTTAAGGGATCATAAGAGGGCCAACAAGCAAAAGGGGACAATATCAAACCCAAAATCATTTACCAAAATGCAGCCAAGCAAAGGAAATCTATATAAACAGAAAATATATAAATAATATATATATATATATATAATAACAAAGGAAGCAGCCAAACCCAAGGGAAATTCATCCAGCCAAGCAAAGTAATTGAAGGACGGAGACCACGAGGCCAATTCGAACCAACTAGCGCAAGCAATTCCATAAATTGAAAAGAAGAAGAGCAATAGAAACTCAAAACAAACAATCAAACCCAGCCCAAGTGAAGGAATGGAACCAGCCAAAGCACGAAATCAACACAAGCTACAAATTTAAATCAAAAAAAAAAAAAAGGAAAAACATGAAGAGGCAAAGTAGTAGAAACCCACGAAGCAAAATGAAGAGGGAAAGGACAACAATTAAGCCTGACATCAAACAAAAGAGGAAGCAAGAAATAAAGAAACTAAAATTATGAAGATTCGTACCTGCAAACCGGAGGAGTGGACAGGCAAGAGCGATCCTCGCCGGAGCCGCCAGAAATCAGTCGTCCTTATGAAGATGGAAGAGTATGAGGAAAGAGAAAGATAGAAAGGAAAAGGTTTCCACAAAGAATATCTCTCATACCCACTAAAAGACAAGAAATCCTCTCCATTTGGTAAAAGAAATGGATGCCTTTATTTGCTAAATGAAGGGTGAGATCTCTTCTAATCATATTTTAAATTAAAATAAATTTAAAAAAGCAAAATGAGAGAAGGGTCCCAACTCAAAAGAGAAGGAATTAAAAGCCTGGTCTGTGAATGCAAAGAATAGCGAGAAAATTAATACCTAGGTTCACTATAGACATGCTTATCAAGGTGACACTAACCAACGCTACAAAAACGCAACCTTCCTTAAGTTTCTAATCCTGTCCGCTTCATCAGGTTTGAAACTTGGGGACTAATGATTAGGGGTTTGTAAATGACCCACGCGGCTATACAGCATGGGCCTTATAAGCCCACATAAGACACACTGCCTTTCTTAAGTTCCTAAACCTGTCTGCTTCAGCCAAGCTTGAAACTTGGGGACTAATGATTGGGGGCCTGTAAATTATCCCCATGTGACCACATAACACAGGCCCAACAAGACATAACAAGTAAAGGGGCCCAGCCCAACAACCTATAGACAAGCAACACTTGCCTATAAATACCAAGGAAGAGCACAAAGGTAACTAACTCATCTCTACACCATATACCCTACTCATACCCTACTCATACCTTGCTCATCTCCAAGATATCTAACTTCACCATTGGAGGGGGACTCCTCACCCACCCCCGAGGATAGTCTGATCTGTCTTGCAGGAGACGTGGAAGGACCTACCGAGACGGACCCACCGGCATTGCTGGCTGCAGCCCCCCGAAACAAACTTACTGAAAATTAAACTGAAAAGTTTTAAAAGAAGAGAGAATCGCAACAACACCCAACACCCAAGGGTCGAAATTTATGAGCGAAGATATTGTTGAATGCGATTTTACAACAAACTACCCAAAATCAACATAGAACTTACCCAAAATCAAAAACTTCTAATTAGTACTTCAATGTTAATTTAGTACGAAATTAGAAACTAAACAGTTCTAACAATTTCACATTAGGAACTATAAGAAATTACAGTAAAATATGTAAGGAAACGCATAGCAATTAATGAAAACCTAAGTAGCAAAAGAGAAACAAGAGAGAGAAATAGAGCAAAGAAATAACTTTACCAAAAGACAAGACGTGGGCTTAATAGTTGAGTGACTGTGAACCGCCGAGAAGTGGAGATGGGGTTTTAATGGTGGAACGAACTGAACAACGAAGGAACTGAGCAGCTGCTTGCTGTTTCTTTGCAAGAAAAGGAGCGAGGAAGAGAGAGAGAGGGGGGGGAGGCCGCAACACCGGGGTGGAAACGCGGGCCATGGGGAAAAAATGTGTGCTTGGGGCTTTGATCTAGGTTGCACCGATGTTTTCAAACGGGAAAAAATATGCGCTTGGGGCTTTGATCTAGGGGCCGTTTGGTTGGGGTAATGATTAAGGGGATAATGGAATAGATTTTTAGGCTAAAATAGTAATGTGAAAGGGTGATGAGGGTAATGATTAAGGAGGGGTAATGGAGAAAATGAAGGAAAATGGGGAAAAATCATTACCCCATGGGGAGGTGGGTTGCAATTATCCCTCAAATGGGGGTAATCATTATCCTCTTTCTCACAAAATCTAACCCCCACTGCCTCACATACCTCCCATTTTAGCCTAAAATTCCATTTCATTACCTCCTTAATCATTACCCCCAACCAAACGGCCTCTTAGAATATCGATATTTGTAGGATACTTACACGATACTTGAAGATATTTGATCGCTAATTTTTAGACATGTTTATATTGTTTATCTATTTTTCATCTAAAAATTGTAAAATATACGTATGAAAAGATGTTTGAATTGTTTCCATTCACATTTTCTTAGTTACTAGGTAGATGCCCGTGCGTTGCACAGACTGATATTATTTAATAAATTTAAATCTTAGCAAAAAAAAAATCAAAGCGTAATTGTCACTATTGAGAAAAATAATTAGTAATATATAGATAAATATTAATATAATCCATTTAATATCATAAATGTCATATAGGAGTTGCGGTTTAGTCTCTCTTCTCTCAAGAAAAACTCTGGCCTCCCTTTTCTCTCAGCATTTGAAACTTCATACAATATGAAATCGGGGTTGTCGTTGGTCATCTACCAGAGATAAGCCCCTCTTTCTACTAGCTTTTTTTTCCTTTTTTCATTGTTTTTTGGTTTTTAGTCAATAAATTTCACTCCATTGTGAAGTTTTAATCGCTCCTTTTGGTGAGATTTCGGTCAAACCAATTCTGAGGTTAATTTGACTCCTTTTGTGAGGTTCATTTGACTCCATTTGTGAGGTTCACTTTGACTCCTTTTTGTGAGGGTTATATCTTCATTTTTGGAGGGTTGGTAGTTTTTGGTTCATGGATGTGGCTTCAGTTCGTTTGTACGGTGATACTGCGAATCTTATTCTTCAAGATGCAGTCTACAATGTCAGAGTTGTGCATTCATCAAGGCTATGGAAGGGTCTTCCGCAAAGAGGTTGTGATATGGAAAACAACGATAGGAAGCCGTTCAGAATTGTCAAATCGCAAGTGCTTGATAGTCTTTCAATTAGAATGTTTTCTGATGTTTTAGATTCATTTATTGTTGAATTTGATATCGTTTGTAAATGCCGTATGTCCTATTATTAATGCAATTTCTATATTTTGCCTCAAAAAAAAATATCATGAATGTCATATAATAATATTACAAGCATCTTATATAATTTAAACACTTGTCACAACTTCAATTAATTTTTAATTATCTCACCACATATGTTACATGATCCAAAAGGTCGTGGTTTCAAAGTCTTTCTATACTTGATGTTAGTACGTTAATGCTTTTATATTGATATAAGTGCACAACTAACCTTCCAAATGTATTTTATGCTAAAATTAGGTTAAATGTGTAATGTGAGATAAGTACTTTTCAAAAAATGCACAAACACATTTAAGAGGGTTACCGCTTGGTATATATTTTTACATTATTAATTCAATATACTAGTTTGTGTTCATATATTTCTCTAGAGTTTCTCTTTCTCTCACCATTGGATTAGATGGGGGTTTGGGTGTTTGGATCCTCTGGAATTCCCTTTTCTAGAGTTTCTGTAGACTTCTTTTTTTGTGTCTATCTCTCTCCTAACTACCTATTTCCCAAAAGTTACCCCCTCTAATCCAATGGTTCCAAAATCCCTCCTCCCTCTAATCAACAAATGATGAGAGAAAGAGGAACTCTAGAAAAAGAACTCTAGAGGTTCCGTTCCCACAGTTTTTTAATTCAAACTTGTATAGTTGAAGGGTATATAATTTGGAGCCTGAAAATAACATAGTGGATCAGTTTATATGTAGAGCTATAAAAGTTTTCTATTAAAGATTGGACCTAGAATCATTTTAGATTCATCGTTTATTTCTTTATTTTAACTTGAGATTAACGAGAAAAAAAAATAAACTTGAGATTGCTTTTTAAATTTCTAGAACTAATACATGTATCTTTTGCTTCTTCTTTTCTTTTTTCTTTTTTTACGTTGCAACTGTTTAGTTTTTATGTGGACGCATCCTATGTTGTAATAAATAGGAAAGTACAATATTAGTATATACTCTATTACATTAGTTTGTATCCTTTCAAAAATAAAAAATAAAAGTTAATTACTTTTTTTAGGTGGACGCATCCTATGTTGTAAAAATTACGCGATATATATATATATATATATATGATTCTTTATTTTTGTAATCAATAAAACTTACTACAAATGAGTCTCACTTTAAAGGATATTTTCACACTCTTTCCAATGATGTAAGAAATTTAATGTTTTAAGCGGTAGAAGTAAAGTTATATGCTAGTTAATCTAATAGTCTACTTCTTAACGATTTAGGAAAGTACAACTATAGTATATATTCTATACCAAAACCTCTAATAGTCTACTTTTTAATGATTTAGGAAAGTACAACATTATTATATATATTCTATACCAAAATCTATATTTCTATTTTATATTTATTTTAAAATTTTATTACAATGGCTCACTTAGGTGGACGCCTCCAATGTTGTCAGCAAATGCCTCTAATATATAGATGCTAGTTCTAAAGCCCGTGCGCTGTATGGGTTGAGTGAAATGTCTGTATATTAATATTGATTTGGTAAAGTACGCACACTAATATGCATATTTAATAAAAGAAATCATAAATAATTTCTAATAGATTATAATTATGCATGCTATATAGTGATGCTAGTTTCATGCTATCCTTAGTGATTTAGGTCAATCTCTCTTTTATTTTTCACGCTCCTTGGATCATCAAGATTTGCTAGAAAAAATAAGAAAACTTGAAAGCAAAGATATGTAGGGAGAACAAACGGTGAGAAAATGTTCAAAAAAATGGAGAAGTGACTATGTGAGGCGTTTAAACAAAAAAGATATTAGTTATCATCATCCTCCTAAAAATACAATTAGGATTCTAATCAAATTGCACCTTCGAAAATGGTTACTTTAAAATCGTTGTTAGATCGATGTTCAATTATTATATATCATGTCGGAGGAGCTTTAAATCAAGGAAAATTGGATGCCAATAATTCGAAATTTGGCTCGTCAGCTGCCAATAAATCCAAGTTTGATTTCAATCCCAAATACTCCGAAATTTGGACTAATCCACCCAAAATGGTTTAAATGAAAACGATCGTTAACAGAGTTATGACTCCGTTAATGGATGGTTCCTTTTAACTCAAAAATCCCCATTTCTCTCTCTCACTCAAAACTTTCAATCCATGCCACCAAGGTTGGGAAGCTTTTGTCCAAAAACAGCATTTGCTTGCATTTTGACCTCCCAAATCCCACCAATAGCGAGAACCGAACTAGGAGGCAATAGTGGTGGAATTACAATTGACATACAAAACAAGAGAAAACAATAGCAATGGTTATGGAATTCATGAAGAATGTGTAACTCCTCGCACCCACCAACCTGTTCACTACATATATTCTCATATCATAGCATAATCCACATAAACTATTCAAATCTTGGACAAAGCAATAAATGATCTTTCAAAGCTGAGCAACCGACATATAACTATATGAAGTCTAAACCCAGAACCTTCATAAAACCAATTACAACCAAATGAAGTAAAATTCTGAACAATTCAGAACCCCATTTCGTCAAATTACGAGTCTTGGTTAATCGCCGAGCAACATCAGCCTGAGCCCTAATTGCAGATGCTGCAACCAAAATCTGTGAAATAAAAATTTAATAAAAAAACAATCAAAAACCACCAAAAATGATGAGAAATGGATCTATCTAATTAAGCAGAGATAAATTCGGACACTCACTTCTTAGATTTTGTGGGTTTTTGGTATATGATTTTGTGGGCAAAAGCTTTCCAATAATGGTGGGAAAGGCTGAATAACTTTTAAGAGAGAGAAAAATGGGGGATTTGGGTTATAAAGGGAACAGTCGTTAACGGAGTCGTAACTCTGTAACGGCCGTCTTCATTTAAACCATTTTGGGCGGATGGGTCCAAACTTTAGATTATTGACGTCCAATTTTCCTTAAATCAATGCGATAACATCTCAATAAATTTAGATATACATGAAGCATTCAACTTTCATTAGTCTCCCGTTACATTCATGTCAACTTTTGGCCTTGTACTCTCGCAGATAGCAAATAGAGAGGCAAATTAATAAAAAGGTGAAATGTGAACATGAGGAGAAGTATATATCACAATCTCCACTTCTTTTTTTTTTTCCTTTCAATATTCTAAAATATATTTCTGGCTTATGTGGCTTGCTTTTAATTTTTTTTTTTGTTGAGACTAATTGCTTAGGTGATGCAACTTAGTAATCAAACTTGTGTCATGCATGGACTTAAAATATATTTGCTCAAATTTATTTTCAAGCCAATCTTACATGTTTCTTATACATATTGTATATGAATGTCGTTTCAAGGTACTTTTCGATGCGAATCTTATGATTTAAAATATTACTTTTTTATACATGTAGAAAAAGTTATATTTGATTTTATAAATATTTGACATAGACCTAATATAACTCTTGTAAAACTCTATAGGTCTATCACAACTAAAGCTCTATATTTTATTTCCTAACCTTTATTTATTTTTTTGTTTAATTGCGTGCTTAGATGACATTCCTATGTGCCACGATGCTCGTGGGATGCACGCGTTCAAATTTATATTTTTTGTTGTTTTCGTTTTTCTTTTATTAGTAAACATTATATTTTAAAATTTATTTACTGTAATTAATATTGTAACACAATCTTACACGTTTATTGTAAACATATTATAAATGTATCTCATTTCGAAGTACTTTTACGAATGTGATAGTGTAAATATTATTATTTGTAAAGATGTGTAGGATAGTTATATTCAAGATTGAATATCAGACAAAGATAAAGTAGTTATGACGCCAATAAAACTCTAACTACTTAGCACAATTCAATCTCTTTTTTTTTTTTTTTATTATTCGAAACTTTATTACTATGAAACTTCTTTATATTATATATTGATTGATATGTTAAAAATAGTTTTATCTGGAAATTAATTTGGGTATACTAATTACTAAGTTACTAACGTGTGAAAAATCTTCATTTTCTTTTCTTGTTTCTATTTCTATTTATTTATATTTTAATTTTTTGCTCAAATTATGTGTTATGAGTATGTGTTACTTTAATTTTATTGTTTAATATTCTCTCTTATGTGGCATGCTCTTAAAAATATCGCTTAGGTGGCTAAAGATATTGGCTCATTTTTTATTTTTAGCTTTATTAATTTTATTGTTAATATTATTATTATTTTTTACTTATTTACGGGATCCAACATATACCTGCGATCTTACATGTTTCTTATACATATTGTATATGTACCTCGTTCTAAAGTATTTTTCAATGCGAATTTGATGGTATAAAAATTATTTTTTGAGATGGGTAGAAAAAGCTATATTCGATTTCAAATATTTGACACAGTTCTAGTATAACTCTTATAAAACTCTAGAGGTTTATCACAACTCAAGAATCCTAACCGTTAGTGATTCTAAGACTCCTAAACGTTTTACACTTAGTTACTATTTGTCATTATTAACGCTTAGGTGTTGCGCTCTTAAAATTCTCGCCTACGTGGCGTGCCTCATAGCTCCCGTAAAATGTCTCATTTATATATATATATATTGATTGACGATTATGATTATGATTTTCATAATATTACGATTTAGTGCATAGATCTCTGAGAAAAAGAATCATTTTTACATATTATATTGTTTAATCATTACATGTATTCGTATCCTTTTTTTTTCTTTCAGAGATGGGGTATCTCGTATCTGTATCCGTACTCTGCGCACCTGTATCCATATCCATGCAACCTAGGTTATGATTGATGAAGAATAGAGTCCTGGAAAATGGGTCAATCAGATTGGCTTCAAGTCAGTTTAATTTCGATCTGACCAAATCGAGTTGATGTTACCCTGTGATTCAGATTCGGGTCGGTACTTTTTGGGTCATCTCGCTCTATTTCGTATAGGATGCCTAGATTAGTGTATGCATTTGTAGATTTTGTTAAACGACATTTATATTTTGCGTTTTGAACAATTTAGATCTATCATTTATATCTATTTGACAAAAGTTTCAACCAAGGCACCACTTTTTTGGGGTTGGTTGTATTGTGCATTATGGACAAGTTCGATTTGGTACTATGAAATACTTATAAATGGTTTCGTTTATGAATGGATATGGTTTGCATTACGACAAGAATAAAAACCAACTCATTGAACTAGAAAATGTAATATACAAAATTGTTGAAACTTTCATTAATTGGGTGCATCATATCCAAACCTTACAATCAAGTACAAGAAACCATATACATTTCTACCCAAAAGGAGCACCAAAAGTCTGACTAACATCTTGCCTAAAACCATCACCCTTACCCTTACAATGGCTACATTACACACCAATCAACAAACAATTACTTGCATATAATCCCCAACCCCAAAAACATCACTACACAAACAACAAGCACCCAAGTAAGCAGTTTCAGTGTGTTATTAGCATTGACCAATGTTTTCTTTAGAATCTTGACTTCTCTAACACAAGCATTGGACTTGTCCTTAAGCCTTTCATTTTTAGCCTTAAATCCCCCAATTTTGACTTCAAAGATACCACCTCCAGCTGCAATTGGGTCATTGTTCTTTGCAATCTCTTCCTCTCGTCAATTAGCTTATTAGTAACATCTCTTTGACATCCTATGATACCTTCATAAACCCAAGCAAAACCAGTGCAACCTCGTTTATCTGTATCATGGGATCATAAATTGAACATTGCAGAAACTCCTCCATGGGTTTGAAAATATAGATAAAACAACAAACAATAAATTGATAAACGCCGAAATTTGGTACAAACTATCAACAAATTAAACCTCCAGTCCCAGTTACGAAAACAAAAACTTAACTTTTAAATCCCCAATTACGAAAACAAAACCCTAATTATTATACCACCAATTACGAATACCAAAATACAGATAGGGCATAGATAGACAAAATTAGTGGAAGATAAACAAAGATACAGAGATGACGAGAGACATAGATAGAGAGAGAGAGAGAGGATGTTCACCTATCTTGGTTGTGAGATAGAGGGGTAAACGAAATAAGAGACAAAATTTGAAATTGGACAGTGAAAAACCTTTCGCGGGGTAGTTACCATGACTGAAAGTCAAGTGAGGTATTATTTGTCTACTAATGTTAAAACCCCACCGAAAATTTGCATTTGATATGTTTTTAGTGGCGGTTTGTATTTTAAAAGGTGCTTCAAAATTAAAAACAAACGTTCAGATAGGGGCTCACTCACAATCAGTCTAAGTTATTATGTGTTTACTATCAAAAAATTCAAAAATTCAAAATATTTACTAGTGAAAGAGCTTGCTTAGAATTTCATCCTTTGCCCATCATGACCATAACGCTCTCACTCAATACGTTGCCGCCCTCACTGTTGATGTTTTATGTTGTTCGTCACTTTATTTTCAATGGGTTTGTTGTTGATTAAATCAGAAAAAAAAAAATGAAATAAATTAATAAATATGGTGAGAGAAAAAAGGAGCAAACGACTTATCATCAAGTAGAATGCAGAAACTCCTTGATACACTGGTACCCTAACACACACGTGCGAAAAAACCCTCTCTCTCTCCCTCTCTCTCTCTCTCTCTGAACGCTCATAAAGATAATAAAGTTCATTAAACATTTGGTTTATTATTATTACTAGTGTGTGTGCTTTTTTTCTTTAAAAGATAAATTTTCAATAGCCTTTTTAATTTCATTAATCATATATTCATATATGTTGAATTCACACATGATCATTGTTCAGAATAACCTCGATGTGGTGACGACTTTGGTTGATGGTTCAATTCAAGCCTTTCTATTCCTACAATACTACAATTAACACAAACATTCTTAACCAAATTAAATTTATTTAGCCTATATTTATCTGCATGCTAACACTCGTCAGCAATCATTGTATGATATGGCAACTGAGAAGTAATGTTATATCCAAAGGCATGTCTACTTTTGGGTGGGGGGATTAAACTCACTTTGTTAATAAAAATTCATAGGCATTCTATAAAAAAGAAAAAGAAAAAAACTCCTAGAGCACATAACGTACAAACCTTTTTATTTTTGGCAATTTTTAAGAGGTTAGGTATTACTTAAATGACGAAGTCTTTTTTCAAAATGTTAAAAAGCTACTGACTAATTCATATGATATGACATGTTCCTGAATTTCCTTTTGGTGTTGCTGTGAGGTTGTATCAAATAATGCACAAAACTTAATACGTAACATGTAGATAGTCATGATTTAAGAATGGAGCTATCTTACGCTACAAAAAGTTATTTGAAAGTAAACCCGAAAACTAATTAGAGTAAGGTGTGACATACAAATAAAAGAACATAATATGCGAAGGTTACAATAACTCAATTTTGGACTGCAAATCACAAATTCACAATTGAAGGATGAGACTGAGTCAACACTATTACATTGAAATCCCCCAAACTACGCAAACACCCATCAGCTCTTACATCCAGAAAATCAGAAATACAGTATGTCAGTTTCACTTCTGTTTTTCCCCTCATCACTTTCAGTTTTTTGAGCCAATAGTCCCTTTCAAAAGACCTTTATGTTTGAGCATAAAGATCAAGACATACCAAACCAAAATTTTGAACTGTTTTTCAGCTCTTCTGTATCCAAATAGCCCAATATCTGTAAACTTCATACTTGAGTTGCCACCTATAGATCCAAAGGAATTGAGCGTCCTATTGATCATCTTCAATGTCTTTCTGCTTCTTTGTTTAACCCTGCTCACTTCAGCCACATCATTCCCTTATTAGCTTGCAAGAAAACCCCTGCTTGTTCTGATTTGCAAACCATCTAAAGACAGAGACCTGTAGCAGGCCAGCAACCAAGAGCACACATACCAACAGCATCCTAACAGACTTGTAGCAAAGGAGCAACAAATTTGCAGACATGCAGGAGAAAAACCATAGACCACCAAAGAATCCTCACCAAAATCAGTTGCGGCAGAATGCAGCATACAGGTGTAAATCAGGAGCACAACAGCATCTCATATGTGACTTGTAATAGCTTGCAGGTAGTAGGTAACCTGCACATTTCTTCACAGATTGCAATCGAACACAGCATGGGAGCAATTTCGCGAGTAATAGTCTCAGCGTCCATATTCAACTTCTGGAAGATTTGACAGTTTCTCCTACACCAGATGACATATGCATATTTAGTTGCAAAAGATTTAAGGCACATAGCTTGAGGAGTAATCCTCTTTGTATGCTGCAAGTCTTGCAACGCCCATCGCATCTCAGAATCTTTCAAAAGGGTCAGTTCTTTTAAATCCCAACAAAGCACAGAGATGAACAGTTGAACACGTATTAGGTTCATCAGATAATTGGCCCGAATATTAAAAAAGTGAACTGCTCAAATTAACATCAGAACATAAAAATATAACCATCCTAGTTCCCAAGCACATAAAGTAAAATTCTGGAGTAATGTTTCTTAAATGTGAACATCAGAACATCACTCAAATTTATATAGGTTTTTGGGTTAAAGGTGGATGATGTGCACTCAAATAAAAAAGCTACCTTTTCATCTACTTCATCCAAAATCTGTGTATTTCCTGCACATTTCAAATTTCAATAGAGGGATGAGAGGGGATCATATATATAATGAAACTGTCTGAGATTATACTGCAAATAAATCTTACTCGGCCCTCAGAGAGGGGACCATCAGAGAGGAGTATTCCGTCACCAATGACAGTAGCATCAAATATCAAGATTTAAGAAATAATAGTTACATGGTAGCTTGCCAGCAGATTTTTAAAATCCATCACATTGTTTCCGTCACCAATGACAGCAGCATCAGAAATTCTGTTGTCAATGGGGATATTGCAAAATATGGTAGCGAGCATGATATTCCTGACAGGAGGCTACCAATGTTCAACAAAATTTCTTATCTATCAAAGTGTAGCTCCAAACTCCGAACCAAGAAAAAGTCTAGCTGCAAACGTGTTCGTATTCTTGACATTTACCTTATTCTTGTGCTTTCTGTTTTTTGCCTGTCGTCATTCGCATTTCTTTATGTATAGTTCTGAAAATCACCTACTTGCTATTCACTTCCTTAAATAAAGGAACAGTTCACTATGATATAAAGAAACCTTTTTCAAAAATTGAGATCTAAAGACATTCACAACTACGAATTTTGGTTTGGTTAGTTATTAAAGGAAAGAAGTCTGGAAGAACATGAGACATGAAATTGAAATCTAAATCATGAATTTTGCAACACACTGATTTAAAAACAAATGTTGATGTATCTGGTTCATTTCTTACAGTTTGAATTAGTCACGTGCATTAAAGGTCACATGAAATGTTAATAAGACATATATGATACCAAATTTGATGAATCAGTCATGTCACATGTGCATTAAAGATCACATGAGAAAGAGGTCCACAACCAAATGTAGAGAATTGAGTGTGAAGATGGTCTCTTACCCACAATGCTTTTTCCCTGTATTGTGAGCACACTTGATTCTGACACTAAAACACACCCCACTATGAAACTGCCAGCGTATTTAAACTTTGTTATGAGTTGTTGGATGTTGTATCTTTTTATATTTGAACATTGAAATGAGGCCAGTTGAAGACAAAAACTGCCATGATTACATGAACATTGACGCCACATATATCGCCACCACAGAATGTGAATCGCAAAATGGCAAAACTCAGAAATTAAATCCTGACATCCTTTTGACCTAAAACTCGAACTGCCGACAAACTCCTACACTTGCAGATTCTAGCTCTAACCTATTACCTATGGCACTTTAAGTATACCCCTTCAGAGAGTGAAGACTCTTCCCACACTTTGCATCAGTCCGTGCTTTTGCAATAGTTTTCTTCATTTCATCACCAAATCAAACTTAAAATGGCCTTACCCCCAAAGTGAAAGAGATACATCAAAGCTACAGTCTACAGTTATAAGAATCTAATCCCAACATCATTTTTAGTAAACTAATCAACCTCTATATTAGCTACTGAAGACACTCACTTTGTATGGTCTTAAAAGGTGGACTATATAAAGCCTCAATAACTCTTGATCGTCAAGTACGGATAAGTGAAAATGGGAAAAAATAACTTATGATGTTAACATGTCAAGGGCATTACCAATAATTGCTCAACTTAACTCAATCAAACCCAAAGTCAAAGCCCTTCAAAAGTTATTTTAAACTTAAACCTCAGATATTTAGTCAGAATATGGACAATCATGTAATGAGTTTCAAGGGTACATAAAACGGGTTGTATAAGCTGAACACACTTCTAAAACATGTATGGAAAAACATGATTCTTTAAGCTTCCATGAAACATAGTTAAAGCAAAATCGGGTCAGACTTTATGCTACCACCTAAGTTTTTTCCAATCAAACTGAAGGTCGTCTATGAGCAAATTAAAATCTCAGAAACTTTTAACTAAAACACTGTCATAACAAAGATTTTTTATGTTGGGAACTTACAGTCATAGAACATATCTCTCTCCGTCTCTATTTCCTTGGTGATTGCTGAATTTACTCCTAATCTGGAAGAAGAGTTAAAGGCTATGTTAGTGGAGGTGGTGCATTAGCAAGCAGGTTTCATGGTTGGGATATGGACATGTTGGAGATAACATGTTTGCAAGTGACTTGATAATAATTGATCACAAATTTCACAATGAGCAGCGATCAATCAACTACTTCATCAAAAACTAAGTGTGGAGAAAGAAAAGCCAATGTGGGGATACTTTACTTATAGCCTAAGCCATGTAAGTATTGGCGATAATATCCGAATCTTGATTCTACACAACGATGTCAATCAAAATATCATAGTATGTAGTAGGCAATACCCAAGAAATTAGGATGGTCATTTATAAAAATACCTAAAGTGAACCACTGGGCTACAGGGCATCTATATATTGGTGATTAAAAGTTCAACTTGCAATGATAATGGTATAAAATTATGGAACTTTTTTTTTTAAGGAAAAAATTATGATACTTTGATACTCCTGAATAAAGAATTAGGGCTTGGGTAAGCTATAAAGGGTAGAACATATTTGAAATTGTTCAATCAAGATTAAAGGGTAGAACATATTTGAAATTGCTGAATTTAGTGAGAATGTAAAGACTAATCTCTAATCCGAAATAATTCGATAAATACAACATCAATTCGAGACATGATATTAAACTTGCACTTTAATCAGAAATTAAGACTAAGTGATGGGCCTTACCATTACAAATACTTGGGAAGGCGTGAGAATGAATGAGTAGATGAATGGAAGGGATGGAGATGCCAGACGGCTGCCATGGCTGGGTGATTGCCATTGGTGTGGCATCTGGCATCAGATAAGGAAACCAACATCATATAATTGAAGCAGATCAATCGTGTAGTGAGGGCAGTGAAAACAAAAGTTTAGTACCGAATGAAATTGAAATGATTATTGAGAAGTTACCGATTCAGCGAAGCTTCCACCTGGGCTAAAGTAAAGAGAGGGCGGTAGTCGTTTCGGAGCAGCCATAGCCAGGCGGGTGGAAGGAGGGATGCTACTCTCTAACTCTTGCAACACCATCTTCGCTTATTTCGATTTTTTCACACCCTAATTGAAAATTTGTAGAGTGAGTACGTTGAACTCGAAGAACCCTAGAAATTGGGAATTTAGACGAAAGATCTGTAAAGATTGGGGAGGAGAGAGATTTTATGGTTTTCTTAGGGATGGGATCTGGGGAAAGGGGAGGATTACGGTAGAGAAGGAAACGGAGGCGTCAGTTGGTGAAGAATAATTGAGCCCCTGGTTATGCGACGTTTCATTTTCTTTTCTTGTCTAGCTGTCATGCGTTTATAGGGTACTTTATGGCCAACTCAGCGTATGACGTGGCAGCTGATTTGTTAAGATCTGATTTAATAATTGTGTTTTAAACTAATAATATAGATTATTATTGTATTAATAATAATAATAATAATAATATTATTATTATTATCATTATTCATTTACTACATGCCACTACATTTAGATTAATTAAGGGTGAAATTCAATGGAAAATAACTGAGAGAGTATATATATATCGAGGGAAGTT
Source organism: Tetragonia tetragonoides (assembly GCA_038025085.1). Taxonomy (NCBI): domain Eukaryota; kingdom Viridiplantae; phylum Streptophyta; class Magnoliopsida; order Caryophyllales; family Aizoaceae; genus Tetragonia; species Tetragonia tetragonoides. The sequence continues at coordinate 36,792,684 of CM076148.1, forward strand.
CATATTTATATTTGAGTAATATGTTTTGAAAAATCCGTGCAGCGCACGAGTCAAAATGCTAGTACACATAAAATAACAAACCATATATTGATAAACACCCAAATCTGATACAAACTATCAACAAATTAAACCCAATCCCAGTTATTGAAACAAAATCCTAATTTTTGAACCCCCAATTATGAAAACAAAATCCTAATTATTATACCCCCAATTACAAATAGCAAAATACAGATAGGGCATATTTAGACAAAATTAGTGGAAGAGAGACAAAGATACAGAGATGACAAGATACATAGATAGAAAGAGAGAGGATGTTCACCTTTCTTAGTTGTGAGATAGAGGGGAAAACGAAATAAGAAGCAAGAAGTTAGATTATCCCATATATGTTTGCCATTCAAGGCATAATTAAACACCCTGCAATTCTTAACATTTAGAACCCCATTCTTCCTTGGTCTAAAGATAATATCCCATGCCACAAGACTTGACTTCTTACACTGACCATTAGCCCCCCATAGAAATTGTCTGCACTTTTGTTCAATAACTTTAAGCATCTCTGCTGGCAGTGGTGGAACCAAGATTTTTTTTGGGGGGGGTCAATAAAATTATCATTATGTGAATACAATAAATTTTAATATTACGCCTTAAGTTCAAAAGTTATTACCTCCATGTATTTTCGGCAAGTTTTTTCATCCTAAACTTATTATGATATAATCGTATATTATCTGTTCAAGCTACACTATTAAGTAATAATAGAAGCAAAATGTCCACTTAAAAGAAAAAAATAAATTATAAGCCAAAAAAATTAAAGCCAAAAAAATGGAAGAAAAAATTACATAATTACAAAGGAAAAATGATAAGAATTAAAAGTAGTTGCGCCGTTCAGTGGATGTGGACAGTGGATATGGACAGTGGAAGTGAGAAGAACAAAAGAAAAAGCAAAAGAAAAAAGAAAAAAAGAAAGAAAGAATTGCTGGCCATTGAGCCTCAAACATAATAATTATTGATTACTAGGTTGAAAAAAAAAAAACCCGATGAAAGAACAAGCTCTCTCAAGAAAGCGTAAGAAGAAACCCCCAAAACCACTGAAACCCACTAAGACCCATAGCCCAATTTCAACCAAACTTCTGTTATTCTCCATCAAAAATTCACATTCTCCTTTGTATTTGCATAGATTTGGTCATGTCGTTCCACGTAAGTGGAGTTTGTTGTCCCAGGTTACCAATTGTTATTGGTTTAAGGCTTGTTCTTCGTCTTTTGTGGGAACTTCTAGATTTTGCTTAGTTGGGAAGCAAATTATCTACCCTTATACTAGCTTCAGGTCTAATCCGGCCATATTTTGGCGATTTAGACAATTAATTTTTACAATTCTCTGAGCTCAGACGTTTTTCCCCAAAATCCCCAAAAAGAAACCCTAATTTCACCCTTTCTACTACTAAGCCCCGTTTCATTAGGTGTTTCCCTCTAATCTCTTGCCTTTGATCGTGGTTATCTCGAGATTTGGGGTCCTTTTAGCATGAACTCATCGGATTTGCTATTTAACCTGGGGTTTTTTAATCATCAAAATTTTGGGGCATTTAATGCTTCGATTGAAGGTTGTCCTTTCTCCTGGGTTCGGGAGAAATCGGCCTTGGGTATTTCGTCAGTAATGGGATGTTATTATTCATTTATTACCCATTACTCTTTTGGCTGCTGGTCCGTCCTTGGGATCCTCAGGTTTCTCATCATTGCTTGGTAATGTGAAGATCTCTAAGGTGGGAGCCTCTCTTGTTGTCTTACCTCATATATTTTCATCTTTTGGTGGAGTTGTGAACTACGAGCTGTTCATAGAGTTTCTTGCTTTGGACCATTGGATTTCAGCCAAATATTCAGCCCTTTTGGAAGGTTTTACCTCTCAATCTTAGCTATCTCGTTTCCTTTTTAAGGGAACTGTTGGTATACTTCTTCTCTGCACCTTTTTCCCTCTCTTCTCTTCTCTGCTTGTTTTCATTACTTCTTTAGCTGATTTTTCTACTGTATTATGGATTCATCTAAAAGTTTCAAAGATGTGGTAGTTGAGGGTGAACCTTCTGATGTTCATCCAAGGAAAACTACCAATGACTCTGATGTTCCTTTTTCTCAGCCTAACAGTAGTCCTGTTAATAATGGCCAATCTTCTGCTAGTTTTGTGTTGCTTGCTTCTCTTCCTCTGGGTTTTGTGATGAAAGATCTACCCCAGGTTAAGGCTGATATGGATGAGCTCTCTGAGCTTGTCTTGTTGGGTAAGTGTTTGGGGGAGCATGTTGAATTTAACTCTACCATTTCTAAAACAAAAGATGAGTGAAAATTTATTAAAGGGGATGTTGAGTATAATGATTTAGGTAACAAATGGGTGATGTTTAGGTTCTCAAATCCTGGTGACAAGCTGAGTGTTTGGATGTCTCACCCCTGGCATGTTCATGGGGAATTGCTTGTCTTGTTGCCTTGGAAGTCTAGGTTTGACCCATTTGAGGAAGATATTTCTAGAGTTGACCTTTGGATCAGAATCCCTAAACTCCTTGCAGAACTTGTTGGCTTGGCTTCCATTATGGCTTTTTTTGCAATTGGATGAGCTAAGAACTTTCATTAGACTATAAGATTTTACTTCAATTAAAAGGGGGCTCAAGTTTTCTTGGATTTGTGTGAATGTTGATATTACCAAACCTCTTAGGACCTATGCTAAGGTTCCTAGGTCTGGGGGAAGATTGGTATCTTGTATGGTATGAAAATTTCTCCAAAGGATGTGCTTGTTGTGGTACTGAAGACCATGCTATTGATAATTGTCCTTTAATGGCTGATGTCAATAAGATTGTGAGTGTTACTCTTGAAAAAGCCCTTTTCACCAAGCTCTTATTGAAAAAACTTTTAAGAAAGCCATGGTGAAAGAAAATTGTGATCCCAGGGCTGAAGAAGTTGTTAACTGGACACAAGTCACCTCGGCTAGAACCAAAATGAATCCCCTACCCCCTAAAAAGCAATCTCAGAAGTTCTCTCATGGAAATGGTGAATCTGGTAAGCCTGGGTTTGTCAAAATCAAAGGTATTATTATCTCTAATGTGCAGCCCCCTCCTGGGTTCAATAAGAACAAGGTAAAGCATGTTGCCTATGCTGGTAAAGGCAAAGGGTTGACGTAGCCTGTCCCAACCCCCAATGGTGAGATGATGATTCCTACTCTAGTGCATTATGATAGTTTAGTTGCCTCTCGTGATGAGAGTGCTGATAAGAATGTTGTTGCTTTGGGACCTCCCTTGAGTACTAACAATATTCATCCTGTTAGTGGTGTTCTCAGTCTGCTCGTGCCTGCATGTATTCTTGCTGAGCCTTTGCAGGTCACTTATCCTAGTGATCTGATCTTGGACAATGTATACCAGCAGTTGGGTGGAGGCATGGGGAACTCTGATGGTTGCCCTATTTCCAACCCCAATATGCAACTAGAAGATAATGGTGATGATGCTGATGATGATCTTCTTGATGAGTCTGAAAACTCTTTCCACTCAATTCATTCTGACAGCAGTTTTCTGAAGCAAATTAAACAGCTGGAAGTGGATTATGAAGAGATGTCTACTGGCTCTAATCAATCTGATGCGTCTAAGAGGAGGGGCCTTAGTGATGCAACAATTGATTCTGCAGGATCCTCTCCGAAGAGGCCAAGGGACTGATCACTAGCCTATTTTAAGTCCCTGGTTATGCTTAATTAATGTTTAATTATGTTAAATCTAGCTTATTGGAATATTAGGGGTGTGGGTAGGAAAAATTTGGGAGAAAAAGTTAAAGCCTTTTGTAAGCTTCACTCTGTAAGCATTTTTGCCTTGGCTGAAGTTAAAGTTCAGTCCCCCCCTACAGAAATAATTACTCAGTTTGGTTTTAATGCATTTGACTTTATTCCTTGTATTGGCTACTCTGGTGGAATTTGGCTTCTATGGCAGAATTCTTCTTTGAATGTGACTATTCTAGTCAAAGAGGTAAGATTTATTAGTATTTTACTAAAAACTGACGATATGGTTTCCCCTATGGTGGTAATTTTTGTTTATGCCCCTGCTAAGTCATCTCATAAACAGCAGCTCTGGAGAGATTTACTATCTTATTGTCTCTCTCTTAGCTTTCAATATGTTGGTTTTGGGGATTTAAATGAGATAAATTGCATTAGCGATAAATTAGGTGGCTTTATCCCTTGTGCTACTAGATTTGAAAGGCTAAACAATTTTGTTTTTAATGCTAATGTTTTAGATCTTCCTGTTCAAGGTAATTTATTTACTTGGCGTAAAAGAAAATCTGGTTTAGATAATGTATGGGAAAGATTAGATCGTGCCTTGGTATCTTCTTCTTGGCTTAATCTTTTTCCTAATGCCTTTGTCACTCACCATGATTTTTCATCTTCAGACCATTGTCCGTTAGTTCTGCATACCAATATTATCTCTTCGTATGTAGCCCCCCCCCCCCCCCCTTTTAAATTTGAACTGGCTTGGTGCCAGAATGCTGGGTTTGAAAAGGTAGTTAGAAAAGTTTGGGATTCACGTTTTAATAGCTCCCAATTGTTCCAAGTTAGTAAGAAGTTGAAGCTGCTTAAATTTAAGTCTAACAATTGGGCAAAACTAAAATTTGGCAACATCCACAATAGGGAGGTTGAAGAGAAGTTGGTCTCTATTCAAGCTAAACTTCTTTTAGAACCTTCTAACTCTTCTCTAGAAATTCAGCAAGACAACTTTACGAGGAAAAAAGCTTCGTTAATTAACTTCAGTAAGGTGTATTGGTTTCAATGCTGCTGTGCAAGGAATTTGCTTTTAGGTGATAGAAATATTTCTTACTTTCAAACTAAGGCTTCCATTCGAAGGAACCGTAAAAATATTTCTTCCTTTAGAAGTTCTGATGGTATAATTCATTCAGATCCTGCTGCTATTTCGCAACAAATTACTATGGATTTTAAGTCACATTTTATTAGAGACAATAATAATTTCGTCAATGCTCCTTTGGATTTGAACACTATTTCTAATGAGATAACAATAGAGGATTATGTTTTACTTACTAGAGAAGTTACTGATTTAGAAGTTAAGGAAGCTTGCTTTCTTTTAGCTCCAAATAAATCTCCAGGACCCGATGGAATCCCGGCTGGCTTTTTTCACAAATACTGGCATATAGTCAAACCTTCTGTTTGTAGAGGTGTTAAAGAATTTTTCCACTCGCGTAAACTTTTAAAGGAATCAAACACATTACTCCTTGCACTCTAGAATAATCAGCTCTACACCACACACACCCTAATCTTGTTAAAAGTAATTGCTATGAGATTAATTAGTAATAGAATTATGCGTGTCAGTAATGACCAACCTCTCTCTCTCTTAGCGGCAAAGGTCTCAGTGACTAATAGAGGGAAAGCAATAGTGCGAATAAGGGAAAAGAAAGGACTAATCTAGAAGGTACTCCATACCTTAATAGACTTGGCAGACTCTCGATCTCTTCCTCAAGAGATGGCCTCATCAGGATGAGTATGTACGTAACTCACGGGCTGCATCAAACTCGTGGGAAGTGTTGATAAAAACAGCATAATCTGCACCTTATACATCATATTGCCATTGCGAAATTCTGCTTAGGCAAGCCGTTCTTGGCTTCGTAATAGCTGCATGAGTACAGTACCACCATTCATGGCCCTTGTATTTGCTCACAAGCATGGAAACCTTGCTAGGCTGCCGAAATGCCAAGTACCTACATCAATCAATGTCAAGTAAATATCTTGTACAATGTGAATAATGAAACCTAAATGTAGCATGTATCCAGTGAACCATCTGTTAAATAGGGGTAAAAGATAGATATTTTTTTCTAGAGATTTTACAAAGAACTAGCTGTGGCATAAAAGAGTTCAGAAAATTCCAAATAAGATGTTCCGCAAACACGAGCATGAGAAGTGCACAGCAAAAAAGATACCTCTGAATAGAGGTCAAAAAAATTCAACAATACTGCAGGTCAGCTGATACTCACTTTTATTTGAAAAGGCTAGATTAGAACAAGATTTATTGTGTTAAACTTGTTAAGAGGACTTGTTCATTATGTTAAGCCAGTGACGCCAACCCTGGATCAACACAAGAAACCCACTGGCCAATGGCCATAGCTACTACTGGCGCAGATTTAGAAGAACCTGACTCCTGACACATTTAGAAGGCTTACTAGCAAACAGATTTTTCCCACTGTCATCCGACCAGATAGCCTACTCAGTGTATCTTTTGAGTAAATTATGCATGCTCCCATTCTAAATTAAATGGGTTGCTGCTTTCCATGTTTTGAAATACTTCTGAAGTTCATATCATCCACTGGTCAAGGAATTCTAATGGTTCACTGTTCAGCTACCCATCATTCATCTTTTTCTGATTCAGGCTATGCTAGGTGGCCTATTGCAGGATGATCAACTACAGATGTGTATCCTTCAATGCAAATCACCTATTTCATGGAAGCTTAAGAAGCAGACTGTAGTTGCAAGATCTTCTAGTCAGGCTGAATTTCTGATTCAGAATATGCTAGCTGGGCTGGCCTGTTTCAGGATGATCCCCTACTGGTTGTCATATCCTTCTAGGCAAATCATCTATGTCATGGAAATTGAAGAAGCAGTGTAATATCACGATCTTCTACTCACGCTGGATAAAAGTCCATGGCTTTGGCTACATGTAAAATGAGTTGGCTGGTTACTTTACTCGAGGATCTAGGCATTCACAAGCTCACGTCAGCAGATCTTAAGTGTCACAACCAATTAGCTGCTTTGTATGTATCAGAAAACCCTGTCTTCCACAACGATAGGGGTTAGATAAGTGCATGTTTTCCCGACAAGGTGCAATCTCTACAATTCACCATTGGGCTGAGTATCTGGTAGCCTTCATCTGATGATAGAGAAAGATATCATACAAGCTTGGCTCTGTTAAGTGACCAGAATCATTAGTACACTCTTTTGTCATGACTCGCTTGTGATATCTAGAAGCTAATTGTACTGCTACAGAAAATAACATAACTAAATTGGCAAAACTGAAGTTGTTGCACACAATGTATGCATGCAAACATGCAATATGAAATTCCTAGCTGACAAGGGTTGAAGGGAACTATCCTTATATCATCCAATATCAATAAGAGATCTCAAAATTCAAAGAATCTGCTTAATAATTTAGCATATTCCATAAAAATTTCAAGCTGAGTGACAGATTCTGGGATGAAGACATTCAAAATAAATAATTGTCACTGGGAACAATCACCAAACTCATTCAACAAGATTCCCTTCTACACTGTCAGTAGTTGTAACTTGTAACCACTACATTAACCTGCAACTATACGTAGTTTTCAATGTTAACATTGTCATAACTAATACAATATAATCACTACACTACCAATGCAACAGTGCATAAGCAACTCAGACACTCTACAAGACTTTAGATTGCATTTTAACATTCTCAAACTTCAAGACTAATAGAATGCTTATATCGTATTGTCCTCATAAGGTACAAACAATACAAGCAATATTGATAATTCCTCAATCTAACTCAATGAAGTGCTTAAAATTCATAGCTAATAAAGAATGAAATTTGAAATTCACAACGAGGAATATGGTTTACCATGAACTTCAAATTGAACTATGATCAGATATCAAGTTCAAACCCAACTTATCCAAGAGCCAGGGCCTAAACTGAGGTACGCAAGTACTTGCCCCTGGAAAGACCATTATTCTCTTTTAAACCTCACAGGTTCAACATATACTAATGAACAACAATAATAACCACCCTTGAACAGAAATTCAAACAGGCATTCAAAAAGATAAAACAGATCGGAATAGGGACTACATGAACTGAGACCAATTAAGGTGACCACATGCTGACCAAAGATTGTGAGCAAAATAATTGATATTATTCTAAAGTAGCAAGCAAATCAACCGGATATTTACAAAACAAAAATGATCTTCAAGAACTTACAGTTCCAGATGTTCTAAATGACTACAGCTCGTGCATAAGACCCCTGGGCATGACTAATGACAAGCAGTGCAATTGACCTGTCATCATAGCAACCGATAGAAAGTTATCCCAGAAAGAGTTGATAATGCAGTGGCTGCAAGAAAAGATGATCTTTGATACCGGAGCTAGCTATACAAAGATACTAGAATCTAGAATGTACATTGCCATTATACAATATAACCACTACATTACCAATGCAACAGGGCATAAGCAACTCAGACATCCATGGAAATTTTAGACTCACCTCCTTTTCCCACACAATTGAATCTCTAAATAATCACCAATTGAACTTAGGGCACTATTCTCTTTCTTTCCTTAAAGATATTTGAGCTGAATTATATTACCCATTTCAAATAGTTTCTCTCTCCATTGAGATTAATTATTTTTACAGTGAAGAGAATGAAAGGGAGGGGTAGGAAGGGGTTTGATTTGTGGGTTGCTAGTGGGCTTGACGAGGACTAGTGGCGTGCCAGTGACTCCGCCGTCGGCGTTGGTGGCTCGGCCCAAAGCTGAAAATTGAAAATTGAAGAAGGTATGGAAGAAGAATCGAAGGACCAAGGTTGAAGATGAGGCACTTGGGACTGTTGAAATTTTTTTAATTGAAAATGTTTGATTAAATTGAAAAGAAATAGGTTTCAATTATGCTCCAAGTCGACCAATAAGCACTTAGATAAGTTGGTGAGAAACTCTTCTAGTTTAAGCAGAGGTCTCGAGTTTGAGACCCTGTAAATATAGCAGTGTTAAATACTTGTTGGGAGAGTTTTATCGCCCTTGTGGTCCTACCCGGCTCGGTCCGGATTCAACCGGACGGTCTCGGACCAAAAAAAGAAAATTATGCTCCATGTCGCAAGAATTAGATTTTTACTGTTTTGATTAAGTGGATGGAGAAATTAGTGTTAAAAGAGGTACTAAAAGGACAATACAATGCTTTAGAAAAACATATATTGCAAAGACAAAAACTATGCCCTGTTCTAGAACAATTCAACTTTTAAGACCACAAATTTTGGGTGTTGAACTAAGCATCCAACACCCTTAATGGAGTGTTGAACTAGGCATCCAACAGACCAACACCCCTTTACAAAAATTAGAAGGTGGAAAGACAAAGAAAAATTAGAAGAAGGATAAAATTGGCAACTCAAGTCAAAAAGGGGTGGTATTTAGTTAAATGGGTAGTGTATTTAGCAACACTCAAAATTTAATTAATTATTTTGGGTTAAAATATATTTAATTTAATTTAATTAATTTATTTCGGGAATTAAGATAGTCCAAAAGCCATCTAAATAGGCTTATAATTAACCTTTGGGCCAACCCACGCTTGTAGGACCAAGTAAATAGTTAAATAGACTAAATCCATAAGAAAAGATTATCAAATCAAAGAATTTGGTCAGTCCATGACTACTAAGCTTGTTAATGGATTAGAACTCCCTAGGTCATCAGGGATTCTCTCTATAAATATCGAAGTCTCACTTCATTCCAGATGATGGAAATTTTCTAGTAAAAAGCTCTGTCAGTGCATTTTCTCCACCTCTTTTGCAATCAAAACTTCAAAGTAGAGCTGTTTACGGGCGGGACAGCCCGTTAGGCCCGTCCCATCAGGTCCTGAATTAGGGTGGGCTTGGACAATGGTTTTTTATAAAAATATGATTTGACAAGCCCGTCCAACCCTGCCTGTTTGAGCTGGCGGGCTGGTCATGGACATAAAAAAAAAAGCCCACGGGCTAGCCCGTTAAATCACAATTTCAGGGGGAAAAGTATGCTGCCGCCATTGTAGTACTAGTACTCTACTGTTCTACGCTTGAGAAGTGAGTCAGGCTAAATGCCACAACATACTTCAATGTTTTATTATTGGTGCTTGTTGTACTTTAAAGTTTAAATGTATAAAAGTCTTTGGTATGTCTTGTTTACATTTGTATCTGTATGAGAAATTGAGAACGAGACCTTGTGCAATCTTCAGCTTAAATGCTCTGTTTTAAGACCAGTAATGCTATTTTTATTTGAATCTAATTAACCGGTGCTGTTAACCCAAATCAGAGGAGAATGGTTGACTTTTTATTTTCACTAGGAAAAGCCCGCTAGGCCCGTGGACAGCGCATCTCGCTAGTTAAGGGCATTCATGGACACATATTTTTGGCCCGCTTATTATTATTATTATTATTATTATTATTATTATTATTATTATTATTATTATTATTATTATTATTATTATTATTATTATTATTATTATTATTATTTATTTTATTATTATTATAATAACTATTATTATTATTATTATTATTATTACTTGGGATCTCCATTTTTTTGGGCTTATCTCAAAAATTAACTCATTAGATCCCATCTGATCCCAAAAAAAAATAAAAAAATAAACTCATTAGCATGACTAAATGGAAATTTTTTAAAAGATGTGGCAAATATAGGAATTACGATAGTTAATCAAAAATGCAAATGGTCATCATATAAAGTGATTGATTGAAATATGGCTGCATATTCTATATCACTTGCTCAAGGATCTACAAAGCATATACCATATAATGCATGAGCAATAAGTGAGAGTATTGTGTTAGTTGTTAAGTTTCCCATTTACTGGACACCAAAAGATCTCCATCTTGTACTTCGTATAAGTTGCCGTTTTTCAGACAATTAAAAAAGATCTCTGAGGTGATATAGCTCCAAAGAGCTCGTTTAAGTGTACACATTCTATGTTGTTAGAGAATGCCTCCAGATATTATGATTATGATTATGATTGGTTGGCGCTTCATATGCTCATGTAAAATGCCAATGCATAAGATATATGACAAGAAAAATGTTTTAATAACCTAGAGGGTGGCCAACCCACTTGAGTAATGTGTCTATCTATCTCGTACTTTAATTACTATTTTTGAAAATAGAGGAGAGAGATAGATATAATAAGGTGTGGGTGACCAACTCAGTGGGTGGATGTATCATTCTCCATTATGACAAATGGGTCTTGTTTTAAAGTGCATTTCGCGCTCTTTTCATTGGTATAAGATATTTTTTAATTTTTTAAACATGAAACAAAAGTTATACTGCTCTTAATGTTTCATTATCTTCAATGATTTACTGCCATAACTCTAATATTCTCTCTTTTCTAACTTCTATTTTTGATTTATTATTGTTATTTTTTTTAAAAAGGTTCACTTAGGTGGACGCGTCCAATGCAACAGTTAAATGCTTAGGTTCATTGTAGATGCTAATCATTTTCTCTCATTTTCCTCTCTTTCTCCTTCTCCCACTCACACTCTCTCCTCCACTCCTACACTCCTAGGATTAGGTTCCTCTATGATATCGAGATTAGGCAAAAATTTGGGCATCCCATGCTGTCAGAAAATGTCTCTAATATGCATGCCCATGCGTTACATGGACTGTGACTATGTAATAAAATTAATATAACTTGATTATTAATTTCATCGAAAAATTAAATTTTAAATGTCATTCTTGAAAAAAATAATATTAGTAATATATAAATAAATATTAATATAATCCACCATATAAAAAGATTATTATTGTATGACTTATAGGAGGCACTTTATATCATTTCAACTCTTATCAACCAGTTTTCAATTAATTTTTAGTTAACTCGCCCCTATATGTTACCTGATCCAAACATGAGGTCAACATTTCAAAGTCTTTCTATACTATTTTTTTCTTGGTCTAAGGGAGGCATGGAGGTCATTGGTTCAAAATCTTTCTATACTTAATGTTAGTATGTCAATGATATTATGTTAATATCAGAATATCAATAACTTTTTAAAAATATGATCCTTTTTTTATGCTAAAATAGTTTAAATGTTTAATATATACATAACCATTTAAGAGTTAAGTCTGACAATTGCCTTTCTTAGATCCACCTAAGCTTTAGAGAGGGTGAAGTACGGTCTTGCATTGAAGCTGCGACATATTGCGGGTTGGGGATATATTAGCATTAGTGTGTATATGACTATATGTACACAAATGAGGTAAAAACTAATGTAAACCCCATAAGACCCTTATTTCCCATTTTGTTTAAGCTAAAAAAGGAAGGTGTTGTATTATTCTAATATGTTGGACGAAATCAGTAAGAATATTGCACCAACTCCCATAGCAGTAATCATATGTGGAGATCTCATTATTAAAAGTTTGGCAACTAATTATATTCATCTTTATAGATATTCACTCATTTAGGTGGACGCGTCCAATGCTATAAGAAAATAATTCCTATATTGTCACAAAAAAAATGACACATTTATTTAGATTAGCTTAAATTTCTATAACTTTTTAGTTGTTTCAAACTAATTACTTGTTTAGGTGGACGCATCCTATGTTGTAAAAATACGTCTCTATTATATATACGTTATTTTTTTAAATCAATAAAACATACTACAAATGAGTCTCATTTTAAAGGATATTTCGTACTCTTTTCAATGGTGTAAGAAATTTAATTTTTTAAGCGGTGGAAGTAAAGTTATATGCTACTTAAAATCTAATAATCTACTCTTTAACGATTTAGGAAAATACAACTTTAGTATATATTCTATACCAAAACCTATATCTATTTTTTACTTAAAATTAAAACTATTTTACAATGGCTCGCTTAGGTGGACGCCTTCAATGCTGTCAGAAAATGCCTCTAATATATAGATATTATGATTTATCAATATATATATATATATATATATATATATATATATATATATATATACGTATAACAGTTCGCATTAATACCGCACCCCTTTTAAAACAATACCGCACCCCTATTAAAATTTTGACAAATTTGTCCTTTTATGATGTTAGGCCCTAATCGCTTTCTACACCAACTTATAATACTAAAAAAAAAAAAAGAAGTACATGGATTAAAGGACCTGCGCCTGAATCAGGCGCAGGTCCTTTAATTCGTCTATTTTGTTCCTTTTTTTTAGGCGCAGGTATGCTAATTCGAAGTTTTCCGTCGCGATGCCGCGATTCAATAAATTGCTAGAGGGGGGTACTCAATTGCTAGAGTAAACCAACATTCAACCAATTCATAACATTATTCAATTAAAATGAAGTCAAGTGAAAATGATTACCTCTTTCTTTATCCTTCTCACTTCCTCTTTCTTTCTTCCTCTTGCTTGTCGGGCGGCGGTGGCGAGGAGGTGGCGGTGGTTGGGCGGCGGTGGGTGGGTGAGTGATGAGTGTTGTGTGTTTGTGTTTTTTTTAAAGGGGTATTTTGGGTAGTTCAGATTTAGGGGTGCGGTATTGTTTAAAAAGGGGTGCGGTATTAAGCACCCCCTATGTATAATTGAGGTCGCACCAAGATGACATTAAATAGATAATAAATAGTCATAAATTCATGGGTGGTTTGAAAGAAATCAAAAATACTTTTATTTTATTTTAATAAAAAAGTATTATTTTTATTATCCTAAAAAACTATATTATTTATTCACGAAAATTGTAATTTATTTGTTAAATGTGTAAAAAGATTATTATTGTTTCTTGCTACTCCGATCCTATTATTCAACTTTATATATTGATATGATGAAAAAAATTGTTATATTGATTCTAATAACAGAGGATGATGAACAAGAACCCGTGCATCGCACGGGCACAAAATCTAGTATATATGTAAAATTGAGTTCTCACCAAGTATTGAATATGTAATAAATAGCTGTAAATGCATGGATGATTAAAAATAGCTTTATTTTATTTTAATAAGAAATAAGTAACATAATTTTTATATTTATTATGCGAAAAAAAAATTATATTATACATTTACTAAAAATGTAATTTCTTTGTGAATTTTTTTTTGTTGATCAAAATATTATTATTGTTCTTTGCTACTCATGATTAAAAATTATCATATTTTTTCTAATAATGAAGTATGCATGATAAAGAAGAATCCGTGCATCGCACGGACACAAAATCTAGTATACTATACTATATTAGGGCTCCTCTTTGGCCTATAAATACAAGATTAGCTAGGCCAAGAGGTAATACAGAGTTTGAGAAAATTGACCATTGATTGAATATAATTCCCCCGAAGTTTATTCCCTACCAAAAGAAGAGTACAAAATTTCATAACAATGTCTCCAATAATCCCAGAAGATATAATGGTGGAGGAAGTGTTGATAAAATTACCACCAAAATCTCTGTTACGTTTCAAGAGTGTATGCAAAAATTGGTACACCCTCATCAACAGCTCTTCCTTCATAAACCGCCACCTTGATTTCACCAACACCGCCACCAAAACCACCACGCCTCGTTGCCACCTCATCTGTAGCCCGTGGAAAGATAGTAGCTCCCCAGTCATGTCTGTGGCAGCTATCATGTCAGGCGATTCCAAACAAGTCATAGACCTCGAAAGTCCACCTGGCCTCAACAGTGAAGATCTGGTAGGCATTCACGGCCGTGAAATTTCCAAATCATATGATGCGTTTTATACTGAGGACTACAAGGAATTCTTCACCTCGTCGATCTATGGCCCATTGAACGGAATGTATTGTATAATGATGAAGGGTGTATGTTCAGGTCGTTGCACCATCCTACTTTGGAACTCAGGAAATAGACAAGTACATGTCCTTCCTCCAATGCCTTCTCCAGTGCTTCCCTCATCTCTTGAGCAGTCACTCGAAAGAAGGCCTGTCAGTGACCGATGTTTGATTTGTGGATATGGGTACGACCCTTCATCAAATGATTATAAGATAATCTTGATCACGGTACATGGGGAACCATTTTGCGATTTGCGTCACTTTTGTTGCTTTCATCTGTATAGCTTTGCCACAAATACCTGGAAACAGCTTGATCCCTTAGAAGTTATTCGGGACCCTTCCCTAATGGAGGTGTATGACAATGGAGGTATTGCATTACATATCCACATAACTCAATCGATGATTTGTGGCGGGGGTTATGACAAAGGGGTTTATTCTCATGGGGCGTGCCATTGGCTCTTCACGACTTTGGACGAAGATATATGCCTCCTCTCATTCGACTTTGTGGGGGAGGCCTTTGGAGTAACTTCCTTCCCAAGAGCAGTCCTGGATTCGCATGATTGGACTGATGTGCTTGCAACTGCAGATGGTTGCCTCGCCATAGTTCGTTATGATTGTCGTACAGAATGGAGAAATGGTTATGGTGGTACGTTCAGTGCGTTCAGTGCGTTTGATGTGTATGTGATGAGAGAGTACTGCGTGCCAGAGTCGTTGGTGAGAGCATATAGAATCACGCTAACATTGTCCCCTGGCCACTTCGCTGGCATTGTTGATGATGAATTTTTCGTGCAAGAAGATGGGAGCGGGAGGGTGATCTCTTATCGCCTAGATGCCCCTGAAATTGAAAAACAATCTCATGAGTATTGTTGTATTGATCATTTAGGGGTACGTATTATACCATATAGGGAATCTCTTGTTCCAGTTAGGCCTCGCAACAACCAAGTTCCATCAGTAGCAGAATTCAGAAGCTGATCATGTTCTGCGTGTTCTCACGTAATAAGCTGCTTCCTCAATCCTATACTGCTTACAATATCTAATAGTAGCAATTCGCTTGTCAGATGCTTAGGATACTCTCCCTTCCTACTTAAGACTTACTAATGATGAACTTTTATTCTCTAAACTAGCTAAGAAATATATACCATCTGCGTGCCCACTGACAGCCTTAGAAAGGCAAAGGCTGTAAAAACCGAAAAAAATTGCTACGTTGCTCAACTATATAATTTCTGTGTTTCTAGTAAGTGACCTTTAAGAGGAAACAAGAGTGTGCGCTCCACAGTGAATACCGCTGCATGTTGTTTTCTTACTCGTATGTAGTAATAATGTTAGTGTTGTCATTCTTGCTTTTAGTTAGATGTTTCTGTGAGTGTTATCCTTAAATCCCTCATACTTTGATATTCAAGCAGTAATTTATCAGGCAACCTGTTCGATTACATTTTTTCTTGACATTTTTGTAATATTCTCTGCGGTTTTAACTGATGTTATATCAGTTGATCATTGATTCTACTTGGTAATATGAACAATATTGTCCTGTTCTTTTCCTGATCATCTTTTGTAGACAGTTCTGAAACTCTGTTTTACAGAAGTGACTCATCGTCAAACTATTCATTCTTTACAGCAGTGATAGCTTCCTTGACATAAACATTTTGGCAAACTGAATTCAATGAAGTAGTGTAGGACTAATTCACTATTACAAAAGGGTTCCCATGCATACAAAATACTACATACATTATATTTAGTATATGAGTGCCTTAAACAACGAACTCAAAGATGTTGCTCGTGCTTGGGATTGTAAGCCAGTGTATTCATGAGCGGCTCGCAAATGTACCCAGTTCAAAGCTTGCTTGATAATAAATGAGTCAAGCACAAACACTGTAATAGAAAAAAGTTGAAAAAAAAAACAACGAAACACATATATGAGCAAGAGCAAAAATCCATATCTGTGACTTTCGATGACAGGAACAACTAGGCTCGTTTTTAGCTTTGTCCACCCAACATTAAGACTAGTTAATTAGAATTCCCAGCAAAAGAAACCTAATAATTACAAGGATACACTATAACAAGCAGATCGAACGACAAACTACTGCCTGCTTTGGTTGATTAGTTTCTTAAATATGCACTGAATCCCTTCGAGAAAGTGTAGAAAAAGGACAATTATAGTTTCTTACAGATTCTTTGATACTAACACATATTCTGATATTCATAGGATATATATCTGTCATCAGTACATGAGAACTGTCCATGCATTAGTGTTGAGAGTTGACACAGATTCATTGCTGCCTATAATCTATTCAAAGCAAAACCTCAAGGACATAAGCTTCTTCCATCCTGTAAATGCTGCTTACACTGTCACAGTTGGGTTACCAGATGCTTAAGATTTTTGCTTTCTACGTACGTAGACGTAGGTGATGAATACTTGACCTTTCTATGGGAGGCAATTGCTGTATTGAAAAAAAATATAACCACCAAGATTTTGTATTACTGTATCTAAGCAAATAAGAATAGCTTCGTTTACAATCGAATTAAATGGTGAAGCCTTATAACAGTAGTTGAGGTTGCACCAGCTGCAGAAAGCCTGTAGGAACTCGAAAAGAGTTTCTAAGTTGTTCAACCACAATCTGTTTGAGGAAACAGCACACGATTGTGTAATCGACAATCACAGTTGATTAAATTCTTCTAATCCATATTCCACTTATTGATATTCCATTATCTGATCAGTATGAGCATTCTTTTTTAGTTTCTATTGCTCTGCCATATGAAATAGCATTGTTACTTATCAGAAGCTGAAGCTGGGAAATGAGCTCAAAAACATACCAATGTGCATAGTACGTGTTCTTTTATATCTATTCTGCTTCATGAGTGATTGGATGCATAGAAATTAGTATTACTTGATCAGGTTATATCTGCCAGAAATGGAGGAAAAGGAGGATTGGATTAAGGTACTTTTCGTCATCTGTCCCTCTTATGTTCAGTTTTTCTGCTACGAGCAATGTTTTGGCCGACTTTTGATCATGTCACAAACTTTAGTATAAGCAGAAGTTTATTGTATGATGAGAATATATTACCTTTGTTTTATAACAGAAGATATGTTGTAGTATATTCTATGCATGCACATATGTATATATCAAAGGTACATGTATAGATTTCTCTCAATAAAATTAAACTCAGAAAGGTGATACTGATGATAAGTAAGAAACCATATTGCATTTCAAACTACTTAGCAAAGTAGTTGAAAACAAGGAAAAGTACACAAGGAGAAAACCATGCATGTAGTGTAAGATCGACTTATAGTGACACAACAAAGCCTATACGTACGTACATGACATGGTCTTATTGAAAGCATAGATCTTATTCCTCTAAGGAAGCAAACTCAGCCTGCATCTCTACTATAGTAGTTTCATCTGTGTAGCTTAGTTACTACCCTCTTCTTCTGCAGGGTGGTGCCCACCATGTCCATGACCGCCACCATGTCCATAACCATGACCGCCATGTCCATAGCCATCTACCTTAGCATCTTTCTCTTCTTCAGGATGCCCACCATGGCCTCCATGATGGGAGCCGCCACCACCATGATGATAGCCACCGCCATGTCCATAACCATCTACCTCGGCAACTTTCTCTTCTTCTGGATGCCCACCATGACCCCCATGATGCGAACCACCACCACCATGATGATAGCCACCACCATGTCCATAACCATCTACCTTGGCATCTTTCTCTTCTTCTAGCCCACGGCCATGACCCCCATGATGGGAGCCACCACCGCCATGATGATAGCCACCTCCATGTCCATAACCATCTACCTCGGCTTCTTTCTCTTCTTCTGGATGCCCACCATGACCTCCATGATAGGAGCCACCACCACCATGGTGATAGCCACCACCATGCCCATAACCATCTACCTCGGCATCTTTCTCTTCTTCAGCTGGATGCCCACCATGACCTCCATGATAGGAGCCACCACCACCATGGTGATAGCCACCACCATGTCCATATCCATCTACCTCAGCATCTTTCTCTTCTTCTGGATGCCCGCCATGACCTCCATGATGAGAGCCACCACCGCCACGATGATAGCCACCACCATGTCCATAACCATCTACCTCAGCATCTTTCTCTTCTCCTTGTGGTGGATAATGTCCACCATGACCACCATGTCCATAACCATGTCCATATCCTTTGTTCTCTTCAACAGCCTCTATAATTAGGAAACAAAAAGCCAAATAGGAAGATAATTTAGCATCACTAAGGTTGTAAGAGAGCGATGTATATATAGTGAGATAAGCATATATCCTTGGGACAATAATCAAGGTAGCACCTCATGAACATGTGAAAGACAATCCAATTTTCCGTTCATAACATTATATGAAGAATATCTTAGAGCCATTTATATTGAAATTGTCTTAGTAGTAGTGTCTTCTTTTGAAAAAAAACATTTACTAAGTTGCACCATTCATGCAAGTTGAAGTAACTAAACTATACCAAATTGAAGTATACACTTATGTAGAGTATGATTTTGCTAGATTGCATAATAATCTACAAAGCTTATGGTTGTTTATAACTCTACCTATAGGCTATTAACATATTCAAAAGTAGTATTTTATCATATGTATGCAAAGATTAACTTAATCTTAAGTAAGTTTTTGACAGCGTCTCATACGAGATTTTGCGAAATCAACTAAACAAATAAAACTAGTAAGGCTATGTAGTGTAGTGGTTAGAAAGCTCACGTGTTTCCTTTTCAGCAAGCATACGTGCTGACACCTCTGAAGAAATCAGAAGAACGAGACCAAGAGAGAGGCCTAAAAGCAGAAAAAACTTATTAGTGCTACCCATTTTTGTTTGGTTCTGTGTTGTGTTGTGTTGTGTTTTGGATGAAAATCTGGTATGCTAACACTAGCTATTTATAGGCCAAAGACGGGCTTAATTAATTATGACTGTGGGGTAATAAGTCATGAATTTCAATGGTTGGTGCGTTCTGATGTTTACAGTTGAAAAAATGGCCAAGTAATGAAATAAAACTACTTTAGAGTTTATACTCACTTAGTCACTTGTAGTTTGTAAGATGTCTATCAATCAAATCTATGGATTCTTTAGAAGCGGAAAACCGGTTGTATTTTAATCCCACTAGCAATATTATGCGAAAAATGGACACCAAAAGACTCTACTATTGATAGTCATGCTCATGCAGCTTAATGCGTCCTTAAGTAATCATTATTGCTCCTCTTGTTCGTACGTGGAGTTGGATTTAATGGCAAAGGTTCGAGTCAAGGTTCGGGTCAATTTTTACTAGGTCTCTTTGTTGAGCCTGTTTGAAAATTTATTTTGTTGATTTGCTATATGGTTTGATTTTAAAGCTATTGCACATGCGCACAGCCACACACTAAGAATTTATTCAGTGTACACTCTCTAAGAGTTAGTGACTGTGTGTTCCTCACATCAAAAAGATATAATAATAATAATAATAATAATAGTAATAATAATAATAATAATAATAATAATACTTGTTTCGTAGAGTTCACTCTCTTCTTTTCTTTTCTTTTTTTAGGTGTTATTTTTCTAAAAGGAGAAATGGCGTGTTTTTGTAAAACATTCAAATTAGGCAAAATGGTAGAGTTTTTGTAGAATGGATGAAGTATGTTGCTTCAATCTTAATCACTAGGTTAAAATCATATGAGATATCTCAAACAAGCATGACATTATGCTGAAATCATACTTGGTTGTAGAGTAACTTCACATTGAGATTGTCTTATCGTTTGACGGGTAGGTGTGATCAATCAGCAGTCTGATCTGATGAGTTCCTCAGCTCATTAGTCATTATTCAGTCTCCAAAACAAGCCCTTAAGGTCTAATTTGAGTAATTTCTACCACCTACCCTCTAATGCAGAATTATCTACTGGCAAATCACGTACTGTACTTGGTCACGATATATCTACCTTTGGAATTTTTTTTTGTAAAATTTTAATAACTCTTTGTCTATAGACATCTTCTTTTTTACTTTTTTGTCACCGTTCTCGGTGTGTAAAAAGACAAGTATCACTTTTTTTACCAAAAATATATATATATCTTCTTTTACTTAAAAATATCACTTTCATTTGCAATCGGCGTCTCAGTTCGCAATTTTTTACGATCTTGGTATTTAGTTCAAATTGATATTCATCATCTGAATGAAAGATATGATATGTTGTTGATATTGTATGACTTCCAGTTACTTATAAATTTTCTTCTCCATTTCCATCCCTAAATAAAAGGAAATTTATTTGTACTTTTGATAAATTAATGGTTTTTGTTTAATTTGAAGGAAGTTTTTATATACAAAAATTTTTATAAGACGGTTTTCTTGTAACTTTTGGTAAGACGAGGATCATTTTTCAATGAAATAAGGGTTACTGCTCACTATAAGTGACCCCTACATTTCTATAAAGTGACTCCAATTTTGTGAGTTGGTTTTACACAAGACTTATTGCTTTTTATATGATCAATGTTGGCCCTTATACTTAAACGGGCCAGAGCTTCTCAACACTACTAACCCGTTACATTCATATCTAGTAATTCGTGTCGTGTTATCGTGTTGTGTTTAACTTTTGACAAGTCTAGAAAAATCTATTCAATTTAGGTCAGGTTGATAGAAAGAGTCAAAAGGCAGTATCTTGCACCCAAAGTGGAAAGTGAAGATTGAAGAGTATGAAAGTTCTGGCTTCTCACTACATACATACACTAATCTATACCATGACAAGGTTAGCACTAGTTTAGAGGGTAATAATGACTGTAACCTTTAGAGGCTAACTAGATTGTGATAAGATTATCAACATATATTCAAAGGCAAAGGTGGAAGATCGCAATCTGGAAAGATGAGGAAAAGGTGGTTTATTACTACTTTGCTCAGCCCGCCATTGTTGAAATTGGATTAGATGAAAGTTCGATTATAAGCATCATTTACCAGTTAATCACCTACTATAAAGAGTAGTGATCGAGGTGCTTCCTAATACGAGTAGTAGTCTTAGGAGAACAACAACCATAATTAATTAATTAATTGCTTCGTTACAATGCAATTAATCTCAAACTTCCCTTTCATTTGTTTTCTACTAGTACCTTGTTCTCCTTGACTTCCTAGAGCAGAAAGTTAGTAAAACAAAGTTATCAGATAGACAAGTCACCTCAATATCTGTGTAATCTTAATAAAAAAAATTATATTTTAATGTTTGGTTTTAGATGTAACATAAATTAAAGTATGTTATCAACACGATTGCAATATTTAATTTTCCAACAATTTTCTAGTATTACGGTAATTACCGTTTGTGTGGTCTTACTTTTTCTAAGGCTTTTAAATTTGTTGCAATTGTTGGCGTCGGGAAATTCTTCGTTTGTGAAGCTAAGATTATCTGTATCTAAGCAAATAAGACAATTTAATACCCTACTGTTGATTTCATTCTTCCTACTCCAATTTCCACTTATATATTGCTCATTGTCATTCATTGATCTGATTAATATGAGCATTTTCTGTTTCTATAGTATCAAGCGAAACCGTATCTGATCAGAAATGGATTCAAAATAAACACATTTAAGTATAGTATGTATTATTTTTCATCTTTTCTGGTTGGTGAGTGAATAATCTTCATACAACGAACTTATTTTCGACGCTTGTTCAACATATTTTTACAGATCATGAGCTAAAAGGATAACAAATAAATGAACTCTTGTTGGTGTGATTTGCTCCAAATGGAAAATGGTGATCTTTTTTGCTAAGGGTGTTCTTGCCCTGCTCTTCCTGGAAAATCTTTTCAGGCTTTCAAGTTATACTGATGTTTATGTTGGTCATCGTAAGTTGAGCATGGACGGAGCGTTAAACATCAATTTGCATCTATACTTGACAGGCTGATTGATTCGATCACTATGTTGGCATGACCTATACAATGAATTATGAACATCATCATCATCATGCTGTAGGATCTAGTTGCAATGATCTAATCATAAAAGTGGAAGACAACTAGAAACATGAATCTTAACGGGTCATTAAATACACATAAATATACCTCTTGATGCGTGCCTCGTTGATTGATTAAATATCGATTGGTGCGAATTAGGATTCGAAATGTAATCCCTCTACCGTAGTCCACGCAGCAATCGATTGGATCAATCCAAACACGTTCGTTAGTTAGAACGAGCACAAGGAACCGTTCCTTGGGCTATGGAGGTGCTTGGTTGTTTTGAGAGAAAATTTGAGAGAAGGAGGCTGTCAGTTAAAACGTGTAACCTAGTTTCCACCTCTTTATACAGTATTTACAATAAATTTACAAACTCTACATGATAGTATTTGTTGTTCACTTGCATAATCAACAACATATAACCTTGCATAGGTTTCATGACTGGACGTACATCTGAAATGAGATATGAGAATTGAGATATGAGATATGAGATATGAGATATGCGATATGACATATATATGTGAAATGAGAAATGAGCGAGATATGACATGAGAAATGAGCGAGATATGAGAGATGTGAGATATGAGATATGAGATATAAGTCACGAGATATGAAAAATGAGATATAATGATTATGATGAGATGAGAAGAGAAGAGATTTTAATGAGATGAGATGAGATTTTGATGAGATGAGATTTTGGTGAGATGAGATGAGTTTTGATGAGATGAGATTTTGGGATAAGATTTTGGTGAGATGAGATTTTAATGAGATGAGACGAGATTTTGATGAGATGAGATGATATAATATTTTGATGAGATGAGATTTTGATGAGATAAGAGAAGATTTTGGTGAGATGAGATTTTGATGAGATGAGATTTTGATGAGATAAGATTTTGGTGAGATTATGAGATTTTGATGAGATGAGATTTTGGTGAGATTATGAGATTTTGATGAGATGAGATTTTGGTGAGATGAGATTTTGATGAGGTGAGATATTGGTGAGATGAGATTTTGGTGAAGAGATATTTGTGAGATGAGATTTTGGTGAGATGAAACGAGATTTTGATGAGATGAGATTTTGATGAGATGAGATTTTAGTGAGATGAGATTTTGATGAGATGAGATTTTGATGAGATGAGATTTTGGTGAGATTATGAGATTTTGAAGAGATGAGATTTTGGTGAGATGAGATTTTCATGAGATGAGATTTTGATGAGATGAGATTTTGATGAGATGAGATTTTGATGAGATGAGATTTTGGTGAGATTATGAGATTTTGAAGAGATGAGATTTTGGTGAGATAAGATTTTCATGAGATGAGATATTGGTGAGATGAGATTTTGATGAGATGAGATTTTAGTGAGATAAGATTTTGATGAGATGAGATATTTGTGAGATGAGATTTTGGTGAGATGAGACGAGATTTTGATGAGATGAGATTTTGGTGAGATGAGATGAGATTTTGATGAGATGAGATTTTGGTGAGATGAGATGAGATTTTGGTGAGATGAGATTGTGATGAGATGATGAGATTTTGATGAGATGAGATTTTGGTGAGATGATATTTTGGTGAGATGAGATATTGGTGAGATGAGATTTTAATGAGATGATACGAGATTTTGATGAGATGAGACGAGATTTTGGTGAGATGAGATTTTGATGAGTTGAGATATTTGTGAGATGAGATTTTGGTGAGATAAGACGAGATTTTGATGAGATGAGATTTTGGTGAGATGAGATGAGATTTTGGTGAGATGAGATTTTGATGAGATGAGATGAGATGAGATGAGATGAGGTTTTGATAAGGTGAGACGAGATTTTGATGAGATGAGATGACATGAGATTTTGATGAGATTACATGAGATTTTGATGAGATGAGACGAGATTTTGATGAGATGAGATGACATGAGATTTTGATGAGATGAGATGAGATTTTGATGAGATAAGATTTTGATAAGATGAGACGAGGCGAGATTTTGATGAGATAAGATGACATGAGATTTTGATGAGATGAGTTGAGATTTTGATGAGATGAGATGATATAAGATTTTGATGAGATGAGATTTTGATAAGATGAGATGTTCTAAGAGATGGGATTGATGGAGATTTTGATGAGATGAGATAAGATTTTGATGAGATGAGATTTTTATTTGAGGAGAGGAGAGGATAGTGGAGAAAGCCATTTATATACAATTAAAAAGAAAGAGGTGTTGGATGCAACGTCGAATAGACATGAGATATAAGAAATGAGAATGAAAAATGAGAAATAAAATAGGAGAGATTTTGACGAGATTTTGTTGAGATGATATTTTGATGGAATGAGATTTTGATGAGATGAGATGAGAGAAAGTCATTTCTATACAATTAAAAAGAAAAAAGAGGTATTGGCAACGTAAACTAGAAATGAGAAATGAGAAATGAGATATGAGATATGATCAGAAACGAGATATGAGATATGAGATATTAGATATGAGATATGAGATATGAGATATGAGATATGGTTCATGAGACATGAGACATGAGACATGAGATATGAGATACTCCATCCGTTCCTATGAAACTCTACCATTTACCTATTTGAGATGCTTCCATAAAACTCTACCATTTCTCTTTATGATAAACAATTTCCTAGTGAAATACCATTTTACCCTCACTTTTGTAAAATATAAAACCTACATTTACCCTCCCCCATACACTCATTAATGTTGAGGGTAGAAGGGGAAAACAAGTGTCAAAATCAGTTTGTCTTTTGGTCTTTGTGCCGAAAAACGAAAAATGAAAAAAAAAATATTGGGGTAAGAGAGGCTCGAACTCTCGACATTGGGATTGCTCGAGAAGCTATACGAGACCTACGCGTTGACCCCACATGTTCCTTAAGGTCTCCATATATTAATAAGTTCTCAAAGGGGATCTTTCCGAGTTAAACTAGTACTAGTGATAGTGACTCTACAAGAGTACAAATTTGATGACCTAAAACTAGATTACTAGTACAAACTAAGGGGCATCTTAGTCCCCATGGAAAAACTTGGTGGCCCAAAAAAATAATAAATAAAGCTTTTTTGGTTGAACCATGATTCCGCCCGTGACAAATCACGTCTCATCTCATGAACCCATGATTGAGCCGCAACTACAACTACAAAAACCCCAAACCATTTCACCATTAGTCTCTAACACCTAAGGGCTCAGTCAAAACCCTCTAGAAGGGTAACAATCAGTCTAGGATTTAATCCCGTGCTTCGTATAGGCTCGTAAAAAATTCTATTTGTTTTATGAATTTACACATTATGTAAAGTGTTAAAAAATATAGTAATAATATCATTCAATATATGGTCATCCTATATTTTAGTCCTCTAATCTTCTCCCTCGAAAAGCCAAACACATCCAAATATACCACGTATACATCTCATTTTGAAGAATTTTTCAAATTTCCAATGCAATGCCGTAAATTTTAGAATTATAAGAGTTACCTAACGAAAGTAATTTTATTTTATAATTTGAAAACAATATACTAATATAATTATAAATTTCATATTTAATGACTATATTAAATTTAAGAATAATGATGCACTAAATACGAATGACATGGTGAATGCTTTGCATATGTGGCAGCTTAAGTGTCGTGCTCACACGATGTGGCTCGCCACTATGTGGCATCCCACGTATCCACCTAGAAAAACATTACCCCAATGTAAGTATAAAATGTGCAGTGTGTTGTAGGTACTGATAAGAGAGGTTTATTGCCTTTACATTGAGTATTTGGTAGCCGCAGAAGTAGAAGTAGCCGCAGAGATTATATTGTTTCCTTTTAAGTATCAGAGATCATGTTCGTGAATTAGCTAACATCTCTCCTATCTATTGTACAGTCTTGGTGATGGCTAGCTATACTGTTTGCCAGACATGACCTCCAACATTTTGTTTTCATCCATTGTTCAATGCTTGAAAGCGTGGAACTTATTGGTATACTTAATAAGATGAATGAAACAGTTAGCTTATTTTCTTTTACTTATGATCGCCAACAGCTTTGCGGTTGATGGACAAGTTCCTCAATGGGATTTGACAGAAATTAAAGAACTTGCATCCACAAGGGTGCTAATGAAGGTTGCATATATGGTAAGTGTATCTGTACTTCACTCCAAGGAGATCTGTTTGCTACAGGTTCTGGTCGCGGGATATGTCACTGTGACAGTAGAAAGGAGTTCTTAGACGGCAAGAGGAAACCACTCAAAACTATACTGAATCTGACAATGGAAGTAGATTTCATGCAATTCAACAATGAAGCTTGGATTTTATTAGCATTTCATTCAAGTGTGGAAAAGAGGGATTTAGAAGCTGGTACGTCTATCCTATCTTTACTGTTTTCTCTTACAGAACCCCCACGAGGCACAGTTGCTTCGATTGTACAATGCTGGTGGTTTCATACTGTGCCTCATAAAGGGAAATAACCACTGGAGACTAGATTTGAACCAGAAAATCAAGAAATCAAAATGAGGTATCCACCTTTTCTCCATACATGTAATACAGTCAAGAAGAAATATTGGTTCCTTTTCAAAAACAAAACATCTTCCATGACCACAAGCAAGAAATATTTGCCATACAGGAAAAATGAAGTCATATAAAGTTCACAATTATGCGAAGTTTACTTCAAGAATATACTACCCTTCACGTACTCGACTGATTTATCTTTCACATACTTGCCTGCTATGTATCATTGTGTTGTGATGACTTTGTCATGTCTCTTGAAAGTAAATTTTCACATTTGGACGATACTCTGTCAGTCTGTCAACTCCCTCTGTATATTTAGCTTTTCTTCAGCTCCCCGCATACCCTTATTGAGCACTATAGTCATTACCTATAGAACAGGAGAGCATGCTAGCAATAGCTTCATAAGTTGCAAAGCATGGCTCAAACACAAGATATAAATAAATACTGCACTTCTAAGACATGGTAAGATGCAATCTTCTTTGATCTGAAGTAATGTATCCCCACAGGACTCACAATATCCTGAATCCTAATGTTCAAGATGAAAAATGTCTATGTTAGAAACAAAGCAAGATAATGGGGCAGTTAAAAATGTGGGAAGACAAATTCAGATACTAACTTCGATTTGTAATTCCTGCAAGTGCGAAGAGCTTCGAAAAAGACTGAGAGCAAAAGAAATGGCCTGTTGACAATTAACTGGCATTCTGACTAGTTTAAGAGTTGTTAGCCGTCCCAAATTGTTGGCAATCTGAGGTGTTTCCTCACCGTGCCAAGTCTACAAGTATAGAACAATCAAAATATAAATCGTTACACTTTCTCAGAGTTAATTGCTACTGAAATCTCAAATCAAAGTTCACATACCTTCCAAAATCCGTCACCAAGAATGAGCCTCTCAACATTGGATAAGCAGAAACATGGTCAGTTCCTTCTTCAATTTCCAGCTAGCCGCTAAATGTAACTTGTTTATCTTCGTGATTCTTTTCAGGTGGATCGAAGTGACAAAGCCACCAACAACCAGGTCTTGAAGTTTTGGAGCATGGATGGTTATACTTTTATCAAACTGATCAATGGAAAATAAGAGTAACTTCTCAAGTTGTGGGCAACTTGAAATAAGAAACTGCAATGTGTTAACCTCAGTACAACCAGGCATTGGAGCTAGATACAACTGAAGGCTAATGAGGTGGGGAAATCCGCTAAATGTTGCGGGAAGAGAGCGAATACAGAAGCTGGAGAGCCTCAAGTGTGCCAAACCTACAGAAGAGAACAAACAAGATGGCAGTTCCATTACCTCATTGAGAAAGCGATCATCATCAAGACTGAGTTTGTTGACACCCTTATCGGAAACAAACTGTATCCACTGATTTATGTCCGAAGAAATTGGAGAAGCTGGAAGCCATCTAGAAACATGAAGGACAAATGTATGAATAGGGCCAGGGTGTTGATGAAGAATACTGTTGACAATATCTGAATATGTTTGTAGATTATCTGAAGTTCCTTCCCTCGTTAGGAACTCATTGAAGAAATCTTCATCAAGTATAAGACGACGAAGTAGAACCCATTTATGTCTCCAATCTTTGGATAAAATACTCGTCCTCACTGCATCTTTGAGTGGTAAGCGTTCTAAAATACACTCTGTTACTATTGATGGCAAATTGCTGATCCTATCAGGCATATTGTCTAAGAGATGATGAAATGGAATATAAGAGAAGCAAATCGAGAAACAAAGAACAATGTGTAAGGAGCAAAGGCCTGTTGGTATCTAGATTGACATTTTATACTACCTATACCTTGCAATACTATTAAGTGCGGGGCAGTTCAACAGTCTGACAGTCTAACATCAAGCCAATAGAACCCTGCATGACTGCTCGGTTACCTTAACTTTCCATATTTCAATATTACTGCAAGAAAAAAAGAAAACTAATTAAATTTCTCATAGGACATTCAATAGCCACAACTATTAATGGAAATCGAGCTAATTGTCTGCATTCATAGCCATATCCCTGTGATCTGAACTTCTACTATCATGGTCAATGAAAAAAAAAAAAAAAAAAAGGAAGTAGAAGAAGCAATAGCAAACAAAAGAACAAACTTCCAGTATTGCTCTTCCTCATTTTGTAAAAGATTAATAATATTCAGTTTCCATGTTTATAGTTTTCTTCTCTGTTCTCTCTTGTACAGTCCAACAACAACAAGTCAGGCTTCTAGTTCTTGCTGTTAAAGTGTTAATCTAGAGCCCATTGGTAGATGATTTCTTCGACGATAGAGAGTGTGCGTCGTCTTAGAATCATTCTTCTGATAAGCAAGTTCATTCATGCGTGTAACAACTTCAATGCTAGGCCTCAAACTAGGCAGGTCCTCAACACACTTTGCAGCTATATCAAAAGCTTGGTACAATTGTCTTTTCGAACATTGACCTTCTAGCGGTGGATCCACCATGTGAGCTAACTTGGTCTTGTCTTTGAAATGTGGCCGTGCCCATTTAACCAAAGTCCAGAACTCGGCACGTTTCTTATCATCAACTGCTCTTCTTCCTGTGATGATCTCTAGCAAAACAACACCAAAGCTGTATATATCCGATTTGAAAGTCACCTTACGAGTTTTAATACACTCCCACGCAGTATAATCATATGTTCCCAACGAAGAAGCCGTCATTGCCATGAATGGTGAGAAGCTCAGCTAGCCCAACGTCAGAAATTTTAGGGTGATAACCCTCACCAAGCAAGATGTTTGAGGATTTTAAGTGACGATGTATAATGGGTGGCTTCATCTTCGTATGCAAATACTCTAAGCCTTAGCAACGCCAGCAGCTATTTTCATCCTTGTACTCCAGTCGAGAACCTTCTTCAGATTAGATGACTCGGGGCCATGCAGATGGCTTTGCAGGGATCCTAATGGCACGTACTCGAAAACCAACAGCTTCTGTTCACAGTACCCAATTAATGTTACAAGATTATCATGATCTACTTGACCAAGTCTCGACACATCGACCACAAAACCCTTGATGGCCCTGAAACTAATAGTACATTCAAGTTCCTTGATTACAACTAGATGTGGCAAAACCGCAACCCAAAAAAAAAGACAAAAAAAAAGCTTCATAGTACTATATTAGTATGTTTATAACTTTTAGCAACATAATGATGTTGAAACATAAATTGAACGAGGTAATGAGTTTATTTAAGTTCATTTCATTTTTTTTCAATTTGATATACACGGTCTTATATAATTTTCCAATTAAAACAGTGCATCGCACTGGAACTAAAGTATTGCTAGATAATAATGGCCTTCTAATCCCGAAACAACAGCAGTAAACTACATTTACGTTTTACAAAAAGAGCCTACTACTTCCTGTCTGGTGACTCCCTCAGCTTGAAATCCTCCCAGTCAAAATCCCAGCTAGGAGGACATATAGGAGAATTTGGTGTTGGCGGAGTCTTCGGTGCTGGATATTCCCATATATCATCTATCTCAAGCTCCTTAAGATCCATGGGAATCGTAAACTCTAATTCAGTTGCTGTGGACACTTGAGGGAGCCGAGGAGTGGAAACTGACACAGATGAATCTGAATCTGTAAAATAAGCATGATTTTCAAATTAGCATCATAAAATCACTAGCAAGTATATGATCTAACCAAGTTAAAACCCGATGCAATTTCTGTCACCTCTTGTAAGGGCCACAGTTTCCAAGAAATAGTCCAGGCTCATATTCATAGATTGTCTATGAGTCTTACAGCACTCATCATGATTGTGTAGGAAACCTTCCTCTAGCCAACTGTAGACTTTCTCCTCATTAACAGCAGAGAGATTCTCAACGCAATTCTTCTTGGATGACTTCTCATTTGCACTACGTGGCTTATTCGAGTTTGTTAGGTCACTAAGAGGCTTCCTGCCCGTCTTGAGTTGCACTTTAACTTGACCCTTGCCAACATTGAAATGCTTTGCAGGTGACTTGTTCTTGCCAAGCGGCTTGCTTGAGTTAGTCACATCACCAAGGGGTTTCCTGCCCATCTTTGACTGCATCTTCTCGGGAGCTCTAAAAGCATTTTCATTCATACGAATGAGGGGTTCAAATGAGGCCATTGATGGACAACAAATTCAATACACTTTTCTTTCAGAACTGCAGGGAGGTCAATCAAATTACAGTATCAGAGTACAGACAAATGATCTTGATCCAACTTAACAGAATAACAAGGGGGAACTTTCAGCAACAAAAAAAAGGCAAAATTAAAACAAGATAACATCACAATTTCAGCTAGCATCACAGGAAAGATATAAAAGCAAAGAGATTAACATTAAAAAAAACAACTCAGCTCCTTTTGTTGCTCACTTATGAATGGCCAAGCTACACAGAAATCAACTAGATTATAATAAGGTTTCCATCATGTTTGCACAAACGAAAGCTGCCTAGTGCCTACTTTATTTGTATGAGGAGTTGTGCTTGACCAAACTTGGCTGATCAAACTAGATAATTGGCTAGGATTCTAGGAAGGGACAATGAGAACAAGACCAGAAGACAATCCTACTCAAAGCTTGAAGCACCGCATATAGTTTCAGTTATCTTCTTCAAAGAGAGTCCCGGGAAAAAATATATATGAAGAAAACACCAGGTTGACGCAAGAGGTTTAATGCTTCCACTTCTTTACTTTTACAAAAGTGGTGTTGACTCGTCAAACGAAACCAAAATTTCCAATATCCTTCTATCTTTTCCAATTTCCATACAGCAGTGAGCTCAACAACAAAAGGATATGGCGCCGATAAAGATCAGACTAACTATCATCTTACCCCCAATTGCTATTTGCTCATGCCAATATGTTGCTTTACTATTCTATCATTCATAACAAATTCCCTCCTCATATATATCTATTGCTCTTCATACAAGAGTTCAAAAATCGGAATCGGAATCCAATCTGTTATTTTTTTTTAAAGATAATCGAATCGAACTATACATTCACGGGGTAAAGCACATAATCAAATTTAAAGAAGTAAAGATCATGCTTCACAAATTGCAAAAGAAAACTCGCAAAATTTCCCTTCAAGTCCCACAAAACATAAATGGGTTTTCTCAACATAGGAAGGGACCCAAAAATCCAACAAATTAGTCCCTCTGCAATATGTCATTCAGTTTCCAATCAGAGAGAATACTCAAAAATCCTTCCAATTTTAGTCACATTTCGCCAATTAGGGTTTTGTCCGACAAATCCTAGATGCATCAAAACGATTAAATTGATGTCAAATTTGGGTTCATCAAACAACAGACAAAGATCTCTAATGCTATATTATCCTTAAATCATTGACAGTGGATTCAATTAAATCACAAAAGATCAAAAATACAGAAAAGAGACGCAATAGATGATCAAGATATGAGCGTAAGAGAGAGAATTCAAATTGACAGGTAAAGCATAAAATGAAAGAGAAAGATTAAAGCATAAGAGAGAGAGAGAAAGAGAGAATTCTGCCTGGTGCTTGGAGAAATTTGCAATGGAAGAAATGATGACTGAAGAAACTGTCGAGTCTTTCTTTCTCTGAACAATAAAAACGGCATTATATACACAACGGTCACATTTTTGTAGATGGGTCGTGGGCTAGCGGCCCATATAGAGAGTAGTCAAATGGGCATTGTGTAAAGTCGGATCAAAGTCATCTAGAGATATCCAAACCCGGGGCGACACTAACCCAATTTAAACCCGAATCGACTCGTTTAGGAAGAGTATCTTTAGAATTTAAGTGAATAGTACAATAGATATGGTATGGATATGGATATAGATATGGATATTCGCCAAATACAATATTTTGTATGGATTTAGTTCACGATGGATCAAAGATCAAATCTTTTTAAAAAATATCTCCTATGTCCCTAAAAGAGTTGGACTATATTCTTGATTCACCCTTTGCCCCACAGTAGACTAAATCCACACAAAACGAGCTGATTTGACAAGATGATTGTGTGAATTTAAAGAGACCCGACCCGTTATCCTGGCCCAAGCCAGCGGCCTTGGCCATGGACCTAAAAATCACGTCAGGTTCGACCAAAGTTCGTCTATGATCAACTCTTATCTACATTTATCTATTTTC
The DNA here is from genome assembly GCA_038025085.1 of Tetragonia tetragonoides. Lineage (NCBI taxonomy): Eukaryota > Viridiplantae > Streptophyta > Magnoliopsida > Caryophyllales > Aizoaceae > Tetragonia > Tetragonia tetragonoides. The sequence continues at coordinate 36,825,605 of CM076148.1, forward strand.
ATTTAGTTGGAGTCCGGTAGATAAATATTTATCTGGTGCATGTGGAGTTGTCATTTATATTTATGATGGTGGTGAGGAGAATTTTAGAGTATTGTTAATTACAATATCAGTGGACCCCATAATTTTTAGAATTAATATAATTTTGTAGATTAAACATCTAAAATCTTAAAATTTTCACAAAGATAACTTCTTCTTTTTTTTTTGACAATGCACAAAGATAATTTTTAGTCTTGAATATGGGACAATAATTTATGGGAATGTCCAAATACCCACACAAAAATCAATAAATCTAATATATATATATATATATATATATATATATATATATATATATATATATATATATATATATATATATTACCATAAAGATTATGATGAAAAAAAAAAAGAAAAAAGAAAAAAATGTAATAACCAATATATATATATATATATATATATATATATATATATATATATATATATATATATATATATATATATATATATATATATATATATTTGGATAAAAATGCTCGTCACATCCTTATTGGTTATTACATTTTTTTTTTTTTTTTCATCATAGCCTTCATGGTGATATTTAAGTTAATGTATGCATTGAATGTCTTATTAAAAGTATTTATTTAATACTTGACTTTTTTTAAATAAAATACTATTTTCGGTTAGCAATTTTATTATGATTTATATTTATAAGTATTAGACCACTCAATGTCACCACTTTCATTGAGTTTTAAAATTGTGAGTTTTATAATTGTGTGCAAAATTAAGGGTTGACGTGGCAAAATAGTTTCGTCTAATTTTAGGGGATAAGCTCGTGTAATGTGATGAGGTTCACATATAGATGTATTAAGAAAGATATTGTGCGTCTTACGTAGTAGGTGATATTTGACTAATATTTGCGGCAATAAGCGTAGGTCATATGACAATGAATATGTGACTAATTTTTTATTTGCCTAATTTACCGGGATATATAGATGTAATGTGATAAGGGTCACACAAAAATTCATCATTTTCAAGTTATAATATATAATTGTGGTATTACATGGTAGGTGATAATTGACTAATATTTGCGGGGATAATCGCAGTTTATGTAACAATTAACATGTGACTGATATTTGTGGAATAAGTGTAGGTATATATAATTTTGGGTAAGATCGTAGATAACATGATAACAAGTGTCACAATTTGATTGGTCATTTATTAATTTTTTTTGTTCTTATTTTGGCGAGTAATTGTTAGTATCCTGTAGTAAGTGATATTGCTTTTTTTATTCTTTTACTTTCTTAATTATAATTACATTTATACAATCTAAAATGACATTAATGTCCAAATTTAATATTTTGAATATGATAAAAATTTTTACTTGGTATAGATCAGATGATGAATATTTGGGGGAACATGTGCACATAATATAGTAAGGTTTATATAGTTGTGGTATAAGCGCAGTCAACGTATAAGTGCCACATTTTAATAAATTACATACACTTTTCTCTTTTTTTAGATGGTGAGTTGTCGCTATTTTTTTCCAATTTAAAGAAGGTTAGTCTATTAACTTTTAATTTCCAATTAGTGAAATACATTTTAAGGGACAATTTGATCAAAACCACGGTTGTTTAATAACAAATTTTATATTAGCTGGTATACGATTAGGCTACGTGAAAATTGACTATTATTTGTGACGATAATCGTTGTTAATATATCAAGCTTTAAATATTTAATTACGTTTGATATTTGAGGGTGTAAACACAAGTTAGACACAAAGTTATAAGGACAAGATTAAATAAATTGACATGCCATGGGTCACATTTGGAGTGATATTTTATTAAGGTATACATATGATGTACAATTGCAAGTTAAGTGACAAGTGACTGATATTATTTTATTTTTTAAATAGGAGACTTATGAATGGTATGACGTGTAAAATTTCGACCAATCACTAAAAACCCAAAAATTAATTTGAACATAAAAATATAGTGATAATTTGGTCGCCCGTGCGTAGCACGAGTAAAGTCCTAGTATATATATATTTTTGGGTATAAGCGCTGGTGAGCTGACAAATGTCACTCTCCGGTTGGCTTATTCCCAAGACATTTAATTAAAACTTTTTTTCCTTTTCTTTTACAAGATGAGTTATAGTTTGGATAATTATTAAACATAAATGAGCCAAATTAATACGGGGTGTTAGTGACTTTTATTAAATCAATATCATTATTTGAGTAGTTAATTATATAAATAACTAGATTTCGTGCCCGTGCGATACACGGGTTCTTGTTTATCATACTCTGTTATTAGAATTAGAATTAAATTAATTAATAATAATTAATTTAATCATATCAATATATAAAGTTGAATAATAGGAGTAGCAAGGAACAATAATAATCTTTTTATCAGGAAAAAAACACATTTAACAAAAAATTTACATTTGTAGTGAATATATATAATATATTTTTTAGGATAATAAATTTAATACAGTACTTATGTTACTTTTTTATATTAAAATAAAAAAAAGTTTTTTTTATTTCTTTTTAGTCACTCATACATTTATGACTATTTATTACCTATTTAATGTCACCTTGGTGAGAACTCATATATATATATATATATATATATATATATATATATATATATATATATATATATATATATATATATATATATATATATATATAAATAAAGAATAATACCAAAAACTCATATGAGTATAAATAATAAAAATTAATAATAACCAAAATCTCATTTGAGGCGGCAGAGTTGTTGTTAAAAAAAATAATAAAAGTATTAATTAGTACCACTAGAATAAAAATTATTAAAATTTCATTTTTACAAAATAATATTTTAATTTTTATTTTAGAATGAAATAGATTTTTTAAACATTTTAATTTTTGCATTGAGTTTTGCATAAGATCGCAGGTAACGTTCACTGTCAACTAATGGTTGGTTATTTTTTAGTTTCTTTTTTTTTTTTTTGTGTTTGTTATGTAGAGTAATGAGTTTTTATTAATAAATATCATATAATAATCGCTATGGGTCGTTGATCTTACTTAATGCAATCTAAAATAAAAATCATATAGACATTTTAACGTTTTCAACTGTTAACTAATTAGCTAATGTAAGGATGGAAGATTTGACTATTAGTTATTTATAATAAATTCTATTTCTATTCGAAAAACAAAATATAATTAGGTATAGATGATGAATATTTGTGTGAATAGATGCACGCAATATAATAAGGGCTACATAGTTATGGGTATAAGCGCAGGTAACTATAAGTATCACATCTTGATAAACGTTTTTTTTTTTGAGAAGGTGACTGGTTAGTCCTCCCAATTTTTAATATCCGTTCGAATGAAAGTTAGACTTTCAACTTTTAAATTCTAATTAGCGAAATACACATTAATGGACAATTAGAACGGATCAAACTGGTTAAGGGTATAATCACCCGTTTAACATGTGACTAAAATTTTCAAGGATATGATGAATCAAATAAAGTGACAAGTAGGGTCACATTTATAGTACAATTTGTTAGGTTATATATATGTGAGATACAACGTAAGAATGACAGGTTAGGTGATTAGTAATTAATAGATATTATTATTTTATTATTTTGGGAGATATAGATATTTTTGGAAATAACCTAACTAATTATGACATGTATAACATTTTGATCTGTCACCATTTTCATTCCGATAAATATTTGGAGTATTATTTAAAAATTAAAAAAATAATTATTTAAGCATATTAAAAGTATAGTAATAAAATGATAACCTGTGCGTAGCACGGGTAACCTCCTAGTAAATATTGATTTGTAAGTTATCAATCATCGAAAAATAAAATAAAAATTAATTCAATTGTTTGTAAAGATAGTAATGGGTCGTTTGGGCCAGCACATAGTTTGTAACGACGACCTTGGGGCACAACACGCAACATGAGCATTATGTTGCTTTATGTTTCGCTGCTCCAGCAACCCCGGTCTATACATGACTGATGTATCAACAGGCAAACCGACATACTGTCCATGAGCCGTGTTTTTCTCCTTTTCATCAACAGTTCATGTTTTTTCTCCTTTTTTTCTTAACATTTCTGTGCATTATTTTACAGTCTTACGCGTTTCATGACTATCATATAAATGCTAGCAACCTACCCCCTACTATTTTCCCCATTTCTAACAATTTTTTGAGTGGCCAAAGGTACTAACTGGTTCAAACACTCACCCAACACAAGATATACTAGCAAAGCACAGAATATCCAATCAAGTAACTTCAAGCACATACAAAAGAAAGTGAAAAAACACATAACTGAATGGTAACAAGTAATTAGAAATTTAATTCAAAGATAAAATGAACTGAATAGAGAAACTTCAAGTTTTCATGAACTTATAAGGCAGAAGACGATAAATCACTAAAATTGGACACTAGTGCTAAATAAAGAGAGTGTTCAAAATGTGTGCCCAAGTAAAGGATGAAGTTTTTGATATCATATTCAGCCAAGGTGGACATACTCAAAAAGTTGCTTCCTTGCAAAGATCTGCTTCTGACTACGTCGTCAGCCTTACAAAAAGATCATATGCGAAATTCAGAAGACTGTCATGGTTAACTGTATACTAAAACTTATAGTATTAATCGCCTCAAACACAATTGTAGCAACTATACTTATGAACACTGCACACTTGCAGTAGCCAACTGCTCTTTACAATCTGTTTAGCCAATTAAAGGGAAAAAAGAAAAATATGGGAAATTACCCAAAAAATTAAGAAGATAGCCCCAAAAAATATATTTTAGTCAAGATTTTCCCTAAACTTGGTTTTGGGGAGAATTTGCACAAAAAATTAATTTTTAATGACCATATTGAATCACGTGATTTTAATAGAATCAAACTCTCCATTGATGTTCACTTAAAATGCCGTTTTGGTAATTCGAGGAAAATTTTTCCTACTAACCAAACAATTTCACATTTAGTGATATCTGATTATGTCGAGATATATTTTTACATTTGGTGATGCCTGATTATGATGAGATATATTTTCGCATTGGGTGATATTTGATGATGTCTTCGAGATACATTTTCACATTTGGTGATACATGATTATGTCGAGATACCTTTTCACATTTGGTGATAGCCGATTATGTAGAGCAATTTCACAAAGCCCCATATTATTATAAACTAAAGCAAGGTAAAAAAAACAAGAAAACAGAGCTACGAATATAGAAAACAAACTAAAAACGAAAGCTACAGCTAACTCCCCAGTACGGCAGTACCCGGGGCAAACGATTCCACACAGATCTTCAAGAACGGAGCTCAATTAGCAATTAGCATTCCAGCGGTGTATAAGTGCATAACCTTATCCACAAAACAGTCCTCTCTCTCTCTCTTTCTCTCTCTCTTTCTCTCTCTCTCAATTCACTCTTTTTCTGGGAGGGAAAGCAAGCAAATTAGCAAAGCAATGAAATGTCATACAATTCACCCAAATTCTCTCTTTTCACAATCTCCCATTTCGAAATTTCCAGTCACCCACTGTTTTTTGCACAATACTAAACCCTTACCTTCTCCAAAACCAGCTTTTCTCCACAATTCACACCTCTTTCGGTCTTTTCCTTTGTCTACACCTCCTAATTTCAAGGTATGTTGCTAATGCAATACATATGCATACATTTGTGGTACGGGAAAATTGAACATGGAACCTAATGTACCTGTAAGCATTAAAAATTACTAAGTTAAGACATTGTTGGCAGAAAAGTATATAATTTTGAGCAATGCCCTTTAATTATTTTTGTTTAATTTAGTAATGGGCTTAGTGGAAATTAGTCTCTCTTGCAGTTCAAGACCTTGTTGGCTGAAATCTAGATGCTTTTTAGCAATGCCCTTTATTTATTTGTTTAGTTCAGAAATGGGTTTAGCAGAACCTAGTCACTCTTGGCTTAAATACTAGGCCAAGACATTTCAGGCTGAAAAGTAGATACTTTTGAGCAATGCCCTTTAATATTTTGGATTAATTTAGTAATGGGTTTAGCAGAAACTAGTCTCTTTTGTAGGGGTAAGGCTGTGTACAATTGGCTTCTGGCACTACCTCTCTGTAGGTGGCAGCCTTGTCAGAGGTTGGTTTGATGGTCTGTTTGCTTTGGTTAGGAGTTGTTAGAAGAGTAATTTGTTTGTTGGTCCCTTGCAGATGATGGCGAATCAGGCATTGAGTATGGTTGATTCTGGTCAGGTATCCGAAGATGAATGTGGTGATTTGGTTGTAGAGGCCTGTCTTACTCGGACTCTTCCGCCTGCATTGACATTGGAGCATGGGCTTGACTCATTGAAAGAGGCTGTTCAAGAATTGAAGCTTAACCCTCCTAGTTGCACTAGTGGAATGATTAGATTTGAGGTATTCATGGGCTAAGTACTTCTTGAAAACTAATGATCATGCCATGAAATATTACATGTTGGTTTTGTGTTGCCATTTGGTTGCGTGGAGTTAAATTTATGCAAATATTAACTGATTTGTATTTTTGGGATTCTTAATGTACTTTGAGGGGGATAGAATGGCTTCAATTTGGTAGAATTTGCAGCTTGCAATCAATTTTTTTTGTGTTTTGTTACTCCTGTAATTGGTTAGGGGGGGTGGGGGTTGAGGGAAGAGAAGGATCAGTTCCAAGAAGAAAGACTCAAATGACAATAGAGTTGTGGATATTATTGTATAATGATTGCTAATTTGGACAGTCCTGCTTTATAACATGATGTGATTGGTCTAGGGGCACATTGAAATGTTCTACTAGGAGTAGGACAAACTTTTCCTAGTTATGCTTTCTTACTGAACTGAGAAATTCATTACCTGAGTTGTAGGTTGCTGTGCCACCTAGTGCAAATGCGTTGGACTGGTTCTGTTGTCAGCCTGAATCAGCAGGAGTATATCCTCAGTTTTACATATCCAAGGAATTAAAGAACCCATCATGTGAGTCAGCTTTTGTGAGCAGGAATCGTGGGGTTTTTGGAGTTGGAGCTGCTGTTGACTTCAGTCAATCTTCGTGCAGTTCTGACGAGTGGAACTTATTTAGAAGGTAATTTCTGTATTCTATTCATTTTTGTGTTGTGACTTGAGATTGTATTAACTTTGTTCTTCTTGGTTTAATTTGTTAACTACAATTGAGGACCAATATTCAAGTGTGTGTTGTTTCCTAGTTGATCAAATGGAGATGCTACAACATGTCATTTTTTCAAATTTTAGAGGTCTTGCTTCTAGTATGTCATTATAGTTATTACAATAGTAGAAATTAAGTCATTATAGTCAAATTACAAAGTGCAAACAAGCCTTGAGAAGGATAGTACTAGAAATTGAGAAGTCAAATATTGACAGGCAGTGTACAAACGTTTTTGGATGTTGGTATGAAATGTTGCATTTGTATGAGAGGACTGCTAACATTAGTATACGTCTCCAACTGGTGACTAAAGAAATTGGTGTGGGTGCTGGAGTAAGCAGTTGCTTGACGTCCATTTCACTAAGAAGCGTATCTAGTCACTAGTGTAGTGTGGATATGAGGTGAAAATATCCAAATGACAATGTGGGTGATGAGCTCTCATGAGCCTGAAACTCCTATTTGATTCATGATTGTAGTCTCTTACCTTTTTAGTGCAGCTAATAACTTCAAAGATACAGCAGGATGTTTGTGTGATAGATATTTGGCAACAGTTTCCTTGGGGTTTTATGAGGTATGGTTATTTTCTCGAAGTTGGAGATTGGTGTCGGGTGTCCTGCACTGGATGTTTGATTATAGATGACCTTAGTGAAAAAGCATTGTAGTCATGCAACTAAACCATTCACCAGAAAAGGTATCTGACATTTCCTGTTTATGAATTTTCTTAGAGGACCCGTTGATATGCTTGATTTGCCAAGGGAGGTGTTTAGGTAAAAAGGTCTGTCACTTTGGGGATAGAGGAAATTTCAAGCTAAGGGAGGTGTTTAGGTAAAATGGTCGGTCACGTTTCATGTCACATGTTTTATTTGGACATGCTGGAGATAGTTATACTTGGATGTTAGGGGGGTTTTCTATTTTTCCAGTTTCTGGAGAGTGGACAGTCAGACACTTTGCCTTCTGCATTTCAGTTGGAGTGGAATTTCGTAGTTTTATGTAAAAGTATTCACTGCAGCAATTTAGTGGCTCTGCAGCTTCTTGGAAGAACAGGGGAGGTCTTAGTGGTGCATTTGGGTTCTCAAAGTAAATATGTTTAGATATTGAAGAATTTTCAAGGTTGTAACACTCTCTGTTTTCAAGGTGATCAATTTACTTTCATGGAACTGTTATGTTTGGGAAAGCCTTGAAATTTCTAATAAAGGTTTTCAGAGGACGAAGAAGTGCAATAGTCTTCAGTGTCTGTCCTCATGCGTCATCTCGATTATTGCTCTGTGCTGAAGCCAAGAGTTGGTCATGTACCTCAGTTCCCAGCTATATTGGTGGCTAATTAAACCCATCTTTCATGGTGGTATCATGCTTATTATAACATCAGGATCTCTTCTAGACTGTAATGGCTGTTTTTTACAGGAGTCTTAGTATACAACAACAGTAACCCAGTCTATATGTTGGTAGATGCGGGAGTTCATGTATGCAAACCTACCCCTAACTAGTAGGCAGGTTGTTTCAAAAAGTAAGTATCCTGAAGCAAAATCCTGCTTTATGTTAATTGCTCTCAGTCAGTGTTCTTGTTACTTTTGAATAGGTGAAGAATCTTCAACTTATTGGTCATACGGGTGTACACAAAGACGAGTCGTATTTGTAGTGTCCATATGCATTCATTTAAGTATAGTCAAGCTTATTTTTTTCAAGCTCTGTTCATTATTAGGTTAACAAGCTCCAGCTAGTTCACGAACATAACTTTGCGTGGTTTTAATTGCTCAGAAGATCTGAAGAACATATATGAAGTTTTCTGCAGATACCTGTTGGTTGATTCACTCAATATAACAGCCTATGGTTTCATTGGTATCAATTGTGACGTCCAATCACCTTTTATGAAGCCTGAGGCTGGTTCATTTTACTTTGTAATTCCTCAGGTGAATTTGCTTTTTTTCTGCACTCTAATACACTGCATTTCGTTGACTGTAGAGATCATGGTAAATAATTATTGTGATGTGATCTTTGACTCCATGTTTATCTCCTGTTAAGTGTTACGCCATGTACGGCTTTTTTTCTTTTTTTTTTTCTTTTTTTTCATTTTAAATGATTGAAATTCTGTCGGCCAGATCGAACTGAATGAACATGAAGGCTTCTGCTTGCTGGCGGGAACCCTCGTATGGCATAAATCTTTCCTATGTAACTTTGAGCAAGCTCTTCGTTCTTATGAAACATCTCTCATCCAGGTACCCTTCTTTTAATGCAACTTCTGTACTTTTCTTCTGTACTATCTGGTGTTTACTAAATTGATGGTCACATCCTCTGACTATCTGACAAAGTTTGTTCTCGTTCCTTTCTCATGGTTCTCATGTTTTGAGAGTTTGTTGTTAAACCCATCCCGGTAGAAGTGAAATAATTGAATTGAGATGGTGGCAATATTAAATTGATAGGTGCTAGTAGATCCAGATGTGACAGCACGAGTAAATGAGCTATAAGCAATTAAGGGCAGCTCCAATTTTTAAGTCATTTAATGAGATTCTTGACTCTTGAGCCTGGTTCTGGTCGGCCCAAGTCCTTCTGGCTTCACTTGAGTTATCAAAGTCATTTTCGGCATTCTCCTGATCTAATTCCTACTTCCTTAACCATAGTTGACATTGTCTTCGTCACATATTTGTTACCCAATTCTTTAGACTGAGGGATTGATTAGGTTTCTGTGCTCAACCAAGAAATCTGGCCTGCTGTAATCATTTACTCCATAGTAATCTGGAGACTCGGGAGGACGTCTCAACAACCTTATTTCACCAATCTAGGTAGATCCTATAAAGCATCACAATATAACAACAAATGTGGGAAAGGTGGGAAAGGGTAGTATGTTTTTAAGGAGGTTGCAGATTCAAATCATCATGAGAAGACTAATAAGTTCACATTCAACAAGAAGAAATTAAATTTGCAAAAGAAAACATAATTTCTATCTAGAACTGTTCACAGCAGTGAGTGGGAAAACCACAGTGCTGATCTTTAGGAGCAAATACTCCCATGATGAAGTTTTAATGTGTAACATTTGATGGACAAACCTGTACACTCTCACTAGTAGTACAGACTAAGGCAAGAACCCGAGTACATGCATCATTACATCCTGGACAGTGAAGATTTCTAAAAGGATGTGTTGAGCTCATGGTATCGACGTGTCGGCCACGATGTAATGTTATTTGAGGTTGCCGATACGCCATATACCGCGACGTAACCGTGTTTTCCAAATGGCCGATAGATCGAAACGGGCTGATACGGACGATAGACGGCTGACAAATGACTGATACAGCTGATATGGCCGATACCAAAGTTAATGCCGCGACGGGCGTGACTTGATACACGTCACTGATATCAGTTCGCTTTCGCAACGTCGCAACCCTTCCCGCATTCGCGGCCGATACCGAGATTTTGAACCATGGTTTAGCTCAATATTCACACTCATGTTTTTAGTATAATACTCCACCCTAGGTTTGCTTGATATAGAAGACAATTAGCAGATTTAACTGGCTGAAGTTATCTCAAAACATAAAAAGCAGATTTGTATAGCTGATTTTGGAGTTTGGACATAACATGATAACATCCACACAATGTACATTGGGCTCCAAGGCATCTAACTTTCCTCCTAGGATTATCTACTGCTAAATTTTAGGATTGATTCCAACTTGTGGAAAGCCACAAATTTCATCCTTCTCTACAATTCTTGCCCACTTATCATCATCCTATGGAGTAAGGACCAAGCAACCAGTACAAGCACAAAGGCCATAAAGCCTTTCTGAAGTTACGCCGAAACCGAATTGTCGTATCTATAGACTTAAACTAATATGAGATTTGGGAGATCCCTACAAGTCTCACATGTCAGCGTTTTTTCATGTTGACAGTTAAGTCTTCCCCTCTCAATGCTCAATGACCATGCATGGATTGTCACATGAGTATCCTGTATCTAAAATATTTCTGAAATGCACTGCATTAGTTAGTCTTTGCAAAGGCTTACTGCGTTTCTACTGTTCTTTCTTCCCTCTTCCCCCCCCCTCCCAGGCAAGTGACAGCATACCACCTACACTGGAGAATTGCCATGCAAGTTTCATAGAGTCTGCCATTCATAAATTCAATATGGTCGAGCTTAAAAAGTTGGAAATGGTACGATTCTAGCTTGCTGATTGTGTTTTTCTTAAGCATGTAACTTAAGTGAAAGTGCCAAATAGTGTACTGAGATTGTGTTTCCCCCCACTTGTAATAGATTTACGTGGAAGCCCCGTTGTTGGGAAGTTGTGACAATGTGGCTGCTTCCGTGGAAATGGTATCTCCTTTTTCCTGGTAATGCTTTACTTAATATCGTCCATTTTTTTGTCTAAGTCCAATGCTTCCTTTGTCTGGTAGTTTCTCTAACAAGCATTTTATGCTGATTGATTATTCAAAATTTTGTGCAGAAAAGTGCCTCATCGTCGTCTCAATTCTGCATTAGGCTTTCCTCACAGACTGCAGCTTCCACCAATATGGTATGTACACATGTTAAGTTTAAGCACATTATGTATCTGCTGTCTCGACAATTTCTAAGTTCCTATGCTTAGTAGGAGACAGAAGTGACTAGTTAATAAAGCAACAATGCTAAGGTTTATCCTTAACTGGTAGAAGTGCTTATAAGGTAAGTCATTAGCATTGCTACTCCCAAAAGGCCATACCTTAAGATATCATCGCCCCAATAGGATTCTTCCTCTAGAGACTGAGGGGTAGGGGATGAGGAGGGAGAAGAGAGATAACAGAGAAAGAGGGACGGGTGGACCTGGGCCACTGTGGTTCCTAATGGTTGAACAACACCCAATGACTCTTCCAGGGTCCTATGTCAGCCACCAATAACCTAGCTACTGTTGGTAGTTCCATCACTTTGATGCCAAAAAGGGCAGGGGGGAAAGGGATAGAGCTAAGAGCTAGGAAATCATTGTCTTTATTTTATTGTTATTTTGTTTTAGTTCCGTAAACTCTTTCAAATGTACAAGACCAAGGCCCCTGTCTGAAAATAAGCTGCATCACATGAGGCAGCTAAGTGGGAATGTTGAAAACACCGGATACTCATAAAAAAATAAAACCAAATGTCAAGGTACCTAAATGCAATATTCTTAATAATTGATTATAACTTGTAGAGAGAAAGTAGCCACCTTTCCTATGCAAGTCTTTTTTCTTCCTTTTTTTGTGATTAGAAAAAGAGTTCTATTATTAAGTAAGAGAAAGCATACACAAACACAACTCAGGGCCACTGGAGGTTTTCCTGGTCGTTAACTCCAGGGCCCATGGGATTAGTCAAACAAAGCTTGGACACCCATGTTATTTAAAAAAAGGGTGGTACTCTAGGAGAGGAACTACCCAAAACCAAACCAATACCCAACCAATCCTAGAAGAATAAGCCTATACAATCAATGTCTGTACAAGTCTTCTTACTTACTGTATAGCTCGTGTTTTAAACTCTTTATGACAAAAAAGGTACCTAAGTACTAAGAAAGTACCTGCTTCATTAAACTTTTAAGGGCCTTTAATCTCATCAGGCTCTATCACACTATGAAGTTCAGTGTCTTGAGGATTTCATTTCTATCAGATTAGTATACTGGTCTGAGAGTGAGTTGTTGCAAACTATTGGGAAACTTTTTAGGTATTATTATCTCTCCTTTCATTCTATTGATGAATTTTTATCTGGTTGCTTGCTACACAGTAAAAGTTAAAAAGTTTGTTCCTATTAAAAAAAAAAGCAGCGTCTTTTTTTTATTTACTTAATATCAGAGAAGTCTATATTGGTGAATGCAGATGAGTACTGCTTTGCACTTTAGGAATGCAGTGGTTTATACTATATAGCTAACATGTTTTGAATGACTAATTGAGGTGTATGAGGTGTCAGATGCAGCCATTTAAACTGTCATGTTGATTTATATATATCAAAAATAATGTCATATTAAGGTGTCAGATGACTAAACTTGAGTTTTCAAGTGCTTGTTGATGTCATATCATAATCTTTTAACTCAGCCATTTTGCCTGAAAGATTACTTAGTTTCCACTTGTATCATTCCCTTCTGCCTGTCAGATTACTTAGCTCCATTTGTTATCAAACCTTATCAAAGCACAATGTCAACTTAATTCATACTATGAATTACTTTCTCATGGTAGGTCTAAAGTTCATATGTATGTGGCAATACCCTAGTAATCAGGGTGGTGGTGTAAATTGGACTGTTGATTGAGATCCATCCGCTCAGCTGCTATATCAATTAAATTGTTATTAGTGAACAGTAAACTGAGATGTTTGACGAGCCCATTCCTTTATATTCTATAGCTGAAAGTTTTCCAATAATGACACTTTTAGCTCTGTCAAATTGAATAAATTGTTTACATTGACCCTTGATGCGATGCCTGACGACCATCAGAAACTTCACAATATATAAGAAGTGCTGATAATTTGATGATCCATTTTGATTCTATATTCAATTTTTAATAGTCTATAATATTCCAGACCCATATCGAAGTGAATCCTCTTGGCTCCATTAGAAATGAACAATTTCCTCCTGAAATTAGCCTTTATTGGCTTCATTTAGGAGACAGTGTTTTCTCTACTTATTATCTTCATGTTGATTTGATTGTTGATATATAGCGTAACTTGTGTTTTCTAGTAGTGCTTTCCTGTTCATTTATGATCTTTTGTCTCTCTATGTTTATCAGTTACGTCATGCTGGTGTTATAAGCACTATTCTGCAAGATTGTGCCAACATCAATTCTGTCTGGGCGTCATTTATAGTTGAGGAATGTTCGAGACTTGGCTTGACGGTGAGGCCTAGTATTGAAGTCCTATCTCTAATTCTCTATGTATATGGTGATCATATGTCTGATTTATTGTACATTCTAGTATTTTTGTATAGCTCCAGGATCAAGATCATCTCCTCTTGCAGTTGCTGCATCCACTCATCCTCGAATCACTTGTATTGCATGCTATGATGAGCGGTCACTTGCATTCCATGCCATTGGTTATGCTAGAGGATCTCAGACTCCAGCTGTAGTCATCACAACATCTGGAACTGCTGTTTCAAATCTTTTTCCAGCTGTAAGTTATTGGCAGTCATGCTTCTTTGTTCGTCTCATCATCTGTATACGTGGGAATCAAATTTCTAGTGGTTTCTTGCTACTTTGAAATACATTCTATAATTTTGAGCACAATTTACTTGAGAACTTTGAATTATGGAGCATGATTTGAACATCTCTGTGTAGTATGGCTAAATTGTTCTCTGAGAACACGAGAGGTCAGGTAGAGGGTGGAAGACATTGAGCTTGAACGTGCTAATATGCAATACATAACTGATCTGTAGGTTGTGGAGGCTAGTCAAGATTTTGTACCTCTAGTTTTGTTCACGGCTGATCGCCCTTCCGAATTGCTTGCAGCTGGAGCAAATCAAGCAATAAATCAGGTTTGTAATTACTAAGACGTATATATCATTTGCTTTATGACCTTTGAAACATGCCACCCTCTTGCTACCTAATACATAATCATTTATTTTTCCTTTTTCTTCTAACTATGTTTTCAACTTTTCATTATTAGTGCTTTGTTTTCCTATCTCCAAGTTTGAAGGCATTATTTACAGTACTTTCTGATGCTCTGCTTACTTTGTTGATCCAATGAGGTTATTGTGCCGAGGCCCAAGGGAATATGTCGGTCCTGTTGTGAATTATAGAGCAATGTTTGTGCTTGATATTTTGTGTAATGAGTCTCCATTTAGCTGTTAGAGGGGCTTGCACTCCACTCTGATTTTCGAAGATCTTCAAGAATGATTGATAAGTAATTTGGTATTAGCTTGTTCTCATTCCCAGTGCTTCAAATTTCCTCATCCTTTCCTGTGAGACCTTATGATTGGGTAGCTTTTATTTGGTTGACATATGGCTTTATAGATCGTGTCATCCCCTCATCCCAACAGAACAATCAGACATGTTCATCAAGGCTGTAGAACCTGATATGAAGAAACCATTCCCAACAAGACGCATACAACACTGGATATGAGTCAAAGCTTGACTTGTTCCAACTTCTAAGTGATGTCTATTCCTAGGATTCTTTACATATTTGCCTGGCTTGTCTCTCTAGTCTTGCTTGTGTAAATTACAAACATATAAAATAGATCAAGAGTGAGATACGTAGGTACATAGGCTAAGTCCACATGCCTCAACACAGTAATAAGAGGAGGCAGCACTATTTCGTGGACATTGCCGTGGGTCTTAAAACTAGACATGAAACGGAATCTGTTTACCCAGCTCGACTACGTGTCTCCATGGGCGGTGGCCAGATGGGGTGGAATGGGATGTGTCTGTGTGCATACTAAACATGATGTCATTTACCATATAGTCTACATCAAGGTAGCCGGAAACGGGTACACGGACACGGGAAACGCAAATTCTCAAAAATTGTAATCTGCAAGGAAGCACGAAAAAGAGAACGCGGACACAGGGGACGGGAATCGCAGCTGAGTGCCATTATCCGTGCTTCCGTGGTCTACACCGTCCATATACACTAATCCACACACCTATGTACTTTCATAATGCACAATTGTTATATTTCATTTTACTTCGTGCCCATGTTCGAATTCAATATGCATAGGCAATCTTGTGAGTTATTTCAATCGGCACATAACGCCTTTGAACCATACATTCAATACAACGCTGTCATCCTCCAAGTTGAATTTCATTTTATTTCTATTGATTGCTCAAAATATCTTTGCATGTGTGAAATAGGTAAACCATTTTGGTTCATATGTGAGGTTCTTCTTCAATCTACCGGCGCCAACTGATGAAATCACAGCAAGAATGGTTCTCACAACTGTTGATTCTGCTGTGTACTGGGCTACTTGTTCACCATATGGTCCTGTTCATGTCAATTGTCCATTCAGGGAACCGCTGGATAATAGTCCTACAAATTGGCAAAGAAGCTGCTTAAATGGATTGGATATGTGGATCTCAAGCACTCAACCATTTACTAAATATATCCAAGTGAAATCTTCTTTTACATGTAATTCCACTGCTGGCTTGACAACAGAGGTTGAAAGGGAAATTCAAAATAGTAAGCATGGGCTTTTAATAATTGGTGCTATCCATAGAGAAGATGAAATTTGGGCAGCTCTTCTATTGGCCAGACATCTTTCATGGCCCATTATCGTGGATATCTTGTCAGGCTTACGAGTACGGAGGGTATTGACATCATATCCTGAATATGAAGAGAACTTCGTTTTTCTTGACCATTTTGATCACGTGCTCCTCTGTGATGCAATCAAGGAATGGATGCTACCTGATGTAATCATTCAGGTGATGCTTTGTTTTGCTTGCATAACATCATCTATCTTGCAAAATAGTTAGAGCTTCCTGGTTGTGACCTGTCTTTCTCCTCTTTTGTTCAGTCCCCCTTCTTTCTTTTTATGTCATCTACACTCTCTGCAAGCCTTCTCTACTAAATGTGCAATGCTTTTTTTGATCCCTCTGCCTCTCACTTGGTGCTGTAGGCCGTAGGGTTACTGCTATGTGGAAGAATAGTATATTTTGAATTAATGCTTTGGAATTCCCTCTTTAGTAGTATATAACCCAAAACTTCAAACAAATTTCTTGAGGAAAAAAGGGTGGTAAAAAAAAAAAAGAAAAGAGAAATGGAACTCAATTGGACTAGTTGGCTATTCTGCAATATAACTTCTGAGACCTTCCGCTTCAACGTGAGTAGTGAGAGGAGTTTTCTCATTCTTTTTTTAGATAAAGAAAAAGTAAATATTAATAAAATTCAACTGTACAGCAACTACAGCAAGAGAGAAGGTATGATATTCTCATTCTAGAGGTGAAGTTTTGACTTGACATGAAGAAAATGGGCTAATTACTACATACTGTTCCTTAGATTTTCTAGCACTAATCTATCAGGTGAATGGAATTTGGGGAGCTATCACATACTGCAACTTGCTCTCACACCTTCAGTGAGTCCACAGAGACTTTCTAGTTTAGGTGATCTAGACACTATGTGCAGCCTGCAATTGGGCTCCCAAATCAAAACCTTTCCAAGATATCATAGTTAAATGTGTGTTTTAGCTTTGTGAGATGGTCCTTTTAGACCTTATAATGTGTCAGTTGAGGGTTCAGAATGAGCAGTAAAGTACATGTTAATAAATTATCTGGAAAACTATTGAACTTCATAAAGTGTTAAATGTTGATCAAAGAAATCTGTGATGCTATATGGAATGTAAAGAAAACGTACTTTCCCTTGGTCTCGCCCAGCCCGACATTTGTGTTTTGTATATATTTTTTGTGTATCTTTCTGTTTATCCCCCTCCCCCCGCGTAGTATACAGATTTGTTTATAAATTGCGTACAAATTCAAAAATGTTATGTTGACTATTCATGTGGGAGGTCCTAATTTTAATCAACAGTCTTTTTAACTGCATTGTATCATTCTTTGGCAGGTAGGGAGCAAAATAACAAGCAAAAGAATTTCCAATATGCTGGAACAGTGCTTCCCACGCTCATATATTATGGTTGACAAGCATCCTTATCGGCATGATCCTTCACATATAGTGACACATAGAATTCAGAGCACAATCTCTCAATTTGCTGGGTGTCTGCTGAAAGGAACTTCACCGCGCACGAGCAGCAAATGGACTAGTTATCTGCAAGCTATGAATTCAATGGTAATTGCTTGTCTGTTAGAAAGTACACCAACAACTATTGTTCTCCTCTCTCAGCTTGAACATTCATCTTGAGTTTGCTGTTGCTTCGCATGCCCCTCCATAAAGTGAATTCTATAATTCATAGTGTGGGGAAAAATGTTGAAGAGGGAGAGAAAGAAGACGCAGTTATATGATATCTGCAAGGTACAGTGGGCTGGCATGCTGAACTGAGAAACCATGGATCTGTCAGGCGTCTGTTACAAGAAGACAGAATGCATAGTCCTTAACATGAGAATTAGGAAAAATAAAAGCCAAAAACTTCGATTTTTGTACAATTTTGGTGGGGATACATTAGAGATATCCTCTCAGCAAAGTTGTCTCAATTGGTGTAGAATATCAATCTGTATTGTGGAGTTGATATGATAGAAGCTGACTTGTCATTGAACAGTGTCTTTATTCTATTAATACCCCGTTATTACCTCTCAAGCATGTATAAGCTGATGTCTTTACCCCATCCCCTGCTGAAGAGGATATGTAATTGTATTGAACTTGTCACTCTTGGCCTACTTGCATCTGTTTGTACACTAACTTGCTCCTCTCCTTCAGGTTGCATGGGAATTATCTTTTCAGATCTGCTCAGAGTTGTCACTGACCGAACCTCATGTTGCTCATGCCCTTTCAGAAGTGCTTGTCTCAGAGACTGCTTTATTTGTTGGAAATAGTATGCCAATCCGTGACGCAGACATGTATGCTAAAGGTGCTGTAAATTGTATTGGTACCGCATCTCAGTTGGCAATACCATGTCATTGGATAAATGTAGCTGGTAATCGGGGAGCTAGTGGTATTGATGGTTTGTTGAGCACAGCTACTGGTTTCGCAGTTGGATCCAAAAAAAGGGTAAATATTTGCATTTCATTTTTCCAATATTTTGTTTTTATAGACAACGTAGGTATCCGGGCTTTGCTCAGCTAATCTCATGGGCCCTGAAGTTAACGGCCAGGAAAACCTCCAGTGGCCCTGAGGAGGCTCGAAGCTAAGACCTCTGGAACAAATCTCAGAGGTCTTACCCAGTTGAGCACTTGAGCTACCCACTCAGGGCTCAATTTTCCTATGCTAGCTGGTTATGTGACATGAAATGGCTTCTATGGTTTCGCTGGTTATGTGACAAGTACATTTTTAAATGTGTCGGATTTTGTAAAAAACTATTCACAGGTAGACTGTGGAAGCACTTTAAATGATCTGGTAGAAGCAAACTGTGTTTTGCTAGCTAGTGGGATCAGAGAAAAAAAAAAAGATAGTTGTTCAGAGTATCAAGTAAAGCAAAATGGCTCATAAAACTGTCGGCACTTCTTATTTATTGTGAAGTTGCCGATGGTTGTCGCACTTCATATCCGGGTCAAACATAAACAGACTCTCTGTGAGACTCTCATAGGGGTAAGGCTGCATACATCTGACCCCCCTTACCCTGCCTAGTCGGGAGCCTCTTTGGACATTGGGGTAATGTTAATGTTAATGTAAAAGTATCAAGTAAATCTCCTCCCTTCCCAGGTTTTTTCCCTCTTGATTTTTTTACTTTTTCATTTTGCATTTGGATTCTTTGGAACCAAGAGTGTATACATGCTATCAATGTGATTTTGTCCGATTGGTTATAATAATAGCTTAGCTCGTAGCTCACACCAAGTGCTCAAGACGTATTGCATATCTGATGATACATATGCTATTGTATTTTCTCTTGACTCTGTTTACAAGGGTAGATTTCAGCTGTCAAAAAAGGTTACGGGCAAGATATATACGTGTTCTATTATTATTGTCAAATTTTATTTAATCTATTTATTTATTATAATTTGATTTTGTCAGGTTCTTTGTGTAATAGGAGATGTTTCCTTTCTTCATGATACAAATGGGTTGGCAATCTTTAACTCGAGGTATAAATCGTTTTTCGTCCCTCTTTTTTTTTTTTTTTTTGGTAAGTGCTATGTTTTTCGCCTTTATTAAGAAGTTAGCTGAAAAGATCATTGCCTGGATATTTTCAGCCCTCCCTATGATGGACAAAACTCAAACGTCTCATAAAATTTTCTCTGCTTCTTATTTGTTGTTTCGTGCACCAGCCATTTATGAGGTCGATGCGTCGATCATAAATGGCATCTGTTTGAAAGCAATCATGACTATGCTGCATTCATTTGACGTCCCATATTTTGCTGTTGTTTGTGAGCTTCATTAGAGGCATTCAGTTTTGGTGATGGTACTAGTAACTAAGGCAGGAGGTGGCTTGGTTTTTTTGGTAATCTTAGTTCATGAGAGGAAACAAATGGCAAATGAAAACTTAGAACTATCTCTATTTCAACCGTGTCTAGTCCTATAATCTTTTTGCTTATATGATATATGAGCTAATGATTTCCGAAGAATATTATATTTAAGAATGCCATTGTAATGTCTCACGACTTCTTTAGAGAAGCTGTTTAGTGGGTATCCCCGATTGCCCGGCCACTTTTTTTGAGTTTTGCAATTTCGCTTTGTGGGTTTAGGAAGTTGTGACGAAATGCTTTTTTAGCTCTTCTGTGGTGTATTTGGTTGGAGAGGATTGTGAGAATATTTACTGGGTTACTTACTTTGTTACCCCAGCTTTGGGATACGGGTTACTTGTCTAGCTTCGTCATGGGCTTGAACAGGAGGGACCTTTTGGAGTAATTTATTTCTGATGTCCAGCGTTATTGGGAAAACTTTTAATTATTTTTCTGAGTGAGAATAGCTTGTCCACCTAAGCTGTATATATGCTGCTTCATCAATACAATTTTTTCCTTAACTAAAAAATATGATGGGATGCTACTGTATTAATATATTACTTTGTGAACTATTTTTGTAGGATGTGGCAGAAACCGATTACAGTGGTTGTCATAAACAATCGTGGTGGTGGGATCTTCAGTTTTCTTCCCATTGCAGAAAAAGCCGAGCCACAAATTATGGGAAAGTACTTTTACTGTAATCATGACATTTCAATCAGCAAGCTGTGTGCAGCACATGGGTAAGAGTAGATCTCTGCCCACTGTTTCTCCCATTGTGCAAGGACATTGCTTTTTGGTTGATGGTGGGTATTTGTTGTTCGGTCCTCTTCAATTTTGAGGTAATATGACTGTCAAAACATTACTCCTGGACATAGGGCGATAACAACTACATGTTGACAAATCAGTCTTTAGTTTCTGATTGATTGTCAGTTGTAAGAATGATGAGAGAATGGGGTATTTTGGTCATCTTTCCCATTGCTTTTTCCATGTTGTCCTAACCTCTATTATATCACCTAATGCTAATATTTTGGCTGAATAATTCAACAAGATTATTGAATGTGCAGGGTGAAGCATATGTTAACAGAAACTAAACTGGAGCTTCAAGATGCTTTATTGACATCTCAACAGGTGGAAACCGATTGTGTCATAGAAGTTGCCAGCTCCATCAACGATAATGCCACATTTCATAGGTTGGTGGAAGCAAAAAAAAAATTCTTTCTTGACTGTTGGCCATTTTGCGGGAAAAACAGTTTTCTGATGATCAGGCTTTTCTTCTCAGTGTCGTGAGAAAATATGCTAGTCAAGCAGCATCTCATACTTTCACGTCTCTGTTGCGACTTTCTGTTCCAGAATCCATTCAAGATGGTTTCTTTCTCTGCAAGATTGCCAAATTGGAGTACTTATTGTACGGGTGAGTTTTTAAATTCAGGATGCTCTATGGGCTATGGCTGTCACTTTGAGTGTTCTTGGTAGTTGATGCACAAATTAACTTTGGTTGTCTCAGAGTCAACCTAACTGCTCCACCAACTTCAGTTTCAGCTAGCAGTAGACCATCAAGTTTTCTTAGACAAGGCTTCATTTTAGAACTGACACTTGATGATGGAACTACTGGGTTTGGTGAGGTGAGCTTTAACGAATGTTTACATGCTACTTGACTTGTAACTATACTGAGCATGCAAATGAGTAGATATGAATCTTGATGCATGGCACTCAAAGCTGTTTTTTATTTTTATTTTTTTGATCTTTTCAGAAGATGCAAGTTAGAAGTAATTCATTATAGTATGTTTGATATTTCGTATGAGCAGATTGCTCCACTTGAAATTCAAAACGAGAAGATGCAAGAAGTGGAAGACCAACTGCGGTTTCTACTTCATGCGTTAAAAGGAACTACAGTTACCTATCTCCTTCCCCTGCTGAGGGAGTCAATTTCTTCGTGGATATGGAGAGTTCTCGGAGTTCCAGTAAGATTTCCAATAGTAATCGATTTCTGCAATCTTTTAATTTCCTTGTGTGTTGTTGTTGATATTGTTCGAGGAAAATAGTTGCATTAGGCCTCCATGTGTACTGTAAGATACTCCCTATGTTGGAATTAGTCATGTTTTGGGTGTGATTGGAAGTTGGAAACACAATAATAAAATATCAAGCGAAGTGACTATTTATTCCAGACATCCAAACATAGTAACTATGACTATTTTTCTGAATAGGGTACATCACAATATCACATTAAGAAATGCAAAAAAGACATGGAATGTTACTGAGACACTTCTGAAGAGCCGAACAAAGTCAAACCAAACCCTTTGGTTGCCCACTTGGATTCTTTGCAAGCTCTCCATAGTTTGATACCCTCTCTATGAGAGGGTAATATCATTGTACTTCCAGTCCGACTGCCTCTAACCTTATGTGATGCCCTTTTGCCCCCCAACATCTTATAGATGCACCAATGTTCGTTATTATCTCAGCCTCTCAGGTCCATGTGCGAGTACTTAAATCTATTTCTCAATCCCAAATTACTCACTTCTAGGGGTATGCATTTTAGGACAAGTATGCACAGGATGGAAGCATGAGGAGCAGTCAAAGTTAACTAAAGGAGATTCGTATAAAGAATAGTTGAGTATTACTTTTCCGAAAGATGAGGTGAGACCATTGCTGAGAGCGTGTGAGAGGAAGTAGCTTCTGCTAGTACTGCCCACGTAACTTCATTAAGGGACCTGTCTCGTAAGTATGACTGGACATCTGTTGTTAGCACCCAACTTTTCAAGCCTTCTACTTAGGAGGCTTAATAGGTATCCATAGAAACATTTTGTAATATGTGGCATGTGCTACCTTACCGAGCAAGAAGGGCAGGCCATGTAGGGTAAAATGTTGGTTGCTAACTACGCTAAGAAGTGAATAGTGCTATAAGTTCTGTAGTTCTTTGAGATAAAATTGGTGCCATTCACATATACAGTCATCAAAATGGAGGATGAAACGGACAATCCACATGACAACGCCACAATGACTGTTCTATACTCCTAGAACCTCTTGAACACAATATCCCGTTAGACATACACATTCACCCTGACGTCCTCGATGGGCTTATCTATCTTTTATCATCCTCAGAAATCATAACAATGCATTTTGAATGTGCCTATTAAGTTCCTTCATGAGCAGTGGATAAAATCATAGCCTCGGTCGTGACATCGTCAAAGGTAGTATAAAATTGTAGATGCTATTGGTGTCGCATAATAGGCCGCTGATGTCACTGTGTGAAATTTTTATCAGCCATATCGGCTATTTATTGGCTCTGTATCGGTTTTGTCAGTATCATCCATTTTCCGCTATGTAATCGGTCGTATCGGAAACCCGTTACATACCAGGTTGTCGTGTGTCAGCAGGCTCAAAATAAATATTCATCAGCTGATGTTCGATTCGCTGTTGATGAGAAAGACACCATAATTTGAACGTACTGACTTCTTATATCAGAACCATGACTATTGACGAGCCAATCCTTTGTTTGAAGCTCTGGTTCTTAAATGCAGGCTCAACCCTTTTTCCAAGTATCACTGAGAGGTTTCCCTAGGAAATCTACCATGGGATTCTTCCATGTGAATTTTCACCATACGTAGATTCTTTCTTCATCATGAATTTGTTCCATCGAAAAATCATTGAAGCTACCAACTAATGTTTTGCTATACCTTCAAACTTATTAAATTTTGTTATGTCACGTGTGTACTCTAACCTTGCTGGATAAATTCTCTATTGCTTTCAACTTTATTTTTGCAGCCATGCTCTATTCTTCCAAGTGTACGATGTGGTCTGGAGATGGCCATTTTGAATGCTATAGCTGCAAGACAAAATTGTACATTGCTGGACATACTCTGGCCTCAGCCAGATAAAGGCAATCTGATCAATGAGCAGGCCCCAAGCATCGATATCTGTGCTCTTGTTGATTCGGGAGGAAGTCCAGAGGAAGTTGCTAATGATGTCATAGCCCTCGTTGAAGAAGGATTTCGAGCCGTAAAATTGAAAGTATGGAAAATATGATGTATTGAGATATAACTTTGATGCATAATTTTACGGGATATATAATTTATTCAAGGTGTTTTAGTGTGTTAGATCTCTGTGCTTTTTTCCCCTAACCTAAGCTGATTCTACAGCATCGCATCTGTTTTGCTATTCTGTTCAAGTTTCAGTATTTGAACGCATACTTCTCCAGGTGGCCCGTAGGGATGATCCAAAGGAGGATGCTGCAGTTGTAAGGGAAATAAGAAGAAAGATTGGTGCTGAGATTGAAATTCGCGTGGATGCTAACCGTAAATGGACCTATAAAGAAGCAATTGAATTTAGCTCTCTTGTGATGGATTGTGGCTTACAGTATATTGAGGTATTCTTTTTCCCCTTTTTGCTGGAGTTTATGAACGTTTCGTGTACCTTATAATGGACAGTTCTGCATGTTCCTCAAGGGTAATGATGCGCATATGGGTTAAAAAATCTCATTCCTTGATTTCTGGCACTTTTACTTATTCCTTATCTATTTGTGATGCACAGCTTTTTCTTGTTGTTAATACGACATGTCATGCGATTGGAAAAGATTTTATAGTCTGATGATCCCTACCTTCCGAAAAGGATACTATTTCTGACGAAGAGATACAAATCTTAATCTAAAACTGGAAGCCGTCAAACTTTATTGTGGAAAAGTGATAGAAAAGATTAGAATGAAATAGTAAGAGGATATAATCTTATTAATATTTGTTAAGTGAAGAACTATTTCTAGTAAGATGAGACAGTATTTTTTTATTATTATTAAATGGATTTATGACCATTCCATATCTGATTATTGCAGGAACCAGTTGAGTATGAAGATGATATTGTGAAGTTCTGCGAGGAGACTGGGCTGCCTGTGGCACTAGATGAAACTGTTGACAATATTCAAGGAAATATTCCTGATTCTTTGGCTCGATTCACTCATCCCGGAATAGTGGCTCTGGTATGTCAAGAGCAGTTTTTCGTTACTATTATTTATTGATAGCTCAACAACTCAACTAGTGGAATTTCCCCTCAATTGTACACTGAACTTAGGTACACAGACTTGTCTGAGCCATGCATATTCCTCTTACTACCACGCATGAAACGTACTTTCCTTAAGGAAGTTCTTGAAGTTAATGATCTTTTTGTAGACTTAAGAGTCTGGACTATCCAAGCAAAATCCAATTACATTACATGTTCTTTATTTGAACTGCTCTTCCAGAAGCTTCCGTTAGAGTTAGATGACCCTGTGATCAATCCCAAGAGCGGCTGCTTTATCCAAGCTCCCACCCCCCCACCCAAGGGGGGGATAAAGTACAGGAGGTTGTTTCCGGTATCCTTGACATCTTTAAAAGATAAAAAGGTCAAGGGGAAATGATAATTCATGCTCATCTTAGAATTCCAGTCAGGCTTAGGTTTACATAACATTGTTCTCGCTTGTATCTTTACTGAGTCACCTTTGATTGAAGGTGAGGTCCAGGAAGACCTGTTGGGTTTTATTTATAATACTTTCTACCTCTCATGAGATTTCTGTTGTTTCATTTGTCAGGTCATAAAACCAAGTTTTATTGGTGGTTTCGAGAAAGCATCAGTAATTTCAATGTGGGCTCACAATAAGGGGAAATTGGCTGTTGTCAGTGCAGCCTTTGAAAGTAGCCTCAGTTTGTCTTCCTATGTTCAATTTGCATACTTTCTTGAGATGACAAGGGCAGAGATATCCCAGGAGTCAGATAAGAAACTGCCTACATCTGTAGCCCATGGTCTCGGAACATACAAATGGCTTAAAGAAGATGTAACAATTGACCCACTTGTCATATGCCAGCAACCACGGAATAGGTATTTGGGAGCATCTATTGATAATGCTGATCATGTCCTCCGCAATTTTAAAATCAATAGCGATGTTACTTCGGAAAAACATAATGACAAGTGCATATCGACATATCAGCTCGTTGTGGATTTAGAGCATTTCTCTTATTTGATCAAAGTGCAAGAGACTGGAGATAGAAGAGACGTAAGTAGTGTTTTTCAGAATCATGATTTTTCTGGTTTCAAATATTTTAGTTTTCCTACTCCTTACTTTCACATTCACCTATTGGGAGCATTAAACGTAGTAAAATGGAAGAATTGGCAATCAAGGATGTGATTGGCACATTGATATGCATCTGATTCTTGAATTTTCGCTATGAGCTGCTTTTCAGCTGCAGCATCTAGTAGTCACTGAATGTAGCGGGTATTCAGAAAAAGTATTGTCAAGTCAACCACTAATTGTGCTTCACTTCAGCATTACATACAACCATACAAGGCTCAGTAAGGCTACCCCAATATCTTTCATTTGATTTAATTAAAATGCTATCTGCAGAACAATGTGCTGCTATTTCTTCATGGCTTCTTGGGAACTAGTGAAGACTGGACTCCTGTCATGAAAGCTCTATCAGGATCTGCGAAATGCATCTCTGTTGACCTTCCTGGCCATGGGAAATCAGAAATACGATCTCTAGGCAATGTCAGTGCAGTTGGAGACAAAAGATTATCAATGGAAGTGGTTGCTGGTATATTGAGCCAGTTGATAGATAAAGTTGCTCCAGGAAAAAGGGTCACTCTAATCGGATACTCCATGGGAGCAAGGATAGCATTATACATGGCCTTAAGATTTTGTGGCAAGGTATATTCATAGAGCTTCAACTTATAATCCAATCTTTTGGGTTAATTTATAAACTGATTAAAGTTTTGACTTGTGGTAGATTAATGGAACCATAGTGATATCTGGAAGCCCTGGTTTAAAAGATGTCATGGATAGAAAAATTCGTGCTGCTAAAGATGATTCCCGGGCATGCTCGCTTGTATCATTTGGTTTGGCACCTTTTCTAAATACGTGGTACCGTGGTGATCTCTGGCAGAGGTATTAATTTATCTGGTTATATCTTCATGGATTTTCTGATGATTTTGCTCAATGAGTCGAAGGTTCCTTACAGATTTCTTTTGTACAGTATTAGGGAACACCCAAGTTTCAAGAATATTGTGGCAAGCCGCTTGCAGCATGATGATATTCATGGCCTTGCTGAAGCCCTGTCTGATTTGAGTATAGGAAGGCAGCCGTAAGTTTGTCTTTCTTCTGTCTGCTTACATCCCCCCCCCCCCCAACCCCATTCCACCCCATCTAAAATGGATGAGACAAGAAGCTCTTATTTATTCTTTTATTGGATATTATGCTTAAAAGTTAATTCCAGTTGGTGTACGTCATCCATTACTAACTCTTTGATGACCAAGTGCTGGGATTTGATAAAGAAGTCGGGCTTGAAAGACCATATTTATAGTTTGGCTATTAATTTTGTTACTTTAACTTTGTCTCTGTTTGTTAGTCTTGAATAACTAGAAAAGCGGACTTTCTCCTGAGATAGGTCAACCAAGAGTGTCCCTCATTGCCATCTAAACTGACCCTCCATGAATGATTAGGTATAGATAGTCTGACTTCAACTGTTGCTTCTGTATGCTTTGCTTTGTCATGAAAGAATGTAAATACCAAATGTTCAAGGTGCGTTTCTTCTTTTTTAGATAAGATTTTTTTTTATTAATGAACGAAGTGTATAGGGTAGAAAATTTGAGGACAGGGAGTCCTCAAAGTGGAAAGAAAAAATAACTACAACAAATCCCACCAAATACGTTGATCATCAGTGAGGGACACCCCCCTGAAAGCCCCAACCTCTTTGGCCTAAAGAGAAGCCAAGTACACAACACGATCCCATGAAAAGTTGGCCGGCTTGGGATTAGTCAAGCTAAGCTTGGACACCCATGTTATCTAAAAAAAAAAACAACTTTCCCTCCTTCCTCCACACAAAGAGCTTCTGCAGAAAGTGTCCAGCTGTAGCAGGCTAAGCAAAGCGCTCCCTGCGAAACAATCTATCACACAAAAGTGAACAATGCAAGCAATTCTCACTCGCTTGGTGACATATAATTATGTAAAATGCGTTCTTTTATCGTATCGAAAGGCTCAGAACTGGCATTGCTTGCTTGTAAGATTTTTCATGGCCTTTGTGGTGAGTTCCTCCAAGTGCGGTTTGTGGAGTTTGGGAGGGGAAAGGAGATGCTTTGGCGCAATGCAGCTTTGCTATTATTTGATGGCTGTGGTTAGAGAGGAATGCCCGATCTTTAATGAAGTGACCATATCAACAGATTTGGTGTGGGATAAGGTCACTTATTTAGCAGCGTTATGGTCTAGAGCTTCAGGGGCATTTAGGAGTTATTCTATTACTCAGCGTAACTGGGCTGGACTAGTTTGTAATTAGACTCTTCTTGGAAAGCTTTTGATACCTCATTTATACATACTTTCTCTTTCTCTGAAACAAAGCACATGGCCTTAGAATCATGTCAGACAAACTAGCAAGTGTGATGATTCATGAAAAAGAGGTTGATATTTTATTTTATATTTTTCCTTCATGAGAGCTGAAAGGGTTTGCGGGATGGTATGTTATGGTCAGTGTATTGCTTCATTTGCTTCGTGAAAATTCTGGATATATGTGCCTTCATCCCTTTAAACTCCTCAAAGAGGCTAGAGTTCCGAATAGTTCTGAAGTGTGTTATGCATGGACTTGTGTTTTTTCTTTCCTCTGTCCAAGAGCAAGGGCGGAGCCAGGGTTCATGCTTTTGGGGGGGGGGGGGGGTAGTTGGAAAATTTGAAAACAGACATGGTTCAAATTTATTGCATAGGTGGAAGAATGTGTGGTCATAAATTAAAAAAAATAATAATAAAATATTAGAATGACCGAAATAATTTTTGTCTGATAAATAAGTAGCTGTGAAGGGAGAAATTTGTGCATTCTCCAATTTTAAAAGAAATATAGTTAAGAAAATTTCAATAACAATATATGACTGAAAAGATAGCCTGAAGAGACAAGGGTAATTTTGTTAAAGTATAATACATCACAGAGTAATAGGAAAGCCAGTTTCGGAGTAAAACTAGTACCGTGTTTATTTATTTGCACTACATGGTATATTTTATTTAGATAAAGAGAAATATTGTATTAATGAAGTGTCAAAAATTACTGCAAAAGAAGTGTCAAAAATTACTGCAAAAGAGGACAAGACGTCCTCTGGAATATCTAGTTACAAATCAGCGCACCCCAGTTATGCTGAATTTGAGTGATGGTGTAATCTCCAAAAGCCCCAGAAGCTCTAACCCACAACGAAGCTAAATAAGTGGCTTTATCCCACACCAGCTCATCCATAATAGACACGTCATTGAAAACCCGTGCATTCCTCTCGAGCCAAAGACACCAAATGATCGCAAAGATTGCACTACACCACAGCAGCCTTATCTCCTTCCCTCTCCCAACCCCCACAACCTGGGCCTGAAAGAACTCTGCCACACTAGAGGGATGAACCCAAGTCTCCCCAAAAATCCAAAACAACCTATTCCACAATCGACTAGCAAAATCACAAGTAAAAATAGCATGCAGGGCAGTCTCATTATGTGCCCGACACATAAGACAAACATCCGGTGACAGAGCAACTCCCGGCCTCCTCCTTTGGCGAACATCATTAGTGTTCACCCTATTCAGTGCTAAAGTCCAAACATAAAAGTCCAAACATAAGCTCGTGCTCTTAAGTCTTAAAGGCACTTTTGCCTTTCAAATGAAATCTGCCATAGGAAACTGGGGCAGTGGTGCTGAGGTGTTGGAGAAAGGACTTACAAAAGTAATTCCCTGTGGAATCACCAACCCATCTCCTATAGTCGTCACCCTCCGAAAGTAGGACTGTCTCCTAAAGATTGACTAATTCTGTCACCTCACCCATCTCCCAATCCTGCGGGGCTCTCCGCAAATGAAGATTCCAAGACCCTGTTTGTGTGGAAAAGAAATCTGCCACAACAGCACCATGAAGAGTAGAAAGCTGGAAGACATGCGGGAATCTGGAGCAAAAAGACTGTCTCCTAAAGATTGACTAATTCTGTCACCTCACCCATCTCCCAATCCTGCGTGGCTCTCCGCAAATGAAGATTCCAAGACCCTGTTTGCGTGGAAAAGAAATCTGCCACAACAGCACCATGAAGAGTAGAAAGCTGGAAGACACGCGGGAATCTGGAGCAAAAAGACTGCCCTCTTATCCAAAGATCTTCCCAAAATCGAATATTCCTACCATATATCTAGCGTGGTCGACCAGAAAAATTACAGCCGACAGATAATTTTCTTGAACTGTGGCTGCCCCTGCCTTCCGATGCATTTAGCTGTATATATGTTAACGTCACTGCGATTATAACTATTGCATTCCTTTCCTTGCTTGCACCACTTTGATAATGGAATAATTCTTTGACAGGTCACTGTGGGAAGACTTGAAACATTGCAAAATACCACTCCTGTTTATTGTTGGAGAAAGAGATGTGAAATTCAGGAACATTGGCCAGGAAATCTACCAGAAAATTGGTCAACATAGACGTCAGGAAGTGGTCGAGGTTCCTAACAGTGGACATGCTGTTCACCTGGAAAACCCTCTTGCTCTAGTTCGGTTAGTGAGGCAGTTTTTGGCAAAAACAACTCAGTGATGAGCATCTAAACCATAACTTCCTTCCCTGTATCTGTTCCAGGTGAGCGATTTGTAGGTATTTACCTACTTATGAAGCATGAAATAGATTTCGTCTACAATAATGCAAGTTGGGTAGCAAAGTCAGTCAACCTGTGTCAGACGAAATCTTGTCGGACACTGCTTTTGAGGTTTACTTGCTTAATAATCACTAGTACTTCGTTTCTCATGAGCATGAACAGGTCAGATGAGGATTTCATTTGAATTTAGCATTTTGTGTACAAATGCCATTGCGGACAAGTACATGCTGTTTTATATTGGAGAATGACTTACTTCCTTCCTTTTCTATTCCACATTTATTCTTTAAAATTATGCATTACAATGTAATCATCATTGCTACAAAGTAAACACCACCTTATTGCAAGTGCATGCTATGACTGTGCTGCTGCCGAAGCGATCAATCTATTGATCCCCGAATTTGGTGTGGACGTGTGGTCAGTGTGATTGTGGCGTGGATGTAACAGAACTGCTAGTTGTGCTATGAGGAGGACAATGCAAGCTTTTTGTGTTTGGACAGGTGTAAAACACAATAGAAACAAAATTGCAGTTGTAATCCTAGTCGTTAACTTCAAGGCCACTAGAGGTTACACTTTACTCGTTAGTAATAGTACTATCATGTTTGGATAGGTTACATGGGTGTCCAAGTTTTGCTTTGGCTAATCCCTTTAATGATGGCAAAAGAACAGCATGTCTACAACAATGAGATCTTTGATGGTGTCGGATGCAAGCAAAGCTTCCATCCAAACATATGGAATGACAAAGGGGAGAGCGAGCCAAGAAGACATCAATTAACATAAAAGAGCCTAGGAATTAGGCTTTGTTGAATCACCTGGAAAAACTGAACTGAATTAAACTGAATTGATTTTTTTAACTTGATCGTTAATCATTTAAAATTCGTCCAAACATATTCAATATTGAACTCATTTGAAAGAATGATTTGAGATCTTTCTAGTGATATAATCATAATCATTAAATTATTTCGGAATAAAAAGTTATCTGAGTAATAATGTTACACATAAACTGGATTGAACTTAATTTAAGTGAAATTAAGTTGAATCACAGAGCCTTAGAGCTAAGAGATTATTTAGGGTTTATCGCTCCCCGTGAGGAAGAAATCATTTTGAGAATTAAGTGACGGAAACCCCAACAAGATCATGGAGTGAGCTTGAAATTGTTGCTAGGAGAGGCTGGAGGGACCCTAACAATGGCTGAAAATGATTAACAATGGCATAAAAACGGGTGGCGATTGACCTAGAAGGGTGGCTGAAAAGGGGGCTAGAGTTCGAGAGTTAGAGGCTCCTCTCTAAAGCTTTCAATCTTTGAAAGCTAACCTAGATTATGAATGGCCAAGAGTCCGCAGATTCATATAGAAACAAAATGAAAAGAACAAACTACCAATTGTTTGGTATGTGGTATTCAAGTGTGAGAAATAAGGAATTATTTTACCAAAATACTCTTTAATATAGATTTGAAGTATAATTTAGGCTCCGTTTGATTCACTTGGATAAAACTGATCTGAACTGAATTGATTATTTAAACTTGACCGTTAACCATTTAAATTCGTCCAAACATAGTCAATATTGGACTCATTTGAAAGTATGCTTTGAGATCTTTCCGATACACAATTTTCATCATGAAATTATTTCGGAATAAAAAGTTATATGAATAATAAAATTACACATGAACTAAAACTGAACTGAATTTAAGTAAAATTAAGGTGAATCAAACATAGCCTTAACCAATGGCTACTTTTTTTTTGGTTACTAACCAATGGCTACTTTAATAAATAATAAATGTTAAGACTTCACATAATATATCTCCTGTAGTTCTGTTCTCCACATATCCAATACAACAACGGCCCAACCCAATTCCCTCTCTTTCCCGCATATAACGAACATTCCTTTTCCCGTTCCCCTGTTTTCCTTTCAACAAAAATTAGGGCTTAGTTTGATCAAAACACTCCAAGGTTCATCCATGGGTTCAGTTGCATGCAACAATTAATTCTTGAAGATCAATTTAGTTTTATTTTCTGGTGAGTGAAATTCATACTACTTTTTCTCCCTTTCATGGTCTGTTGATGTATTTGGTTAATTGCTTGTATTTTTGTTGTTTTTTTTCTTCTTCTTTTGTCAGTGATAATCGTTTGATAATATTTTGTCCTGCACTACTAATGCTAGCTTCAAAAAAAAAAATTAATGGTCCACCAAATAATTTTGTGTTTGCTTAGGTATGTCACAATTTCTTAGTGTGCGTTCTTTAGAGATGAACTTACTATAACTGAATTGAACTGAATTCAACGTTACTGAATTGGCCTGGACATCACTGAACTGGATTGAACACAACTTGATATTTAAGATAAAAATTATGTTTCTGAACTCAGCAACACTGAACTGAACCGAACATCAATAAATTGAATTTGAAATCACTGAATTGACACTTGAAGTGAACGTACCGTATAAGCTCTAAAGAACGCACCCTTAGTTTGTTCTAGTCCAATAGTCTTGCTTTTCTAATGCTAGGTTCATAAAATATGCTAGTTTCAAATTCTTTTAATGGACAACCAAATACGTGTCTATATATTTTTTTAATTTATGTAGGTCCCCAATCTGCAATTTGTCCTTGTCACAAAAGTCTTACTGATCTTCATAATGTCTCTTATGAGGTCACCTATATAACCAAGCGTGACGTCATGCATGCTTGTTTGAGATGCCTCACGTTGAGGCCGCCTCATATGAGTTTTTGTGTTTTTTTTTTTTTTTTTTTTTTTTTTTTTTTTTTTTTTTGGTGTGTGTGTGTGTGTGTGTGTGTGCAAGTACTTTGCTGACCTTGAGAGAAATTTATGTATTATCTACTTGCTTGAATGTGTTGTTCGTTCTTTGGAATGTAGGATCAAATATGTACCAAGACCACCATGATATTCCTGAAGATGTAATCGTCGAAATCCTCGTAAGATTACCCATAAAATCACTGCTACGCTTCAAAGCCCTGTGTAAATCATGGTCTGCTCTAATCACCAGCCCTTCTTTCATAGACCCACCTTGACTTCCTCAGCAACACCACCATCACTGGGAATCGCCACCATCTAATACATTCCAACAGTCTAAATGCTGAGCCAGCGCTTCATGCTTCGTTGCTCTCCCATGACAAAGTCCTTGAACTTGAGGGTGGGCCGATTCCCCTTAGCAAGAAATTGGGAGGGGAAAAGGAGGAGTTCTCCAGCCACATGTGGGGCCCAGTGAATGGGATCTACTGCGTAAGGATCAGGCCTGCAAACGTATGGTCAGTAGGCGCCCTTATTTTTTGGAATCCTGGTACTCGACAATCATGGACTCTGCCTCGACTACCTTCCCCTCGTCCTTGCCCTGGCGCTGCAGTTCACCCTTGGTATTCTTTAACTGAGACGGATAATTTCATTTGTGGTTTGGGTTTGATTCCTCGAAAAAGGAATACAAGGTGATCTCAATTTCCCATTATGGTTTTAGGTTTATAGTAGGGGATCACTTCTCATGCTTCCATCTCTATAGCCTAGGAACCAATTCCTGGAAACAGCTCGACCCATTTCGAACCATGAACATAGCTCATGACAATCATTCTGATGTTATCAAGGTGCAGACCAAAGAGGATGATATTGATGCGCGTGTAGATTTTTTGCCATCCCTGAGAAATTCGGATGGATTTTTCTTCAATGGGGCATGCCACTGGCTTTATCAATCGGGTGACCTTTCTGAAGTAGCAATGTGGAGCATACTCTCATTCGACTTTGGGAGTCAGGTCTTCCAAGTGTATTCAGTACCACTCAATGGCATTATTGAAAAGAATAACCGTAATAAATCTGTCTGTGTAGTAGATGGTTGTCTGGCTGTAGTTTCTTCTATATTCAGTGGCCATGGTAAGGGCTTTGATGTGTATGTGATGAGAGAGTACGGCATACAAGAATCGTGGACACGAGCATACAAAGTTGGGGTAGATTCGTCCTTGTATACTTTCCTTGGCATTGTTGACCGTGATTTTTTTGTGGCAGGACCCTATGGAAATAGTATGGTGTCCTATTGCCTCCGTGCTCCTAAACAAGAATCTCACAAGTATTCTGATGTAAGGGGGTGGAATTTCCAAATACTACCATATCGTGAATCTTCTCGTCCCCCTTAAGCTTCGTGATGAGATAAACGAGAAGAAAAAGAAGAAGGAGAAGAAGAAAAAGAAGGAGAAGGAGAAGAAAAAGAAGAAGAATCGTAGCCATGGATAAATCTTGGAGGAATTGCAGTTTCATTGATGTCAGCTTTCGACATCTTCATCATGACTGGGGATGTAGCTCATCAAAGATCTCCTAGCATGCTCTGATAGAACTAAAAACATAGAGTAAGCATAGATTTAGATCAAATATAGCATATTGGACATTTTCAGTTCATATTCTTATTAATCTGTTAAAGCATAGGTTTAGATCAAATATAGACATAAAATAGTGAAACTACCCTCACATGGATGTTAAATTAATTGTTTCCATTTCCCTTTTGAAAGGCATTAGTATCTCAAAAAAGTGTTATATTGAAGGTCTTTTGTTCACCATTGATCCCCTTCAGATATGCATATGCGCCTGCAACAAATGAAGCAATCAATAGACGAGGTTTAACACATTATGTATGCCTTCATAGTTTCTTTTTCATTCTTGTTGTAATCTTAAATGAAAGAATTTTGTCGATTTTGAGTTTCATTTCTATATACAATATGACAATGCTTTACTATACGTAAACTTGTCGAGGGTGTAGGTGTGAAGGTAGTGGTCTGTATCTTTGTTCTTTTCTTTGTGCCGCTTCTGAATTGTTGGTTAACGGTGGATGAGTGCGTACCACGCACTCAAAGGCAATGATGCATGCAAGCTGCTATGAGTCAACTAATAGCCTGGTTGAATTCCATTCACAGGTTGGTTTTTGTTCTGCTCGTCGAAGTGTTAATGCTAGACTTGTTAAGGTTTCTAAGAGAGTTCTGGCTTTTTAGGTGCATTGGAGTACTTTTTTACTGTCAATTTAGAAATTTAAGATACCAACATGGTCGAAGGATTGTTATAGGGCTTCATTTGTATGGATAACTTTCAAAAACTTCTTCTCATCAACCTGGAATGAGAATATAATTTTGTCAAGTTGAAATTCTGTTCCATTGGAGATCTTATTTACAGTGGAGAACATAATTTTGTCCTTTGTTGTCCACTATTTCCAGTGGAGCCAAAAGCTTCTTTACTTTTTGGCTTCAGAATGCAATGGACTAAAGCAAAATGGCTCATAAAACTGTCGGTACTTCTTATTCATTGTGAAGTTGCCGATGGTCGTCGCACTTCGAATCTTGGGTCAAACATAAACAGCCTCTCTGTGAGACTCTCACAGGGGTAAGGCTGCGTACAACCGACCCCCCTTACCTTGCCTAGGCGGGAGCCTCTTTGAAGACACTGGAATAATGTTGATATTGATGTTGATGTTGATGTTGATGTTGATGTTGGAGATCTTTTTTACAAAATGGAGTTCTAGCTTCCCTTTTTATAATTATTATGTCCAATGAAGGATGTTTGG
Source organism: Tetragonia tetragonoides (assembly GCA_038025085.1). Taxonomy (NCBI): domain Eukaryota; kingdom Viridiplantae; phylum Streptophyta; class Magnoliopsida; order Caryophyllales; family Aizoaceae; genus Tetragonia; species Tetragonia tetragonoides. The sequence continues at coordinate 36,861,789 of CM076148.1, forward strand.
AAACCCACGATTTTGTTTCGAGGTTTCGTGAAAAACATAACACTTTCTGTTCTAATTTAATTATCCACTTTTGAAAATTGTATATGTGAGCAGACACTTAAATTGGGAATTTGGGATGAAGGGTGGAAATGCCTCTGCCACACGACAATTAAAATCATTGTTCAATCATAAGTTGTGAACAATAGCATTTATTTCGCTCTAGTTATCGACTTATCGTGTATGATGTCGTATGTTTTGTGGTGTCACTTTTTTTTTATGTTTAGGTATCACTTTTTTGTCATCAGGTATTATTTTTCTCACCAATTCATACAAAATACAACCTCATATCATACAAGTTTATGTAGAATACGTATTAATCATATTGAATAAATATAAGAAATTTGTTAAATTAGAAGGAAATAATAACAGAGAAGGATATTGTAGTCATTTAATAGCAAATATTTTTTTGATATATTCATTCAAGCCACAAAAATTATCAACTTTTCTTAGCCGTGCACCAAATCTACACAAGTTTTTGCCCATTTTTTGTTGGGAGATTTTGTTTTTCTTCTTATTTTTTACGCCTCATATATGTTTTTTTGAAAATATTTGACTCTGACTTTGATGGTATATACTTCGTACTATATTATATATGGACGTACATTCTCAAATCAAAGGAAATTAGTAGTTGTGAGAAATTTTAATCCCAGAAGATCAAAAATCCCCAATTAAAACCTTTTTCTTTCGAGAATTGAATTCAGGATTGTTTCAAGGTGTTGCAACGAGCATATAAGGAAGATATAAAAGGTAAAAACTGCTACAATTTTCCTATTGAGCATTGTTTATTGCTTATGTTTTCTGCAACTTTTTATTTGCATGTCGATTTTATTAAGGGTTTATCTGTATTGGCTTTTATTTATATGTTTGTGCGAAATTAGAAGCAATTTGATTGTATTTCCTGTGGTTTGGGTATTATATGTTTGAGAAATTAGGTTTTGCTGTTGTGTGATATAAAGAAATTACGGTTTCTAGGTAGACATAAAAAAAGTTGGGTAATCAACATCTCTTTAGCTCGAAACAATGTATCAGTCCATGGAAGACTTTTGGTTAAATTGTCCTTTTTTTTTTTTCTTTTTCATTCGTTTGTATCCCATTTCATGAATGGGAAGTAAAATATACATCCTCCTTATCATAGTATAAGTCGTTTAAGGTTTTTGCACACGAATTAACAAATAATAAATGAAAAGTCAGTTTTATTTATCAAGAAAATGAAAAGGGTTAGTCATTAAAACCGACTAATTCGTTCTGAAGATTATATTATTCAAATTTGGATTATTGTGATCAATTTTATTCACAGAGACAATCATTTTATGAACTTGAAAATCGTATCCATTCTACCTCAAGAGTAGTATTAATCTCTAAAGGTAATAGTAATCAATGTTTCGGAAATCTGAGGGGGTAACTCAATGTGACCTATTCCAAGGGTTTCGAGTTCAAGCTTTCCTAGGGCCACTTTGTGTTTTCCTGGTCATTAACTTCAAGGCCTATTGGTTTAGTTTTTTTTGGTGCTCGTCAAGGTCCATTAAATTAGTTAAGCAAAGCTTTGATACCTTTGTTATCTAAAAAACATTAATCAATCTTTTGGATCATAATCTATGGTGTAGGAAATCTGTCAAGGCAAAATGGTTATCTTAGGCTTAGGGTGGTAAATTACAAGAAACTATTCTAAAAGGGGTTTCTTTGAAAGGAAATCTGTCAACAGTCTGCCATCCGCTATCCGCTATCCACTATCCACTGCATTTGTTTCCCGCAGGCAGTGATATCCAAAGACATCCTCCAAGCTGTTTTTTGAAATTGAGTTAAAACTTCTCTTTGCACACCACTCTGTCCAAGCAATGCTTTGTACCTACCGAGTCCGAGAACACAAGCACAGACGCCCATAGGTGGTGTTTGACAAACAACAATTCTTTCTCTAATTGCTAGCAGGCCTGCATGGATGACTAGAAATACCACACATTTCTCTCTTAAACCAAAAATCCAATCAACATTATTGTCTCTGTAAACGCCACGCAAACCTGCCATGGATGACTTTCCATCGAATGCTGCATCAAAATTGAATGTTGATGCATGCAAATTAGCTGCTAAGTTCGCAAATTTTCCCTTAGTTAATTTCTAATTTTAATTTCAAATTTGCTTCACCTTTAATTAAACTTGTGAGATTTGCATTTTGGACTGTCAAGAACTAACTAATTCATGAACTTGTGTATTATTCAAATGACTTCCATTATTCTAAAATTGAGGCATCCTTAATGTGTTATATGACTAGTAAAAAGGAACAAAAGAAATAATTGTTGCTTAAGGTAATTGATCTTTCATCTTGCATTCACATTTATAATTTTTTTTTTTTTTTTTTTTTTTTTTTTGTGTTGTGGGGGGGGGGGGGGGGGGAGCAAAATGGCAAATCTGGTGAGTAGCTTTCTAAGGTAATAAATCATTCTTCTTCTTTTTTCATTACCTTAAGAAGTTAATAAATCTTTTGGATCATACGAGTGTTTAATGATTGTGATAAATCCTTTATTACATACTACAAATTTACAATTTTGCTATATATTAATTCTCATTGCTTGCTTTTGAAGGTTGAGCTCCCAGCAATACGTGTGACGACGAAATTTAAAGCATTTCGGTGCAACCGAAACAAGCAATTGCTTCCTTCTTTACCAAAACAAAGTACCTCCGAAACTTCACAAAAATGACATCAATGCCTGAAGATATAGTCATGCTAATCCTCTTAAGGTTACCCTCGAAATCACTCCTACGCTTCAAAGCCGTCAACAAATCTTGGCATGCCCTCATTTGCAGCCCTTCCTTTGTATATCATCACCTTGATTTCATCAGTGCCACCACCACTACCAATCGCCACCACCTAGTCCATCTCAATGACAGAATACAGAGTGGGTCAGCTCTTTCTGCCGTTATGCTGTCGGATGATGGCCAAGTTCTCGACTTTTGCGGGTCCGCCACCTTCCCTTGGCTGGAAAGGGCAAGACTTTTATACCTCCTTGTGTGGCCCAGTGAATGGGATCTACTGCATAATGATCAAACAAAGGGGACCATACTTAGGCACCTTTATCTTATGGAACCCTGCCACTCGACAATCCCATGTTCTAAGTCCAATCCCTGTCCTTGAAGATGATATTAAAGGTGATGATTTCTTTTATTGTTTTGGGTATGATCAGTCCACCAATGATTACAAGGTCATAGGGATTTCCAATTATGGTGACATGTATGATGGCCCTATTGATCATTTCACCTCCTGCCATGTCTATAGCCTAGCTAACAACTCCTGGAAACAGCTTGAGCGAGACCCATTTGAGAATGATCGTGAATTAACCCAAGCATTTGTTCTTACAAATAGTTCGGATGGATTTTACTTCAATGGGGCTTGCCATTGGGTTTGTCGGACTTATATGGAAAAAATTCATGTGGTTATAGTTTTGTTTGACATTGGGAGTCATGTCTTCCCAAAGTATTTGGCTCCACCACCAAATGAAGATGAGGAGTTTGACATTCGAGTTACATCTGTAGATGGTTGTTTGGCATTGGTTTATTCGATGAAACTAGAATCAGAGCCCTGTATGTTTGATGTGCATGTGATGACAGAGTATGGCGTTCAAGAATCATGGACAAAAGTATACAGAGTGTTGAACCATATGTGTTTTGATGATTGACAAACCAATAAGCTTATGCACATATGTACTAATGTCTTGTATGAGCAATGTGTTGTAGCCCAAAAGAGGTAGAACTCAATATACATGGAGTTCATAGATGTGCATTTGGAAACCAAAAGAGTGACAACATTAAAGGATGGCTAGATGATGACAAGACCAAGGAAGTATGAAGATACAAATGAAGATCAAGTGTTTGGCTTCCTAGATGTCTTGTATGTGCCTTAGATTCGGAATCATAGAAGTGGAACAATTGATTTTGGGAACAAAAATCAAAACCGAAGTTTTTGGTGCAATGGGACCAGCGTCAGTGCCCTGTTCCCTGCCCAGACGTGGTACATATTTTTATTAAAAATAAAAATTCGGTTTTAACTCAACTTTTCTTTAAAATGTTTTTGTAGGCTTCTTAAATTTATTCACTAGATTTTCAGCTACAAAAACATTGATTTACAAGGCAAAAGCTTGAGTGTTAAAATGGGTTAGAATAAAGCACTTTATGAAAATATTTTTTATGGAGCCTTGTGCTAACTTTATGTTTAACAAGCAACCTTCACATGTGCTTAAACTTTATGATTTTCAAAGGCTATTTGGGTTCCCCAATGTAGCCTAAGATCACATGAAAGTTTTAGCTTATGTTAAGGTTTGATTTCCAATATATTCACTTTATGCTTTTTCATAACAAATGTCAAAAGCTTTCCCATAAACTTTACCCAATGCAAGTATTCTCATCTGATTTCTTAGCCAACATTTAACTCTCTAAATGTGGTCTAAGATCACATGAAAGTATTAGCATAGGTTAAGGTTTTGTTTTCAAAAGATTCACTTTATGCTTTTTCATTAAGAATGCCAAAAGTTTGTCCATAAAACTCTACCCAATGCAAAGATTCTTGGCTGGTGGTTTAGCCAATATTTGGCTCCCAAATGTGGGCTAGACATCACATGAAAGCTTTAGCATTGTGTAAAGTTGATAATAGAGTGCTTTAACTTTTGGCTACTTTAACATAAAGTGCTTGTGGCCTCTCCTATATAAATGGGAGCTTGTGCTACTGATTTTCCAAGGAGGAATGCCCAGAGCTTCATTGAAAACCTTTCAAGGCAAAATCCTCCTTCTTTCACTTGAGTAAAATCGTCATATATTTTCTAGTGAAGTAAAACAGTTTTCTGACCTTGTTCCAGCAGTTGTTCCCCTGCATTGTTCACTTCTCAAATCCGATTCTTTGGCACTTAGGATTTATTTGTAACCTTTCATTAGCTTTGCTAGAAGCATTCAAAGGTTAAATTGTATTATTTTCTTAGAGTGTTTTCCAAGCTAGAGTTAGCTTGTGAGGGCTTGGCAACTTGAGTGAAGTTGTAGCTTGACAACTTGTAAGTATGTTGTTGAGTGCTTGGCAACTTGAGCGAAGTTGTGTCCTTTCCAACTTGAGGGAGTTGTGAGAGAAAGAGAGTGCTCAAAACTTGAGGGAGTTTGTGAGTCTTACCAACTTGAGGGAGTTGTGTAAAAGAGTGAGTTCAAACTTGAGGGAGTTTGTGGACTTTGCGAGCTTGAGGGAGTTCGGCGCAAATCCAAGTTAGAGTTAGCTTGGTGAGTGAAAATCACAAGATCGAGTGTGTGGAGTAACAAGGAAGTGAAACACATTAAAGTGAGTGAGAAGTAACTCTTTGGCCAACAAGAGCTTGTTGGTGCGTGTGTACCTAGTCTTAGGAGTATAAGCTATGTACATGAGTTTGGCTCGAATAATAAGAGAAAGTATTTGAGAAATCCCACTAAGGTGGGTTGTGGTTTTACATCTAAATTGAGCCTTGGATGATTTCCACGCTAAAATATCGTGTCTCCTTTACTCTATCTTTATCACGTTTCCGCACTATATTCTGTCCAATAGGAACAACCAAGGGAACACCCTTCCTGTGGTTGGTCCTTTTCCATCACAAACAAAAATTAGCCGAAATTTGGAGAACCAATTCAACTCCCCTTCTTGTTTCTCATAAAGTGCATTCTATCACAGAGTTTTGCTGAAATCGCCTGTCGACCATGAATTTTTCGTTAGAGAAGCCAACAATGGACCTGTAGTCTCTTATTGCCTCAATTCCCTTGAATCTGAACAAAAACAGCATTTGTATGGTTACGTTAATTGCCTTAGTTTTCGAACTTTACCATATCGTGAATCTCTGCTCCCTGTTAAGCCGCCTAATTTCAAGAATAAGAATAAGAAGAAGAAAAGGAAGAATAAGAAGTTGTACAAAACATGGTGTGGTGATGAAGGGATCCGACCGGACACAATTGTATTGGTGAGTGTATCTTGGAAGAAACATGAAGCTGGATTGGCGTGGATAACTGGGGACAGGGATACAGGAGAAGCAATCGGAACAGGATCTGACTACTGTACGACAACTGAAACAGCAGGTCAAACGGTGGCCATGGCAGCACTTATGGCGCTGAAGTGGTGCTTAGCCAACGGAAGACTGAGGGTTGTTATTTGGACCGACTCTTGCGGTCTCTGGGAAAGCTTGGCGAACAATGGGATGCAGATGGAGTCGGAGCTGGAGATGTCTGAAGTTGTAAGTGACATTCTGTTTTACGGGAAGGAACTTCACTGTGGAAGAATTAAAAAGGTTCGACATGCGGATGTGATGCTGGAACATAGGATGGCAATTGATACCAGGAAAGGAGACCTAATGTTTGATCCACTGGCGTATCCAGGATATAGAATATAGTCTAATTTTCATATATAAATAAATTTTTAGAAACCCATTCAAATTTTACCATAAATTTTAATACTGTAAAGGTTATTGTGAGACATATTGAATTGTATTGTATTACCATTTCAAAATATAATAGCTCATTTATAACCGGTAAAGTGCTCCAGTATACCAGCACCTTTTTACCTTGTAGTATCCACTTAGTTTGTAAATTTAATTTGTTGTAAGTTGGAACTTGTAATTAGCCTTCCTTTTCTTTTAAGACTCTTTCCTCTTGCTTTCTAACTAATACAATGGATAATGATATCAACGGTTCTCAAAGGGGTAGCAGAGTTGGTTGTGAGGTTGAATTTTATGATAATAACCATGGTTCAAATCCCACTAAGCCTTCTTTGTTGAGTCTGTCTGCAAGATTTATCTTGTTGGCTTGCCTGCTATTTGCTGATTTGCATACACTCGGAGTTTATCTAGTGCACACTCTAAGATTAGTGACTGCGGATTCCTCGTATCAAAAGAAATATACTCCCTCCATTTCATAATATAGGACATATTTTGACTTAGCACATAGATTAAGAAACTCTAAAATTAATAAAAAGTGATAATAAATTGACTAATATAACCTTAGTATTAAATGCCCAAATGAAAAAGGGTAGGTGAAATTACCATGAAAAAGAAAATGTAAAGTAGGAAAAACAACAATAATGCTTTTTGGAAATTGAAATGCGCTTTACATTGTGAAACAAATTTGAAGTCAAAAAAAGACCTATATTATAAAATGGAGGGAGTATCAAATATGATATAAGACCATCTTGTGCACTACTGTCCTTGATCCTGTTCAAATCCAGATCCGTCTTGTGTTGTGTTGTCTGACATAAACTTGTACTGAACTCTATGACTTATGTTTGCAACTAAAACCAGCCTTTTCAGTTTTCTGATTAGAATCCAGATTGGAATTTTACCAATAAACTCTCCCCTCTCCTTTCCTCCACCTTGACTTAAGGCGAGGTAGCACGTCCAGTAACATTTATAAGCTATATGAACTTGTTCGCGTTCACAGAATTGTTGTTTCAAACGCAGGGGATGTAGTTAAGTGGTAGGGACTCATCCACCTTTCACCAAGGTTGAGGAGTCGAATATTGCTTTAGTTATGGAAAAGCCTTAAATTCCTTAACAGTTGTTGCACCTTTTGAAGTGTTTACAAGTTATCGAGGAGAAATAGTCACTATGGTAGACGGTGTATACACCTGGTGGATGGTGTGAACCACAAAAATATAATAAATTAAAAAAAAAATCCAGAAGTGTGGTGTTCATTGTACATTTGGTGACTCCAAAAAGCCCTAAATCCAAAAGTAGTTCTTCTAAATGTTCCGGTCTTTCGGGAATCGAAACAAGCATCATATATGTAATTGTGAAAAACATTTATCAGTTTGAAACATCCTTGTGATCAAAGGTTGCAACTTGCACGAGTACGGATTCGAATACAAATATGGAAAAAATAAGATATGAATCTGCCAAGTGATTATACATTACGTATATAAGAAAACTGGACACTAATAATCCCAACTAATAAACCCTTCTACCAAATTGAATTCTTTCTCCATCAAACTTGCCTATTTCTACCATGGTTAGTTCAAGTTCAGATAACCTGTCATTCTCTATGCTGGTAGTACATATTCTTGCTCAAATAATTTTGAATTGAGAAGTGAAGTAAGGAGGTTACATGAGGAGAAGATATTGTGGGTGGAAAAATGACCCAATTGAGTATTAAGAAGGATAAATAGAAAGATGCAGCTAACATTTCTAATGAAGGCTTGTGCTTTCATTGGTTGTGTTTGTGATTCCAATTTGTGTTGTAATCCCTAAATTTAGTTGAGATTGGGTGGAGAAATGTATTTGGTAGGTTGTTTTTGTGCAAGTGATGTAATTAATGTCATGTATATATATATATATATATATAATTGAGTTCTCACCAAGGTGGCATTGAATAGATAAATAAATAGTCACAAATGCATGGGCGATTAAAAAGAAATAAAAAATACTTTTATTTTATTTTAATAAAAAAAGTAACATAGGTATTATATTTATTATCCTAAAAAAGGTATATTATTTATTCACTAAAAATGTAATTTCTTTGTTAAATGTGTGAAACAGATTATTATTGTTCCTTGATACTCCTATTATTCAACTTTATATATTAATATGATTAAAAAACTATATTATATTGATTCTAATAACAGAGGATAATGAACAAGAACTCGTGCATCGCATGGGCACGAGATCTAGTATATAATAACATTTGAACTCATGCGATATTCAGTTAGTCAAAAATCTCTATAATATATCATTATTAATATATTTCATAATATTTTTATCCAAAATTAATAACGGTGTATGCCCTTCGTGTGATTTGAATTAGTTGTAAATATAAGCAAATTGGAAAAGGAAAAAGAAAAAAAAAAAAAAAAAGAGAGAGAGAGATTTTGATGAGATAATATAAGATGATGAGATGAGATTTTGGGAGAAGAGATTTTGAGTGAGATGGGATTTTGACGAAAAGAGATATTGATGGGATAAAATTTTGAGAGAATAGATTTTAACGTAATGAGAATTTGACAAGATGACATTTTGACGAGAAGAAATTTTGACGAGATGAGATAACATTTTGAGGAGATGAGTTTTGACGAGAGGAGATGAGAATTTAAGGACATGAGATTTTGACGAGATGAGATTTTGATAAGATGAGATTTTAACGAAATGAGATTTTGATAAGATGAGATTTTGACGAGATGAGATTTTGACGATATTGAAGAGATGAGATGAGATTTTGACGAGACGAGAAAACCCTAAACCCTAACCCTAAACACTAAACCCTAACCCTAAACCCTAAATCCAAACCCTAACCCTAAACCCATACCCTAATCCTAAACCCTACCCTAAAGCCTAACCCTAAACCTTAAACCCTAACCCTAAACCCCGAACTCCGAACCCTAAACCCTGAACCCTAACCCTAAACCTAACCCTAACCCTAAACTCTAAACCCTAAACGCTAAACCCTAACCCTAAACCCGAAACACCTAAACCTAACCCTAAACCGTAATCCCCAAACCCTAACCCTAAACCCCGAACCCTAAACCCTCAACCCTAAACCCTAAACCATAGCCTTAACCCTCACCTTAAACCCTGACCCTAAACCCTAACCCTAAACCCTAAACACGTAAACCCTAAACCCTAACCTTAAACCCTAAACTCTAAACCCTAAACTCTAAACTCTAAACCCTGAACCCTAACCGTAAACCCTAACCCTAAACCCTAAACCCTAGCCTAAACCCTAACCCTAAACCCTAAACCCTAACCTTAAACCCCTAAACCCTAACCCTAAACCCTACCTTAAATCCTAAACCCTAAACCCTAAATCGTAAGCCATATACCCCTAAACCCTAACCCTAAACCCTAAAACTTAAATCCTAGACCCTAACCCCTAAAGCCAAACCCTAAACCCTAAACCCTAGACCTTAAATCCTAAACTCTAAACCCTAAAAGCCTAACCCTAAACCCTGAACTCTAACCCTAAACTGTATATCGTAATCTGTAAACCTTAAACGCCGACGTTGAACCCTAACCCTAAAACCCAAGCCCTAACCCTAAATAACCCTAAACCCATCAAACCCTAAAAGCCCATTAAAACCATAAAATTACTTTGGCGGATTAAATGTTTGTTTGATTTTTTTTTGGGTGAGATAAGTGCGTGTTTGATGATGATGGTGGATGTGTGAGTCACTCATTAGGCTTTTTTATTCTTTTTCCCCTTTTCTTTTTTCTTTCTAGTTTTGTTGCTATTGCAAATTGATATAAATGAGAAACTAGAAATGAAAAACTAAAACCATTTCTAGGCTTTGTTTGATAAAATTGAAGTTCACGTAACTGAACTTAACTGACTTGAAGTTAACCCATCTGAATTGAACTTAATGACACTAAATTGAATTGAAATTAATTTAATTTAACTTAACTTAACTTAATTATTATAATTTTTCTAATCTTCATAATTATTTATTATAATAATTATTATAATAATCATAATCTGAACTAAATGAACCAAACAAAACTTAATGGCAGTGAACTCGACTGCACTGAATTGAATTGAACTGAATGACACTGATTTAGACAGAATTGAACTTAATTTAAGTGAAATTAAGTTGAATCAAACATAGCTTACGTTTGCAAGCTTTTCAAAACACACAACTTAAAACCTTGCCGAACGGTCCTTACATTTTCAATCTCAAAAATAAAAGAAAAAATTGTGAATACAGTATATACTTCGTGTGATACGTTTTCCACTTTCTTATTCCTTCTTTTTTTTTCTTTTATCATTTGATTTTTGGAAAACAAATTAAATAGACAAAGAAAATATTTAAAAAATCATAATAAAAATTATTCGTAATGGGTTGACGACGACCCTTTATTGCGGAAAGAATGACAAACTGATTAGTATGATTATGGAAGGTTGAAACAACCAAATAATAATTAAAAATAACTACACACATCACCTCATGCAAATCAGACCCAACACAAGATATATAACATAGCATTTAGGATTATTAATTGATTCAAGTTCAATATCCTGGGATGCTTGGTGTTGTAAAACACTACCGCGGACATCGCACGGGCTTAAAAACTAGTATTGTAATAAAACTAGATTGTTTATTGACGAAATTTCCCTCAATTGACGTACTACATGATGGCAAAGTCATATAATTCAGAGCATCATGAAATATGGGCATCTAAAAATTACATTTACGAAGGCAAATGTATCTAACTAGAAAAAATGAACCGTATGTTTAAAGGAGGCCCAAAATTAACCAGATTTTGTAGAGATTTTCAGTTCAAGCGAGAAACAGAAATAAAGTGAGAAGAGAGGTGTATTGGGAGTTGAATAAGTGCAAACTTCTGTCCATGGCGAACAAAAGTATATAGAGTTAACGATTCATTAACGTCTTTATCATTTAGTTTATCGACATCAACTCCAATAATTTGTGAGATTATTTTTAGCCGGAATGAAATTCAGAATTATTATTATATAATCGACTATTTTTAGGACTATTGATCTCCAACTTTTCATATTTATTTATATAGTCATATCATATGGGGATAAGACTTACCCGCATCAAAAGATATAGACATCCTATTTTCATTCAATTTTATTGTCTATATATATACACACATTCGCAAAATCCTCACATCCTTAGACATGAACGTTTGGGTGAATTCCATTACGAGTATATATCTACCGTGTAATTCAATTGTTCTTTCCTGACAAAATCAAATTCTCATTTCAGCAAAATCGTTTCTGGAATTCATACCAGAAACGAAATCAGTAACCTTTTCATATATTACAATACACAAAGTTTAAAAGACATGGCCAAATATAACAATTTCATTGCTTTCATGGCGATCCTCATTTTGGTCAATGGTAATTCTCTCTTTCTCCCTCTTTAAAATAGTTGATCGATTTTTTTATCATAAAATAAATAAAAATAAATACTTTGTTCGTTTTTCCTTTTTTTAAAAAAAATTAATTTTCTTTATTTACCCCTACTCCCAAAAAAACTCTTTATTTCATCTTTCGCACTTTTCTATTTTAGTGGGAATAATGTTCAGGGTTTTTTTTTTCATAATGTGATTGAGTGTGAACCACCCATTCTTTCTCCCTAGCTTAACCAATTTATTATTATTATATTGACTAGATTTCTCCATTAAAGTTATGAAAAGACCGTTTTATAGAAGTTTTTGTATAACCTTATTCCAGCTGTAATTTTTTTTTTTTTTGTTGAGAGTTACCAACCAAAGAATTCCGAAACCGGATATAATCAAACTCAGATGGCTCACTTTTTTTTTGTCCCTGCCTTATACTATATTGCTATGTCATGAAGCAACAACGCATGCAATTGAAAAGAAAAATGATTAAGCAAACAAAAAACCTGTTTTGTTTAATTTCTACTCCAAGTTTACGTTTTCGAAAATTCGTTGAATTTGTTGTTTGTCGTAAGATTACTCCCTCTGTTCGGAATCCATGTTTACGTTTTCTTTTTGATGTTCCACAATAATATTAAGGCTCCGTTTGATTCAACTGAATTTCACGTAACTGAACTGAACTGAACTTATTGGCCCTGAACTGTACTGAACTTAATGCTCCTGAACTGAACTAAAATTATTATTATTATTATTATTATTATTATTATTATTATTATTATTATTATTATTATTATTATTATTATTATTATTATTATTATTATTATTATTGCTCCTGAACTGAACTGAACTTATTGGCCCTGAACTGAACTGAACTGAACTTAAGTTAAATTAAGTTGAATCAAACAGAGCTTAAGTATGTACTCCATTCGTCTGAATTGATATCCTCGCAGGAATTTTACTAAGTGACATACCTCAAGTAGAAGCGAAACGCCCCAAGACCATGATGCAAGGAATAATGCAGGACAAGATTAACTGTGCTAATAATGCAAATTGTAGCCCTTCCCCGGCCAAGTTTAGTTGGAGAAACTTTTTTCCATTCCATAAGCATTAGAACTCACACGCAAATGAGTGCAAAAAATTGTATATTTAAGGGAAGGATTTGCAAAGAAGATGAAAGGGGTGGTCAAAACAAAATGAAATGAGAATTGTACATGTATTTATTTTTAATTTCTTTTTTGATAAGAAGAGAATTGTACATGTATTTATGTACAAGCGAATGGGAAAATAGTCATATGTGCTTATCCAATTCAAATTGTTAGATATTTATTTAATTAAATTACTAAGACATTAATTTAAGTTAAAGAAAATGTCAAAGATTTTTGCATGTACTTTTGTATCTTCTTCTACCTTCAGATATTTCTGAAGAATTAGGCCATCATTTTATGAATTAAGTGTATATTGTTAGTATTTCTTACTTACATTTTCCTTCAAATTAACTTAAAAGTCATATATACAATATACTTCAAAAGTTGTATACGAATTTATTTATTTTTCAAAGATTTATACGAATATTGATGGTTTAGGAAACAGGTTTTTGAAACGAATTTTTGTTCGATAGTTTTCATATTACCAAAATTAGATGACAGAAACAAAACTTGTTATCTAAAGAAAAATGAACAAACATATATAGTAAATAATCAAATGAAAGACCCATGCATCGTACATGCACAAAATCTAGTAAAATTAAATAATATATTGCACAAAGGTTCGTTGTTCCAATGAAATTGGATTCAATTAAGGTTAATGTTACTAATAAGCGGTAGTTATATTATTACGGTAGTATAAATAAAGTAAATAAGTAAGTTACCTATGAAGTGTCAAAGGAATTACGCTCAATCACAAAATATGCGACACAGCAACCAGATATCAATATTGATGAAGTATCTATACACACGTACAAAATGAATTATTCCCTCCGCCCCACAATATAAGTCGTTTAAGATTTTTGCACACGAATTAAAAAAGTTATTAAATAGTCTCATTTCTATCAAAAATAATTAAATTTGACTAATTTACCCTTTGACTTTGTATTTAGCAAAAAGTGAGTAATTAATGAGGTAATGTGAAAGAAGGGTAGAATTGGCAAATAATAATAAATGCTTTGTGAGAACTCTAAAATGACTTATAATATGAGACAAAATCAATTTTCTAAAACGACTTATATTATGGGACGGAGTGAGTAGCAAAGATATATACTCTAACATTAAATAGGATAATACAAGAAAAAGAGTTTTAAGGATAGCGTAATTCATCAATAGTAGAGTTTTAGCTAGGTTAATAAATTTTATGACAACTGTCAAAAAAAAAAGAGATAAAATTTATGAATATTTATCACGTTATAATGGGAGCTAAAAGTTGTTGTGTGCCACCAATTTTTACCTGTTTAATTTCCTAAAATGCCATCTAAACCCTATAACCCATTTCCTCCATATTTTTCATTGCACGCTCGTCTTGTGTGGACGTAGTCCATCGTGGATCAAAGAGTGAATTAAGGATATACTTTAAATCTTTTAAGAATATGGAAGGTATTTTTTAAAAAGATTTGATCTTTGGTCCACCGTGATCTAAGACCACACAAGATATTGTACAATCTTACTAAACCTCATTCCTGCTCTGCAAGGGAACCTGCAGAGATTTGATATGGATCAGTGCATTATGCGTACAATGTTGTACCCATATTAGGTATGGGTTGAGGCCCAATTTTAAGAGAAAGGCTGTGAGCTTTTATTTTGGGGCGTTGTTTGTACCCAATTCGGTACAAATGAAAGCACCCAAAAATTTGGAATATGAAGTGTCCAAATAAAACAATCCATAAACTTGTGTCACAGCAAAGTTTAACGTCATGCATACATTAGGTCCCAGGTTCCAAATCCGATCCCTCTCCCCTATGTGACTATGCATGTATATAACTCGGCGGTCAAAAAAAAAAAAAAAAATTGTATATAACTCGAACTTTGCACCTCATCTTGGGAAAAAAAAAACATATATTAGCTTTTGTAATGGCAAAGCTACCCAAGTTTAGCAGCAGGGCTGTTTTAATTTTATTGTTCCCAATGGGTCTGATTTCATTTGCTTAGCTTCTTTTCTGATGTGTATGTTGGAAACTTGGACTAATTGATACATCATCATTTTTATATTCATCATCATGAAATCAAGCAAATTAGTTTTACTTCACATTTACTACATTCATCATTTTACAAAAGGCTTTTTAATTAGAAACCATAAATAAGTCATTAAAATTTAATATATCATAGAACACTACAATAAAATAGAGGAGAATTGGCAGCCAAAGTTACATGATTCAAAGTATAACTGAAGAGCTAAACTTGATCGTAAACGTGGTAAAGAACAACTTTGCAATTTGCACATCATTGGACTTCTATGGCTATATATAACATAAATTTATAACATCTAGCTTATTAGCGCTCCATTTGGCATTTGCAGTAGTTAGCTTGAACGGAGCAACTAAAAACACCACCAAATTGATTGCACTTCTCTTGACAATCCGATGATGAGCTACACCTTGCATCAATCTTGGCCGCGAATGGGTCACAATAGACATCACTAGAGCAATCAATCTGCTGCTGTGTTGTTGCTGTAATCGAGTTGTTGTGCTTGTGGTTGTGGTGGTTGCGTCGCGCTTCTGCTTTAGGTATGTCACAATTTAACATTCCTGCATATATGGTGTATATATACTAGTTACATAGACCGTCACGCATCAATAATATTGTTACAGAAAGGGGATATCAATTTTGGACGAATGGAGTACATATTAGTAATATGGAAAGAAAAGGAAAAGAATTTAAGTATAGTTAGTACATACATATCAACACAGGTATCAAATTCAACGATTTTTCGGAAACGTAAACTTGGAGTAAAAACAGAACATGCTTTTTTTTTTGCTTAAAATTTCTGTATTGCATGTGTTCTTGCTTCATGATATAGCAATATTTAAGGCAGCAGGGACAAAAGAGGTGAGCCATCTGAGTTTGGATAACCAACATGAAATTAAACATACTCCAGTTCTTTAAAACTAACTTGTGACTCTCATAAAAAATAAAAAAATAATAAATTAAAAAATAATAAATAAAAAAATAAAAATAATAAAAAAGCTAACTTGTTGACACCTCAAAAAAAAAAACTCACCTCAGCAATCACTGTGGGATTCATGGCATCCAAGAAAAAAAAGAATATTTAAAAAAAAAAAAACAGTTACCGCTTGGTTAAGGGTTAATGAAGAAGAATGGGTTAAAAAAAATTCTTTTTTGAGCGTTGGAAACGGAAGGGAAATTAAAATTGATAGCCGAATAGCAGCATAATATACAACCATAATCATTCAAAAATTCTTAAGAATTCACATAATAAAAGAACAAAATATGGGGGAAATAAAGAAAAACGATGAACTATGTTAAAAAGAGGGAGAAAGAGAGTTACCGTTGACCAAGATGAGAACAGCCATGAAAGCAACAAAATTGTGAAGATTCTTAGCCATGTCTTTTAAACTTTGTGTATTGTAAGGAAATAATGTAATAAAGTGTATATATATGATGATGCTGGTTAACTATATATATATATTGGGTGGGTTATAATAAGTTGAAGGTTGGTTTCGTTTCTGGTATGAATTCAAGAAAAAGATTTTGCCTGAAATAAGATTTTTGCCAGAGAAGAACAGTTTCAATTATACGGTAGATATTATTTATATTATGGATCACCCAAAAGTCCAAAACGCGGAGATTTTGCGAATGTGGACTTATAAAATTGAATGAAATTGGAAGTCAATCTTTTGATGTGCAAGTCTTATCCACGTGACTAGTTATTTAATTTATTTTTTCCTTATTTGTTGTTATCTTTTGCTATGCTCCTGCACAAACCGCACATAAGCAACAATTTTGGTCTGACTTACTTCATTATATTACTAGTATATCTGAGCCTTTTGTTTTGATGAGAGATTTTAATGAAATTGGTTGTTCTAATGAGAAACTAGGTGGAACTTCTCCATCTCAGAGCAGGTTTGAAAGATTATGCAACTTCAAGTTCAATGCTAATGTCCTAGACATTCCCTTTGAAGGAGGCTCGTACACTTGGAGGAAAAAAAAATCTGGTGAAAAACGTCTTTGAACGTTTGGACAGGGTGTTAGTCTCACCTTCTAGCCTTAGTTTATTTCCACTTATGCATATATCACATCATGATTTCAGTTCATCAGACCACTGCTCAATAATTTTGCATCTGAATTCTTATCGTAATTTCACCCCACCCCCTTTTAAGTTTGAACTTGCATGGATTATTAAGCACCATGATTATGAATCACTTGTGAGAAAATCTTGGCTTACACAGTACACAGGTTCTCAATTATTTCAAATTACAAATAAATTTAAAAACTTGAAAAAGCTATCAAAGAATTGGGCTAAACTCAAGTTTAATAATATTACTAGACAACTTAAAGATGTGGAAGGAAAGATTATTACTATTCAAAGTCAAGTATGTACTAACCCCCTCAGTCCGAGATTAATCAGTTCTCAAACCAAGCTACTAAAGAAAAAAGCATGCTTAATTAACTTTAATCGAAATTATTGGTTCCAAAGATCTAGAGAAAAAAATCTTCTTTTAGGAGATAGAAATACTGCTTATTTTCAAACAAAGGCAACTATTCGCAAAAATAGACAGAAGATAGTTACTTTCCAAAGTAAGGATGGAATAATGTTTTCGGATACTAGCAGTATAAGAGAGGAAATAAGTAAAGAATTTAAACTTCGATTTGTTAAAGATAATAATTGTATTTCGCCTTCTGACACTGATCTACAGGATATAGGCGTTGAGATTAGTCCTCAAGATAATATTAATCTAACCCAAGAGGTGACAGATGATGAAATTAAGGAAGCTGTCTTCCTGCTTGCCCCTAACAAATCACCAGGCCCTGATGGCTTTCCTGCTATTTTTTTTCAAACTTATTGGAATATTATTGGTCCCTCTGTTATTACGGCGATTAAAGCTTTCTTCTTTTCAAGAAAAATTTTGAAAGAAATTAATCAAATCTTTGTAGCGCTTATTCCCAAAATTGATAACCTATGGCTGCTAACCATTTCAGGCCTATTAGCCTATGTTCTTCTCTTTATAAAATTATTTCAAAAATTCTGACTAGTAGACTAAAGACAGTATTACATAAACTCATTCATCCGCTCCAAGGAGCCTTTGTAGCCGATAGATGCATTCAAGATAATATTCTTCTGGCTCACGAAATATTTCATTCATTTCGTCATAAAAAAGGAAAAAGTGGTTGGTTAGGAATAAAATTAGACATGGAAAAAGCTTACGATAGGCTAGATTGGAACTTTATTTTTTTTGTTTTTAAAAAATTTGGCTTTAATGATAAATGGATTGGGTGGATAAAAGAATGCATCACGACAGTCTCATTTTCTGTGCTTGTTAATAATACACCAGGACCTACTTTCTGTCCCACCAGAGGAATTCGCCAAGGCGATCCGTTATCTCCGTATATCTTTATTTTATGCGCAGAAGTCTTAGCCCGTAGACTGCAAAGAGAAAGTGATTCGTCATCCAAAAGCATTGGAAAAGCATTGGAATCAAGATTTGTCGGGGTGCTGACAAACTACCTTTCTTGACTTTTGCGGATGACACTATGATATTTGCAAAAGCAACTCAATAAAGTTGTCATCAAATTAAAAAGATTTTAGATCATTACTGTAAAATGTCAGGTCAAAAGGTTAATTTCAATAAATCAGCATTTCAGTGCACGCCCAATATAAATAGGCCAACGATAGAGTCCTTCAAAGGAATCCTATTGATGAACTATTCCTCGTGTCTAGACAAATACTTGGGTTGCCCTATTATTAGTGACAGAGTCAACAAATCAACGTTTAAAGATGTTGTGGAAAGAACGCAGAGCCATCTAACAAAATGGAAAGCTAATTCTCTATCTCAAGCCGGGCGAACTACATTAATTCAAGCAAATTTATCGGCAACCCCAGTTTATACAATGCAAAGTTTTTCTCTTCCTGTTTCAACCTTACAATCTTTAGATAAGATTAACAGAAACTTTCTATGGAACAAAAACCTGGAGAATCAAGCCGCCAACTTAATTGGTTGGGATAAAGTTTGCAGGCCTAAGAAACTCGGTGGCCTAGGTTTAAGGAAAGCAGAGACAGTTAACAAAGCCATGCAAATGAAGCTTGTTTGGAAAATTCTAAAAGAACCGCATAATATATGGGTTAAAATGATCACTAGTAAGTATCTTAAGGATGATCACGTGTTAGACCATGTCAAGGGTCGTAAACCTTCCTGGCAATGGTCTCATCTTCTAGAAGTGCGTGATTTATTTAAAAGGGGTATCCGATGGCAAGTAGGAAATGGAGAATCCATTAAGTTTTGGATGGATATTTAGGTGTCTCAAGTACCCCCGATAAAAATGTTTTATGATGAAAACTCTGATGATTCACTTTTTG
Source organism: Tetragonia tetragonoides (assembly GCA_038025085.1). NCBI lineage: Eukaryota > Viridiplantae > Streptophyta > Magnoliopsida > Caryophyllales > Aizoaceae > Tetragonia > Tetragonia tetragonoides. Next base: position 36,881,180 of record CM076148.1, read on the forward strand.
ATGTAACTATCCCAGTTAAATGTTTTTTTACTAGTCAGGGGAATTGGGATATTTCTTTGCTTACTAGGGTTGTTCCTGAAGAAACAGTTAAAGCTATTCTAGGCATTCCCATTCCGTATAACGAAGTACCAGATAAGTTTTATTGGGGTTTTTCTAGCACTGGGAACTTTTCCTGTAAGTCGGCTACTTGGATTGCACAAGGTCTTCAAGACCAGTACAAAAAATCTTGTGATTTTAGTTGGATTTGGGATATTAACATCCCCCCAAAGATAAAGTTCTTTCTTTGGAAATTATGTCTTAATGGGCTTCCCACGAAGAATCGTCTGTAGTAGAGTCATGTATTTATACCACAAGAGTGTATATTCTGTAACTATCACAGCGAGGATAAATTTCATCTTTTTTTTAATTGTCCAGCTTTCCTCCAAACCCTTGAGGAAGTGGAGACACTTATGGGAGTCCAGATAGGGCTTGAAGTAACTACTAATTTATCGTTTATAGAAAGTCTTAATTGTCTTAGACAGAAACTCTCTGTAGAGAGCCTGAAAATTTTAATCACTACATGGTGGATGTTCTGGTTTGCCCGGAATAAAATACAGTTTAATAACTTATCCACTACGCCGATTCAAGTAGCAGTATCGGTTAAAGTTAGCTATAATGAATGGGAAGTGTTATCAGATAAACAGTTTGATTTTGATACGACTGGAGCTTTTTCTAAGAAAGCAAAAAAAAAAGGAACCACGTCACAATGTTTTTTGGTCTCCTCCTAGAAAGGATTATGTTAAGTTGAATTTTGACGGATCAAAAGTAAATGGATCAGAAGCGGCTGCAAGTTTTGTGCTACGAGATGGTAAGGGTGAAGCTTTGTGGATGGGAGCGCGGGCATGTGGTACAAGTTCAATACTGATGGCAGAAGCGATTGGCCTTCGAGAAGGAGTCAAATTGGCGGGTGCTAAAGGTTTCAAGAACATTACTATTGAGGGTGACAACCTTGCTGTTATCAAAGCAATTCGAGCGGAATAGCATATACCATGGGAGATAGAGAACATCATCATCGACACAAAGAAGGACCTGCATTTTTTTGACAGAGTTGAAGTCCTCCATTGTTTCCGGGAGGCAAATGGGGTAGCTGATTATTTAGCTCATGTGGGTCATTCTTGTATAGGTTTACACACTTGGTCAAATTCCTTTGACCAGTCCATTACCAATCTTTTGGTAAAAGACGCTTTAGGTTAACCTTCGGGTTACCTGGTTGTCTTGCCTTTTCAAAAAAAAAAAAAAAAAAAAAAATCCCAGAGCAGTTCCTTTATTACTTGTGTTATTTATATAAAAAAAAAATTGGATTTTTTTGTTGAAAACTACCTTCGTTTTTGCACTTTTTGTGGGAAACTACCTTAGTTTCTTAAATTTGTGGGGAACTACCTTCATTCCATTTTTTTTTTTTGTCAAAGACTACCACTTGACGGAAAAGCACTAACGGAGTTAACTTTAGTCACATTTTGACTTTTATTGATTTTTTTGTCCCTTAATTCCCCGTGCCTCTCACGTGTGCTCTTTGTTTTCCCTTTTCCAATTCAATTTTCCTCATCTTCTTTCTTCCCTCATCTTTTACATTCATCACCATTCACCACCACCACCAAACCTGTTGAAAATTAACGAAATCAAAGATTCCATTTATCCCCATTTTCAATAAAAATCTAGAAATCCCAAATTTGTTCTTCAAACTATTAACCGATCAATCAATTTGGGAAAAATTCACGATTCTCATTCAACCGATCAACATTACCACCATAGACACAAAATTACTTGATGTCACTTGTCAATAATCTCCAAAGCCCCATTAACTAAAAGGCCTTTAATTGAGAAATCACAACTGCATTTGGATACTTCTTAATCACCACCATGGACGCAACTTCAAGCTCTTCAATGGCTTCTGGGATGAAATTTAGGAAAAAGGGTATGTGAATAAATCAAAAAAGGGTGTGAATAGTTATTTTCTTCATGTTATACTTACTTTTTGGTATTAATTAGGTTATCTATACCCTAACAAAGGACAAGAGGTTTGTAAACAATTTAGTTGACCCCATTTAAGGAGAAGGAATCAAGTAATGTTAATTTTTATTTTTGTTACCTTTGATTTGGATCGGAATCTAACTGGAACCAAGTCGACTAAGTAGGGCACGATCTTTTTGTGATATTCCACAATAAAGAATGTCAACATTATAAGATCTGTGTAACGATCAGGACTGAACAAATATGATTTTGTTTTCTACAAGTTGTTGATGATCCAACAATTGTGAATTAAGGCAGAAAAAGAGATGAGAGAGCCGAGAGAAATGGTGCATCAGAGAAGAGAGAGAAAGTGAGTTAAGAAATGAAGGGGGGGAATTAGAGTCAATGCAGTCAAAGAGAGGAAAAAGAATTTCAGTTCAGTCAATCTACTTAAGTGAGGGGCTTTAAGGTCATTTACCAGCAAATTTAACCCTGTTAGACGAAATTCTGTCAATTGGTAGTCTTTGACAAAAAAAAATGGAATGATGGTAGTTCCCCGCAAATTTAAGAAACTAAGGTAGTTTCCCACAAAAAGTGCAAAAACAAAGGTAGTTTTCAACAAAAAATCCAAAAAAAATTCTATAAGACAGTCTTTATATGTCTTTTTGTAAGTTTTGATTGAGATGGGATTACTTTTCAATAAAATCAGGATTACTTATTCGTCATAAGTCATGATCATTGATCCCTACATTTCTAAAAGGTGACTCCAATTTTATGTGAGTTGATCTCATATAAAATTTACTGTATTTTAAAGTAGTTATCAAAGGGTTCATATCACAATCTTCTAATATATATTTAAAATATTTCCAACCATTTTATTTCCTAGCATATTCTCCGAGAGGAAGCTTCACGCTTCGTTTGAAAATGAAACTTAAACTCATACGCAGATCTAGCCATATAAGACCTCAACTAAGTTTTAAATATTGTTCAAGTTGCCCATAACTATTGCCATGAATGTGATCCAATTTAGCCCCATACCTCTCACCCAACAAATCGTTTATTAATCTGCTATTGCTTGAACTGAGGTTCTTGTTGAGAACACGTGAAGGATGCGTTATCACGCTACTTATTCCAAGGTATAAAAATTGGTGTGGATTTAGTTTAGGGTGTTACTAAATACCGCCCCCAAATTACTAGCTACCGCCCCCCAAAATTCCAATTTTGCCCTTTTTTAATTTTTCACTCATCCTCTCCCTCTCTCCCTCTCTAACTCTCACACCACTTCTCTCCCACTCTACCACCCACTCTCATACCCAACATTCATCAACATTCACTCAAGCAACCCGCGGATGTCTGCCGGCGATGAAGAAGTGCCGTCGACGGTGGCGGAGGTAAAATTAATTTTTTTTGCGCATTTTTTTGCACGGTCGTCTGAGATTTTCGACTCACCCTTGGGTGAGTCGTCTGCTACAGGCGACCCATCCAAAGGGGAGTCGTCTGTAGGTCGCGACTCACCCTTGGGTGAGTCGTCCGCTGCAGGCGACTCACCCTTGGGTGAGTCGTCCGCTACAGGCGACTCACCCTTGGGCGAGTCGAGATCAATAGACGACTCACAATTAAGGTGGTCGTCTGTAGCAGACGACTCACCCTTGGGTTGGTCGTCTGTAGCAGACGACTCACCCTTGGGTGAGTCGAGATCGACGACCAACAGACACAAAAAAAATAAATTTATTATTATTATTATTATTATTATTATTATTATTATTATTATTATTATTATTATTATTATTATTATTATTATTATTATTATTTATTGTTATTATTATTATTATTATTATTATTATTATTATTATTATTTATTGTTTGAATTTAAGATTAAGCTAACATTGTTTTCGTTGTTTTCATTAGATTCCTTTGGAGCGGTTCGGTGGTGATGGTGTTGATTACAGTACGCATTTCGTCACTGATGAGTTATTTGATAGTGATACAGATGCAATTAATTGGGCAAAACAAATTGCACTTACTATCGGGTTTGAGTTGATAATTTCGTCACACAAGAAGAGTGGAAGCGTAAAATTGTTAAGATGCAATCGAGGTGAACGCTACAGAGGGGAATTAAGACACTTAGATACTGCTGCTCGGAAGAATACGAAAACAAAGGCTTGTAAATGTACGTTCCAGTTGAGAGCTCGGCAAGTGTATGGATCCAGTAGTTGGATGATTGTCACATTGCCTGGGATTAGGGGTACGCACAACCATGACTTTGCTGTGTATCCTGAGGGATATCGTCAGATGAGTGGTCTTAGTCCTGGGTCAAAGAAACTCGTTCGTGACATGACTTCGGCACAAACAAAGCCATGTGCTATCTTGGCCGCGATTCAGGAAAAATTTCCCGAGGACAATGCAACTAGACGACATGTGTACAACCACAGAGATCGTATAAGGAAACTTGATTTTGAAGAGAGAGATGTCATTGGTCAGTTTCATCATTTAGCTGTGGCGAATAAGTACGTACATTGGACAAGAGCCGACCGAGCTACTAATGAGGTAACTCACGTGTTCATGGCACACCCTACATCAATTCAGTTACTTCGGTCTTTTCGTTGGTTGATTGTCTTAGATTCCACGTACAAAACAAACAAGTATAAGATGCCGTTTCTTGAGATAGTGGGGATGACTCCAACCAATAAGAACTTCCTCATAGCTTATGCCATTATGAAGGATGAGACTCAGGCAAGCTATGCGTGGGTCTTAGATAAGTTGAGGATGCTTATTGGAAATGATGTACACCCAACAGCAATTGTGACCGATCGTGAGCTAGGGTTGATGACACCTATTAGAGAGATATTTCCCGAGAGTGCCCATTTGCTCTGTACATGGCACATTAACAAAGTCGTTGAAGACAAAGTGTACAGACTTTGTGGAAAAGATAAGGCCGTCGCGCAGAGGTTCAAGAATGGGAGGTGGAAAATTATCATGGAAGCTTCCACAAAAGCTGCGTACGATAGAGCAGTGCGTACGATGAAGGTTAGTTGGAGGACTTACCCTCACGTGATATCCTATGTAGAGGAGACCTGGCTGAGACACAAAGAGATGTTTGTGGCTGCGTGGACGAATAAGGTGCTACACCTTGGCAACACTACGACTTGCAGGGTGGAGAGTGCACATGCCGCGCTAAAACAGTGGTTGAACTCCTCAACTGGAGCTTTGGACAATGTTTGGAACAAGGTCAACAAGTCAATCGAGTCACAAATAACTGAGATCAAGTACACACTTGAAGAGTGCAGAAGACGAAGAAGTGTGGTGTACTCGGGTTTCCCATTCAACTATCTGACCGGGTATGTTTCCCATTACTGCTTACAAATATTATTGGCTGAGCTGAACAGGATGAGAGAATTGAGTCACCAAGTATTTGATCGTTGCGGTTGTGTATTGAGATCCACTCATCAGATCCCGTGTGCGTGTGAGTTGAAAACGGCCACGGATACGGGCACGCCAATTAGCTTGAATAGTGTCCACGAATTTTGGCGAACACTCGTTATTAGTGATGCAGTGGAGATAGCTACGCTTGACATGACTGAGCATCCATCTGAGGACCATCGATACTTTCGGTCTCTGGTCGACGAGGTTAACTCAAGCGACCCGGCAGTTGTGCGCAACATATCTGTCCTTATGAATGAGCAGCTTCATCCTGAGGAAGCGAGTTACGTCGAGCCGGAAGCGAACACGACAGTCAGAGGTCGACCGAGAGGGAGTTCCTCTACCAGACGTGATCCTAGTTCATGGGAGTACTCCCAGAGGGGTCGTGGTCGCCCTAGGTCATCCAGTTCGAGCCGCGGGCGTGGTCGTAGCTCATCCTCATCGAGTAACTTCGTAAACAGTACTGGTATGAAAACCCATAATTTATTAACATGTACATAATGTTGTTACTTTTTGATAAGTACTATTATTGACTTTCTATTATATTGTCTTGCAGCTGGACACGCAATAGATATCACTGAATTCTATCATGTTAACAAAATTCCGGGAATCATCGTACCTTTCATTGAAGGATATCTCGATGTGCTTGGGGATGGTAATTGCGGTTTCCGTGTCATTGCGGACTATATTTTCGGAGACCAAGAGCAATGGCGAGTGGCGAGAGTTTGCATTGCACACGAACTCTTAGCTAACCGAGCATTGTACGAAAACTTATACATTGAAGGGGTCGATGCTGGTTACCACCGTATTATGTGGGACGGAGGTGCGTGTAACGATGATCACTGGATGACAGTAATTGAGGATTTGTTCCCGATTGCCAACCTCTTCAATGCAGCGATTATGTTATTCGGATACGGCAGCGGAAGGGGGTTATTTCATTGTTACACAGTGCTATCGTTCCAAGCACCTTCGACTGCTACACGTCCAAGTAGGGAAATTGTCATGTGTCATTTAGGTGATTCGTATTCCCATTATATCCGTCTGGATTTAGCCCCAGATTTCCCTGTTCCTCCGATATGCGAAGCATGGTTTACTTTCCGTTCTGATAGTGTCGCTGGTTGGGAGCAAATGTATGTTACGCGAAGAGCACATTGGGATCGTTTAGCGAGGTCGATGTAATTGAATGTTTTGCGTGATTGTTATACTTATATCATTGTCACATTTTTGTGTGATTGTTATATTTTGCATGTGGAGAGTGGTCGTGATTATTGGAGGTAAATAAAACAACAAATTACAATAAAACAAAAAATGTAAACAAGAAACAACAAATTACAATAACACAAAATAAATAATAACAATAACAATGAAACTCTTATAATAACAAATTCATCTAGGGTCAATACATCATTTGGCAGCCCGCCAATCTCTCATATACTCGTCCATAATCGATCGAGAATCTTCCACTTGCTCCGTAGGAATCAAACTAATGAAAGACTCAGCTGCGACGGCTAGACGATTCACCCACTGCAAAAAAGTAACAATGAGTGTGAGTTCAGAGATATGTAATACGTAAAAATATATATTTTTTAGTTAATCACTTACATAATCGCTGTTGGATCGTGGAGGAATCACAGGTGCTGCAGCGTCACGTATCAGCCGAGGGTGGGAGTGAAGGTAGTACCATGCGAGGTAGTCATCCGTACATGCTGTGGGATCTGACGTGGATGCCTGAAACCCATGGAGACCAAGAATGTAAAATCCCGGGAACATACGCCAAGCATCAGATGAGATCCGTTCGGGGAAGACAACCTTGTACGAACGACTGCTCCATGACCTGATCGCTTTGACTGGCCTAAAGATCGGGGTTGGGATACTCTGTACGTACCCGATTTGTCGTAAACAACGACCAGGCATGTACGGTTCGATAATATCCCGATACTGTAGCCACCCCATGAATACAGTCCTCGGTACAGATACTGCCGGGTTAGAACCGTACGGCAGCCACACCACCTACGTAGAAATGTTGAAAGTTACGGTGAAGTAAAAAAACATAGCAAACGACGAAATAAATCATGAACACCGATAACTAAATGACGTACCTCTGTCGCTCGCAGATGATCCAAGCGTCTACGTAAGGAGTCCAGTCGACCCATGTCCTTGCCCTCAGCCAGGGCACTCCATACGGACGCATGGGGAGCCTCGTCGTCCCCGACAACCATCCGCTCCCGATGAGGTCGGAAGCAGGGAAAGTACTCGTATATCCATGCCTGCAGGAGAGTTAGGCATCCGCAGATGCCCTGAGAATCCCCGCGACTAGCTATACCGAGCTGACGATATAGGAAGGCGAGGGCAGCAGATCCCCAAGAGAAGTCATGCACCGTATCGACACCGTCGTCCATCACCTCCATCACGCAGGAGGGTCTAATACGGTTACCACTCTTGTCGACAAACAAGGTGGATCCAATAAGTAACCACATCCAAGCTGTCGCCTGGATGTCATCCACTTGCTCACGGCAAAGCTCAAAAACCGACTCCGTGAGGACCGCACCGCCCTGCCAGTGGCTACACATCAGTTCTTCTGGGCTGACCCCGAGAACCTCCATGGCCGCCGTCTGCAGCTGCCCATCCCGTCCCTCATTGGAAACGAGCTGTCCGTCTACAGGAATCCGAAGAATATGCCATACATCGTGCAACATGATCGTCATCTCTCCGAACGGCATGTGGAACGAGTTCGTATCCGGCTGCCACCTTTCCACGAATGCAGATATCAGGGGGAAGTCAATATGTCTGAACATAATGTCTGCCAGGTGTGATAACCCAGTCCCCTCGATCTGGGCCCTCATCTCGGCCGACATCTCCGCTCGCCACTGACTCAGCCGCTGACATACAGTCCATCGGTTCTGACACTTCAAGAGACCCCTCATCTCTCCATTCCACATACGAGACGCTACGTGGCCCAAGAAGCTCGGTATGACGCTATCATCCGCCGGCCCACCGGACACAGGCTCTGTAACAAGCCACGTAGTGTCGTCCTCCGCTCTAGATCGTTTGCCAGTACTGGACGACCCAGTACTAACAAACCTACCGCCTCTGCCCTTCACCCCGCGCCAATCTGAGGATAATTCGACGCCAATCTCATCATCGTCTTGCTCACCGGAGTAGAACTCGCTAGTTGCGTAATCGTCTTGCTCAGCAGTCATCTCCCTCATCCGAACTGCCTCTCTCTGTCTCCGTACAGAGGCATCAATCCCGCGCGTCCTCGTGTGACGCGGTCCTGAACCAGCTAGTTCACTAAATAACCGAGGCACCGATTTACCGGCTCCTCCCATCTATCATTTCACATTTTTAGTTAATTAAACAATAATCAATAATAATAATAATAATAATAATAACAATCAATAATAATAATAATAATAATAATAACAATAAATAATAATAATAATAATAATAATAATAATAACAATAAACAATAAATAATAATAATAATAATAACAATAATAAATAATAATAATAATAAATAATAATAATAATAATAATAATAATAAATAATTTTTTTTTTGTGTCGGTCGTCTGGTCTCAGACGACTCACCCAAGGGTGAGTCGCCTGAGACGGGCGACTGACCCAAGGGTGAGTCGTCTGCCTGTCTCGACTCACCCAAGGGTGAGTCGTCTGCGACAGACGACTCACCCTTGGGTCAGTCGCCCGTCTCAGGTGACTCACCCTTGGGTGAGTCGAGATCGGCAGACGACCGACGCAAAAAAAAAAAAAAAAAAACACAACTTCAATTCGTAACTTCACGATTCAATTCAAGGCAAAAAATATTCAATTCATGGCAAAAAAATTCAATTCAAGGCAAAAAAAATTCAATTCAAACAAAAAAAAAAAAAAAAATTTCGAAAAGTTACCCCCTCGCGCCGTCGGTCGCCGCCTCCCTCGCCGTCGAAACCTCTGCCGCCGCTGCCGCTAGCACTTGACATGGTCGTGGTGGTGGTGGTGGTGGTTGCCGGTGTGATGGTGTGGTGGTGAGGATGAGTGAGTGAGGAAGAGAGGATGAGTGAGAGTGGATGAGTGAGAGTGAGTGAGTGAGAGTGAGTGAGGAAGAGGGGTGGGTGAGGGTAAAATTGGAAAGGGGGGGGCGGTAGCTAGTAAAAAGGGGCGGTATTTAGCAATTCACTTTAGTTTATGGTGGATCAATGGTCTAAATGTCATCTTATACTTTATCTGGAGACATTTCTCTAATAGTGGAGCTACCTCCTACTTCTAGTGGAGTCACCTCCTTGCAGCACCACCCCTCTAATAATGGAGCCACCCCATACATAACCTGGAGCCACCTCTTTTTTTGGTTACACCTGGAGCCACCTTTTTAATAGTGAAGTCACCCCCTACTTCATCTGAAGTCACCCCTCAAATATATTTGGTCCACGGTGGACTAAGTCGACACAAGACTAGCTGATTCCAAGGTCTATAACCGGTGTACCAAAGTGTGGTGCGCTATACTGAGTGTGTACCGGTATTGGGCTTTACCAGGGTGTCCCGTGGGCGTGGCCATTGTATATGACTCTCTCCCAGCTCCGTATAGGTGCACTAGTGCACAGCCCAATAAAATGTTTAAGGCCTCTCCGCCTGTAGAATTGAAGCTTTTTGAACTCAATTGCTTAAAAAACTCATGAGGAAGTATATCAATCCATGTGTGTCAATTTTGAAACTAATTGAATAATTATGAACAGTGATTGAGTTAACACAAAATATAAAATTCAGCAGTATTTGGACTCATATCACATATTACGTCCTGAGGGTTTTTGTGTTGTGATGATTGGCAAGAAAACGAGCTTATGTACACTTAATTAAACTAATGTCCGAGGAAGATCGTCGGGTTTTCGACTTTGATTTCCCTCATATTTTTGGTGTTCCGGATTTTTAGAGTATTGTCCCATAAACGCTCATTTAAGCATATATTAGAGAATGGATAAGCTAATTCGGAGGCCTTCCATGTTTCTAAGAAGTGTCTTGTGCGATATGGTGTAAAAATATCAGTCACCTTCGTTTTGAGGCCTCTCATAAGCCTTCTATTATAATCTTCTATTTTTTTACTTCTGGGGGCGTTATTATTTTTTCCCAAACATCTTCGGGATGTCTATTATTACCCTATAGGACCGTCGGTATCCAAGAAAGGTTACTCGGATCCCCGAACTCCGATTTCACCGATGTTGTCGCTGTTAAGGCCCTTAGACTGGCGATCTGTAAAATGCATTTACAAGCCTATCAGGAACCAGACAATCAACCAACGAGTTTCTCATGTATTTTGAAGGTGTCCTGTGCGATGTGGTGCAAAACTGTCCACCTTCGTTTTGTGGCCTCCTAAAAGTCCTAAAATCGTGGATTAAATAGCCTTTGATTTTCGAATTCCCGGAGCCCGATTGGGATTTTTTCCCAAACTTTTCCGGGATGTGTATCGTAACTCTAGAGGACCCAAGTTTCCCGAAAAGGTCATTCGGGTCCCCGATCTCCAATTTCACCCATGCTTTTAATGTTACGTCCCTTAGAGTGTTGTCCCGTAAAATGTACGTACAATCTTACCAGAGACCTGATAAGTTGATAACTAACCCCGGTGGTTTTCAATTGCACCTAACTGTGTATCCTGCATTGTGGTGCGTGCAAAAAAATGCACCTTAGTTACGGTTCTGTCGGAATCCCAAAAACGTGAATTCCTTCGAATTTTGGTTTCCCTGGGCCTTGTTATGATTTTTACCCAAACTTCTACAGGATGTCTATCATGACAGTAAAGGACTCATAATGTTGCCCTAGAAAAGTCATTCGAGTCCCCGAACTTCAACTTCACCCATACTTTTGGTGTTACAACCCTATAATTGGTGTTCCATAAACGCTCATCCAAGACTACCAGATATCAAATAATCGACCCTACGGACCTTAAATATCCCCTAGGGGTATGCCGTGCGATGTGGTGCAAAAATATACACATTCATTTTGGGGTCTCACATAAAGCATAAAAACGTGGATTAGCCTTCGATTTTTGGCTCTCCAGTGACCAGTTCAGATTGTTGCCCAAATTTCTCGGGGATGTCTATCGTGACCCTAGAGGTTCCCTTGTGTCCCGGGAAGGTCATCCGACTCCACGAACTCCAATTCCACCTATTCTTTTGGTGTTACGTCTTTTAGAGTGGTGTCCCGTAAAACGCTTGTATAAGCCTATCATGAACACGGTAACCGACCCCAAGGGGCTCTCATGTGCCCTAGAGATATCCCATGCAATGTGGTGCGAAAATATCCACCTTCATTTCGGGACCTCCCGAAAGCCTAAAAATCGTGGATTGTAGTCTTCGATTATTGGCTTTTCGGGGCCCAGTTGTGGTTTTTTCCCAAACTTTTGCGCGATGTCTATTGTGACACAACAGGACCTCCAGTGCCCCGAGAGGGCCTTTTGGGTCCCCAAACTTCTATTTCATCCATACTTTCGGTGTCACGGCCCTTAGATTATTGTTCCGTAAAACGCTCATCCAAGTCTACCAATGACCCGATAACCAACCTTATCCCCAATCTAAGTGTGTTACGAAAACCCAAAAGTTGAAATAATAGATCTTATATTTGGAAACTTATTATCCACTTCTTTTGGAAAGCATTGTTGTTTACGTGTACTTAATGAAAAAAGTTGACAAGCTATGTATAGCTAGTTGGAATGTCAGATTGGGTCCTTGTCAACATAGGCCCTTTGGCGTGGTGTACTTAATTAGGCTTAGGCGGAGTAAGCTTTACACACATATGTCGTTTTAACTCGTGGCTATGAGAAGATGTATTCGTTTATCCTATTACTTGGTGGTTGGTCGTGGTTTTTACATTTGGTTGTACCACCATGTAGTTTTAATGTAATCATTATCCGGGATGGAAGGAGTATATTTTAGGTTGTGTAATCAGATTTGTAGGTATTTTAAAGGATAGGATACTTAACTAATCAATGGATTTAAGGTTAATTCATGTTCCAAGTGAGATTTAAGCCCTTAACCTCAATCATTATTAATGTTAATGAGAGTCTCTATCACTCAACCACAGTCTTTGATTTCGGTAGTAACTTGACTGATTGGCATATATTGTTGTTTGACCACCGGTAATTATTTTGTTAAATTTTGGTACATTGTTTATCCAAGGCTATGTAACAAGACCAAGTATTATTCCCTTTTTTTCTTTTTCTAATTTATCTCCATCCCAAGAAAAAGTTAATAGATTGACCTCATATATATTTTGGTCTTACGTTAGCTTTGGTCTATTATATTGGTATGTCATGTGAATTTGAATTCTAAATCACGTGATGTTGTAATTGTACAATGTGCTAGGTCGTTCTAAGTCAGTTTTAATAATGTGGGGATAAAATCTTAATATTCTGAGTGTCGGTGCTCAGATCACGATTGATCAGCTCAACGAGTCCAACAATGGCAGGGGGGAACAAAAGAATCTGGTAACATTAGCTCATCAGTGCTAAAAGCCATAGTTGCTTTTCCCTTAGCTTGATACTTAAAGTTGTTGGTTGTGTTTTTTTTTTTCACTGATTCGAAGTGATCTAATTTGATCGAGTAAGATTCCGTTCTTGTATTTCGTTTCGTTTCGTTCTAATCCATTCCGTTCTGTTCCATTCTGCGCCGTTCTGTTCCGCATTTTGCACTTCATTTATCTCACAATTTCTTCCATTATCCGTACCATATCGTTCCGTTCCGTTCCGCTACTCATCATTCTGCACCATTCCATTAACGAAAATAGGGCCCAAGTGAGGAACCAATAATAATAACATGCCTTTAGAGTTGTGCAATTATTATTGTTTCTTAGAGAAAGAGTTGTGCAATTATTAAACCACCTCTACTCATGCCACATATCAATAAAATCAACATCATGAAACTACTTGTTCCCTCAAATAAAGTCCATCTATATCCACTATAGTCTATAACTCAATGTAAGGGTCAAATAAGTCTCTAAAATGTTTTAAAAACTTTCTTATGAGGCGTCCCATTTCTGAGATATCACTTTTTGTTTGAATGTTTTATTTTTTATATAGGATGATTTCTTGTTTGCTCACAGGTATCACGCCTCAATGTCTCATACTATTATACATGAGATTGACTCATATGAGATTTTGTGAAAATATTTAGTTATTAAAGTTGAGATTTTGTATCCATTGGCAATACTGTAACAAGATCAAAAGTAGTGGATTGGTTGTCAAGTGTTTTCAAACTTAGTGTGTGTTCTTTTTCACTTACTGAACCTTACCCAATCAGTGGAAATAAGTGGCAAGACTTTACCCAATCAGTCGGAATCAATTACTAGACCTTACTGAATCAGTGAGAACCAGTGACAGGACCTTACTCAATCTGTGGAAATTAGTGGCAGTTTCCATATTCCTAATCACAGAATCAGTTGCGTTATCTTACTGAATCAGTGAGAATCAATAGAAAGACTTTATCGGATCAGTGGAAATCAGTGACATGACCTTACCCAATTAGTAAGAATCGATGGCAAGACCTTACTCAATCATTAAGAATCAATTAAAATAAGTGGGAAAAAAAACACACCCTTAATTCGAAATAATTTGTTAAGACAAGGCTACAAGTTTGATTCTTTATCCATTTGTGTCTTATAATTTCTGGCATTTCCTTGTAATTTCCTATGGTTTAAGGCAAAGGCAAAGACAAGGACAAGGCAAGGCAAGGCAAGGCAAGGCAAGCATAGGTTGAAGGGCAAAAGTAAAGTACTCGAGCTTAGCATGTGTTAAGAAAATAAGAGCATGGTAACCAATAATAGCGGAATGTACGACCACGATATAGATGTCTCAGCAAGACATTAAATTTGGTTCGAATCTCGAGGAACCCATACATATCTTATTCAATCAATGCACTGACATACCTACCGTACTACCACCACCATCTCATATCTCACCTTTCACTCCTACCAAATTAATCATCCGAAAGCGTAGATCTAAGAACCAAAAAAATATCAGATTCTGAAGTATTAGTAGATTAATGGATCTCTTTTGAGTCCGTTTTAATATGAAGTTATCTCTATAATAACCAAGTATGATATCAACATAACATTATTTTTATATGAGGTATCTCAGGTATAATGAGCCGAACTTCATTTAAAAATTTGTGTTTATCTTAGTAGATAAGTTACTCTTTTTAAGTTTTTAACTTTTATTACCCTTTTTTCTTTAATCTAAAGAGTAAAGCAAACTTCCTTAGTGATCAAAGAAAAAGGTAAAGAAAAAAAAAAGCAAACTAAAAAAACATAATATAAAGAAAGATAATGACAACTTTTGGAATCTGATCAAAGCACATTTTTTCAATTATTAGTGCATACAAAAGTTTTGATGTTGGACCTTTACCTATATGTTCAAAGTGTTGATTGTGTTGATTCCTAATGACTAAATTAATGTCATATTTTAAATTCATAATCAGCAAGTCTAGTATGAGACCAACTCATAATAAACGAAGTCGCTGTTTAAAAATATAGGGAACACTTATTATAAATATTAATCTTTATTTTGCTGGAAAAATTTATCATCGGTCGTATCCACAAAAATTCCAATAGACCGTATACAACCCTATTAATAATTGTTGAAGTCCTATCATGCGTAACATATTTTAGGGGTTGAGTATATTAGATATCAGATTTAAATTGAATTGTTCATCCTCAAGAATCCAGTGGTACTAGTAGCGGTGGATAAAAAATTCAGGTACCAAATATCGAAATTGGTTCGAAATCAGAAACCGGCTCAACATTCCAAATGCCAGTTCCCAAAATAAGGAACTGGTATCAACCAAATTCTGGTTCCTAACTTTTAAGAATAATAACTAATTACATAACCCAGCGAAAACCAATTCCCATTCTGAATAAGGGTGCGTTCTTTTCCACTTATTTCCACCGATTCTCACTGATTGAGTAAGGTCTTCTCACAAATTCTCACTGATTGTGTAAGATTTTACCACTAATTTTTACTGATTCCATAAAATCCTTCAACTAATGGTCACCGATTCAGTAAGGACCTGTCATCACAAAGACTCTAACCTTATTCCTTTTGTTTGCAATTTATCATATCTTTTACCTCGACTAAACAAAACAATGGTAAACTAGCAAAAAGAAGAAAAAAAACAAAACAATGGTAAGAAAAGAACAAAATAACCTTCACCCAACCTAGTCCGTATTGGACCACAAACCTAACTCCTCTCATATTGGGTCATGCGTCATGATAACACACTCCCATAACATATATGTACAAATGTACAATATATAAATAAAAAGCCAACACTAAATGAGTTCTCAATGAATATCTCATTTGCTTCAATACTCACTAACTCACTATACTAGTATACCCTTTGGTACCACCACCACAACTCCATAACTTACCATGATGGCAGTGTCGGTGAGAAGAAGAATTCATCAGAATCACCATTTTTCTCTCTCCTCTAAACCACCTGCTCTACTGATCTCCCTAACCATACCAACCTTACTTCATCTCCTTCTATTAGTTTCATCATCTCAAGCAAGATTATTACTTGTTGATAATGAATGTGGCAACAACAATCAAGAAATGTGCAAAAAAGGGTCATTATTGTTATCATCTCAAACTCAAAGGCATCAAAATACTGCAACAAAAACAACAACAACAACAACAACAACAACAACAACAACAACAAGTTTAGAGTGCAAAAATGACATCTCAGTTTGTGAAGAAGAATGTAATTCATCAACAGGCTGTTTGTTTACTTGTATTGACGATGTTGGTTTCTATTGTCTTTGCCATTGTGAAGTTCCAGCTCCCCTGTATTCTGGCTTTTCTCTATAAAAAGCTAAGTAATTAACCCTTTTTATATTAGAAGTTGTTGTTCTTCATAACTTGTGAAAGTATATGTAAATTATTTAATTAATCCAGCAATAATGATAATAGATTCATGTTTTTGGTTAATTGGTTTAATTTAGTTTGAGTTTGTTGATCTTATTAGAAAGAACAAGACAAAAAACAATAGTTTAAGTTTGTTAATGTCTTTTTTGGTAATAATTGAATAAAGAGCTAGTTTGTTGATTTTTGGTAATGATTTAATGGGATCTATATATATCCGGGCAGTTGCTTCACTAATAGTGACATTAACATTTTTCAAACACTTCAATTCTTCAAATAGCGACATTGTTCTTGTCTAGTACTTCAAATAGTAATCATTGTTGAATTTGAAGTCTTTAGTAGGCATTTTCATGAATTTTAAGTCTTATTAATAGAGGAAAAAGGGAAATTAATTTCTTACATAAAGTATATTCTAAATAATGAATAATCAAAATATGATTAAAAAAATAAATTAAATCTGCCCAAAATTTAAGTCCTGTAGGACAGTAGGAGTCTTTTTAAGCAAAAAAAAAAGTCCTCATCTTGTTGTGGCTATCCAAAAGAAAAAGTAAGAACAAGTCATTTTCTGTATGGTTTCAAAAAGTACAATTTTTTTGTACTAAGTAAGACACACAACAATCACCAAAGACCATTTCTTTGTCACATGTATTATGATAATACTATCAATTAAGGAGTATTAGTAGTTTGTTTTTGTCAATTGTGATGGACTGCTTTTGTGGTCATGCATATTATAGTTTGTGGTAAGGAAAGTAGCCCCACCCAAACAATATAAAAGAGGTAAATCGATTGGAACTTATTGTTAATTGGCACTTTCAAATGGAATCTTGACAAATCTTTTTCAATTACTTGAAAAATCCAGTCATGTGAACCAAAGAAACCATGTCTTAGGTTTGAATTCCTATTCCCCATGTATATGGGTTTGTTATTTTTCACTTATTCAATGATTGATGCAGTTTAATTTAGTTTAGTGGAGTTTAATTCAGATAAGTGCTTTTTCTCTTACCAATTATTATTTAGTTGAGTTTAGTGGAGTTCAGTTCAATCCAATTTCGTGAAAAGAACAGATATACATATGTAATTATGTATGTAGAATTGGTAGAGGGAAGATAAGTATAGTGGAATTCAACTCCAAGAAGGCAATAATGGAGTGTCCTTGACATGGGTAATAAAGAACAAAGAAAATTGCCTTTAGGCTGTACGATTTCTGTGGAACAAGCTAAGCAATATGGCATTATGGCCTATATGGGCCAGTGGGTGCTTGGTCAAGTAAGTTTCCATTATAGTGGGTAGTGGAGTTAGTCGTGGGGTTGAAATTCCATGACAAAGGTTATGAGTTTAATTCCCACTAGGCCTCTTTGCTGAGCCTGTCTACAAGATTTATCTTGTTGGTTTGTCTGATGTATGTAGTTTGCAAACTATTGCATATACTAGAAATTTATCCGGTGCTAAACCTGATAAAAAAAAACCCGGCCCGCGGGCTTGGCCCGAACCCTCCCATATTTGGGACGGGTTTGGGATGAAGGTCAAACCCACAAACCCGGCCCGAATAGCCTGAAATTTTATTTATTTTGAATTTTTTCATATTTTTCTATTAATTTGCTTGCTGTAATTTTAATTTTAATTTTTCCGAAAATATAATTTTGCAAATCTGAGGTTATGGTTCCGTAGATCTCAAAAAGTTATATGGATTCAAAAAAAAAATCACCTCAAACGCATTTCGAAATCAAAAGTTATGGTTAAAAAAAGAAAATTTACAATATCACGATTTGGCCCGAAAAGCCCGTTGGCCCACCCGAAACCCAATATGGCCGGGAATGGACATGAATTTTTGGCCCGAAACCCAGACGGCACGGCCCGATGATCAACTCTACGGTGCACACTCAAAAAGTAGTGGCTGAGAATTCCTCGCACCGAAAAAAAATAAAAAAAATAAGCTTCCATTATCAGAAAAAAGGAAGGCTAAAATGAGCTGGCTTTTATGTCGGTAAAGGAGGGTTTTCATAGTACATATAGTAGCGGTAATAATCACTTGGAATCTGCTAACCCATAGTGGAGAATTCAAATTATTTCGTTTTGCAAAACTATTGGTGTGCACTCTGTAGACTATCATTTGTACTTGGGAAAAGTGAAGATAAAGTGGATTGAGATATTTTTCCTTTCGATGATTTGCATAAAGTGGGTTATTATGATTGGTTTTAGCATGGTTAGTAGAGTAGTTTTTAACAAGAAGTTATTGATTTTATATCCCACTGAAGTCTCCATATAAATCATCTCTAGTCGGTGATGGAGTCAGAAATCAGTTCAATTGGTTACCAATTAACGCACTCTTCATCTAATTTCCCAAATGACATATCTGATTTGGTATGTAGTTTTTTTTTTTTTTTTTTTTTGATACGAGGAACCCTCCGCCACTACTCTTTGAATGTGCACCAGATAAACTCCGAGTGTATGCAATAGCCTGCAAACCACACACACCAGGCAAGTCATAGACAGGCTCAGCAAAGAGGCCTAGTGAGAATTGAACCCGTGACCTTTATCATGAAATTTCAACCCCACGACCAACTCCACTATCCCTTTCTGAGCATCTGATTTGGTATGTAGTTTTTTTGGTAATCTCATTTGGTATGCAGTTTGTTAGAACTTAGAAGGACCCAAATGAACAAAAACAGAAGAAAAAAAATAAGATTTGAAAAACATAAAACTAGCAAAGAAATTAGTTTTTTTTTTTTGCTAACAAAAAAGAGGCAAATGAGTGGCGATCGAGGGGAAAAGGCTACATGTACACTAAGTGGATGAATAGAGATATACACAAATCATACTAGCTTTACACTTGGCAACTTGCTTGAATATTGAGTGAATCTTATTAAATGTGAGAAAGAATCTTTTTCAAATGAAATTTCCAAATGATTATGGAAAAACAAACAAACATTTAATACTAACAAATTTAATTAAAATTTATTTTAAAAATTAGAAAATCAGATGGCTCTTCCCCTCCCCTTACAATTTTCCGGCGATCTTACAACGGTACTCGCCCGCCCCTCTCTCTCTCCAACCGGCACAACCCCTTCAATTATTTTTTCGGTGACATTAAAACGCCGAACTTATTTTCCGACGAAGATTAGAATTTTCTAAAATTAGTGAAATATAGAATTTCCTAGTTAATTAGACACCCACAAATATTCATATTTTAATGTGTCGAGATAGAACCGATAAATCTTTTTTTTTTTTTTCTTTTCTGGGTAGCCATTTTTTCCGGCGAGCTTGCGGTCATGTATTAACCTGGAAAGATGTAATTTTGCTACCAAAGTCTTCACTAACGAAAAATCCAAGTACTAACTAATTTTGCAATCAATGATGCATTTTGCTACCATGTACTTCACTAATCTAAATACAAGTACAAACTGAATTACAACTACTGCCTTCCAAATGCATATCATCAATCATAACAATTGTGCTACCATCTACGACATTTATAAGTTCACAAATGAAAATTATTTTGCTACCAATATATACATTAACCACCTATTTTGATTGTCCTACGAAAAAACACTTTGATAAACACGAGAACAAAAGCAACCAGAACAAAGAACGGACGGACACTCTTCACCGGAAAATTAATCAGAAAAAATGGTGTAAAGTTTTGCCGGAAAATATGGGTAGAAAAGTATAAACGTAGGAATAAGTCGATAACAACTGGGCTCCTCTTTCGCCGAAAAATTTGCTTTTCGTTGGGATATCGCCGGAGAGTAATCGGAGAAGTTGGAGATCACCGGAAACAATGGAGCTCGTTCTTTTTATTTCCTTTCTGTTTTCTCTCTCATCCCCCCCCCTTTGGTGTTTCACATTCCCTTTCCCTTTTTTTTTTTTGGCTCCAAACTTCATTTTTTTTCCCCTCCTTTGGCCTCTTATTTTCCCTCCAAAACCTCCTAGTTTTCCTCCATAAGCTTTAAAGAAAGATTCTTAATTAGGGACAAGTGGAGGGCTAAGATTATTTGTGTATATCTCTCCATATACACTTAGTGTATGTGTATCATGGTCCCGATCGAGGCACCCCCTGCTACATCATGTTTGGACTCTTGTGTTCAATAACTAACATATCAAAATAACTGAATAACCAGCGCAAGCACTGACCCCGTCAATGTAGAATAACAAAGGGCTAGTATAATTTCTAAAAGTCAGAAGACACAAGACATGGCGGAAATGGAGATTCGAACCCATAACCTTAGCTTACCAAATCACTTGGGAATAAATTTAAAACCACTAAATCACTACACTTATTGGTAGCAAACAAATTAGTTGGTTTTTCATATTTGATTCAAACTTTAGATATATGTCAAGGAACGGAAAAGAAAGAAACTAATAAATTAATAGATATAATAGAGTATGTTTTCTTGTTTTGTGGTTTTGATGACAAAAGTTTGAATACCAATAATGGATTCAAGTTGTTATCTACCAGTTCAAGGGATTATCCCTCCAATCCCTTCAGAAAAGAAAAGGAAAAAGAAAAAGAAAAAAAACATTATGATTTCCACCTACACTACTCAGTTTCTAAAAATGCTAAATTTGATCATACAAGGCTCTTATAATGTACCTCAGACTCAGTGAAGCATTCATCTACAACGGCTATATATCTTTGGTACAACTATCTATTGACTTAGAGGTGTGCTAAAATATGCTGCCTCATTTTAAGTCTCTGAGGCTGTAATTTGCAACCCAATTAAAGCGAGATATATATGTACTTGTAAAGGAAATTGATATTGTTTTTCTGCTTTTTCCTTTTACAAATGCATATATAACTTATTTTGATTGGGGATGCAAATTGTAGCATTAGAGTGAGACTGTACATAACAATTAATACCCTTATTTTCCTAACTGAAAATACTATGAGTAGTTGAAATGGCCAAGACTAGGAAGAGATGAAGGCAGAACCAATTTTTTATTTTTTTTTTTTGGCTTGTCAAAAATTGGTTTCCAATTGGACATGAATTTTACTACCATTTCTTGTCAAAAAGAATTATTTTGTTCCTTCATCTTGGAAACTAATTGCTGTATAGTGAGCACTTTAAACTAGTTTTAGGACAACAAATTAAAGTGTGGGAAATCGGTCGGTTGTTTGGGTGTAGCGCGCCTGATGTGTACTATCACTTGTACTCAGTGTTGGGTACGCATCACTCAAAACAGACAAGACCAGGGGAAAACACGCGAGCTAAATTGAACAAATAAAAAAAATATGAATTGGGCTTCTAATTTTAAATTTTAATGGAGATCAAGTTAAAGACTTGAAACAGTTGACCTCAAACTAATTTTTGGCACTGGAAGAAACAATTCATAATACAAGAACTACAATTACGCTGGCACATTATTTTCTAAACCATGTCATACATTGAATTCCTATATTTATTATTTTTATTGTAGATCGAATTAATTGAGACAGTTTACCTAGATCTATTTTGGCTTAAAGTTGGCACATGTGATACAAGAATCAAAGTTTTTTTGTTTTTTTTTTTGTCATTTTATCTCTATTAAGACATTTTTAATTTAATTTTCAATTTCTAGCTGCTTGCGTGAGTTGCGGTAAACACACTACAAAAGCATGGTTGCTATGCAAATGGAAACCATCACTGTTTTGGTAACAAGTTAAGTATTATTATTACCAATAACCAGCAGCCAAAGCATCCTTACAATCCATCCTCAACCATTTCCATGAAAGAAATGTGTTAAGGAGGCTCAAACATGCAAATTAGCTAAAAAACTACTCACTATTACAGAAGGTTTACAAGCAAAAACAAATTGCAATCTAATACAAGTGTTGGATTTAATCAAAGTAAAAATCTGCTCAAGAGGTAGAGAGGTTTGCTGGAACACCCTTCTATTTCTCTCCATCCACACATTATAGACCACTGCTGCAAAGGACGCACAGACAACATGTTTCTTCACTTTTGGCCACGACTTCTTCCCAGCCCATTTCAGCATATTGGTCACACTTATAGGTGTCTTGTTGATGCCTAGCCAATCAAACACCATTTTCATGAGCTTCTGTGTAAACTGACACTCACAGAACAAGTGCATAATGCTCTCAGATCCTGCATTACACAGGCATCACATAGGGTCAATCCCATTCAATTGAAACCGGACTAATCTGTCCTTAGTAAGCAATCTGCCCAGAGAAGCAAGCCATAAGATTAAGGCATGCTTTGGGACAGAAGTTCTGCACCATATTTCTTGTGCCCCTGGGTGTTTAGAGTGCTCACCACTAAGCCACTTATAGCCACTGCGAATGGAATACACACCATTTTGCTGTAAGGTCCAGTGTGCATCCTGTGAGTAAGCAGCTTTGAACTTCCACTTCAGCTTGTTCAATTTTTGCCAGTACCAACTACTATTACTTCTGCCTGCATGATCCCAGAAATTCTGGTTTTTCATATAAATGGAATGCACCCAACGAACCCACAATACATCCTGCTTGGATGACACAGCCCATATATGTTTCCCAATAGCTGCAGTATTCCAAGCTTTGCAACTTTTGATATTTAAACCTCCTGCACCCTTAGGCCTACACACTTGCTCCCAGGATGCCAGAGAGATTTTCCCTTGACCCTGCTCCCATAAGAACTGTCTGCATAATTTCTCCACATTCTTCACAATGTGTTGAGGGAAAATGAACATGGAAGCCCAATATAAATTCACTAATTGACATCTTCCTGCATAAGATAGATGCCTACTAGACCAACACCTGATCCTAGTAGCAATCTTATCTACCAAAATCTGACAATCAACTTTCCCCCATTTTGTGGGAGAGAGGGGAAGTCCCAGGTACTTCATAGGGAAGGTCCCTTTGATAAAACCAGTTACATTTACAATTTGCTCCTCAATTTGCCTTATCAATGCCTACTGTATATATATATGCAGGATTTAGAAGAATTCACATTCAAACCAGAAGTCAGAGCAAAATGTTCCAAACAGTTGTGCAAGGTAGTGACTGAGTTGAGTTTACCTTTGCAGAATAGTAAGAGATCATCAGCAAAGCACAGACTAGCTAGCTTGAGTGCTTTGCATTGAGGATGGTATTGAAATCCATTCCCTGAAGCTTCCTTCTGAATCTTCCTTGTTAAATATTTCATAGCTAGCACAAAGAGGAGAGGGGACACAGGGTCCCCTTGCCTCAAACCCCTACTCCCTTTGAAGAAGCCACACAGTTCACCATTAATAACAATGGAGAAGCTAGTAGATGTCATACATTGTTGTATCCATTCACAAAATTTGCTAGGAAACCCAAACCCCTCCAAAATATCCATCACAAATCTCCAATTTACAGTATCATACGCCTTACGAAGATCAATTTTCATAAGGCATCTTGGAGAAGTATTTTTCCTGCCATAAAGCCTTATTATATCTTGGCTAATTAGCACATTGTGAGCAATGGATCTTCCAACAACAAAAGCACTCTGGTTATCATTAACAAGCAAAGGTAGAACCTCTTTCAAACGAGAGCACAAGAGTTTAGATATACCCTTATATAGCACGTTGCAGCAAGAAATTGGCCTGAAATCCGCAGCTGTACTTGCATTCTCAGCCTTAGGGACAAGAGCAATGGCAGTGGCATTTATGCTTTTAAGCAATTTCCCTGTCTTGAAGAAGTCCAGGACTGCATCTATGATATCTTCACCAATAACCCCCCAGGCAGCTTTGAAGAAACCCCCACTAAACCCATCAGGCTCTGGACTTTTAATACTAGGGATAGAGAAAAAAGCTTTCTTAACTTCATCCCTAATAAAAGGAACAATAAGCTTCAATTGTTGACTAATACTGAGCATAGGGCCTTTGTTGAAAACTTCAGCATCCACGGGCTCTCTGGCAACTGTCTCACCTAGCATCTCAGAAAAGTAAGAAACAAAGTGATTGACAATTCCATCATGATCATGTATTCTGTTTCCATTCTTGTCAAGTACTAAGGATATCTGTCCCTTATGCCTCCTTTGCTTAATTACAGCATGATAATATGCAGAATTGGAGTCTCCCAGTCTGATCCAGTCAGCTTTGCTACGTTGTTGCAACAATTTCTCAGATGCTATATTAACTTCAAAGAAAGATTTCCTTGCTGCTCTCTCCTGTTGCTGTAACATACTGTTACTAGGACAGTTATGTAGTTTCTCCTAAGCTTCTTTCATCTTCTGCCTAGCTTGCTCAACTTGACCCACAATATCAAAATACTTGGATCTGTGAAGCTTCTTCAAAGGAGCTTTGAGCTGTTTCATTTTCTGTGTAACTTTAAACATTTTACACCCAGTAAAGTCAGTTTGCCAAATACTTGCAATAATTGGATTGAACTGAGGATCA
This sequence comes from Tetragonia tetragonoides, assembly GCA_038025085.1. NCBI lineage: Eukaryota > Viridiplantae > Streptophyta > Magnoliopsida > Caryophyllales > Aizoaceae > Tetragonia > Tetragonia tetragonoides. The sequence continues at coordinate 36,905,824 of CM076148.1, forward strand.
TCCACCCACATATCACAGAACTTGAAAGGTTGTATATGCCTCCTTGTCTGAGAAGTAATAGAGATAGCTATTGGGGAGTGATCTGAGATGCCCTCAGGTAGGAACAATGCTTCTGAATCAACAAATTCTTGCACCCAACTCCCATTAACCAACACCCTGTCCAGCTTGGACCATACTCTATCTCCATCTTGTTGTCTATTACTCCAAGTAAACTTGCAACCTGACCATTTAAGGTCCTGCAGAAAGCAAGTATCAATACATTCCTTCAGATCTTTAATATCTGCAAATGTCAAAGGAATACCACCTAATCTCTCCTCAGGGGATACCATACAGTTGAAATCACACTTAATTACCCATGGGATGTTAATATTTCCAGCCAACACTTTTATGTCATGCCACAAAGCAAACCTATCAGTTGCATCATTAAAAGCATAGATGCAGGAAATAAAGAAAATCTGGTTTAAGGCCTTATGAATGACCTTACAGTGCACCAGCTGAGCAGAGGAGAATTCAACAGTCACCTGATAAATGTTCTGCCTCCATATCACCCATACCCTACCCAAATGATGGCAGTTGTGGTTGATGAAAGATCCCCAACCCTCACAAACACTAGCATAAATAGTATCAATTTTTTGTTTTTTGATTTTTGTTTCCAACAAACAACACAACCCAAAATTATTTTTCTTGCAAAAGAGAGAGACCTCTTTTTGCTTATTAGGCCAATTCAGGCCCCTGACATTCCATGAAAGCAATCTATCCATGACCATCTGGGAGGGGGTCAATATCCTTTCCCAAATTTAACACTTCTGCAGCCACTTCAGGGTTTTCTTTATTCAATATATCAAAGGTATTTGCCATTGGAACTGGATGTTCCATGTTTCCATCCTGAGTTTTCCTCCTGTTGCTGGGTTGTACCACCTGCCATTCATCTGCATTGACTACTGGTGCAGCAGGGGCAGTAGGCTTCTGAACAGGTTGTGCTTGCCCTGCTTTATCCAATGCTGTGACCATAGGATTCTTAGGTTGCCATACCTTCTTGGGTAATTTCTTCCTGCACTTCTGCTCTTCATGTCCCAAGAGCTTACAAAATGAGCACTTCACAGGTTTCCACTCATATTCATTCTCCTGGGAGATGAGTCTGCCAGTAGCATTTTCATATTGAACTTCATCAGGGAATTCACCTTTGAGCTTAACTTCCACTAAAGCTCTAACATAATTCACCCCCATTTTCATCTCTGTGTTTTTGTCAACCATTATAGGCTGTCCAATGATGCTGCAAATTTTACTAATACCAACAGGACTCCAGTAGCGCACATCAAGATTTGGAAGACGAATCCAAATAGGAACAGATGTAACATCATCACTCATATTCTCTAAATCAGTCGCCCATGGTCTCACAATTAATGGTTTACTGTCAAAGTGGAAGATACCTGCCTCTAAGACACCATCTCTACCCACATCAGATTCAAAATGGACAATAGTTAACCCATTTTTCATCATAACCACCTTATCTACCCCAAATTTTTTCCAGATTCGTCGAATAAATCCATTCATTATCTGATATGGAGATTTAGCTCCCAATATAGAACAAACAACAGAGGTACTCCAGTAATCAATTTCTTCTTGAATATCCTCAAGTTCAATTTTACCAATTTTTTGACCCTCAGTTTCAATCGGTGCTATATATTGCAGCTTAAAACCAGCAGAGCTTAATTTTGAAATATCAAAATTATCCCAGGGAGAAGACTTACTTTGATCAGGAAATTCCGCATCAGTTTCATCAGCGCAAGACCTAGAACTTGAAGCATGTTGGCGATTCCTCAACACCGTTTTGAGTTCCTCACGCACTTTAGTTCTCGTACCAGCATCTAACGAACTAATAGCCGAGTTGATAATTCTCATCGCACCATCTAATTGTTCTTCGCTCATATTCTCCAGTTCAAGATTCAGATTACGAGCCACCCTCGATGCATCAGGGGTCTCCCCAGATACTCTCTATGATTCCACTGATTCATTGCCAGTTCGTTCTCCTCGATTTGCATAATTTCGTCCCCTAAACACAGCTCGATTTTCTCCAACCATGGTGTAGCTCACGTTAGCAGGGTGCTAACATGCGCTGAGAGAGAAATCGGGTAGAGAGAGAAACATTTTCCCCACGTCGATGAAACCATCACTGTTATGTTTAGTTATCCTTCCAAAAACTAGGCCATGCATTAAGCTAGAGAGTATTCTTTTTTGTTAGGGTAAGCAAGAGAGTATTGTTATTTGTGATGAAAATGGCTTCCATTGGTTACTTGAAGCTAGTGATTTTGGGATTATTCATGCTCATGCTATCAGGTTAATTTGTTGTAGCTTTATTTCTCTATTTAGTTTCTTGTTAATATATTTTTTTTAAATAGTCCAAAAGTAGCTCTTTTTTTCCCTCAAAATTTAACAGTCATCACACAATAGACTGTCTTATATGAGTTTCACAAAAACTCATATGAGTCGGCTTCAAAGTGAGGCGTCTCAAACAAACATGACGTCAATGTTTGGCTATAGAGGTGCGGCCTCATGTTGAGACAGTCTCATAAGAGATTTTTTGTGTGAGTTTTTGCATAACTTGGATGTTCACCGTAGTAAGCACCGGTGGCGCACACCCCAAGTCACTTGCCGTCCCTCTGTGTATATTTCAGCGGTTATTAGCCCACCCTCCCCGAACGTTAGTGTGTCAGTGGTTTCGTGAGTTTTGCTTGTGATTTTCTTTTCAGTTTGACTTTTTAGCTTTCTAGGTGTACTTCCCTTTTACCTTTTGGCATTTAGTGTAGTACTATTTTATTAGAGTGTCGTTTCTTTTGTATTGCTTAACTACTATTAGTGACTTAGCTTACGTTACTTTTTCCCTTTTTATAGTTGTGTTATTTGTGTTACTTGTGTGTGTTGATATCTATAGTCCAGACTCATTAATTTATTGGTGTGGACTTTGGGGGCCTTGTGTGTTAGTATTACCCTTTTGTATATTTGTACCCTTTTAAATTATTATTATTATTATTATTATTATTATTATTATTATTATTATTATTATTATTATTATTATTATTATTATTATTATTATTATTATTATTATTTGTAATTTTTATTAGCAGACTTAGGCTTTGTTTATGCTGTGCTATCGCTTTTAGTTGCATGGCTTCTTTTTATATAGTTTTTTGAGTTAACTGCTAGACCTTTTATTGTTGTTGTGGCGACATCGATTTCTATTGGTAGACCTAGGGCTAGTCCTTTGGTGAACTATGGGTCTCGGAGGGGGAAAGTGGATGCAGATAGATTGCGGTTTGCAACATGGAATATAGGGACACTCACTGGTAAAAGTTTAGAGTTAGTGGAGATTTTAGAGAAATATAAGGTTAATATTGTGTGTGTTCAAGAGACGAGGTGGTCAGGCGCAAAGGCAAAGGAGATCAATGGGTTCAAACTTTGGTATTCAGGGTGTTCAAGTCAAAGGAACGGTGTTGGTATCTTAGTCGACAGGGTACTTAAGCAACATGTTGTGGAGGTTAAGAGAACCAACGATAGGATCATGTCTATTAAGGTTGTGGTGAAAGATGAGACCTTTAATGTCATTTGTGCGTACACACCGCAAATAGGGTTGGATATGCAACTTAAGCGTCGTTTTTGGGAAGAGTTAGACGAGGTTATTCAACAGATTCCCCCAAATGAGAAACTCCTTATAGGAGGAGACTTTAATGGACATATAGGGGCTACCTCAGATGGGTATATTGGAGCACATGGAGGTTTTGGGCATGGAGTTAGGAATGATGGCGGGACATCGATATTAGACTTTTCAACAGCGTATGATCTTGTGGTAACCAACTCCTTCTACAGTAAAAGAGATGAGCACCTAGTTACTTTCAGGAGCAGTATTGCTAAGTCTCAAATTGACTACATTCTAGTTAGACGTGGAGATCAACAATTTTGTACGGATTGTAAGGTTTTACCTGGTGCATGTTTGTCAACCCAACATAGAATGCTCGTTTTAGACTTTAACGTGAAGGGGTGGAAGAGGAAGAGAAGTGTACCTAACTTTAACAAAATTAAGTGGTGGAATCTTAGAGGAACTTCGGGGAGTCAATTTGGGACCAAGGTCGAGTCGGATAGCATATGGAAACAAGAAGGAGATGCGAGCCAAATGTAGAAGGGAGTGGCAGATCTCATTAGAAATGCCGCAAAGGAGACCGTACGAGTTTCGAGGGGGATGGGAAGTTGCAAGAAAGAATCATGGTGGTGGAGTGAGGATATTCAGCACAAAGTGAAGGTTAAGAAGGTTGCATACAAAGCTCTAAGGATAGCACTACAAATGATGAAAGGGTGATGAAGCGAGAAGTTTACAAGACGGCAAAGAAGGAGGCAAAGAGATCAGTTGCAGAAGCCAAAAACAAAGCAATGTGAGAGCTTGTACCAAAAATTGGAAACCAAGGAGGGAGAAAAGGAGGTCTTTAGGTTGGCGAGAGTTAGGGAGAGTAAGACTAGAGATTTGGATCAAGTTCGTTGTATAAAGGATGAGTCAGGACGAGTTCTTGTGGACGGAGTGGACATTAAGAGATCTTTTTAACAACGTTGGGGAGGTCGACATTTCTTTGGGAGATCTTAGCACGTCCGAGCAACACAGTAATTACAACTTTTGTCGCCGTGTTACGAAGGACGAAATCAAAGGGGCTTTGAGGAAGATGAAGAGTGGAAAGGCAGTAGGACCTGATGAGATACCCATAGAGGTATGAAAGAGTTTGGGGGAAGAAGGTTTATCTTGGTTAGTCAGACTTTTCAACACGATCCTCAAATCTGCAAGGATGCCGGAGGAGTGGCGGCACAACACTTTGATTCCCCTATACAAGAACAAAGGAGATATTCAAAGTTGAACAACTATATAGGTATTAAGTTACTCAGTCACACCTTGAAGTTATGGGAGAGAGTAATTGAGAAGAGACTAAGGAAGAGTACCCTCATATCAGAGAACCAATTTGGATTCATGCCAGGGAGGTCAACAACAGAAGCGATTCATCTGCTTAGACGTTCTATGGAGTACTATAGAGATAGACAAAGGGACTTGCATATGGTTTTCATTGATTTGGAGAAGGCTTATGACCGAGTACCTAGGGAAGTTATGTGGAGGTTCTTGGAAGCCAAGGGAGTTCCAGTCGCTTACATTCGAGTTATTAAGGATATGTATGAAGGAGTAAGGACTAGGGTCAGGACTACAGGAGGGGATACTGAGCAATTGTCTATAGATATTGGGTTACATCAGGGATCATCTTTGAGCCCTTTTTTGTTTGCGACAGTTATGGACGAGCTAATGAAGGCTATCCAGGAGGATGTGCCTTGGTGCATGTTGTTTGCTGATGACATTGTTTTGATAGACGAGACAAGAGAAGGTGTTAATGCCAAACTAGAACTTTGGCGGGATACACTAGAGTCAAAGGGCTTTAAATTGAGTCGGACAAAGACTGAATACTTGGACTGCAACTTCACGGGAGATAGGGTTGCCTCAAACGTAGAGATCAAGATTGGTACTGAAGTTGTACCGAAGAAGGATTGTTTCAAGTATCTGGGGTCAATCATTCAGGACAACGGCGATATTGATGACGACGTGACCCAGCGTATCAGAGCAGGTTGGATAAAATGGAGGAGTGCGACGGGAGTTCTATGTGACAGGAAAATTCCGCTCAAATTGAAAGGTAAATTCTATTGTACGTCCGTTAGACCAACTATGTTATATGGGGCAGAGTGTTGGCCGGTGAAGCAGGTACATGTGCAAAAGATGTGGGACTGAGATGAGGATGATTCGTTGGATGTGCAATTCTACAAGAAGAGATAAAATTAGGAATGAAGTGATGAGAGACAAGGTGGGAGTGACCGACATTGACAACAAGATGCGAGAGATGCGACTGAGGTGGTTTGGGCATGTTAGAAGGAGACATCAAGATGCCCCGGTGAGAAGGTGCGAGAAAATTATACTTAGGGATTGTAAGAGAAGAAGAGGGCGTCCGAAAAAGTGTAGGGGAGAGGTAATCAGGCAGGATTTGACCCTTTTAGAGCTTACCGAGGACTTAGCCTTAGATAGGAAAATTTGGCGTAGTAGGATTCGTATTGAGGATCCTTGATAGGCTATACTTGTACATTGCTTAGGAACCAGAGCTTGCGGTATCTTTCTAACTTGCAATTGTTTTCTTCGTTTTATCCTATTCTTGTTAATCTTATTTTCTAGTTTGGTTATACTTTCTTCCTCACTCTTTTGCTCGTTCTTTACTTTCTTCTTTATTGCATGCGCTTAAAAAAAAAAATGTTTTGCAAATGCTTTTGAAAAAAAGAAAAAAAAAAAGGTTTTTGTGGGTCTTTCGGAAATAGTCTCTCTACTAGATGACTAGTTAGGGGTAAGACTGCGTACATCTGGACCTCTCGAAACCTCGCCCTAGGCAGGATACTTACTGGGTTGTTGTTGTTGTTGTTGTTGTTGGATGTTCAATCATATACTTTTTGCAGATTTGGCGTTGGGACAGGGATTGTGTACACTCAAAGGTGAGGACTGCGGCCGGGGTTTAGATCCATGTTGTGATGGATTAATTTGTCATCCGGCTCTAAGCGGAAAATGTTGTGCTCACTGGAGTATTTTTTGGGTTGATTGCTCATCAAGCTGATCCCGCTGTGTACTTTGCAAGAAACATCCTATGCCCTTTGGGTGTTTTTACCCGCTTTTAAGAGCTTGTATTAGTTAATCTATCATATGTAGTTCCTTAATAATTAAGCTCGTGCGATAAACGGGTTAATTCTTACACACAAAAATCTCATTTTGATTGGCTTAAGTAATAATTTAGTACCAAATTGACTTCAGTATAGATGTTTGCATCAGCTTCCGATTTCCATGTTGTTATGGTAGTTGTATAAGCTATCTGATTTGGAAATAGGAAGCTTACATAAGTTTTTTTTTTTCATTTTTATATTCACATCAGCAGGGTAGTCCACCGAGTAGATAAAGCATTCTCCTTTTAAACAAGTTTAAAGGCGGACAATATTAATGAAGTATGACTTCAGTATATGAAAATCAATTTAGTACTATATCAATTGAATCATTAACATCATCCCTATTTATCTCAATATAAATACAAATCTCCCTATTTCAAAGTATCCACATACATTAATGGAAGACATTGGGGCCAAAGAAATTTCCTTAACAAAGATACTCTACATCAAGGGTATGAGTTAAGAGCAGAAATAGGGTGATCCCCAATGTCTTACTGTTCTGTTCAAATTATTCTGTACTGTTCTGCTTAAGGAATTGCAGGTCCTTCATTTGCAACTGTATTGCTTCCTTGGACAAGGATTTTGGTTTCGCCGTATAAACCTCCTCCTCGCCGCCTTCAGCCACTCTGTTTGCTTTTTCTTTGATAATTCTTTCAATATCCAATGGTGCAACTGTGGGGAAGACAGCGCTAAGCATAATGATCAATAGCCTCACATCTTCCTCTTCTATTGCATCCCCACCGAAGCAGCAAACATATATAGCATCAAGAGCTTTCTCAACTCGGAGTTCCATGGGGATTGTTGGTGCTGTAGCTCTCGATTTAGCTCGTCGCTGTGGTCACACCCCAACAGTGCCATTAGCAAGAAAATATTTCATGAAAAGTGAAAATGAACAAACAGTGAAGCACAATTTACAATTATCATTCATCTTCAATATCATTAACCTCAATGCCTGTGATGCGTTTCCAGCTTGGGTAAGGTAAGGGTGGGTTAGAACTTAAATGCACACAACCTTACCTCTAGAATTACAAAGGCTGTTTCGATTAGGCCTCTGATTGAATTTCATGGATTGTTTCTGCTTTATAGCAAATGGAACCACTACACATTTCAATGAGCCGTTTTCTTTTAAGTCCATTGAAATCCAAAACTATCATTAGTAATACATTTGATCCACACGCATATCAAAATTCCTGGTTTTGATAAGTATGGTACAATCTCCTCTAAAGTTCAACGAATATGTCACCTTAGTTTTGTTACTACCATCCTTAATTAGCTAATAACCAAATGGATATGGTACAAATATTTGGCAGAGTTGATGGTTGAGCTTATATAGGTTGGTCCCCTGTTCTTTTCAAAGGTGAAGTGACATCATCTTTGTTAACTGCATAAAAGTTTATAACAATGCAGAACTGAATAATTCATGTTGATTCAATTATACTGCAGATTCCCTCATGGTACAAGCTAAAAAGGATATTGCAGTTTCAGAAGTAGGACAGAAAATCTGAAATTTAGTTACAAAAATTGTGATTCAAGCTTTGCCAAAAAATAGGTGACTTGATGAAAAAGAGAAGTTGTTATCTAAAGCTTCCTTAGCTCAACAAGGGAATTAAACTGTCAAGTCCACGGAACTGGAGATGAAAAGATGCAGGGACAAACCTTAAAGAGCTTATTCTCTTATTACTACACAAAATAGAACAGCCACTTTTCAATGCATTTACCATCTCACTAGCTGTCTAACAGATCCATTCGCAGTGGCAAGATAGGGTAGTTATACAAGTTTAGTGAGCTTTTGGTCCACTATTGAAGAGGTGAGACATAAAGATGCAGCAAGGACATAAGAATCCTCTCTTAGTTTGCAACCTAATTTGCCATGTATCCACAACCCAAAACAGATTTTAGCCAGCCAATTAATTAAATTTCCCACGTATTGAACTAGCACCTTACCTTCTGTTCTTATTTCAAAATGATAAATCATCAAATTCTATGAGTGGACACGTATTGAACTGATGTGGACAGAATACTGATTGAGTTGTGAAGATATATTTTCATTGCACCAAGACATGTGAGTGAGGGGGATAAGAGTTCAACATTGGAAACATTGAAAGGTAAAGGTTGGGAACCCGAACAAGTAAACAATGAGTAGAAGTCTACTAACCTCTTTGGCTTCAGTCATCTTGGCAATAAAAGTCTGTTCTTCGAACTCTGTATCATCAGAAATACGAAGCCTTGCTACTCCCTCCAGGATTTCTTCAGATTTAAGAAGGCCTGCACCAACTGCTGCTAGCCAACAGCACAGTAGGACGTATATGGGATCCCCTGCCTGGCCATAACAAACCAAGTAATTTTTAGATAATGAGTGTTTACTTCATCTATCTATTTTTGTTTATAATGGACAAATAATGATTTTGACAATCTGTATGAACTATGTAACTGATGAAGATCATACTTCAAGCGAGCAAATGCCTTGATTAGCAAATTTTGGACATTGGACAACGTAACTGGGATAACGTTTTGGTAGGTCCAGCAGAATTCTCAAAAACTCAGGTTAACAGTATAAAAATGAACATACATGCAATGATAGAGTTCATGAACCAAAAACCAAGAGGATTCCATTCAATGATCAGTTAACTACACATGCAGCCCTTGAACCTGGAGCTATAGTACTATGACTATTGGCGATAGAAATACTTCAATTGCATACACTCACAAATTAGTAGATAGATCAACGGCAGTTTACGTTTATTTAAATATGATGCTTACACTAACCAAATTGGGGAAAAAGAACCTAATCTATGAAATTATGCAAAATGTCATCCCAATCATGATAACTATTTTTGTTAGTCACGTAAGGAGGGCACCCAAATCCCAGCCAGATATTTGGTCTGTAACCACTAGAACGGCCGACGGCATGCCTAATCTATGTTACATGGAATCTTCATTTCACCTAGAGTACCCGTGTCGGACACTCAACACTCGGACATGGGTGTGGACACCCGACATATCTTTTCAGTCAAAAACATGCTAAATTTTGAATATATTGCCGAGTCCGACACTTGGACACGTATCCACGTTGGACAGTCCCAAGTCCATGTAACATAGTTCCTAGTTGCTTGGCCATCCAAACTTCTATACACTCTTAGGATACGCCCCCCACCCCCCACCCCCCCCGGTAGTCGAGGCAACCAATATGCACAAATAACACTAAATTGTGAGATTGTATTTCCATTAAAGGCCCATTACCATAAAAGGAGTATTTACAACAGACTTCCTCATAGTGAGACTCAGAGCTACCCATTTGTCACCAAAATATTTTCTTAAAGTGACTAAGGAACCAAAATGCAATCTTCTACACTAAATTCTAATAACATCAGCTAGCTCTGGAGACAATCCTGGGGGTTGTACCAGAGACCTGAACTCAAAACCCGATGTTGTAATTGTCTATCCCTCCCCTTTGGATCAAAACTAACTGACTAAAATACCCAGAATTACTATAAATGGCCACAATTCAAGAACAACCCAGAAAATTAGGCAGCGATAAAACAATTAATGACATAATTGAATTGACAAACAATTGGGCTTCAAAAGGGTACTCAAAACTCCGCAATTACCGAGTTACAGAGCTCTGGGAATTCATAAAGAACTAGAGATATTAGTACACTCAGCAAAATCAACAATATCCCCAGCAAGCCAACCTTCATCATTGATAATCCTAGCTATGAGCCCATTTACAGGCAAAGACCCAATAAAACTGGCAATGGAGTTTGTGTTTCCAATGTAAGCTCTGATAACGGTGCCATTAGAGGAGTTTGAGAAATTTGACCATAATGTTTAGGTCGTCTTCTTATGAATATGATCTAACATATCATCACTTTGTCTAAAAATATTCCCACACAAACTCCGACAGATCAACCCTTAATAAATGAAAACTTCGACAGGTCAACGCTTAATAAATGAAGCAGAATTAGTGTCTCCCTTAATGTGTCGTTGACGTGGTAGATGAAGAATCAACACATAGGGTAGAAAACTGCACTAGTCCCTACTGCAGCCCCTCCCATACTTCTACCTCCCCGACAAAATCTCTGTACCCATTCAAATAGACAAGTGAAACAAGCCTTAATCACAAAGCTCTAACAATCAACTATTGTCAAATTTCAAACATATTACTATCTTAGGGCAATCAAGCAACAGCCTAAACATAATGCTTTCTGGGTTTTGCAAGAGAAGCAAATTAAGAAGTTTGTCCATGCTTGAATTCATTCCCATGGGCGATTGGGCGCTTAATTGAAATTGCTTATTTATAGCCTAGTTATTACAATAAATAATGCAATGACAAAGTAAAGCCATGAAAAGCAAAAATGCCTCATTGCAAAACTCATTGCCTTTTAAGCTTCCACAACTGCATCCTTCCATTTGTCCTTCTTGATCATACTCAATTTGCAAATTTTCAGCGACAAACTTCATTTTGTCATGCATCCTCCTCACTTAACCTTTGAGTGCATAATTCCGTTGTAGCACCAACCAATTCTTTTCTGTCACTTTTAATATTTCAACCTCAATTTTCCACTTAATGAAGTGGCATTCTTCATTCTCCATTACACAATTTATTTTTATTATTTACATTTTTCAGCGACCAATATAATGCTCCGTAGGTTGTAGCGATAATATTGTATCGGATTTTCTATTGTGTGCCCATGGTACATGTTAAGAAATTTCACAGAAAATTATGGAATTCACACTTTGATGGGATTGAGACACAACTATTCTCTTGTTTCAAGGTAGATTTCAGAGTCCTAATAGAATCTAGTTGTTGTTTTCTTCTTTCAGACCCCATTATCGTGTTTCGTCATTATCCCGATGTACAAATTTCAAAACTAGTTATGAATTTTGAAGATGTGGAACTTGTTATTACTTGATTTGTAATACTTTTTTTTATTTTTATAAGTGTAGTTATAATTTTTAGATTGTTGGTTAGGTGGTCTGCGTCCATTTCAGATTTTGTTTGTAATTGGATTTGGATATAAGGGGTCATGTGTCTTAGCTTTCACCAACCTCAAACTTCTACTCTCACATTCTCCTTCCCCACCCCCTCCACATCCACTCCCGCCTCCACAAAGAAGTTGAAATAAAACTAGTAGAAGTAGCAATTACAAACCATTGGCGTTCCTAGTCCTATCACTATTTTCAACTTGGAGAAAGGAGAGTGTGTGAAAAGGGACTGGGAAAGGAGCAATGTGAGAAGAGAAGCAAAAGTTGGAAGAAGCTAGATCAATCGAGATTAAATTAGATTTTGTTTTTAAGGTAAATCTAGAGTGGGAAAGTGGTTAAAGGTAAATGAGCCATAAAGAAATCTTCAATTAAATGGAAAGTAGATACTGTGGTCATTCAGAATCTGAAGAAAAGAGGGGATTACATTCACATGATGAGAGTGAATGGAATATTGTCATAGCATATGGTAGAAAGATATCAAAAAAATATATGTGCAGTGTATCTAATCAACTCTAGTATCTCTTCCTATAAAAAGAGTAATCTTACCTACCTTTCCCCTAAAAAGCATAACATATCACCTATCTACCGTAAAATAATCGAAATGTAGACCAAGTTTTTCATGTTAGCTCTTTTTATTACCCTTTTCATGGTTGCCCCAGGTAAACACACTTCCTACTATTGTCTTTCCCTTTCAATTTATCCGCACATTTATCTACAAAACATATAATTCTTCCTAAAACCTTTTTATGCACAAAAGTAATAAATGTTTTTTTACTTGAGCATATACTATGATGTTTTTTTACTAGCAAAAAAATATAATATGATGTTTGATTAGACTTGAATTTGATTTGGTTTAACATGCTCTTGTTAGGAGGGCCGCTTTTAGGTATGCAAGGAGTAGAAGCAAGAGGACCATATAAGTGCCCCCGTATGATTGATTGCAGCAAAGTTTGTGAGGGATATCCCTCTTGTTGTGTTGATGGCGAGTGTATTTGCGAACCTTGCAAAGTAGTCTCTTCTATTATTAGTCCGCATTTGTCTTAGTCTATTAGACTGTTCCCTTAAGATGTAACTCCATCTGTTCAGATATAAATAGTACAGTAATGTAACTATTAATTCTGAATGGTAGAAATATGTTATTCACAAGATTTCTACATGGTACATTCATCATGATCAGTTGTTCCTTTGATCTTTGCAATTGTCTTGAATACTTCGGCAATAGTTTCATCAGAATAAATGATGACCCTTCGATATTTTGTTTATGCTAGTTTCTTATCATATTATGAGGTTTACTCTACTATAAACCGTGCGCTGTCCTAAAAGGATAATCTGCAACACACTTCCACATACTCCGATTTTCCCCTCAAGTTTTAATGGGTGTATTGGGTGATAGACTGATATTTGAGGCAACCAAAACGCAAAACACTAATGTAACACTACATTGTGAAGATGTTTTTTCTGTCAAAGGTACACTATCATAAAAGGAGTATTTTAAATACACTTCCTCATAGTCAGAGTTACCCCCAGAAGGCCAGAACCCAGATGTTGATAGTGATTAGGGAACCAAAATGTACAATCTAAAATTCCACTAAATTATAATGATGTAGGCTAGCTCAAGCGATAAGGTCCTTGGAACCTGAGTTCAAAACCCAATTTTGGCATCACCTATCCCTCCCTTTGAATCAAAAACCAACTAAATAGGACTTAAATACCCAGAATTACCAACAATGAACAAAATTCAAGAGCAACCCGCAAAATCTGACAGTTAAAAACTAACTAAACTGAACTAATATAACCAGAAATACCAAAAACAACCAGAATTCAAGAACAACCCACATATATAGACAATGAAAAAACACAATTAAACAGCATAATTGAATTGACAAACAATTAAAAACTTGAAAAGGGTACTTAAAATCCACAATTACCTGGCCATGACGCTCTTGAAATTCATAAAAAGCACGAGAATCCATGATGGTACACTTGTTACCAACTCTCCTTCTAAACTCGGCAAAATCAATTATATCCCCAGCAACCCCACCTTCATCATTGACAATTCTAGCTATGAGTCCAATTATAGGCAAAGACCCAATTACCTTATTGGCAAAACTGGATATTGGGTTTGTGTTTTCAATGTAAGCTCTAATAATACCGCCATTAGAGGAGCTTGAAGGTTTGTTAAATTTTGTGGAATTGTGAATGAATTGATGGAATGTTAAGAGGTTGTTGTGGGTTGTGTTTGTGGTGAAGTAGAAGTGTTTTGCAGAGAATTGGGGAGGAGAGAGAGTGATGACCACCATGGCTTTTTGAGTGGTGGGGGTTGTTTTAGCATCTATTGCACTGAAGTAGTAAGTTCGGGGTTCTCTCTCTCTCTGTTCTCTCACTAAGCATTGTATGATTGTATCTCAGAGTTGGGGAAGGTCAGATTATCCAACCTTTAATTCTTTATTAAACATGAGAATTTTCCTTCTTCTTTTTATTTTTTTAAAATTTGACTATAATAATCCCCCATTTGGATGCTCTAACAAAAAATAATCCAACATAGTCACATATTGCAGTTTTAAGTGTATTATATTAGGAATTGAAAATAATAACTATAATAATAATAATAGTAATAATAATTATAATTATAATAATTAATGATACTTAATATTAATTATCAATAATAATAATACGGTTATGGTAAATATTATTTTTTTAATGATATTAACATTTAGGAGGGTATATCTTATAAGATATGTTAATGATTAATTGAGTATATGTCTAATAAAAGTGTAATATAAAAACAACAAGTCTAGTCAAATAATCAATAACGAGGAATATATTAAAAGTAAAAGTGTTTTCCTTAAATTCACAAAAAATTGTTTTAAAAAAATCATACTACCAAACTAGAAATTTCTTATTATATATCATAAATGTTACCTGCCAAAATATTATTAGTAAAGGCATTCATAGGTTCAAATCTTAAGCATACCGAATTGAAATTGATTTTTTGAACAGATCGGAAGAATGATCCAGAAATTTCAACACTTGGACCGGAGAAAGTTTACTAGAGTCCAAAATCGGAGAATACAACTTGTTAGCTTCAACATTTTAACCTAATCGCCCTCATACATAAATAAATAAAATAAAATAAAATAAAAGATAAATGTTTCGTAACAAATCTTCAATAAATTAATAACTAAATGGTACAACATTCAAAATCCGAAGAAAATGAATTATCAAAAGGATATGATTGAGTTCAGATACAAGCAATGAACACATATGAAAGATTTACAACAAAAAAAAAAAGAAATTAACATATTTTTGTATTAAATCATGCCTTTCTTACATGGTCGCAAAAAAAAAAGGTAAATAGTTCGTAACAAATTATTAAAAAAGTAATAACTAAATGGTATATGACATTCAAAATCTGAAGAAAATGATTGAATATAAGATGATTGAGTTCAGACACAAAAAATAAATATAGTAAAAGATTTACAACAAAAAAAGGAAGAAATTAACATGCATACACATGTATCAAATCATATCTTACTATCAATTCTTGCATCTTCCCCTATAAATAAAGTAATCTTTCCCACTTTTCCTACAAAAACTTACTCTGTATCTCATTAAGCACAACATATCATCTACCTATTGTAAAATCAAAATGGAGACTAAGTTTTTCATGATTGCTCTTCTTGTCACCCTTGTCATGGTTGCCCCAGGTAAACACCCTTCCTATTTTTTTCTGCATTTTATATATTATGACACATGTATATATAGACAAATGCATAGACTTGAATTTGATTTGCTTTGACTTGTTATTGTTAGGAGGGTCACTTGTGAAAATGCAAGGAGTAGAAGCAGTAAAACCATTGGATATGCAAGGAATAGAAGCAGGAAACCCATTCAAGTGCTCAGATTGCAAGAAAGTTTGTTTGGCTACTCCATATTGTTGTGTTGATAACAAGTGTATTTGCTCATCTAAATGTTGATCCTATGCTTCAAGATGATTAATTTTGTTATTCAATCACTTGGGGTAATAAAACAAAATACAATGGCCTAGGGGTTGGTCTGTATGGACCGGTGCGGGCTTCCGGTTATAAGCCTTTTTGTCAATAAAACAAAATACAAAGGAATAATGTAACTTTTATTTCTGATTAAAGAATCATGAAATTTCTTAATAATACAATTGTTACATAATGAGTTGATGAGGTTTGCTCTTTACAATTTCTCACGTTAGTAAAGTTTGGAAGTCGTTTGATTTGGTTGACTGGGCCTTTAGTGTTTTTCATTTGTTTTTCTTAAACAATAACCATTATAGTACCAAAATAAATTAAATAGGTAAGTCTAGTTTGCTATCTATTTCGTTTTTTAGATATTGGTAACTTTTTTGGTCTCATTTATAACACCCAAAAAAATTTATAAACATTTTATATTTAAAGATATATATTTTTTAAATTTATATACATATGTGGTAGTGCACTACACATCGTATAATTGAAAAAACCTTATCGTACTACAAATAACACAGATTAAGTACTTATATTTATAATATGTAATTTACACACAATATTTGTAATTTACAAATTATGGGTGAGCATTGACGGCGGCGACGGGTACCAGCCTGAAATTCTTGAAACTAGTACTGAAATTGGATACGACGGGTCTTAAAATAAATCTAGGAGTTGGTACTGGAATTGGTTACCACGGGTCCTAAGATCTGAAAGTCGTACTGAAATTGGTTACCACGGGTCCTAAAATCTGAAAATTAGTTTTAAAATTGGTACTGATTTCGAAACCATATAACCTCTAGCAGTGAGAAAGAGAGAGAAACTCTAGAGAAGAAACTCTATGGGTTTGTTTCGAGTGGTGTAGGGCAAGTTGTCAGGTCCTAACCTTCTGCGGAAATTAAAAAGTGAATTCAAAGACCCTTACAGTGTGTTTGGAAGTTTTTGGGTGAGAAAGGAAGGGAAGGGAGGGAGGGGAAGAGAATAAAGGTGAAATATTCGCCTTGTTTGGGAGTTTAAGTAAGGAGAATAGATGAGAATAAACGGCTATCACTCAAAATTATCCTTCACCGCGACATGTTCTTGTCACAAATAAAATATAAACAAAAGGTTTTTTCAAAGTTGCGGCATGTGTGAGATAATTGAAAGTCATACTTTATACTTTTTATTCAAAATGTAATATTATTATAAGTACTTTTAGTGTAAAAGTAATCGTTTTCGCTCAAAATAACACGACTAAAAATAACAATTTTCGCTCAAAATGTAACAATTGTCTTATAATGAAGTCGTTTTATATAAGTTTTGTGAATATAGAAAACATTGTAGACCAAGTGGTCATTTTGTTTCGTTTTTTTTTTTTTCTTTTTTGAAGGAAATACGATTATACATATTTGATCAACATATCACAATAATCAATGGACAAAGCCACAAGAAAAATTGACTGGTAGCCTGGTACTTTGATGATACTGTACTATATTGGTCAAATTTATTATCTCCCTTTTTATACCTTTCTCCTGATTATCGTTGGTATTGGTTGGGAACTTTTTTTTTTTTTTTTTTTTTTTGAGAGGAGAATAGGAGACTTTTATTCATAGAAAAGTCATACGGCATCTACATCGAAAATAACCCTAGAATATATTAAATCAACATTATCAATAACAAATCTGCTAACAAAACAATTAACTAGAATACCCGAGCGCGACTCCCAACATGCATAGTAACTATGTGCTTCCTTTGATGTTTCATCTTTAACGGAAGTGAAGATCTTCACCGCAAGTACCGTAATTGTTTGCTCACAAAACGTTGTATGATACCATCGATCTTGTGCATATCCAGTCCCCGAATTCATATTACTTGATACTAAATCGCACAATAGGCGAAGAGAGGATCCTACAAAGAGGAAAAATATAAAAATCCCTAATAACTCCACAAAAGGGAGAGAAAATTTATTCCACTTAGAGAGCATAAACTAGAAATCAATGACAAAAAGAGGTGGAAAACATGAATCACAGGCCGGGAATGGCCTAAATCGGCCTTCCCGGCCTGAAAATTTGTCCTAGTAAGAATTAGGATTGAGAGAGGAAGGAGAGAGACAAAAAAGAAAGGCTAGGATTTCAAGCCGATATTCTAGTCAAGCAGTCCATAGTTGATTGTTGTATTGGTTGGGAACTTGGGATTGCCATATTTGCCAACTTCATTGTTGAAAAATTAATTCTTGAATATTGTCTATGGTTACGTCAAATCTCGTAAACTAAGGTAGTATGAAAACGGAAACACGGATATGGGAAACGTAAATTTTCAAAAATTATGCACAATACATGTAAGGAAGAACGGAAATGGGAACGCAGACATAGAAAACGTAGACACGAAAAACGCATACTGGGTGTCGTGTCCGTACTTCCTTGCAACAACCATGAGGCAAAACACGCCCAAATTTTTTTGGTGCGCAAAACACACCCAAATTTACAACTCATTTCTAACTAATATTTTTTCATGTAATGTATGACAATTTGTTTATGACCTCATAGATCTGAAGTCTTAAATTTAGCTTCATTTTCTCAAATCATATACTCATAATCAATTCCGATACACCATACCTGGAGAGATTACACTATAAGATTGATGAAAGTAAAATATGCATAACAGAACAATGCTTATTTATGCCATCTAAAGGCATTTAACTGTAGTATGATATATCATTACATTAATTAATCAACTAATTAAGAGTGATCAGTTGCTGTTGGTGGTTGGCAACCACAGACACACCAAGTATTGATGCATTTAAACCATGTACAATGTGGGCAATTGGGTGCACAATCCATATCTTTATGGCACCTTGGTGATATTAAACTTCGAGAGACACGATCATCAGCATTAGCAGTCATCAAAACTCCTGATCGAACCCAACATCACAACATTTAGAAAAAAAATAAATTAAAGAAAGCAAGATTATTTAGTCATAATATATGATCAATTAAGTTCTTACAAAAATACGTTTTGAAGAACAAGAATAATACATTTATTAAAAGTCATACTTCATCTGCAAAACATATCAAACTCGGACAAATATATAATCAAAATAAAACTTTACTCGCTCCAAGAAAATTGCTCGGACGATCGAATACATAATCAAATTAAAACTCTACTTCAAGAAAATTATTAAGATCTAACAAAATTGCATGCCCTCGAACAAATTGCTACTCAGAAAGAGAGAAAGAGAAAGAAACCTGCTATAACAAGGAGCACAAGGAAAAGAGTCATCTTGGTGGAGGTGGTCTTCATGGTTGAATTTTGTGAGCTTTCTTCTAGATGTTACGTTGGTGGAGAAGAGAAGGCTAAGTGAATAAATAATGTTTTGGTAGTGGACTGTAAAAGTGTAGAGCACTTAGATGCTAATTTATAGATTATAGCACTTAGATGCTAATTTATAAGCAATACGTAGGCTCCGTTTGGTTGGGGTGAAAACAGTTTTTCTGGAAAACAGTTTTCCCATTTTCCGTTGTTTGATTTACAATGAGAAGGAACATGGTTTTCAGGAGGAAAAGCATTTTCACCTATGTAGGTGTAATGTTTTCCCTTCAAAATGAAGGGAAAACGGTTTTCTGTTGGTGGGACACTATGTCCCCGGAACACTAACAGTGGACTTGATTATCGGGTTTGGTTGTCGGGACTTCGGGTCATTAAAAAAAATAACTCGCACCCGACTTGATTGGTCCTCGGGCCGCTTTCTCAATATTGTTTTTTTCTTAAAATAAGTATAATTTTTGAGGTGTTTTTTTTTCGAATCTACCTAACTTTTCGAGATCGACGCAACTATGTTAGTAGATTTTATTTTTTATAAAAAAAAAAATTTTTAGGAAATTTGTTTTCCGTTGTAACCAAACAACAAAAAATGTGAACGGAAATACGTGTTACACTGAAAATGATTTTCAGCTGAAAGTACTTTTCAGTGGAAAACGATTTTCCGCCCAACCAAACAGAGCCGTAATCCAAAAAAAAAAAAAAAAAAAAAAAAAAGAAAAAAAAAAGACTCACAATCGAGTCATCGAGAGGTTTAACAAATGAATGGACTTTTACAAAGGGTATCCAAATTCAATTCATCATATATCTACTTGAGGAAATAAATACTAGAAATGGATATGCCATCACAAAATATATCATACTAAAAATACACTTTGGCGGTGTTTGGAGGGCTTATAAATTATGGGTTGAAGATCTTTTTTCGAAATTCTTGTGAGAGTAACGTCTCAAAGAACAAAAGTTATCGAACCCAAAACTTATAAGTTATTTTATGGTCTTCCCAAACACATTATCGATCTATTTAGTTACCTATCGACAACTTATATAGTGATACAAATTTATACAAAACTAGATTTCGTGCCCGTGCGATGCACGGGTTCTTGCCTATCATCCTCGGTTATTAGAATCAATATGATAAAAAAAAATCATATCAATATATAAAGTTGAATAATAGGAGTAGCAATGAACAATAATAATTTTTTTATTAACAAAAAGAAATCACATTTAACAAAGAAATTACATTTTTAGTGAATATATAATATATATTTATAGGATAATAATATAGTAATTATGTTACTTATTTTTGTTAAAATAAAATCAAAACTATTTTTAATTTCTTTTTGATCATGCATGCCTTTATGATTAATATTACCTATTCACTGCTACCTTGGTGAGAACTCAATTATATTTTATAAGCAAAAAAAATACATTTTACAAAAAACAAAATTATATTTTTAGTGAATATATAATATATACTTCATTTTTAATAAATCTAATACTTATGTTACTTTTTTTTATTAATATAAAATAAAAGTATTTTTGATTTCCTTTTAATCACTCATGCATTTATGACTATTTATTACATATTCAATGTCACCTTGGTGAGAACTCAATTATACATACATATATTGATATTGAAAACACATTTAACAAAGAAATTACATTTTTAGTGAATGTATAAAATTATACATTTTTTTCGATAATAAATATAATACTTCTGTTACTTATTTCTTATTAAAATAATAAAATTATTTTTAATTTCTTTTTAATCACCCATGCATTTATGACTATTTATTACATATTCAATGCTTGGTGAGAACTCAACTTTACATATATATATTGATAGTTAATAGATTATTACTAAAGATGTTTGGTCGTAAATATACATTATATGTTACATGCTATCCCTTTGAAGATGAATCCCTCTATCTTTGCATAATGGTCATGACCACAAAAACTTTAGCACTACAAGTAGGTGATAAGGCGAGGTTGTGGTTATTTAAACTCACCATTTGTGGGGTTGAAATTAGCCGAAATTTGGGATAATGGTCTCAATTTGGGAGTAAGGTTCCAGTTTTGGAGGGATTGAATCATTTCAAAGAAATTCAGGGTAAGAAATCCTAAACTTGTTCGTAACCCTTTCTCAATCGAGCCAAAATTAAATAGGGAATTACTCTCCCCTTGAACAAACATTACACGACATGAACGGTTTTAACGGAAAGTTAACATCGTTTTCATTTAGCCCATTAATACATACGCTTATAATATTTGGGATTTTTCTTGGACAAAGGGAAATTTGAATTACTATCGTACGACGAGACAAATATGAGAATAATAGTGTCCAATTTTCCTAATATTTATGACTAGACAAAAAATAATTCATTTTTACTTTGTCAAAAATGGACTTTTATGATTATCACAGTCAATCAATGATCAAGATTACTGTTAAAATAATACCACTGAGGTCTCTTATCATTTTTCTTTTAGTTCAATTTCATGACGATATTTATGCATACTTTCAAATAATTTCATGAGGATATCTACGCATATTTTCAAATGAGTTTAGTATTGTAAATATTTGGACGAGTTTTAAATAATTAAAGGTCAAGTTGAAAATGTCAATTCAATTCAATTTAAGTAAGTTCGTTGGAGTTTTAATAAGTTTAGTTCAATGCATTTTTAATAAGTACAGTATTGAACTTATGATCAATGTTTTTCCATTGATAATAACATAGCCAAGCTCGTTTACTTCGTAATACAGTAATTGTGGGGTGAAAAGTGGAAAAGTTGGAGAATATAATGGAAAAAGTTGGGTTGATTACAACATCCAATATAATTACAACTAGGTGGATGCCCGTGAGTATACCCATGTGTTGCACGGACTGTGATTATATAATAAAATTAATAACGTGATTATTAATCTCATCGAAAAATCAAAGTGTAATTGTCACTTATGAAAAACTAATAGTAATATATAGATAAATATTTATATAATCCAATTAATATCATGAATGCCATATAATAAGATTACTATGACTTTATAAGACATCTTATCTAATTTAAAATCTAATCATCAATTTAAATTAACTAGCAATTAACTCATGCCATATGTTACATGATCAAGAGTTAATAGTTTCAAAGTCTTTATGTGCTTGATGTTGACACGCCAATACTCTTATGTTAATATAAGTGTACAACTAACATTTCAAAGATATGATCATTCTTTTATGGTAAAATCAATTTAAATGTCTAATGTATACATAACTACTTTTCAAAAATAAAGAAGTTTTAGACGTAAACCTTAGAATAACAAAACATATTTTAATGCTTGCTTGTTTTTTCAAAGTTATATGCGGTCAAAGTACTGTTTTGAAGAGCGCAAAAAGTCCAATGTAATTTTATTTGTGGTCTGGAGGGAGGACATTAATAGTTACAAAGTTGAAGGGAACATAAATTGGAACCCTAAAATAACATGGAGGATCAGTATATTACGTACAGTTATAAAATTATGCGTGATAATGGTAAAGTTTCTTATTAAAGATTGGACCTAGAATCATTTTAGATTCATCGTTTATTTATTTATTCTACACATACTCGTTTTATTATATTTTACCTTGAGATTGCTCTTTAAATTTTTATAACTAATATACGTATCTTTTCTCTTATTTTTACATTGCAACTGTTTAGTTGTGTTAATCAGCTCGTCATGTTATTTACTAATTACCTTTTTAGGTAGACGTATTCGTACTCGTTCCAATGGTGTAAGAAATTTGATATTTTAAGTGGTAAAACTAAAGTTATATGCTTTTTAAAATCTAATAGTCTACTTGTTGGGGAATTTTACGATGGTCCCTACTCTAATAGTATTGTGTAACACTACTCTTTAATGATTTAGGAAAGTACAACTTTAGTATATATTCTATACCAAAATCTCTAGTTTATAGTGTACTCTTTAAAGATTTAAGAAAGTACAACTTTACTATATATTCTATACCAAAACATATTTTTCTACTGTATATTTATTTTAAAATTTTATTACAATGACTCGCTTAGGTGGACGCCTCCAATGCTGTCAAAAATTGCCTCTAATATATAGATATTACGATTGCTCAACTTTTATGCAATGATTATTATTTTGGACGTGGTAATCAATCTCATTTTTGTCATCGCCTTCCTCGTCCTCCTTTTTCCACCTCACATTTATAGTTTACTCTACAAAATGATTACATTCACCACCTCCAATACTTGCTGATATGCTCGGCGTTGAACCCCAAAATCCGAACAAAATATAGCCATGACTAACTCAATCGACATTTACTTGGTGCCATGGTGAAGTCATTGTGTCATCTGCCATCTTTCTACACTCACTTTTGAATCCAGCACAACAAAAGAAATTCTTTAAAGGGTCCTCGATCAACCGTCAGCTTGTACAATATTGTCACATTTTTCAGATGATTTGGCCTATTGGAGATATAGTAGACAGCAGAATTAGTTCTCATCAGTAGTTTTTCTCAGTAGTAGTGCTCTAGATATCAGGTTTTTTTGCCAATCTTTTTTCATCCCCTTAAATGACTCGTATCTCCAATTAACTGCTTTTTTTCTCAGTGCATTCCTTTTATGTGCAAATTAAGTTCTTCTAGACAACTAACTAAGGGTAATGTTATTACCAAAAAAAAAAAATAGGAATAATGTTGCATACATTTGAACCTCCCGAAATCCCAGACTAGGGATACTAGCGGGTTGTTTTTTTTGTTCTCCATACTATGAACAATTAGTGATGTTATTCCTGGTGAGGTATATGCAACACAATCTTGACAATACCGTATTTTTTCCAATATTAACAATATAGTAAATGAGTAGTTTTCTATCAATTCTTTGATTTTTTTTTCCAATGCAGATCAATTTAGATAAGTTCAACCCAAAAGCAAACAACCTTAATTTTCAAAACCTCTCTTTAAAAAGAAATCCCAAAACCCACAAAAGCAATAGCAAAATAAATTAAAAAACTTTAAGCCATGGGAAAAAAAAAATTTAAATACTTTAAGCCATGATGTGTAATGTAAATTGTAATGTATTGTGATTTTGTGAACCAAATAATTGTAGAACAAAAAGTACTTTAAACCTAAATTTTAAAAAATAAATCATGAAAAATAATGAAAGTCAAAAATCAAATACAACTAAAATGAATTAGGCAAATAATAAATATGTTTCTTCTCAATAGCGAGAATAGCCATGAAATAAAAGGACCAGCCTCAATATTTAAAGAGAGAGATTAAATTTCCTTTAGCACCAAGCTCGTGTAGCCTTTGACCATTATTTTTAGGACAAGCTACGTATTATTGGTGCCCATGAGCAAATTAATAAATAAAATCCATTAATTAAAAATCGAAACAATAATTAATTTGAGAAATATGTAAAATCAAAATCAAGAAAAGAGAAAAGCAAATGGATCAGAGAACTTTGAAGACCATAGATGGATATTTCCACATCGAACAAATTCAGGTCAATCGTTTTCCTCATTTCGCAAGTAAAATTTATGAAGAGAAGTATAACTGATGAACTCAATTGAAGTACAGAAAGAGTGAAATTGGAGAGAGAGAGAGGAGAGAGAGATGATGGGATGAGAGTGGAGAGAGAGAAGATAAAGACGGTGGGTTTCAATTGTGCGGTTATTAGGTTTGCTTAAATTAGGGTTTGAAAAGTGAATTGCTAAATACCGCCCCTTTTTACTAGCTACCGCCCCCCTAATTTCCAATTTTACCCTCCCCCTTTTCCTCACTCACTCTTACTCACTCTCACTCATCCTCTCTTCCTCACTCACTCTCACTCATCCTCTCTTCCTCACTCACTCTCACTCATCCTCACCACCACACCATCACACCGGCAACCACCACCACTCACGGCACAACCACCACCGGTAAATTTTTTTTTGCGCATTTTTTTTGCACAGTCGTCTGAAATTTTCGACTCACCCTTGGGTGAGTCGTCTGCTAGAGGCGACTCACCCTTGGGTGAGTCGGAAATTTCAGACGGCTCACCCTTGGGTGAGTCGTCTGCTACAGACGACTCATCCAAGGGTTGGGTGAGTCGAAAATTTCAGACGACTGTGCAAAAAAAAAATTATTATTATTATTTATTGTTATTATTATTATTATTATTATTATTATTATTATTATTATTATTATTATTATTTATTGTTATTATTATTAATATTATTATTATTATTACTGATTATTGTTTAATTAATTAAAAATGTGAACTAGCTCGGCACCGATTTACCGGCTCCTCCCCTCTACCATTTCACATTTTTAATTAATTAAACAATAATTAATAATAATAATAATAATAATAATAATAATAATAATAACAATAAATAATAATAATAATAATAACAATAAATAATAATAAATAATAATAATAATAATTTTTTTTTTTGCACAGTCGTCTGATATTTTCGACTCACCTTTGGATGAGTCGTCTGCTAGAGGCGACTCACCCTTGGGTGAGTCGGAAATTTCAGACGACTCACCCTTGGGTGAGTCGTCTGCTACAGACGACGCACTTAATGGTGAGTCGTCTGAAATTTCCGACTCACCCAAGGGTGAGTCGCCTCTAGCAGACGACTCACCCAAAGGTGAGTCGAAAATTTCAGACGACTGTGCAAAAAAAATGCGCAAAAAAAAATTTACCGGTGGTGGTTGTGCCGTGAGTGGTGGTGGTTGCCGGTGTGATGGTGTGGTGGTGAGGATGAGTGAGAGTGAGTGAGGAAGAGAGGATGAGTGAGAGTGAGTGAGGAAGAGAGGATGAGTGAGAGTGAGTGAGAGTGAGTGAGGAAAAGGGGTGAGGGTAAAATTGGAAATTAGGGGGGCGGTAGCTAGTAAAAAGGGGGCGGTATTTAGTAACACCCTTTGAAAATTAGGGCGCAGCCACCGAGGCGCTAAATTTTGAAAATAGTTCAATGTCATTTTCTTCAGCTTGTTTGGATGGGCCAATATGACAATATTTGGGCCTGAGTATTATGGGCTGATCAAGTTTTATGGCTCATCAAGTACTCAACTTTCGGCCCACTAGAGGTTTAAGGAAGTATAAGTAGTCAGTAGGTCTTGTGTGGACTTAGTCCACCGTGGACCAAGTAATTTTTAGGGGAGGCTCCAGATGAAGTAATGGGGTAGCTCCAGGTGAAGTAGGGGGTGACTCCAGGTGAAGTAAGGGGTGGCGCCAGTTGAAGTAGGAGTGGTGCCAAGTATAAATTTGAGGGGTGGCTCTAGGTGAAGTAGGGGTGGCTAAACTTTTAGAGGGGGTGGCTCCAAGTGAAGTAGGGGTTGACTCCAAGTATTGATCCACCATGGACTAAGTCCACACAAGTTTTTGTAATAAGCGTAGACCAGTCAAACGGGTCGAACTAAAGATTTTGGTCAAGTCATTTCCCGGGTTAGGGTCACTTCAAAATAGTTCAAATATGTTTTCGCTATGTTTAACACGAACCACTAGTTTTTCAATAAAAGTTACAACTTGAAGCTTGCAACTAGTGTTTTTTACTCTCTACTACCAAACAGTTTGCCATTAGATTTTCAATTTGCAGCTACAATTATAACTAATTTTGTGAAAGCTATCCATGTAAGCTTTCACCTGCAGTTACGGCTAGTTTATTAGCATTTTGTAGCCGTTTTCTAATACTTATTTATTTCCTTAATTTACATTTCACAGCTATGGTTACAACTAAGTTTGCCAAACATAGCTTTTGAGTCAAATCCATTATTTATTTCACTTTCCAAGCTTTGTATCAGGGTTCGGACCGAAAAAATTACTCAGGTTCCGTTTGATTCAACTGAATTTCACTGAACTGAACTGAACTTATTGGCCCTGAACTGAACTGAACTTAACTTAATGCTCCTGAACTGAACTGAACTGAACTAAACTTAATGCTCCTGAACTGAACTAAAGAGAAAACTGAACTGAACTGAACTTATTGGCCCTGAACTGAACTGAACTTATTGGACCTGACCTGACCTGAACTGAACTGAATTTAAGTGAAATTAAGTTGAATTAAACAGAGCCTCAGTATATGAAAACCCTAAAAAAACGAGTCGGGTCCATTTTTTACCGTACAGGAGCAACCCTTCATCATGTTTGTCTTCAGAGGTTTATTGGGATTGCTCATCACGACTTGTGTAGTTGTGTAGTTGTGTACTTGTGTTGCTATCAAAATGCAACTATTTTATGTTGTCATTTTGACAGTCATGTCACACTCGTAATGGTTGTAACTTGTAATGTATACATTGATGATTCCACTTTGGTTGATCACTTATTCACTTATGTGGTTGGCAAAAGAGATTATATTGGGGCTATGTACAACAGTAGTACAGTACAGTATAAGGGAAAAAATGTCAACTCCAGAAAACTTAGAAAAGAAACTATTAATGATATACAAAGGAAGGAAACAAATCTGCACAGACATTGATTATCATTGGAAGCCACGGTTCTCATGTCTGGTAATACTAGGATATATGTTTTGCCAATTGAAATTCATGGCCAAAAAAGATAAAACCAAAGCAAAAATTGCTGCAAAGATGTAGGACTTGTTAACATGCTTGCTTTTCGACTTGCCCTCGTTTTCATACTTCGTCAGATGTGGAGGAACCAGAGCCTCAGCCTCATCTGTCAGGTTCTGTTCTGATGGCTCCTCCACCTACAGCAGAGAAATATTAAGCACATTCATATCTACATCCATTAGAAACATCTGCCCACATCATTTACAAAATATGGATCTTTTTTCATAGCCTAGGCACATGTTCCTTGCTATTTCTTTGAAAGTTATCACAAATTTGTCAACCAACATCAACTCAGATGACTAGATTTGACAATAGAATGGTCACACATCTTGAACAAACTAAAGAGTGGTTATAAGCCCATGTTCACATGAGTGGTCACTCGAATCTTTTTAAGGGGGTCAACTCACAAAGTCACAATTAATCTCCATATGTCCATGGTGGGGGAAATGTAGGCTTTTACACACATAAACATAAATCAGGATGATAATGTATGCTTGTAAGCTATATATGAGCACCAACCTGGTTACTTGCAGTCGCAGATGTTGGATTCTCTTCTAACTCTTCTGTAGTAGAGGCTGCTCTGCTTACATCAGTAGGTGGATCTACGCCAAACTCATTTCCATTGTCTTCTTTGTTGTCTTGCTTAGCCTTGGCGATGTTCCTCAGCCTCCGCAACTCCTCCAGCAGTATCTTGTTTTCTCTTGCTAAAGAAGACAGCTGTTAAAGCAAAATGTCAGTTTGCATCACATAGGTGCAATATGGGGAAGTTTGATCAGAATGAATGAATCAGTGACGATAAAAAAAAGGTTATAATTTGTAAGCCTCAGATTACTTTTCCTGCAAAGAAATGTTGGAAAAAGGTTATAATCATACCTGCTTTTGAATCCTCTCTCTTTCAACTGCCAGCTGCATCACCATCTCGGTAATAAGCTTCGCCCCATTGTTGATTTCTTTAACCCGTACTATGTTTGCGCTGTTAGCTTCTGTCAAAGTTTCGTCTAGGTTTTCACATTTAGTATTGAGAGCGCTTATTTCTTTGTTAAGTCTTACGTTAGCTTCAGCTAATACAAGGCATTGCTCTTCTGCATTCTCTGCCCTACTCTCAGATTTTGAAATCTTTGATTTAAGCTCCTCGATTAATGTCTCCATGTCCCATATCGCACTGTAGAGCATATTCTGCTGCTCGGTACTGGCTTCAGAGGTTATCCTTGCAGTTTGTACTTGAGCTTCCAAGTCCCTGACCTGTTTCTCTAGCAAGCTTATCTTCTCTACATTACTATCACCACCTTTAAGAAATCCCACTTCTTCTCTAAGTTCCATGTTTTCTTCTGTTAAAGTGCTAAGTTTGGTTTCAGCGTCGTGGGCCCTACTTTCTTCTATGAACACATGTTCTCTTAAAGTTTCAACGTCATTTTCCATCAGAGAAAGTTGTGCTTGAGTAGCTTCACATGAGGCACTCGCTTCTCGTAACTTCGACTCTGAAGATTGCAACTTTTCCTCAAGTAGCTTTATCTTTCCCTCCAAGGTTTCTCTATCTTTAAACTTTTGATTCAGTTTTGCATAGTTATGCTGGGACTCCAGCAATGCTGTTTCTTTAACCTTGAGCTGCTCTAAGGTACTTTGAAGTTTGGATTCTAGCTTTCCTTCTCTCTGAACTGAACAATGCAGATTAAACTGAAGACTTTGGAGGCGAGACATCATTTCTTTAGTAATTCCCATATATATCTCGGAAGAATGTTCTGCGACTAATAGCCTCTCTAAAGCAACGTCTGCAAATGCCTCCATGTTAGAGACAGCCTCATTTGTGAAAAACAGTTTTGATTTCAGCTCTTCTTCTCTTTCTTTTGATTCTAGTAATTGCTCCTCAAAATCAAGCTCTGCTGCAAGAGATTTTTCCAGCATCCTGAGTACATCTCTCCGCTGCCTCGCTGACTGCAAGTCGAAACCTGATCCCTCAAAACTCTCATCTTCTAATGCTGCAGAAAAGAAAACAAACTACAGATTCATAGATGTTTGTCAATTGTAATGGAAGTAAACTATTCGTATGCTTTATTTATTAATTTTTTGCTCATTTCCTTATCTATACTCATTGAACTTACTGCTCTCTGGCGCAGAAATCGAAAGAGTTTTGTGCAAATTTGCCAGTTGCTGCTTTGTGTCTGATAGTTTCTCCTGTAAATGCTTCCAAGAACTTTCAGAACCATGCAACTTCACCTGCAAGTCGTCAAATATTTCCCTTCTTTGTCTGGATGAGTATATCTTATTTGCATCAACAATATGGACTCGGAGAACATTCAAGAAATGCCTTAAATCGGTTACCTCGGAGTCTAGATAACAAATCAAGAGATCAAAGGTCAGAGCTTTCTCAATCTCTACTTCTGAGATGTTGTCTTTCTGCAAGGACAACTCTTCAAGTCCATTTTCCCCAAGGGACAATATCATCATATACAGATCCAAGTTTCCCAGCTTCTCAGAAGAGTACGCCAAGCCCGTGTCTAACCTTAACATTTCTGTGAGGATATCTGATTCAATCATGCCATTCTCACAAGCATCACCATATGAAACTCCTTCAGGTAGGGAGTTTCTATTAGACTTCAAATCTAATTCACTGGTGTCACAAGGAGAATCCATTCCTATGGGCAAGTATTCCTGATTAAAGAGTGGACGATATTCAGTACAGCTATCGGTAAATGATATAACCAGCCAGCTATTTGAAGTCACTTTTATCGAAGTTAAAACGCAGCATATAAACACTATTTCCCAGCATTCAATCTCAATTTTGGGTATTTAAATTATTTCCAGTTCAGATTTAGACAAAACAGCTCAAATATCCTAATGCATCAACAATCAAGAAGTTTGACTAGAATATTTCAGCCACTTTTGCAATATGCAGTCAAATAATATCTATTTTTAGTAACAGATGAGACATTGCTGACAAAACCAACTACAGCAGAATCCGGACCCATTCCACCAATCAGCGACAATTTTCCTTTCGATCCTTACTCCTCCAAAGAACAACACAATCCACAAAGAATTCAGCTAATTGGACAGTCAAGTTCCACCTTTAAATTCAGCTAATATCCTTCAAGACTTCATCATATACAACTATACAAGTACAACAAGGCTCCTACCGAAGGCGTCATGGTTACAGTCCTATGGCTTCAGTTGCACATAGCTTGTTTTCAAAGAAAAAGCCAGACAAACAAGGGAGAATTCTAAAATAAAAACTAGACATGGTCATAAAAACTTTGTGATAGCTCAAGAAGTCAGAAAACTAAGCCAAATTACAGTTGTTGAGTCAATGAAGTAAACTGCATGCACAAGATTATTGATACAGTCAAATTACTCCTATAGTCCTATGATTGCAAATGTATGACCAATTCAAAACTTTATTCCTTAAAAAGGTCAGTGTTCCTACTAACCCTCAACTATCAGCTGAATTCAATCAATCATCACACTATAATTACCAGCTCAAATAATTAACTTACAGTTAATCAATTATACATAATTCCATATCAACTTAACCAAGAATCAGTAACCAAATTTCAGCCAAGAAACAATCACCCACCATTATGTAATGCAATTTTTTAGCCCATAATTCAACCAACATACCCAGTACCACTAACATAATAATGCATTACATTCAACACATAATTAAACATACCAAAAAATTTACCAGATAAAACTCAATTACCCATCAAATTTTCAAGAACAAAACTTGCTACATAAACATGCAATGAGCTGAAACAATTAAATGTGCCAGTTTCATTAAAGCAATAATCAACCATAATTCAGATAAATTAAAACAAGATTATCATTAATGAAATGGGAAAGATGATTTTTTTTACCTTAAAAGAAGCAAAATCTTGATGGGTTTTAGGAGAGGTTGTTAACAAAACTCCACCTCCTATGATGAAAGCCTGAAACAGAAACTAATGGCTGGCAATGGGTTTTTCTCTTGATGATCTGACAAACTAGGATTTAGTGGCTCTAAAATGAGCCAGGGTGTACATGTTAACAGGTTTAAGAGAGACATTTAGTGGACCACTAGAAGAGCGGGTTGGTTGGGCGCACGTTAGTAAAGAGCAGTGGGTAGTTGAATTATTGAAGGGGTGGCCCCTGGGTGGGGCTAAACGTGGTCGTGGAGCTTACTTGCTTGGTTAAGGACGAAATGAAAGAATGTCAAATTGATTTTGGATTTGGGATTGTTGAAGGGATTATATATTGGTAAGCCAAGATGGACCAACACTAGTGTACTACTACTTTTTGGGAGTTTAATAGGGTTTGGATTAGGGAATTTTATATTCAAGTTCTAAGGTGGAATGGAGGAACTTAATATGATAATTGGCGTTATGCTTATTAGAGGTGGTTTTCTATACGTGAGAAATTATTATACGGTTCGGAATTAATGCTCTATTTTCTCACAAAATAAATACAGCCCACTCAAATTCACTTCCTATAAAAGTGATTATTGTGAGCTGAGGGAGTATGGTCCGGGACCATTTAATAAAGTCTCAGCATTAAGACGGCCTTATATAAAAATTTGTATTGAATACTTTAGATTTTTTTTTTTGAGGGAAAATACTTTAGATTTTAAAATAGCATCATTGATATGTTAATGTTGTCCATAGTTGAAAGTATGAGGGTTTCACGAATTATAAAAAGTTCCAAAATCATGACTTTAAGGCTCATCGATTAACTTACTAATTTGAAATTATTATAAATCAGCTCATCTCGTAAGAGATCATCTCATTGTGAAGCAGCCCAAAGCTATACAAGACAATCCAAACTATACAACTACAAGGTCACAAACGCTCGTTTCATGAATTAAGCCCTAGTTTTCTTTTATAATTCATTTTAAATGTCAAAGAAAGATCTACTGAGTACTGGGCAACGTGTATTCAAATCAACAAAGAGCCAAGGATAAGCTAAATGAAGACTATGTAGGTTATGGCCCCTCCTAAATTTTTCGTTGTACATATGTAATTTATATAATTAGATTAAAACGCGTTGATTAAATCAAAGCACATCATATCAGTCGCTGAATTGTCGAATAATGTGTCAAATTATTTATGACGTGTCATGTGACTCATGGCCAGTAAACAAAACAAAAAAAAAAAGAAAAAAAAAGAAGAGAAAGTAGCAACAATCAGATTCATTCAGTTTAAAAACATAGCAGTTTAAAGACTCATTCATCCCCTTCCCTTCATTCTCACAAGTTGTCAGACGTTACAAATCCAAGAAGTTGAGTAGTAGTTAATTTCTCTCACATATTGATGAGTCAAAAAAATAAAAGAAGTTAATTCCCATTTCATGAATAGATGATGGAACCACACACCATCAGTTCTTCTCCTACCTTTCCATATGTTCAACGTTCGTATCTGGATCTCATCGTCGTCATCCTTCATCTTTCCGGCATCGTATACAACAAATCCCCATTTGGTAAGGTTTTTCGTATTTCTCTTTGCGGTTACTAATAGACATTTGAAATCTTCACATGCTCTCTCTGTAAGATATCCCCTCAAACTTTATTAAACTTAGTAGTACCATATATTGCTTTACATTGTTGTCTCTGAACAGTTATACCAACTTGAATGTTTAAAACTATTTAATTAAATTTTAATCATAAATTTACGCTGAAAAGTAGGAAAAAAATTCAAGAAAAATTAAAAACCGCTTCAAAAAAATTGGCAAAAATTATGAGATCTCACTATTATAATAATAGAGAGTGCTTCGAGTTACATTTGGTGGCACGGGGTGGTGGGGAGCCATGCTTGGTACCTAAAAACCATGGAGTAGACATGCCCAGTTGCATAACTTTCATAATGGTAGGCGCTTCATATTGTGTCACTTGCCTTCCTTCGCCCACAACTACCCACTAAAGAGTTTTATAAGATTTAGTGGTTCTAACAGGAGTAGACATGGCCAATGCTTAACTTTTATATTAGGGGTTTTTTTTTTTGATCTTTTTCAAACTAGGTTTTTTTTGGATCTTTTTCATACTGGATTTTGAGAGTTTGGAGAATGAATTTTCAAAAGTTTCACCTAAAACTTTTCAAGTATATCGTTATAAGTTACGGAAAAGTTTATATTTTTTATTTTTCACAGATTGTAGCTATTTCATTTAATTGTTAATTAAAAAAAATACGCTAAAAATAGAAAAAAAAAAATAGAAATCATTTCAAAACAATTGAAAAAAATCATGAGACCTCACTATAGCAGTAGAGGGGGCTTGGGGATAGGTTTAGCGGCACGAGGTGGTGGGAAGCCATGCTCAGTGCCCAAAAATCGTGGATTGGCATTTGATGCCCAGTAAGAGACCCTTCAAGCCTACCAAGGACCCGATAACCTATCATAGGGGCCTTCCATGTCCCCTAAGAATGTTCCATGCGATGTAGTCCGAAAATATCCACCTTCAGTTTGTGGCCTCCCGAAAGCTCAAAAAACGTGGATTATATAGCCTTCTTTTTGGGCTTCCTGGGGATCGGGTGTCATTTTTTCCCAAACTTCTCCGGAGGGTCTAAAATAACTCTAGAGAACACTCGGTGTCCCGAAAGGGTCATCCGGATCCCCGAACTTCGATATCGCCCATGCCTTTGGTGTTTTAACTCTTGCACTAGTGTCCCATAAAACGCTCTTCCAACCCTATCAGGGACCGGATAAGCGGCCCCAAGGGTCTCCCATGTCGTCTAGGGGTGTTCTGTGCAATGTGGTGCGAAAATATACACCTTTGTTTCAGGGCCACCGGTAAGCCCAAAAAACGTGGATTATATATAACCTTCGTTTTCGGCTTCCCAAGGCCCAGGAGTCATTTTTGTCCAAACTTTTCCGGGGGGTCTATCATGAACCTAGAGAACCCTCGGTACCCTAGGAGGGTCATCTAGATCCCCAAACTTTGATATTTACTCATGCCTTTATTTGGTGTTCCAACTCTTACACCAATGTCCTGTAAAACGCTCTTCCAAGCCTATTAGGGAGCGGATAAGTGGCCCAAAGAGTCTCCCATGTCGTCTAGGGGTATTCCGTGCGATGTGGGACGAAAAAATACACCTTCGTTTCGGGGCCACCAGAAAGCCCAAAAACATGGATTATAACCTTCGTTTTCGGCTTCCCAGGGCTCGGGTATCATTTTTGCCCAAAAATTTACCGGGGGTTCTATCAAGACCCTAGAGGACCCTTGGTGCCCCGGGAGGGTTATCCGGATCCCAAAACTTTGATATTACTCATGCCTTAATTTATTTGGTGTTCCAACTCTTACACCAGTGCCCTGTAAAACGCCCTTTCAAGCCTATCAAGGACCGGATAAGCAATCCCGAGGGGCTCTCATGTACCCTAAGGGTGTTCCGTGCGACGTGGTGCAAAAATATCCACCTTCAATCTGGGGCCTCCGGAAACCCAAAAAACGTGGATTATAGTCTTCGTTTTCGGCTTCCGGGGGCCCGAGTTTCATTTTTGCCTAAACTTCTCCGGGGGGTCTATCATGACCCTAGAAAACCTTCGGTGCTCCGGGAGGGTCATTCGGATCCCCGAACTTTGATATCACCCATGCATTCGGTGTTCCGACTCTTACATTAGTGTCCCGTAAAAATGCCCTTACAAGCCTATCAGGGACCTGATAACGGACCCCGTGGCCATAAGGGTGTCCCGTGCAATGTGGTGCAAAAATATCCACCTTCGTTCTGGAGCATCTCGGAAGCCCAAAAAACGCGGATTATAGCCTTTTATTTTTGGCTTCTCGGGGCCCGGTTTTCATTTTGCCCAAACTTCTTCCGGGGATCTATCGTCACCCTAGAGGACCTCCGATATTTCGGGATGGTGATCCGGATCCCCGAACTCCATGAAACATGGGACTTGGGACATGGAACATAGGCGTTAGGATATGGGACATGGGCGCTGGGACATGGGACATGCATGACGCTCGTTGGGACATAGGACATGGGATATGGAACATGGGACATGAGCCACCGAGATTTTATTTCAATAAATTTTTGAGGTACGTACTTAGTTCATTTCGATCATGTGTACTATGATAATCATTTGGTATAAGAACTTTAAAGTAGAGTATTCCCAAGTTTGTTAATAAATAAAAGGTTATAATCGTTTTCTAAGCACTCGGTCAAATACTGATTAAAGTTTACAGTATGACTAATCATAATAAGTAGAACTATAATGCAATAAATAATGTCACTTAGGGGTATTAGATACCTCTAACTTTTATAGAGGCACCACACGCCAATGCACTACTTTTTTTTTGTCAAAGGCCGATACACGACCAGTGAATGGACTATTAGCATGACTTGAGAGCATCCCTCCCCCTAACATTTTAATATTTTCCTTAAACAAATTAAGAGTCAGCCTGCGGATGAACCTCTCCAAATCCCGCATTGGTGTTGTTTAGTTTTATTTACCAGTTAATCACAAAATTAGCACCAAAAAAAAATTTTGTTTTTGTTATTACAACAAAGTTAGAAGTAAGGCAACTCATCAGAAAATATTAAATTTAAAAAAAAAAAAACTAACTAACAAGAGTTGAAATATTTTGCGCATCTCACGGGCAAGCACACTAGTTATAAGAAGAAAAAAAACGTAGATGATTTACGAATATGAGTATATTCTCAATGCTATGGCCCCTTCTAAACACATATATGAATAATATTTATGATTTTCGTTCATTTAATATTAGTATCTGATTTTGTTCTTTGGGCACCCAAAAAAAAGTTTCTAGTTTCGTCCTTAAAATCAGTAAAACATTTAGATTTCATTCTTTTCACCGGGAAAAAATTGAATTGAACATAACTGAATTGATTTTCTTTAACTTGACCTTTAACCATTTGAAACTCGTCCAGCCATATTCAAGGTTGAACTAGTTTGAAAGTATGCTTTGAAATCTTTCTAATGACGTAGGTATCATCATGAATTTATTTCTGAATAAAAAGATTGTCTGAGAGATAATTATACATGAAGTGAAGTGAACTAAACTAAACTAATTAATCTGAATACAAGTAAATTAAGTTGAGAAGAACTGAGCCTTAGAAACTCAGCCATTTGTAGGCGGTCGAGGTTATAAACATAGAGAATCCCAATCAAGCACTCATCGCAAAAATAGAGCTTGGACGGAGAAACTATGTGAAAGTTCACATTGAGATTGCCTCATATGAGTTTCTCTGTGTACACACTACTTATATGTGCTACCCTTCCTGCATATTCACTTTCCCCATATCATACGTGTAAAGGCACAAACTCAATTGCATTGAGACATCACATAATTACCGTAAACTAAACACAATGCCACTTATCATATCGTTACATTGATTAATCAATAGAACGATGTAATTTGTGTCAACACATACACGACAAACGGCCAGAAATAAACTAAGTGTTTGGCTCCAAACAAGCTTGGGCCTCAAGCACATGAAAATACACTGCTATAGAAATTAAAGCAACTTTTAACCCCTAAATCCCTATGAATATGACATTCCCACATATATTTCAACTTCATTGTCAAAATACAACAAAATTAAAAGTTGCCAAGATAAGATATCAAATCATCAAACCAATATCTCCACTAACTAACGTACTTACATGTACATATGTTGTTTTCACATAGAGTACTAAATGATGATACTTCAAGTAAACTGTTGTTTTCACTTAGTCTTGGTGGCAGTCATTTAAAATTTTAATGCTAAAAATAGGAAGAAAAGTAATGGTTGAGAAAGACACTTGCCAAGTTGTGTTTGCTCAAATTGTATAGATATTGCCTTATGTGTGCAAAAGGCTATATAGGACTTGATGTTGGTCCAAGCAAGATATTGTATAAATATACTACTTGCTAATGCATGATTTTCTTATGACCAACATTGGCAATATTAGCTCATCTCTTGTGGTACTTCAACTCAATCTGATTTGATGTTTAACCTACCGCTTGTACTTGCTTGATAAGTCTTAGCATAGATTCTTTTATACTATGAGTCTATAATTAGTTTAGTACCCATACGATACACGATATTTTTTGAAAGATGGAGTTAAATCTGTATTTTTTTCTTTCAAAAAAACCACTTCCAAATCCAATAAGCTAGGAGCTTGTTCTTCAGTTGGTCCACCGTCCCTAGATAAGGTGTATGTTTTAAATGATGCGTTGGTAAAATTTCATCTCCAAATCAATATTTCTTACCATTTCTCATCTTTCGTTACCATTAATTTAAATTAAAATAGATTTTAGTTGGAGCTTAAGTTCTTGATAGTAATATTTCAAGTTTTGTTTTAATTATTTATATGGGGGGAAATGAAAGGATTATTCCTAGCATAGAACTTTTCAGACCAATATTTTCTCCTTTCCTTAGTGGAATATATCCATACAAGTACAAACAGCCACTAAAAGCATAGAAGTACATTTTGGTGATGTAAAGTGTCACACTTCCAATATCTTTCATTCACAATCCAAAGCTAGTACCGCGTACTATAGAGAAGAGGACTTGCCATAAAGATTTCCATGAATTATTAGATGACCTATATGAATATGACTAATATGTGCAAACTCACTCTTTAGATGACTTGCACTTTTATGAGAATGGTTTTGAATAGATTAGAATTTGCATATTAATTATTACATAAAGACCGTCTTATAGAAATTTTTGCAAAAAATATAACTAATTAGATTGCTATAAAGGTAACAATTGATAGTAAATACTAAACAACACTCAATGACAGAGTTAGAAAATTTTAAATTCATTGAGACTATTTTTGAATTTGATTTACAAATAATAATATGATATACTCTTATTTATTATTATTGTTATTATTATTATTTCATATGGAGTAGTATCTTATTTATTTTCATAAATCTTGTAATAATTCACAAATAAGAAAAAAAAATGTAAATTACACAGCTTGACCATATCTAAACATTATGTAAATCTTCTGGCTAGAAGGGCATTGATAGATCTAGGCTTTGCCAAGTTGATTTCATGGGGCAATTTTTTTTGTTAACACTTCAATTCATATATAAAATATGTATGGATTAAAAAAGAATGCACTCACTTAAACTTATTTCTAGATTTGCCACTGAAAAGGAGCATGAAAAGTAAACCATCTAGAGGTAGACCTAGTGAGCTAAACTATGCCTTGAGCATTATACTTCATTTATGAAAGTTTGCACCATTGACTGATCATATGATACAAACAATCCAAAGCTAAAGCGCCCTAGTAATGTTGTAACTAGGTTTCCCCTTCAAGATCCCTTAGTTAGAAAAGACATTCTTATATCTTTAAAACCTAACTTTTGGGTCCAAAGGGGTCCCATATATATGGTGCAACAACTTTCTCTCAAAAACACACAAAGATATATCGGGAGAAAGATGTTATGAGCAAGAGAATCCTAGCTCTGAACACACAAGTATCTTCTAGTGATAAAGTTGTGAGCTTTATACTATGAAACTTCTGTTGGGGTTTGATAAAAGTGAGCAGAAAGAGTTGTGAAAAGAGTACCCAAGAAAGCATATAAATTCAGCTAAGTAATAAGAAGACATCATCATCCATCATGAATATGTTTGAACCATAAGCATGATATGATATACTGATGCTTGCATAAATTTCACCAAATTAAAGAAGTGTATGTGACCTTATGATCATGCTTTTTAGGAGCTTTAAGCTGACATCCAACTTATCTACTTCTTTTCTACTTCAATTATTGGTTCCCCTATCCTTTTTCTTACTTAGGTTTTTAGTCGGCAATCTCTTGGCTTCTCCTGAAAGTAGCTAGTTGGCTACTCTCCATGACCTATACTCTATGACTTGAAAATTATGCTAGAAAATACTTTATTCTTATCCCTTCCGACCAGACCCATAATATTTTAAGGAGGGAATAATCAATTATCCATTTACGAGCTACACAAGACATGTTGTCAACTGTGTTACATCACCCCATTCTCATTCTCCCTTGTCACTCGCAAATCTTAACTCCCCATCACTTTTTTAGTGTTTGGCCCAAAAAAAGAAGGTTCACTATTTTTTTTATTATGAGTATAGTAAGATAAACCTGAGAGTAGATTTGAATTGTTACTTCTCACTCAGCTAATTAATTGGTGAATTTGTTCGGATTTTTTAAATAGAAAAAATTATATATATATAGTAGATATGAATCATAAATGCAAATTATAAATTGATAAATCTCTCTTTTTTATTATTATCCAAACACTGTAAATTATTTTAATAACAATGAAATTTATGTTCACTTATATTTATGACAATTAATTTTTTACATATCGAGAAGTTTAATATTTAATTATTTGGATATAGAGTAGAGAAATCATCATTGACCAAATCTCTATGTAAGGGAGACCTCAAAAAAAAAAAAAAAAAAAATCTGTGTAAGGGATCTCGAATCCCCAACTATTATCCCATGTTGCTTTTTAATTTATCAGAGACTGTATTTGGTTGAATTTTAATGCCTATACTTTTTTAGTAAAATGAATCCTATCTTTTTCCTTTAGCTTTCCCAAAAGCAGAGCCATGCCAACCATAGACTATAATATTTTGTTTTTTTTTTTAATTTCCTTTTATTGAAAGTTGTCACAGACAAATATTTTCTGTCAAACTTCAAAAATTGTCCAAACCTATGCCTCCAATCAATAGGACCTCTTACAAATTAGGGTCACTTGTTATACGTTTCACTTCCCCATTCGTACTTCCTTTTACTCTAATCTATCTCCCTAATCTATCACATGTACTAAAGAATCCGTCCTTTTAACGTACATAGCGCGGTAACCGGCAAGTCGTAAGTGTCTTCCTTCATGGTCTTCTTCCGACTCCCTTGGACGGTCCCAATCTGTTTATAAGTAGAGCTGTCAAACAGATCGGTTAGTGCGAAGTCGAATCGGTTAATCTCATTATTCATGTTTGAATTATAAATGTATACCAGTTATTAATGAGCTTTTAAGATATAAATAAGTTTTTGACACTTTTCTCCGGTGGG
Source organism: Tetragonia tetragonoides (assembly GCA_038025085.1). Classification (NCBI taxonomy): domain Eukaryota; kingdom Viridiplantae; phylum Streptophyta; class Magnoliopsida; order Caryophyllales; family Aizoaceae; genus Tetragonia; species Tetragonia tetragonoides. The sequence goes on from CM076148.1 coordinate 36,946,398, forward strand.
GTTTTCAGGTTTGCCCCTTTTTATGCCTATTTTAACGGGTTCGTGTTAGTGAATCTCATTTGCCCTGGTTGTATTGCATTTATGTGTAAACTTTTCGTGGGTATTTGTCAAGATAATTTTTGTCATTTTTTTCCAGATCGATTTTTGGATCAAATCGGATCTTAACAGCTCTACTTTTTACGATGATGCAAAATTAGTGTCGAAAGACTCTCAACTCAAATTTATATAGCATTTCAAATTAATGGGTGTTTTCCTAAACTGAACTGGATGAATATGAATGAATTGAATTAGTAATATGTGAGAAAAAAATATATCGATTAAGTGAACTAAACATTCCTGAAATGAATTGATTTAACATCAATGAACTGAACTAATATTAAATATTGAAAATAATTTAGCTTATATGTAATAAATCGAAAATTATTTGGTTGTTTGTGTGTATTAGCGACCTCCATAATCTTCTTGCATGATTGTGTGAGGGTTAGCAATATGTATCTCTGCATATTGTTTTAATTACTTGTTTTTGGTTGTCACCAACAATCAAAAGCATTATTAGAACTCAATATTCAAGACCTAAGTAAAACCAATCAATGCAAATCAATATGGAAAATGTACCTAAGTTATCGAAAATTCAAAATGATCTTTTGATAAGGGTGTATTTTCTTTCACTTATTCTCACTAAATTTTACTGATTGGGTAAGATTTTGCCATTAATTCTCTCTAATTTGGTAAGGTCTTATCACGGATTGGGTAAGGTATTAACACTTATTTCTACTGATTGGGTAGTGTGTTGTTACTGATTTTCACTAATTCTCACTGATTTATATATGGTCATGTCACTGATTCAGTGAGTAGGAATGTGAGTTCTGTCACTGATTCAATAAGGTATTGTCATTGATTTTCACTTATTAGATAAGATATTGTGATTGATTCCCATTGATTAGATAAGATATTGCCGCTGATTTCCAGTGATTAAGTAAGATCCATTATGTAGGAGGCTACTACACATACACTCAGTGTATGATTTTTTTATACACTTTGCATCCTGAGCGTCCATGTGGCCAAAATGAGGAATCTTTTTCATTTGGTGGGAGGGAAAATAGGCGCCTGTTTTTTTGGCTAGTGGAGGGAGTTTTGCCACCAAAAACATAATTAGGAGTGAAAAATATGAGGAGTCTCTACTACCATTAATGCTTGTTATTGGAAAAGCAACAATCTAACATTGATATTATCAACAAAGAAGGGAAAGGATGACTAACTTAATTTAGAAACCAAATTGAGAATCCTAAATATTGTGCTTCATATTATCCAGCCGGTGTTCAAATTTTCCGGCGACTTACTTAAATAAAAAAAATAATAATAATTTCGCATTTCATTGTTCAAAATTTCCGGCGACGACATACTTCTCCGGTGACGACATACTTCCTTCAAGATCTCCATTATTTTCGCCGACCCATTACGAATTTCCCGGCTTGTTATCGGAAAAGCAAAAATCTAACATTGATATTATCAAACAAAGAAGGGAAATGATGATTAACATAATTGAGAATCCTAAATATTAGTTCTTCATATTATCCGGCCAGCGTTCATACTTTCCGGCGACAAACTTAAAGAAAAAAAAAAATCTTCATATTATTCGGCCGGCGTTCATACTTTCCGGCAACAAACTAAATTTCTTTTTTAATTAATTTCACGTTCCATTGGGGAGCTTCCTTCGTTGTAATCTTCCTTCAAAATTTCGATTATTTCCGTCGACCCATTACAAATTAGCCGGCGTCAATTTTTCGACCACCAGTTTTTTAATTAGTGGATTAATTTTCCGACCGACAAGTTTTTAAATTATTGGGTTAATTTTCCGGCAAGAGAGTCCATTATTTCCGTCAAACATTGTTAAATTTGATTAGCAGTTGATTAATTATCTTCGATCTGGGTTGTTTTTATTTTGGGCACAAATTTAACTCCGGCGACGTCCCTCCATTGCTACAGCGTACATGTAATTTTATTTTGGCATCACTTTCTATAATGTTTGGTAGCAAAAAATACATGATATATATCCGGCTGCTTTGGCATGACTTTCTATAATTTTGTTTTGGTATGACTTTCTATAATGTTTGGTAGCAAAAAAACCCCAAATCAACAGCGCCCGTACGTTTCTATATACATGTGCGCGATTTAAAAACCTGGCTGCTTGGATTGAATTTGGGACGATATACTCTCATCAATTAAAGTGTAATACAAGTTTTATTTTTCTCTCTCTCTTATTTTAGTTTCATCCTCTATAAGAAATCATGTATTGTAGCGAAATTGTACAAAATGATAACATATGATTTAGTTTACATGGCAGGATAAGAAATCATATAATTTAACCTTAAGTAGCAAAATAAAGTTTATGTGGAAACCCAAAAACCTATACCCTATACACTATATACACTTCCTAAAAATATAGCTAGATAGAGAGAAAGAGAGAAGTAAAATATTAGTATGTTAGTTTTATAAAGACGAATTGGTAATATATCTAAGTTTCTTTTTAATTCTCTTAGTATTATTGTTTTATTACAGTAGAACCTCTATATATTAATTAATACTCTATAAATTAATGACCTCTTTAAAATAATAGTTTTTCTTGGTCCCAACACTGGCCTAAGGTGTAAGTGTTACATCTAAGTTTGTTTTTAATTCTATTACTATTATAGTTTTGTAAAAACACATTGGTAATATATCTAAGTTTGTTTTTAATTCTATTACTACTATAGGTTTATAAAACCCAAAGTGTAATATAGCTTTCATTGAAGAAATTATTTGAGACCAAATTAAAGGAAGACATTATTCATCATTTTCATATTGGGTCTGGTAATAGTGTTTAGTTTTAAAATGAGTCTAGAGGACCCTCGCTGCCCCGGAAAGGTCATATGGATCCCTAAACTTCGATATCACTCATAAATCTGGTGTTTCGGCGCTTATATTGGTGTCAAAACGCCATTACAAGCCTATCAGGGACCCGATAACGCCATCATATTTAGTTTTCTTCATATTCTAGTTGTCATGTACTCCACGTCATTGGATTACTCCACTTATGATGTACTCCACTTCATTATTTTGTAGGAAAGACACCCTGTACTCAATATGTGTTGTACGTATAATAGCATAATCACCTACACCCCTCCCAATCTACAATCATTGCAATTAGTATCATGAGAAGTAGATATAGTAGCAACTTCACCTAAACATCTCCCAATACACAATCATACCAATTAGAATCATGTCAACGGGTTATAGTAGCAAATTAACCTAAACATCTCCCAATCCACAACCATACCAATTAGTATCATGTCAACTGCTTACAGTAGTCAATTAACCTAAACCTCTCCCAATCAAAAATGATACCAATTAGTATCATGTCAACTGGTTATAGTAGCAAATTGATCTAAACCTCTCCCAATCCACAATCATACCAATTAAAATCATGTCAACTGGTTATAATAGAAAATTAACCTAAACCTCTCCCAATCCACAATCATACCAATTAGTATCATGTAAAATGGTTTTATAGTAGCAAATTAACCTAAACTTCTCTCAATCCACAGTCATACCAATTAGTATCATGTCAAATGGTTATAGTAGCACATTAACCTAAATCCTAAACCCTAAACCCTAAACCTTAAACCTTAAACCCTATACCCTATACCCTATACCCTATACCCTATACCTTATACCCTTTACCCTATATCATATACCCTATACCCTATACCCTATACCCTATACCTTAAACCCTAAATGCTAAACCATTTACTCTATACCCTAAACCCTAAACCCTTTACCCTATACCCCCTATTATACTTCTTGATTGCAGAAAACCAATTGTATGTCATTATACCCCTAGTATACTACTTAACATTTCACATGTTATAACAATAAATATTTGTCGTCTTTTACATTATTGTTATAGTTTAATTTGCCAACTATATAATGCTAATTTTTCATGATATCTATCTACATTTATACTTGTTGATTCACGCTATTTATAAAAACTATAAATTTGACTTTAGCAAATATTATAATTTCATCTTGTTAGATAATCATCGACCTTCTTGTCAATAATGTCATTTATGTGACTCATTTAACCAATGGAACCGTTTGCATCATTCAGTATAACACTTGTAATCTAATATATAAAACAAATTAATAAGACCTTAGAAGACGCTATCATTTCATATTATTAGAAAAATATTGAACTTTTGATCACGATATATAAATTTTAACATCGTCAATATTATAAGAATTAATTCTAGTTTTCGCTTTAATATATATTAATATATTATATTAATATAACGTTAAATATGTTCACGCATTGTATAAAATATGTTTGTTTGATTTGGCAATCAAATATATATATATATATATATATATATATATATATATATATATATATATATATATATATATATATATATATATATATATATATATATATATATATATATATATATAAGTTGACTTTTTGAAGTTTAACAAATTTATATATATAAACATATATAATGGGATGAAATACTTCTTAATGTAATTGAAATTTAGTATCATGTTAAGTAGATATAGTAGCAACTTTACTTAAACATTTGCCGATACAAAATCATACCAATTAGTATCATGTCAACTAGTTATAGTAGCAAATTAACCTAAACCTCTCCCGATCCACAATCATACCAATTAGTATCATGTCAACTGGTTATAGTAGCAGATTAACCTAAACCTCTCCCAATCCAAAAGTATCTAAAGTTTTTGGTTTACGTTTGCAACTATTCACGCCAACTTCGCCGGAAACTGGGTTTGTCAATTTTACGGTCTGATATTTACGATTTATATTTGATTCTTCATGGCAATCATCTACCAATAAATCATACAGTCGATTCTCAACATTGATGAAGACGCTATCATTTCATATTATTAGAAAAATATTGAACTTTTGATCACGATATATAAATTTTAACATCGTCAATATTATAAGAATTAATTCTAGTTTTCGCTTTTTGAAGTTTAACAAATTTATATATGTAAACATATATAATGGGATGAAATACTTCTTAATGTAATTGAAATTTAGTATCATGTTAAGTAGATATAGTAGCAACTTCACTTAAACATTTGCCGATACAAAATCATACCAATTAGTATCATGTCAACTGGTTATAGTAGCAAATTAACCTAAACCTCTCCCGATCCACAATCATACCAATTAGTATCATGTCAACTGGTTATAGTAGCAGATTAACCTAAACCTCTCCCAATCCAAAAGTATCTAAAGTTTTTGGTTTACGTTTGCAACTATTCACGCCAACTTCGCCGGAAACTGGGTTTGTCAATTTTACGGTCTGATATTTACAATTTATATTTGATTCTTCATGACAATCATCTACCAATAAATCATACAGTCGATTCTCAACATTGATGAAATTAATTTCCAGAATTAATAATATTGATTTTGTAAGCAATTAACTTGGCAATTTTTGTTAAAACTTTGTCCATTCATTGCAAACTCGTCGGAAGTAATGGTTGAAATTGGGTTTCTTATTTCTCCGGCATGCTAGGACTATAATTTACTCTTGAATCAAATAGACACGTCCACAGATTGTAAATCACGAATTACTAATTTTGATTTTACAAAAAATTAACTCGAAAAAATAAATTTGATGGATTTTATTCAATTAACTACCGCCGGTGTAACCGCCGGAATCGCTACGCCGGAGTGGATACGAATCGCCGGAGTGGAATCGTCGCCAGCACGACCCTCCAGATATCGGCGGAGTGGAATCGTCGCCGTCGATTTGCCGGAGTGAATTCGCCGGAGTTCGTTCGTTTCGCCGGAGTTGGTTCGCTTCGCCGGAGTTCACTTCCAAACAAATAATGGGAATGGGGTGTGAAATTGGGTTAGATTATTGATACTGAATTATTTTGTTTCAATGCATTGGGAACATAAAGTAATAATGAGGCTTACTTTTCATTTAAATTTTGAATGAAATATTTCAAAATCACTCTTCAAATTTGAATGAAAAAGATACTTTGATGATGTAAGCATGACATAAGTGAGTTGAGAGAATATTCAGTTTTTTTGCCACTTAAATGCTTGAGATTAAAAGTGTATATCTTGGTATATACACTGAGTATATGTGTAGACTTGTCCCATTATGTAAAAAACACACTCTAGAAAAAGCTACTCTGCTAATCTAATTAGTGTGGAAAGAGATTCCATTATTCTAATGCTATGGTCTCTGGGACTTCAAGTTCCAAGGCCAACTAATAATGACATGAGAGAAAGAGAAGAACGACAGTCCATCAACAGTATGTACACAACTTAAAAAATAATCCAACAATATCATTAGGATTTTTTTTATCTGTAATTAAAATAGAACTATTATATTGAATGTTCTTAATTATTCATCATCGTTCGAGGACTTCTATGTAGCTTGTTTATCGATTTCATTCTTGCAAGTTGAGAAAAGGGAGAGAAATAAAATTTTCATCCAACATAATACACGGACTAGGAATTCGATATTTTCGTTGACAAACATTTGATATTAGTATTGTTTTAGTAAGAAAAGAATGTTAGGGGTTGTCAAATGGGTCCTAATGATTAATATCCAAGATTTTTCATTCAATATCTTGTCCAATTCCGTATTGGTAAATGTGTCTAATATGGCAAAATCGATGAAGCTAGAAATCTATCTATCTATATATATATATCAATAGTGAGATAGATGATGTACACACCGTAAAATGACTTTCTCCCTTAACTAACAAACTATTGTTGTCAATGCATAAACGCGGTAGCCAAGCTGAATGACTCATAACCACTTCGTAAGGTTGTAGTTCCTGCGATATTTGTGGTAATTTATTTGAGATTGTACAATCTTAACCCAACTAGAATTTGGATTTCGTCAATGATTATGTGGAGAGGAGCAATACCATCTCTAATTAAGCCATCAAAGTTTAATTTAACTATTTTTCTAGTGTCTATTTATCCAAATTTGTGGTTTTGATAGAGCATTTTAAAGAAAGCCTATTGGTACATGTAAGAAATTACGTATTTCGTTTACATTACTTTTTGAATAAGATCTCTGGGAATTAGATGAGTACTTTACTCACATTAGTGGTACACCAATGGGTACATCTTCTGCTTTACTCATTTCGAACAACTAATGCATTATGAGAAAAATCCCAGAGGAAAGTTGTAACTTTGGAGAAACATCCAATTTCCATATCCAATTATATACAATAAGCTCATCAGCACCAAAAATATACAATAAGCTCATGAATATTATCTAAAAAATAATGACATGTCATGATGAAAATTGCGTACTTTCTCCGTCTCAAAAAAACCCGAACCTTTGTTTCTTCACGGTCTCCAAGATACCACTTTGACCGTAAATAACTACAATTATATGAAAATAAAAATTATAACAATACGATTTTTTGAAAGTACTTTTAAAAATCAATCTAACAAAAGTATTTTCATAATGTGAATCTTTATATATTTTCATAAATTAATGGTCAAAATTTGTTAAGTTTGACTAGACGGAGGAAGTATTAGTTAATCCAATCACTACCAAGTAACAAGCCACTATTTCAAAATTATTGGAATTTGAGACACGCAAAAAAGAGAAAAGAAGCAAATCGTGTTAGATAAGCTATCTAAGTTATCAAGTGATTACTGTTTTTGAAGAATTGGCTCAGATTCTCTTTTGAAAGTACAACATTGGCTTCTAAATAGTCTCCCTTCATCATATGACTACAAACGAGCCAGAGTACTTCTCAACGGCTTGCGAACATACTCGGTTAAAGCTCACGCGATAATAAACGAGTCGAGTACGAGTACTTATTTGATACTCATTTATTAAACGAGCTGAGTATGAGCACCCCAATACTCAGCTCGTTATCATTATTATAGGTTAGAATACCTAACAAAATAGAGTACTCGCGATCTGCTCGTGAACATACTCGATCAAAGCTCGCCCGATAATAAACAGACCGAGTATGAACACCAATTTGATACTCGTTTGATAAACGAGCCGAGCACGAGCACAGAGGTACTTGGCTCGGCTCTTCTCGTTTAAACCCCTTCAGTTCACCATGAACAATATTCAAAAAAGAAACAGAGGTGATGGGTACATTAGCTTTCAGTTCGAATCCCCTCTCCTTGTTTTTGTATATTGCACCGACCTTTGTGCTGAACGCGAAAAAAAAAAAAATTAAAAAGGAAAAAAGCAAAAGGAAGAAACAAAAAAAAAAAAAAAATACAAATACTAAGAGTATTGGGGAAGGTGGTCAAGACCTTGTATCTTGACCAACCAAACAAAAATATTTTAAATAAAAAGTATTTGTCAAGCTCTGCTCCCCAGATGTAATGAAGGACAATGGCCATAAGATATTACAGAAAATCTCCAAATCTGAGAGTTGGCAATGTCAGTAGCTAGGCTTGAGCTAGCATGATTACACTAAAGTACACTGCTTAAAACAAACTATAAACTACTAATTAAAAAGCTAAAGGTCACACATACACACACAATTACACATACAAGATTACATATCTAGTAATAAAGCATCAAAGAAAAAAGTAAAAATAAAATTACATCTAAAACAATATTATTGTTCATATAAATTCATATAAGGTAGTCTCTTTAATAAAATAATTTTATTTACAGTAGCAGTGGCGGTGGTTAATCATCAAGAGCTCTCTTTTTTATGCAGGCGTGGGTATAAATGCAGGACCTTTGCCATTACTCCTTCCCTTTTTTCTTTTCTCTCTCTTTATTTTCCCATCTTTCTCAGTTTCTCTCTTTAGAAATTTACAAAATTTTGCTTAATTTTCTCATACTTAGAAGTTTAGAACTGTTGTTTTACTAGAATTTAGACCATCTTTCTAACTTAAGCTAAGCTACTAGAGTATTATTTTGCCTCATCTAATTAGCTATTTCAAATCATATAGCTGTATATACAAAAGGTAGGAGCTTGTGGGCAACACTGAAATGATGTAAACAGAGGAACAATTAGAAGAAGAAGAAGGTGGGTTTTTGAAGCAAAAGCCAAAATTCAATAAAGTTTCTTTAGTAAAAAGCTTCAATGGAGGTCAGAGTACCAAAAGTTACACAGAATCTAGAATGGGTATCTTTTATCTTCCCTCTCTATGATTCAGAACTGAGCCTTTTTTGCTCTGACTAGGTTTTTTTTTTTTTTTTTTTTTCATTTAATTTTTTTGATATTGAAGTTTCTGAGGGTTCATTTATTATGCTGAAATCAATGCCTTTGTTCAAATTGACTGCTCTTATAGGCTTTATTTGCAGCTACTGTGTTGAATGGGTTCTTGGTAGTCCTTCTGGGTTTTAAATTTTTTCTGTTATGGTACAAGTTTTGTTCAGTGATTGCTTTTTCATGAGAGTAAATTTGTTATTGGTAGTTAAATGTTATGATGATCCTAGTACATAAATGGGTACATGGGTTTTGTTTTTAATGATGGTCTGTTGCTATCAGTATCAGCTCATTTATTGAAGTTGGGTTCCTGACTTTTTCACTTCCTTGTTTGGCTGGTCTTTGCTGTGACTAGCCTGATCAGTAGTAGTAGCAGTCAGTAGTTCTTCTTAGGGTGAATTGGGTTGCTTTGGTTTTTGTGTGTGGTGGGGAAGGGTTTGTTAAGGGAATCTTTGTCACTGTCCTCTTAATTTCAATGTTTCAGTTTTGAAGCTCTTCAAATTTCTTCAATTGGGCTTGTTTTATTTCATTAGGTTTTTCTTTCACTTATTATCTTGGTGGGTTGTTGTTGGCTCTTCAGGTTTCTGATCTTAAGTCAATTAGGGAACTGGGGTTTATTTGAGGGGTTTTGGTGTTTCATTCTGGTTGTGTTAAAAACCACTTGAAAACCCACCAGAAAAAAAGTAAGACAAGGAAGAAAAGAACAAGAGTGAGTGCTTATATTTGGTTGCTTTAGTTGATAAAAGTGAAGTTGATATGGATATGAGTGATAATGATAACTCAGAGCTAGAGAAGAGGAATGAAGAATCCATGAGCTACCATTCCCCCGTTTTGTCGGCTGACTGGCGATATAACGGTGCCAATTTCGCCAATTCGTCGATTGGGAATCCTATGGCTGTTTGTGGAGACGTAGTTGGCCCTTCCTGTTCCACAGGTTCAATGGTGGACTCATTTGGTCAACATGTTTGGGAGCAGCCGGTGAATGCTGCATCCTTAGGATTCAACGAAATGAATGTTCCTAATGGTTCAAGCAACTCTGATCCTCTCTCAATGCTCAAAAGTGGCCTATTCTTACCGAGCATGTCAGGGATGCTGCCTCATAGCTTGTCCCAGTTTCCTGCTGATTCTGCTTTCATTGAACGTGCTGCTCGGTTCTCTAGCTTCAACGGGGGACATTTTAGTGATATCCTGAACCCTTTTGGCATCCATCAAGCCACTAATCCTTACGTTCGAGGTGCCGCAATGATGCAAGGTCCACAAGTGCTCTTGCAAGGGAATGCTATGAAACCAGTTCCTGATAGGGAGCCACAGAAGACTGACACAAACATTGTTGAAACCTCAAAGGATGCTCCTTTGCCTCCAGGACGCGGGGCTGTGGAAGGGAGTCCACCCAATAACGAGACAATGGTTGAAAGGTTTCGTGATGAAGCGAAACAAGGTGTCTCAGTTTCTGGAAACGAGTCTGATGAAGCAGGGTTTAGTGGCGGTGGTGCCCAAGAGGATAGGACACCGTCGTCATCTAAAGGGCTTGGTTCAAAGAAAAGAAAAAGAGTAAATAAGGTAGATAATGGCCTAAGGCCTAAGTAATGCTTCAGTTTTATTGATTGTAGTTTTTCATTCAATACTGATTTGGTTTTGTGTTAGGATGCTGAGCCTGAGCAAGGTAATGAAGGTCAGCAGCAATCTGGTGAAGCTGGGAAAAATGATCCAGAAATTCAACAGAAGGGAGAGCAAAATTCAACACCAACTGGAAATAAGTCAAATGGAAGACATGGTAAGCAGAGTTCTCAAGCTTCTGATCCTGGGAAGGAAGACTACATACATGTAAGAGCACGAAGAGGACAGGCTACTAACAGTCACAGTCTCGCAGAGAGGGTAATTTTTTTATTTTTTTTGATGATTGTACCAGTATATGAACTTGTCGTTTGTTGTTACTAATAGTCATGTATCTGGCAAATAGGTTAGGAGGGAAAAGATCAGTGAGAGGATGAAATTTCTCCAAGACCTTGTACCTGGTTGCAGTAAGGTTAACTCCTGAACCTAATATCTTAGAAAGCCTGGGTTTTGCTTAGATTTGAGTTGTGAAGTTTATATCAAATATACCAATTGTCTTTGTAGGTCACCGGCAAAGCAGTTATGCTGGATGAAATTATTAACTATGTTCAATCATTACAACGGCAGGTTGAGGTACAGTATTGAGAAACTTATCGATCTCCTTCATTTTATCAAGCTGCCTTTCAGAATAATAGTTTTTCTGCATGGTTATATTCCAATTCCTACAATATGTATTTGTGATGCAGCAATTCCTGAACCATTCTTTGTTATTAATTTCCTGTTCGTACAATCTTCTGGTTTTATTTATTTATTTATTATTATTATTTTTGCTCGTGTTTTGCAGGGGTGAGCATAAATACCGGGTACCCGGTATTGGAATTGGAATTGGTTCGGAACCGGTGGTTCCGGAACCAGAACCAGTTTCATGGATCCAATTCCGGTTCCCAAAAATAGGAACCGGTACTAACCAATTCCAATTCCGATTTCTAACTTTTCGGAACCGGAACCGGTTGGGTACTCGGTGTAACCGAAATCGAAACCATAAGTTTCCTTTTGAAATGCAAATAATTCATATTTCCCACACTATAGTGTCTCCAGTAGGTAAGTATCAAGTAATTTCTATGTGTAAAACAAGCAAAATGATCTGCCAGTGAAGGGAGAACAAAGCCAAATGATGTGCCAGTCCAAGGAAAACCCATAAAAATGTTTAAAACAAATGCTAACAGTTGAGTCCTTTGGGAGTTTGATTTATTTGTTTTAGGGAGTTTGGGGTTAGTATTAATTTGCTACCTAAGCTGAAATCATTTCATCTAGGCACTTCTATCTAAGTATTATAAGTAGTTATTTTAGGGAATTTATAATTGTTTGTATAATATTAAGCTGTTTTTTATTACTCGTATTAAAATATAAATTATTTGATTTAAAAAATAAGAAATTTGGATTTTTGTATGGACTTGGGTACCCAGGAACCAGTGGGTACCCGGCGGATCCAATTCCAATTCCTAAATGTAGGAACCGGTAGGAACCAATTCCAATTCCAATTCTCAATAATTAGGAACCGATGGATCCAATTCCAATTCCGGATAGTGCACTACCGGGTGGGTACCCGGTTGCGCTCAACCCTAGTGTTTTGTGCACTTGAATTGTTTGTGGATATTGAAAATCGAGGACTCCTATCTACTTTAATCCCAGTTTTGCTTCTTGAAGCATGAAATGATTATCTTACAGGGATGTTCTTGCCAGCCTCACTTGTGTTTGCATATAACCCTTCTGATTATCTCCTCTGTTTGTTGTTCTGTCTTGGTTCTGTATTTTCACAGTTTTTGTCTATGAAACTTGCAACGGTTAATCCAAGACTGGACCTCAACATCGAACGGCTTCTTGCAAAAGATGTGAGTATAAGTGAATGGTTCAGTCAACGTATTGGCAAAAGAAGTGTGTCTAGTCAATTAATATATGCTTAGGATTGCCCCCTGATATTTTACTTCTGTTTAACAGCAGATGTTTCCGGGGAGAGCGGGTCCACCAGGTTTGGGATTTTCTCCAGAGATGCCAATGGCTTATCCGGCTCTGCACTCAACACAGCCCCCCATGTTGCAGCCAGTTGCTCCTGGCATGGGAAATTCTTCTGATGTGCTAAGGAGAGCTATTACTTCCCAATTGATGAATATGGGAGGGTACAAAGAATCGTCTTCTCAGGTATCCTTGTTAGAAACATTTTTTCTCTTTGGAAATACTTTCTTGTATATTGGATTGGCCTCGTAGGTGGATGGACCATCTACCACTCACTAAAGGTGTGATCGCAATGTAGTGATTTTCTGCCCTGTAGATTTTAATTAATAGATTACGGTTCATGGAAGATGGTACGCAGCCTAAGTTGCGTACCCTGTCCAAGTTTACTGTGCTTAAGTGTCGGTACTTCCATCTGACAAACAAAAGACAGACTCGTATCTATAGTTGTGCACAATTTGGGCTAACATTTGCGATAGGTTTAAATTTGATAACTCTGGACATTCTGTTGTATCTTAGTTAACACAAAGACCCCTATTCAAGATTTCTTCTTCAACTTATAGATATTTGCTAGTTTAAGCTTGTACTGATATTTGGTTTCCATGTGGGTGTGTCACTACAGTTGCCAAATGCATGGGAGGATGAGCTTCACAATGTTGTGCAGATGGGCTTCAATGCAAGTGCTCCCATTGAGAATCAAGAAACTAACTGTTAGATTCCACACTTTACCCCATCTTTTCCTCGACAATTGGGTTGCGTAAAGAGTCGGTTCATCTAAACCTTAATTTTTCCTTGACATTTGCAGGTTCTGTGTCTTCAAGCCAAATGAAAGCTGAACCTTGATCATACTGGTTCCGAGAATACTTTTCATCGATAGCCATTCTGCTTGATCATAATAACCAGAGGAACAGCACAAAGATGTATCATAACTTCAGCTAGCCCCCAGTTCACACCTGCAGTTTAACCCATTGTATATTCCTAACGACCCGTAAGTTTCTTTAGGAGCAGATTGTGTCTCAAGCTTTAGATGCCATGTACATTGACGCCGCACATATAATAAGGCCTTTCCAAGGTCTAAGCATAACTCTCCAAGGTGTTGCAGAATGCAGATGATGGTGATTAGTATCATTTGCAGCATCTACAAAACCTGTCAGAAATTCAAATTGCTAGTTGTGACTTGTGGGATAGGGGTTGCTGGTGCTCTTGCTTTGCTGATGGTTTGTTTGGTAGGGGGTGGGGGTGTTAGTGCTCACAGCTCTGTTTTCATCATTATTGTGCAAGAAATGTAACTTAGTTCCCTTTTCCCTTCTTACTGAATGGTGGATATATTTTTTGGCTCATCTGAAGTATAATAATGTTATAGTATGTGATAGATTTATCTAATTTTCTATGATCAATGATTCAATTCTGCTCATCCATGATTAGTTGATTACAATGGAGTGACTGAAACGAAATGACTTACTTTTCAGTATATGTTTTTTTTTTTGGCTCAGTAAATGTTATGTACTTTGTATTTGTCGTGAAGTTGCAAATACATATGCAAGAATTCTCTTATGAGATGACCTCATACATAAAGTGATAAAAAATATCACATCTTCATACGTACGTATCATTTTCTTCTCTTTATGTATCCTTGATTTGTTCATAGGAATTGATGAGCATCAAAATTTGTTCAGGAATTATTATTTTCGCCTCCTCATAAAATTTATGTGTTACTCTAATTCAATGCCTCTCAAAAGGCTCTTGCCAAGAGTAAGAAATGTCGGAGTTGTTGCAATTACAAAGAGATTGCTTCCGTTGCATATTTGAAAATTGGAATAATATCAATGGGAAATTACACGTAAACTTCTATAAGATATTCTTACCATATTTCTTAAGTTTAAATAAATACAATTAATAAATAAAAATTAAAAAATATCTCTTAATCGAGCATTATCAAATATTCCTAACAACATAACAAGTAGCGAACTCATAATAAGGTAACTTTATTTAATATATCCTTTCAACCAATGTTTAACACGTCTCCGCTCTGGTATAATGCCGGTTTTTTGCGCAGACCTTGTTAGAGTCTCGAAATTCAGGATAACTATCTTTGTAACTTCTCTTTTTATTTAGGTGCTTGTAACTCCTTTCGGACTTCGGTTTCCCTAGAAAAAGTTTAAAATTACTCCCAAATCACCCTTTTTATTCCTTCCCGCCATATGTAACGTTCAGTACTCAGTAGAGTCATAACTCATATGTCAACTTCCAACTACTACTGTTCAATCCTCAAACAATGTCGCCAAACCCTCAATCTAAACCTAGCAAAGAAGCTCCACTGTTTAATTATCAAGACCCACAATCACCCAGATACTTTTTTATCAAACAGTTTTATAACTGCGTATAACGAGCTTGGAAATCTGCGGTGTGCACGCCATGTGTTCGATAAAATGCCCCAACCAAATGCTTTCTCATGGAACATTATGCTCTCTGTTTATTCTAAGTCTGGTCATCTTATTGAGATGCTGGAGGTATTTAATTCTATTCCTATCAGGGATGGCATTTCGTGGAATGCGTTTATTTCGGGTTATGTTAATCATGGAAGGTTTGATGATGCTGTTAGGGCTTATAGAACCATGTTGGATGAGGGAACGATGAATTTGAATAGGATAACTTTTTCGACGATGCTGATATTGTCATCGGAGATGGGTTCTGTTGATTTGGGTAGGCAGCTTCATGGGCAAATTGTAAAGTTTGGATTTTTGTCGTATATGTTTGTGGCTAATCCTTTGGTGGATATGTATTCAAAGTTGGGGTTTGTATATGATGCGGAAAGGGTCTTTAAGGGATCGCCGGAGAGAAATTTGGTTATGTACAATACAATGATATCAGGTTTTTCGCGCTGTGGGATGTTTGAAGATTCATGGCGCTTGCTGCGTAGTATGCCAGAGAGAGATTCGATTACTTGGACAAGTATGATTACAGGACTAACCCAAAATGGTTTGGACAGGGAAGCTGTTGTCTTGATGAGGGAGATGAGAATGGAAGGCTTCTCTATGGACCAATTTACCTTTGGAAGTGTCTTGGCCGCCTGTGGGAGAATCAGTGCCTTGAAAGAAGGAATGCAACTTCATGCCCATATAATCCAGACAGGTTATGAAGGAAATGTTTTTGTTGGTAGTGCTCTCATTGACATGTACTGCAAGTGTAGCAGTATAATATGTGCAGAGATAGTATTCAAGGGGATGGCTCACAAGAATACTGTCTCGTGGACAGCAATGCTAGTGGGATATGGTCAGAATGGCCGCAGTGAGGAAGCAATTAAACTTTTCTGCCGGATGCAGAAGTATTCAATTGAACCAGATGATGTTACACTTGGAAGTGCTATCAGCTCATGTGCAGATTTAGCGAGTTTGGAAGAGGGTGCTCAGTTTCATACTCAAGCTTTAGTCTCTGGCATAATATCATCTGTTGCTGTTTCTAACGCACTCATTACCTTGTACGGAAGATGTGGAATGATAGAAGATTCCTCCAAGTTGTTCAAAGAGATGAAAGATAGGGATGAAATTTCATGGACTGCACTAATTTCTGGATATGCCCAGTTTGGGAAGGCCAATGAAGCAATTCATCTTTTTGAGGAGATGCTTTGTCATGGACTTAAGCCTGATGAAGCTACTTTCGTAGGAGTTCTGTCAGCATGCAGCAGAGCAGGTTTAGTAGATAAAGGACAGTTGTATTTTGAATCAATGGTCAAAGAACATGGTATAGTGGCATCTCCAGATCACTATACTTGCATGATTGATCTTTTCAGTCGTGCAGGGAAACTGAAAGAAGCCAAGAGTTTTATTTCCAAAATGCCTTTCATGCCCGATGCGATTGGTTGGGGTACACTGCTGAGTTCTTGTAGATTTTATGGTAACACGGAAATTGCAAAGTGGGCTGCTGATTCTCTATTTGAACTAGAGCCTCAACACCCGGCAGCTTATGTCCTACTTTCCAGCATCTATGCAACTGAAGGAGAATGGGACCGTGTGGCTCAGCTGAGAAAGGGGATGAGGGATAAAGGCATAAGGAAGGAGCCTGGACATAGTTGGATTAAGTATAAGAACAAAGTGTACATTTTCTCTGCTGACGATCAGTTTAGCCCATATTTGGAGAAGATATATTCTCATCTGGAACAGTTGAACATGAAAATGATCGATGAAGGTTATAAACCTGATTTGGGCTCTATTCTTCATGATGTTGAGGATTCTGAGAAGATACGAATGCTGAAGCGTCATAGTGAAAGACTGGCAATTGTCTTTGGTTTGATGTTCATACCACCTGGCCAGCCCATACGAGTGGTTAAGAATCTAAGGGTCTGTTCTGATTGTCACACTGCGACAAAATTAATTTCCAAGATTTCCCAGAGAGAAATACTTGTTAGAGACTCTGTTCGCTTTCATTTATTCAAAAACGGAACATGCTCATGTGGAGATTTCTGGTGATATTTGTCTGGCAAGATCTGTTTCAATTGATGGGAAGGATACCGTTTACCAAGAGATCGACATTGTTGGATACATCTCAACAGCATTTGTGGTCATTGTACCTACAAACACTCCTGCTAACAAAGAGGGGAAAGGAACAGTTTTTTTATTTGATCTCCCGTAGAAGTTGCTTATGTAAAGCAGTTCTAGAGTACTTATGTTCTCATATAGCAGAGGATACCAGGGCCTTGATTGGGATGTTTCATTATAATTGCTTCTATAAGTTGTGCTTCGACAATAAGAAGCCAAGCTATTCACTAGACCTTTATACGAGAGGCTGCTCACTGAAGGAGTGATACAGCCCTCGGGCACACAAACAGTTAGAGATAGAGAGAGAGAGGGGAGGTGGAATAATGTGACTACCAACAGTCAAGTTTCGGCGTATGTTTATAGATCTCACTATGTGGAGTGGAGGTAAAAGAGCTACTTTAAACTCTTGTGTAATTTGCATTCTTTTTTTGTCTCTGGCTTCCAGTTAGATATCTTTGACAGTGAACATTAATCAAATATTCTGCCACATCATACATCAGCTCAAGCGGTCATTTTCATGCATGCATAAACAGCAAAACTTATGTAGTAAAGGTGCCAGTGAGACTCGGCATCTTATCCAGGTACCTGAGAATCCTTTCTGCCATTTGCCTCGTGTATGCATCCCCATGATGGAAAGCAGTCACCACTGAAACAGCAAACAACTTGTCCTGTGATACAAGGGCAATTGACCTTTGCCCATCTTTCATTAAGAACAACTCAATTATCCAAAATGCTTTCTGCCACAAACTTTCATTCTTGTGATATCTCACTGCCTTCAACAATTTCTGGGTAGCATTCATCTCAGTCAGCAGGATAACACTCTGTTCTATGTCAACCTTATCATCCAGTAATGTGGATAAAGCTGATAATGCAGCTTCAACTACATCAGCATTCTGGTGGTCTAGGCATGCTAACAGCCTCTCAACTGCCCTTGCTTCTATCAAGCAAAAGGTATCTTTTTTGGAGTAGACACCTTTATGAGCTAGACAAAGTTGTGCCTTCCTTTTGCTTGATAACCCAAATTCTAAAAACTTTGGTAGGTAGAATAGGTTGAGGAACTTCTTTCTCTTTCTTCGTGGTGGCTTCGTGAGATGTATTGTTTGTGCTGAGAGTTTCTCTAACCCTGTTGCAGCTAACCTTTGAACTTCATCACTTGATGTTTCCATCAGCAAATCCGTTAACACACAAGTGAAATTGTAATTTATTGCCAGAAACAACATTTGAGGATCGTATAATGTTGCTGTGAATTTAACTATTACACCCACTAGCCCTTCCAAGTACACATGTGCATACTTGTTTTGTCTTGTTCCGCTTCTTCGGATCTGACTGATTGATTGTAAAATTCCAGGGATTGTGTTCTTACTGAGCAAGGCGAGATTGAGGATGGTATCCTGATGGGGAAGTTTGGCCAGGAAAGAGGTAGATAGAGCTTCCCTTTCTGTGATCTTGGTAGGGTCGTTTGGGCTTTGGATGAGGCTCTCAGGTTGGCCGGTTGCTTTGCAGAGTCTGTCACTTAGCAAGTGCCCTATGTGTGGTGAGAGCAGAGTGAGGAGTCTTATAGCTGCAATAGCAATTTCATCACTTGGGTTGTTGAGAAGTTCAATAAGCGTGTAGCTTGCTCCACTTTCCTTCACAGCAGATACAACTGGAGCTACTGACTTGCTGGAGTTTGTCAGACAAGTTAGGATTCTAATAAGATTGAGGTTCAAATGATCTGGGGTGGAGTTTTTGATCATGTAAATGATGTTGAACACGACATAGCCTGAATCCATGGTGAGGCCTTGACAATTTACTGTCAGGTTCTCAAGTTCAAGCCCAGATTCTAGGATGTTTGCGAGTATTGCAGAAGCTTCTCCAAGTGAGTCCATTGGTTCACTGTAAATTTTTTTGGTAAACATTTCTTTAACCATGATTTGTACAGTCCCTGCTTCTGCTAGTATCCCTGCATTGGCGTGATAAGTGGAAATTTGTAGAAGGGCATTAAAGGCAGACTTCCTTATCATGGCATTTTCACTATGTAGCATTTGAATGAGAACAGGAGAAGTTTTCTTGGCCACATAGGTCTTGGTATCATCTTCAAGTATTACTTCACCAAGGTAGGTAACCATCTCCAGCTTCCTTTCCTCAGATCCTGCTCATGAAAGCTACTGTATTACATCTGAATGCACATAAGTCAATTGCAATTTCAAGTTTTAGGTCATTTTATCTGAATGAAATCCAGGAAAGGTTTTCTTAAGGTTTTCTTGAACAGAGAATATGATTGACACTGGCATTGTGTCCCCATAAACCTGGGGAAGCTAATGGTGGTTTAAAATGATGACTGAAGAGTTTTTGACCTTACCTTCAATCAAATTTGTCAGAAGTGGTTCTAGATATCCATTTTCTGCCATCAACCTGATATTGTTAGGACATTGCAACATATTTTTTAGAACTTGGTCTGCTGCTTCTGAAGCGAATGTGTCTGTAGATCTGTTGTATTTGGTTTGTATCAACATCAAAATCCCTCCAGTGACCCAACCCATTTTTTCGGAAAGAGATTGGCACCTTGAAAGCTCGACTAAAAGCAACAAAGCAGCTTGCTTAATTGGTTGGTAGCTGCTAGATAGCATTCTGATTGTTGTAGAAATGGCTGGTGTTTTCCCAATTAGCTCCTGCATCATGTTTTAAATAATAAAGATAATATAACAAATAATCATAGAAGATCTTCTCTTAGCACTAAACTACTAAACCTTATGTTTTCATGATTAATTTTGGTTAAATAAAGAAGGATCTCTAATCAGCACTCTTTAGGTTTTGGCCTTGAGAAACTATGTGAAGTTCTTTGCAAGTTTCATGTTTGCATAGAGCTGCTAACATCTTTTGAGATATTGGTGATAATTTACATCTTTTTCCAAACATCTCTCCTGGGAGTGGTGGTATACTACGTTTTCCTCCAAGTATCTTTTGGGGTAGTGATGGTATCTTACATTTACACTTCACTACTAGCTGCTGAGTCCAAGATGTTAGCCGGGCTTTTATTTGATTAGATTTAGGTGCATGCAAAATGTATCCATGTGAGAAGCATTCTTTTTTCTGGACACTTTCAATTTAAATTAAAAATAATAATCCAGGGGTCATTTTCTTTTTTCTTTTTTTTTTTCTTTTTTTTTTTTTCTTCTTTCTTTTGGAGTATATTTTTGGGATGGGGGAGGGGTTGGAAGCAAACCTTTCCCTCATCTTCCTCAGCTAACAGTCGTATCATTTCTAGTGCACCACATCTTACTGTCCTGTCTTTCAACTCCAGAAGCCTAGCTAAAACTGGCAATATTCCCATGTCACGAATGTCTGTTAATTTTTTGGGACTC
Organism: Tetragonia tetragonoides; assembly: GCA_038025085.1. Lineage (NCBI taxonomy): Eukaryota > Viridiplantae > Streptophyta > Magnoliopsida > Caryophyllales > Aizoaceae > Tetragonia > Tetragonia tetragonoides. The sequence continues at coordinate 36,967,078 of CM076148.1, forward strand.
CTTTGGCAGATGTTTTGCAGATCTTTCAATGCATCAAGTATTGTACTTTCTGTGCTGCCATTGGACAAAGCTGCACGTATGACTTTGAGTCGTGCTGTTTCATTCCTGTCTTTCCACTCTTGAATTATATTTATTTCTTAAAGCTATATTGGGACTCATAGCAATACTTTGTAGCTTTTCCTCTGTGGTTGGGCAGATAATTTCTTCTGGATTTCTAGAACTCGCAAAATATTCGGTGATTGCTCTCCTTTCATATGTCACTCCACTTTGTATGGTGACTGGGTCATCCATTATCTGCTTTGTCAGTGGACAAAAGAAACTCTTATATAGGGGCTCGACATATTGAGCAGCTTCTATCGCTCCTTTTGATGATCTAGCACTCATATTGCCATGGAGTCTTTGCCTGCTGCTTTGGCTTGCACTTTTAAGGGCTTCCATTATCTGCGGTATGTCTGATATGTGAGAATATTCTGTGCAGACTTCTGTGCTGATGGAGTAGAGATCAGATTCTGTGTGTATCGAGTTTACATTTGGGTGGTTTTCCTGATTTAATGACCATAATTGCTGATTATTGAGATTAGTTTCTGATACTTGACTGATTTCAAAGCGAACTCTTTTCATCTCCTCTGAAAGTGAGCGTATTGCTGTTTCTGCATACTCTTCATCCCTAAATGTCGAAGGTGGTATTAAACTCAAGCCTTCACCCATTTGATTGATAGTTCCTTCTAGTTGTTTGATCATGATTCTAACTTCATGATCCATAGTGGTCTCTCCACTTTGTTGGAGTTTTGCCAATATGCCTTTTGCCAAATCAGTGCTTTCAGATAGAGATAGTAGTATCTCCATCACATTTTCTGGGAAGTTTTTGGTTGTCTGAAGCTCAATAATAGCTTGTGAAGCACGATAGAAGTAGCATCCCATTTCAAGAAAGTTGTTCTGTTCTATCTTTTGCACTTGCAGCAGATGCTGTGATTTTTGAAAGAGATGCGAGCAATGATTTGGCAGTACTGGTGATAATCGCAGTATCTGCACTGACCTGAGAACATGAACATGACAGTTGACATGTCATATTGAAAGAGTGATATGATTGTGTCATGCTTAAAAAAATGTTAACGATTCATTATGACAAAAGCGTGTAGTATTCCCCTTCCCTGACCACTTTTCTGAAGTGCAATTTTTTCTGTTTGCATATGTAACACTGTAAGCATCTCCAGTCCATTTTTAGAAGAAAAGATGCTAGCCCTAGAAAATTTTGCAGCTTTCAATAGTAATATTGAATTTATCTGTGATTTGTATCACACATTGACACTAATGTAGTGCTAATCTCTATTTGACCACATCATTATATGTGTGCACATAATTGTTTTATGCCTCTTTCCTGTAAAGAAGGTCGGCAAGTATAAAACATGCTAGCGAGGAGATAAAATCAATTGTTCTAGTGATTTATGATGCAAAAATGGAGGATATTGACACTCTGCTGTGATTCCTGACTTTCCTGTTGGTCCAGGGTAGACAATGAACCTTAATGCTATGATTCCTTTATTGTCTAAATTATATAAGCTCTGTTATTTGATGATTTGATCAATGTTTACAATCAGGATCATGTCTCATAGGAACATATTTTTGAACTTCAGAGATGATCACCGAGGTGCATGCAGAAACAAAGGCAATCAGTAATCAGTAATCAGAGAGAGGGATTGGAAGAGAGAGCTCATACCAGAATTTGATCGGAGCTGGTGGTGGACATGGCGTCTGTCAGATTCCTGGATGAAACCTAACCTGTCATTCCCAGAGGTTACTATTGATTCTCTGTTAACGGATATGCTTTTTAAGTGTTGGAAGGGGTTGTTCTTGAACTAGTCCCTTGGTTGTTGCCTTTTAAGTAGATTAATCATACATTTGAGTTATTTCTACTTGATGGAACTCCACAATTTCTTTTAGGGACATTTGACTCGGTCATGTCCTAGTTTTCTTTAATTACCTGTCATGTCTTAGTTGAGCAAATGCTTGAAGCTTATTTATGACTCTACTCTTCTTTCTAGTTCTGGATTTTACCCTGGGGCATGTTCTATTTCCAGCAAAATGACCATTAACATTTTTTTTTCTTGTTCATGGTAAAGTTTATGGCTTCCTCTACCAAATTCAAGCGCAAAGTCACCTCTAAGTCGACTGATCTGGCTTACGTTTTATTGCGATTATATGATTATGTGAGTACTGCTGACTATTTTCTATGATTTGGTTAACAAATTATCTGACTGATGTGGACTGTATTTGTGCAGGATTTATTCAAAGGCGGCCGTTAAATAGAATGCAATGCAACAAATGAACATAGGGTGCTTCTGGTAGTTGGGGTTTAGCTTGTGCAACAGCATGTATCAAATGTAAGCATTGAGCGCATAAGCAAAGGGCCATGTTCTGAAAAAGACCTGGTAAATAGTACTGTAGTATATACTGCATTGACTTTGTAAGCACGTTTGCTCTAATATCCAATACTATCATGAGTGGTTGGCCACTCTCTTGTAAAGAATATATATGATGCCTAATCTGCCGCTATACTTTCTGCTAAAAAAATTGATTTTTTTTAAAGACGTAAACCCGTATTGTGATAATATATCAAGTAGAAATAGCAGATTCTACATAATGTTTTAATCCTAAGTCACACTAGAACCATGTAACAAAATGTCCGCTGACTGACCAACCACGCTAGTAACATTACAATGCAAGTTTTAAATCCAAGTCACTAGGATCATATAACAAGATATCCACCAACTACGCTACAATGCGCTTTGTAGACACGTAAGACGTAACTCTTACTACAAAGGAATGGTTAAAAGCCTAGATGTTTTCCAATTGGATGAGTAAAGATAAAATTTATGTACTCCTTCCAAGTTACATTGTCAATAGATAGCACAATCTTTCTACAGATCTTAGGTCCCGATACACTCTTATCCGTATTTAATATAACATACATTGCTAGCCAACTAGCCAAAGATTCATCTTTTAAATGTATCCATCATTGTTCATTGCAGAATTAATACTATTTAAAAACATCAGAAATTGGCTTTTCTCAGCCAAATTGCAAAGAGCTTTGCAAGTAATTTAGTTATTTATACGAGTAAAAAGAAAGATAAGTATTAATCGTATAATGTGTATAGTTTACTTTTATCAAGGCTCCAAAAATTAATACAGTACATTCCCAAATATGGGATACAAAGTGACTATCAGATCGTACAACAATCCGAGCCTGTACACTGCCACAAACATCCAGAGAAGGATCAAGTAAATGAACATATCTGTACAAGATCATCAGTAAATTAACCGACGACATTTCTAAATCTAGCGTAGACTGGTCTACTTTTATTGTGTAAACTATCAACTGATTAATAATCAGTACAAGAATCTAAACCTCGAGGAGCTCTTGCCACAGGTGATTCTAATAACGCTTCGCCTTGTTGCTGGCAGCCTGGCACCACTGAAACTCAAATTAGTCCCTGGTACCCAAGTAATTGTTTGATCTGCTGTTGTCGTTGTGGATTCTCTCTCAGCCTGTCTTGTGTACATTACTTGCTTGAGTACGCAAAACAGTTTCCCTAGCCAATAAAATAGAGGGAACATCTTCTCCGAGAGATACAATGCATTCTGCATATCGTACATGTAGAAGCTGTAGGCAGATGGTTCAGAGAGATATCTTTCCTGCTTGCCATCACCATTTTCCATCTTGGCACATTCGGGAAAAATCACCTTTCATTTAACGATCCAGGCACCAAGGAACTCTTTATTGGCCCTTTTCTCCATTTATGAGATCACACAAAGGCTATATACTACTCGATGTAAACAACCATGGAATTATATGCCCGACTAGTTGAAGAAATAAGTGGACTCCAAAACCTCTCGTAAGTTGAAGTCTCCACGTTCAGGGAGAGGAGGAAACTGTAATGTCGGGAAGGATGTCTCAAAGCTCTCTACCAACTGCACAAAAGAAAGAGGTTGCTCAAGTGAGCAATTTTGCTTTCATACAAAGAAAACTAACTTGTTGTCTGACAAAACAATACAAACTAAATAAGACAACAATATACACTAGTTTACTAAAATCATCAACCAATTCTCAACATGAATAGAGGAACAAAGCTTCATAACCGAACACCTAAATATACTTTAATTACCATCAGAAACATTTAAACCTATTGAACATGTTACAAATATCTTCGTTTTCACCCTGTTGGACTATTCCAAGTAAGATAACTCTCATAATCACATTGCACCAGGTCCATACCATTACCATTTATTCACTACCTTGAACCAAGCGAGCACTAATGCTTAAAACTTGCTTACTTATTTTCAAGTAAGTGAGGAATTTTGTTTGTTCTCCGTGAAGAGTTCAAAAATACTAAGGCATTTTGTAACTTTATATAACATGGGTATCCGGGCTTTGCCTGACTAATCCCATGGGCCCCTAAAGTTAACGGCTAGGTAAACCTCCTGTAGCCCTAAATTTTGTAACTTTATTTTTATAACTTGTAACAAGAACATTCAATTGTCCCAGGTAATACATCCTCCATAACCAACACTACTCTTTTGTTTTTCTTCATTACCACTCATATCATCTAGTGTCCGTTTCCAATGAAGCCAAAAGATTCACTACAGTTTGGCTTTGGGATATAATGGACAAAATCAAAATGGCTCATAAAACTGTCGGCACTTATCTTCTAGTAAAGTTGTCAATGGTAATCGCAATTCAGATCAAGGGTCAAACAAAAACGGCAATTCACAGGGATAAGGTTGCGTACACCCAGCCCCCCTTACCTCGGCTGGGCGACAGGGAGCCGCTTTGAAGGCACTGTTGTAAGACGGTAATGTTGATATTGATGTTTCTCATACCCACATCTGAGAAGATGAATGGAGTCTTTATGTTGACATGATTCTCAAGGTAAGTCCCTTAGTTTGAGTATGATTTATTACCATTTCTAGTAATCTATTCCTCTACATCAAACAGGCCATCAGATCAAAAGACATGGATTCATAGAAAGTACATTGCAGATAAGAAACACTTACATTTTCCAATATAGGTAAATCATATAGCTCAACAAACTTCTCCCTCAATATTCTGTTCATTTCATCAACATCACATGCATGTGTCCAATATGAATCGTGAACTCCTACATAACATGAGTGGACAAAAATATTAACATGAGATCCACAACAATTCAGAGGCAAAATATAACAAATTAGAATCAAAATAAAGCACCTGCAAAATTTAAGCCAGCTCGTTTGCAGGCAATAGCAGTCATCATCATGTGGGAACCATCGAGAGAATGGACAAAATTTGGAGGAAAAGCTGTTCTCTGCCGCTTAACCATGACCTGGAATACATACATTATAGATTACTACCATGAGAATATTGAAGTTTTCTGGTGTGTAACATCTCTATGTAAAACTTGCAAAGAAGCTGTGCAAGAACAATCAGTTAGGCTCTATAAAAGTAGGCAAGGTTACCTTGTCAGTTTCATGCCTTAATGTCAAAACCTGAAGAGACGTCTTGATCTGCATCCATTTCAGTATCATGTTAAGTGATTGGAAAATCCAACACAACTAGAATCAAACATATGCTCACTGAAAACAAAAAAGGGGGCATAATCAAAGAAGTCAAGAGCTTAGAATGTTACAAGGCGTCTTCCGAGATTGCGGTAAGGTTGAACAACAGGGAGGCCAAGAGGGGCTGTCCATCGCACGGGCTGGTTTTCAGATGCTATGATCTGTATAAAGTCAAAATTAACTGTCAGGAATCTGCAAAGAACATCACAATACCTATCACACAGATAGCATAAGTAGGATTTTGCAAAGTTGCTTGAGTAATTTATTCTAGTAAGTTCAGACTTTCTTTTTATAGTTTCTTTGCAGCACTCTCGAAGACACTCTCCAAAACATAATATAAGTACACTGAATAAAACTTTTAAATTTTTTGACAAAAACCAATAGTAAGTTGCAAATAGTAGAAACTGGCCAAATGAATAAATTCAGCTTAGTTGTTCAGATAACAGTTTTTTTTTTTTGCATATATCACATCTTGATACAAGTAGGTCAAAGATCACACACCTTTGCACACTCTCCAAGCCAACTCATAATGCTTCGTGCTGCTTCAAACATTTCCCCAAGTGCAACCATTGTGGTCTGTTCAGACAGCAAATTCAGACAACAAAACTAAGGTGAATAAAAAGTGTGTATGTGTGCACGGACACCTCTCTCCCTCTCAAATCAATCTTCACTAAAATTAGCAATACTAGCAATCCAGCATAGGTGAGAGAGATTTTTGATCATCTATTCTACTTCTCTTGTAGACTTTACATAAAAAAACAATACTAATATACACATTGAAAATCAACGTTCATTGAAGACAGCAATTCTAGCAATGTCGACATAGATGATTAAAACATAATCAGTTATTCTAGCAACATCACCATTCATCAACATTCATCAACATTCATCAACATTACCCCAGTGCCTCCAAAGAGGCTCCCGCCTAGGCAGGGTAAGGGGGGGTCGGTTGTACGCAGCCTTACCCCTGTGAGAGTCTCGCAGAGAGGCTGTTTCCGTTTGACCCGAGATCCAAAGTGCGACGACCATCGGCAACTTCACAATAAATAAGAAGTGCCGACAGTTTTATGAGCCATTTTGCTTTAGTCCATTACATTGTGAAGCCAAAAGGTAGAGAAGCTTTTGGCTCCACTGGAAATTGTGCCATAGATGATTAATAAATAATCAGCTATTCTAGCTCTATTTTTAGACTGTACATCAAAAATTGAAGTCTACCAAAGCAATTTTCGTTGCAACAAAATAAATTGAAGAGCCAAGAGCACTGGTTCATGTTGTCCATATCCTGTCAATATATTTTAGTTATTGTTCCTTCGTTTGTGATTCATTTATTTATTTTCAGTTCACAGCCACCTTTACAAAATTTCTTCAAGCAGGTTCTAGATATCGCTTTTATGGGAAGGGGGCAATCCAGCCCCTTTGCTTTTCATTAATGAACTTAACATCTTTCAATAGAACCATATTAAAGTGTTCATAACACATAAAAACACAACATATATACGGGAACATCCTCCAATCCCTTTGTAAATCTGTCAAGGACACAGCGGAAAAACACTATTAGCAAAAACCCACAACAAGGCAGCATACACCACTTTATACCAAACCATTGCTTCCCGGAAGAGATCAAAGTGTTCAAACCCAAAACAGTTGGGACCTTTTAGGTAACGATGATTATACAGAACATAATTTTGACTTCATTTAGGTGTAATTGAGCTCCTCTTCAAACAGAAAACAGAGGAATGAAGTATAATGGTAATAAAGCCCTTTGTGATCATACAAATAAGAGTACAGACACATCATAAAGCACACTTATTGAAACATAATCCAATTTGTTGTAATCCAAACCTAAAAACTGAAAGCATAAGCAAAATATCACAAATTTAGGTACGTTCACTTACTCTAGCTGTATAACATGCTGCTCCAAACAGCTCGTTATCATCTTCAATGGCATTACGTTCTTTTAACCTCTTCTTAATTTGATCACGTGCCCCAACATAGGTGACGCCATACACAGATGTCATTACAGTCTGCTTGACCAGTTTCCTGTCAACCTAATGTTTTTCCATCAAAACCCGCGTTGCGTTAATCAGTATATCAACTAAGAGAAGAAGTCAAAACTGAGCATGTACAATTGGCTCAGGTTCAGCTGCTAATCACAGGCATAAAACGATTGCCTAAATCGTAAAACTCAATCCTTAGCTTTACAAAGTTCAATGTGTGCAGAATACTATTCCCCTAGTTTATACATGAAATAACAACCTACAAAGGAGGAGCCAAACAAGAACCAACAGCTTACCTGATTTAGCAGAAGCTTTGCACGAAGTGCATTTGGTTCAGTTTGAGGATCTTTCTCTGCATCTGAACGCATGATTTCAAGAACTCTGCAACAAAGCAGGACAACCATCTATTGAGACTGAAAAACTTGAAAGCCATCAATATATCTAAGGAGCTTGGTAATGTCACTTGTTTTCACATCCCAAATACTACTAAAACGGGATCTTTTCTCTGAAGAGGCGGAGGGGCGGATTTGTTAAAACAAATTAAATAAACCTTCTCCCTAACATCATTGGGGAACTATCTCTGGCCTTCCACCATCATCTTGATGCATGACATTGGAAAAACAACATGAGGTAAACTAGTAAAACTGACATGTTCAGCATTTAATGAACTAAGACAATGAAATTTGGTAGCAAGATAGTAATCACAACTACTCCTTCAGCTTAATACTCCTTCCCTCCCTTATATCTTATCAAATTTTCCTTTTTGTGACGCCTCCCAAAATTGACATGTTTCTATGTTCAGACTACAAAATTGAGTGAAAGAAAGGAAGAGCTTATAATAGGTTATATTCTTATAGACACCGTGTAGTGTCACCCCCTATAATAAGTAATTTGTGTTAACCTTTCCTATCTCATAGCCTTTCTTCTACGTCCCAAGCTTACCAACAGCGCAAACCACTTTAGAGTTGACCTCTGCATAATATTTGGGGGCAAATATGTCACTTTCCCACCTTTCCACAACTTTGTGGATCACCAAAAATCCTAAGCCATGGATTTCGTGTTTGGCCGTCAAGGAAGGGAGGCCGAGGATTCCTGCCTGGGCCCTCCAGAGGTTTGCACACTGGCCCTTCAGCAGGGCATGACCGCTAGTGTAGCGGAGTCCTAGTCAACTGCTCCACACCCCTTTTCATCCGGTTCTTGATTTTCCGCCTCATTTACCACCCCTACGCATATATAAACCCCTAATACGACCGTGTATGCCACCATTCATGTTCATCAACTGATCCACTCTTGAACCCAAAACAGACTAGAGAGAGACATCAAAGGAGCAAAGATCCCCTTAGCCCCATCAAACTCATCTCCGCTCAAACTCAAGATCAAGTCCCAATTCAAGAGCATCAACATTCAAGTTCAAACCAGGTTCTTTCAACCCTTTTCAATTACTAGCCTTTCTTACCTTCCTATGTTCTCTATTTTTTCCCAATCTTTGGCAAGATATTAGGACGTAGGGCGTATTATGGAGTGACACTTTCATGGTATCTTGCTGCTGATATTGAGTTCATTACTTTAAATAGGGAATTTAGTCTAATACATGTTTATGGTTGGGGCCTTGGGGGTAAAGGGGCGGGGGCAGTAGAGGACCATCTTTAAAGAAATTGATTTGTATATAAAGCTCAAATGCCTCTTCAAAGGTGTCAACTTACCGAGCAGCAATGCCAGAGTAAACATCAGCGGGTTTATCCCCAGCAACAAGATTCACAGCCTCCGCTCCCAGCTGAACAAATAAATGGTCATCAATAAGTAGGAAAGCTCATACTGCCAATTAGTGACAATTCAAGCATAACTCATCGCCCTATCATATGAAGCGTGACAGAAATAGAATATTGCTCTTTCTGACAGAAAGTTTAGAAGGGAAGTGACTATAAGCTAACGAAGCATTAAACATCAGGTAAGAAGAAATATAAGAACCAATTCGATTCAAAACCCAAACCACTATGGATGATTAAAATTATGTGAGAGGGCAGTGGCTGATCCAAGAATCAGTTCAAGAGGGTGCGCCCTCTTCTAATACATAGGAGTTAGGACATATCTTAAATATTTAGGGAACTAAAAAAAAAAAAAATTGACCATGGAATCCACTTAAGCAAGCTTGTATCCACCAGTGAGAGGGATACAGCAATGGCTATGAAAGCATATACGAAAAGCTAATATACTTCATTTTACCATACAACATAGATAGGATTAACAATGGAAATCAAACCCATGTTTCTTTTCATCTAAACTGGACTAACTACTTGAACATGATGATCTGTGATGCAATCAAACTACAAGCAATTTTAAAGTAAACTTACATACTCCGGCTACTAGTTTAAGCATCTGAATGGACAAGCACATACCAGGCCCCGAATTATTTTGCAACATTTAGAAAATAAGTAGCATAAAAAATAGATTGTAACATAGTATAATATTTATAATTAAACAAAATAAAAGTTATAACCTTATAATACAGTTGCAGAATATAACTTTTCAACTCCCAAAACCACCACAAGAATCAGTGAATAAACTAAACACTAAATTTTTTATGGCCAAAGCAAGTGAAAGCTAGTTTTTGCAGTGACGGTTGCATTATAAGCTCACATTAACAAAAACACCTCATCGGAGGATAGTTGCAATATGAGATTCTCACAACTTAGTTACATAAACTGATAGTTCTGTGAAAAATAAATACACATCACATCACAACCAGAATTGAACCCGATAAAAGAACAATATAAGAGAAAGAACATTACCTTGTCTCTTCCAAGTGCAGCATAATGTTGTAAACCATTACATGAACCATCCTTATAGTTAAAGAAAACCAAAAGAAAGAAAAATGTCAGGGAGCAGCCACTTTACATTAACGCATGATAGAAAGAAAAAAATATTCTACAGACTACGAATGCATTTGAAATCCAAGTAACAATATGCACATCCACATGATGTTATTGTTTACCACAATATCTCTTAGAAGATCAAATACACACCAAAGTATGAACGACTTTAAAGGTTACAGGGTATTATAAACCTCGCCAGTCAGAGAACAATGTCTTAAATCATGGTCATCGTCAGCAGGGTTAGCTAGAATATAGGGATCTCAGAATCTGCTGACGGACGATTAAGATCAAGGTGTATATCGGTATATGATAAATTAGATAATGATAAGAATAGTGACCCTATAGAATGTTAACGTTCAAATTCCCATGAGTGATGTAGAAAACTACAGTTTTCTTTTTGTATTTTGCATAATCTGTAATCATGTTGACCTGACACAAGGGGTTGTTGCCCACGTATAAAAGGAGAGCAAACATTTAAAAAAAGGAAAAAGAAAGAAAAAAAAATCATCACACCCTCAGGCTATCATTTGAAAAATAGAAGTCGAGAAAACAAACCACAGATTTAAACTCAAGAAAAATAATAACGATTATCCTTTGCCATTTTCAATTTATCATCCACATCTTGAATAGTCTACATTAAAAAGGTGCTTGGGGGGTGGGGGGGGGTGGGGTGGGGGGGGGGGCCTCAACATCATTCACCAATTAAATAGTTATATATTTCTTGAAAGCTTGACTTTTGCAACAGAACTAGTAACCAGCAACTTCTATAACCTTTAAGCTATTGTGTAAAAACCATAAATGAGTATCTGAGGATTCCTCTTGCCACAATATAGAGATAAACACTATTGGTGCTTGATAAGAGACACAAATTCTGTATTCAAAGACCTTTGCAATGTTACCAAGCATCAAAATAAGAAAACAATGAGGTGCTCAGTATCAAAACAAAATAAAGCTCTGGAACTTAATTTAGTATGCAGTTGAATTTTATTTTAGAACTGTTTTAACAAACACTTCCCATAGTACATATCAAGTATTTTCAGGGGGAATTGCAGAGGCATGCAGACCTTGAGATCACTAAATCATTCCCAAATGGCTAGTTAGAAGACAAAATAGATGGAATTGTAGAGGCATGCAGAACTTGAGATCACTAAGTCATTCCCAAATGGCTAGTTAAGAGACATAATAGATGGAAATGGGATGTATAGCATGTTGCCTGTTAATTCCTCTCCTATCTATTCAAGCAGCATACAGCCAGAAATATCTTTTCCCCCCACATTAAATAAAACTTTAAACCCAAGGTTGTACAGATAAATATATGAATTTATCAGCTGCATAAACTCCAGAGAAGTACCTGATGGACAGGCATATGTGAAACATAATCCTCTGGAGATGAGCTTCTCAGTGCTTCAGTAAGATTTATACATGCTGCTAAGCATTGGAATGGATCCTCAGCACCCAACCACCATCGTTTTCCTTCCAAAGGCCTATCCGCTGAATCAAAAATCTCATTCAGATGATTCTCAGTAAATGCTGTCCGACCCTCATAGGACAATTTATCAACACCACCAGCATATAAATTTGCCACATGTATTTTTAGCCACCGAAGCCCTGACTTCCGAAGAACCCGACCCTCTGCAAACTCCAGGATTCCTCGGCATAAATCAGAACCAAGATGATTCAAATGAGGGTGCATGGGGTATGCACGGCCACGAAAATCCAGATTGTGTGGATAGTAAAATCCCTCCTCATCCTTCATCTTTCTAGCCACCTGCTCAAGCAAATAAAAGCATCAATCCATGAACTTATCAATGAAACATCTAGCGGATAGAGAAGTGGTATACAAGAAAGCTTCTTACAGCTAGCTTGAGTTCTATATCACAACGCCGTGAATGCTTTTCTGCATTTTCTTTCTTGACACCTTTAACTTTCCACATCCATTTCTTGATTTCTGCTGCATCATCTGTGTCTGGCTCCTCGGGTAAAGGAGTCTGAAACCAAAATAAAAGAATCAGCAAAGCGAGCAGATCTTTCTGCATAAAGAACCTGTCACATAGACTTACATCTTCACGGTCAACTAAGTCAGCAAGTCCACCTCCACTAGCCCATATCCTGTCTATAATACTAAGAACCCTTTTATTGATCCTCCATTTGGTGCTCCCGAGTGTATCAAGAGCCTAATCACATTAGTCCAAACAAGACATATAATTACTTCTTAGCCCCAGAAAAAGCAGAAAGTGGGGAACAAAGGAGGAACAGCCTGAAGACAAGTTTGATATCAAGCAAAGATTGGAAATTTCCAAACCTCAAACACAGTGTCTAATTGCTGCTTTGGAACATTTTTAAGTGCTTGTCTCTGCTGCTTAGCTCCATGTGTTCGCATAATGTACGATGGAAGGAATAAATAGGCTCCCTTGTCATACCTACCAAAACACAACAGAATCAGGTCTCAGAACCCATATTGAGGATGCATCTTCCCCATCTGAGCCTAAATATTACCCAAGAAAAGAGAATGGCAGCTGGGGATAACACAAGCACCAATCTTTTAATTAAGTTTTTATTGGAAGTCTTGAGAACAAGCATCCCTTATCTTACACATGAAAATGTCATATTACTGACTTAGTGTAGTCATGTACCTTCCCGATGAATCTTTAGTGATTATCAACAATCCATCATTCACTAACCAATAGATAAGGCCGATCAGAGACAAGAAGATTGACAAAAAAGATAAGAGACCAGTCCTATGTTGCATGGAAACAGAAAAGTACAACACAGAGACGAGGAATGCCATTTCTCAAAAAACTTAGGAAATGTTTCTTTCAAAAGAAAATAAAAAAAAGGAATTGTGGAAACATAAAAAATAAAAGAAAAACTAATAATAATAAAGGGAAATAAATTCATCAATTATTTGCCTGCAAACTTGACATTGAAGTTCTTTAGACTTTTACCAAAAATGTAATGAGAGTAGCTATGAAATCAGCGTGAGCACTTGGTTAGCGGAGGGGCAATTCCTACAGATGCGATTTTCTGCTATGCGGAGGGGGAAGGAGGGTAGGATGTTGTGGCGGTGTGCCTGTTTAGCTATTCTTTGGTGCACTTGGTTAGAGAGGAACTCGAGGATTTTCTCTGACGCGGGAAAGAGTATCGATTTAGTTTGGGAACATATAGTTTATTTGGCATCCCTTTGGGCGAAGGCGGCTGGTGCCTTCAAGGGGATGCCACTGACGGTCATTCAACGCCATTGGCGTGATTTGTAGATACTTTATTTTTGTTCTTTGAGGATACCTTATCCTCCATTTTGTATTCTTTCACTATTTGATTAATAAAAATTTTCTCTTATCTAAAAATGAAATCAGCGTGAGCAATATGAAAGAGATTGTAGAAAGGAAAGGTATTTTTGAAGATTTTAGAGACCAAATAAAAGGGAAGAACTTGCATACAAAGAAGACATTTCCCCTGAGTTTCTTTGAGTTTCCGAGTTTCAAAAAGGGGAAATGTGATATTCATGAGAGTTTGTTTGCAACAAGGAGACCACAGCTAACAAAAAAGTTTACATCAACACAGATGACAGAAACCTAGAAAATCATACCCTGTCCAGTTCAATGGAGGAACTAACATTGGCATGTACGGAATCACCATATGCCTAGCCTGATTGAACAATGAAGAACAATATGTTATTGCTATTCTCAGACTCCAATGTAAGCATCAATCAATTTTTTGCATTTATATCCTAAAAGATAAAACCTGTATTTATTACAGAACTCAAACAGAGTATGATAAATGGGAAAGCAATAACTCAGGGGAAAGTTATGTACTTACAGTTTTCTCTAAACCTTTGCGTACCAAAGGATCACATTCTATAACTCCATACCTCCTACCTCCTTTTCTGTCCAAAGGGAAAAAAAACAAAAAACAAAACATACACTATTAAAGTTGATCTTCTTACTTGTTTCTTAGGACTATATTGTGAAAGAAGAGATGTAAACGACAATCTTACATTGCATCTCTAGTAACTGTTTTTTGTGTATGTATGAATGCAGGGCGAATATCAGGTGGACCATCATCTAACTGGTTTACTGGAGGCTGTATGTATGCTGTTTCCATCAATAGTTGAATCAATCTGCAGCCAACCTGATACAATAAACCATAACCATGTAGCATAATTAAAAGAAATGTAGTCAAGATGATATCAAATCCTTAACCTCCACTAAAGGCGAGTTACATAAGCAGCTCTACAAACCTTCACTTGATTATCCTGACCCCAGGGCTTTGAATCATCATGAACCTTCACTATTTCTCTGAGCTGATAAGCCTTTTGCTTCTTCATTAAATGTGTGACCTTTTTCCTAAGTCTCTCTTGTTCTTTTGCTGCATCATCCTCTTCTTCGTCGGTGCTTGATGCTTTTTTTTTCTTTGGTTTTTCTAAGAATTTCCTGAGTTTAGCCTGATACAGATACAGAAATCATGTAGCTAGATCTACTTGAAACACAAATCCCCATCCTCTATGAAAATGTAACCATTTAACCAAATTTGAGTTACTTACACTACAGAATTGCCACAACTAGAATTTTCATTCTGCTCATTAGGAATCAGAAAGATCAAATTATAGGTGGACCAAACAGCTTTCCTACCATGTTTCAAGATAGAAGTTTATATTCCGTTTTCATTTTTCATGTAGGTCCAATATAAACGGCAGATGCAACAAACCAAGCTGATGTTAGTCAGATTGATAGTACACAATGACCTCTATGAGAAACATCTCCAAGAGTTGAAAGGTGAATGAAGGGCTCTGGAGCAGCATCGTTATTTCTGAGTAGTTAGCTCTTAGTGAGTGAAATCATTAAGCAGTGCTAGTGGGTAGCTCACATGGTAAAAACTTTGCACAGTTCAACTAGTTCAAAACCCCTTAGGGCCACTGGATATTTCCTTGGCCATTAACTTTAGGGCCCATGGGATTAGTTGGCAAAGATGGACAACCAAATTAGATATAAACTGTGTATCCCATCTCAACTTAAAATACTGAATAAAGATACTCTTTTCCCACACACACAAGCAATACCTTCTTCCTTTTCCTCCCTGAATGTGAATTGGAACATTTAACATGAAGCTGAACCATATACAACCAACTATGGATGTGATCCATGAAAAAATCAATATTTATATCTACATAATAACCTCTCATGCTTCCTCAAAAAAAAAAAAAAAAAAAACCTCTCATGACACATTGCATTCAATTAGCACCAAAAAATAACCAAAATAAAGATCCTAACAATGCCAACAAACCTTAATACCATGATTTTTAGTAGAGTCAAGGGCTCCTCGAGGACAGCTACTTTCAGCTTCTTGTTTCATGACAGCTAACAACTAAAACCCTATACGACAGATATAGCAAGTGCTACCCAGTTCACTGCCCTTACGTATAAAATACAAGAAACATCCACGCACTGAAGGAAACAACAAAACCCAAAAATTCGAAAGCAACCCAAATGCAATATATGATACAGAAATACATAAAAGGGCTGGAAGCTCAAATCAAAGATACCTCATGCTCAATAGCTTCACCAATCTGGAGCGCTGCTTGGACCACAGTAGCACTACCATTGCCACCACCAGTCATCAACAGACCCATCAGCTTATGCATAGTGATAACCGCCATCATATCGGCTGGCAAATGATCAAAATAAGGGGCATAAGCACCCCTGTTCTTCCCTATCTTACACAAATCCTGCTCACCCTTAATAACATCCCTCAAGGGCTCAAACCAACCCAAAAACAAAGACTTCATATATGGCAAATTAGGTGCAAGTTTTTGCTCACACATATCAGTCAATAACTCTTGGTACTCCTTAGCTGCCTCTTGCCAAGCTTCAGTCTCCATTTTTACTTGCCTTTTCTTAAGAGCAAGGTACTTCCATTGAGGCATATCCCCAATCATTTTGACCTCTTTTGGTTGCAAAGTTGGAACCTTTCTCCTCTCATGTTTATGAATTTCTTGCACCAATTCACGGATTTCATCATCTTCTTCAGATGATGCTGTCACAATGGCTTGAGCTGCAGTTGCATAATGACACATGGGTTGTCTATAAAACCCTGAAATACCAAAAGGGTTTATGGAAAACACAAATTTGGACCTAGCCATTTCATGTTTTTGACACAATAACTCATTGTTTCGCCCAAGACCCATTAAAGGGCACCTGGGATCAATACGTTTTTGGCCCTCAAGACACCTACTTTTGGTTGAATCATGACAAAATACGTTCAACCTATTGACATGTGAGGAGGGTTTAAGCTCTCTAGAGGCTCTAATTTTCCTCAAAAGGTCAAAATTTGAGGATTTTCTCCACATTGTTATTGTGGGACTGATGATGAAGTTTGATTTCAATGCTAGAGTGGATCAATAGCGAGAAAATAATGTGATTATATTTGAAAAAATAGGGAGAAATGGAAGGTTTTGATGGTGGCCAGGGGAAGAGAGAGAGAGAGAGAGAGAGAGAGAGAGAGAGAGAGAGAGAGACTTTAGACGGACAGCCGCCTGAACCCTGCTTAAACCTATGATGCAGTATTATGGTAGCTTTACAATACACGAAATCATATCTTACACCCGGCTTATGAAAATACCGACCCATCCTGGTTATAATACCCACCCAACGAACCGACCCCTTTATTTTATTTTATTTTATTTTATTTCACAAAATTTTCTATAAGACGGTCTTTTCGTAATTTTTGTGAGAAGGGGTCGCTTTCCAATAAAACAAGGGTCATTACTCACTGTAAATGATCCCTATAATTCTAAATAGTGACCCCATTTGACTTGGTCTTACACAAAACTTGCTAATTTTATTTTTGGTGCTAGACAAATGACACAACAACTTTTATAAGACCGTCCTTTCGTAGTTTATGATGTGACGATGGTCACTTTTAGTGAAACAAGGGTCAAGATTCATAAAAAGTGACCCTATATTTTTAATAGTGACCCCTATTTACGGTAAGTTGGTCTCACACAAGACTTGGGCACTGTTCTTTTCAACAGAATGGTGTGGGACGTGAAGAACGGAACGGAATGGCGCGGAACAGAACGCAATGCAACGGCGCGACGCAAATAATAGAAGAAAATGTGAGACAAAGTGAAGTACGTAATGCGGAGCGGAAGGATGCGAAATGTAGCATGAAGAGTGGAGATGACGAAAAGAACAAAACCTTACTTCCTCTTGATCAAAAAGAAAAAAAAACTTACTTTGTAAAAAGTCATTGTCTCCTGGTCTCTAAAAAACTGATAGACTCTTAAACTACGTAATCTAGTAATATGATTAAGGTTCATTCTCCTCAACTTAAATTTACTTAAATTCAATCTAGTTCAATTCATATAGAATAATTTATCACTTGGATAATTTTTAATTGCAAAATAAATTTATAATGATACTTATGACGTTTGAAATATTTCAAAGCATACTTTCAATTGAGTTCAATACTGTGCTTGGCAAGTTCTAAATGATTGAAGGTCAAGTTAAGAAAATCAAATCATTTCAGTTGCTCAGTTAAGTTCAACCAGTTCAATTCAATGCTTTCTGGTTAAAAATAACAAAACTAAGAGTCGTAAGAGATGGCATCCACTGAATAGTCTTATTGCCCTCACAATAAATATGACTAATAAAAACAGTGTTGTAAATTTGCAACGAATTAGGAATCTCCTGGTGTCAATTAAAAGGGCATGAATCAACAAAAAAAAAAGTAAAGATTTCGGGCATGTTTGGCAAACTAGTTGTATTATTACCGATTAGCATGAAAATTATTGTGGAAGGCTTTTACAGAGAAAGAACCTCTAACTTTTGATGGGAGGAAAGGTTATTGGCAAAAACGAAGCAACTGCTCCTTCTGCAGTGACCAGGTTCTTGGGCCAAAAGAAAAGAGAAAACAAAAAGACTTAAGGAAGAGATTTTTGAAGTGGTTGTCAACTTGTCATAGCAGAAAGCTCCGTACAATAAATAGGCAATGGGAAGGAGAGGTTATTAGAGCATAGCTTTTTAAAGTAGTGAGATGGCATGACAAAAACCTAGATCTCTAAAAAACTTTTTCAATGAGGATGTTCTAAATTCTAATTGGGAAATTGGTGTCTATGTGAGGGATAGGAAGGGATTTGCTTTCTAAATCTGTAAAAGCAATAGAGGATAACACTCGTACTAGGGGTGTTAAAAAAACGTAGCAGAAAAACCAAAATGTAAAATCAAAAAATCGAAATATTGACAGAAAATTCGGTTAAATAGACCTATTTTTTCGGTTTCTCGATTCAGTTTAGGTTCACGATTTTGGAGATTTCGGTTAACCTAAAAATCAAAAAATATTTAAATAAAAAAGCTGGTATATAAGGTTTAATAACTAAAGAAATCTTTTTTATTATATCTCTTTATTATTTTGCCTATGTATTATTGAATCTAAATCGTAAATTTAGCTTCTATTTTTTTAAATATGTCTAAAAGTAGCTAATTATACTATTAAAATCAAATAAATACGGTTTTCGGTTGACCTTACAACCGAACTGAAAAATCGATTAACCTTATTTTTCGGTTACGGTTACGGTTCACAAAATTGGTGAACCAAAATATCGGTTAACCTGACTAAGTTAACATTTCAGTTCGGTTAACCTACCATGAACAATTGAACATCCCTACCTGGAACAAAATGGTTTAATGCTACCCACAACTACTAAACCCTAAGGGCTTGTTTGCTTAAATGTAATGCACTATTTTATAGGGTAAATGTGGGTTAGAAAAGGAAGGAGGGAGAGGAGAAACATGGAAAGAGTGAATTTGACTACAACATCCATAGTAATCACAATTGTTCTACTTTAGAACATGTAAAGATGATTACATTGGATGATGCAATCAAGCTCCCAAATCTCATATTTCTCCTCCCCCTCCTTCCTTTTCTATCCACATTTACTCTTTTGTTTTTTGTGCTGATTAAAAAGGGGTGCAACACGAGGACTTCCCAGGAAGTCACCCATCCTAGTACTACTCTCGCCCAAGCACGCTTAACCGCGGAGTTCTGATGGGATCCAATGCATTAGTACTGGTATGATCCATATTTACTCTTTAACATAATAAATTACATTGTAATCATCATTGCTTACAAGTTACAAGTAAACGCCACCTAATATTTTTCTCTTTTAATTGTAACCGAACATTGATAACAATGATTAATATAGTTTTGAATAGTTAAATCACTAACCACTGGTTAAAAAGTTGTGCTTCATCTGCGACTCGTGTATTAAAAGGATTACGCTCCAGCTGGGCGCTACAATAAACTCTATCCAGAGCCCTTATGGATGGGTCAATCACGAGATGTCGACGCAACAGTCAGAAATCGAACTCGAAATCTTTTGTTGGCAACCTTTGATATTACTTTTATAAATTTGACTTTTGCCACTGCACCATATACCTTCAGGGCCTACCACTCGTATCTTGCTAAACTCAAATTCAAAATCTTTGTGAATGTCATAAGTAACGTCGTCATTTGAGCAACAAGAAGAGATGTATCCCCTAAGTATGTTGTTCCAACATTCATGAGGCAACTCGCTTCATTCCTAGTTACCCATTTAACAGCAGTCTTTTAGTCTCGTCAAGATCTATCAAATTTACTTTTGAGTGTCCTGGTTTCATTGATAGACATATCGTACGTAATGTCTAACTTATTATTTACGTGTAGTCGATTTAAAATGTGTCAACTATTAAACTAGTTATTGGATTTTTAATTTGTGTTTTTTTAATGGCTTCTATCATGTTGCAATATAATTTAACATGAAACACGTGCGCATAAATATAATACATTGGTTTACTCTCCAGTTACATGTTTTTACGGAGATTTTCTTTTTCTACATGAGAAATAAACTCACATACCACACACAAGTGTTTCAGTGTCTTTTATCCTCCATCGTGTCACTCATGTGCTCATAGGCGGTTAGTACTTGAAAAAAGGTGCACACTGGTTGTAGATTGGTAGTAACATAATACCATCAATCTTTTCAAACTCTTATTAAGTTATAGACTTAGAGAGAATTATAACATTGTCCTAAACTTAATGACGAATTTGATTTCAAGCCCAGATTTTTTTTATAAGGCAAAAAAGTCGGACTCATTGGTTCATTACAATAGGAAAATGGGGACACACATACACAAAGAACACCCCATTAAGATGAGAGAGAAACGGAAGAGAGAGAAAGAGCAAGAGAAAAAAAAGGAACCCAAGGAACCCAAGCCCCCTGATATCTCAATTACCCAGCCACAAATCAATCACAATTTTGCAGTCAATTTCTTTCTCAATCATGAAAATCAACTCAAAGATTTTTGTTTCAATCTCCTCAAGCTCCCATCTAAGCTGTTTCAAAATTTTCTTCAGTTTTCCTTTGTGGGATTTAGGGATCTCTTGTCAAACCCTAAAATTAGATTCAAGCCCCAAATTGTCTGCATCATTGATTTCTTTCCCAATGATCTTAGGGGTAGTTTCTTACTCCATCAGAATTCTCACAAGTACAATTTCTCGGTTGTACTTCAAATCTCAAAAAATTTGTTGAATAACCCTAATTATACTTTTAAGCCAAAATTATTAAATCCCTTTCCTTTTTAGTTCCTAATTGGGTTCCTCTTGCAATGTTTGTGTTCCAACTTGGTGATTCTAGTGCATTTAAGAGGAGTGTGGTCCTGATTTGGGTGTCGCGTTTTCCAAACAAAGTTTTATCAATCCCGTATCGCCCATTCTACTGGTTTCACTCGACTAGAGCTTTTTGCTCGTCAGCCTAGAGTATTTCTCAAATGTTCATGTACTGGGCTGGTGAGAATGCTTTATTCATTGGTTTTGGTAGTCTTTTCGATTTGGCTCACTGTGTTCTATAGGTGTCGACCAAGCAATTCGACTCCTAGATTTGGAGCTCAATGTCAGCCCCATTACCTTGTTAAGAACCACAACCCTCTTTTGAGGGTTGCTAAGTATATTCACTTTATTTCTTTTAGCTCACATTTTTATGTTCAGCCCTTGCAGTTCATGGTGTGTTCTGCTTTCACAATGCCCAGGTTTCAATTGGTCCATAATCTGACCAAAATAACAGTTCATACTGTTATTGATAGCCCTATTCCCATTAATTGTCTTGGTTGCAAGATTACCTTCATATTGGTTGTTTACTGAAGATTAAGATGCAGTGGTTGCTTAGCCATCTTTGATTTGTTAGAACTGACATTTAGCTTATATTTAAAGTCAATTGGTGTTGCTCTGAGTTATGTATGCTATAGCCTGTGTATTAAGGAGTATGGTTTTCCAGCTTGCATTAAGTCATTTGATGGTAAAAAAGAAACTTCAATCTTAATTATAAATAAAATTGTTGTTTGGATTGTGAGGTGTGAGAAGAAAATTTTGGGTGAAGCAGTGAATTTTTTTTGGAAGTTCCTTCAAGTCCACCTTGTTGCATTAGCGAAGACTAAGTTTCTGTTTGATCCCACAGTTTTCGTTGTTCAACAATTTGGTTGAGAATTTGGTTGTTCTCAACCAAGAAATTATCTAAACCTTATTCAAGCATGTTGGTACTATCTTAATATTTGTTTCTACGTCACCCCCAAGAGGAGGACCTGTGGTAGTGCAAGAAAGGAAAAAAACCTCTATCTCTCTAAAGAGAGCCAAGAAATACTTTTCAGTTCTTTTAAGCATCCTGATGCATTTAAAAAAGTTTTTTTTTAAATGAATAAAATTGCTTTTTGGAATATTAGGGGGGTGGGGAAAAAAGATAGTGGTGAAGAGGTTAAATTATTTTGTAAGCTTCATCAAGTTACTTGGTTGCCCTAGCTGAAACCAAAGTTCAGTATGAACCTTCCCTTGCTCTTGTGCATAAGTTTGGATTCTCTCAGTTTGAATTTATTCCCTGTGTTGGTTTTTCTGGTGGCATTTGGGTATTGTGGCAGCACCAGTATATTGAAGTTGTTATGTTATATAAAGAAGTGCGTTTCATTGCCTTTCTTGTTAAAGATCATATTGATTCTCCACCTTTAGTGGTTATTTTTTGCTATGCTCCTGCACAATTATCTCATAAGCAACAATTTTGGAATGATCTCCTTTTTTACTGTAACTCCTTATCTACGCCTTTTGTAGTTATGGGGGACTTGAATGAAATATGTTCTAGTTCAGACAAGCTTAGGGGTTCCCTACCTCAACTGACTAGGTATGAAAGACTTACCTCTTTTAAGTTCAATGCTAATGTGATTGACATCCCTTTTGTTGGGGGTACCTATACTTGGAGGAAAAAGAAGTCAGGACAACACAATGTCCTTGAAATAATGGACAGGGTTCTAGTCTCCCCATCATGTTTGTCTCTTTATCCCCTAATGCATACCTCTCATCATGACTTTAGCACTTCGGATCATTGTCCTATTATTCTGAATTTATCTAATCAAGTTTCTTTCACTCCCCTCCCTTTAAATTCGAGCTTGCTTGGGCAAGCCATAAAGATTATGAGTCTTTAGTTAGGAAAGCTTGGAATTCTAGACATGAAGGTTCACAAATGTTTCAATTTACTCAAAAAAAGAACTTGAAAAACCTCTCTAAGAATTGGGCTAAACTCAAGTTCGGAAATGTTACTAGACAACTAAAAGAAGTTGAAGGCCAGATCGTAAGTGTTCAAAGTAAACTACTAACATCTCCTACTCATGATGGTTTG